>OY730483.1:36791900-39191900 GCA_963422695.1 Xylophagus ater | reverse complement strand
TTGCGTTCCTGAGGTGCTTCCTACATTCATTTGTACCTTTCTGTATGTCATTCCGAAATGTTTTGCGATGCATTATATATAGGTCCCGAATATTAAAAAATTTGATTTAAAGGATAAGTGGGAGGGGAGGTCGTTTCAAAATACAGCTACCTGTACTAACTGGAGTTTCTGGTTTTATTACCTGACATACTTTTAAAAAATAAATAACATGGTCATAAAAGGATATTCCTAATATTTTCAATATATTCATCAGAAATGCAGATCCTGGAAATGTTTATGGTTTGCTTCTGCCTCTTTATAACTCCGCAAATTCAAAAATCGTAAAAATTAATTTTATTGTTTTATGCTACTGAAAATTAATGTTCTTAGTTGCTTAAATAGGTTCACTTAACAAAGAAAGAAGGAGGAAGAATTTCAAATCTAAGAAAAGGGAAATTCTATTTTCTAAAACAATAATGTTTGAGGACGCGTTCATTTTGGAAGGAGTATCAACATAGGTTTGGTGAGAAACAAATGGCGGTGTTTTGTTTTTGGTTTTCGTTTTAGCGAAATCCTTATAATAAATTATAAATACCATAAATGTATATTTATTAACATTTAATAAATGAAAAGCTAGTTTATTTAAGTTTCAAAGTGATAGAACACTTTTTAACAAGTTGAAATACAATCAATTCCTTTTTTTCCTTTCTAAGTCCTTATTTCGCTTTTTGGGCATATTGTCCTCATTTTAAGTTTCATTAAAAGTTCTATTCGAATAAAAAATTACAACATTTTTAACTTCTTAAAACATAAATATAATTTTACATAATTAGCAAAGAGTTTAAACATTTTAAAACATTTGTATTCTTGACTCTTCTTAACTATTTTAAAATCGCAAATACAAGCGAAATCCGAAAACCGAAAACAACAAAACGGAAGGCTTGTTAAACTAGGACATAAATTTAGTTTGAAAATGAACCTCATTTTGGTTTTAATAAAATTAAGCCAAATGTATCCATTTTGATTTCATCCATATTCAATACGATTTTGATCAACTTTGCTACGATTTTTCCCTAAGTGAATTTCTAAACTCGACATGGAAATTTGTGATTAGTTTTTAATCAACTAGTTTTAGTATTGAAAAGGCGCCAAGTATATTTCTTATGAAAACATAAGCATTTCCTTTACTTCTCCTTAAAGAATTTGAATATAAATTTTTTAGAAACATTACGATGTCATAATGAACAAAATTATAAATTTATTAAAATATTCATTTAGAAAGCAATTCAGTAACGTAGCGTCGGTGTTTTGCAAAGGGATGTAAAATTGAAATTTATAAGGCTAAGAACAGACTGAATCAGTTAAAACAGACCAACACAATTTTTTAGCACTAAATCAGTTTTGTTACTAATAAATACACAGAAGTATATGCGCAAACCCGCATTAAATCAGACAAAAACATCTAGGAAAAATCAAAATGTTTTCTCAAATGTTTCGACATATAAATACACGCAATCAAATCGGCCAACCCTCACTAAATCGAACAAAACCACCGCAGTCAGAGTTATCAATATTTCCTCTCCATCATTTTTGGCTTAACAGAAAAATAGAAGAAATTAATTGAGGCAACGCATACTGAGAAATCAAAACAAAACAGATGCTATGAGCGTTTCGGAACGCCAAAAATCATGCCATCATGTTCGATGGTATCATGTTTTTTAGTCAAATGTCAAATTTCATGTTTAGAAATGAAAAAAAAGATTGAAATTATTTGGAATTTAATTTTAAAATATATTTTTATTCACAAAATTATGTTTTCTAAAGATAAATTTTGAAATAGAATGTAATGTGGGAAAATTATTTTAAATTTTTCGTTTTTTATATCAAAAATGTTAAAATAAATTCGGTGCTCGATTTTCGAAAATCGTGTGTGAATTTCAAAATTTATTGAAACATCTCATATAATGGGATCTAAGTTTAAAATTTTGATTCTAATTAATTCTGTTTTGTGAATGCCCACACTGATTAGGCAAAGCAACCAAAACATTTAGTTTTGTGTTATTAGTGTGCGTTAGGTTAAGCCAAATCGTTTCGATAAATTTGACAGATTTGTTTTTGCCTGTTTTGTCTGATTCAGTGTGTTCTCAGCCTAAAATAAATATTATATATATATATATATATTCAGTTTAAAACTGATTATTCATATTTTCGATGAATAAAAAGCCATTTTAAACAATTTTTAAAGAAGATAAAAGGCAACAAAATATGTGATATGTGTCATAAAAAATGGAAGAGTTACGTCCAAGCAAAAACTATATAAGGCCTGATGTAGTTTTTATTCTAAGGACCTTATTAAATACCATAGTATAATTGGACAAGTAGGCTGCGTGTTGAAGCGTCACTATATGCAAATTATGAAGAAATGTACGATTGAGTTATAACTCAAATTATTAAATAACAATCAAAACGAATTAGTTATCGATTGCTGATGTTATTTTTATAGTAGTATTTTTGTCTTCTCAGTTTTCTAATCCTAAATCTTAGCTTGCTCGTATATCTAAGGATTCTTTCTTTAATTTTAGAATCTATTTCAACATTTTAATTTTGAAATAAAAAAGCAGTGCAGAAAATTTTTGAAACTGAAAAGGACTATTATATTTAATTTAACGGACGTAGCACGGACCTATAATGAGTAATATTTTAACGAGAATTCTTTTCTTAATGCACCTATCCGTAACATCCTGAACAAGTTTCAATTGTTGGATAGTTTCGGAGAAGTAAAAGGTAACGCCTTAAAAAATATTGTTTTACAGCAGAATTGAATTTATGAAAAGGTGTTGTTAGTGACTTTTCCAAATCCACTTAATTAAAATAACTTAATTTTTGTTACTCCAAATTGTGCAGAAATGAGATAAAACTTGTACTAAAAGTTAAATGATTTTATGAAATTTTTGGTTGGCGTAGTTAAAAAATAGGAAAATTTTTTTAAAAATAAAATGCAATTTTTACGTTACTAAACATTTATTTTTAATATTCTTTATTTTCATCATAAATGTAATTTTGGAAATTATTTTTAGAATACACTTTAGCGTTAATGTTACTTAATATGGTAATTAATTAAGAACGGTCTTCATTTTTATAAGAAGAATATTGGAACATATTCTGTAAACACAAAAGGATTTGCTTAACCTAAAACTTGTTTGAACTTTAATTTATTATTGATCAAATTGTTGGAGGGAATCCCAATAAAAACATCATAATGTTGGCTCCAATATTTCTTCGCTGATTTCATTCCCACTGGTAATAATCCATTCGAATTCCGTATTAAATTTTATTATTTGAATATGATTATTTTCAGTAATCGGTGATATACGTGTGGATTTTGGGTAAATTCTATCAATAATATTAGGATTTTGATTTTCCACGTCCTGATGTTATTCTTGTTCTTTTGTTTCGATCTGCGATTCTGGAACCGGATCTTCGCTTGTTGTTCTTCTACGGATAACTTTTGAGTAATTTGGATCTTCCGTTTTTGACACAAGCTTTAATACACTATTCTTGTTCGTTTCTGTTCTTTTTAGGTCTTGTTAGAAGAAAAGAAAAAATGCTTTTCAATATAAAAATGATTTAAAATTCTTTAGCTTAATTTCTTACCAACTTGATTTGCGTTCCGAATTTGATTTGGTTAAATATTCTCATTCGTATTATTCTGTAAGTAAACAACAATAATAATCTGCATTACATTTTTTTATAGAATTTAAAATAAAATTTCTTATCGAATTTAAATAGCAGCCTCATTCGCTAAAATTTGACTGATTTATGAAGATTTGTTGTACTTATGTACGTAAACTTGAAGGACTGAAATAAATATGAGTTCAAAATAATTTGTAATGGACTATTTGTAGTTTCAGAAAATTAAAATATTTTATTTAAAGGATGTAGGAGAGACTGAGAAATCAAACTACATCGGGGACGAGTCCAAAATCCATAATGGCGCACATTTAGTTGTTTTTATTTCTAGATAACAGTATCTTAAACTTTCAATACGTTCATCAGGAATTCAGATCCTTGAAATTTGTATGGATTGTTAATAAATGTGGAATTCGAAAATTTTTAAACGTAAATTTTATTATTTTTAGATTTCAGTATTAGAAAATAATAAAATTAATGTCCTTATTTATTCAAAAAGGTCCTGTGGACACAATAAAATTTTTTGTCTTGAATTTCTCATTTTTAATCAGTTCTTCAAGAAACTATAAACCATGAATATCATTTATGGAGTTATTAATAACTCAATTATTGAGAATCCTAGATCTGTAATATATAGTGTATTTAAAAAAATTCATAATATTTTTAGAGATTTCGTCGCTAACATCAAATTATTTAGGTTATAGGAAACTATCGACCATAATTCAACGTAAATCCTTCGATGCCAAGTATCGATACACCTTTGCAACAGTCATTCGAACGCCGATTCGATTTAATCCAATTTTTGAAATCCTCTTTTTCTGGTTTATTTTCTTAGTCAAAGTTTAAATCTCGTCCTTTGATTTCAGATCCATCAAAGTGGCTAAAAAGTGAGTGAATGTCTTAGCTTGAATCTCTTTTTATAAAAATGGTTACATCGCCGCAGTAACACATTATTTCAAAAATCTGACTAGAGGTCAATTGCTGGAATAATGATGTGAAATCCCTCTGAAGTATGTCTTGTACCAAAACAACTTCTAAGTTTAATCGGGTTATTTAATTTTTTACGGATGTGGAAATTGATTTCAAATTCTCTTGAAAGTTTTAAGGTTTTTATTTATATTGTTGTAGTGCGATATAAAATCAATTAATATCCAAATCGTTCTTTTCAACTGGAATTTTTATCCTAATATTGCAAAAATGCAAAGTCAGCTACCTACAAGCAAAATGTAGACAATAAAGATAGTTTCCAACTTGGATTCTGATTTGGGCACGTCTGCATACGCAAACTCATTAATAGTATTTGTTAAAATAACTCCGTGTGATATAAAAATGTATGTATTTATAGTTTTTTTTACAAATACTATTAAAAAGAAACCGTGCTTTGCAGCGCTGCAATGGTCCCAAAAATTACTTGTTCTACAAATTCGCACATATAAATCTGATGAAAAAAGCTGGATACTTTTATCCAAACCCCGAAAAACTCCCAAAAAACCCATTTGTTTTTTAAAAAAAGGGATTTTGATAGTACTTTATATTAAGATAGTTGTCGTTATAATTTTCTATATTTTGTAACTACGGTAAAAAAAAAACATCGTTAAGTCTTATATACGTCAAATGGGCTTCTTGGGAGTTAAAGGACCACTCTGCATATTATAGAAATGGACCATTACAGACAAATAGTGAGTAGTTTATGAAAATGTTTTATGAAGTGGTGTTAAGGAAGAATTTCTTTGATATCGCAATTGAATATAAATCAATTGAAGAATAATTAGGCGATAAACCATCTTTTTTTTTTAATTGACACTGTCGACGTTACATTTCTTGCGACTCTTCATATATGTATATGAAAAGGATGCCACGAAAGCGTAGGATTATGCAAACACTATCATGTAAAACATAAGAATGAATTTCTGCTAATATGTTTATATATTACATTTCTTTAGACATTAATTTAATTAATTTAATGATTTTCCTCGTTTTTTATTTGCTTTAGAGTTTTTTTTGCTGAGCTTTTCTGAAATTTAGTGCGAATAATATGTTTTATTTACTATAGTAGAATTTGTGTGAAATGCGATTAAATTTTAATATTATAAACTGCTTCCCATTCCATTCGCCATTATCATTATTTGCTTAATAAAGCGAATTTTTGAAAGCGACAAAATTCGTTAAAGAAAGTGGAATATTAGGTATAAACAATTACTTAAATACTACTGAACTATTATTCGCTTACTCGCTCATGGCTAAAATGTTCCTCAGGGGCAGAAACTTTTTTTTTTACCATATATTTTAAAAACACCAAATAAAATTCACATTAATTTTGAAACACCGATAAATTCAAATTAAAAATTATTTTAAATTTTTTTGTATATGAATTATTAATAGAAATGCAAAATAAGTTATGAAAACCAAAAAATTATTATTTTTTGTCCTGTTTCCAATCCCTGGTTAGTTCCAAATTCTGTAACTATCTGTCTTTTTCGTCATGGTTGAATTTTTCTAGTTTTTCAGGTCTGCCAACTTAATATGATCAAAATTTCGGTTGAATGGTGAACAAAAAATTTGTAGCAGTAATAATATATTCATTATATTGTGGCGGCTTTTAACTACTATAGGGATTTACTGGAAGGATTCAGTAAGAATTAATACAATTCATTCGCTCCCTATGAGCGATGGATTGATTTCACTTTAATTTAATGAATAAGTAAATGTTTTTTTATTTTAAGTTATTAAAAGAATCTTATTTATTTAACAACTAAAAGTTAGAATTTATTTAAAAGTAATTATTTTTAGTCTCAAAAAAGGATTTAAAAAATAATTTTAGTTATTCCAAAATTAGGTTCTTGTAGTTTTGAACATTGTTAGAAAACTGATTTTCCTAACTGATTTTTATTTTTATGATTTTTCATACAGCCTACCTAATTAGTAAGAAAAATTATTTCAATTAAGGCTACTGAATATTAAAAGAAAAAAAGAAACGCAACAAGTATTTTTTCTGAAAATACAAACAAGTAGTTTTCCACCAAATTGGTAGTAGTTAAAAGCCGCCACTATATTCAAAATAATTATCACAATGGTACAATCCGAAAATGTAAAAAAAAGTTTTATTGTAAATAAAATAAATTGAACAAAATTATATTTTTGTTTTATTTACCTTATTTTAAAATACAAAATTTTCATTTGCAAGAAATTTAGAAAATTGAATAATTCCCGCTACAATTGTTTTTCGTTTCGTGACAAAAAAGTCAACCGTTTCTTATGTTGGCAGTATTGCGAAATTTGTGTTCGGCGCGAAAAAGAGAAGTCCGAAAATTTGCCATTCGCTTCTGAAGGAATTTATCGCTTCGAGTAATCTAGTAATATATATACCTATGGGTATAAAGGAAGTAAAAGGCTTATTATCACCAGTATTACCACTATAACTTTCCTTGCTTTTCTTAGTATTTTAACCAAAACTAAAGTGTCCCTCTCCTCAACATTATTTCAACTAAAAGGACTCGTGCTTGTTGCGAGTACCGTTACCTTTACTTTATAAAATTGTGACTTTTGATTATATAACCTAATTAAGTTTCTATCTGTTTCTGCGATGGAAAATGTATAGTATACTTATATTTGTTGTACTTTACAAGCAAAATTGCGCCTCAGATGAAAACCCTTAGAATAAGTCTACCTATAATATGGAGTCGAAGAGATTAGATCTGGCTTACTTAACTCATGATAACCGTAATATATGAGAATAGTAGAATGTAAAACGCTATTTCCAATATTTTGATGTCTAAAAAGATGGATTTCAATTCTACTATACTCATTCAGCTTTATTCAAAAATTATGATTTGTATGAATATATTTCGATTTAAAGTAATCCTTAAAGCATAAGTATTGGGTTTCACGTATGGAGATCATAAAACTTGCATAATGCGACTTGTAATTTTATTGTAGAACAAATTTAAATTTCTTACGTTATTTGGAAATGATTAACAAATTAAATTGGAATCTTTTTTGTTGCGTTCATAATATTTTTTTAAAAACTTCTTTTCCTTTTGCCAAATTTTCTGAGTATGTTTTGATTGAAATATTTAAGGCTCCACATCCGTGGGTCATGTGGGAAAGTATCTAACTTTGATGTTGACAACTATGACATTTCTAAAGGGCAACATTTATTCATTAATAAAAGACAATTCACTTTTAATGTTTCTTAATTATTTATTTACAATATTCATGATTTATAAAAAATATATTTTTTTATAGGACAAACAATACGGCGAAAAACCAGAAACCTGACTTAATTAAAAACTAAAAATTCATGCAACTGATCGTGCAAGTCCGAATTAAGGCAACCCAAGTTCGGCTCCAACATTTCTTCAAAAATTTTATTCTCCTTATTAAAATAATTCGGAATCCATTGGAATCTCGTATCCATTTGTTGATCATCATTATTTCCAATAATCTGCTTTTCACTCTCTATAGTTTCTGAATTTGAGGAAGTCGAAAGTTCTTTATTGGAATTTGAGTTTTGTTTACTCAAATCGTCACTTTTATTAAGACCAAAGTGTAACTATGGTAAAGTGAGGAAAGCTAGCGAAGTAGCTAGAAAAAGCACGTGGCAGACGGGGAAAAGAATACGCAAGAGTACATATATTTTTCATAGGCAAAATCCATTAGCAAGAGAGAGAATGAAATGTTCTTAAAAATTAGATGGAATCTTATGATTTGATCCCGGAATCTTATGTTTGGGCACAAATTTTACATACATCCCAGAAAAATAAAATTTGCGCCAAATTTTTTTCTGGTATGTGTGCATTTGTATACAAATTTCTGACTTAGTTTTTTTGTTTAAATTTTAAAATTACCCATTAGTGGTGTTGCCAATATTGCAAAATGTTATTCTTTCAAAAAAAATCGTTGGAGTTAGATGCGGTTTAAAATATGGAAAATTTTAAACGTTTAAAACAAAATAAATTTAAGTGTTTTGTGCCTGGCTGCTTTTCAACATCTGAAAACAGTCAAGTACGGTTTTTTTAAATTGCCGGCAAATGTAATTTTTAATTTTGCAATTATATAAAAAATCAAAGAAAATACTGCATTAAGACTAAAATAGCAAAGAATAAAGAAATATTAATTTCATTTTTCATTATTAAAATATTCATTTAAATAGTAACTCTATTATTAAAGATTTTCATCATTTTTTAAAAAAGTTAAACAATCAGTTTAAAAAAATACATTAATGGCAACACCATCATGGGATCAATTTTTCGAACAAAAAAATTAGGGATGTTTTTCAAAATCATATGACATCGTGTTTCTCTTTCACCCATATGTACAATTTTTAGTGCTATCTATTTCAGCAGTGGATAGAAAATTGTTTGAAAAAGAACAGTCAAAATTTGAAAAACGGCGGTACGGTAAGGATAGGAACTTTCGCCACTTTACCATAGTTACACTTTGATTAAGACTCACAATGCTTTCAATTTGTTTCTCCTTTTTACACTTTTTTCTACGATTCTGGAACCAGGCCTTCACTTGTCGTTCTTCCAGCGTTAAGTGCTGAGCAATTTTCAATCTTCGTGGTCGGCACGCGTAGCTATCAATACTAAATTCTCGTTCTAATTCAATTAACTGGTCCCTTGAAAACTTTGTTCTCGGCTTTCTCTTTTTCATTTTAGGTTCTGTTAAAAAAAAAAAATATTTTTAAATAAAAATTATTTTGGAATTTTTCAAATTAATTTCTTACTAGTTTGTTTATTTTGACATCCTCCAAACACGTGATTTATTGGATAAGCATTTAACTCTGCTAATTTTGTATACTGTAAAGAAGAAAAAAATGTTAAATTGAAAATTGATTTTTAAAAAAGTACAGCATATATGGTAAAAATATTAAAACTTTTACTTACCGAATCCAAATCTACGCTCGATAAAGATTCATTATTCCCACAGCACGAATACATTTTATTTTTTTAAAAATTGCAGCACAATTGGCATACGACAACTTGAATATGATCCTGAAATGTTTTGCGATGCATAATATATAGGTCCCGAATATTAAAACAATTGACTTAAAGGATAAGTGGAGGGGAGGTTTCAAAATACAACTACTTGTACTAACTGGACGCCATTGGCCTGAAGTTTCTGGTTTTATTACCTGACATAATTTTAATAACCAAATAATATGGTCGTAAAAGGATATTCCTAATATTTTCAATATGTTCATCAGAAATGCAGATCCTGGAAATGTTTATGGTTTGCTTCTGCCTCTTTATAACTCCGCAAATTCCAAAATCGTAAAAATTAATTTAATTGTTTTATACTGCTGAAAATTAATGTTCTGAGTTGTTTAAATAGGTTCACTGAACATAACAGAACAAAGAAAGAAGGAGGAAGAATTTCAAATCTAAGATAAGGGAAATCCCATTTTCTAAAACAATAATGTTTGAGGGCGCGTTCAAATTGGAAGGAGTATCAACATAGGTTTGATGAGAAACAAATGGCGGTATTTTATTTTTGGTTTTTGTTTTAGCGAAATCCTTATAATAAATTATAAATACCATAAATGTATATTTATTAACATTTAATAAATGAAAAGGTAGTTAATTTAAGTTTCAAAGTGATAGAACACTTTTTAACAAGTTGGGCGTATTGTTCTCATTTTAAGCTTCATTAAAAGTTCTATAATGTCAATATAAATTTGTTAGAAACATTATGATTTCATAATGAACAAAATTATAAGTTTATTAAAATTTTGTTTTAGAGAAGTAATTAAACGTGGAATTCCATGATGTGGAGTCGGTGTTTCGCAAAGGGTTGTAAAATTGAAATTTATAAAATAAATATTATAACTTTTATTTCAGTTTAAAGCAATTTTAATTCAATCCTCATACTTTTACAAACAATGTTTCATGAATGTGAGGATTATTGGATACAGATGTATGCGGAATTACATTATTTAAGTTTTAGTAGGGATCCCTAATTTTTTCTAATAATAAATATAGCCTATGTTACTTAGGAATAATATAGCATTCTAATGGTGAAAGAATTTTAGAAATCGGTCCAGTAGTTTTTGACTTTACAAACAAAAATACAAATCTTTCCTCATTATAATATAGTACTAGTATGATGAATTTAATTACGATAAATTTATTTATGATTCGTTCGAAATGTTAGATTGGTTGCCATTCAAACTATCTTAACATCTAGTTCTGTCAGTAGCTTCTAGCTTCTTAACTAAAATACGAAATCACCAAGAAATGGAATCGTTAGAGGCCTTTTTAATATTCGCGTATTAAAAAATAAAACTACTCGATTATTTAGTTCGTAAAAAAGTCGATTATTCGGATTCTAATCCGACTTATATTTTGGGATCCAACAACAAAGTATAATTCCATATATTTGTCAGTACAAATTTTCAAGCAAATCTTAAATAGTGTGCACACTTCTTCCTCTTCAACAAATTTAAAATATAGGGTGTACCAATAAAAGAGTCAGATTTCATTTGCGTAACTTGAAGTATGTGTATATCACGGGTATTCTGCATTCTATAGATATGACCCATATCTCATTCGATGATCAATTTAATAAGGAATTAAATGCTATTCGACATTTTCAAAAATATTCCTTTTTAGGACAGGAAATACAAAAATTCTCTTGTACTAAGGTGTACGAATATCTCAGGTATTCTGGGTCTTACAGGTATGATCCGTACCTCATTCGACTGGGAATGAAATAATTAATGTAATAAAGAATGCTCCGAAAGAAACGCACGATTTGAATTTTGTGGAATTGTCTGTTTGACTACAGTAGGTGCTCGAAACTTGACAAACTGTCAATATTATTGTCATTCCTTCGTGCAGTATTCCATGACTATTAATAGCAACAATGGCAGATGGCAAATATCAAGATTTTAGTAGTGTTAACTTAATGAAACGAAAATAACGCGAAATTTAAATCTGCCCCTATTATAGAGACACCTAGTATGTAATGTTTGTTATTGTTTGATTTTTTGATTCCTAAAATCCATGGCAATAAAATAATCCATGAATTGTTTAGGCATAGACAAAAACTGAGGATTTACATTTGCAATAATTAAAAGAAAAGCTCAAAACGAGATTTGTAATTATAAAAAATGAAGATGACTTAAATATTTAATATCTAAATACAAACCAGTAGTTATTTCATGCAAAGCCGTTTTCAAATACCCATCCTTTTCCTTTTAAAATGGCGTCTTCTCTATAGAATTAGGCCCGAAAAAATCAAAAATATGTTTGACTCATTTCCATATTAACAAATTTCCAATCGCAAAAACAATTTATTTCATATTTCTGGGAATTTAATTTAATTTGTAAGACAAAATAAAGACTAATGACATCCTTTTGAAATGTTTTTAGTTATACTTAATTTTACTATTATATATGTACCTGAATTGCATTTTAGAACAATAAACATAACAATCAAGGATCGCAATAAAAATACTACCTGTTTCTTCTGAAAAATACTCCTTCCCCCAGCCTATTTTAACAAAATATCCTTAATCCCTACCTATCCTTTCGCAATTTTATTTCTGGGCCTCAAGCTTTAAATATTCCTGTATTTTTAAAGTTAGTAACAATGGAAAATTAAAATAAACCCAGACAAGTGTGAAACGATACATTTTACCGGACCAAACTGTAAGTACAATAAAAGACGGAAACGGGCAAACAGATGTAGTGGTTGATAATACAAAAATAAAAAATACCATTTCAGTTAAATAATTAGGGTACCACCTTCAGTCAAACCTACAATGCGATACGCACGTAAATGTGATCATAAACAAATCAAAAGCCGCTAGGGCTGTTCTCTTCCCGTTTGTAAACAAGTACAGTCCACTACAAAAGGAAATCAAACTTCTTCTGTATAAACAGATCGTCCGTCCGGTCTACACTTATGCGTCTCACATTTGGTCAAACCAAATTAGGGATACCCTATGGAAAAAGATAGAGATCGAGGAGAGGAAATGGCTGGGGATCTGCCTGAATGTAACTTACAAGAGACGTAATGAATTCGACAAATACCACAATACGGTAAGCAATAAAGAACTTTACGAAATGGCGGCAATCATACCAATCATACATACAAAAACTGACCTCCAAAAACACGGAAAGGGTAAAGAATCATGAAAATACTCTTATTACGGAGTCATTACCAAAAGAAGGTTCCATATGGGACAATTTTAAAAATTCACGTTTCAAACCAGTAGGTTGAATGCAGGTTCATAAAGATGACGGCTCTTGCGTGTCCCTCTCGTCAAGGCTATGTTTAAAATATATATATCCTACCTTTTTCACAAATTTTGTTTTTTATTTTAATTTTTTACAAAACATTTCTACATATCCTAGTTTTTTAAGTCATGAATTTTTAATTATACACAGCAAATTACTTTAGATAAGTTAGGTTTAAGACTAACACGTTAAGGTAAATACATAGCTAATTCTTTTTAGGCAAATATTAAATTTTTTACCATTAAATTTAAGTTACTATTGTATACGAAAGAAATTGAATAAATGGTTTATAAAAAAAAAAAAAAGTTAGTAACAGTTATTAACTGACATTTAAGTAGTTGATCTTAAAACCTAGCAATTTGTGTTAGGAAATAATTTTCTAAATAAAATTCTGTTAAAAGTGTTTTTCTGCGACATATTAAAATCTATTTTGACTAAAAATATAAACTAAAAATCTAATATTATATAAAATAAATAATTTCATAAAATAGTTTGTTTATAATATAAAATGGGTTCGTCTATTTGGGAAGTGATTGGACATTATCAAAATAGCATTGAAAACTCTTTAAAGGACGAGCCTCGAGTAAATATTTAATTTAATTTTTTTTGTTATGCTTAAAAAAAAGTGAAATATGATTGAATTACGATAGAAATACTATTCCTGAAATTTTGGAGTTTTAACGATTTAATTATATTTTTTTTTGTTTTCGTGCTTCAAATATTCTGAATAATTTATCTAATTTGTTATTTTTTCTTGCAGCTTCTTTATTGTATTAATAAATTAGATAATTTACCAATTAAAGCAGAACATCTGCAGAAAACTCGTATTGCTAGAGCAGTCCAATACTTACAAAAATATGAATCCGATGTTGGTGTAGCCGCAAAATCATTGTTTGCGAAATGGGAAGCTGTTAAGCAAAAAATAAATTCGATCGATTTAAAAGCAGTAAAAGTACATCACAAAAGCGATGAAAAAAATGTTCAGAAAAGTCACCATAGTACCAGAAACGAAAACGTTGAATTTAATCATATAAGTTCAAGAAGTGATAGTAAAGATAAGAAAGGAAAGACTTCTAATCATCCAAGTGAACCGCCAGCAAACTGGAGATAAACGAAAAAGGGAATCGTCTAGATCCAGATCACCGGTGAAAAGAAAAATTCCTAAACTAGAACTTGGTAATGAAATCGATAGTTCGATGGGAATAAGTTTTGAAGATGCCTTGGGTTCATTCCCAAAGCCGGGAAAATCAAAAAGTTCTTTTAAAAGAATATCAAAAGTGAATTTGATTGCAGCCAAACCTAAAACGGTATGTATTTTTTTAAAAAATTATCGATTATACCATTTTATTTATTATTTTTCTATTTTCAGGCTTTATTGTTAGCTCCATTGTTGGCATCCAAAGGACAATTAGAGCTACTCGATCCTAGTCTTGTATCAGATTGGTTATCATCGAGTAAATGTCAACCTCAACAAATGACTGATGAAGAAGTTTTTCAATCAGCCACTACATCGAAAACAATGCGGTAAGTTAATTTACTTTTCAATACAATTCAGTAAAATAATTTTGTTTCTCGTTTTATTATCTTTATAGAACCAAAGTTTATTCTGGAGTAAGAAATGGAGCAGGTTATCCTAGTTCCTTCGATGTACATATTCAAGATTTATACAAGAATTTCGATGGTAAGTTCAATTTTATTAAGTCTTTTTTCTATGAGTATTTAAATTTTTGATTACTACTTGTAATGTTTCTTTTTTTCCTCTCAGATATTGAATATACCGGCGGAGTTCCATATGAAATTCTGAAACCAGTCCTTGAACGTGTTACGCCATTGCAATTATTAAATTTTGAAGAATATAATACGTACATTATTGAAGACACTGATATTCTTTGGAAACAACATTGTTCCAGACATTACCTTGACAAACAACGACAAGAAATCGAGTCATGGCGAGAAATGTTCGCTAGATGTAAAGAAGAGCAGAATCATCGTCTCAATAGTATAACCGAGAATATTAAACAATCTCAAAATCTACCATCACGAAAAACGCTACTTGTAATTGACAGTGACGTGAAAGCACCAAGGAATGTCATAAAAAAACAACAGCAAAATGGTACGCAAAATGTTCCAATCAGACCAATTTCGCTGCTCTTTGATATCGTTTCATTAAATTTTCCAGGATTTTGAATATTTCTCATCTTAAGAGCTTGACGAAGAAACAGTTTTTGTATAATGCGATGTTTCGTTGGATTTATACTAGTCTTCGTAGGATGTGATGTTTCGATGCTCTTTGATATTGTTACAGGACCTTTTCCAGGATGATGAATATTTCTTATTTTGATAGCTTGGCGAAGAAACAGTTTTTGTATGATGCTATGTTTCGTTGGACTTATTTGATTGTTGTTCTTGTGTTCTCGATAGTCTTCAACAGATGTTGAATTTCCAATTACTTTCAAATAAGCCAAACTCATTTTAATATTATAAACAACCTTTTTATGAATTTTTTTTTATATAAGTAGATTTTTAGTTCATATTTTTAATCAAATTAGATATTAATATGTCGCAGAAAAACACTTTTAACACAATTTTACTTCGAAAATTATTTTCTAATACAAATTGTTAGATTTCAATATCAACTAGTCAAATGTCAGTTAAAAACTGTTACTAACTTTGCAAATTCAGGACTATTTAAAGCTTAAGGCCCAGAAATAAAATGTCGAAAAAATAGGTAGGGATTAAGGATATTTTGTTAAAATAGGGTGGGGGAAGGAGTATTTTGCAGAAAAGACAGGTAGTATTTTTATTGCGATCCTTAATTGTTATGTTTATTGTTGTGAAATGAAATTCAGGTACATATAGAATAGTGTAATTAAATATAACTAAAAACATTTCAAAAGGTTGCCATTAGTCTTTATTTTGTCTTACAAATTAAATTAAATTCCCAGGAATATGAAATAAATTGTTTTTGCGATTGGAAATTTGTTAATATGGAAATGAGTCAAACATATTTTTGATTTTTTCGGGCCTAATTCTATAGAGAAGACGCCATTTTAAAGGGATGGGTATTTGAAAAGGGCTTTGCCTGAAATAACTGCTGGTTTGTATTTAGATATTAAATATTTAAGTCATCTTCATTTTTTATAATTACAAATATCGTTTTGAGCTTTTCTTTTAATTATTGCAAATGTAAATCCTCAGTTTTTGTCTATGCCTAAAAATTCATGGATTATTTTAATGCTTTAATGATTTTAGGAATCAAAAAATCAAACAATACCAAACATTACATACTAGGTGTCTCTATAATAGGGGTAGATTTAAGTTTCGCGTTATTTTCGTTTCATTAAGTTAACAGTACTAAAATCTTGGTATTTGCCATCTGCCATTGTTGCTATTAATAGTCATGGAACACTGCACGAAGGAATGACATTAATAATGACGGTTTGTCAAGTTTCGAGCACCTACTGTAGTCAAACAGACAATTCCACAAAATTCAAATCGTGCGTTTCTTTCGGAGCATTCTTTATTACATTAACTATTTCATTCCCCGTCGAATGAGGTACGGATCATACCTGTAGGACCCAGAATACCTGAGATATTCGTACACCTTCGTACTAGAGAATTTTTGTATTTCCTGTCCTAAAAAGGAATATTTTTGAAAATGTCGAATAGCGTTTAATTCCTTATTAAATTGATCATCGAATGAGATATGGGTCATATCTATAGAATGCAGAATACCCTAGATATTAGGGCATGGTTTGAACAAGTAATTAATTCCGCAAGCAAAATTAATCCAAATTTTGATTATTCAAGGCCAAAAAAAATAATTCCTTCATTTAAGAGAGAAATAATGTTGAAAAGGGACAACTAGACGCGATATTCCCAATGCTTTGTTTGAAAATGACAGAAACAAAAAATTCCCCACAAAATAAGGAAAGAAAATTACAAATTTTCCATTAGAAAGAATGAAGTAACCTATAAATCAAATATACTCTCTTTTACAACGTGTTTCCTATAAGATAATTAGAGCAAGGGAGAGCTTAGATAGCCTCATAATAGTCTTATGGGTTTTGCACTGCAGAAAGAATGAAACAAAGAAAGCAATCCAATTTTTTTTATACTCAGTATTTGTAAATAAAAACTACGGGCTTCCTTATAAATATTGTATTTTCCAAACACTTTTTCAAGTATTGGTGCATGTACGAATAATAAGTAGAAGAAAATTTTTGTTAACATTTTAAGTGTTAGTACCTGTATAAATAGTGCAGTGGTGTGCGGTGTGTTATCAGGCAGGGTGTGCAGAAAATAATAATAAAACAACGAACGTGCAGAATTTTTCCTGCGCATCTTGCTTTAAAAAAAAAACTGGTCATATGGTTTTACAGGTTAATTTCTATACTCTCTTTAAAGTTAAAATTTCAAAACTATTTTTGCAGTAACTTTACTATAAGTACGTGTTCGTTGATAGTAAAGCGATGTGTTTAAGATAGGCTACGATGTAGTATTATTAATTTGTCTACTACTGTCTGTTGAAATTGTTCTGTTGAAATTCGTTTACTCTTTTTCTGACACAACAAAATTGTTTTTCAGCCTATTATTTCGAACACCATCATAAAACGTCACCAAAGTTAGTCACAAAGATATTACACTTTTATGGATATTTCTTCGCGCTACGAGGTGCAGAACGTAGGGCAGCACGCACTGCCGGAATACAGACAACCGAATCGGCACAATATCTAAATGTGTTGAATTATAAAAAATCTGATTACAGAAAGATACATAGGGTGCAGAAAATTATTGTTACACGCCACTGGAATAGTGATTCTTGTTTTTTATATAAGCGTTAGAATTGTTTATTGAAGATAAATCTGTTTCTATCTCTGTTTTCCTAACATAATGTAATCAGAAAAAGATATATCTATCATTTCTTTAATAAAGAGAATATTTTTGTTTTATTTTTCTTCGATCTAATAGATTTTCTCTCTTGAAAATTAGTCGATTTCGCTTAAAAAGTTTTTTTTACATGGGCCTCAATTATTCACTTATTCACAGCCCTCGAAAAATAATTAATCACGCCACGCCCTACGAGATATACACATACTTCAAGTTACGCAAATGAAATCTGACTCGTTTATTGGGACACCCTATATTTTAAATTTGTTGAAGAGGAAGAAGTGTGCACACTATTTAAGATTTGCTTTAAAATTTGTACTGACAAATATATGGAATTATACTTTGTTGTTGGATCCGAAAATATAAGTCGGATTAGAATCCGAATAATCAACTTTTTTACGAACTAAATAATCGAGTAGTTTTATTTTTTAATACGCGAGTATTAAAAAGGTAGGTCTCTAACGTTTCCATTTCCTGGTGATTTCGTATTTTAGTTAAGAAGCTAGAAGCTACTGAGAGAAATAGCCCCCTTATTCTGAACGCAGTCATAACAAGTTCTGACTGGCATAAAATGACGTCATTGTCATAATTTTTTTTTTAATACTATTTGGTATTCTGGCGCGCTCATAACTAAAAACTGTCATAAAAAAATATCATAAGTTCTGAGCGATAATATTTTACATCACAACGGAATTTTATATGGGTTCTCTGAGTGATTCAATTGATAAATATGGAATAATTTCCACCATTCTTTTCAACACACAAATAATTTTACACCGATAGAAAAATTTCAAACCCATACAAACATTTTCGAGACTATTTCTCAAATATCCACGAAAGCTCGCTCAAATTATACCAGTATTAAAGAGTTATAAATTCATATTTTGGACATATTATGACCCGTTCGCCAGAATACGAATTTTCGTAGCAGTCATAATTTCGGTCAGAATACTATTGTCATAAATATTTCTGACCGCAAAACTGTCACAATGCCAGAATGAGCATGACTATGTGGTAATTGAATCCATTAGGTAAGTTTTAATGTGGAACTTTTAATTTCATATTAAGATAACATTTTTCTGAATATGTTTTGGAGAAGTCCTTAAGAAATTATCCTTGTTCTCCTTTTAACAAACAAAATGCTTTGAATACCGCAGTTTGTAATTTATAATTGAAAAAATGAATTATAATTTTAAAATAGATTTATTTTATCATGATTTTTAGATACAAATTATATTTTTTTTTGTTTTAATATACAAATATATAATATTTTTTGTTATATTAAATAATTTTTTAATCCTAAGAAAATCGAAATAATTATATAAAATACATTTATTTTACATTTTTACTTATAGAAATCTAATTAATTATAACAAGAAAAAATAGGAAACAATTTTCTTATCGCCGATATTTCGATTTCATTAATGACTTTTGCATAATTGGAGCCTTTTTAGGGTGTATAAACCGATTTGCCTGTGATGTTTCTGCTATTGCTTGTTTTACACCAAGTGGTGTGATTGGAACATTTTAAGTACCATTTTGCTGTTGTTTGACATTCCTTGGTGGTTTCACAGCACTATCAATCACACACTAGTTGCGTTTTTCGTATTGGTAAAGGACGATGGTTCTGTTCTTTACATCTAGCAAACATTTCTCGCCATGACTCAATTTCTTGTCGTTGTTTGCCAGGATACTGTGTGATACAATGTTCTTTCCAAAGAATATCAGTGTCTTCAATAATGTACGAATTAAATTCTTCAAAATTTAATAATTGCAATGGCGTAACACGTTCAAGAACTGGTTTCAGAACTTCATATGGAACTCCGCCGGTATATTCAAGAGCTGAGGGAAAAAAAGAAAAATTAGTAATCAAAAATTTAAAAACTCATAGAAATAAGATTTAATAAAATAAAACTTACCATCGAAATTATTTTCTAAATGTTGATATAAGAAATCAAACACACTCGAATAAACTGTACCATTTCTAATCACCTGTTGAGATTTAGTCGATGAGAACCGATCTTTTGCATGTAGATCGGGTTTATAATTGTCTCCAATCGCTGGATATTCTAATCCAAGTGAGTCTAATTTTACTATGGATGTCAGTAATGGGGTTAACAAAAACGCCTGAAAATAGAAAAATAATAAATAAAATGGTATAATGGCTAATTTAAAAAAAAAAGTACATACCGTTTTAGGTTTAACTTCAATCGAATTCGATTTTGATATTCCTTTAGAAGAAACTTTTAAATTTCCCGAGGCATCTTCAAAACTTATTGCTGAGCTATCGATTTCAGTTTTAGTTATTTTACTTCTTTTCACCTGTGATCTGGATCCAGACGATTCTCTTTTTCGCTTGTTGTCTCTAACTTTGGTGCCGGTTCCATTTGTTAAATCATTTTTAACACAATCACTTGGATGATTAGAAGTCTTTCGTTTCTTATCTTTACTATCACTTCTTGAACTTGTATGATTTTCTTTTTCATCAGTTTTGTGATGTCCTTTTACTGTTTTCAAATCGATCGAATTTGTCCTTTGATTATTTTGATGAGATCGTAATTCTTTACTTTTATGTGTTCGACTTCTATGTGAACTTGATGATCTTTCAACGATCTTATTATTATTGTTGTTTTTGTCATCTTGACATTCTTTATAGTTTGGAGCAGATTCCAGACCCATTTTATATTATAAACAAATTCTTTATTATTTTATATAATGTTAGATTTTTAGTGTATATTTTTATTCAAAATAGATTTTTATATGTCGCAGAAAAATACTTTTAACACAAATTTATTTAGTAAATTATTTTCTAACACAAATTGCTAGGTTTTAATATTAACTATTCAAATTTCAGTTAAAAACTGTTACTAAGTTCAGTTATAAATCCATTTATTCAATTTGTCTAAAATGATATAAACTTAATTCTAATGGAGATTTAATTCATGATTATTAACTAAATCTACCTTAACGTCTAGAATTAACTTTAACTTAACTACGGTAATTAATGATTAAAGTAAGATTCAATGACTTAAAAACTAGCTTAAGAGAGAAATATGTTTGTAAAAAAAATTTAAAAAACAAAGTTAACAAGAACTTATGAGCTAAGGTTACTTAGCCCTGATGAGAGGTACTCGCCATGCGGTAATCATTTGGTGGAATAGATGGCCCAAGAGGGCATTGAACATATTTTTATTTTGCCATCGACAGTCCAATCGGTTTGTGTCGGTAATTGTTGTACAGTTGTAGTAGAGTGATGTCCGTTGGTAGTGAGTTAGTTACTAAAACGTTGTCGTGGTTTTGTAAGTTATTAATGTATTTGTCCGTCAGTTTGAGTATAAAATCTTTTATCGGGGGTAACCCCGCCAATTCATACAGTTCTTTGTTGTTTACTGTGTAAACAAATCTTTCGAGAGCACTTTTTCTTTTGTAGGTAACTCCTAAACAGGCGCGTAGCCACTTCCTCTCTTGAATTTCTATTTTCTCCCACTGTGTATTTGACATTTTGGGAGCCCAGACGTGCGCTGCATAAGTAAGCGTGGGGCGAATAATTTGCTTGTAGAGGAGGAGCTTCACCTCGGATTTGAGAGGACTACTGTGACCTAGGAAGGGGAAGAGGATAGCGTGAGCTGCTTTAGCTTTTTTTATTATGATGTTAAGATGTGTCTTGCTATTTAAGTTTGCTTGTAAGTGAAGACCTAAGTATTTTACTGAGCTGACCGTCTTTATTTTGTTGTTGTTTATAAAGACGTCGGAACTGGTCTTCACCTTTCTAAGTTTTCTTTTGTAGTTGCAGTGTGGTCCGGTAAAATGTATGGTCTCACATTTGTCAGTGTTTATTTTTAGTTTCCATGTCGTTAGGTAGTCATGTAAGATTGTAAGTTCGTTTGTCAGTCTTTTGGCTGCGTTTTCAATCGACCAGGAAGAGGTGAACACTATCAAGTCGTCTGCGAATGCTAGTGAGTTGGAAGGATTTAAGGAGGTGTTGTTAAAAATGGGACTATGGGTGGAAGGTATATCGGAAAGAAAGATGTTAAAAAGGGTAGGGGATAATATGGCACCTTGAGGTACGCCTGCGGGCATTGTTAAAATGTTGGAGAGGGTGTTAGCGTTTAGCACGGAGAATTTACGGTGTTTAAGGAAATTGGAAATGAACAAAGTGAGATAGTTTGGAAAATTAAAGGATTTTAGCTTCCAGATCAGACCGTTGATCCAGACTGAATCAAATGCCTTTTCCAGGTCGATCAGAGTTGCTATTGTAATTTTGCCATGTGTCATGTTGTGAACTATATTGTTGTGTAAAATGGTTAGTGCGTCAAGAGTCGAGTGTTTTTTTTGGAAACCAAATTGTAGTTGTGGTATAATGTCGTTATCTTCAATAAAATTTGTTAACCCTGTATGTATTATTCGTTCGAGAAGTTTGCTAAAACAGCTCAGCAGGGAAATTGGACGATAACTGGAGGGATGAAGAACATTTTTTTTAGGTTTTTTGAGGGGAATAATTTTGGAAGTTTTCCACGCTGTTGGAAAATAAGCGATGTTCACACAATTGTTGATGATTATGGATAATATTTTGGTACATGAATTTGACAGATTCTTTATTACGATATTAGGAATACCGTCAAAACCGCAAGATTTTTTGTTTCTTAGGGATCTTATATTGTAGTTCAGTTCTTTGGGTGTAACGAATATCTCTTTGTGTCTTGTGCACTTGTCTGCAGGATTGTCTGCGTCAAAGTTGGTGATTTTAAAGTCTTTGTATTGGTCGAGAAATACTTGAGTTTCATTGTTAATGTGGTTCGTGAAGTCAACGGAACCTAGATTCTGATTTTGACAGTGCGCTTTTAAAAATGTTGAAGCTAGTGAGTTATTTATGGTCGGTATGTCAAAAACTGGTTTGTCGTTGATATTTAGTTTCATAATGCTCATGTCTGTTTTGTTTGCTTTTAATTTGTTTATGTTTTTGAATAGATTATTATCTTTTTTTATGTTTTCTAGCCTAGATTTGAAGTTGTCATTTACGTTCGTCCGTATTTGAGCAGCAATGTCTTCGTTCAGTTTCTTCAAGTCTAGTTGTAGTTGGTAGAAGCGGGTGTCTTTTAAGAATCCGTTGTTCGTCAGTATTCTGTGTAGTTTACGTTTGAGTCGTTTTTTAGCTAATAGTAAATTTGAAAGTTGTCGATTTTTGTATGAGTAATGCGTATTTTTGAGTGTTATTATTGGAATTGTCTGTCTCATGGCGTCATTAATGTGAACTGTCAATTTGTCTATTGATTCGTCTAATTGTAATTTTGTCATATTGATTTGCGGATTAATCGCTAGCTCCCTTGACTTTCTAATAACAATTTTATTTAGATTCTTCCAATTTGCTTTAGAGTAATCAAAAACTTTAATTGGGGTTTTTGTTAGAAAGTCAATTGGCCAGTTGCGTGACTTGTTTTTTGTCGAGTCTTTAATACCGTCAATCGTTAAAAATACAATGTCGTGGTCAGAGTAAGAAGGTTTTGTAAGTAAAGCGTTGTGTCTTATACAGCTATTGTTGATTACTAAGTCATTGTGCACAAGAAAGAGATCAATATAAGATCCCGAAGAAGGGTATGACGGATATAGCGAATGCCAAAGTTTGATGTTAATGGTGTCATAGTTGTTCATGTACCAATTGTGTAAACATCGCCCATTTGCGTCTTCCGATGCGTTGGACCAGAAAGCGTGTTTTGAGTTGAAGTCCCCCCCTACAACAAATGGACTTTTAAGGGAGCGCAGAGAATTGAAAAGAGAGTCTAAATCGCTCTCTTCCAATTTTTTTGCCCCACATTTGTAAGAGTGGTATACACTCACGCAATTTATGATTTTGTTTGATTTTAACTGCACCGAGATTGCCACGCAGTCAATAGTTTGGAAAGTTGGGAGCGCCAGTTGTGTAGTATGGATAGCTAATTTAGATAAAATTGCTACACCTCCACCAGTATTGTTCGTTCGTTCGTAATTGTAGAGTGTGTAACCAGGAAATTTTTTTCCCATGTTTCTGTTAGTCTGTTTGAGTCTGGTTTCTGTGATGAGCGCAATATCTGGGTTATATTTATTTAAGAGGGTGTTGAGTTCGACTTGTTTTTGGGTGGATTTAAGTGAGTTAGTATTGAGGAGAAATAGTTTCATACTCAATTTAAGGGTTTAATAAATGCATGTATGGTGATAGCTCGAATGCAAATTTGAACATTTGTTGTTTCTTGATTGCGTCGTCCGTATTTGATTTTAATGTCTGAGTCAGTGCATTTATTTTATTCGATAGCTCGAATAGGTTCATGTTGAAGTGTACCTGAAATTGTTGTTGAATAAAATTCAGGTTGTCCAGGTCTGGTGCGTTGGGGTTTGAAAACTGTAAAGAAGGTGCCGTGCGGCTAGGAATAACAGGATTTTTTCCACCTATTGCGTCTGCGAAGGAGAGTGAAGGTTTGACGAAGTTTGTGAACATGTGTTCTTTGTTTGTGGTCTGTAATTGTGTGTTTGGTCTAATGTTGGTAAGACTTTCTTTTTTTTGTCTGTAAGCTAATGCTGCGGGGCAATCTCGGAAATTTGCGGGATGGCCTAATTTTTTACAGTTTACACAGAAGGGTTTTCCCTCCTCCGTGTTAACTCTAAGACATGCTCCTGGGGCGTGAGAGGAGGCGCATTTGATGCAGCGGTAAGGCATATTGCAATTAATCGCGACATGGTCAAACCGCTGACAATTTTTACATTGCAGGTTTGGGCGTGGATTTAATTTTTCCCAGCTGATTTTCTGGTGAAGAAGATACTGAATTTGAAGTAACGATTTGGTGTCAGAGTTCCTATCGCATTGGACGAAAAAAAGTGTATTGTGGGTTTTTTGACGTGTCTTTAAAACGTCTATCTTCATGAAGTTTACCCTTAGGTTGAGTTTTGCGAGAGCGATAGAGACGTCATTTGCGTTATAGCTATCGTCTATGCCGCGAATGACGTAACACCATGCGCGGTTTTCCTTTGGAGTGAATGTATAATTATTCACTTGAGCTGTTTTCAGAATGTGAAGAGCTGTATTGTAGTCTTCAATATTTTTTGTTTTTACATTGGAACAATTTTTATTAATTTTTTTTAATATGAATGTTTTGTCCTTTAGTTGCTCATTTAGGGCAGTTATGGTTTTTTTATGATCAAGCTTGTAGCAAATGATTGGGGGAATATTTTTGCTAGGTTGATTTTTTAATGGGTGAGAAGGAGCAGTGTTGCTTACTTGCCTGTTTTGGGTATCAGAATTAGCACTTGATATTGACGAGTAAGACGTGGTTCGTTTTCTCGTAAGGTCGTATAATGTATGATTTGGCTCGACATCTGTTTGCAATGTAGCAAAATGGTTTCCCTCCATATACGAGGTAGATGGTTGAGGCATTATAATGTTCGTTTCTTGGAGTGGAGGATCTTTTGAGGCACTTACCGCCGAGAGCAATATATTTGATTTTTTGGGCTTGTCTTTTAGTACCCTTTTAGCCGGAGATTCCATGCGCGTAGTGTGCCGCTTTTTTTTTGCACTTTTTATAGGGGAGTTAATGAAAAATCTAGAATTCCTGACATTAGAGGATTGGCTGATTTTCCCTCTCAGCAGGGCTAAGTTTTGAGTGCCTAGACTAAAATCGTCCACAATTGACTTGTTAGTATATGAAATATTATAAATATATTTGTGTTAGTATTAAAGAAAAATGAAAAATATGATGAGATGGATGAAAATATGTGATGAAACCAAAATGATGATAATAAAAAGAAAATATATTACGAACTTTAGAATGACAGCATGCGTCCTGATTAGTGTGCAATTGATGATTGATGATGATAAAAGTGTTGAATTCCTATATAAATGGGCTGATTATGATGGTATTCCTGGTATCGATTATATTATTATAAGTCGATATCCGATGATGAGTGCTTTTTGTATTTTTGTATTTTTTTTTTTTTTTTTCAAATCAAAATAAATCGAAAAAGCTTGAAATCTTTTGTTTTGTTAGTGACGTAAACAAGATAGCGGCACATCCACTAAACTGTATGATATTTAACTGTTTTCCCCCTCGGGGGAAAAAAATGATGAAAGTAAATTTGATTGTATTACAATCCTATTTACTTTTATTAATTACTCACTGAGATGCAATAAATATTCTACGAACAATGTATATGTAATGTTTATCAAAAAAAGAAAAAAAATAAAAAAAAAAAAAAAAAACTCTGAACAATATATGAACTGAACTCAATATTCAATTTAAAAGCTACAGATTATGACCACTCTACTCGAGAACTCGAGACTGACCCTGTTACTAAGTTTGAAAATTCAGGACTATTTAAAGCTTAAGGTCCAGAAATAAAATGTCGAAAAAATAGGTAGGGATTAAGGATATTTTGTTAAAATAGGGTGGGGGAAAGAGTATTTTGCAGAAGAGACAGGTAGTATTTTTATTGCGATCCTTAATTGTTATGTTTATTGTTGTGAAATGAAATTCAGGTACATATATAATAGTGTAATTAAATATAACTAAAAACATTTCAAAAGGATGCCATTAGTCTTTATTTTGTCTTACAAATTAAATTAAATTCCCAGGAATATGAAATAAATTGTTTATGCGATTGGAAATTTGTTAATATGGAAATGAGTCAAACATATTTTTGATTTTTTCGGGCCTAATTCTATAGAGAAGACGCCATTTTAAAAGGATGGGTACTTGAAAAAGGGTTTTGCCGGAAATAACTACTGGTTTGTATTTAGATATTAAATATTTAAGTCATCTTCATTTCTTATAATTACAAATCTAGTTTTGAGCTTTTCTTTTAATTATTGCAAATGTAAATCCTCAGTTTTTGTCTATGCCAAAAAAATGCATGGGTTATTTTAATGTTATGGATTTTAGGAATCAAAAAATCAAACAATACCAAACATTACATATTTTAAATTGATTGGAAAGCAAGAGGTGTGTACACTATTTAAGAATTAGTTGAGAATTTTTGCCGACAAAAATATGGCATATATTTAGCTTCTAGAGCCGCTAATGAAAACCAAACGCGAATCCAAATACTCTATTTTTTTAGTACGAATTAAATTATTGATTGATTTTATTTTTCAATACTCGATTATTAAAAAGACGTGCAATTTTTCCTTTCCATGGAGTTTTCGTAACCTAATTAAGAAGCCAGAATCTACTAAGAAGACTAGATGTTGGGCGAGTGCCAAGTAATATCTGGAACAATTTTTTTTTTATATTTTCAATTTCAGCTTAATAAGACAACTTTTAGAAAGTAGTTCTAGGGCAAATTTTCCAAACAAAGTTCATCAAATAAAATGATTTTAATTGAGTTTAATTAAAGAAAATATTTTTATGAAATGCAAAAAAAAAAAAACAGTTAAAATAATTGAAATTGTTTGAAATTAATAACTTTCAAAACTTAATTATCAGTTTTCAATACGTTTATAATAGTACATTTTTTAAAAAATAAATAAGTATTAAAATATGATTAATTTTATTTCATATTTAATTGAAAATTAATATAAATCCAAGGTTTTTTTTTTGTTATAAGGAAAATACCGCTAAAATGATAATTATTCACTTCAGATTTATATAATAATTATTATTTGTTATTTAATTAAAAAGAAACAATAGAAATAAGAATTCATGATCATAAATATTTAAATTGAAATTGACTAATATCATTTTTGTTATTTTTATTAATAATAATAATAATAATAATAAATGGTTTTTGGACAATTCAATGTCATTTCGAATACTTCAGGTTAATTATTAAAGTTACTTGAAACACTTTTGACCCACTAAACAAAGTTTTTTAATAAATAACAAAACATAAAATATTTTCAAACATTTAATATGTCAATATCTTATGTAAAAGTTAAAACATACAGTAACTGAAAATCGGCCTATAGCCGAGTTTTTGATGCCCTATGGTAAAAATGGGACAGAAAAGCTGTTAAGGTTTTTTCTTCATAACTTTGTTTACTCCTTTCAAAATTTCCTCTAATTTACAGGTGACCTAAAGCCTAGTAGCACAAATCTAATCTGCAAATTTTAATCAAATCGGTACATTAGTTTCTAAAGTACACCAAAAAAACTCTATGAACAGGTTTATTTTCTCCTGGGATTATTTCTTTCTCCACTATCCTTTGACCGATTTTACTGAAATTTATCATGCTACCGTCTAATTATGTAGTCAACCATTATAATTAATTTAAACAAAATTGCTTTACAAATTTTCGAATTAAATCTGAAAAACCATATAAAAAAACGACAAAACTTGCTGGTCACCTTGGTTTTCAATTTATAACTTTGCTTCCCCCGGTTAAGTTAAGGAAGAAGCAACTCACATTCTAAATTTCATCAAAATCAGATAAGGCGTTTTTGAGTTATCTTGTATACGGACTGACATGTACAAATCGATATAACTTTTGATTCTCTACACAACCATACCCTTGCAATCTTTCTACGACGATTATTTCTGGTAGTACCTATCATAGGGGATAAAAGTGATCATAATAAAACATAATAATATAAGAAGTTTGTGATCTACGTCAGTGATTAGTAACTCTAGGACCATGAGAACCGAATGCATAATTTATCGAACATTAAATTTAGGTTACTTCTGTTTGTAGTTAAATTTCCAGGATTTCCTTAAAATTCAGTGCTCTAATGTTTATATCGAATAATTTTGAAGCTTCATATCAAATATTTTTGTCTTTATTCTCCCAACTATCAGAAACACTGTTATCAGAACATGTTGCTCAAAACTTAATCTGATGAGGAAAGAATATTTTTATCCATCGAATTATTGTATCTGAACTTAAGAAGTGCACACTTTTGTTTTTATAATAAACCCCAGAAGTGTGAACAGATATTTCATGGTGACCTTATTTTGGTGCTTTAGATTTTCTTGGTTAATAAACACGTTCTTTTCATTTTCACTCTTAAGAAATAGCTTTTTTTTTAGATTAATAAAATGTTAACGGAAATTCTTTATGAAATATAAAATCTTTTGAAAAAATTTAAAAATTAATACAGCGTAACTTTTGTAAATTTGTTTCTCAGTCTCTCCAAAGAAATATATCTCATGTATAAAGTTTGTAAAAAAGAAATAAGTGTGTGTAATAAATACAGGTATTTCAAAATCACAGCGTCTTTTCTTTTTAACAAATACTAATAACGAGATTTATTGTTTGCCGAACAAAAATGCGCCCGTGCCAAAACAGAAGCTAAGCTGACAAAAGTGTGCCTGAAAAAACGACTGAGGTTTTCCCCTTTTTTTTATTACGGTTTGTGTTTTGAGAAAGTGAAATGTAATTAGATTTTGAAATTCAATTTCCACGAATTTTGAAAATATAGGTAGTCAAAAATATTTTCAAGGATTTGGGGCGAATCACAAATTCTAAAGAATTTGAATTTTTGTTTAAGAGATCAATAAACTAATTAAGAATATAAAGGCTTCCGAGACTGTAGTTGATATAGTTAAATAATTACATTTGTATATCCTTTTAGAAATACTCTCAGGTAAAAAGTTAATTATACAAATTCTTGTATCTAATATTGGAAGTACCTAAATTCTTAATTTTATGATTTCTAGTTAAAGATCATAAAATTATTTTGGTCATAATAAATAGTAATAGAGTAATCTTTTCACCTTTTACTTAAACTAGAATATATCGAAACATAATTACACTTGGAACCTTATAAATTTTCAAAAGAGTCTTAATTTGATTTCGGTGCATTTGAATCAAAGTTATTTTAGAACATAGGAAATGGCGTTCATTTTCAAAACTTAAATCAAAACATTTACAATAGAGACTTTTGAAAGATTGTTATATGAAGCTGAAACTGAAAATATCGTAGGAGAATCGGTCATCCAGACATTGTTTGTTATTGAATCTATCTCAACATCTAGTGTCTTCTTAATAGCTTCTACCTTCTAACTACGGATCGAAATAACAAGGAAATGGAAACGTTAGACATCTTTTTAATACCCGGGTATTAAAAAATAAAATTACTCGATTATTTAGTTCGTAAAAAAAAAGTCGAGTATTTGAATTCGGGTGGAAAATTTAATGAAACGATATCAAAGAGCAGCGAAATAGCACATCACACAAAGCATTTTCCTTTATTAACTTCACAAGATGAGAACTATTTAAAACCATCGAAAAGTTCAAGTCACAATACTCAAACTCAAACTTATGAAAGTAAAGAAATTCGATTTTATCAAACTGATCAAAAGACAAATTTGAAAACATTAAAAGAACATCACAAAACTGATGAAAAAGATGTTCATAAAAGTCATTATAGTACCGGAAAAGAAAATATTGAACCTAACCATAAAAGTTCAAGAACTGGTAGTGAAGATAAGAAAGGAAAGACTTCTAATCATCTAAGTGATTATGCTAAAAATGATTTAACAAATGGAACCGACAGCAAAGCTAAACGAAAAAGGGAATCGTCTAGATCCAGCTCACCGGTTAAAAGTAAAATTCCTAAACTAGAACTTGTTCATGAAATCGATAGTTCGATGGGAATAAGGTTTGAAGATGCCTTGGGTACATACCCAAAACTGGGAAATTTAACAACTTCTTCTAAAAGAATATCCAAATTTAATTTGGATGAAGCCAAACCTAAAACGGTATGTTTTTTTTTTAAATTATCCATTATACCATTTTATTTTTATTTTTCTATTTTCAGGCTTTATTGTTAGCTCCTTTGTTGGCATCCAAACGTCAGTTAGAGCTACTCGATCCTAGTCTTTCATCAGATTGTTTATCATCGACTAAATGATGAAGAAGCTTTTCGAGCAGCCACTACATCGAAAACAAAGCGGTAAGTTAATTTACTTTTAAAAACAATTCAATAAAATAATTTTGTTTCTCTTTTTATAGAACCAAAGTTTATTCTGGAGTTAGAAATGGCGCAGTTTATCCTGGTGTCTTCGATTTATATATTCAAGATTTATACAGAAATTTCGATGGTAAGTTTTATTTTATTAAGTCTTTTTTATATGAGTTTTTGAATTTTTTTCCTCTCAGCTCTTGAATATACCGGCGGAGTTCCATATGAAATTCTGAAACCAGTCCTTGAACGTGTTACATCCCAGCAATTATTAAAATTTGAAGAATTTAATTGATACATTATTAAAGAGACTGATATTCTGTGGAAACAACATTGTTCCAGACAATATCCTGGCAAACAACGACAAGAAATTGAATCATGGCGAGAAATGTTTGCTAGATGTAAACAAGAGCAGAACCATCGTCTCAATACTATAACCGAGAATATTAAACAATCTCAAAAACAATCAAATCTACCAATACGAAAAACGCTACTTGTGATTGACAGTGATGTGAAACCACCAAGGAATGTCATAAAAAACAACAGCAAAATGGTACACAAAATGTTCCAATCACATCACTTGATGTAAAACGAATAACAGCTAGCAAACCCCGTAAAAAGGCTCCACTTATGCAAAAGTCATTACAATTAATGAAAGCTAAGAGTAACTGTCGACGATAAGGAAATTGTTCCTCGAATTAATGTAAATATTTGTAAAACAAATATATAAGTAAAAAAATAAAATAGTGTATTTTAAAATTATATCTCGCTAAGGTCGATCTTCAAAATTGGAAATTAAATTTTATAGCACATTTTTTGATTTCAAACCAGTTTTTTATATGTTTATACTATACTTTATTTAAGAAAAATAAAAGATGCTAAATTTTTAGTATCACAACAATCCACAATCTTTTCTATTCTCGTATCCCTAAATTATTTTAATAATTCTAATATTTTTAGAGAGAAAAGATCTCAATTTGAATATCCAATAAATTCTTCACGACTACCATTTTCTTTACGATTTCATGCAAAATAATTAATTAATCTTAATTAAAATCTTTATATTGACCCGACAGATGTTGTCCTGTCCAAATTTCAATAAATTTGTGATCGGTTTGTGGATTTGTAAAAGTAAAAATGAGAAAAAAAAACATATTTTTGCTACAAAAATCCCATTGAAGAAAAGCACTTTCAGTTTTTTTCGTATTTTCCAATTTTCCGGGCAAATTTTCCCGTTTTTCTTTCCGTAAGAACCTTATTTGGACTACAAAGAAATGAGCGAAATCGGTTCAGCCGTTCTCAAGTGATCCGCTTACCAACGAACAGCATTTAATTTTTATTTACATAGATTTGATGTAGTATGTTTTGAAAATTAGTGGTAATTGAAGTTTTAATTTAGAACTTCATATTATCTGACAGAAATTGTCTTTCTAAATGAAACAAACAATCTTTAATTTTGGTCAAAGAAAGTTGCTATAAAATACCATTTAACAAATAAGTGAAAAAATGAAATAACTTTAAAATACATTTATTTTACATTTTTACATATAGAAATCTACATAATTACAACAGAAAAAATAAGAAACAATTTTCTTATCGCCGATATTTAGCTTTCATTAATAATTGATTTAATGACTTTTGCATAAGTGGAGCCTTTTTAGGCTTTATAAAACGATTTGCCTGTGATGTTTCTGCTATTGCTTGTTTTACACCAAGTGGTCTGATTGGAACATTTTGCGTACCATTTTGCTGTTTTTTTTTTATGACATTCCTTGGTGCTTTCACATCACTGTCAATTACAAGTAGCGTTTTTCGTGTTGGTAGATTTTGAGATTGTTTAATATTTTCGGTTATAGTATTGAGACGATGATTCTGCTCTTCTTTACATCTAGCGAACATTTCTCGCCATGACTCAATTTCTTGTCGTTGTTTGTCAGGATAATGTCTGGAACAATGTTGTTTCCAAAGAATATCAGTGTCTTCAATAATGTACGTATTATATTCTTCAAAATTTAATAATTGCAATGGCGTAACACGTTCAAGGACTGGTTTCAGAATTTCATATGGAACTCCGCCGGTATATTCAATATCTGAGAGGAAAAAAAGAAACATTACAAGTAGTAATCAAAAATTTAAATACTCATAGAAAAAAGACTTAATAAAATTGAACTTACCATCGAAATTCTTGTATAAATCTTGAATATGTACATCGAAGGAACTAGGATAACCTGCTCCATTTCTTACTCCAGAATAAACTTTGGTTCTATAAAGATAATAAAATGAGAAACAAAATTATTTTACTGAATTGTATTGAAAAGTAAATTAACTTACCGCATTGTTTTCGATGTAGTGGCTGCTTGAAAAACTTCTTCATCAGTCATTTGTTGAGGTTGACATTTACTCGATGATAACCAATCTGATACAAGACTAGGATCGAGTAGCTCTAATTGTCCTTTGGATGCCAACAATGGAGCTAACAATAAAGCCTGAAAATAGAAAAATAATAAATAAAATGGTATAATCGATAATTTTTAAAAAAAAATACATACCGTTTTAGGTTTGGCTGCAATCAAATTCACTTTTGATATTCTTTTAAAATAACTTTTTGATTTTCCCGGCTTTGGGAATGAACCCAAGGCATCTTCAAAACTTATTCCCATCGAACTATCGATTTCATTACCAAGTTCTAGTTTAGGAATTTTTCTTTTCACCGGTGATCTGGATCTAGACGATTCCCTTTTTCGTTTATCTCCAGTTTTGCTGGCGGTTCCATTTGTTAAATCAGTTTTAGCATAATCACTTGGATGATTAGAAGTCTTTCCTTTCTTATCTTTACTATCACTTCTTGAACTTTTATGATTAAATTCAACGTTTTCGTTTCTGGTACTATGGTGACTTTTATGAACATTTTTTTCATCGCTTTTGTGATGTACCTTTACTGCTTTTAAATCGATCGAATTTATTTTTTGCTTAACAGCTTCCCATTTCGCAAACAATGATTTTGCGGCTACACCAACATCGGATTCATATTTTTGTAAGTATTGGACTGCTCTAGCAATACGAGTTTTCTGCAGATGTTCTACTTTAATTGCTAGATTATCTAATTTATTAATATAATGAAGAAGCTGCAAGAAAAAGTAACAAATTAGATAAATTATTCAGAATATTTGAAGCACGAAATCAAAAAAAATTATAATTAAATCGTTAAAACTCCAAAATTTCAGGAATAGTATTTCTATCGTAATTCAATCATATTTCACTTTTTTTTAAGCATAACAAAAAAAAATTCAATTAAATATTTACCCGAGGCTCGTCCTTTAAAGAGTTTTCAATGCTATTTTGATAATGTCCAATCACTTCCCAAATAGACGAACCCATTTTATATTATAAACAAACTTTTTTATGAAATTATTTATTATTTTATATAATATTAGATTTTTATTCAAAATAGATTTTTATATGTCGCAGAAAAACACTTTTAACACAAATTTATTTAGTAAATTATTTTCTAACACAAATTGCTAGGTTTTAATATCAACTATTCAAATTTCAGTTAAAAACTGTCACTAACTTTTTTTTTTTTTTAACATTTTTAAATTCATTTATTTTTCCAATTTGTACAGTTATCCTTAAATCTAAATGACAAAATTTAATATTGCTTCATTCTAAAAATCTTAAACGTCTAAAAACTTAATTTTAACTTATCTAAAGAGAATAAATGATTATATATTTAAATTCAATGAATTAAACCTAGAATACTGAATATAAGTATCTTGAAAAAAAAAAATAAAATATATAAAAAACAAGATTTATTTGAGAAAAAAAAAAGATTATGGCTAAATTGCTTAGCCTTGCTTGAAGGGACGAGTTTTCACTGTCATCCTTGATTTATTTTTTTTTTTTTTTTATTTTGCCTGCCACCCAATCGGTTTATGGAAGAAATTATTAAAAATTTGATATGTAAATTCGTCTGTCGGTATTGAGTTTGTAATAAGTTCGTTTTCGTGGTCCTTTGTTCTGTCTATGTATTTGTCAGTCAGTTTCTTTACATAATCTCTTATGGGGGTAATGTCCGCCAACTTATATAGTTCCGCATTGGAGACGGTATTGTTGTATTTTTCTTCGGTACTTTTCCTTTTGTAGGTTACCCCTAATGAGTTTCTTAACCACTTCCTTTCTTGCACTGATATTTTCAGCCATTTGGTTTCAGATATTCTGTCTGACCAAATGTGTGCTGCGTAGGTTAGTGTGGGTCGGATTACTTGTTTGTATAGCAAGAGTTTTATATCTTTTTGTAGGGGACTGTGCTTGTTTATAAAAGGAAAAAGAATAGCATGTGCTGCCTTCGCCCTATTTATTGCGGATTTTATGTGAAAGTCGCAATTTAAATTCTGTTGTAGGTGATAACCTAGGTATTTTACTGTGTTAACTGTTTTAATGTTGATGTTATTTATTTTTACGTCAGTCAATTTTGCTTTTTTCCGTTTTCTGTTGTATTTGCATTTAGGTCCCGTAAAGTGGATTGTCTCACATTTGTCTGTATTTACTCTAAGTTTCCACTTAGTTAAGTAAACGTATAGTTTTTGTAGTTCAACTGTTTGCATTTTAGTGGCTTGGTCGATTGACCAGGAGGCTGAAATTACTATTAGATCATGTGCAAAGCTAATGGTATTTGTGGGATTGGGATTAGGAATTATGCTATTGTAGATGGGGGAGTGTGATGTTGGAATGTCAGCTGTAAATAAATTAAATAGAGTAGGAGAAATTATGGCTCCTTGTGGAACTCCTGCTGGCATATTAAGGATGTTTGAGAGAAGATTCTGGTTTACTATTGCGAAATTTGGGTTTTTTAGGAAGTTTGATATGAACAGGATGAGATATGTAGGAAAATTGAAGGATTTAAGCTTCCAGATGAGGGCATTTAACCATACTGAATCGAATGCCTTTTCCAGGTCAATCAATGTCGCCACTGTTATTTTATGTTTTGTCATGTTGTATGTAATGTTGTTATGTAGTAATGTCAATGCATCTGCCGTAGAGTGTCTCTTTCTAAAACCAAATTGATATGTTGGTAAAATGTCATAATCGTCTATAAAGTTAGTCAATTGTGTAAGTATTAGTCGTTCAAGTAGTTTGCTTAGACAGCTTAAGAGTGAGATCGGGCGATAGCTGGTTGAAACCAGGTCATTTTTCTTAGGCTTCCTGAGCGGGATGATTTTTGCGGTTTTCCACGCTGCAGGAAAATAGGCAATGTTTAGGCAGTTATTGAAGATAACTACCCATATCCTAAGAATTTGTGGAGGTAGATTCTTTATGACCATGTTCGAGATGCCATCGAAGCCACAAGATTTTTTGTTGTTTAGCGATTTTATGATGTGTGTTAGTTCCCTTTCGGTAGTGAAAATGTCCTTGAACATCGTGCATTTGTCTGCAGGATTGCTTATGTCAAAGTTAGTCAGTTTAAAGTTTCTTTGTGAGTTTATGAAGGAATTTGTTTCATTATTAATGAAGTTGGTGTGCTCTACCATCCCCAGTGTCTCGTTTTGTGTGTGTGATTTTAGAAAATTTAAGGCTATTGCGTTGTTTATAGTTGGTATGTCATGAGTTATCTTATTGTTTATGAGTAACTTTGTTATGTTTAAGTTTGATTTTTTAGATTTTAGTTTATGTATGTTTTTAAATAGGTTGTTATCCTTTTTGATGTCTTTGAGTTTAGTGTTAAAGTTGTTGTTTATGTTGGCTTGTATTACTGTTGAGATTTCGTTGTTTAATTCTATCAGTTTGGTTTTAAAATTGTAGTAGGTGATGTCCTTTAGGTAAGCGTTTGATGCCAGATATTTGTACATTTTCCGTCTTAGTTTTTTTTTTGCTTTTAGCAGTCTCGAAAGATGTTTGGTGGAGTGGGAATAGTGCGTGTTTTTTAGCGTTATTGTTGGTATTGCGTATTTTACAGCTTCATTTATGTCCTTTGTAAGTGTGTCTATGGTTTCGTCTATTTGCTGCTTTGTCAGATTCGTCTTATGGTTGATAGTAAGAAGTTTAACCTTGTTTTTGATACACCTATTAAATCTAGGCCAGTTCGCGTTGCCATAATCAAAGATTTTTATTGGGTTTTCTATTTTGAATTCGATAGGCCAATGTTCAGATCTGTTTTTTTTATGTTTTTTTATTCCATCTATTATTAGAATGACGATATCGTGGTCCGAATATGATGGTTTGGTTAATAAATTATTATGAATTCGGCATTTTTTGTTTATTAACAAGTCATTATGAATTAAAAACAGATCTAAGTAAGAGCCGGATTCAGGGTATGAAGGGTAAAAGGAATTCAAGAGACTTAGGTCAAAAACGGAGTGTTTATTAACGTACCAGTCGTACAGGGTTCGTCCGTTGATGTCGTCTATGGTATTTGACCAGAAGCGGTGTTTCGCGTTTAGGTCACCACCTACAACGAAAGGTTGTTTTGTTGACTTTAGTGCACTAAATAGTAGGTTCAGATCGTTTAATTTTAGGTTTTGATTACCGCATTTGTGTGAGTGATAGATACAAGCACATATTATTCTCTTCCCATTTTTTAGTAGAATTTGTGTAGCAATGCCGTCGATTGTCTCGAAGATAGGTAGCGTGAAAGGTTCAATTTGGATGTTTTGCCTGCATAGTATTGCAACTCCCCCGCCTGTGTTATCTGTGCGGTCGTATTGGTGTAGAGTGTAGTGTGGAAATTTGTTGCTGATATTGTTTTTGTTTTTTTTGAGTCGTGTTTCCGTAATAAGTGCAATGTCTGGCGTATGTTTCGTCAGTAGAGTGTTTAGTTCTGTTTGTTTTTGATTTGAGTATAGAGAATTCACGTTTAGCAGGATTGTTTTTAATGTCAATTTATGGGTTTATTAGATGAATATATGGCGCCAAATCAAACGCAAAGTTGAGTAAATATTGTTTTTTTGTCTCGTCATTAGTGGTAGATTTTAGGATGTCAATTAAAATGTTGATTTTTTGAGCTAGCTCAAAGAGATTTAAGTTGAAATACTGCTGAAATTGTTGCTGTATGAAATTTAAATTGTTGGAGTCGATTGCAGACGTCGGCGGGATTTGTCGTGTATGTTGAATATTTGTAGTTGTGGTCGGTATGTTTTTGTTTATTATAGCATCTGCAAATGAGATGGATGGTTGTACGAAGTTATTGTACATTTTTTTAGTGTTTTGATTGTTTACTGTTAAGTTTTCTGCGGATTGTTTAATGTTAGTAGGTCGAGTGTTTTTTCTATCTCTGTATGTCTGCGCAGCGGGGCAGTTCCTATAATTGGCCGGATGACCGTATTTTGCGCAGTTTACGCAGTAGGGTTCTCCCTCCTGCGTATTTAAGCGAAGGCATTTTCCTGGCTCATGAGATGCGGCGCATTTAATGCAACGAAACGGCATGCTACAGTTTATTGCGACATGATCGAACCTTTGGCAATTTTTGCACTGTAAGTTTGGCCGTGAGTTGAGTTTTTCCCAACTAATTTTTTGATTGAGGAGGTAACTGACTTTCAATAAAGATTTGAGATCTGATTTGTTGCTACATTGAATGTAAAATAGAGAGTTGTGAGACTTTTGTCTCGTTTTCAGAATATCTATTTTCAGGAAAGTGACATTTAATTGTAAGGAAGCTAATGCCATAGAAACATCGTTTGCGTCGTAGCCTTTACCTATGCCCCTTATCACATAGCACAACGATCTATTATCTTTGGGTGTAAAAGTGTAATTGTTTATCTTGGCTGTTTTTAAAAATCGAAGGGCTGATTCGTAGTCCTCCAAATTTTTTGTTTTTATGTTTGTACAATTTTTATTTACTTTTTTTAGTGCGAAATTTTTTTCTTTTAGAATTTCATTCATGGCTATCATTTTTTTGTGATCTAGGCCATAGCATACTATTGGTGGTATATTCGTAACAGGTTTATTTTTTTTCAAAGGTTGAATGGGAGCATTTTTATTTGATAAAGTTTGAGTTTTAACAGATTCTACACTGGATATGGACGAAACTGATGGGCTTCGCCCAATATTGTATATTGAGTGGTTTGGTTCTGTTTCCGATTGTAAGGTGGAAAATTGGTTACCTTGCATAGCTGCAAAAGACGTAGAGGGTTGAGCCATTATGTTTAGCCTCGGGTCTCTGGAAGAAATTAGTGGTGAAAAGAGAATATTTCGTTTCACTATTTTTTTTGGAGTTGCAGTGCGACTTTTGATTTTCTTTTTTTTCGCACTTCTCAAAGGCGATTGGGTGCGTTTTGCGAGTTTAGTAAGCGTGGCATTTGGGGAGGTGGGCGGAAGTACGCGCCCCCTCAACAAGGCTAAGTTATTTTTACCTAGAATTAATTCTTCCATCCACTGATGGCTGGTTATTGAATTTAATGAGTAAAAAAAATTTGAGTTAGTTTAAAATTTAATATATAAGAAAATAAATGTAATTATGTTGTTACTTGTTGAATGTGTAAATGATGGTGATGATAAATGAGTTGTGTGTATGTTGTGTAAATATTGTTCTGATGTAAGTTTTTTATCGTACCTTGTATTTTGTAGATTTTTTGATTGATGTCGTCTAACTCTAGTTATTTGATTTTGATGTTTTGGTGAATAATTAATAATGATGTGTAAAGTTGAATGAAATCGACTAATTAGCAAATAGTCGATTATTATTGAAATCTCTTGGAAAATTTCAGTGTTGGGAATTTCTTCCGTTATTCCGTTAGGAACTGGTTTTTCCTAACCGTAGTTGGTGAAAACCGTTGTGGAACCAACGATTTAAGTCTGACTAGCACTATGTTTGAATTTTTTTAATTTTTGAATTTAATTGATTTGTATTAAGATAATTGTTTGATTTTGTTAGTGTGATTTGTGGTTATATTGGGTGCATTGTACACTGCCAGCAGTTTCCCCTCTTAGGGGGAAGCTCTGCTTTAACTGGACTGCACTAAATTTGTAGTTTATCCTTGGATACTATTCACTGTAATTTGAACTATGAGTTTATGAGAATGCTAATTTAATTAGCATTAACTAATTCTCTTCACTGACTTTTGTATGAAATATTAATATTTTATTTGTCACTAACTGTTTAATTACTTTGATATTAATCGCTCTGATGATTGAAGTTTCACTGTTGAATGATCCTCAGTCTGTCACTAACTTTGAAAATCCAGGACTATTTAAAGCTTGAGGTCCAGAAATAAAATGTCGAAAAAATAGGTAGAGATTACGGATATTTTGTTAAAATGGGGTGGGGAAGGAGTATTTTTCAGAAGAAACAGCCAATATTTTTATTGCGATCCTTAATTGTTATGTTTATTGTTGTAAAATGCAATTCAGGTACATATATAATAGTGAAATTAAGTATAACTAAAAACATTTCAAAATGATGCCATTAGTCTTTATTTTGTCTTACAAATTAAATTAAATTCCCAGGAATATGAAATAAATTGTTTTTGCGATTGGAAATTTGTTAATATGGTAATGAGTCAAACATATTTTTGATTTTTCGGGCCTAATTCTATAGAGAAGACGCCATTTTAAAAGGATGGGTACTTGAAAAAGGGTTTTGCCAGAAATAACTACTGGTTTGTATTTAGATATTAAATATTTAAGTCATCTTCATTTTTTATAATTAGAAATCTCGTTTTGAGCTTTTCTTTTAATTATTGCAAATGTAAATTCTCAGTTTTTGTCTATGCCTAAAAAATTCATGGATTATTTTAATGCTTTAATGATTTTAGGAATCAAAAAATCAAACAATACCAAACATTACATACTAGGTGTCTCTATAATAGGGGTAGATTTAAATTTCGCGTTATTTTCGTTTCATTAAGTTAACAGTACTAAAATCTTGGTATTTGCCATCTGCCATTGTTGCTATTAATAGTCATGGAACACTGAACGAAGGAATGACATTAATATTGACAGTTTGTCAAGTTTCGAGCACCTACTGTAGTCAAACAGACAATTCCACAAAATTCAAATAGTGCGTTTCTTTCGGAGCATTCTTTATTACATTAACTATTTCATTCCCCGTCGAATGAGGTACGGATCATACCAGTAGGACCCAGAATACCTGAGATATTCGTACACCTTCGTACAAGAGAATTTTTGTATTTCTTGTCCTAAAAAGGAATATTTTTGAAAATGTCGAATAGCATTTAATTCCTTATTAAATTGATCATCGAATGAGATATGGGCCATATCTATAGAATGCAGAATACCCTAGATATTAGGGCATGGTTTGAACAAGTAATTAATTCCGCAAGCAAAATTAATCCAAATTTTGATTATTCAAGGCCAAAAAAATTAATTCCTTCATTTAAGAGAGAAATAATGTTGAAAAGGGACAACTAGACGCGATCTTCCCAATGCTTTGTTTGAAAATGACAGAAACAAAAAATTCCCCACAAAATAAGGAAAGAAAATTACAAATTTTCCATTAGAAAGAATGAAGTAACCTATAAATCAAATATACTCTCTTTTACAACGTGTTTCCTATAAGATAATTAGAGGAAGGGAGAGCTTAGATACCCTCATAATAGTCTTATGGGTTTTGCACTGCAGAAAGAATGAAACAAAGAAAGCAATCCAATTTTTAAATAATAAAAAAAAAAATAAAAAAAAAATTTTTTTTTTTATTTTTGTTTGAGAAATTTTATTATAAAACGGCGGTTTACCGTAATTTAAAATTTTTTCGAATCATTGTTCTCTGAAAAATAAGTGGCGGTTTACCATAAAATAAACAGTTAACAGTGTAAATACAATTTTATCCCAAGTGGATATAATAAGGGAGTTGTGAAGTGAAATTACGACGGCATATCGTGAATAACTTCAATATTGAGAGGACATCAATAGCAGTAACAACCTTTGGACCGGAGAGTTTCAACTCATAGACGCCTATCCAGCATTCAAGGACATCAATCCTTAAACGGAAGGAACATCAATCCTTACACTGACGGAACATCAGTTATTTAAGATAATTTTAAATAAAAAGAATGAAATACCTTTGCCTGGCATTCATGTAAGTCAAATATTGAATTAATTTCTTTTATTCCTAAATGTCAAGTCCTAGAAAAATAAAGAAAAAATCATATTTCCCATATCCAAAAAATTTTAGAAGAATATTTAAAAGCCTTAGTTCAATCCCTGAAAATATTGAAAGTGAAAACATATCAGTGTTCAAAAGTAGAATAAATCAAAGTGTACCTAATCTAAATAGTTCATTTGAATTCAGTGAAAATAACGAAATGACAAGTGCAAATAATTCAGTGCATCCTTCGGGTTCAATTCATAGTTCACCTGCAGATATTTTTAATTCATTGAGAATTCCTGATGCAATTAAAGATTTACCAAAATTTGATGGAAATACTAGATTGCTTCACGAATTTCTTAACAATGTTGAAGAAATATTAAGTTATACTAGGAGTGTTGACGGTACAGCATATTCAAGAATACTTTTGCGTGCAATTCGAAATAAAATTGAAGGGCAAGCAAACGAAGTACTTAATATGTATGGCACACCTTTAGTTTGGGAAGACATAAAAAATAACTTAATACTACATTACTCTGACAAACGAACAGAAACATCTTTAATAAGAGATTTACATACTCTAAGACAAAATAATAAAACAGTGGAAATCTTTTATAGTGATATAATTGAGATTCAAGCCACCATGTATAATAATATTCTAATTCACGAAACAGATCCCAACGTAATAAATGCAAAGAAAGATTTGTTTGCAGAAATGTGTTTAAATACATTTTTAAGTGGTCTCAGAGAACCTCTAGGTTCAGTTATTAGAGCAATGCGACCAGAAACCCTTACAATGGCATTATCGTATTGTATTAAAGAACAAAACATATCTTATATGAAATCAGAGCCTCGTTCACACAATTATAAAACGAACATGGTTACAAATCCAAGACCAAACATACAGCAACCAAGAAACATAAATTCAAATTTCTTTAATAACTCTCAAAATAGAACGTTCAGTATTCCACAAAGACCAAGAAATTATCATCAAGTACCATTTACAAGACCTCAAAACTGGTTCAATTACAATTCTTATAATCCAAATAATAATTTCAGGAATCCAAACCAGAATCAAACTTCGTTTAATTCACAAAATAATCCACCAAGATTTCCCCCTCCAGAACCAATGGACTCCAGTTCGGGAAATACACATCTAAGACAAAGGGCTCCCTCACAACAATTTAGAAACACTCAAATTAATTCAAATTACCGTAATTCTATACGACCCACAGGATTTCCTAAATATACTAGTGAAGAACTTCATAATATAAATAACGTAGACTATGATTATACAAGTAATCCTTCACAAAACGAACCATCTGATCTAAACTCATACCAACAACTCGACGAATACTACGATTACGAAGAAAACGAACCTAATAACGAATTCGAGGAAGAAGATCCTCAAAATTTTCCCATAAAAGCCTCGAAAGACCCACAGGTTACATAGACGTTAATAAACACGGTTTCACATTACCCTATATTCATATATCATCTCCATTTGGAAGACCATTAAAATTTCTTATTGATACAGGAGCTTCTTCATCATTTTTAAATCCAGAATTTACTCTTCCTATAGATCATATCGAATGTGAACCAATAACGATCACAACTATTCTCAGTAAATACAAACTGAATAAAGAAGTAACTTTATCTACCTTTGTAGAATTTAATGAACCTGGATATTTAAGATTCCTTATATTCAAATTTCACGGATACTTCGACGGACTAATTGGACTTGATATTCTCACACAATTAGGCGCAAAAGTTGATTTAGCTAACAAAATGTTAATCACTAATAATTCAACTATTCCCTTAAAATTTAAACCTAATTTTACTTCCGGTAAACAGTTAATTCCCGCAAATTCAAAAACTATCATTAAATTACCAGTTGATATTTGCGACGGAGATATCTACATTAATAATATTGAGTTAAAACCAAAATTATATATTTCTGAAGGTATCTATAAAGCAAAAGATTGGTACAGCACAGTAGAAGTGATAAATGAATTATATTTGGAACAAACACTGTTACTAGAGCAACCTTTAAAAGTTCAAAAATATATTTCTTCCGAATTTGTAGAAATAAACAATTTCAACGTTGAATATGATCAACCTGATTTAGACGACGATATTACTCAATTAATTCGTACATCTCATTTGAATTTCGAAGAAAAGAAAGCTATTTTTAAAGTTTGCAGAGAATACGAAAGTATTTTCTTTAAAGAAGGCCAATCCTTAAGTTTTACTAATCAAGTCAAACATCGTATTTCAACCACAGACGATACACCCATCTATACGAAATCTTATAGATATCCATATGTCCATAAAGAAGAAGTGCGAAAGCAAATAAACGATATGTTGGAACAAGGTATAATTCGTCCCAGTTATTCCCCATGGAACTCTCCCCAAGTAACAATTTAAGTCGATTTGACGTGCTGGCTACCATTTACATCACTTTAAAGTAATTGGCACTTGTGATAGTTACGTAATTAATACGTTATATCAACGTGCCTGCTCCCTAAGTGGGGAATGATTTCTGGGTATCTATTACGTTTATAATACTACTCCGGGACAGACACAGTGACGTGGTTGGAACGTATAATTTACGTAGTCATTACTGACTCTGATGGCTCTCATACATTCAAATTATATTATACATACAGTCGATTATTGTATTTTTACATGTTTTCGAATATTTGTAAAAGGAATTCATTTCATTTGGTATTTTATAAATCAAATTTCTGTAAATGGTGGCTTCGGTACAAATGCATTAGTATATTTTAATATAACATAAGAATTAAAAAGATGAACTTTAAGTAAGCATTTCGGCTATTTATTGCATCAAAACTTAAAACAAAAGAAAATTGATTGTTTAATGTGACCATTGTAGCTCGAAAAATAATAACGCGCTCTAAAAATTCTCATATTTAAAGAATTTTATAATTTTTTATTTTATTTTAATATGATCAATATATTAAAATTACTCCGAGAAAATTATTTTAAATAACAGCTAAGGCGTGAAAATAACAAAATATATTTTTATTTTTATTTAATATAAGAAATATTAAGCAAAAAACTGCAAATTCAAATTTCGTATTTTTCTAGCAATGTTAAAATTAAATAAAAATGGCGATTAAAAAAATGTTTCACTTTAAAGTTATTTTTACAACTATAAAGAATTTTCCACTTTTCAAAAGTCTTTGGAACCTCCAAATTCAACTTTGTTGAGCTTATTACGCTTATCTGGTAGTTTTCTATACAAAGTTTCAAATTATCGTTACTTAAAAGTGGCATTTACTTTAAATAGATAGCAATTACTTTGTACACCCCTAATAGACCGTGTAATGAATATAGAAATTAATACATGCGCAGCATCGCAGGACTGACAACTTAATAAATTGTTAAAAGTTCAATATATACATCGTTAACAATTTTAAATAATGTTTTTTCAAATTGTTTTTTATAAATGTTATTGTAAAACTTCGGTTTTTTCTATCGATTTTATAATTTTCTAATAATTTAATTTTTAAAATTTAAGAAAAATTTCGTCAAAATATCAAACTTATTTAAAATAAAAACTCAATATTTTTAGCAGTGTAAATAAATTTATATCAGTTGTCATCCCTGCTGCAAAAGTCAAAAATAAAAGTGAAAGAAAAGTGATCATTTAGTGTTTGTTTGTCAAATTGCTAAAAAAAAATTATAAATAGAAAATGGAAATTGAAATTATGGAGTTTTTTAGTTGGTGCAAAAGAAAAAAAAAATGGGACGTATTTTTCCGCAGTACCCTATCAATTGGAAGAAAAAAATATTTTATACTGGCCATCACACTTGAAAAAAACCCAAATCGAAATTTTGAGGCGAGATGTTAAAACAATGCCGGAAGCTATTTGGATATTATTTCCTGGCAAGATAAAATGCTCAAAAATTAAAACTTTTGATAAAGCATTGAAAATTGAGAAACAATTGACTGAATGTTCAGATACTGAGGTAGAAAATGCGTAAGTAGTTTATTTTTTTTTTTTATTTTCATAATGTTAATTTTGATTACATTTTTAGACTGTTTTCTAAAGCTGTAACCAAACCAAACAAGTCCATGCTTGAAGTTGATCAAAATTCCTTTTTCGAAAGTTTCTTGGACGAGTTCACTTGCATTGATAGCATCAATAAATTTGATAGAAAAATTCAAAATAATACACAGTTCCAAACACATATGGTATATTTACATTGCTTTTGATTTAGTATTTTTTCATTTCTAATTACATTCTTAAATTTAGATTAATGAGCTATCAAAAAATAGCGGCACTAGCGGTGAAATGGATGGAATAAAAATGGGGTATAAAATAATTGATGTGATTTTTTCTTCGGAGATATTAATAAAATACTCCTGGACCGGGGTGTCACGATTCAAAACTGAAGGAGAAAAGAAGCCGTTTAATTCCTTTAATACTTTTAGAGTAAAGATGATGATTGAATATGATTATCACAGTTTGACAATTTGTGTTATATTCCAAACATTAAAATTTGTTTTTTATGATATATTTTATTGAATATATGAAATTTTAATTTTTTTATTAAATAAAAATATTTTAGTTACATTTCATTGGATAAACGTGCAATTGATAGTGATTCTTCAAGGTTGAAAAATACATTTTGCAAATTATTTTTTATTCCATTATGCCAAAATTGACCTTTTCCCATTGGTACAATGTTAATTAAATTTGGTGTTTGCATTAGGGTTCTGGAGTCATTTGGTAGCTTAAATCCAGCGGTCTTTAGAAGCTTTAATTCATTATTTATTGCCCAAATTCTCAATTTGCTCATAAAAGAAATTTCTTTAGAAATAGAATTACTTTCTTCAGGAATAATTTCACTAAAATCTTGTTAGAACACATTTTCACAAAAAGATTCAGTAGTAATTGGTGCCATTTCACATTGATTTCTTTCACATATACATATACAATTATTTTTGAACTTCAAAGCGAATATGAGCTTGAGGTAATTTTTCTCTGTGATTCCGACTAAAACGTCCCATTAATTTTCCAGGGTAGTGAGGTAAACTTCGTAGTAGTATTTTGACACGGCGGCAACGTATTGCTTACTTTTAATATTACTGTAAAGTTCCATTACTCCTTAGTAATATCATCAGTAGTATTACCGTATTTGGAACCTCAAATATAATTCTAAAGAAGTACTAACTTTAAAGTGATTTTGCATCAGCGTGATAACGTTTCCGGAACTTCGTAATATTTCTTCGAAGTAATAGAACTCCACAGTAATATATGAAGTAATATTTACGACCCAACGTGATCAATTAAGTACTCTGCGATAACAATGTAACATTTTTGGTGATAATTACGTAGAAACCTATAGTTTAAGTAGCGATTCACTTTGATTGCAGGAAATTTGACTTTGATGCTAGTTGGGTCCAGTTTGGATAGTTCCTAAGAAAAAAGATTCCAGTGGAAAACAAAAGTGGCGTCTGGTAATAGATTATAGAAAACTTAATGAGAAAACAATTTCCGATCGATACCCTCTACCAAATATTACAGAGATTCTAGATTAATTAGGAAAATGTACATACTTTTCCACTCTAGATCTAGCTAGTGGTTTCCACCAAATTGAAATGCACCCAAAAGATGTTCAAAAAACGGCATTCACAGTGGAAGGAGGTCACATTTTGAATACATTAGAATGCCCTTCGGACTTAAAAACGCACCATCTACATTTCAAAGAGTAATGGACAACGTCTTGAAAGATCTTCAAGGTACCATTTGTCTAGTTTATTTAGACGATATAATCATTTTCTCAACATCTCTTCAGAAACATATAATCAATCTAAAGAAAGTTTTTAATAAATTACATGAATTTAACCTAAAAGTGCAGTTAGACAAATCGGAATTTTTACATAAAGAAACTACCCCTTTTTAGGCCATATAGTCTCTACAGAAGGTATAAAACCCAATCCGGAAAAAATTGTAGCCATCAAAAACTTTCCTATACCACGAACTCAGAAAGAAATTAAATCATTTCTAGGTTTATTAGGCTATTACAGGAAATTTATAAAAGACTTCGCTAAACTGGCTAAACCCTTAACGGAATGCTTAAAAAAGGGCAAATCAGTTGAATTAAATGAAAGATATATAAAAACATTTGAGACTTGCAAAAACATTTTAGTAAACGATCCGATCCTCCAATATCCAGACTTTACAAAACCTTTTATCCTCACAACTGACGCAAGCAACTTCGCACTTGGTGCAATCCTTTCTCAAGGTCCGATTGGTAATGACAAACCAATATGCTACGCTAGTAGAACTTTGACAGAAACCGAAACAAACTATTCAACAATCGAGAAAGAACTTCTAGCAATTGTTTGGGCAACCAAATACTTCCGACCCTACCTATTCGGTAACAAATTTAAAATTGTGACAGACCATAAATCTTTAACTTGGCTTATGAGCTTAAAAGAACCTAATTCCAAATTAGTGAGATGGAGATTGAAATTAGAAGAATACGACTATGAAATAGTCTATAAACAAGGGAAGTTAAACACAAATGCAGATGCCCTAAGTAGAATTAAAATTAATAATCAGGAAATCACAAATAATATGGAAATCAATCTTAACGATGCATCTACTTCAGTTCAAAGTACATCAGGATCCACTATACATTCAGCAACAGAAAATTTAAATGACGGAATAGCAATATCAGAAAGACCTCTAAACGAATTTAATCTTCAAATCATATTAGAAAATTCTAATCAAAAACCACAAATGTCTTTAGAAGTCCCCTTCAAAAATAAACAACGTCGAACAATACGAATATTAGAATTCACTGATGATCGATGTTTTCAAAAAATATTTAGCTCCTAAAAAGCTTTCTGCAATTTTTACTGATGACGAAACTTTCCGTATTGTACAATCTACATATTCAAAATATTTTTCAAGTAATAAAATTTTCCGTTTAATTAGATGCAAAGAGATATTAACAGATTTAACTCAAAATGACGATCAAGATAAATTAATAAATGAATATCACAAGAAAAATAACCATAGAGGCATGAACGAAACCCTTCTCCATTTAAAAAGAGAATACTTTTTCCCTTTCATGAAAAATAAGATAGCAGAAATTATTAACAACTGCGAAAAGTGTCAAACTTTGAAATATGATAGGCACCCTCCAAAAATCAAATATATGAAGCCAGAAACTCCAACAAAACCATTAGATATTCTTCATATAGACATCTATAGTATTAATAATCAACAAATTCTAACAATAATAGACAAATTTTCCAAATTCGCTTCAGGTTATACTGTACCTGCAAGAAATAGTATTTCGATACTAAAATGCGTCAAACATTTCATGAGCCTACACGGCATTCCTCTGAAATTAGTCTGTGACCAAGGATCAGAATTCACGGCTAATATATTCAAGGAATACTGCAAACAATATAATATTGAATTACATTTCACTTCTTTTCAACAAACCAGCAGTAATTCTCCTCTAGAAAGATTACATTCCACACTGACAGAAATTTATAGAATTATATCTAGTAAACGAAAAGAAAATAATCTAGATTTAAACCATGATGAAATTTTTTCAGAAACCTTAATTACTTACAATAATGCAATGCATTCGGCAACTAAATTTACGCCATATGAGCTATTTTACGGTAGAACTTTTGAATTTAACAAAAATATTAATTTCAATAATGAACACGAATATTTAGTAAAATTAAACGAATTCCAATCGCAATTATATCCTTCAATAAAAGAAAAAATTGAAAATATAGTTAGTAATAATAAAGATAAAATAAACAAAACTAGGGAAGATCCCGAAGAAATAAAAGAAAACGAAATAATTTTTAGGAAAGAATGTAAACGAAACAAGTTAACGCCTAGATTCACAAAGCAAAAGGCGAAGAAAAATGAAAAGGTAACAATTATAACTTCAGAAAATAAAAAATTACATAAATCTAGAATTAAAAGAAAACATTAGCTTAAAGTACTTCTTAACATTGCCAATTAATTATTACAGATTAACCCTAACGTCTGGTCAAATTATGGAAGTACATGATATGACAAATAGCCCAGGAATTCTTCCTCTGAAACTAGGAACAGCTCGAACTATTAAAAGTTATAATAATCTCGTACATATTGTCAAACTAGAAACCTACAAAAACAACATAGAAAAAATTGCAAACTCTCTGAAGACATTCGACAACATTGACGAGCCTAAACAATCCATTACAATAACGAAACTTAAACTTGAAGAATTGACACACAAATTAGAATCATTGACTCCAAAAGTAAGAACTAAAAGAGGACTATTAAACGGACTAGGTACAGCCATAAAATTTATCACTGGGAATATGGATGCGAATGATGCACAGAGTTTAAATAAACAAATCGAGGTACTAACGGCAAAACAAACAGAATTCCCTAATGAACTAAATAGTCAGATTAGAATTAACACGGAAATGATTACCAGATTTGAAAACATAACTAATCATATTAATAATGAGCAAGAGGTAATTGAAGTTTTCTTGAATCGATATCAAGAAAATATTTCAAATAATTCCAACTAAATAAAAAATTATTATAAAAAAATTTTTTCAAAAGGACGCAAAATCAGTTATATTAAAATTTCAAATAGAATTCGGGTTGATGAAGACATCCTTTTTAAAATACAATATTTCAACCAAATTAATTACAACATAGACCTACTAACAAGCCATTTAGCAAATATAGCAGAAGCAATTGTATTAGCTAAATTGAATGTTATACCAAAATTAATAATAAATTCAAATGAACTTGAATTAATTTCTAACATGTTCAGTAATCAATCTGTAGAAATAAAATCCGATGAACACATATATGAACTATTAGGATTACAGGCTTATTACAATGGCTCAAACATAATTTTTAATGTACGTATCCCAATCCTATCAAATGAGCAATTCTCCTTGTTTCATATTATACCACTTCCTATAAATAAAACCAAAGAAATCGTCACGAATCCTTATATCATCCTCAATACCCAAAATATTCAATATTTGGACGAAATTTGTGCCAAAATAGAAGGTATCTTTTTCTGCAAAGAATCAACACACCAGGAGCAGACCAACCAATCAACATGCATCGGAAATTTGATGAACAACAAACCTGCCCACTGTACACTAAATGACGTCGGAGAAACTGAAACTGTGTTGCAGCCAGAGCCCAACCACATACTTCTCATAAATGTTCCAGCTACATTAATAAAATCTAATTGTGGAAATGACCATCAGAAACTACAAGGGACTATCCTGATTCATTATAGAAGCTGTGAAATCGAAATCAACGGCCATAATGTATCGTGACAACCAAGATGTATTTTGGGATGAAGTTCATATCTTCCCATCGCTTTTCAATAGTATACAATCAAATTCCACCATAGAAACTATAAATATGCGGAAACTACAAAAATACCACATCAAAAACAAGGAATCAATAGAGGTGCTGAGGACAGAAACACTAACAAGACACTATTGCACCTATGGCTTCTTAAGTATCATTAGTATCTCAATCATCGTTGGAATAATACTAGCGTACAAAAGATCAACGGCTACACTTTAGATTACACAACCTGGCAACCACATCTTCGCTCCAGCCTCAACAACTTCACAGTTCTTATGGCCATCGCTTCATACTAAGGGGGGAGGAGTTACGAAACCTGAACATACATCAAGTACTTAGAAAAAACCTTCTAAAAAGTTAGTGACCTAACTTTCTTCAATTTAAAGTATTTCAAAAAAGCTAGACATTAGGTCAGCATTTATTAAAATATTCAATTTCAACCTAAAATTATTAAATACATTTTTAACAAGAATTATTTCAAAATATGCTATACGCTAGATCAGCATTTATTCTTTTTATAATTTCCAATATTCAATTGTAAATTTATTTTTTTGCTAATTCTGTAAAATTAAAAATATATAAAATAAGAATCAAATAGAATTAATTCATTCCATTTTTTGTAATCAAAGTAATAAAGTTAAGGCAAGTTTTGACTAATAAATATTTTTTTTATTCTAAATCCTTGTCCTAAACTTATTTCGCGTTCAAATTGGAAGGAGTATCAACAAAGGTTTGATGAGAAACAAATGGCGGTGTTTTGTTTTTGGTTTTCGTTTTAGCGAAATCCTTATAATAAATTATAAATACCATAAATATATATTTATTAACATTTAATAAATGAAAAGCTATTTAATTTAAGTTTCAAAGTGATAGAACACTTTTTAACAAGTTGAAATACAATTAATTCCTTTTTTTCCTTTCTAAGTCCTTATTTCGCTTTTTGGGCATATTGTCCTCATTTTAAGTTTCATTAAAAGTTATATTCGAATAAAAAATTACAACATTTTTAACTTCTTAAAACATAAATATAATTTTACATAATTAGCAAAGAGTTTAAACATTTTAAAACGTTTGTATTCTTGACTCTTCTTAACTATTTTAAAATCGCAAATACAAGCGAAATCCGAAAACCGAAAACAACAAAACGGAAGACTTGTTAAACTAGGACATAAATTTAGTTTGAAAATGAACCTCATTTTGGTTTTAATAAAATTAAGCCAAATGTATCCATTTTGATTTCATCCATATTCAATACGATTTTGATCAACTTTGCTACGATTTTTCCCTGAGTGAATTTCTAAACTCGACATGGAAATTTGTGATTAGTTTTTAATCAACTAGTTTTAGTATTGAAAAGGCGCCAAGTATATTTCTTATGAAAACATAAGCATTTTCTTTACTTCTTCCTAAAGAAATAAATTTTTTAGAAACATTACGATGTCATAATGAACAAAATTATAAATTTATTAAAATATTCATTTAGAAAGCAATTCAGTAACGTAGCGTCGGTGTTTTGCAAAGGGATGTAAAATTGAAATTTATAAGGCTAAGAACAGACTGAATCAGATAAAACAGACCAACACAATTTTTTAGCACTAAATCAGTTTTGTTACTAATAAATACACAGAAGTATATGCGCAAACCCGCATTAAATCAGACAAAAACATCTAGGAAAAATCAAAATGTTTTCTCAAATGTTTCGAAATATAAATACTAATAAATACTAATACTAATAAATAGATAATAATCAAATCGGCCAACCCTCACTAAATCGAACAAAACCACCGCAGTCAGAGTTATCAATATTTCCTCTCCATCATTTTTGGCTTAACAGAAAAATAGAAGAAATTAATTGAGGCAACGCATACTGAGAAATCAAAACAAAACAGATGCTATGAGCGTTTCGAAACGCCAAAAATCATGCCATCATGTTCGATGGTATCATGTTTTTTAGTCAAATGTCAAATTTCATGTTTAGAAATGAAAAAATAGATTGAAATTATTTGAAATTTAATTTTAAAATACATTTTTATTTGGAAAATTTAACTTTTCTAAATCTAAACTCTGCAATAGAGTGTAATGTGGGAAAATCATTTTAAATTTTTCGTTTTTTATATCAAAAATGTTAAAATAAATTCGGTGCTCGATTTTTGAAAATCGTGTGTGAATTTCAAAATTTATTGAAACATTTCATATAATGGGATCTAAGTTTAAAATTTTGATTCTAATTAATTCTGTTTTGTGAATGCCCACACTGATTAGGCAAAGCAACCAAAACATTTAGTTTTGTGTTATTAGTGTGCGTTAGGTTAAGCCAAATCGTTTCGATAAATTTGACAGATTTGTTTTTGCCTGTTTTGTCTGATTCAGTGTGTTCTCAGCCTAAAATAAATATTATATATATATATATATTCAGTTTAAAACTGATTATTCATATTTTCGATGAATAAAAAGCCATTTTAAACAATTTTTAAAGAAGATAAAAGGCAACAAAATATATGATATGTGTCATAAAAAATGGAAGAGTTACGTCCAAGCAAAAACTATATAAGGCCTGATGTAGTTTTTATTCTAAGGACCTCATTAAATACCATAGTATAATTGGACAAGTAGGCTGCGTGTTGTCACTATATGCAAATTATGAAGAAATGTACGATTGAGTTATAACTCAAATAATTAAATAACAAACAAAACGAATTAGTTATCGATTGCTGATGTTATTTTTATAGTAGTATTTTTGTATTCTCAGTTTTCTAATCGTAAATCTTAGCTTGCTCATATATCTAAGGATTCTTTCTTTAATTTTAGAATCTATTTCAACATTTTAATTTTGAAATAAAAAAGCAATGCAGAAAATTTTTGAAACTGAAAAGGACTATTATATTTAATTTAACGGACGTAGCACGGACCTATAATGAGTAATATTTTAACGAGAATTCTTTTCTTAATGCACCTATCCGTAACATCCTGAACAAGTTTCAATTGTTGGATAGTTTCGGAGAAGTAAAAGGTAACGCCTTAAAAAATATTGTTTTACAGCAGAATTGAATTTATGAAAAGGTGTTGTTAGTGACTTTTCCAAATCCACTTAATTAAAATAACTTAATTTTTGTTACTTCAAATTGTGCAGAAATGAGATAAAACTTGTACTAAAAGTTAAATGATTTTATGAAATTTTTCGTTGGCGTAGTTAAAAAATAGGAAAATTTTTTTAAAAATAAAATGCAATTTTTACGTTACTAAACATTTATTTTTAATATTCTTTATTTTCATCATAAATGTAATTTTGGAAATTATTTTTAGAATACACTTTAGCTTTAATGTTACTTAATATGGTAATTAATTAAGAACGGTCTTCATTTTTATAAGAAGAATATTGGAACACATTCTGTTAACACAAAAAGATTTGCTTAACCTAAAACTTGTTTGAACTTTAATTTATTATTGATCAAATTGTTGGAGGGAATCCCAATAAAAACATCATAATGTTGGCTCCAATATTTCTTCGCTGATTTCATTCCCACTGGTAATATGTGGAATCCATAAGAATTCCGTATTAAATTTTAACATTTGAGAATGATCATTTTCAATAATCAACGATATTCGTGTGGATTTTGGGCAAATTCTATCAATAATATTGGGATTTTGATTTTCCACGTCCTGATGTTATTCTTGTTCTTTTGTTTCGATCTCCGATTCTGGAACCGGATCTTCGGTTGTCGTTCTTCTACGGATAACTTTTGAGTAATTTGGATCTTCCGTTTTTGACACAACCTTTAAGACACTATTCTTGTTCGTTTCTGTTCTTTTTGGGACGTTGTGTTAGAAGAAAAAAAAATTGTTTTTAATATAAAGATAATTTAAGTTCTTTAGCTTTATTTCTTACCAACTTGATTTGCGTTCCGAATTTGATTTGGTTAAATATTCTCATTCGTATTATTCTGTAAGTAAACAACAATAATAATCTGCATTACATTTTTTTATAGAATTTAAAATAAAATTTCTTATCGAACTTAAATAGCAGCCTCATTCGCTAAAATTTGACTGATTTATGAAGATTTGTTGAAAATTTTATAAGTACGTAAACTTGAAGGACTGAAATAAATATGAGTTCAAAATAATTTGTAATGGACTATTTGTAGTTTCAGAAAATTAAAATATTTTATTTAAAGGATGTAGGAGAGACTGAGAAATCAAACTACATCGGGGACGAGTCCAAAATCCATAATGGCGCACATTTAGTTGTTTTTATTTCTAGATAACAGTATCTTAAACTTTCAATACGTTCATCAGGAATTCAGATCCTTGAAATTTGTATGCATTGTTAATAAATGTGGAATTCGAAAATTTTCAAACGTAAATTTTATTATTTTTAGATTTCAGTATTAGAAAATAATAAAATTAATGTCCTTATTTATTCAAAAAGGTCCTGTGGACACAATAAAATTTTTTGTCTTGAATTTCTCATTTTTAATCAGTTCTTCAAGAAACTATAAATCATGAATATCATTTATGGAGTTATTAATAATTCAATTATTGAGAATCCTAGATCTGTAATATATACTGTATTTAAAAAAATTCATAATGTTTTTAGAGATTTCGTCACTAACATCAAATTATTTAGGTTATAGGAAACTATCGACCATAATTCAACGTAAATCCTTCGAAGCCAAGTATCGATACACCTTTGCAACAGTCATTCGAACGACGATTCGATTTAATCCAATTTTTGAAATCCTCTTTTTCTGGTTTATTTTCTTAGTCAAAGTTTAAATGTCGTCCTTTGATTTCAGATCCATCAAAGTGGCTAAAAAGTGAGTGAATGTCTTAGCTTGAATCTCTTTTTATAAAAATAGTTAAATCGCCGCACAAACACATTATTTAAAAAATCTGACCAGAGGTCAATTGCGGGAATAATGATATGAAATCCCTCTGAAGTACGTCTTGTATCGAAACAACTTCTAAGTTTAATCGGGTTATTTAATTTTTTACGGATGTGGAAATTGATTTCAAATTCTGTTGAAAGTTTTAAGGTTTTTATTTTTATTGTTGTAGTGCGATATAAAATCAATTAATTTCCAAATCGTTCTTTTCAACTGGAATTTTTATCCTAATATTGGAAAAATGCAAAGTCAGCTACCTACAAGCAAAATGTAGACAATAAAGATAGTTTCCAACTTGGATTCTGATTTGGGCACGTCTGCATACGCAATCTCATTAATAGTATCTGTTAAAATAACTCCGTGTGATATAAAAATGTATGTATTTAAAGTTTTTTTTTTCAAATACTATTTAAAACAAACCGTGCTTTGCAGCGCTGCAATCGTCCCAAAAATTACTTGTTCTACAAATTCGCACATATAAATCTGATGAAAAAACTGCATACTTTTATCCAAAACCGGAAAAACTCCGAAAAAACGGATTGGTTTTTTAAAAAAAGGGATTTTGATAGTACTTTATATTAAGATAGTTGTCGTTATAATTTTCTATATTTTGTAACTACGGTAAAAAAAAACATCGTTAAGTCTTATATACGTCAAATGGGCTTCTTGGGAGTTAAAGGACCACTCTAAATTGTATAGAAATGGACCATAACAGAAAAATAGTGAGTATTTTATGAAAATATTTTATGAAGTGGTGTTAAGGAAGAATTTCTTTGATATCGCAATTGAATATAAATCAATTGAAGAATAATTAGGCGATAGACCATCCTTTTTTTTAATTGCGACGCTTCATATATGTATATGAAAAGGATGCAACGAAAGCGTAGGATTATGCAAAAACTGTCATGTAAAACATAAGTCTGAATTTCTGCTAATATGTTTCTATATTACATTTCATTAGACATTAATTTAATTAATTTAATGATTTCCTTCGTTTTTTCATTTGCTTTAGAGTGTTTTTGTGTTGAGTTTTTCCGAAATTTAGTGCGAATAATATATTTTATTTAGTATAGTAGAATTTGTGTAAAATGCGATTAAATCTCAATATTATAAACTGCTTCCCATTCCATTCCCCATTATCATTATTTGCTTAATAAGGCGAATTTCTGAAAGCGACAAAATTCATTAAAAAACATATAGTAACTCAGCCTATAGCCGATTTTTAGGTGCCCTATGGTAGAAATGGGGCAGAAAAACTGTCAAAACTAACATTATTTAAAGCTTTTTTCTTTATAACTTTGTTCCTTCTTTTCAAAATTTCTTCCAATTTCGAGATAACCTAGACCCTGCCAGCATAAATCCAATCTGTAAATTTTGTTTAAGCCGGTGTATTAGTTTTTAAATTACCTCAAGAAAACTTTGTAAAGAGGGTTATTTTCTCCTAGGATTAATTCTTTCTCCTTTATACTTGTACTGATTTGACTGAAATTAAACTTGGTTTCGTTCATTTATGTAGTTAACCTATGTAATTAATTTAAACAAAATTGATTCACAAATTTTCCAATTAAACCCGAAAAAGCATAAACAAAAAACAATAAAACTTTCTCGTCACCCTAGTTTTGCCTTTACAAGTTTGCTCCCCCTGGATCGATTTTACTCAAATGCATTAGCAAACCGAGTTAAGGAATAACTAACATTGTAAATTTCATCAAAATCGGATAACGCGTTTTTGAGTTATCTTGTCTACGGACGGACGGACGGACGGACATGAATAAATAGATATAACTTTTGATTCCTGACACAACCATACCATTAAAACCATTATTTCGATGTGTTACAAATGAAGTGACAAAACTAATACTACCCTCTGGTAGTACCTACAATATGGCATACAAATGGAATGTTAGGTATAAGGAAGTAATGGGCTTATTATCACCAGTTTTGCCACTAAAACTTTCCTTGCTTATCTTAGTATTTAATCCAAAACTAAAGTGTCCCTCTCCTCAACATTATTTCCACTAAAAGGACTTGTGCAATAAAACCGTTACCTTTACTTTATAAAATTGTGACTTTTGATTATATGATCTAGAGGTATAATTAAGTTTCCATCTGCTTCTGCGATGGAAAATGTATACTTACTATACATTTGATGAAAACCCTTAGAATAAGTCTACCTATAATATGGAGTCGAAGAGATTAGCTCTGGCTTACTTAACTCATGATCTCCGTAACATATGATAATAGTAGAATGAAAAACGCTATTTCCCATATTTTGATATCTAAAAAGATGGATTTCAATTCTACTATACTCACATACGGCTTTATTCAAAAATTATGATTTGTATGAATATATTTCGATTTAAAGTAATCCTTAAAGCAGCAGGATTGGGTTTCACGTATGGAGATCATAAAACTTGCATAATGCGACTTGTAATTTTATTGTAGAAAAAGTTAAATTTCTTACGTTTTCTGGAAATGATAAACAAATTAAATTGGAATCTTTTTTGTTGCGTTCATAATATTTTTTTAAAAACTTCTTTTCCTTTTGCCAAATTAGCTGAGTATGTTTTGATTGAAAGATTTAAGGCCCAGCAGCCGTGGGTCATATTCATGTGGGAAAGTATCCAACTACGATGTTTTTTTTATCGAGAATTATGACATTTTTAAAGGGCAACATTTATTCATTAATAAAAGACAATTCATTTTTAATGTTACTTAATTATTTATTTACAATATTCATGATTTATAAATAATATATTTTTTTATAGAACAAACAATGCGGCGAAAAACCAGAAACCTGACTTAATTAAAAACTAAAAATTCATGCAATTGATCGTGCAAATCCGAACTAAGGCAACCCAAGGTCGGCTCCAACATTTCTTCAAAGATTTTATCCTCCTTATTAAAGTAATTCGGAATCCATTGGAATCTCGTATCCATTTGTTGATCATCATTATTTCCAATAATCTGCTTTTCACTCTCTATAGTTTCTGAATTTGCGTAAGTCGAAAGTTCTTTATTGGAATTTGAGTTTTGTTTACTCAAATCTTCACTTTTATTAAGACTCACAATGCTTTCAATTTATGTCTCCTTTTTACACTTTATTCTACGTTTCTGGAACCAATCCTTCACTTGTCGTTGTTCCAGCGTTAAGTGCTGAGCAATTTTCAATCTCCGTGGTCGGCACAAGTAGTTACCAATACTAAATTCTCTTTCTAATTCTAATAATTGGTCCCTTGAAAACTTTATTCTCGACTGTCTCGGTTTCGTTTTATGTTCTGTAAAAAACAAATAAAAATATTTTTAATTAAAAATAATTCTTGAATTTTTCAATTTAATTTCTTACTAGTTTGATTATTTTGACATCCTCCAAACACGTGATTTATTGGATAAGCGTTTAACTCTGCTAATTTTGTATACTGTAAAGAAAGAAAAAATGTTGAATTGGAAACTGATTTTAAAAAAATTACAATATATATGATAAAAATATAAAAACTTTTACTCACCAAATCCAAATCTACGCCCAATAAAGATTCATTATTCCCACTGCGCGAATACATTTTATTATTTTAAAAATTGCTAGCACAATTGGCACAGAACAACTTGAATATGATTCCGAAATATTTTGAGATGCATTATATATAGGTCCCGAGTATTAAAACATTTGATTTAAAGGATAAGTGTGGGGGAGATTGCAAAACCCAGATACCTGTACTGGCTGGACGCCATTGGCCTGAAGTTTCTGGTTTTATTACCTGACATAATTTTAAAAAGAAAATAACATGGTCATAAAAGGATATTCCTAATATTTCCAATATGTTCATCAGAAATGCATATCCTGGAAATGTTTATGGTTTGCTTCTACCTCTTTATAACTCCGCAAATTCAAAAATCGTAAAAATTAATTTTATTGTTTTATGCTACTGAAAATTAATGTTCTTAGTTGTTTAAATAGGTTCACTTAACATAACAGAACAAAGAAAGAAGGAGGAAGAATTTCAAATCTAAGAAAAGGGAAATTCCGTTTTCTAAAACAATAATGTTTGAGGACGCGTTCATTTTGGAAGGAGTATCAACATAGGTTTGATGAGAAACAAATGGCGGTGTTTTGTTTTTGGTTTTCGTTTTAGCCAAATCCTTCTAATAAATTATAAATACCATAAATGCATATTCATTAGCATTTAATAAATAGAAAGGTAGTTAATTTAAGTTTCAAAGTGGTAGAACAGTTTTTATCAAGTGGAAACGCAATTAATTCCTTTTTTTCCTTTCTAGGTCCTTATTTTGCTTTTTGGACGTATTGTCCTCATTTTAAGTTTCATTAAAAGATCTATTCCCATATAAAATTACAAAATTTTGAATTTCTAAAAGCATAAATATAATTTTACATAATTATTAAAGAGTTTAAATATTTTAAAACGTTTGGTTTCTTATTAAGTCTTTTGAAATGACAAAGACAAGCGAAATCCGAAAACAACAAAACGAAAGACTTGTTAAATAGGGCATGGTTCGAACAAACAATTTCTTGATGCAAGCAAACAAAAGTTGTTCGAACAGCTGCTTGAGCAAAACCACCCTATGTTAAAAAAACTATTTAAGGAAATTTGAGCAATTTCGAAGAGATACAAATTTTTATATTGACGAATAAGATATAAAAAGAAAATAAGAAATATATTCTTAAATATACATTTGATTCTCTTTATTAAAAAATGATAGATATATTTTTTTCTGATTACATTATGTAACAGGGGGGGTTTACATATTTGGGGTTTGTTATCGAAGAGCAAATCCCCTGATGACCTATTTAGCATATCTTCTTCCTTGCGAGGAGAAGATATGAGATGCTGCAGCAAATGTGAACAGCTAAAAGGCTGCACGCCTAGCTGAGTCGCACTAGCTAGCTCGCCGGAGGGGTGGGTCGCTGCTCACAACATCTGTCATCGCGTTACACATAAATTATATGCGTGCATGATAAGTGAAAACGTCGTTCAGACTTTATAGTGATAGCGCGAGCTATCAAGCAAGGAAATTCGGTTTTTGCGAGAAAAAAAACCGAATAAGGGGAGTGTTCGTTAATTTGCTGGTCACCGGAACTTGACCAGCCATCCGCGAAAGCGTTGCGAGGCATGTCGGGGCCGATTGGCAAAGGTGTAAGTGCCAACCGGACTTTGGGGCACTACCCTCCCTCATGGACCGACAGCAGAATGCCGATCCCCGTATGTCCATGCTCGCCCCTACAAATGAGCATGGACCCTTTATAATTTTATGCCCTCTTCAGCCACCTCTCACTCCATCTCTCCCCCTACATAATACTCCTATTCCGAGTATATATCCATTTCCATTTCTTTTCTTTTTTTTCAGCAATGAATCTTTTTTTTTTTGAGTGAAGGAAAAAAATTCACGAAATTTTGTTTCTTTTTCCTTTTTTTTTTCATTAAGATAAGATTTCTTCAGCGATTTTTTTGTTTGTTGGGGTACAATTATTTTATATTCAAATTTTATTCATTTTTTTTTTCTTTTTTTTTTGAAGAAGTCAGTGACATACAAAAAAATTTAATGACAATCAATTGTGTGTTACTTAAAATAACATTATTGAAAAATTCTTTAATATAGCAAATAAGTGACTTACTTAATAAATAGCAGAACGGATATGAATTTATCAATTCTATCGCAATCAGTCTAGGTAAAGAGGTGTTCACTGTCGTTTCCGCAACTCGATGGTATGATGAAAGATTCGTTGTTGATGGTGTACATAGTCAAGTTAAAACAGAATTTCGGATTTTACCTTTCGTATTTGGAGATCATATTTCTCGGTTGATGCGCAATTTCGAGTAGTAGTGTTTCAGTAATTGTAGGTGCTGGGACATTTTGTAGTCACTAGGAATCCTTGCGGAAATAATTGTTGATTCATTCTTATTATTATGATGATGTATCCAATTCGACCGAACCTGATAATGAATCGGAAAAATTAGTTCCAAATATAATTACCTAAATGTAAAATGCGATCTATTATGCCCATTATAACTGGTTCCCCGTTACGAACTTGAAAAAAGTAAACTCCATCTGCATCGACGTTAAACTCCCATTGATCGAAAGAATGATGAATTTTTGTTTCCAGCCATATCTTTTTCCCAAATTTATGTTAAAAAATTTTTTTTTTCTTATTTCGGACTTTAAATTTCCTTTGTCCCCCCCCCCCTGTTTTTTTGGATGTAAAGCAAACTTTGTTTACCTTATTTAAACTTCAGTTTAAATTAAAAAAAATGCGTTCTTATTTTTATTTTTCATTTTTCAGGACATTAAGCCAAATTTATTCACGTTAATTTTAAATTTCATTTTCTTTACAGTTTTCAGCTTTAGATAAAAAAAAAAAAAGTTTTTTGCTTTTTTTTTTTCTTTTTTTTTTTAAATTTTTTTAAATTTTTACAGTTTTCATTTATTTAATTATTCATTTATAAAAAAGATTTTTCTTTTTTTTATTATTTTTATATTAATAATTAATTTCGGAATTCAAAACTTTCTCCTATTTTCTTATTCAGGAAGTAAAGCCAAATTTATTTGCGTAAGTCCAAATTTCATTGACTCTGAGTTTCGCCACATTTATTTTTTTTCTTTCTACAAGAAAAGCATGCGTTCTTTTATTTAAAACAAAAACAAAAAAATTTTACAGGTTTCCTTTTTTGTATTCTCAAAATTTCATATTAATAAATTATAGTTTAGAATTTACATATTTTTTTTTATACATTTTTCTTTGTGAGTATAGCAAACCTTAACTTTTTTGTTCACCCTTTTTTTTCAACAAACAAAAAAAAAACACGCGTTCTTTTATATTATTAATAATTTTTTTCTTCTTTTAAGATTTTCTAATTTCGTGTATTCTTTTTTTTTTTTGAAAATGGGTTTTCGACCTCTTTTCCTTTTTAATTTTGCTTCCTTTCACTTGTTTTTTTTTTCTTTTTAAATTTTCTTTTCGATTTGGGCACTAATTCTTTAAATTCGCGATATATTTTTTCTTTTGAACTGTATTTACTTTAATTTACTTTAGTATTACTTTATATCTTTCCCTTAAATTAATCACACTCTTCATATTCTTTATTCACAATCCGAACCAGACTTTTTCATTAAAAAAAAAATTTCAAAACCCGACTTTTTTATTAAAAACTTCAAACCAGATTTTTTTTTTCCATTAAAACTTCAAACCCGACTTTTTAATAAACAATTCCAACCAGACTTTTTCATTTTTTTATATATTTTTTTTTTTTTTCAAACAATTCGAACCCGACTTTTCTATCAATACTTATCCAACCAAACTTTTCTATTCAACTCCTTCAAAACAGACTCGTGCAACCCAAAAAAAAACTCTCATCAAAAAAAAAGAACATGAATGAAAAAAATTATCTCCGTCTCCTTCTTTCTGCCTGTTCGTCGAATCTTTCAAATTATCGGATCATATTTTTGGACTAACGGATTCAAGCATTTTCATACAAAATCCTATCTCGTGTTTGCTAACCGGTTTATTTTTTCTCTTTTTGTCTCTTTCTTATTTTTTCTCGTTTTTAACCCAGCGGAAATAGGTGGCTCTAACTACCACTAAGATCACTTGAAATGGTTTTAAAAAAAATTTGATTGTGGTAGATGGGCATCCCGTCGGGGAGAAGAAAAGCTTTTGAAATTGTAAATTTCGCCATGCAGGCTGCAAAAAGGTTTCACGTAGAAACTCCAAACTGTTGACTGTCAAAAAAAAAATGATCCATCAACAGTTTTTTGTTCCCACGCGTTACAACACAGATGCGCCAGGGATTGATCTATCAACCCTGACGTAACTGAAAAGCGTGTGGGTGGTTTGAGTGGTACGTGAAAACTTGTACTGCCCAACGTGGGACTCGACCACACCCGAGAATAAGAGTCTCGTGCTCTTCTGACTGAGCTAACCGGGCACCAAAACTTCGAGAGAAAGAAAATGTGATCCGATTCAAATTGCGACAGTAGGTATTTCCTCCCAACTAGCTATTGCCTCAAGTCTTTGGCATGGTAAACCCCTATGGTTCTACCCTGCAAATCCTCGACCTCATAGAGAGAATCGCCAATCGCACGAACAATCCGACACTTCAGAAATTTACGATTTAGCTTAGCATTGACATTTTTTGCGAAGTCACTAAGCGTGAAATTTCTTCGGTAGACTTCTTGTCCGGCAATAAATCTCTTTACCCGGGTTCGACGATTATAAATTCGCTCATGCTGTTGGTGAGCTTTCGACAAATTATTTTTGACGCGTTCGCGAATTAGTTCAAGCTGGTCCTTTTTCGAAGACACAACCAATTCGCCATTATTCAAACCATTTAACTTCCGCATCAGTTCGTAGGTCGAGCCATGTGTGATCAAGTGGGATCCGAACACAAGAAGATATGGATCAATCCCCGTAGAAGCATGGATTGTACTCCGAAGAGCACAGCCGATGCTTCCCAAATTCTGATCCCAATCCCTATGATCGGTGCCAACATAAGAGCGGATGGCCGCCAGTAATGAACGGTTTACACGTTCCGATGCGTTAGCTTGCGGTGAGTAGATAGCTGTACGATTGTGTTTCACACCATATGCTTCAACTAATTTGCGAAATTCTTTAGATATAAGTTGCGGTCCATTGTCAGAAAATATAATCTCGGGTACGCCGAATAAATTGAAGACGCTTTCCTCCAAGAAATCGGTGATCTGCACGGCAGACGCCTTACGTAGTGTCTTGAACAAAACATATTTCGAAAATTTGTCCAAAACAACCAGGAGAGTGGTGTTACCATGCTTAGATCGAGAGTAGGGTCCTAACAGGTCAACATATAAGTACTGGAATGGTCTGTCAAATTCAATTTGTTTGCCCATTGGCGGCCTCAACACACTATTTGGAGCCTTAGACTCTTTACATACGATGCAACTCGCGATATATTTACGTACTTCGCTAGCCATACCAGGCCAGAAGTATCTTTGCCGCAAAACGATATAAGGTTTTGGTAATACCGCCGTGCGCAGCTTGTGGAGGGTCATGCGCCAGGCGAACCAGCTCGTCCGTAAGGCTAGACGGAACCCAAAGCTCCCACGATCGATCTTCCTGAAAGATATTGCCAGTGCTAAAGCTTGTTCTGAAATACACGGCAGCCTTTCCGCGTTGCTTTGCACTGTATCTATCAGGACGAGATATTCCTTTGATTTGAAGGCTTCAGAATTCAAGTTTATGCTAGGTGCCGAAACTATTTCCGAAATCGCGTCCACGTAAACACGTGAAAGCGCATCTGGCACCACATTTTCTGAACCTTTCCTATGTTCAATCGCGAAATCAAAGGCTTGAAGCTTTAAGCTCCATCGAGCCAAACGTCCGCTCAAGTCGCGCTGACTCATGAGCCATTTTAAACTCGCATGGTCGGTGATTATTTTGAACGGCAAACCTTCGACATAGGCTCTGAACTTCTTAACGCTCAACACCACAGCAAAACATTCCAATTCCGTCACGCTGTAGTTGCGTTGTGCTGAGTTCAGCTTTTGAGAAATATAGGCGATGGGTTTCTCATTGCCTTCGTCGTCGCTTTGCAGCAAAACACCTCCGACACCGGTCTTACTCGCGTCGCACTGTATAATAAAGGGTTTAGTGTAATCAGGGTTGGCCAATACCGGGGCCGTAGTTAATGAAGATTTCAAGGCTTCAAACGCCACCTGAGCTTCCGCTGTCCAAACAAACTTGGCGCTCTTCTTTAGGCAGTCAGTAATTGGAGACGACAAGGAGGCATAATTGGCAATAAACCGCCTATACAATCCTGTCATACCCAAAAATGGACGAACCTGTTTCGGAGTAGTAGGAGCAGGAAAGTCAAAAATTGCAGATACTTTATTTGAGTCGGTCTTTAAACATCCGTTACCAACGATGTAACCATATATCTAACTTCTCTCATGCAAAATTTGCTTTTCTCCAAATTTATCGTAAGTCCAGCAGTGGACAAGCAACGTGCAATGGTTGCCAAGAGTTTAACGTGAGAATCAAAATCCTCAGAAACTACTAACAGATCATCCAAATAGACGAAACAGTTTTCTCTTAACTCGACTGGAATTGTTTTGTCCATCAGTCTACACATTCTTTGAGGAGCATTACAGAGCCCGAATGGCATCACTGTAAACTGGTATAACTGTCTACCAGGCACTGTGAAAGCAGTTTTTTCCCTACTCTGCTTTTCCAACGGCATCTGCCAAAAGGCGTCTTTCAAATCGATACTTGAAATGAAACACGTCTTCTCAAGTCTACTGAGAAGGCCTTCTATATGTGGAAGTGGGTAAGCATCTTTTTTCGTAAGGGTGTTCACTTTCCTGGAGTCGAGGCAGAGGCGAACCTTTCCAGGTTTGCGCACCAAGACTACAGGAGAGTTCCACGCGCTGACACTTTCTTCAATGACACCCAATTCCAACATACGGTCCAACTCAGCATACATGAGGGCCTGCACCGCAGGGGAAACAGGGTAGTGGCGTTGCTTTACAGGCTCCGCATTTTCTACCTCAATAACATGTTCTTCTAAATGTGTTTTTCCTAAACCGACTTGGTTGAAGGAAGGAAATAAAGTTAAGATGCTTTCAAGACGCGCGCGTTGTTCCGAATTTAGCGCGTGTGTGTTGGGATCGTCAATTGACAAACAATCTAAAGTTTCGTTTTCAGAGAATATAGTCGGAGCTATATCGAATTCTTTCCAAAAATCTACACCTAGATATAGATTTTGGGTAAGTCCTGGTACGACGTATAGAGAAAGGGTTTTTATAATGTTATTGTATGTAATTGGAATCGCTATTTGCCCGTGTACCGGTTGAGCTTTACCATCAGCCGTTTTAACTGTGGTGGAACGACCAGTAATTAAGATTTTATGACGTTCGTGGAAACCTAAAGCGCCAGCGCCTAGACAGGACACACTTGCGCCACTGTCCAACAGGCCAAAAAGGGATTCACCATCGATTTCCACCTTAGCATATGGTCGATTGTCATGTTTACGCTTCACAAAAGCAGATTCCACCGTTTTACCCAATAACTGCTTTTGTTTACACCTTTCTCTAAACCTACTAATTTTACTCGGTTTTAGTAAAGCACCGATTATTCTATTTCTAGCTTCGACATATTCCATTTGACGTTGATGTAATGTTTTATTCGACCTTTCCAGTATATTATTATTAGATAAGATTTTAGTTGACGTTTCTCGTTTTAAAATTTTAAAGACAGACGGAGAATTGGGTTGTAATGATAGATTCGGACTCAAGGTTGGTTCTATCTTGATTGGTCCGGGGGCATTATTGGCAACCGGGGATTCCCGTGCGTCTCTCGGTGCCTTTGTGCGTTTCCCGGATTTCATTTTGGGCACATCGGTAACGACACATCTTTTCTACCACAACGATAGCAGAAGAAGGACCATTGTGGGATCGTACACTCGAAAACACCATGACCAATATTGTCACAGTTCCAACACTTGAACCGTGATCTACCATTAGCATCTACAGCTTCTAAATGATCTTGCATTCCGTTTGACCACATATTTTCGCTCACATACCCTCGAATACTACTATCGATCTCGGCAGGTTGATAAGGTAAACTACTACCGAAATGGTATGAATTAATATTATAACGATTCGATACCGGTTCGTGAGGAAAAGATTGGCCACCTCTGGTGTATTGTTGTTGGATATACGAATAATTCCTTGGATCACAATCATTTTTAAAGTCTTGGTATGGGTGATGAGAATCATTTTCCTGTCTGAAGCGAGAGTCTGTCATAAAGTTCGTTCTAGCAGGTGAGTTATATGCACCGAATTCCTGACCGTTTACATTTTGGCGAAAATCAGTGGTGCGTAACATTTCTTTTGCGGGTCTAAGTTTTTCATTATCCACATCAGTCCCATCATTTGCCGAATCTGGTCCATACGAGAGATTACGTTCGTCAAGATCATCCAATTCATGGATGGGCCGTGTTGGGTTTTGCCATGTTCGTCTTGGTTCCCTTTCAGAAAGATGGCGTTCCGCTTTGCGGCATACTTCCTGAAAGCGACTCAGACTCATGGCAGGCATTCCGAAAATAAGATTTGCGATCTTATCTTTGACGTTCTCTCTCATAATGTCCGCCAATTCTATTTCCGTCATAGGAATTCTTAACCGATGGTATAAAGACATAACCGAATCGTAAAAATCATCAAAAGTCTCGCTGTTGGATTGTTTCCTTTGTAACATCCGACGCATGATTTCATGGTCAGTGTCCAGGCTCTTGAATTGATGTCGGAGGGCCGCCTTTAGGCCATGCCAATCGATGTGGGGTTCTCTTTTCAGCAGTCGCCAATACCACTGCTCAGCCTTATCGGAGAGCAGGGTGTGGAATTGGGTACAAATGGCGTACCACGAATTATCCCCACGCGATTGCATGGTTTCTATGCGGAATATGAACTCTTCCACAGACATAACTTGAGCCTTTCCACTGAACCTGAATCCCCATTTGTCGATTCGGGTATCATGTCGTAAACTAGCGTGTCGAACTTCCTGACCATTACGATTCGTGCCTGAATTATGATTTGAATTCCTACTTGGGCTACGCCTTTGATTGTTGTTTGGGTTAAAAGGCGGGCGTGGATTCGGATCCTGACTGGGGTCGACGTGGTGACTATCGTTTGAAGCTGAAATAGCATTCACGTTATAATTAGGATTTTGGTTATTAGCACCATATAAAGGAGGTGGTGGTCTGTTTACATTATGGTTTATTATTGGTTGACTTCGTCTCTGAGGAACGTTCAAACTATAATTTTCGTTCAAAAGATTGAAGTTAGCAGACTGGTCAACGGATTTTGGCGGAGCCACTGAACATTGTGTTTGCGGTGGTGCATTTAAAGTCATTCTCTTGATTTGATTGAGCAACTCTCTCTGGATTTTGGCCATCTGACTGCTCACAGCCGCTTCGATCATAGTGCCTATGTTTTCTGTTGAAGCACTTGGATCTGACGGAGAGAGGAAAGAGGCGCCATCGCTAGAACCCCATCGTGTGATAGTTGGTTTTGCCGCACCTCTTCCTCTACCACTACGACTGCGAGTAGTCATTGTAGCAGAAGCCACTGATTTTGACGCTGGCGGAAAATCCAACGAAAGCTGTAATTGCCCTCGAGTAACTCGAGATTCATCTCGCCCTGTCAATGCATTCACCGCAGCACCTTGAGCATCTGTAGTTGGCTCCGGTGACGCATTTGGTACAACTGTGGAGTTGATTTTAGGTGTTGCACCTGTATTTGTGTCCTCCATTTTGTAAACACACCTCAAGTTTCCAAAATCAAAGTTACAATCGCACCAATTCAAATTTACTCAAAAGTAAAGCCAGAAACTCAATACAATTAAAAGTCAAATCGGGTATTTTGAGATTTAATTCTTCTCACGGAATCTTTCAGGGACAAAAAAAAACGGACCGAACAAGGACAAAAAAAAATGTAATAATAAAAAAAATCGTAATAATAAAAAAATATAGTAATAAAAAAAAATTATAATAAAAGTAATAATAATAAAAAAAAAAACTCCCCCACCAAAATATATTTTATAAAAAAATGTAAATAATAAAAAAAATGTTCAAATAATAATTAAATTTAATCAAAGAAAACCCAATCAACTAAACTAAGCGATGAAAAGAAAAAAAAATGAAATAGACTAAACTAAATATGCTAAACCAAACTTAACTAATCTGAACAAAAAAAATTAAACCGAACTTAAAAAAAAATAAACTAGGCTTAACTAAACTAATCTAAAAAAAAAATCAAAAAAACTAACTAAATCGGAAAAGCGAAAAACTCCTTCCGGAAAAAAAATTTCCCTCAAAAAAAACTTTTCTTATGAAACGTATCGAAATCCTTCCCCGAAAACAATTCGAAGACAAAATAGCCTCGAAGAAAATCAAGAAAAAAAACTTACGAAATAGTTCCAAGATAAACTCCCAAAAGGAATTAAAAAAAAATTCTAAATATCAAACGTATATGTACGTAAGAGCGAGAGAGAGAGACGAAACAAGTGGACGACACGAAGAAAACATAATCCCGACACACACTCACGAAACGAAAATTAGATGTTGATGGGTGACCCGCGAACGGTACCAAGTCGAGTGATCGGACACCTGCAATAGCAACCAAGCCCGTAGCATGTGATCCGATCCAAACGACTGGCACAATCCCGAATCACTATGTCTGATGTTGTTGCATGACTCTCGTGTCCTCACCGCATTATTCATGGGCTTAATTAAGCACGAGAATGTGCGAAAAGGCACACTAAAGCTCATACATCCGCATCTGTAGCATTTCCCGGAGACTCAACTGCATTAAAACGTGAAGCGTTGCAATGACTACAACATTCATGCAGCACGTAATCCACATTTCAAACGCTTTTGCGGCAAGCGGAATATTCAATAAAAAAACCGAAGTACTGCTACTACGCAACCGTAAATAAAATGTGTCGACAGTTGGACTCAACATAAACGCGATCGCGAATAGCACAAAAAAAACGAACATCCGAAATTATGTTCACATCAAAACTTCGTTTAGAAATTTTGATGATGTCAACTCACCTTCAGAAAAAAAAATTGACTAATAAAAAAAGATTGAAAAATATTTAAAGAGTACAGGGTGTTTCAGAAAACTGAAAAAAAGTTAGAGTCAAAATTTTCAAATTTTTATAAAAATTTGGTTTTCTGAAAAACTTGGTTTACCATAAGGTAACAACCAAAACACCATTTCCAAACATCAACTCGTTCGAAAATGTGTCAGACAATTTTGTTTGAACTCCATTTGTAATTTCAACCGAAGTTGAAAATACAAATGGCAAACAAAATGAAACAACTTCGCTGAGCGAACAACGAAACGTTGGGCGCCATATATGTAATTTAACCGAAGTTAAATTACACCGCGCACAACAAAACATTCGCCGACAAGCGAACGTTGGGCGCCATATATGCAATTTAACCGAAGTTAAATTACACCGCGCACAACAAAACATTGGCCGACAAGCGAACGTTGGGCGCCATATATGTATCAGGGGGGTTTACATATTTGGGGTTTGTTATCGAAGAGCAAATCCCCTGATGACCTATTTAGCATATCTTCTTCCTTGCGAGGAGAAGATATGAGATGCTGCAGCAAATGTGAACAGCTAAAAGGCTGCACGCCTAGCTGAGTCGCACTAGCTAGCTCGCCGGAGGGGTGGGTCGCTGCTCACAACATCTGTCATCGCGTTACACATAAATTATATGCGTGCATGATAAGTGAAAACGTCGTTCAGACTTTATAGTGATAGCGCGAGCTATCAAGCAAGGAAATTCGGTTTTTGCGAGAAAAAAAACCGAATAAGGGGAGTGTTCGTTAATTTGCTGGTCACCGGAACTTAACCAGCCATCCGCGAAAGCGTTGCGAGGCATGTCGGGGCCGATTGGCAAAGGTGTAAGTGCCAACCGGACTTTGGGGCACTACCCTCCCTCATGGACCGACAGCAGAATGCCGATCCCCGTATGTCCATGCTCGCCCCTACAAATGAGCATGGACCCTTTATAATTTTATGCCCTCTTCAGCCACCTCTCACTCCATCTCTCCCCCTACATAATACTCCTATTCCGAGTATATATCCATTTCCATTTCTTTTCTTTTTTTTCAGCAATGAATCTTTTTTTTTTTTGAGTGAAGGAAAAAAATTCACGAAATTTTGTTTCTTTTTCCTTTTTTTTTTCATTAAGATAAGATTTCTTCAGCGATTTTTTTGTTTGTTGGGGTACAATTATTTTATATTCAAATTTTATTCATTTTTTTTTTCTTTTTTTTTTGAAGAAGTCAGTGACATACAAAAAAATTTAATGACAATCAATTGTGTGTTACTTAAAATAACATTATTGAAAAATTCTTTAATATAGCAAATAAGTGACTTACTTAATAAATAGCAGAACGGATATGAATTTATCAATTCTATCGCAATCAGTCTAGGTAAAGAGGTGTTCACTGTCGTTTCCGCAACTCGATGGTATGATGAAAGATTCGTTGTTGATGGTGTACATAGTCAAGTTAAAACAGAATTTCGGATTTTACCTTTCGTATTTGGAGATCATATTTCTCGGTTGATGCGCAATTTCGAGTAGTAGTGTTTCAGTAATTGTAGGTGCTGGGACATTTTGTAGTCACTAGGAATCCTTGCGGAAATAATTGTTGATTCATTCTTATTATTATGATGATGTATCCAATTCGACCGAACCTGATAATGAATCGGAAAAATTAGTTCCAAATATAATTACCTAAATGTAAAATGCGATCTATTATGCCCATTATAACTGGTTCCCCGTTACGAACTTGAAAAAAGTAAACTCCATCTGCATCGACGTTAAACTCCCATTGATCGAAAGAATGATGAATTTTTGTTTCCAGCCATATCTTTTTCCCAAATTTATGTTAAAAAATTTTTTTTTTCTTATTTCGGACTTTAAATTTCCTTTGTCCCCCCCCCCTGTTTTTTTGGATGTAAAGCAAACTTTGTTTACCTTATTTAAACTTCAGTTTAAATTAAAAAAAATGCGTTCTTATTTTTATTTTTCATTTTTCAGGACATTAAGCCAAATTTATTCACGTTAATTTTAAATTTCATTTTCTTTACAGTTTTCAGCTTTAGATAAAAAAAAAAAAAGTTTTTTGCTTTTTTTTTTTTCTTTTTTTTTTTTAAATTTTTTTAAATTTTTACAGTTTTCATTTATTTAATTATTCATTTATAAAAAAGATTTTTCTTTTTTTTATTATTTTTATATTAATAATTAATTTCGGAATTCAAAACTTTCTCCTATTTTCTTATTCAGGAAGTAAAGCCAAATTTATTTGCGTAAGTCCAAATTTCATTGACTCTGAGTTTCGCCACATTTATTTTTTTTCTTTCTACAAGAAAAGCATGCGTTCTTTTATTTAAAACAAAAACAAAAAAATTTTACAGGTTTCCTTTTTTGTATTCTCAAAATTTCATATTAATAAATTATAGTTTAGAATTTACATATTTTTTTTTATACATTTTTCTTTGTGAGTATAGCAAACCTTAACTTTTTTGTTCACCCTTTTTTTTCAACAAACAAAAAAAAAACACGCGTTCTTTTATATTATTAATAATTTTTTTCTTCTTTTAAGATTTTCTAATTTCGTGTATTCTTTTTTTTTTTGAAAATGGGTTTTCGACCTCTTTTCCTTTTTAATTTTGCTTCCTTTCACTTGTTTTTTTTTTCTTTTTAAATTTTCTTTTCGATTTGGGCACTAATTCTTTAAATTCGCGATATATTTTTTCTTTTGAACTGTATTTACTTTAATTTACTTTAGTATTACTTTATATCTTTCCCTTAAATTAATCACACTCTTCATATTCTTTATTCACAATCCGAACCAGACTTTTTCATTAAAAAAAAAATTTCAAAACCCGACTTTTTTATTAAAAACTTCAAACCAGATTTTTTTTTTCCATTAAAACTTCAAACCCGACTTTTTAATAAACAATTCCAACCAGACTTTTTCATTTTTTTATATATTTTTTTTTTTTTTCAAACAATTCGAACCCGACTTTTCTATCAATACTTATCCAACCAAACTTTTCTATTCAACTCCTTCAAAACAGACTCGTGCAACCCAAAAAAAAACTCTCATCAAAAAAAAAGAACATGAATGAAAAAAATTATCTCCGTCTCCTTCTTTCTGCCTGTTCGTCGAATCTTTCAAATTATCGGATCATATTTTTGGACTAACGGATTCAAGCATTTTCATACAAAATCCTATCTCGTGTTTGCTAACCGGTTTATTTTTCCGTTTTTGTCTCTTTCTTATTTTTTCTCGTTTTAACCCAGCGGAAATAGAGGGCTCTAACTACCACTAAGATCACTTGAAGTGGTTTAAAAAAAAATTTGATTGGGGTAGATGGCCATCCCGTCGGGGAGAAGAAAAGCTTTTGAAATTGTAAATTTCGCCGTGCAGGCTGCAAAAAGGTTTCACGTAGAAACTCCAAACTGTTGACTGTCAAAAAAAAATGATCCATCAACAGTTTTTTGTTCCCACGCGTTACAATTATGTTAGTACAACAGAGCTAGAAATAGATCTAACTTTAATAAAAAATTCTAAGGCTTATATAAAAAGAATCATTATTCCAGCGGCGTGCGGTTCATATGTGCAGAGTGTGGACTGCACACCCTGCAAAAATTGTGACAATAATTTTCTGCACCCTATGTATCTTTCTGTAATCACATTTTTTATAATTCAACACATTCAGATATTGTGCCTATTCGCAGTTCGTGCTGCCCTACGTTCTGCACCTCGTAGCGCGTAGAAATATCTATGAAAGTGTAATATCTTTGTGACTAACTTTGGTGACGTTTTATGATGGTGTTCGAAATAATGGCTGAAAAACAATTTTGTTGTGTGAGAAAAAGAGTAAACGAATTAGAACAGAACAATTTCACCTAACAGTAGTAGAAAAATTAATAATACTACATCGTAGCCTATCTTAAACACATCGCTTTACTATCAACGAACACGAACTTATAGTAAAGTTACTGCAAAAATAGTTTTGAAATTTTAACTTTAAAATTAACCTGTAAAACCATATGACCAGTTTTTTTTTTTAAAGCAAGATGTGCAGGAAAAATTCTGCACGTTCGTTGTTTTATTATTATTCTCTGCACACTGTGCCTGATAACCCATCGCACGCCACTGCACTATATATACAGGAACTAACCTTCAAATATTTTACAATAATTCTCTTCTGCTTATTATTCGTACATGCACCAATACTTGAAAACGGGTTGTGAAAATACAATATTTATAAGGTTTTTGTTTACAAAGCTTTAAAAAAAATTGGATTGCTTTCTTTGTTTCATTCTTTCTGTAGTGCAAAACCCATAAGACTATTATAAGACTATTATTGGTCTCCCTTGCTACAATTATCTTATTGGGAGCACGTGGTAAAATTTAATATATTTCATTTATAGGTTACTTCATTCTTCCTAATGAAAAATTTGTAATTTTCTTTCCTTATTTTGTGCGCAATTTTTTGTTTCTGTCATTTTCATTAAAGTTATGGGAGGATCGCGTCTGGTTGTCTTTTTCAAATATATTTTCTCTTAAATGAAAGAATTGTTTCATTTCTGTTCGAACAGTGAAAAAATAGAACATCTTCTGCTTGCTCAAATAATTGTTTGTTCGAAACATGCCCTATTGTTAAACTAAAAGGACATAAATTTAGTTAAAAAATGAACCTCATTTTGGTTTTAGTAAAATTAAGCCAAATGGATACATTTTTATTTCATGCATATTCAATACGATATTGATGGACTTTGCTACGATTTTTCCCTGAGTGAATTTCTAAACTCGATATATTACATGGTTGGAAATATGTGATTAGTTTTTAATCAACTAGTTTTAATATTGAAAAGGCGCCAAGTATATTTCTCAACAAAAGATAAGCGTTTTCTTTACTCCTTCGCAAATTAAAATCTCCCAAAACCAGCAAATCATCCTCGCTATTCATGGAGGAAGTAATGAATTCAATAGATTTATGAACTCCATCATAGACTTCCAAAGTTGATCCAGGCGGAACATAGGAATTTAAAACCAATAAATTACGATTTGGCACTGTTACTTTTACACATATAAGTTCATTCGATTTCGGATTTAGAATTACCAATTCCGAAGCATCAGACTTTTCTGACGGCCAACAGCACTACCCCACTCTTTGGTATACCGACAGAATCAGAATGCAAATCAGAAGAATACCGGTCTATTCTAAAGGCTTCGAAATCTGAGGCAAATAATTCATTAACCTTAAAGCAATTCGTCAACCATGTTTCCGTGATAGCATAGATGTCAATTGAACGAGACTGACAACCTAAATACAACTCTCTTGTTTTAGTTCGAAGTTCCCTTATGTTTTGAAAGTAAAGAGATTTAGTTTTTTTGGGGATAAGAAATTTTAGCTTCCATTTTCCTTCTTCCGAAATTATTCTGGAATTCTTTAATGATAGCCTTTCGGCCAAATTGAGGGAGATATGAATGTAGGGGAAAGTACTGGCGGTACTTCAAGACTAAAAGAAGCAATCTGACAACCCGGCTTACTAATTTTATACCTTTTAATATCACTAACATCCATTTTCCCCTCCGTATGAAAGTATTCTAAAATGTTTGGGGTTAAAATGTAGAGGGGTTAAGTCTAGAAATAAAAATCTTTTTCCGGAGGGGGGGGGGGCAATTGATAGTAGATAACTCTTATCTGGAATTCGTGAACAAACATCTTGCACAGAGTTAGTCAATTTTGGCTCCTTAACAACCAAGTTAGAATTAGCTCCTTTAATACCGTCATGTTGGCTGCTTTTTGTATTTTTGTCCTTGTAAGTACCAACATCCACTTCGTAAAGATCGATCTTTCGGACGCTGCACAATATTATTGGTCGTTTTAACATTTTCTAAAACCAAATCAGTTGCAACTGTTTTTACTATTTCTGGTAAATTTAAAGTCACGGTGTCTAAATTTAAATTTAAATCGAAGTCTGTTTGACAGACAGAGTCAACAAATTTGATTTCCTCAGGGACCTCAGCCACCATTTCAAAATTTTTAATTTTGGCAAAAACGGTTGAGGCAGTTTCTAATAATACATTGACCTAATTGAATTTGTTTTTTTTTTATTTGGAAATTCGCAGCCTAATTTATTTAGTTGGGAAACCAAGGAGGAAATTGAAGCTTTACGGCACTCAGCGCATTACCAATAATTGCGGAAGAAACAATTTTCTTATAAAATACTGGCGTTAAACCAAGACATTTTCTATGGAAAGTTTTATTACAAAATCCCGAACATAAAGAAAGTTCTTCTAATTTCTGGTCGATGCATGATTTGGCAAAACACCCATTAGAGGTGATTTTATAAAAATAATTTTAAAATCGAAATAATTTAAAAAAACAGTTTCAGATATGAACAGCCCAACGGAAACAGAAATAAAATCAGTTGAATAATTTAAGTAATTTCAAAACGAAACCAGAATCAAACAAATAACTGAAAAATACAGTATCAGGCAATAAAGTAATAAAAGCGTAAGTCGGAGCAATTGAAATTAAAAAAAAGTTGCATTTAAAAGTTTCTAGTTTCTCATTTTTACAGGCATCCCTCGAATAGCACGGTACTTGAATAGCACGAAGACGCGAATAGCACGGTCAAAATGCGACAACCCTTGAATAACTCGGGATTTGAATTACACGAATTTAGAGTCAAAATTTTCAAATTTTTATAAAAATTTGGTTCTCTGAAAAACTTGGTTTACCATAAGGTAACAACCAAAACACCATTTCCAAACATCAACTCGTTCGAAAATGTGTCAGACAATTTTGTTTGAACTCCATTTGTAATTTCAACCGAAGTTGAAAATACAAATGGCAAACAAAATGAAACAACTTCGCTGAGCGAACAACGAAACGTTGGGCGCCATATATGTAATTTAACCGAAGTTAAATTACACCGCGCACAACAAAACATTCGCCGACAAGCGAACGTTGGGCGCCATATATGCAATTTAACCGAAGTTAAATTACACCGCGCACAACAAAACATTGGCCGACAAGCGAACGTTGGGCGCCATATATGTAACAGGGGGGTTTACATATTTGAGGTTTGTTATCGAAGAGCAAATCCCCTGATGACCTATTTAGCATATCTTCTTCCTTGCGAGGAGAAGATATGAGATGCTGCAGCAAATGTGAACAGCTAAAAGGCTGCACGCCTAGCTGAGTCGCACTAGCTAGCTCGCCGGAGGGGTGGGTCGCTGCTCACAACATCTGTCATCGCGTTACACATAAATTATATGCGTGCATGATAAGTGAAAACGTCGTTCAGACTTTATAGTGATAGCGCGAGCTATCAAGCAAGGAAATTCGGTTTTTGCGAGAAAAAAAACCGAATAAGGGGAGTGTTCGTTAATTTGCTGGTCACCGGAACTTGACCAGCCATCCGCGAAAGCGTTGCGAGGCATGTCGGGGCCGATTGGCAAAGGTGTAAGTGCCAACCGGACTTTGGGGCACTACCCTCCCTCATGGACCGACAGCAGAATGCCGATCCCCGTATGTCCATGCTCGCCCCTACAAATGAGCATGGACCCTTTATAATTTTATGCCCTCTTCAGCCACCTCTCACTCCATCTCTCCCCCTACATAATACTCCTATTCCGAGTATATATCCATTTCCATTTCTTTTCTTTTTTTTCAGCAATGAATCTTTTTTTTTTTTGAGTGAAGGAAAAAAATTCACGAAATTTTGTTTCTTTTTCCTTTTTTTTTTCATTAAGATAAGATTTCTTCAGCGATTTTTTTGTTTGTTGGGGTACAATTATTTTATATTCAAATTTTATTCATTTTTTTTTTCTTTTTTTTTTGAAGAAGTCAGTGACATACAAAAAAATTTAATGACAATCAATTGTGTGTTACTTAAAATAACATTATTGAAAAATTCTTTAATATAGCAAATAAGTGACTTACTTAATAAATAGCAGAACGGATATGAATTTATCAATTCTATCGCAATCAGTCTAGGTAAAGAGGTGTTCACTGTCGTTTCCGCAACTCGATGGTATGATGAAAGATTCGTTGTTGATGGTGTACATAGTCAAGTTAAAACAGAATTTCGGATTTTACCTTTCGTATTTGGAGATCATATTTCTCGGTTGATGCGCAATTTCGAGTAGTAGTGTTTCAGTAATTGTAGGTGCTGGGACATTTTGTAGTCACTAGGAATCCTTGCGGAAATAATTGTTGATTCATTCTTATTATTATGATGATGTATCCAATTCGACCGAACCTGATAATGAATCGGAAAAATTAGTTCCAAATATAATTACCTAAATGTAAAATGCGATCTATTATGCCCATTATAACTGGTTCCCCGTTACGAACTTGAAAAAAGTAAACTCCATCTGCATCGACGTTAAACTCCCATTGATCGAAAGAATGATGAATTTTTGTTTCCAGCCATATCTTTTTCCCAAATTTATGTTCAAAAATTTTTTTTTTCTTATTTCGGACTTTAAATTTCCTTTGTCCCCCCCCCCTGTTTTTTTGGATGTAAAGCAAACTTTGTTTACCTTATTTAAACTTCAGTTTAAATTAAAAAAAATGCGTTCTTATTTTTATTTTTCATTTTTCAGGACATTAAGCCAAATTTATTCACGTTAATTTTAAATTTCATTTTCTTTACAGTTTTCAGCTTTAGATAAAAAAAAAAAAAGTTTTTTGCTTTTTTTTTTTTCTTTTTTTTTTTTAAATTTTTTTAAATTTTTACAGTTTTCATTTATTTAATTATTCATTTATAAAAAAGATTTTTCTTTTTTTTATTATTTTTATATTAATAATTAATTTCGGAATTCAAAACTTTCTCCTATTTTCTTATTCAGGAAGTAAAGCCAAATTTATTTGCGTAAGTCCAAATTTCATTGACTCTGAGTTTCGCCACATTTATTTTTTTTCTTTCTACAAGAAAAGCATGCGTTCTTTTATTTAAAACAAAAACAAAAAAATTTTACAGGTTTCCTTTTTTGTATTCTCAAAATTTCATATTAATAAATTATAGTTTAGAATTTACATATTTTTTTTTATACATTTTTCTTTGTGAGTATAGCAAACCTTAACTTTTTTGTTCACCCTTTTTTTTCAACAAACAAAAAAAAAACACGCGTTCTTTTATATTATTAATAATTTTTTTCTTCTTTTAAGATTTTCTAATTTCGTGTATTCTTTTTTTTTTTGAAAATGGGTTTTCGACCTCTTTTCCTTTTTAATTTTGCTTCCTTTCACTTGTTTTTTTTTTCTTTTTAAATTTTCTTTTCGATTTGGGCACTAATTCTTTAAATTCGCGATATATTTTTTCTTTTGAACTGTATTTACTTTAATTTACTTTAGTATTACTTTATATCTTTCCCTTAAATTAATCACACTCTTCATATTCTTTATTCACAATCCGAACCAGACTTTTTCATTAAAAAAAAAATTTCAAAACCCGACTTTTTTATTAAAAACTTCAAACCAGATTTTTTTTTTCCATTAAAACTTCAAACCCGACTTTTTAATAAACAATTCCAACCAGACTTTTTCATTTTTTTATATATTTTTTTTTTTTTTCAAACAATTCGAACCCGACTTTTCTATCAATACTTATCCAACCAAACTTTTCTATTCAACTCCTTCAAAACAGACTCGTGCAACCCAAAAAAAAACTCTCATCAAAAAAAAAGAACATGAATGAAAAAAATTATCTCCGTCTCCTTCTTTCTGCCTGTTCGTCGAATCTTTCAAATTATCGGATCATATTTTTGGACTAACGGATTCAAGCATTTTCATACAAAATCCTATCTCGTGTTTGCTAACCGGTTTATTTTTCCGTTTTTGTCTCTTTCTTATTTTTTCTCGTTTTAACCCAGCGGAAATAGAGGGCTCTAACTACCACTAAGATCACTTGAAGTGGTTTAAAAAAAAATTTGATTGGGGTAGATGGCCATCCCGTCGGGGAGAAGAAAAGCTTTTGAAATTGTAAATTTCGCCGTGCAGGCTGCAAAAAGGTTTCACGTAGAAACTCCAAACTGTTGACTGTCAAAAAAAAATGATCCATCAACAGTTTTTTGTTCCCACGCGTTACAATTATGTTAGTACAACAGAGCTAGAAATAGATCTAACTTTAATAAAAAATTCTAAGGCTTATATAAAAAGAATCATTATTCCAGCGGCGTGCGGTTCATATGTGCAGAGTGTGGACTGCACACCCTGCAAAAATTGTGACAATAATTTTCTGCACCCTATGTATCTTTCTGTAATCACATTTTTTATAATTCAACACATTCAGATATTGTGCCTATTCGCAGTTCGTGCTGCCCTACGTTCTGCACCTCGTAGCGCGTAGAAATATCTATGAAAGTGTAATATCTTTGTGACTAACTTTGGTGACGTTTTATGATGGTGTTCGAAATAATGGCTGAAAAACAATTTTGTTGTGTGAGAAAAAGAGTAAACGAATTAGAACAGAACAATTTCACCTAACAGTAGTAGAAAAATTAATAATACTACATCGTAGCCTATCTTAAACACATCGCTTTACTATCAACGAACACGAACTTATAGTAAAGTTACTGCAAAAATAGTTTTGAAATTTTAACTTTAAAATTAACCTGTAAAACCATATGACCAGTTTTTTTTTTTAAAGCAAGATGTGCAGGAAAAATTCTGCACGTTCGTTGTTTTATTATTATTCTCTGCACACTGTGCCTGATAACCCATCGCACGCCACTGCACTATATATACAGGAACTAACCTTCAAATATTTTACAATAATTCTCTTCTGCTTATTATTCGTACATGCACCAATACTTGAAAACGGGTTGTGAAAATACAATATTTATAAGGTTTTTGTTTACAAAGCTTTAAAAAAAATTGGATTGCTTTCTTTGTTTCATTCTTTCTGTAGTGCAAAACCCATAAGACTATTAAAAGACTATTATTGGTCTCCCTTGCTACAATTATCTTATTGGGAGCACGTGGTAAAATTTAATATATTTCATTTATAGGTTACTTCATTCTTCCTAATGAAAAATTTGTAATTTTCTTTCCTTATTTTGTGCGCAATTTTTTGTTTCTGTCATTTTCATTAAAGTTATGGGAGGATCGCGTCTGGTTGTCTTTTTCAAATATATTTTCTCTTAAATGAAAGAATTGTTTCATTTCTGTTCGAACAGTGAAAAAATAGAACATCTTCTGCTTGCTCAAATAATTGTTTGTTCGAAACATGCCCTATTGTTAAACTAAAAGGACATAAATTTAGTTAAAAAATGAACCTCATTTTGGTTTTAGTAAAATTAAGCCAAATGGATACATTTTTATTTCATGCATATTCAATACGATATTGATGGACTTTGCTACGATTTTTCCCTGAGTGAATTTCTAAACTCGATATATTACATGGTTGGAAATATGTGATTAGTTTTTAATCAACTAGTTTTAATATTGAAAAGGCGCCAAGTATATTTCTCAACAAAAGATAAGCGTTTTCTTTACTCCTTCGCAAATTAAAATCTCCCAAAACCAGCAAATCATCCTCGCTATTCATGGAGGAAGTAATGAATTCAATAGATTTATGAACTCCATCATAGACTTCCAAAGTTGATCCAGGCGGAACATAGGAATTTAAAACCAATAAATTACGATTTGGCACTGTTACTTTTACACATATAAGTTCATTCGATTTCGGATTTAGAATTACCAATTCCGAAGCATCAGACTTTTCTGACGGCCAACAGCACTACCCCACTCTTTGGTATACCGACAGAATCAGAATGCAAATCAGAAGAATACCGGTCTATTCTAAAGGCTTCGAAATCTGAGGCAAATAATTCATTAACCTTAAAGCAATTCGTCAACCATGTTTCCGTGATAGCATAGATGTCAATTGAACGAGACTGACAACCTAAATACAACTCTCTTGTTTTAGTTCGAAGTTCCCTTATGTTTTGAAAGTAAAGAGATTTAGTTTTTTTGGGGATAAGAAATTTTAGCTTCCATTTTCCTTCTTCCGAAATTATTCTGGAATTCTTTAATGATAGCCTTTCGGCCAAATTGAGGGAGATATGAATGTAGGGAAAAGTACTGGCGGTACTTCAAGACTAAAAGAAGCAATCTGACAACCCGGCTTACTAATTTTATACCTTTTAATATCACTAACATCCATTTTCCCCTCCGTATGAAAGTATTCTAAAATGTTTGGGGTTAAAATGTAGAGGGGTTAAGTCTAGAAATAAAAATCTTTTTCCGGAGGGGGGGGGGCAATTGATAGTAGATAACTCTTATCTGGAATTCGTGAACAAACATCTTGCACAGAGTTAGTCAATTTTGGCTCCTTAACAACCAAGTTAGAATTAGCTCCTTTAATACCGTCATGTTGGCTGCTTTTTGTATTTTTGTCCTTGTAAGTACCAACATCCACTTCGTAAAGATCGATCTTTCGGACGCTGCACAATATTATTGGTCGTTTTAACATTTTCTAAAACCAAATCAGTTGCAACTGTTTTTACTATTTCTGGTAAATTTAAAGTCACGGTGTCTAAATTTAAATTTAAATCGAAGTCTGTTTGACAGACAGAGTCAACAAATTTGATTTCCTCAGGGACCTCAGCCACCATTTCAAAATTTTTAATTTTGGCAAAAACGGTTGAGGCAGTTTCTAATAATACATTGACCTAATTGAATTTGTTTTTTTTTTATTTGGAAATTCGCAGCCTAATTTATTTAGTTGGGAAACCAAGGAGGAAATTGAAGCTTTACGGCACTCAGCGCATTACCAATAATTGCGGAAGAAACAATTTTCTTATAAAATACTGGCGTTAAACCAAGACATTTTCTATGGAAAGTTTTATTACAAAATCCCGAACATAAAGAAAGTTCTTCTAATTTCTGGTCGATGCATGATTTGGCAAAACACCCATTAGAGGTCATTTTATAAAAATAATTTTAAAATCGAAATAATTTAAAAAAACAGTTTCAGATATGAACAGCCCAACGGAAACAGAAATAAAATCAGTTGAATAATTTAAGTAATTTCAAAACGAAACCAGAATCAAACAAATAACTGAAAAATACAGTATCAGGCAATAAAGTAATAAAAGCGTAAGTCGGAGCAATTGAAATTAAAAAAAAGTTGCATTTAAAAGTTTCTAGTTTCTCATTTTTACAGGCATCCCTCGAATAGCACGGTACTTGAATAGCACGAAGACGCGAATAGCACGGTCAAAATGCGACAACCCTTGAATAACTCGGGATTTGAATTACACGAATTTACGAATGAGTACACACATATTACTCTTAACGATCACACAGTGCATTTGTACATAACGGATTTGCAGGAAATATATAGATATCAAGCAGAGTTGTAAATCTCAGGTCTTATCTTAAATAGATTTTCTCTCTTCTTTATCCGCAGAAAGGTTTTAGTATTATTGCACAAAGTTGTGAGTGCTTACTTCTTTTTGGAACCAAATGTACAAATTTGTATGGATATCGACTTTTGAATTGCACGGTTTTGAACAGCACGTAACGATATTTTCAAAATTGTATGAATTATTAGTATCGAATAACACTAATTTCAATAACACGGTACCAATTAACCGTGTTATTCGCGGGACGTCTGAATAATTATATTCTGTTTATTTTATTTATTTATTCGCAGTTTTTTAAAAAAGGTCTATTCAGGACAGAAACTTTGATTATATCGATGTATGCATATCCAACCGTCCAGCCGATTAGCAATTTTGTTTAAATTAATTATATTGTTTAACTAGACAAATAGACGATACCATGTTAAATTTCAGTAAAATCGGTTTAAGGATAGTGGCGAAAGAAACAATCTTCTGATTACATTTATGCTATTAGGGCCTAGGTTACTGCAAATTCGAATTACAAATTTTTGAAAGATGATACAAAGGTTTGAACAAAAACTTACAAATATTATTAGCTTTGACAACTTGTCTGTGTCATTTCTGCAAAATGGCATTAAAAATCGACTATAAGCCGATAAAAAGGATTTAAAATTTTGTGAAACGCGAGTGAAAAAATTATCATTTAAAGATTTCGGTCGGCGAAATTTGCGGAAATTCCAATGATCCTTAATTTAGTATATGAATTCATAGAAATTCGAATCATAAATTTTGAATATTAGAAGTCCACCATTTTAGAAAAAAATGCCGATGAAAATTTTTCAAAATTATCAAATTACCAAACATTTTAAATTCTAATCCAAAAAATAGGCATTATATCGAAGACCATGTACAAAAAAAGTCATTTTTTCCAAGAAAAAAAGATTTTAAAACACGAAAAACATTTTTACTTCCCATCGGTGACGGGAAGCAAAAAACGCAAATAAAAACACGAGAGCAAACTTTGACGCAAAAATTTCCGGTTTCCGCCAAGCGCGCAGCTTCGCGTACAGTTCGCGAATGTCGTTTTGCTTCCACGCGCAACCACTCTTCGGTAGGGACGACAAGGCGAATATTTTCACGTTCAAAATGTACACGCACAAAATTTGATACTATCTGATACAATCATTTTATAATCTCATCCGAAAAAACAATTCTTCACTAAACTTAATATATTTTTTCCACACTCTCACGAAAAGGATTTAAAATTTTGTGAAACGCGAGTGAAAAAATTGTCATTTTAAATTTTCGGTAGGCGCAAAGTTTAGAAAAGCATAAAATTTATTTAAAAATGCATTTTATTTTTCATTACTTAATTATTATTTAGATTATTCTTTATTTTTACTTACAAATAAAACAAAACTTTTGGGGTCAGAAACAAATATTAACAAACTAAAACTTTTGGAGTTGATCTAAAACGTCTTTACACTTAAATTCTAACTCAATGGAATTGCTCCGATAGTCCCCAATTGAGACATCCTAATGTCGCCTCTCAGCTTTCTTCAGGGATTACGTCTTTACTGTTAAGATACTCGAAATCCTTAAAATCCATACCGGAGGGGTAACTGGAATTCGACTTTTCATCCTCATCCTGTTGAATGCAGTTTTTGATCTCCTTGTTGTACCTCGCTTTGCGATTCTGGAACCAATTTTTTACTACCTCTTCGTTCAGGCTTAAACGCTGGGAAAGTCTCAGTCTTTCCTCATTGGGGAAATTTGGTCTGAATACCAAATTCTTTCTCTAATTCCTGAATTTGGAATCTTGAAAATACCGTCCTTGTTCTTCTCTGTATATTTACGCCTTTTTTGAGTTCTGTAAAAGAAAAAAAAGTTTTTTTAAATAAATTAAATTTTAATATTTTATAGGCGAATTTCTTACTATCTTGGTTTGATCTCGCAATTTGATTACAAGTTTCATACCCTTCAAAATCGTAATCTATCGGATAAGCGTTTAACTCTGCTAATTTTGTATACTGTAAAGAAAGAAAAAATGTTAAATTGAAAACTGATTTTTAAAAAAGTGCAATATACATGCTAAAAATAATAAAACTTTTACTCACCGGATCCAAATCTACGCACGATAAAGATTCATTATTCCCACTGCACGAATACATTTTATTTTTTAAAAAATTGCAGCACAATTGGCAAACGACAACTTGAATATGATCCTGAAATCGTTTAAATTCATTTATTTATCCTTCTTATTGTCTAACATGATATATAATTAAATCTAAATGCAATTCAATACTTAACTACTTAATCTACCTTAACGTCTATTAATTAAAACTAACTTAACTAAGGTAATATCTGATTATTAATAACAATTCAATGACTTAAACCTAAACTGTTGATGAAAAAGAAATTATTTGAAAAAATTTTTAAAAAACAAAACATGGATGAACTGCGAGCTGACGATACGTGGCCATGAAGAGAGGTTCTCGCTCACTGGGTGATCCCTGATTTTTTCAGTATTCTGTTTGTTTGCCCATCGGCAAGCCAATCGGTTTGAGGGAGAAGTTTCTGTATACTTGTTGAACTGCTATGTCTGTCGGTAGTGATTTTGAAATTAGTTCGTTTTCGTGATTATATAGTCTGTCGATGTATTTGTCTGACTGATTGAATATAAACTGTTGAATCGGTGGTAGTCCAGCTAAATTATATAACTCAGCGTTACTGACCGTATTTGAGAATCTTTCGTGGGCGTTGGGGCGTTTGTGAGTGACATCTAAGCAGTGTCTCAGCCATTTTCTTTCTATAATTTGTATTTGATTCCATTGCGTTCGGGAAATTTTGTGAGCCCATATGTGTGCCGCATATGTTAAGGTGGGGCGAACAATTTGCTTGTAGAGCAGAAGCTTTATATCTTTTTTTAAGGGGCTGTTTCGATTTAGGAAGGGGAAAAGGATAGCATAAGCTGCTTTAGCTTTATTTATAATGTAAGTAATTTGCGTCGTATTGTTTAAGTTTGCTTGTATGTAAAGACCTAAATATTTTACTGTATTGACGGTTTTTATTTTATCGCTATTTATAATGACGTCAATGCCGGTCTTTACCTTTTTAAGTTTTCTTTTGTACTTGCAGTCGGGTCCAGTGAAGTGTATGGTTTCGCATTTTTCTGTGTTTATTTTCAACTTCCATAATGATAAGTATTCGTGTACTTTTTTTAGTTCATTTGTCAGTCGTTTGGTTGCAACTTCGATTGACCACGAGGAGGTGAATACAATTAGGTCATCTGCGAAAGCTTAGGTATTGCAAGGATTAGTAGCAATGTTGGTATATATGGGGGAGTGTGTTGGCGGGATGTTGGAGATGAAAATGTTGAAAAGTGTGGGGGATAATATAGCCCCTTGAGGGACTCCTGCGGGCATAGTTAGTATATTGGAAAGGATGTTTAGGTTTAGTACGGAGAATTGTCTATTTTTGAGGAAATTGGCAATGAAAAGGATTATATAAGTAGGAAAATTAAATAGGTATAGTTTCCAGATCAGACCGTTGACCCAAACTGAGTCAAAAGCCTTTTCGAGGTCAATCAAGGTTGCAACAGTTATTCTGCGTTTGGTCATGTTATGTATTATGTTGTGTAGTATGGTAAGTGCATCTAGTGTTGAGTGTTTCCTTCTGAATCCAAATTGTAGGTTCTGTATAATGTTATTGTCTTCCAGTATGTATTATTTTTTGTAGTAGTTTGCTAAAGCAGCGCAGAAGGGAGATTGGACGGTAACTGGATGGTAACAGGGCGTTTTTGTTTGGTTTCTTTAGCGGGATTATTTTTGAGGTTTCCCACGCTGTAGGAAAATGGGCGATGTTTATACAATTGTTGAAAATAATTGTCAGCAATTTTATGATATTTCCAGATAGATTTTTGATGACCAAGTTTGGCACCCCATCGTAGCCACATGATTTTTTATTTTTCAGGGATCTTATATTGTAGTTCAATTGTTTTGGGTTTATGAATATCTCCTTGTGTCTTGTGCACATGTCAGCAGGGTTGTCTACGTTAAAGTTTGTAATATGGTAGTTTTGGTGTTGATCAAGTAAGAGCTGTGTTTCCTTGTTTATATAGTTAGTGTGGTCAATGGAACCAAGGTTTTGATTTTGGCAGTGCGATTTCAAAAAGTTAGCTGCCAGAGCGTTGTTTATGGAGTGAATGTCAAAAATTGATTTATTGTCGATGTTAAGTTTAGTTATGCTTCTGTCAGATTTATTTCATTTTAATTTATTTATATTTTTGAACAGGTTATTGTCTTTCTGTATGTTTTTTAGTTTTAGTTTGAAATTTTCATTTACATTTGTCTGAATCTGAGTCTCAATATTGTTATTTAGCTTAGTTAAAGAGTCTTGTAGTTGAAAATACTGGTTGTTTTTTACGAATCCATTTCTCATTAGTGTCCTGTATATTTTCCGTTTAAGACGTTTTTTGGTCGCTAATAGGGTTGTCAGCTGTCGATTTGAGTAGGTGTAGTGCGTGTTTTTCAGTGTAATTGTCGGTATTGCTTCCTTCATTGCTTCGTTTATGTGTTCTGTAAGTTTGCCTATTTTTTCATTCAATTGAATCTTTGTCATATTCGCTAGAGGGCTGATATCAAGCGTGCGTGTTTTTTTGTTAACTAAATTATTTAAAGTTTTCCAATTTGCCTTGTTGTAATCAAAAATTTTTAATTAAGTCATTGTGCACAAAAAAGAGATCAATATAAGATCCCGATGAAGGGTACGATGGGTAGAAGGTATGCCATAATTTGATATTAAGCGCGCTGTGATTTTTTAAATACTAATCGCACAAACATCGCCCATTAGTGTCCTCCAAACTGTTGGACCAAAAGGGATGCTTGGAGTTAAAGTCTCCGCCTACAATAAAAGGAGCCTTGAGGGAACGCAATGAGTTAAAAAGAGACAGTAAATCTGCTTGTTGCAAGTTTTGCTGCGCGCCGTTGAAGGAGTGATAGACGCTCACGCAATTTATGGTTTTGCCCGACTTAAGTTTTACTGAGATTGCCACACAGTCAATAGAGGTAATGTCTGGTAGCGTTAGTTGAGTCGTTTCAATGGCAGATTTTGAAAGAGTTGCCACGCCTCCACCCGTATTGTTCGTGCGGTCAAAGTGATAGATTCTACAGCCAAGGAATTTATTTGTGAAGTTTCTGTTGGTGTTTTTAAATTTAGTCTCGGTTATTAATGCGATGTCGGGGTTGTGTTTATTTAGTAAAGAATTGAGTTCTATCTGTTTTTGGGTGGAGTAGAGAGAATTGGTATTGAGAAGAAAAAGTTTCATAGATAGTTTAAGGGTTTAGTAAATGTATGTATGGTGCCAGTTCGAAGGCGAATTTGAACAATTGTTGTTTTTGTGTTTCGTCATTTGTGTTTGTTTTTAATAAGTCTGTCAATACATTTATTTTAGTCGCAAGTTCAAAGAGAGACATGTTGAAGTGTTGTTGAAATTTTTGATGTATGAAATTTAAGTTGTCAAAGTCTGGTGTGATTTCATGTGGGATTGTTATTGAAGGTGGATTTTGGCTGCGAATCTGTTTGTTTCCTTTGCTTATTGCATCGGCGAAAGAAATTTGTGGTTGAACTAAGTTCGAATACATGTATTGTTTGTCGGTGCTTTTTGTTTGTATGTTTGGTCTGGTGTTGATTGCTTGTCTTTCTTTCCTTTCTCTATAAGCTATTGCTGTGGGGCAATCTCTGTAATTTGCGGGGTGTCCGAGCTTCCCACAGTTCACACAATAAGGTTCTCCCTCCTTTGTGTTAGTGCGAGGACACTCTCCAGGTGCATGCTTGCTCGCACATTTTATGCATCGGTACGGCATATTGCAATTTATGGCTATATGGTCGTACCGTTGACATTTCTTGCACTGAAGATTGGGACGAGGGTTTCGTTTTTCCCAACTGATTTTTTGGTGAAGTAAGTATTTGGTTGCAAGGAGGGATTTAACGTCCGAATTTTTGTCGCATTGGACAAAAAATAGGGAGTTATGTGTTTTTTGTCTAGTTTTTAAAATTTCGATTTTTATGTAATTTACATTCAAATTCAATGCTGCCAGGGCCATAGATACGTCGTTGGCATCGTAGCTGGCGTCTATGCCCCTTATAACATAGCACCAGACACAATTTTCCCTGGGGTGAATGTATAATTGTGTATTTTTCCGGTTTTTAGAATGTGTAGGGTCTTTCAATAGTCTTCAAGGTTTTTTGTATTTATGTGTGTATAATTTTTGTTGATTTTTTTCAGTATGAAGGTTTTGTCACTGAGATAATTATTCAAGGAGGCTATTGTTTGCTTATGATCTACGTTATAGCATAAGATAGGGGGTATATGCTTGCTTGGTTGTTTGGGTTTAGTGGGGATGGGGGTAGGAATTGAACTATTTTGTCTATTTGCAGTTACAGAGCTTTCGCTCGAAATTGAGGAAACTGAGGGACTGCGTTTTCGCCGCCTCAAGTCATAGGTTGAATGATTTGGTTCAGCATCAGTTGGAAGGTTTGCAAATATATTTGAATGTATTCCCGATGTTGAAGGTTGTGCCATTATAACACTTTCATTTAGCCTTGGGTCTCTAGCGGATTGGGCTGCCGATAGTAAAATGTTAGATTTTTTTTTAACTTTTATCGGAGATTCCGTGCGAGTAATAAATTTTTTCTTCTTCGCACTTTTATTGGGAGATTGAATGCGATTACTAAAATTTTGTGTTTTGATTTTAAAGGTATTGAGCGAGCGGACACGCCCTCTCAAAAGAGATAAGTTTGTCTTTCCTAGTACAAGTTCATCCATGCATTTGTGGAGGTACTAGTATCTTTATCGATTGAATTATATTTGTGCAAGTATAAATTATAAAGAAAAATAAAAAAAATGAAAAAATATAATGAAAATTTGTACTTGTGTACGATATGATGAGTGTTGTGAGAATGATGATTGATGAAAAAGACTCTTCTGTATATATAATGTTGAGTCGACCAATCCGCAAATAGTTTTTGTAGAATTTGATGTTGTTGATGTTTGTATAGTGTTGTGTGATGTGTAAACGATGATTTAGAAATGGATGTATGATGTGTGTGTGTTGACCACAAACGGAAGATCGTTGTGTATTCTGCTTTCTTTAGATATCGAATAAATTTTACAATTATTCGATATTGTTGGAAAAATTAAATTTGGAACCGTTAGGCAATTTAAATTTGAGTTTATTTTTTTAATTTTTATGCTGATACTTGATATAGTATGAACTTCAGCCACTTTCCCCCAAGGGGGGATTATAGTGAAATAAAACTTTTCACAATGCTTTGTTTTGATTTTAATTAATTCTTGATTTTAGCACTATTTTTTGATTAAACTAATTGATTCTAAATAGCTTTAAATCACTTTACTTTAAGATAAATTTTAATAACTGATTAAAAAACGTAACGAATTTAAGTAACGACGACTGATCTCATCGGCTGATCTCTCTGATCTCTGATCTAATGATTATGATCCTGATATGTTTTGTGAAGTATTATATATAGGTCCCGAATATTAAAACATTTGATTTACAGGATAAGTGGGGGGAGATTGCAAAATCCAGCTACCTGTATTAACTGGACGCCATTGGCCTGAAGTTTCTGGTTTTATTACCTGACATAATTTTAAAAAGAAAATAACATGGTCATAAAAGGATATTCCTAATATTTTCAATATATTCATCAGAAATGCAGATCCTGGAAGTGTTTATGGTTTGCTTCTCCCTCTTTATAACTCCGCAAATTCAAAAATCGTAAAAATTAATTTTATTGTTTTATGCTACTGAAAATTAACGTTCTTAGTTGTTAAAATAGGTTCACTTAACATAACAGAACAAAGAAAGAAGGAGGAAGGATTTCAAATATAAGATATGGGAAATTCCATTTTCTTAAACAACAACGTTTGAAGTCGGTTTTATATTGAAATGCGTATCGACATAGCTTTGATGGAAAACAAATGGCGGTATTTTGTTTTTCTTTTTCGTTTTTGTTAAATCATTTCATTAAATTTAAAATAAAGATTCATTAACATTTAATAAATAAAAAGTTAGTTAATTTAAGTTCCAAAGTGATAGAATGCTTTTAACAAGATGGAAAAAATGAATTATTTTTTTTTATTTCTAAGTCCTTTTTTGCTTTTAGGGCGTATTGTTCAAGTATTAAGTTTCTTTAAAAGTTCTATTCGCATGCAAAATTACAACAATTTTAACTTCTTAAAACATAAATAAAATTTTACATAATTATTAAAGAGTTTAAACAGTTTAAAACGTTTGGATTCTTTTTAACTATTTTAAAATCGCAAATACAAGCGAAATCTCAAAACCGAAAACAACAAAACGAAAGACTTATCAAACTAGAAGGACATAAATTTAGTTTAAAAATGAACCTCCTTTTAATTTTAATAAAATTAAGCCAAACGGATCCATTTTTATTTAATCCATATTCAATACGATTTTGATGGACTTTGCTACGATTTTTCCCTGCGTGAATTTCTAAACTCGACATTTTACACGGTTGGAAATTTGGGTTTAAATTTTAATCAAGTAGTTTTAGTATTGAAAAGGCGCCAAGTATATTTCTTATGAAAACATAAGCATTTTCTTTACTTCTTCTAATGGAATTTGAATATAAATTTGTTAGAAACATTACGATTTCAGAATGAACAAAATTATAAATTTATTAAAATTTTCTTTTAGAAAGGTAATTAAATGTGGAATTCAATAACGTAGCGTGTGTAGCGTGTTTCGCAAAGGGATGTAAAATTGAAATTTATAAGGCTAAGAACACACTGAATCAGACAAAACAGACCAACACAGTTTTTTAGCACTAAATCAGTTTTGTTACTAATAAATACACATGAGTATATGCGCAATCCCGCATTAAATCGCAAAAAACATCTACGAAAAATCAAAATGTTTTCTCAAATGTCCCGACATATAACTACACGAAATCAAATCGGCCAACCCTTACTAAATCGAACAAAACCACCGCAGTCAGAGTTATCAATATTTCTGCTCCATCATTTTTGGCTTAACAGAAAAATACATGAAATTAATTGAGGCAACGCATACTGAGAAATCAAAACAAAACAGATGCTATGAGCGTTTCGAAGCGCCAAAAATCGTGCCTAATACTGTTCGATGGTATCATGTTTTTTGGTCAAATGTCAAATTTCATATTTAGAAATGGAAAAAAAAGATTGAAATTATTTGAAATTTAATTTTAAAATATATTTTTATTTACATATATACATTTCTAAATCTAAACTTTGCAATAGAGTGTAATGTGGGAAAATTATTTTAAATTTTTCGTTTTTTATATCAGAAATGTTAAAATAAATTCCGTGCTCGATTTTTGAAAATCTTGTGCGAGTTTTAAAATTTATTGAAACATCTCATATAATGGGATCTAAATTTGAAATTTTGATTCTAATTAATTCTGTTTTGTGAATGCCCACACTGATTAGGCAAAACAACCAAACCAATTAGTTTTTTGTTATTAATGTTCGTTAGGCCCAAGTTATACGACGATCATTGTAATGAAAGAAATATGTAATTTTACAATGGAAAATTAACCAATTACAATGATTATTTCTTTAAAAAAAATAATGCAAAACATGGGAAATAGTTTAGTTAATAGATTTTAAATAAAAAATCGTAGGTATATCACGTAATTTTTTTACAATTATTTTTATAATTTGAATGAGGAAACATATTTTAATCGAACAGCTGTTTTGTGGACTACGTTTCAATTTCAGTTGATTCCACTGGAAAACTGCCAACTTGATTCCTTCATCAGGAATTTTTCGTTGATATTCTAACCTCAAACTTCAGCGTCCCAATAAGATAATAATAATATATATATATTAAAAAAATGGATAAAATTTGTGACTCATCGGTAAAAAAAGGAAAGGGAAGAAATAATCAAATTGGATTCGATGAAAAAAACCATTACACGCCTTAGCCACAGTATAATAAACAGTAAGAAAACTGGCGAACAAAATGTGAAAAATTACGAGTGACCTCGCCAATTTTGCGTTTATTTTTAGAATTTTCCGCCCGCTTTTGCCACCCATTCTTGTTATTTTCCATGCATGTGTGCTTTTTCTCAATAAAAAATGTATAAAGAACCGCCATCTTTTTATACTCTATCATTTTTTTTAGATTATGCTATGTTGGTGGAACAGAGAAGAATATGCATTTAGCTTTAATAAACAGTTCTAACATTTATGTAAATAATAATTCATACAGGCACTAACACTTAAAATAATTGAAAAATACATAACAGAAAATTTCTTCTACTTAAAAAACCCACGTGCTTATCAAAACTGCTGTTACATAGGCACTAAGACTTGAAAAAAACTTTAGTACAATTTATTCTTACAGGTACCAATACTTGAAAAAAGTTTCAGTACATGGATTAGGCGCTTAAGAAGCACGCGGGGTTTTTTGCTTTCTTCGTTTCATCCATCCTTTTGTCGAAAACGCATAAGACTATTTTATTGGTCTCCCTTGCTACAATTATCTTATAGGGAGCACGTGGTAAAATTTAATATATTTGATTTATAGGTTACTTCTTTCTTTCTAATGAAAAATTTTAATTTTCTTTCCTTATTTTGTGCCGAATTTTTTCTTTCTGTCATTCTCAGGGGAAGTATTGGGAAGATCGCGTCTAATTTCTCTTCATTTCCCAGTCAAATTACTGTCTATTTATTATACTGAGCCTTAGCTATGAACGGAAATCTGACTGTAAGTTTCTCTGACATTCGTGAAAGAGGTATAACCACCTTTCATTGAAAATCAAAGAAAAACGTTCGGTTTTCGCTAGTACAACAATTTCCTTCATTACAATGATCGTCGTATAACTTAGGCCTTAGGTTAAGCCAAATCGTTTCGATAAATTTGACAGATTTGTTTTTGGCTGTTTTGTCTGATTCAGTGTGTTCTCAGCCTAAAATAAATATTATAACTTTTATTTCAGTTTAAAGCTGATTATCCATATTTTCGATCAATAAAAAGCCATTTTAATTTAATCTTCTTAATTATACAAATAACATTTCTTTCATTTGTCAATTTGACAGAAGATAAAAGGCAGCATGCATAAAAACGTGTCATAAAGCAAAAACTATATAAGGCCTTATATAGTTTTTATTCCAAGGACCGTATTAAATACCATAGTATAAGTGAACACGTAGTCTGCATGTTCAAACGACGCTATATGTAAATTATGAAGAAATGTACGATTTTACTATGGAAATGTACTAAAACAATTGATTTAGGGACAATGTAATAAGTGAAATAATTAAATAACAGAGAAAACGAATTAGTCTATTGTTTATTGATCTTATTTTAATAAAACTATTTTTTTTCTCCTCAGTTAACAATTTTTCATTTAATTTTCTAACCCTAAATTTAGCTTGCTCGTATATCTAAGGATTCTTTCCTTAATTTTAGAATCTACTATATTTCAATATTTTGATTTTGAAATAAAAAAATAATGCAGAAAATTTTTAAAACTGAAAAGTTATCTAACGGGAAAAGACTATTATATTTAATTTAACGGACGTAGCACGGACCTATAATGAGTAATATTTTAACGAGAATTCTATTTTTAATGCACTTATCCGTAACATCCTGAACAAGTTTCAATTGTTGGGTAGTTTCGGAGAAGTAACTAGGTAACGCCTTAAAAAATATTGCTTTACAGCAGAATTGAATTTATGAAAAGATGTTGTTAGTGACTTTTCCAAATTCACTATTTTGTAGACACACAGCAGTCAGAACTTAATTTTTGTTATTCCAAATTATGCAGAAATGAGATGAAACTTTTACTATCAATAATATTAGGACTTTGATGTTCTGCGACCTGGAACCGGCCTTCACTTGTCGTTCTTCTACGGATAACCTTTGCGCAATTTGGATCTTTCGTGTTTGACACAATATTGGGTGACAAGGGAATTCTCCTTCCAACTCTTGCAATTGGAACTTCGAATATACTATTCTTGTTCATTTCTACTTTTTAGCTTCTGTAATAAAAGAAAAAATGTTTTTTAATATATCATCTTTATATTAGAAAACATTTTTTTCTTTTCTTAAACGTTTTAAGCCTAATTTTTCACCAACCTAATTTGCGTTCCGAATTTGATTTGGCTGAATTTTGACATTCATGTATTCTGTAAATAAACAAAAGTAATCATTTTCATTACATCTTTTTATAGAATCTAAACTAAGAATTATTACCGAATTTAAATAACAGCCTGATCCGTTAAAATAGTATATTTCACTGGTTTATGACAATTTTCTGAAATGTATATAAATTCCAGGGACTGAACTAAATATGAATTCAAAATATTTTATGATGGACTTGCGGTACCCGGCGTGCGTTGCTACGCCAAGAAAGAAACACGTGTGTTTTCTGGAAAATTCGAAATTATGTTCAAAGGGAACTGTGCATTTGGCAAAAATTTGCCGGGAAAGAAATCTCTTTAGTTGTGGGATCAATTGGAATTTTGCCATTTCCAATATCCAAAAGTTGTTTTGAGAAGGTCTGAGCAGACGCATCTTGCAGTAAATGCACACGAATGTTTGTTGAGAACGTAATTTTCTCAATTCGGCTCCATAAATATTATGCTTTCGAGCAAGCGTTGAGCTCATCTGCGGGCGTTGATCGTGGTGTAACGTGCAAAGTTTGGCGAAATCACCCGCAAGGAGTATCAACGCGCCACGCATGGGTAGGTTTTTTCCTCGGAAATCCCGCAGAGTTCGGTGAAGCGCTTCTAGAGATTTTCTATGGGCCATGGTGCACTCGCCCCAAATGATGATTTTGCACATCTTAAGGACTGTAGCCATACCGGAATTTTTGCTGATGCTGCATGTTGGTGTTTCGGCGTGCTTTAAATTCAACGGAAGCTTGAGTGCTTAATGTGCTGTACGTCCGCCATCGAGTAACGTTGATGCAATTCCTGATGATGCCAGTGCGAGTGTAATTCCATTCTGCATTCGAACCGATGCTAATATCAAAGTGATGAGAAATGTTTTGCCTGTCCCACCTGGAGCATCAAGGAAAAAATTCCGCCATTTTCGTTGGCTACACGTTGAATGAATTTATCGTAGGCGTTTTTTTGATCGGGAACTAGCAGTTTAGTTTGTGTTTCCACAAAATGCTGTTGCTGGTTTATGTCAAAATGCTGTTCTTGCACCAGGTCTTTGACATCATTTCTGTCTCGTATAAATGCCGGCATACCAAGTTGACAAAGGACTTTGTTGTTGATTGATATGCATAAATCCTCAATCAATATTAGAGCTTTATTGAAAATGTGATCCGCATACTCTTGATTTGGATTGGTTGCACGTGCTTGCCTGAGAATGTCTTCACTGAGACTTTCGCGATGCGTTAGCAACAGTTCTTTGGGATTTGATGGTGCACATGTTGTTAAAATGATCGCAAACAAAGTACGTATTTGCTTTGGATGACACGTAAGCGATACCTCTGTAAGAGTTGTGTTCCAATGCTGATTATTAAGAAGTAAGCCCAGTGGAAATCACGCTTCTCTATACGTTTCGCATATTACCCCATCGACGGTTTTCAGGGCAACGAACGACGTAGGACCTCTGATTCTATGCAGTAACAATCGCAAAAAATAGCATTCAGCGTTATTTGGATGTACTGTATATACTCGTCCCAAGACATCCGACGAACGTATACTACCAAATTATGGAACAATTCCACCACGCTTTCTTGTCAAGAACTTTTTTGTCGACGTATTCCAAGCGTAGTATTTGGGGACTTCGTGATACAGCAATGTTTTAGCAAAGTCATCGGATGCTCACAATTGAAAAAAGGCGGTGAGTGTTGTGTTTACTGGTTGCAGTGCTCTATTTTGTGCATTTTGTACAGTGAAATAAACTTGCTGACCATTTTCCAAGTGTACAGCGAGATGTTGAACTATTGGATAGCGTTCATGAATGTTGAAGGATAATATCCGCCAAACTGCTTCATTACTGCTGTCCCATTTGAAATTGTGCCATTTCATCATCTTGATTTGCTAGGCCGAATACTGTCATGTCACTGCCCTTGTTTACATATTTACATGTTTGACAGAATTGCAATACTCTACATTTATGTGAGCCTCAAACATTTTGGACAGTATTGGCTGTTGTCAATGGCTACTTGTACACTTTTGACATTGACGGTGGTTCTGTGTCCACCATATACAGGCTTTCGACGTCTGTACAACGGATATCCGTCACCACCAGTCTGAGTTTCAGAAATGAGCTCACGTGGATGTCGTTTGGTACATTTGCCATCCGTCATGCATGGTGAATTTGGATTCAAAGGACCACATGGCCCATGAACCATATTTTTCCTTACCACTTCAAAAAGTGCCGGATCTTCGTCTGGATTTGGAAGCTCAGCAGAAACCACGCTGTCAATTTGTTTTGGTACAATCTTTTGCTTCAACCAAATTAAAATGTGGGCGTGCGGCAGGTTTCTTTTCTGCCATTCAATTGAATACATCCAGCATCGGGTTTCTGCAAAAATATGGTTCTTGGCGATGACGTCCATTAATTTAATCAGCCTTTGTTTGAAAACGCGAGCCTGGAGATCATGTCGTTGCGATGAGTTTTGACTTGTGAAAAGCAGATCTGTGATTTCTCTCCACCCTGGATTGCATGTGAAGGTGATGAAGAGATCTGGGCATCCGTAATTTTGAACATAGGTAATGACATCTTGCGCGTATTCATGTGTCGCGGTCTGCCGGTATATGTTGCTGGCAATATTACCGTTTGTCCAGTGTTAGCAGCGTTTCCATCATTGACAATTGCATCACGCAAGTGGATGTATTCATCAACGCGCAGCTTCTGTCGGTTTAACCGAATGAAAATATGGCGTTCGGTTTGAATTTTGGCGTACATATCCACAATGAACTGATGGAATAGTTCACGGCATTCCAATATGTGATTGGTTTCATTTTCACGAATCAGAATGCATGAGGCATAATAATCCATGCAGGAAACTTTCTGCGCCAACTCTTCATTCGTATTGGGGTTAGTTTGCATGATTTTGAAATGGTACCCATCTTCTCCACGATGAAATTGCACTAGGTATTGGAGTGCGTCATACGATCGATGTGTTTCCAAAACGCGTTGCAAACCTGCATTCCGGCGGTGGATGATTATGTCACGTCGATCAAATTCGGTACCAACCATCACAATTGCTACATCACCTATCACCGGGGCATTGAATCGTCTTTCATGTTCACCAGAGGGTGTTTTGTCTGCTCTTATGACAATAGTATAGTCAACTGATGGCATCTGATCTAGCGCTGATTTGAATAGATGAATCAAGCTATTGCTTCCGTGAAACTTTGCTTGTAAATTTGAAATGATTTCGCGTCTGATTCCATTACTAATCGCACAACGCTGTTCTACTTGTCCTTCTTCATTGGCAGTGAAATATATCTGGAGAAACTTAGCATCTTCTTGCGGTACTGGCATCAATGAACCGATTTGGTGATATATTTGACCTTGGACTTTGAATGTGGGTGCGTAACCGGGGTTGTTGACAATGTTTGTTGCCCCAAATGAAGTCATTTGAAAACATGAGTCGTACTTGCGAATGTTTTGCAGGAAGTGTTTTGAAATTGAAGTTGTGCCAGAAAGGTACCTTAGAAGCGGCGCAGGTGGGTCAATTTGCTAGGGCAAAACAACTTTGCCGTTGGAGCAACACATTCCTGGTGATTCCTTGGCGAACTTTAAAGGACGGCAATGCAAGCAAACTTTGTTCATTGGCCCAATTACAACATCCTCGTGATTCCTGTAATCGTGGTCTTTGTCGTAGTTAAATCCTTTCAACTTTAAATCGCTTCTTTCTCTTGATTGAGCTAATCGTAAGCGATTGGCATCAAGTCGTTCGATACGTAGTTGGGGCATTTCGGTTGCTCTTGACGTTGAAGCTCTAGCGCGCATTTGCTCAAGCCGAGCTTCGTGTTGCTCGACTGTTTCAGTAGCCCTTGAAGTTGAAGCTCTGACTCGGATTTGTTCAAGCCGTGCTTCATATTCCTCGCTCGTTTCAGCAGCTCTTGAAGTTGAAGCTCTGACTCGGTTTTGTTCTAGCCGCGCGTCATGTTGCTCATCCGTTTCAGCAGCTCTTGAAGCTGAAGTTCTGAATCGGCTTTGTTCAAGCCGAGCTTCACGTTGCTCAGCCGTTTCAGCAGCTCTTGTTTCCTTCGTTTTCTTTGTCCTTGATGTTATTCTTCCAATTGATGCTTTTTTTGCCGGCATTGTTATGAATTAAAAATCTGAAGTGCGCAACACTTCAGCGGTGAAAACTGCTATTTTTTTCGAAATGAAAACTCCAAATTAAAACTGGAAAATAAATTCAAAGGCGGTTCCGAATAATTTTGCTCAAAGGCTACTTGATTCTGAATGTGGTGGGTTTTGGGGAAAACATTCAGTTGTTACTCACTGTGGCTTGGGTGACATTATAGGGCTATCCAGTTTTTAATGCATTCCCTTTTTTAATGAGTTTTTGGAGTAGCAGGTAGAAGCCGTTGCTGACAGAAAACATTTAGTTATTACTCAATATAGCTTAGGTTATGCATTAGTGGGCTATCCAGTTTTTAATGAATTCTCTTTTTTTAATGAGTTTTTGGAGCAGCAGGCTGCTATCAGGAAACATTAACTTGTTACTCATTACGGCTTAGGTGTCATTAGTGCGGTTTTCCCTTTTAAATGCATTCCCATTTTAGTAATTTTTGGAGTTATAGGTTGAAAGCGTTGCTAGCAGGTAACATTCCGTTGTTACTCACTATGGCGAGGGAGTTAGATAAGGAGCGAGCGGGTGGGGGAAAATAGATAGCAGAAAAACATACGTCGTCCGGAAAACATAATTTAAATTTGCAGGCAGATCGAATTATGCGTCTAGAAGTTAGCACGGGCGGTAATAAGAAGAGGGCAGGGTAAAGGAAAATAGGTATTGGAAAAACACTCGGCTTCCCCAAAAACATATACGTACAAAGTTTCAGTCTGGTGGGATCATTCGTTTAGGAGTTATCAGCGAAGAGGGTAGGGAGAAATATTTAGTGGAAAAACATTCGTGGTCTCCGAAAACATATACATACATACAACATTTCAGACCGTTCGCACCATCCTTTTAAGAGTTGGTGGGGGAAGGGGTGTATAGCGAGAGGAGTGGGAGCAAATAGGTAGTGAAAAAATACGCGCCGTCCTCGAAAACATGTACATACAAATTTTTAGGCTGATCAGACCATCCGCTTATGAGATAGCAGGGGAGGGAGTGAGAAGCGAAAGGGGTAGGGGAAAACAGACAGCGGAAAAACTCATGGTACCTGAAAATATATGTACAAATTTTTTAGACCTATCGGACCATCAGTTTAGGAGTTAGCAGGGGAGGGGTTAAAAAGCGAGGGGTAGGGAAAACAAACAGCGAAAAACACTCGCCGTCCCAAAAAACATATATAAAATGTTCAGACCGATTGGTCCATCCGTTTATGATTTAGCAGCGGATCGGACCATCCGTTTAGGAGTTAACAGGGGAGGAGGCAAGAAGCGAGGGGGCAGGGCCACCAAACTTCACTAGAACACCCGCTGTGCTAAGCTAAAGTTCTCTTTAAAATTTGGTCAAATTCGGTTCAGCGGTTTAGAAGTCCATAAGCCACATACATACAAACATACAAACATACATGCATCCATTTTTTTTAATTTAGATTGTTTGTGGTTTTAGAAAATTGAAATATTTTAGTTAAAGGATCTAGGGGAGACTGAGAAACCACACAACCTGTGTGGATACTCCAACAGGCGAATCTAAAATTCATAAAGACCTGAATTTTGCTGTTTTATGACCTGTTGTTGTTTTAAAATCAATACAACATTTTCATAAAAGTATAGTGATCGGGTTTTCACTTTGAGGGTAAATGTTTGCAAGATTTGTGCATTGTCACATTTTAGTTTTAATTTATTTCAAATTTTACTTTTTTTTGTTTTCATTGTTTAAAAATTTTCGATATTTTTTGCATTGTTTCGGTCTAACGTTTATATTTGATTGTTCACGTAATATTGATAATTGTTACTGTTAGTTTTTTCTTGCTGTAATAAGTTTTTATATATTTTGGGTCACTCTTATTCTGATCATCAACCGATTCACTGTAATAATTCAGGAAAGGAGTCAATAGTTTTTAATGTCAATAAATTCATATTTTTATTAGAACATAACTTGTTTAAATTACGAGTTTAAATTAATTTCAAGCAAGTTTATAATACAATAAACTAGCTACTTACTTTAGTTAGGTGGGGATTGCTGAGATTGTGCCAAGTGGAAGCACGTTCTATGTTCTTTACATTATCTGGCAGTATGTTGTAACCGACTTGCACGGAGGTTTTCGTCTTGTTTCAGTTATATCGAAAACAACTCACTTCCTTTTACGCATTTCCTATTTTATACTAAAAATGGTTGTCATTTTAGAGTTTATTTGAAAACTTTTTTGCCTTGACTTTATACTTTTTTGTTATGAGGAGAGGCAATTTGCAATATCTTTAAAAGTCCATATCTCGGGATCGAAATGTAATTTGTAAACAATTTCGGTGAAATAAAAATTCACTGCAGAGCATTATGTTTCATACGGCTAGAATGTTTTATTCAGGAGTAATTGTGAATCTGACAGACCAACTTTGTTTTATAATAGACAAAGATGATCTTCTGCACCAGAATAACAGCACGTCATCTTAAGAACAAACTTCTTAATCGATTGTAATAAAATTTAGAACATTGATCCATTACATCATTTTGTTGGAGCTGGTTTAATGTGCTATAAATTGGGAATTGGACAGCGTACAAAATACTAAAAAATGTGTAATTTAAATCTTCGTTTATCTTATATTAGTACAATATTTTATATAAAAAGAGGAAATACAAGAGAAACGTGAATCTATTTGGTCAGGATAAGCGCTGATACCATTTTTTTGTACTGTCATCCGAAAAAACCACACTGTCGTATTCCTGTGAAAGTGTTTCGAGTGTAAACTTAAAATTTATTCGTGAAAGTAATCAACAAATTTTTAAATTTTATTTGTGGTGTTTTAAAAATACTAAAAATAATTTTTTGTTTTTAATAAAAAAGTATTTTCTTGTTCGTGCCAAAGTTTTAATAATTATATACGTGGAGTTTTAGATATTTTAATTTTTTGTGAAAATTTAAAATTAGACAAATTCTTATATTAAAAAAAGAACTTAACCACTAAAACTGAACGGAATTTGTCTGGGATATTTTAAATTTTTGTTGATTATAAAGCAATTCATAGATTATTTCCACAACGAAAATTCTTTTTTATTTTCTAATTGCCTCAACAGGGATATTGTTAATGGCTTCTTTATTGGGTGTTACAATAATTCTAGAAAGATCAGTTGAGTAAACAATAATATCAAACTGTGAAGGCAATGTTCCTTGCACTTGGGCGGTTTTTACGCCCTTCACGAGGAATGTGGAGCATTTTATGAAAAATTCATGCGTTTGCGCACCAGACAAATTTTGTACGAGAATTGATGATGGCATAACTGTGAGTGCATTCGTGCTTCGTTGGAGAAAAAGAACAAATAGAACTGAAGAATAATAAAGTAATGTTTTTTTTTAAAAGGACGATGCATTAGCAATAGAACAAATTACTTAATCTTTACCTTAAACTTAGAATAATTCCTACATTTAATTTATTTATGATAATTATTTTTGTCATTTATGTTCATCTTATTCATACAAAAGCAGACTTCCTCTATCCCACAAAGCAATACAACCAAATTTTTTTAAAAAAAACTTTCAATGGAGTTGAAAATTTGGTTGAATGCGAGTTTTTGTTAAAGGAACAAACGAATAAAAAAAAGAAAATTGTCCAATTTACGTCCCAATTTTTAATTTATTGTAAAAAATACTTTCATTAAAAAATATAAACTTAAGTTCAACAATATAAATCTTTATAAAAAATAAATTTCATTCTTAAAAATTAGATTTAGCAATTATAACTGATAATAAAAAAAATTAAATAAAAGCCAATGCTATTATAATTTTTTTTTTAGTTTTTAAAGAAAAAATAATAATTAAAAAAAATCAATGAAAATGAATTTCTGAATAAAAAAAAAAAAATGATGAAATTATATAAAAAAAAGAACTGAAAAAAAGTATATTTATTTTGTTTCTTTTTCTTCGTTATGAAACCAAACTAATCTGCCGTTTCTGCACCATAACCCAAATTTTTTCCAATTGGAACAATTAAAACTTTACCACAATTCCTTGAGTAGTTTTAATTTTATCCAATTGGCTAGTTGCTGCTGGATAATCAGAAGAAGTGAATAATTCCTTTTAATTTCATTTATTTTCTTAAAAACTTAACATAGAAAACTTAAACCTAAATGTAAATTTAATAATACGTAATTCATTTACCTTAACGTCTAAATCTTAAATTTAACTTATCTAAGGTATTAAATGATTTTTACTTAAACTTAATGACTAGAACTAGAAAAAAAAATTGAAGCAGATAGGCGTGTCTAACTAGCCAATTGGTTTGTGTATGTAGTGTGTGTAGAATTGTCGTGTTGACTCATCCGTTGGTATTGAGTTTAGTATAAGGTCGTTTTCGTGATTTTTTATTTTGTCAATTTATTTGTTTGTTAGTTTGTAAGTGTGTTAGTTTCTGATTGGTGTAATGTCCGCCATTTTGTAGAGTTGTTCGTTATTCACTGTATTGTCGTATTTTTTTGTGCGTTTCGTCTCTTGTATGGCACGGTAAGGCAATTTTTCAGCCATTTTCTTTCTTGCATTTCTAATAATTTCCATTGTGTTTCACTTATTTTGACCATATGTGGGCCGCATATGTGAATACTGGTCTAAATTTTTTTTTTTGTATTTATTTATTTATTTAGCTTAATACAAGCGAGAGTCAAGATAATATATATAAATAAAGTTATATATATAGAACCTTTTTTAGATTAGTTTTGCTCTGGCAAAAGTCGAAGTCCTTCGCGTTAGCATTAGCAGCACGTAACATCCGGGAGATCGGTTCATTTTTACCGTAGTCCGTCCTATGGTACTTTATTTTAAAAAGTTCAACGGACCTCAAAGAGCGAGTATTAATGTTTAAATTCATCTGGTTTAAAAGGAGAGGAGCGTCAATGTTGCTGTTAATAATTTGGTGAACGAAGACAACAACAGCCACATCACGCCTCTTTTCTAAAGAATGAAGCCCAATCAGTTTTAGTCTGTCCTCGTAGGGAGGCAATAGAAAGGGGTCTTTCCAAGGAAGGTCTCTTAGTGCATACCGAACGAATCTTCGTTGAACAGACTCTATCCTACTAATTTGGTACTTGCAGTAGGGAGACCATACCTGGCTGGCATATTCGAGTATCGGTCTGACTAGAGTAATAAAGAGGGCTTTGGTAATAAGAGGATCCATAAACTCTTTTGACCATCGTTTAACAAAACCTAAAGTCGAATTGGCTTTATGCACCAATGAGTCTATGTGTAATTTAAAGTCAAGTTTACTGTCACAGATCACACCCAAATTCTTAATACTATTGACTCTATTTAGAGGCAGGTGGTTAATAATGTACTGATGGGGAGCAATATTTCGCTTCCTAGTAAAAGTAATAACCTCGCATTTATCACAATTGAGCAATAAGTTATTATTGAGACACCATGTAACAAAATTTTGTAGGTCTCCTTGAAGAAGATAAGGATCGTTAGGTTTGGAGATTTCTCTATAAATAGTCATATCGTCAGCAAAGTTGGAAATTTTTGAGTGCTTAATCACGGAGGCAACATCGTTTATCGATAGGACAAATAGGATAGGTCCCACCTTGAGGTACTCCTGAAGTAGCCAGATAAGGATGTGATTTAGCTGAGCGGAATGTCACCTGGTAACTTCTATCATACAGATAGGATCTTACCCATTCAATCAAGAAGTGAGGAAAGCCAAGAGAACTAAGCTTGAGTAGAATCAGACGGTGGGACAGTTAATCGAACGCTTTACTGAAATCAGTGGTTATGCAATCCACACTATTACCCTCTTCCATAACACAGGTTGAGAAAGATACCAATTCGACTAAGCTCGTGATTGTGGATCTACCTTTCAGAAACCCATGCTGATTGTTAGTGATGAAGGGTTTACATCCAAAAAGTATAAATTTATGCATAATACTTTCGAAAAGCTTGGGAATGCAGGACAATTTGGCAATTGGTCTATAGTTCCCAATATCGTTTCTACTACCTGTCTTGTGAGTTGGAATAATATATCATAATTTCTAAATCTTTGGAAATATTCCGCACACGAGGGATTTTTGAAAAAGTATTGCCAGCCGACGTGCGAGGACATTACCACATCTCTTCACAACTATAGCAGGGATACTGTTAGGGCCAGACGAAAAGTCATCTTTCAATTCATGAATATGGTCAGACACTAAGGATTCATCAACATTAATGTTATTGAGGACACTCTTGGGATATTCATTTAGATATTTAAAGTAGTGCGTATCAGGAATGAAGCCATCATCCTTAAAAGCTCCTGCAAAGAAGGAGGCAAATAGGTTAGAAATAATGAGCGGATCGTTGGATGAGCAGTCCATATAATTAAGTGAGGAGGGATAGCCATCCGTTTTCTTCTTACTGTTGACAAAATTCCAGAATTGTCTCGGGTTCGTAGAAAGTTTACCACTCATTTCATAGATGTATGAGTCATATAGTTCCATGGATAACAATTTGAATTCAGTGAATAGAGCAAAGTATTCAGAAAATTCCCTGTCATTACGCGTAATTAAGTAATGGCATCTTGCGCGGCATTACGCAAGTGGATGTGTTCTTCAACGCGCAGCTTCTTTTGATTTAACCGAATGAAAAAAACGCGTTCGGTTTCAATTTTGGCGTACATATCCACAATGAACTGATGGAATAGTTGACGGCATATGAATATGTGGTTGGTTTCATTTTCACGAATCAGAATGCATGAGGCGTAATAATCCATGCAGGAAACTTTCTGCTCCAACTCTTCATTCGTGTTGGGGTTAATCTGCATGATTTTGAAATGATACGCATCTTCTCCACGCGGAAATAGCACTGGGTATTGGAGTGCGTCATACGATCGATGTGTTTCCGAAACGCGTTGCAAACCTGCATTCCGGCGGTGGATGATTATGTCACGTCGATCAAATTCGGTACCAACCATCACAATTGCTACATCACCTATCACCGGGGCATTGAATCGTCTTTCATGTTCACCAGAGGGTGTTTTGTCTGCTCTTATGACAATAGTATAGTCATCTGATGGCATCTGATCTAGCGCTGATTTGAATAGATGAATCAAGCTGTTGCTTCCGTGAAACATTGCTTGTAAATTTGAAATAATTTCGCGTCTGGTTCCAGTAATAATCGCACAACGCTGTTCTACTTGTCCTTCTTCATTGGCAGTGAAATATATCTGGAGAAACTTAGCATCTTCTTGCGGTACTGGCATCAATGATTTGGTGATATATTTGGCATTGGACTTTGAATGTGGGTGCGTAACCGGGGTTGTTGACAATGTTTGTTGCCCCAAATGAAGTCATTTGAAGGAAGTGTTTTGAAATTGAAGTTGTGCCAGAAAGGTAATTTAGAAGCGGCGCAGGTGGGTCAATTAGCGAGGGCAAAACCACTTTGCCGTTGGAGCAACACATTCCTGGTGACTCCTTAGCGAACTTTAAAGCACGGCAATGCAAGCAAACTTTGTTCAATGGGCCAATTACAACATCCTCGTGATTCCTGTAATCGTGGTCTTTGTCGTAGTTAAATCCTTTCAACTTTAAATCGCTTCTTTCCCTTGATTGAGCTAATCGTAAGCGATTGGCATCAAGTCGTTCGATACGTAGTTGGGGCATTTCGGTTGCATTTGACGTTGAAGCTCTGGCACGCATTTGCTCAAGCTTCGTGTTGCTCGGGTGTTTCAGCAGCTCTTGAAGTTGAAGCTCTTATAATCGGTCTGTTGAACGCCAAATGAATAACCATTCTGTTGAACGCCAAGTGAATAATTGCTCTGATGAGTGCCAAATGAATATACGTTTTGTTGAACGCCACTGAATATAAGTTCTGTTGAACGCCAAATGAATAATCGATCTGATGAGCGCCAAATGAGTATACGTTCTGTTGAACGCCACTGAATATACGTTCTGTTGAACGCCACTGAATATACGTTCTGATGAACGCCACTGAATATACGTTCTGTTGAACGCCAAATGAATAATCGTTCTGTTGAACGCCACTGAATAATCGCTCTGATGAGCGCCAAATGAATATGCGTTCTGTTGAACGCTAATAAGTAAGCGTTGAGCTATTTAAAGGGCCAACAACCCGAAAAAATCAAAGAATAGAAATTCCCAAGAATTCACTCGAAAATCTCCAAACCCACCAATATTTCACGAATTTGTTTTGCCCAAAATTCCAACACGCGAGCGCTATGGTTAGCGCTAAGCCACTTGACCAATAACACGAAAGACAAAAAACCAAGAATATAATGTCCAAAATTTCACTCGAAAATTCACTAAAATCACTAATATTTCGTGAATTCACTAATTCCTCACTGGTTGCACCAATAATTGTTGTGGGAGAACAATTAGTAATTTGAATTGGAATAAAACACTTAATGACTCGATTTGTATATGTTTATTTATAACCAAAATGTGCTGTCGACTGCTTCTGTTGAAAGTTTCCTTCTGAATCAATACCCGTCGCATATCCAAAGTTATTTTTCTTGTCTTCCCTTTGAACACCATTGGCCTCTCTTCGTTCTCTTCAGCTGCGTATGAGATCGTGATGTTAAGTTTCTAAATTGCCTTTATGTCTATAAGATCATGCTGCAATCTATTTGTACCTCTGATGCATAAACAAACTAAATTGGAATCTTTTTTGTTGCGTTCATAATTTTTTTTTTTAAATTTCTTTTCCTTTTGCAAAATTAGCTATATATTGATTTGATTGAAAGATGTAAGGCCCTACAGCCGTGGGCCATATTCATGTGGGAAAGTATCTAACTTTGATGTTTTTTTTTATCGAGAATTATGACATTTCTAAATGGCAACATTTATTCATTAATAAAAGACAATTCATTTTTAATGTTACTTAATTATTTATTTACAATATTCATGATTTATAAAAAATATATTTTTTGTAGGACAAACAATACGGCGAAAAACCGGAAAACTGACTTAATTAAAAACTAAAAATTCATGCAATTGATCGTGCAATTCCGAATTAAGGCAACCCAAGGTCGGTTCTAACAGCTCTTCAAAGATTTTATCTTCCTTATTAAAATAATTCGAAATCCATTGGTAGCTGGTATCCATTTGTTCATCAACATTATTTTCAATAATCTGCTTTTTACACTCTATAGTTTCTGAATTTGAGTAAGTCGAAAGTCCTTTATTGGAGTTTGAGTTTTATTTCTTGAGTAAACAAGACTCAAACTCCAACTTCACTTTTATCAAGTCTCACAACACTTTCGATTTGTTTCTCCTTTTTATACTTTATTCAACGATTCTGGAACCAGGCCTTCACTTACCGTTCTTCCAGCGTTAAGTGCTGAGCAATTTTCAATCTCCATGGTCGGCACAAGTAGCTATCATTACTAAATTCTCGTTCTAATTCTATTAACTGGTCCCTTGAAAACTTTGTTCTCGACTGTCTCTGTTTGTTTTTAGGTTCTGTAAAAAAAAAAAATATTTTTGAATAAAAATAATTTTGGAATTTTTCAATTTAATTTCTTACTAGTTTGATTATTTTGGCGTCCTCCAAACTCGTGATTTATTGGATAAGCGTTTAACTCTGCTAATTTTGTATACTATACAAAAGACAAAATGTTAAATTGAAAATTGATTTTTAAAAAAGTGCAATATATATGCTAAAAATGTTAAAACTTTTACTCACTGAATCCAAATCTACGCTCGATAAAGATTCATTTTTTCCACTGCACAAATATATTTTACTATTTTAAAAATTGCTAGCACAATTGCCAAACGGCAACTTTAATATGATTCTTAAATGTTTTGTGAAGTATTATTTTTAGGTGCCGAATATTAAAACATTTAATTTAAAGGATAAGTGGCGGGAAGTTTCAAAATCCAGCGACCTGTACTAGCTTGACGCCATTGCCCTGAAGTTTTTTGCTTTATTACCTGACATAATTTTAAAAAGAAAATAACATGGTCATAAAAGGATATTCCTAATATTTCCAATATGTTCATCACAAATGCAGATCCTGGAAATTTTTATGGTTTGCTTCTGCCTCTTTATAACTCCGCAAATTCAAAAATCGTAAAAATTAATTTTATTGTTTTGTGATACTGAAAATTAATGTTCTCAGTTGTTTAAATAGGTTCACTTAACATAACAGCACAAAGAAAGAACGAGGAAGAATTTCAAATCTAAGATAAGGGAAATTCCATTTTCTAACACAATAATGTTTGAAGTCGCGTTTATTTTGAAATGGTTATTTGATGGAAAACAAATGGCGGTGTTTTGTTTTTGTTTTTCGTTTTTGTTAAATCCTTACATTAAATTATAACTAAAGCCATATGCATTAAGATTTAATAAATAGAAAGCTAGGTAATTTAAGTTTCAAAGTGATAGAATCCTTTTATCAAGATGAAAAATATTAATTATTTTTTTCATTTCTAAGTCCTTTTTTGCTTTTAGGGCGTGTTATTCTTAAATACCAAAACCGAAAACAACAAAACGAAAAACTTGTTAAACGAAAAGGACATAAGTTTACAATAGTTTAAAAATGAACCTCATTTTGGTTTTAATAAAATTAAGCCAAACGGATTCATTTTTATTTAATCCATATTCAATACGATTTTGACGGATTTTACTGCGATTTTTCCCTGAGTGTATTTCTAAACTCGACATATTACACGTTTGGAAATTTGAGTTTAGTTTTTAATCGACTAGTTTTAGTATTGAAAAGGCGCCAAGTATATTTCTTAAGAAAAGATAAGCGTTTTCTTTACTTCTTCGCAAATTAAAATCTCCCAAAACCAACAAATCATCCTCGCTATTCATGGAGGAACTAACGAATTCCATAGATTGATGAACTCCATCATAGACATCCAAAGGTGATTCAGGCGGAACATAACAATTTAAAACAAAGAAATTACGATTTGACACTGTTACTTTTACACGTATAAGTTCATTCGATTTCGGATTTAGAATTACCAATTCCGAAGCATCAGACTTTTCTGACGGCCAACGGCACTCCCCCACTCTTTGGTATACCGACAGAATCAGAATGCAAATCTGAAGAATACCGATCTATTCTAAAAACTTCGAAATCTGAAGAAAATAGTTCATTAACCTTAAAGGAATCCGTCAACCATGTTTCCGTGATAGCATAGATATCAATTGGACGAGACTGACAACCTAAATACAACTCTCCTGTTTTAGTGCGAAGTTCCCTTACGTTTTGAAAGCAAAGAGATTTAGTTTTCTTGGGGTGAAGAAATTTTAGCTCCCATTTTCCTTCTTCCGAAATTATTCTGGAATTCTTTAATGACAGTGTCTTTCGGCCAAATTGAGGGTATATGAATGTAGGGAAAAGTACTGGAGGTACTTCATGTCTAACAGAAGCAGTCTTATTATTCGGCTTACTAATTCTATACCATTTAATATCACTCACATCCATTTTCCCCTCTGTATGCAAGTATTCTAAAATGTTTGAGGGCTCCGTAGAGAGGTTAATAGGCCCATTACACTACACATGCATGCATGCGCAATCACTTGCTTGCGCAGGCAGAATGATAGTATCTGGCGATGATTGTGTGGTTGCACATGCTGACTGCGTAAATCAAAACTATTTTGATTCGATTTCTGCTGCGCATGCATGCATGTGTAATGTGTGGTGAAATTTATGCAGTTTAACGATAGTTGTCGGCACGTAAAGTTACCAGATTTTTTGAGGACAAATTCAGTACATTTTTTGTTTTGGGCTATTAATGAAATAAAACAACAAAATTCAATTATTTAATGTATTTATATTAATTATTCCTTATAAAATGAAAAAAAAATTGAGAATATTCTACGATATAAGAAATACAGATCAGATTTCCTAGCGCATATTGTCTTTATTTAGATTAGTGTTGAAACACCGCGCCACCAATCAAGCAGCGTGTCAACGTTAGAATTTTTTACATATATACATAACTCAACTCCAAGCATTTTAGCGTTAAATTGACCGAATTTCAATATAATATTTGAAATATTTTCAAATTCAGTACAATATTCGGTACAAATTTTAAATCAGTACATAACCATGAAAATCAGTACCTGTACTGAATAAATCAGTACGTCTGGTCACTTTATCGATACGTAAAGCAAACGCTACTAGAATTAATGGGCGAGCATCCGACATGATGAATCAAACTGCGAAAATAATCTGATTTATAAAATAAAGACTGCGTAAACTTGACGAAAAGAATGCGTTGTGTGTGGGCAAAGCAAAACTGCACAATCAAGTGATTGCGCATGCGTGCATGTGTAGTGTAATGGGCCTATAAGTCTAGAAATAAAAATCTTTTTCGGGCGAGGGACAATTCAAAGTAGATTACTCTTATCTGAAATTGGTGAACAAACATCTTGCACAGAGTTAGTCAATTTTCGCTCCTTAACAACCAAGTTAGGATTAGCTCCTTTAATACCGTCATGTTGGCTGCTTTTTGTATTTTTGTCCCTCAGTCAGGATATCAAAATTTTTAATTTTGACAAAGACGGTTGAGGCAATTTCTAATAATGCATTGACCTAATTGAATTTGTTTTTTTGATTTGGAAATTCGGAGCCCAATTTATTTAGTTGGGAAACCAAGGAGGAAATTGAAGCTTTACGGCACTTAGCGCATTACCAATAATTGCCTTAAGAAGAAGAAACAGTTTTCTTATAAAATATTGGCGTTAAACTAATACATTTTGTATGGAAAGTTTTATTACAAAATCCCGAACATAAAGAAAGTTCTTCTAATTTCTGGTCGATGCATGATTTGGCAAAACACCCATTAGAGGTCATTTTATAAAAATAATTTTAAAATCAAAATAATTTAAAGAAACAGTTTCAGATATGAACAGCCCAACGGAAACAGATATAAAAACAGTTGAATAATTTAAGTAATTTAAAAACGAAACTAGAATCAAACAAATAACTGAAAAATACAGTATCAGGCAATAAAGTAATAAAACCGTAAATCGGAGCAATCGAAATTAAAAAAAAGTTGCATTTAAAAGTTTCTAGTTTCTCATTTTTACAGGCATCCCTCGAATAGCACGGTACTTGAATAGCACGAAGACGCGAATAGCACGGTCAAAATGCGACAACCCTTGAATAACTCGGGATTTGAATTACACGAATTTGCGAATGAGTACACACATATTACTGTTAACGATCACACAGTGCATATGTACATAACCGATTTGCAGGAAATATCAAGCAAAGTTGTAAATCTCAGTTCTTATCTTAAATAAATTTTCTCTCTACTTTATCCTCAGAACACTTTTAGTATTATTGCATAAAGTTGTCAGTGCTTACTTCTTTTTAGAACCAAATGTACAAATTTGTATGGATATCGACTTTTGAATAGCACCTAACGATATTTTCAAAATTGTATGAATTATTAGTATCGAATAACACTAATTCCAATAACACGGTACCAATTAACCTTGTTATTCGCGGGACGCCTGTATTTTTATATTCTGTTTATTTTATTTTTCTACTCGCAGTTTTTTCAAAAAGGTCTATTCATGACAGAAACTTCGATTATATCGATGTATGCATATCCAACCGTCCAGCCGTTTAGCAATTTTGCTTAAATTAATTATATTGGTTAACTACATAAATAGACGATACCATGTTCAGTAAAATCGGTTCAAGGATAGTAGCAAAAGAAACAATCTTCAGATTAGATTTATGCTATTAGGTTACCTACGAATTCGAATTATAAATTTTTGAAAGAGGAAACAAAGTTATGAAGAAAAGCCTTGAAATATTGTAGTTTTGACAGCTTGTCTGTACCATTTCTGCAATGTGGCATCAAAAATCGACTATAAGCCGATTTTCACTTACTATATGTTTTTCAAATTGTTCCGATGGCTCTTCCATTACATTAAAATCACAATCCTCACCTCTGATGAAAATGAGTAATTGTGCTGTATCCATGACATCAGAGCACATCGAGAGCAATAGAAAAATATTGAAATGTTTGAATTCGCTCTTTAAGTTGTATGTTATATTGATATTTTCAGAAACTTGTTCGGTTCGTCTAGTCACGGTATTTCTTCAGATCGAAATATTTTCAAAAAGGTTTACTTTTCGGAAAAAAGAGTTGCGACTGCAATAATACATTTTTATTTTTATTTTTATAAACTGACCTGTTCAGCTGCAATAAGGTGAGAAATTTTAAATGCAACTGTAAGACAGCCAAAGTCCTCATAATTTTTTCTTGGAACTATTTTTGTTGCATCGACATTGTAGTTTGGATACCAACGAAGAATGCAACAGTATTTTGTCTTCTATATTTGCTGAAAATTTCTGGCTTCATCATTAATTTTTCTTTTCTTATTACATGCTATTAGGAAATTTGACTTTACTAGTTGAGTATTAAAGAACGTGTTGTTTATCACTAATTAGAAAATAAAAATAATTAATAATACTGTTTGTTGGAGAAACAAACGTGAAAAAATGAAAAATTGTCCGGTTTACGTTTCGATTTTTTGTTTATTGAAAAAAATTCAGCTTCTTAAATTTAACAATTCCTTTCTTCTCAAAAATTAGATTTAGCAATTAAAAAATAAAAATATAAAAAAAAATAAAAAATGGCATAAAAAAATTTGTTTTTTAATGAAAATAAAAAAATTAAAAATTTAACGAGAAAAAAAAATGAATGAAAATGACTTTTATATTAAAACTTATTACAACTGAAATAAAAATATGATATTATTTGCTTATTTTGACCAAACCCAATCGCCGTTGCACGATAACCTAATATTTCCGATTGGAACAATTAAAACCTTACCACAATTGCTTGAGTGGTTTTAATCTCATCCAATTGGCCTGTAGGCTGCTGGATAATCAGAAGAAGTGATCAATTCCCAATTTTGTTCGGCCTTTTATACGAAATTTTTCTTAGAAAAATCGTAGGGTCGCATAAAATGCATGAATAATGTATCCATTTTTTATTTGGGAAATTTGTTAATTGTACATTGGGCAGTACTAATTTCAAAATGTGGAATATGTTCATCCATTTTAATTTTATAAATGTTGGCCCTCTCTGTCTAATTTGTCATCTCTGTCTTTCTCACAGGTGAGTATGACATTTTAGTTTTTTATAAAATTAATAATAAATTTAATTAAATTTTATAGCGAAAATTACCAACATCCGTAGAAAATTAGTCGCGGTTGGTTTTAAAACACTTGGATATATTGTAAGTATAAAGTTAAGTGTGATTTTGTTCGTGTAATTTTTCTCCTTTTTTTTGAACTGTCATGTGTGATATTTTGTTTTGTTTTGTGTAAAATTCATATTCATATGTGATATGAATAATTGCAAATTGTTGTACATTATGTGTTAGTTACACAATGTAACTATTTAAAGAAAATGTTTGATATTTTCTTTAATAATTGTATTTCAATTTTCGCGTGTTGTTGTTAGTGTTTTTTTGTTTACATTTTGTAGTAATGACGTTTTTTTAATACATGTTTTTTTTTTCAATTTATTTTAAGGGATTGTGATCAGTGTTGGCCAAACAATACCATAACCTCAGGATAGATTTAAAAACTGAGAGCATTTATGAAAGGCACTTTTTAGAACAGTGATGAGTAATTCAAAGAAGCGACGAGCATTGTGCCTGTCCATCACAAAACATTCGTTTTGTCGGTAAAGTAAAAAAATATCAAAACTTTCAAATAAACATAGGAAATATTTCATCAGAATTCTGCAGTGTTTATATTAGTATATCAAAGCAGTTATTGAAATTGTAAGGTACACGTCTAGTATATTTTCTAAAAGCTGCCCGAAAGCTTTAGCTCTAGATAACTTTCATATTCAAATAATTTTACAGAACTTAAATGATTTGGTTTTCTTCACGATTGGGCTGGAATGGGCTAAAAACACGTACACTTATAATCCATTGCATCTAAATGGGCCAAGTTGTAACACTATAAGAAAACTTTTGAGTCCATTTTATCGGTTTTACACCTACTTCCTTTAATAAGCTGTGGATTGATGAGGTTGTGCCACGTGGAGGCATGTTCTATGTTCTTTACATCATCTGACTGCATGTTGTGACCAATTTGCACGGACATTTGGCTTTTGTCTCAGATATATCGGAACCAATTCTCTTCTTTTAATTATTATTTTATTAATTTAACACGTGTACTAATCGATCCAACTTAGAAAATACGCTATGAAATTTATTTCAAAATGCATTCTATTTTTCATTCTTTATTTTTACTTAGAAATAAAACAGAACTTTTGGAGTAAGAAGCAAATATTAACAAAATAAAACTTTTAAAATTAATCTAAAACGTATTTATACTTAAATTATATTTGATGGGATTATTCCGATAGCTCCCAATCGAGACATCCTAATGTCGCCTTCAAGCTTTCTTCAGGGATTTCGTCTTTACTGGTAAGATACTCAAAATCCTTAAAATCCATACCGGAGGGGTAACTGAAATTCGACTTTTCATCCTCATCCTGTTGAATACAGTTTTTGTCGTTCTGCTCCTTCTTGTACCTCGCTTTGCGATTCTGGAACCAATTTTTTACTACCTCTTCATTCAGGCTTAAACGCTGGGAAAGTCTCAGTCTTTCCTCATTGGACAATTTGGTCTGAATACCAAATTCTTTCTCTAATTCCTGAATTTGAAATCTTGAAAATATTGTCCTTGTTCTTCTCTGTTTATTTACGCTAGGAAAAGTGTCTTAAAGTGTAAAATTAAACATTTTTGTGAAATGAGTCAGTCGCAGTCGATCAGTCGAGACGAGTGGTTACTATTAGCTTCTGTTATTTGACTATTATTGTGTTTCCATACTCCATAGTATTTAGTGGTTTACATATTTTATTTACACGCATATACAGTTCCCACATTTATTCTATTAGTGAGTGTAACACAGTGAACAAGATTGAAAATCAATCCAAATTGCCTTTTAGCAATTTTTTTCTCCCGAGGGGGAAAACAGTGTATTTTAAACACAGTTAGTGCACAAACAGTTACTTAGTGTACGTCATAATTTAAACAACAGGATCCAGGCATATCGACTTATTCGATTTCCTTAAAATCGAAATCGAATAAATATTATTATTCGTATTTCCATCATAATCATTTTGTCATCATATATCGGCTAATTCCGTACAGTCGATTTTATATAATTCATCTCTATTCACCTCATATATAAGGAAATTTCATCGCATTGTGTCATCATTCATCATCATCTCTCCCAACTGGATGCATGCAGACATTTCCGCAGACTAAAGTTTGTTAAAATTTTCATTATCTACACTTTTTTTTCATCTTTAATTCTCATCAGTTTCATCATATTTTTCATTCATTACATTTTATTTATTTATTTTTTTTATTTACATTATTTACTAACACCATCATATTCTATACAAAAATTTGTTTCTTACTAACACGTCAATCGTGGACGACCTAAATTTAGGCCACACAAACTTAGCCTTGCTGAGAGATAAATCTCGGGACTCCACAAATGTTAGGCTACCTAGGTATTACATAAACTCGCCTATAAAAAGTGCGAAAAAAAGCTACGACGCAAATGATTTTTCCATGGCCCTGCATTCCCTAAATCTTAAGGTAAACTTCTCTAAAGTAGAAATATTAAAAACGCGCCAAAAAACTCACAATTCCCTCTTTTTTGTCAAAATCGACAGAAGCTCAGACATTAAATCGTTACTTGCATCGTTACTTCTGCATCAAAAAATAAGCTGGGAAAAACTGAACCCACGCCCGCACCTCCAGTGCAAAAAATGCCAGCGGTTCGACCACGTAGCGCTAAACTGCAATATGCCCTACCGCTGTATAAAATGCTATTCTACCCATGGGCCAGGAGAATGCAAAAGAACCAACACGGAGGAGGGGCAACCCTTCTGCGTAAATTGCAACAAATTAGGCCATCCCGCTAACTACCGAGATTGCCCAGCAGCAATAGCGTATAGAGAAAAAAAAGAAAGCTTTACCAATACTAGACAAACCACACAAACACAGACCATAAACAAACAAACAAACAAAGAACACATGTTCGCAAACTTCGTGAATCCGTCACTCTCCTTCGCAGACGCAATAGGGGGGAAAAACCCTGTTACTCAAAGCCGCACGGCACTTTAATACAGTTCTCCAATCCAAACGCACCGGACCTAGACAACCTGAATTTTATACAACAACAATTTCAGGCATATTTCAACATGAACTTATTCGAGCTATCGAATAAAATAAATGCACTGACCCAAACGTTAAAATCTAACACGAACGATGAAATTAAAAGACAACAAATGTTCAAATTTGCCTTCGAACTAGCTCCATACATGAATTTATTAAACCCTTAAATTGAGTATGAAACTCTTTCTACTCAACACAAACTCAATTCAATCAAGTCAGAAGCAAGTCGAACTTAATTCGCTCTTAGCTAAATATAACCCTGATATTGCGCTCATCACTGAAACTAGACTCAAACAAACAAACAGGAACATTGGAAAAAAATTTCCAGGATATAGACTTTACAATTATGAACGAACAAACAATACAGGTGGAGGTGTGGCTATTCTTTCAAAATCTGCAATCCAAACCACCCAACTGGCGCTTCCATCATTTCAAACCATCGACTGTGTGGCAATCTCGGTCCAATTAAAATCTAATAAAACCATAACTTGCGTGAGTGTATATCACTCTCAAAAATGTGGGGCCAAAAAATTGGAAGCAAGCGATTTAGACTTGCTTTTCAATTCTCTGCGCTCACTTAAACATCCATTTGTTGTAGGGGGGGACTTCAACTCAAAACACGCTTTCTGGTCCAACATATCAGAAGATGCAAATGGGCGATGTTTGCACAACTGGTACATGAACAACTACGACGCCATAAACATCAATTTATGGCATTCGCTATATCCGTCATATCCTTCTTCGGGATCATATATTGATCTCTTTCTTGTGCACAACGACCTAACAATCAACAATAGCTGTATAAGACACAACGCTTTACTTACGAAACCATCTTACTCTGACGATGACATTGTTTTTTTGACTATTGACGGTATTAAAGACTCAACAAAAAAGAGGTCTCGCAACTGGCCAATTGACTTTCTAACAAAAACCCCAATTAAAGTTTTTGACTACTCCAAAGCAAACTGGAAGAAACTAAACAAAATTGTTGATAGAAAGTCAAGGGAGCTAGCGATTAATCCTCATAGCAACATCACAAAAATACAACTAGACGAAACAATAGACAAATTGACAGTTAACATAAACGACGCCATGAGACAAACAATCCCAACAATAACTCTTAAAAATACACACTATTCATTCAAAAATCGAGAACTTTCGATTTTATTAGCGGCAAAAAAACGACTCAAACGTAAACTATACAGAACACTAACGAACAACAGTTTCTTAAAAGACGCTCACTTCTATCAATTAAAACAAGAATTGAAGAAACTAAACGATGACATCGCTGCTCAAATACGGACGAACGTAAACGACAATTTTAAATACAGACTAGAAAACTTAAAAAAAGATAATAATCTTTTCAAAAACATAAACAAATTAAAAGCGAACAAAACAGACATGAGGATCACAAAACTAAATATAAACAACACGCCAGTTTTCGACATACCGACCATTAATAACCTGCTTGCTTCAACGTTTTTAAAAGCAGATGGTCAAAACCAGAATCTAGGTTCCGTTGACCTTACGAACGACATTAACAACGAAATTAAACTATTTCTCGACCAATACAAAGACTTTAAAATAACTAACTTTGACGCTGAAAATCCAGCAGACATGTGCACAAGGCACAAAGAGATATTCATTACACCCAAAGAACTGAACTACATTATAAGATCCCTAAGAAACAAAAAATCTTGCGGTTTTGACGGTATTCCCAACATTTTCATAAAAAAGCTATCACGTTCCTGTACCAACATATTATCAATAATATTCAACAATTGTGTAAACATCGCCTATTTCCCAACGGCGTGGAAAACTTCAAAAATTATTCCCCTCCAAAAACCCAAAAAAAATGTTCTCCTTCCGTCCAGTTATCGTCCAATTTCCTTGCTGAGCTGTTTTAGCAAACTTCTGGAACGTATTACACACACAGGATTGACTAACTTTCTCGAAGAAAACGTCATTATACCTCAACTACAATTTGGTTTCCAAAAAAAACACTCGACTCTGGACGCACTAACCATTTTACACAACAACATAGTACATAACATGACACATGGCAAAATTACTGTTGCAACCTTGATCGACCTGGAAAAGGCGTTTGATTCTGTTTGGATCAACGGTCTGATCTGGAAGCTTAAATCCCTTAATTTTCCCACTTACCTCACCTTATTCATTTCAAATTTCCTTAAACACCGAAAATTCTCCGTACTAAACGCTAACACCCTTTCCAACATTCTAACAATGCCCGCAGGTGTACCGCAAGGTGCCATAATATCCCCTACCCTTTTTAATATCTTCCTATCCGATATACCTTCCTCCCACAGTCCCATTTTTAACAACACCTCATTAAACCCGTGCAACACACTAGCTTTCGCTGATGACCTGATAGTATTCACCTCTTCCCGGTCGATCGAAAACGCAGCCAAAAGACTAACAAACGAACTCAAAATTCTACATGACTACCTAACGACATGGAAACTAAAAATAAACACTGACAAATGTGAGACAATACATTTTACAGGACCAGACTGCAAATACAAAAGAAAACTTAAAAAGGTGAAGACAAGTTCTGACGTCATTATAAATAACAACATAATAAAGACGGTTAATACAGTAAAATACTTAGGTCTTCACCTACAAGCAAACTTAAAAAGCAAGACGCAACTAACGTTCATAACAAACAAAGCTAAAGCAGCTCACGCTATCCTCTTCCCCTTCCTAGGTTATAGAAGTCCCCTCAAAACTGAGGTGAAGCTCCTCCTCTACAAGCAAATCATCCGCCCCACGCTCACATATGCCGCTCACGTCTGGGCTCCAAAAATGTCCAATACACAATGGGAGAAACTACAAATGCAGGAGAGGAAGTGGCTCCGTGCCTGTCTAGGGGTCACCTACAAAAGGAAAAATGCACACGAAAAATTCCAGTACACGGTAAATAACAAAGAATTGTATGACTTGGCGGAGATACCTCCAATCAAAGACTTTATACTGAAACTGACTGACAAATACATCAAAAACTTACAAAACCACGATAACGTATTAGTAACAAACTCTTTACCGACTGACGTGACCCTACAACAACTATATTATACCTACCGTCTTAAGCCGATTGGTCTACCGACAACAGTGTAAAAACACATTAATGTTCTTCTGGTCATTCCGCTCAACCAAATGATAACCGCGCTATGAGTTCCTCTCAACAGGGCTAAGCTATGGTAATTTAGTTCGTAAATACTTGTTATTTTTGTTTTTTTAATTTTTTTCAAAAATTTTTTACACATTAATTTAGTTATTAAAGCATAGTATCTTACTAGAAACACACATCACCTTAGTTAAGTTAGTTTTAATCTAGACGTTAAGGTAGACTTAGTAAATTACACTTATAAATTTTGCCATTAGATTAAGTATACATTATAATTAGATGATTAAATAAATGGATTTTAAAAGTAAGTCTAAAATCAATCCTAATCAGACAGTTGAAGTCTAAAGCTTTGTCAGAGATTATACAAGAAAGAGATTTGAAACGTGAATATTTTTGTGGTTGGTTTACAAAGGGATTGTTAAACCAATTTGTTTGAAAGTAATAATTGTGATCAATTATTGAAATAATTTTTAAAACTGTGATAAATTGATTCTAATAATTAAATTATTGAAAGACAAATATTTTTAAGACAATTGTTAACGCAGAAATAATTATAAATAAACTTTATTCACTAAATTCACATAAATAAAAAGTGTTATCATTTTAATAACATCGAACCGAACGGGTAGCACGTCACAATACCATAAATGCATATTTATTAAAATTCAATAAATGAAAGCTAGTTAATTTAAGTTTCAAAGTGATAGAACACTTTTTAACAAGTTGAAATACAATTAATTCCTTTTTTTCCTTTCTAAGTCCGTTTTTGCTTTTTGGGCGTCTTGTTCTCATTTTAAGTTTCATTAAAAGTTCTATTCGAATAACAAATTACAACATTTTTAACTTCTTAAAACATAAGTATAATTTTACATAATAATCAAAGAGTTTAAACATTTTAAAACGTTTGGATTCTTCTTAATTATTTTAAAATGACAAATACAAGCGAAATCCGAAAACCGAAAACAACAAAACGAAAGAATTGTTAAACTAAAAGGACATAAATTTAGTTCAAAAATGAACCTCATTTTGGTTTTAGTAAAATTAAGCCAAATGTATCCATTTTTATTTCATCCATATTCAATACGATTTTGACGGATTTTACCACGATTTTTCCCTGAGTGAATTTCTAAACTCGACATATTACATGGTTGGAAAATTGGGTTTAGTTTTTAATCGACTAGTTTTAGTATTGAAAAGGCGCCAAGTATATTTCTTAAGAAAAGATAAGCGTTTTCTTTACTTCTTCGCAAATTAAAATCTCCCAAACCAAGAAATCATCCTCGCTATTCATGGAGGAAGTAATGAATTCAATAGATTTATGAACTCCATCATAGACATCCAAAGGTGATCCAGGTGGAACATAGCAATTTAAAACAAATAAATTAAGATTTGACACTGTTACTTTTACACATATAAGTTCATTCGATTTCGGATTTAGAATTACCAATTCCGAAGCATCAGACTTTTCTGACGGCCAACAGCATTCCCCCACTCTTTGGTATACCGACAGAATCAGAATGCAAATCAGAAGAATACCGGTCTATTCTATTCGTCAACCATGTTTCCGTGATAGCATAGATGTCAATTGAACGAGACTGACAACCTAAATACAACTCTCTTGTTTAGGTTCGAAGTTCCCTTATGTTTTGAAAGTAAAGAAATTTAGTTGTTTTGGGGTGAAGAAATTTTAGCTCCCATTTTCCTTCTTCCGAAATTATTCTGGAATTCTTTAATGACAGTGCCTTTCGGCCAAATTGAGGGAGATATGAATGTAGAGAAAAGTACTGGAGGTACTTCAAGTCTAAAAGAGCAATCTTATTATCCGGCTTACTAATTTTAAAACATTTAATGTCACTAATATCAATTTTCCTCCCTGTATGCAAGTATTCTAAAATATTTGAGGGCTCCGTAGAGGGGTTAAGTCTAGAAATTAAAATCTTTTTCGGGCGAGGAACAATTGATAGTAAATAACTCTTATTTGGAATTGGGAAACAAACATTTTGCACAGAGTTAGTCAATTTTGGCTCCTTAACTACCAAGTTAGAATTAGCTCCTTTAATACCGTCATGTTGGCTGCTTTTTGTATTTTTGTCCTTGTAAGTACCAACATCCACTTCGTAAAGATCGATCTTTCGGACGCTGCACAATATTATTGGTCGTTTTAACATTTTCTAAGACCAAATCAGTTGCAACCGTTTTTACTATTTCGGGTAAATTTAAAGTCACGGTGTCTAAATTTAAATTTAAATCGAAGTCTGTTTGACAGACAGAGTCAACAAATTTGATTACCTCAGGGACCTCAGCCACCATTTCAAAATTTTTAATTTTGGCAAAAACGGTTGAGGCAGTTTCTAATAATGCATTGACCTAATTGAATTTGTTTTTTTTTTATTTGGAAATTCGCAGCCTAATTTATTTAGTTGGGAAACCAAGGAGGAAATTGAAGCTTGACGGCACTCAGCGCATTACCAATAATTGCGGAAGAAACAATTTTCTTATAAAATACTGGCGTTAAACCAAGACATTTTGTATGGAAAGTTTTATTACAAAATCCCGAACATAAAGAAAGTTCTTCTAATTTCTGGTCGATGCATGATTTGGCAAAACACCCATTAGAGGTCATTTTATAAAAATAATTTTAACACCGAAATAATTTAAAGAAACAGTTTCAGATATGAACAGCCCAACGGAAACAGATATAAAAACAGTTGAATAATTTAAGTAATTTAAAAACGAAACTAGAATCAAACAAATAACTGAAAAATACAGTATCAGGCAATAAAGTAATAAAAGCGTAAGTCGGAGCAATTGAAATTAAAAAAAAGTTGCATTTAAAAGTTTCTAGTTTCTCATTTTTACAGGCATCAATCGAATAGCACGGTACTTGAATAGCACGAAGACGCGAATAGCACGGTCAAAATGCGACAACCCTTGAATAACTCGGGATTTGAATTACACGAATTTACGAATGAGTACACACATATTACTCTTAACGATCACACAGTGCATTTGTACATAACGGATTTGCAGGAAATATATAGATATCAAGCAGAGTTGTAAATCTCAGTTCTTATCTTAAATAGATTTTCTCTCTTCTTTATCCGCAGAAAGGTTTTAGTATTATTGCACAAAGTTGTGAGTGCTTACTTCTTTTTGGAACCAAATGTACAAATTTGTATGGATATCGACTTTTGAATTGCACGGTTTTGAACAGCACGTAACGATATTTTCAAAATTGTATGAATTATTAGTATCGAATAACACTAATTTCAATAACACGGTACCAATTAACCGTGTTATTCGCGGGACGTCTGAATAATTATATTCTGTTTATTTTATTTTTTTATTCGCAGTTTTTTAAAAAAGGTCTATTCAGGACAGAAACTTTGATTATATCGATGTATGCATATCCAACCGTCCAGCCGATTAGCAATTTTGTTTAAATTAATTATATTGTTTAACTACACAAAAAAAATTTCAGTAAAATCGGTTTAAGGACAGTGGCGAAAGAAACAATCTTCTCATTACATTTATGCTATTAGGGCCTAGGTTACTGCAAATTCGAATTACAAATTTTTGAAAGATGAAACAAAGGTTTGAACAAAAACTTAGAAATATTGTTAGCTTTGACAACTTGTCTGTGTCATTTCTGCAAAATGGCATTAAAAATCGGCTATAAACCGATAAAAAGGATTTATAATTTTGTGAAACGCGAGTGAAAAAATTATCATTTAAAGTTTCCGGTCGGCGAAATTTGCGGAAATTCCAATGATCCTTAATTTAGTATATGAATTCATAGAAATTCGAATCATAAATTTTGTATATTTGATCTCTACAATTTTAGAAAAAAATGCGAATGAAAATTTTTCCAAATTTTAATTAAACTAATTAATGAACATTTTAAATTCTAATCCAAAAAATAGGCATTATATCGAAGACCATGTACAAAAAAAGTCATTATTTCCAAGAAAAAAAGATTTTAAAACACGAAAAACACTTGTACTTCCCATCGGTGACGGGAAGCAAAAAACGCAAATAAAAACACGAGAGCAAACTTCGAAGCAAAAATTTCCGGTTTCCACCAAGCGCGCAGCTTCGCGTAGAGTTCGCGAATGTCGTTTTGCTTCCACGCGCAACCACTTTTCGGTAGGGACGACAAGGCGAATATTTTCACGTTCAAAATGTATACGCACAAAATTTGATACTATATGATACTATCATTTTATAATCTCATCCGAAAAAACAATTCTTCACTAAACTTAGTATATTTTTTCCACAATGTCACGAAAAGCATTTAAAATTTTGTGAAACGCGAGTGAAAAAATTATCATTTTAAATTTTCAGTAGGCGCAAAGTTTACAAAAGGATGAAATTTGTTTAAAAATTCATTTTATTTTTCGTTATTCAATTATTATTTACATTACTCTTTATTTTTACTTACAAATAATACACTTAAATTCTAACTTAATGGAATTGCTCCGATAGCCCCCAATCGAGACATCCTAATGTCGCCTCCAAGCTTTCTTCAGGGATTTCGTCTTTACTGCTAAGATACTCAAAATCCTTAAAATCCATACCGGAGGGGTAACTGGAATTCGACTTTTCATTCTCATCCTGTTGAATGCAGTTTTTGATCCCCTAGTTGTACCTCGCTTTGCGATTCTGGAATCAATTTTTTACTACCTCTTCGTTCAGGCTTAAACGTTGGGAAAGTCTCATTTTTTCCTCATCGGACAATTTGGTCTGAATACCAAATTCTTTTTCTAATTCCTGAATTTGAAATTTTGAAAATACCGTCCTTGTTCTTCTCTGTTTATTTACGCCTTTTTTGAGTTCTGTAAAAGAAAAAAAAGTTTTTTTAAATAAAATAAATTTTAATATTTTATAGGCGAATTTCTTACTAGCTTGGTTTGATGTCACAATTTGATTACAACCTTCATACCCTTCAAAATCGAAATCTATCGGATAAGCGTTTAACTCTGCTAATTTTGTATACTGTAAAGATAGAAAAAATGTTAAATTGAAAATTCATTTTTAAAAAAGTAGAATACAAGTATATATGCTAAAAATGTTAAAACTTTTACTCACCGAATCCAAATCTACGCCCGATAAAGATTCATTATTTCCACTACAAGAATACATTTTACTATTTTAAAATTTGGAAGCACAATTGGCAAACGACAACTTGAATATGGTTCTTAAATGTTTTGTGAAGTATTATGTATAGGTGCCGAATATTAAAATATTTGACTTAAAGGATAAGTGGAGGGGAGGTTGTAAAACCCAGTTACCTGCTCTAACTTGCCGCCCTTGGCCTGGTTTTTGTTTTATTACCTGACATAATTTTGAAAGTAACAAGGTCATAAAAGGATATTCCTAATATTTTCAATATATCCATCAGAAATGCAGATCCTGCAAATGTTTATGGTTTGCTTCTACCTCTTTATAACTCCGCAAATTCAAAAATCGTAAAAATTAATTTTATTGTTTTATGCTACTGAAAATTAATGTTTTGAGTTGTTTAAATAGGTTAACTTAACATAACAGAACAAAGAAAGAAGGAGGAAGTATTTCAAATATAAGATAAAGGAAATTCCATTTGCGAAAACAATAATGTTTGAGGACGCATTCATTTTGGAAGGAGTATCAACATAGGTTTAATGAGAAACAAATGGCGGTGTTTTGTTTTTGGTTCTCGTTTTAGCGAAATCCTTATAATCTAGATAAATAAAATCGTAAATGTTCGTTTGTTCCTAACCGGTAATCTCCGAAACTTCTGAATCAATTGACTTGAAATTTTTACAGAATGTCCTATGTGATTATGACCATGTTTATGTGTACTTTTTATTTACCTATGTTGCACCTGAGGCCGGTAATAATTGATTTAAAAAAACGAATCACTAACACATAGCCACAAGCATCTAATAAGTCGTTGGCTTGCAACGAGAAAACGTGATTACTCTTAGTCACACACGCACACATCAGATATATATGTTATAAAAATAAAGATGCGCGTAGTGGCGGCGTTAAAAATATTAATTCGGAGGGGCAACAATTCAAATGGGCTTAATGCTTATGTATTCCGGAACATCAGAATTGCGAAAAATGTTTGCGTTGTTTATTCCAAAAAACAAATTTCTCTTAAGCGTACAAAAGTAAATTATTCGCTTTAGATCCTGTTTATTGAAATGTAACGATTAAATTATATCTCTACTAAATGGCGTAAAATTTTGTAAGCCCATAGCCGAAAGCCACTTCATTTCTCATTTTTTGGAAAACTAAAAGCCAAAAAAAGGGTATTTATAATTGACGAGGCTGAATTTTCAAAATCTTCGACGAATTTTAAGAATTACCCCCAATTTCTCAAAAAAATTACTGTCACTGATAGTTTTAATTAAAAAAAAAAACGAGGGGTTTTTAGATTTGGATTCAAAGTTGATTCAAAAAAACGAATGTTTTACTAAATTATGAATTAACATCATTTCTGTTTGATTAATTATTATATATGTAAAAGGCTAATCCTTCTTTCTTTCCTTCTGTCCGTCCTAGATTGTCCGGAAAGAAAATTCGTTGAGCAAAAAAAAAATAAAAACTTTTTGATATGTTGTAGAGAATTACTTGAAACGTGGAGAAATTTTGTTTCCGGGGAGATTGGGGGTCGGAGGGGTTTCAAAGGAGGACTTGAAAGCTTATTTCGGAAAACCTCATTTATAATCTGAAATATACATCGGACATGATTCTGAGGCAATCTTATTAAGATTTTTATGCCGGACATTCTAACGTACACGGCAAAGTTCCATTTCCCACCGCTTTGGCGCTGGAGGCAATACAAATTTACGAACTTTTTATATAGAAGTCACACGCAATAACAATATTCAGCAAAGTTCAAAGGTTTTCATGGGGATTATTTCCGTCGAAGACTAAACAGTTCTATCTCCCACCACTTTGGCGCAAGAATCAACACAAATTTTGAAACTTCGTATGAAGACGTCACACATGATTACAATGTTCGGCAAAGTTGTCCAGGTTTTCATGGGGATTATATCTGTCGAAGGGCAAATAGTTCTACCTCTCACCACTTTGGCGCTGGAGTCAATAAAATTGTGGAACTTCGTATTTAGAGGTCACACGCGATTACGATGTTCGGCAAAGTTATGGAGGTTTTCATGGGGATTTTTTCTGTCGCAGACCATATAGTTCTATCTCTTACCGCTTTGGCGCTGGAGTCAATACAATTTTGGAACTTGGTATGTAGACGTCACACACGATTACAGTGTTCGGCAAAGTTTCGGAGGTTTTCATGGGGATTTTTTCTGTCCAAGTTAAAATAGTTCTATCTCTCACCACTTTGGCGTGGCGGTTGTTTAGGCCCCTATTCAATAGAGGTTTTTGCCTTTACGTCATATATGTTTGACGGGAGCTATTTTACGAACCGGAGAAATGGGATCAATTTAATATCTTCGCTCGGGGTGTTGTGGGGTAAATAATGTGCATTTTGAATAGATCGACTTAAGACATGAAATATATCACCAGTGGTGCTACGAGAACGGGGTAAAAGATTTATTATGTTCCGAACTAAGATGCTACGCTTGAATACATTTTGTTAATTTACAGCGATTTGTAAACCGAAATTTTTAGGAAGCCGTCTTAGGAGGGGTTACAACCTAGCAATTAAATAAAGCCTATAAAAACATTTTTTTCTACAGCTATAATGAAAATTCGCCAATTTTAAAAATTATAATACGGGCTAAACAAGATATCGTAAAAATAGGGTTTATGCCAAAAATCAAGTTTGTTTAAACATACAAAATTAAACTTTAAAATTATCATCTACTCTACTAATTGGCGTAACATTTTGAAAACCCAAAGCCGAAAGACATTTAATACGTAGAGTCTCATTTGTTGGAAACCCTAAAACTAAAAAGGCATTTAAAAATGTAAATGCTGAATTTAACAAAATCTTAGATGAAATTTCCAGCTTGGGACGATTTACAATACAAAAGCTCTGACTTCCTGGCCAATCGCCGGTGGATAGGCATGGCATTACAGCACGTGTTTTCAAACAGAAGCTGAAATTCCTGATGGAATTCATGGTAAAACATGAAGTGTTTGGGTCTGTGCGCTGCTGGATGTACTCAGTGGAATGGTAAAAGAGGGGATTCAAAAATGGTGGAAGAACGGCTCTTTCCGCTTTGAAATTGCCATTAAACATTCAATTCATTGAAAGTCCCACATGCAACATTTCCAAAGCATCCGGCATGGGAAAAGTATTGCAGAAATGCAAACTTATTGTTTGGGATGAATGCACAATGACGCACAAAATATCGCTCGAGGCACTTGATGGATCATTGCAAGAATTACGTGCAAATATCAGACCATTTGGGAACGCGTTAATATTGTTTGCAGGAGATTCCAGGTAAACATTACCTGTAATTCCCCGATCGACACCAGCGGACGAAATAAATGCCTGCCTGAAATACTCTACTTTGTGGCGACGCGTAAAGACGCTAAAATTAACTACAAATATGCCAGTCCAGCTGCAAAACGATCGGTCAGCAGAGATACTCTCACATCAATTGCTGGAAATTAGGAACGGAAAGGAGCCGGTTGATCTGACGTTAGGACGAATTTCATTGCCTCATAACTTCTGCAATTTAGTGACGTCAAAAGAAGAATTGGTTGAAAAAGTATTTCCCAATATTCAAACTAATTACAAGAATCACGATTGACTAAGTGAACGAGCTATTCTTGCGGCCAAGAACAAAGATGTCTACGAACTTAACAATATTATTCACTCTAACATTCAAAGCGAGGTGGTCACATACAAGTCCGTCGACACTATTGTAGAAGCAGATGAAGCGATTTATTATCCGACAGAATTTTCGAATTCACTCGATCTGTCGGGGATGCCACCGCACGTACTGCAATTGATAGTCGGTGTGTCAATTATCATGTTGCGAAATATCAACCAGCCAAGGCTTTGCAACGGCACGCGGCTTATAAAAAAAAAATTAATGAGCGACATCGTAGAAGCAACAATCTTGACAGGACCTATTAAAGGTGAAGATGTGCTCATTCCTCGCATTCCTATGATTCCAACGGATATTTCATTTCAATTTAAGAGATTGCAATTCCCGATTCGATTGGCGTTTGCAATCACCATTAACAAGGCTCAGGGCCAATCTTTAAAATTGTGCGGTTTAGATCTAGACACGGATTGCTTCTCACATGGACAATTATATGTTGCGTGTTCCACAGTCAGCAAACCAGAAAATCTCTATATCTGCACAGAAAATGGAACAACTAAAAATGTTGTATAAATACAAGCATTGTGAAATTAAACATACGAGAATCGTGCGCTTTTTCTTTCCTTTCCCATTTAACCAGACTGAGCCACAGCAACGCGTGGTCGGGTACAGCTAGTAAATTATAAATACCATAAATGTATATTTATTAACATTTAAGAAATGAAAAGGTAGTTAATTTAAGTTTCAAAGTGGTAGAACACTTTTTAACAAGTTGAAATACAATTAATTCCTTTTTTTCATTTCTCAGTCCTTTTTTGCTTTTAGGGCATATTGTTCTCATTTTAAGTTTCAGCAAATGTTCTATTCCCATCAAAATTACAAAATTTTGAACTTCTAAAGGCATAACCATAATTTTACATAATAATCAAAGAGTTTAAACATTTTAAAACGTTTGGATTCTTCTTAACTATTTAGAAATCACAAATACAAGCGAAATCCGAAAACCGAAAACAGCAAAACGAAAAACTCGTCAAACTAAAAGGATATAAATTTAGTTTAAAAATGAACCTCATTTTGGTTTTAGTAAAATTAAGCCAAACGGATCCATTTTTATTTCATCCATATTCAATACGATTTTGATGGACTTTGTAAGGGTATGTGTGTTGGGATCATCAATAGAAATAGCATTCACAGATACGTCGAATATTGTGGGTGCTATCCGAAAAATTTTCCAAAAATTCACGCCGAGATACAAAACTTGAGACAGACCTGGGACAACGTGTAGCTTAACCGTTTTAGTTTGATTACCGTATGTAATTGGTAAATCAATTTCCCCGTGAATGATTTGTTTCGAACCGTCAGCCGTTTTTACGGATGACTGACGGCCTTCCAATGTTAGACCTTGACGTTTGATGAAATCTAACGCCCCTGAACCCAAGCAAGATACACTGGCTCCACTGTCTAGTAAACCTAGAATAGTTTCGCCTTGTATCTGCACTCTAGCGTAAGGCCTAATATCGTGTTTCACGTTAACGATCGCGGCTGCAATTGAGGATTGCAGATATACGAGCAGATATATGGCGTTCAGCCTTTCTGCAGATTTCTTGAAGTTTAATAAGAGAACTAATACTAGTTCCGAAGATAAGGTTTGCTACACGATCCTTCACGTTTGTTTTCATAATTTGTACTAATTCGTGTTCAGGCATCGGATGGTGTAATTGATAATAAAGACTTAGCACCTTGTCGTAATAGGTGTCAAAAGTTTCTTGAGGGGCCTGCTTCAATTGAAGTATCCGACTGACTATTTCATGGTCAGAATCTAAATTTGGGCAGCTGGATTTGGAAACGACTTAGTTGCAGTGTTCATTGCAGTATTAGGTGGAAGAGTTGGGAACTCCCACATTGAATCTCGGATAGGTGATAGTGGAAAAGTCAATTGATCATTATTCTCCGAATTAATGTCGACTCGACTGTTGGTAGGAACTAGAGGGGGTTGCACGGGGTTTGTGCTCACAGAACCACTATTGGCTAACCCAGCTCCAATTGCTTGAAATCCGGAAGCGAGATCAGCATTACTAATGCTATTTCGAGGTGAATGTATTACTCGGTTACCGCTTTTATAATTGGCTTGATCGATTATATGAATGCCAGTGAGAGGATCTTCCGATAGCGACTTGTGCAAAGTATTACTTCCTTTTTGATTTCTAGTTTTGCGAGTGGCACCGGTTTGAGTGTTTGACATGTCCAAGTAGTTAAGTTTATGATGCAGAATTTATTGACACAGCCGGTAAATCAGTTTTGAATATCGGGTATACCAAGTATACCGCTATATCGAATTGATCAGAGACTCAAGAGGTAAGTTATAGTATTGTTCTTTTGATTCCTAGGGTAACACAGAGTATACCACTGAATCGAAACAATATTTTGAAATAACGCAGGTAAGTTATTCTTCTTAATTTCTAAGGTGACTCAATTGAACACCATAATAATTCATTTTCCTATATGCTATTAATTTTTAGCGCCACTGGCTCACGATATACTATTTCTAATTATATAAAAGGAAAGGCTTTCTAACGAAATTTATTTTCCCAAGAATCCCTTTTTCCCTTTCTTTTCCCTTTTTTTTTTTTTTCTTTTTCCCTTTTTAAGTAGAACCGACCCTGTCCACTACGACCTAATTCACATAAATATAGAGAATATATTTATAATTGTAATTTCAAAAAAAAATAATTATGGTGAATTGTCCTTTGGAACGTAATTCCAAATTTCAACTTTAAATTTCGGAAATCAAAAAAAAATCTTTAAATTTCGGAAATCAAATCTTAAATCTATACATTCTGAAAATTACTTCTGAATTTAAAAAAAATTAAAGCCTAAATCTATAAATCCTTTAAAATTTCTTTCAAATTCAAAAAAAAATTATTAAATCCTGAATCTCTAACTTTTGAAAATTGCTTCTAAATTTCAACAAAAAATCTTCGTTTGCTGATGTTGAGCAAGGCATAAAATGATTGAGGAGAGGGGAGCGAGACGAACAGCTCCTTCGTGCTGTACCGCTCACCGACGTTAACATAGTGACGTATTTGACGTGGAGATGTTATATTCGAATCGACGAATTTCCAGACTGAACCATTCACGACGGATGAAAACGCATCCATTCATTATATTATAGTTATAATAAATTTGAATGGGTTATGACCGTACATATCCGGATCTATATCTTTCAACTCGACGGAACCGATACTTAATTTAAATGACAAATAAAAAAAAAATGGATCTGGCAGCGCCCTAATTTACATTGATGCATACATCAGTAACAGGAACTCACCAAAAGCCATTCCTTCAAATGCACGCATGGTAAGAATAAATTCCAATCGAACGTATCTTTACCGAAAGTTATTACGTAATTAATGCTTTTATTAAAGTTTGTTATTTTGAATGTTTAAGAGAAAATTTAGTAATCTTATACTTAAAGAGTACTATTATATTTATAATTTAATTGAACCGTATTATACTACAATCTATATTAAACGCAACGTTTCCGACTAAGATATATATACGCGTAAACCGAAGCTTAACAATTTCTATACCATCTAATATTCCGACTACTTCATGCTTAGAGGAAATGAACAACAGTGCCTACACCCATATGCGTATAGCTGTGAGCTTGGAAAAACGTGTTGCTCAAAACATAAGTACCAAATAATCCATACCTCTTTGAACCACAAAAAAAGACTCCATAATTTCCTTGAAGTGTTGTTAGAATCGCACATTGTTTCGAAAGCAAAACAATAAATGTGAGTAAACGAAAATTACTGATATACGAAAGGGAAGAAATTATGTATATCAGACGCCAATGCTAGAAGAGCATGAGACGTAACGCCATTTGAAATTTAAACGGGGGTAAAAATCACAAATGCGTATAAAATATTTCGGCTTCCAAATTCTTCGGTCAAGTTTACAAAGTTTGTGCGTTGTGTCATTTGCGACATAAAGGAAGTTTATATCGCAACCCTGCACAGCACAACTCTCCTTCGTTCTGTACGCCAGAACTTGACGTTGGTCTTCAGAGGACGAAACATCAAAACTATAAGTTGGGCGGGATTCTATAATGCAAATGAAGTTTGCATTATAAAATCGACCAACTTAAATCCCTCGCATTGCGCAAACCAAAGAAAGGCCGGGCGTCATCCTTTAAAATGTAAATGCACTTTACATGATAAAAACGCCAACCCAAAACTCAAGTCTTAGCGCAACACCAAGACACGTTGGGCGCCATATTTGTTTTAGATTGATTATTATTAGTTTTTCGGTTTTCTTATCTTCCTTCCTTTCTTCAGCAACTCGTTCCCTTCAGAGGGCATAGTGAGAACTGAACTACCCTTAAAGGTAGTTACGGTCTCACTCATGCCATGAAAGGAATGACAACCAAAAAAAGCTCGCACTATTTGATGATGACTGGTTTTAGCACGACTAGTTGGCTGGCTCGTTCTAGCTCGTCGATGGGGTGGGTCATCATTCATCAAAAGTTTAGTGCGGTGAATCATCATAAACAAACAAAAATTCGTGCTATTTAGTGTACTTTTACTCGTGCAGAGTAGACTTTCATTATCCAAATGATAATGGCTCGAAAGCCAGCATAAGTACCTGCTGGTTCGTGGTTTACAAACACAACGAAAAGGGGAGAGGATGGTCGAAACCAAAGTCCTTTCTTCCTAGTGGTCGGCACAAAGAAAGCATGACGCCAAAACTGAGATGGATAACGTGAATGTGGCGTTGGCAGATATTGTGGCCAACGCTTGAAAGGTCATTTCCCGCCCGTAGGATAACCATATGCCATGGTCATCCCCTTTTGATCGTACCGCGACCGAATTAATGGTACGATCCCTCGAAGTTTCTTTAAATTTTTTTTTTTTCGTTAAACTCTTTTATTACGTCCCCATGTTAACTCAATGAACTCCTTCTCTCTCGCTACCCTCCCCATTTCACTCCCCTCCTCTATCTCCCCAACATCCTCAAAAAAAATCAAAAAAAACTGTTTGTTCTTTGATTTTATAATAGTAAGGAAAATTTTCCCTCTACATTTCTGGTTTATTACAGAATTCTAGATACTTATATATATAGGTAAAAGTATATACTTGTATATAATATTCACTTTATTCATATCTCTAAAAGTAGAAATTTTTTTTTTCTTTTTTTTTTTTTTCTTTCGTTCTTCTTTGTGTTAATTTGACGTTAATTTCTTTCCTTCTTGTACATTTTATTATTTATGTTCCTTAGTTTCTAAAAAAAAAATTAATTCGTTTCCCTTTTTCTTCCTTTCGTAATTAAGTTAAGTTTAATTTTTAAATTAAAGGAAAGAAGAAAAAAAAATTCAAAGTCCTTTCTTTTCTTTTAGAAATTTTCAGTTCTCCTGTGTTTTTTCTTCTGCTGTTCCTTTCCTCAAATTCAATTTCAAATTCAATTTCCGTTATTACGTCGTTTGGATTGCAAGTTATTCCTCTTTACAACAAAGAAAAAAAAATTGTTTATATTAATCGATGCCAAGGTTAAACTCATTTAAAGCTATTTTGCTACATTAATTTTAATGAATTGCTCTTTAAACCAAGCAACATTTAATTTTTTTTTTCTTGATCTTTTCTTTTGTTTGGCTTGGTTTTTGTTCCGCGTTACTTCTCATTATTTTATCCCTTCTCTTTGTTTCAAAAGAAAAATAAGATGCTTTCAAGGGACAACGAATTTCATTAGTTGAGCACTACTTAATTATTATTGTATATATATATACATACATGTATATATTTATTTTTGTATACTTAACTTTAGGCTTACTTAATTGCTATTAAATTTTTGTTTAAGTGTTCAAAATTTATAATTCTTAAAATCTACTCGCGTTTTGCTATTGATTCGAAATCATTCATCCGCTACTGCATATTTAAAGATGTCAAATGATTAATTATATAAAGATGTATATCAGCAAGAAAATTGTATTAGATGAAATGTGATGCGCCTTCATTTTGTTGCTTTATTTCGGTTTTATATTTTAATTTAACAGTTACGCCTTTCATATTTTATTTTTGCAGCTGTATATAAAGATTGGTGAAGCTACTTATTGCATATATTGTAAACTTCATAAAAGATGGTGTGAGCATTACCCATACTATAGCAGATTCAAATAAACGATTGATGATGCGGCCAATTTATTACATTTGAGTGGTCTTTGTATTTATCAACTTGGTGAACGAATTTGTCTATTTTATTCTAGAATTATTGGAATAAGAAAAATGTCTTCATTAGGTTATGTAATGATAAAATAAAACAATTCTCTTGTTGGTGATCCAAAAATGGATGCCGATGCCTTCCACTTGTTCATGGAATACCGCTACAGATGCTGTTCTTTCCCACTTAAAGTGACTCGTATTCTGCGTCTCTTTCATGAATGCAAAAGATTTTTTTTTTCTTCATTATGAAAATTACCACCATTTCCAATTTGATACACTTTTCATTTCTACAATATTTTCTTTTTTTTTTTATATGTATAATTTACTTTTTCTTTGAAAAAAAAAAACTCTGTTATTTTCCTTTATATCACAATTTTTCCTCTTTTTTTCTCTTTTTTTTTCTCACAATTAAATTACAGAATTTATAAAATTTATAAAAAAACTATACAACTAAATCTCTGATTTTCAGTTTTCTTTACGTTAATTATTTAATTTTTTTTTCTTATTCTTTCCATTGGAATCCCTCAACTGTAATGTAGATTTTCCAATTCTTTTCTTTTTTCTTATTTACAAAAAAAAAAAACGGTTTTCCCTTTTTTCAACTATTTTCTTTTAATTTACACTTTTTAAAAAAAAATAAAAACCCATCCGTCGCGTCTTTTCCAACCACACTCTCTCTTCCAAAAAAAAAACTACCATCTCCCTATTTTTTTTTTCACATCCGTCAAAAAAAATTCCCCCTTGAACCAAAATTCTGTCTGAAAAACCTTCAACCGCAACCAACTTAACTCCCCTTTACATATTGCACAGATGTTGCAATGGAAAGATAATTTTCGTTGATGTGGTACAATTATAGAAGGAATCTTTTTCTTCCTTCTGTCTGTCAAAATATCGACCATTACACCACAACCTAGTCAGAGTTGACCTGTCATCCCGGACGAGGTTGAAAAAAAAACAAGGAGCGATATATTTTTTTTTTTCTTTTTCTTTCCTTTTTTTTTTTTTTTTTTTTTTTTTTCGCGCGCCCAATGTGGGACTCGACCACACCCGAGAAAATGAGTCTCGCGCATTCCGACTGAGCACCGGGCAATACTTTTACTGACGCAAATCTTTCGCATGATAAATACCGATTGTTTTTCCGTTCAGATCTTCGATTTGATATAACGAATCACCGATTACTTTAGCTATCCGACATTTCAAAAACTTTTTATTCAATTTCGCGTTGACATTTTTTGAGAAGTCACTCAACGAAAAGTTTCTCCGAAAAACTTCTTGACCGACAATGAATTTTACCTGACGCGACCGACGATTGTAAATTCTTTCGTGTTTCTGATGAGCGGTAATCAATTTATTTGTAACTCGATTTCTTACTAACTCGAGATGTTCGGGTTTTGTAACGACATTGAAATTCCCACTGTTCAATCCGTCAAGCTTGCGCAATAACTCGTATGTAGTGCCATGGGTCACCATATGGGTTCCGAACACCAAGAAATAAGGATCAACATCCGTAGAAGTATGGACTGTGCTTCTTAAGGCACAACCAATACTTCCCAAATGCTTATCCCATTCTCTATGATCTTCACCAATATAGGATCTAATAGCAGCTAACACCGAGCGATTGACTCTTTCTGAGGCATTTGCTTGCGGAGAATATATTGCCGTACGAATGTGCTTTACACCGTACACATCAAGTAATTTAGTGAATTCTTTTGAAACGAACTGTGAACCGTTATCTGATAATATAGATTCCGGTACACCAAATAAATTAAATACGTTTTCCTCGAGAAACTCTACAATACGCGAGGCCGACGCTTGTTTTAGCGGTTTAAATAGAACAAATTTCGAAAATTTGTCTAATACAACTAATAAGGTAGTATTGCCTTTTTTCGAACGCGGATAGGGTCCTAATAAATCGATATATAAAAATTGGAAAATACGTTCCGTAAGTATATGCTTTCCCATTGATGGTCTCAAAACAACATTTGGAGCTTTCGTCTCCTTACAAATATCGCAACCCGAAAGAAAGTCTTTGACTTGTTTCGTCATTCTGGGCCAATAATATTTTTGACGCAGTCTAAAAAGAGTTTTTCCGACACCGCCATGCGCAGCTTGAGGAGGTTCATGAGCCAATCGGATCAAGTTAGACGTGAGACTCGGTGGAACCCACAACTTGCACGTACAATCGTCCTGATCAGGGTTTCCAGTACTAAACTTTGTTCGGAAGTAGACAAATCCTTCTGATACTTGTGCATCAGGCAGTTTGTCCACATTATTCAATACCGTATCGATCAGATCGAGATAATAGGTTGATTTAAATTCTTGGGAATTGAGGTCAACGGACGGGATTTTCCCATACTCAGATACTTCTTCGGCAAAAGCCCTGGACAAAGTATCCGGTACGACGTTTTCCGAACCCTTCCGATGTTCAATATCGAAATCAAAACCTTGGAGTTTCAAACTCCAACGAGCCAAACGTCCGCTCAAATCTTTCTGACTCATTAGCCATTTGAGGCTGGCATGGTCCGTGACGACCTTGAAGGTTAAGCCTTCCACATACGCTCTAAATTTCTTTATGCTCACCACAGCAGCATAACATTCTAACTCGGTTACGCTGTAATTCTGCTGTGCGGCATTTAATTTTTGCGAGACATATGCAATGGGTTGTTCGTGCCCGAGGTCGTTGACTTGCAACAAAACACCACCGACACCTGTTTTACTGGCATCGCATTGAACTATAAACGGCTTAGCGTAGTCTGGGTTTGCCAGAACTGGAGCCGTTGTTAACGAAGTCTTTAACTTCTCAAAAGCCACTTGCGCTTCCTCCGTCCAACAAAACTTCGCTTGCTTTTTCAAGCAATCTGTTATGGGAGATGACAAGCTGGCGTAGTTCGAAATGAATCTACGGTACCACCCCGTCATGCCCATAAACCGGCGAATTTGTTTCGAAGTCGTTGGTGCTGGGAAATCAAGAATTGCAGATATTTTACTTGGGTCGGTCTTTAAACATTTGTTTCCAACAATGTAACCCAAGTATTTCACTTCTTTCATACAAAACTTGCTTTTTTCTAGGTTTATCGTTAAACCAGCTGAAGATAAGCAGCGCGCAACTATTTTTAATAAATGAAGGTGAGAATTGAAATCTTCCGATGCGATGAGTAAATCATCCAGATAAACAAAGACCTTTTCTCGTTATTCTGAAGGAATTACTTTGTCCATCAATCGACACATTCGTTGTGGGGCATTACACAATCCAAAGGGCATCACCTTGAATTGGTATAAGGGACGACCGGGGACAGTAAAAGCAGTCTTTTCACGACTCCCCTTCTCCAACGGTATCTGCCAGAAAGCATCCTTCAAATCTATACTAGAGATATGACAGGTGTTCTCTAAACGACTCAGCAATCCATCAATATGTGGAAGCGGATATGCGTCTTTTTTCGTGACCAGGTTGACTTTCCGGGAATTGAGGCAGAGGCGCACCTTACCAGGTTTGCGTACCAAGACTACCGGAGAGTTCCATGCACTAAGACTTTCTTCGATCACATCCATCCCCAACATACGATCGATCTCCGCGTACATGAGGCCTTGTACCGCCGGCGAAACCGGGTAATGACGCTGCTTTATCGGTTCTGCGTCACCGACATCAATAACGTGCTCTTCGATTGAGGTTTTTCCTAATCCCGACTTGTTAAACGAGGGAAATAAGGACAACACTTGATCGAGGCGTGTTGTCTGTTCCGTTGTAAGGTTATGTGTGTTGGGATCATCAATAGAAATAGCATTCACAGATACGTCGAATATTGTGGGTGCTATCCGAAAAATTTTCCAAAAATTCACGCCGAGATACAAAACTTGAGACAGACCTGGGACAACGTGTAGCTTAACCGTTTTAGTTTGATTACCGTATGTAATTGGTAAATCAATTTCCCCGTGAATGATTTGTTTCGAACCGTCAGCCGTTTTTACGGATGACTGACGGCCTTCCAATGTTAGACCTTGACGTTTGATGAAATCTAACGCCCCTGAACCCAAGCAAGATACACTGGCTCCACTGTCTAGTAAACCTAGAATAGTTTCGCCTTGTATCTGCACTCTAGCGTAAGGCCTAATATCGTGTTTCACGTTAACGATCGCGGCTGCAATTGAGGATTGCAAACGTTTACGTTGCCAACACTTCTCCCTAAAATACTGTAGATGACGAGACCGCGTAGTTGTACGTACGTTCCCGAAAATTCTTTGTCGAGCTTCATCATATTCGACCCGTCTATCATGAAGATTTTTATACGGATTGATTTGTTTCGGTTTAATAACCCCGACCTCCGACTTGTTGTTTAGTAATGTTTTTTCATATTTTTGTGTTTTTGTCATTAATTTAAGCAATTTTGATTTTTGGTAGTTATCCTGATTTTCGACCGTTCCAGATAGTGACAAATCATTATTTGTTAATGGTTTTTCATGAAGATGATTTAATGCTGGATTTGGGAATATTTTGTTGGCGTTATTGGCAACCGATAGCTCCCGTGGTTCTCTCGGTGCCTTATAGAGTTTTTTGCGAGACATGTGGGACAGTTTGGAGTAAATACATCCTTTTTCCCACAACTATAGCAAAATATAGACCGTTTGGGATTAGTACATTCAAAGTACCCATGGCCCAAGATTCCACAATTCCAACAGGTCCAATTCTGGTGTGAACCATTGTTGACAGCATCTACTTTATGATTTTCTGGCGGTTCATTATGAACTTCAGGATAATAAGGGGGTTGCCCAAAAGGGTAACTGTTAAATTCTGGTATTTGGTTGTCATATTGACGTATATTCTCCGGGATAGCATGATCCTTATAAGGGTTTAATTGAGCATTATAAGGCGGTCTATCCATTCCATCTCGATTTTGAAAAGATTCTTCCAATTCATGCACTGGTCTATAAGAGGGAACAAAAGCACGACGTGCTGGTTCACGAGCAGATATATGGCGTTCAGCCTTTCTGCAGATTTCTTGAAGTTTAATAAGAGAACTAATACTAGTTCCGAAGATAAGGTTTGCTACACGATCCTTCACGTTTGTTTTCATAATTTGTACTAATTCGTGTTCAGGCATCGGATGGTGTAATTGATAATAAAGACTTAGCACCTTGTCGTAATAGGTGTCAAAAGTTTCTTGAGGGGCCTGCTTCAATTGAAGTATCCGACTGACTATTTCATGGTCAGAATCTAAACTTTTGAACTGTTGTCTTAACGCATTTTGCAACATATCCCATGTTGGATTTGGCTCTCGCCGAAGATATTGCCAGTACCAATTTTCCGCCTTCTGTGTAAGAAGAGAATGAAACTGTGTACAAATAGTTGGCCAAGATATGTTACAGCGTGATCGAAGAGAGAAATAAAAATTCGTCCACGGTCATCTCGTGTGACGTACCACTAAATTTAAGTCCCCATTTTTCGATTCTAGTATCGTAAAATGGTGGACGAGCAAAGGGTTGAACGTTACTAATTCCAACGGTAGGGTTACGTACAGGATTATCCATAGAGTGGCGTACGTGTTTAGGAGGTTTTTGTACCGGGTAGTATGCTTGCCGGGCAGCATTTTGTTGTGGTACAAAAAGGTTATTTATGTTTGATGACATGAAGTGCTGTGATGGGAAGTTCCGAGGCTGATTTCCCGCATAAATTTGGGCAGCTGGATTTGGAAACGACTTATTTGCAGTGTTCATTGGAGTATTAGGTGGAAGAGTTGGGAACTCCCACATTGAATCTCGGATAGGTGATAGTGGAAAAGTCAATTGATCATTATTCTCCGAATTAATGTCGACTCGACTGTTGGTAGGAACTAGAGGGGGTTGCACGGGGTTTGTGCTCACAGAACCACTATTGGCTAACCCAGCTCCAATTGTTTGAAATCCGGAAGCGAGATCAGCATTACTAATGCTATTTCGAGGTGAATGTATTACTCGGTTACCGCTTTTATAATTGGCTTGGTCGATTATATGAATGCCAGTGAGAGGATCTTCCGAGAGCGACTTGGGCAAAGTATTACTTCCTTTTTGATTTCTAGTTTTGCGAGTGGCACCGGTTTGAGTGTTTGACATGTCCAAGTAGTTAAGTTTATGATGCAGAATTTATTGACACAGCCGGTAAATCAGTTTTGAATATCGGGTATACCAAGTATACCGCTATATCGAATTGATCAGAGACTCAAGAGGTAAGTTATAGTATTGTTCTTTTGATTCCTAGGATAACACAGAGTATACCACTGAATCGAAACAATATTTTGAAATAACGCAGGTAAGTTATTCTTCTTAATTTCTAAGGTGACTCAATTGAACACCATAATAATTCATTTTCCTATATGCTATTAATTTTTAGCGCCACTGGCTCACGATATACTATTTCTAATTATATACGCCGGGTATAAAAGGAAAGGCTTTCTAACGAAATTTATTTTCCCAAGAATCCCTTTTTCCCTTTCTTTTCCCCTTTTTTTTTTTTCTTTTTCCCTTTTTAAGTGGAACCGACCCTGTCCACTACGACCTAATTCACATAAATATAGAGAATATATTTATAATTGTAATTTCAAAAAAAAATAATTATGGTGAATTGTCCTTTGGAACGTAATTCCAAATTTCAACTTTAAATTTCGGAAATCAAAAAAAAATCTTTAAATTTCGGAAATCAAATCTTAAATCTATACATTCTGAAAATTACTTCTGAATTTAAAAAAAATTAAAGCCTAAATCTATAAATCCTTTAAAATTTCTTTCAAATTCAAAAAAAAATTATTAAATCCTGAATCTCTAACTTTTGAAAATTGCTTCTAAATTTCAACAAAAAATCTTCGTTTGCTGATGTTGAGCAAGGCATAAAATGATTGAGGAGAGGGGAGCGAGACGAACAGCTCCTTCGTGCTGTACCGCTCACCGACGTTAACATAGTGACGTATTTGACGTGGAGATGTTATATTCGAATCGACGAATTTCCAGACTGAACCATTCACGACGGATGAAAACGCATCCATTCATTATATTATAGTTATAATAAATTTGAATGGGTTATGACCGTACATATCCGGATCTATATCTTTCAACTCGACCGAACCGATACTTAATTTAAATGACAAATAAAAAAAAAATGGATCTGGCAGCGCCTTAATTTACATTGATGCATACATCAGTAACAGGAACTCACCAAAAGCCATTCCTTCAAATGCACGCATGGTAAGAATAAATTCCAATCGAACGTATCTTTACCGAAAGTTATTACGTAATTAATGCTTTTATTAAAGTTTGTTATTTTGAATGTTTAAGAGAAAATTTAGTAATCTTATACTTAAAGAGTACTATTATATTTATAATTTAATTGAACCGTATTATACTACAATCTATATTAAACGCAACGTTTCCGACTAAGATATATATACGCGTAAACCGAAGCTTAACAATTTCTATACCATCTAATATTCCGACTACTTCATGCTTAGAGGAAATGAACAACAGTGCCTACACCCATATGCGTATAGCTGTGAGCTTGGAAAAACGTGTTGCTCAAAACATAAGTACCAAATAATCCATACCTCTTTGAACCACAAAAAAAGACTCCATAATTTCCTTGAAGTGTTGTTAGAATCGCACATTGTTTCGAAAGCAAAACAATAAATGTGAGTAAACGAAAATTACTGATATACGAAAGGGAAGAAATTATGTATATCAGACGCCAATGCTAGAAGAGCATGAGACGTAACGCCATTTGAAATTTAAACGGGGGTAAAAATCACAAATGCGTATAAAATATTTCGGCTTCCAAATTCTTCGGTCAAGTTTACAAAGTTTGTGCGTTGTGTCATTTGCGACATAAAGGAAGTTTATATCGCAACCCTGCACAGCACAACTCTCCTTCGTTCTGTACGCCAGAACTTGACGTTGGTCTTCAGAGGACGAAACATCAAAACTATAAGTTGGGCGGGATTCTATAATGCAAATGAAGTTTGCATTATAAAATCGACCAACTTAAATCCCTCGCATTGCGCAAACCAAAGAAAGGCCGGGCGTCATCCTTTAAAATGTAAATGCACTTTACATGATAAAAACGCCAACCCAAAACTCAAGTCTTAGCGCAACACCAAGACACGTTGGGCGCCATATTTGTTTTAGATTGATTATTATTAGTTTTTCGGTTTTCTTATCTTCCTTCCTTTCTTCAGCAACTCGTTCCCTTCAGAGGGCATAGTGAGAACTGAACTACCCTTAAAGGTAGTTACGGTCTCACTCATGCCATGAAAGGAATGACAACCAAAAAAAGCTCGCACTATTTGATGATGACTGGTTTTAGCACGACTAGTTGGCTGGCTCGTTCTAGCTCGTCGATGGGGTGGGTCATCATTCATCAAAAGTTTAGTGCGGTGAATCATCATAAACAAAAAAAAATTCGTTCTATTTAGTGTACTTTTACTCGTGCAGAGTAGACTTCCATTATCCAAATGATAATGGCTCGAAAGCCAGCATAAGTACCTGCTGGTTCGTGGTTTACAAACACAACGAAAAGGGGAGAGGATGGTCGAAACCAAAGTCCTTTCTTCCTTTTTTATCAAGGGTCAAACAAAGAATTTCCCTAGTGGTCGGCACAAAGAAAGCATGACGCCAAAACTGAGATGGATAACGTGAATGTGGCGTTGGCAGATATTGTGCCCAACGCTTGAAAGGTCATTTCCCGCCCGTAGGATAACCATATGCCATGGTCATCCCCTTTTGATCGTACCGCGACCGAATTAATGGTACGATCCCTCGAAGTTTCTTTAAATTTTTTTTTTTTCGTTAAACTCTTTTATTACGTCCCCATGTTAACTCAATGAACTCCTTCTATCTCGCTACCCTCCCCATTTCACTCCCCTCCTCTATCTCCCCAACATCCTAAAAAAAAATCAAAAAAAACTGTTTGTTCTTTGATTTTATAATAGTAAGGAAAATTTTCCCTCTACATTTCTGGTTTATTACAGAATTCTAGATACTTATATATATAGGTAAAAGTATATATATAATATTCACTTTATTCATATCTCTAAAAGTAGAAATTTTTTTTTTCTTTTTTTTTTTTTTCTTTCGTTCTTCTTTGTGTTAATTTTACGTTAATTTCTTTCCTTCTTGTACATTTTATTATTTATGTTCCTTAGTTTCTAAAAAAAAAATTAATTCGTTTCCCTTTTTCTTCCTTTCGTAATTAAGTTAAGTTTAATTTTTAAATTAAAGGAAAGAAGAAAAAAAAATTCAAAGTCCTTTCTTTTCTTTTAGAAATTTTCAGTTCTCCTGTGTTTTTTCTTCTGCTGTTCCTTTCCTCAAATTCAATTTCAAATTCAATTTCCGTTATTACGTCGTTTGGATTGCAAGTTATTCCTCTTTACAACAAAGAAAAAAAAATTGTTTATATTAATCGATGCCGAGGTTAAACTCATTTAAAGCTATTTTGCTACATTAATTTTAATGAATTGCTCTTTAAACCAAGCAACATTTAATTTTTTTTTTCTTGATCTTTTCTTTTGTTTGGCTTGGTTTTTGTTCCGCGTTACTTCTCATTATTTTATCCCTTCTCTTTGTTTCAAAAGAAAAATAAGATGCTTTCAAGGGACAACGAATTTCATTAGTTGAGCACTACTTAATTATTATTGTATATATATATACATACATGTATATATTTATTTTTGTATACTTAACTTTAGGCTTACTTAATTGCTATTAAATTTTTGTTTAAGTGTTCAAAATTTATAATTCTTAAAATCTACTCGCGTTTTGCTATTGATTCGAAATCATTCATCCGCTACTGCATATTTAAAGATGTCAAATGATTAATTATATAAAGATGTATATCAGCAAGAAAATTGTATTAGATGAAATGTGATGCGCCTTCATTTTGTTGCTTTATTTCGGTTTTATATTTTAATTTAACAGTTACGCCTTTCATATTTTATTTTTGCAGCTGTATATAAAGATTGGTGAAGCTACTTATTGCATATATTGTAAACTTCATAAAAGATGGTGTGAGCATTACCCATACTATAGCAGATTCAAATAAACGATTGATGATGCGGCCAATTTATTACATTTGAGTGGTCTTTGTATTTATCAACTTGGTGAACGAATTTGTCTATTTTATTCTAGAATTATTGGAATAAGAAAAATGTCTTCATTAGGTTATGTAATGATAAAATAAAACAATTCTCTTGTTGGTGATCCAAAAATGGATGCCGATGCCTTCCACTTGTTCATGGAATACCGCTACAGATGCTGTTCTTTCCCACTTAAAGTGACTCGTATTCTGCGTCTCTTTCATGAATGCAAAAGATTTTTTTTTTCTTCATTATGAAAATTACCACCATTTCCAATTTGATACACTTTTCATTTCTACAATATTTTCTTTTTTTTTTTATATGTATAATTTACTTTTTCTTTGAAAAAAAATACTCTGTTATTTTCCTTTATATCACAATTTTTCCTCTTTTTTTCTCTCTTTTTTTCTCACAATTAAATTACAGAATTTATAAAATTTATAAAAAAACTATACAACTAAATCTCTGATTTTCAGTTTTCTTTACGTTAATTATTTAATTTTTTTTTCTTATTCTTTCCATTGGAATCCCTCAACTGTAATGTAGATTTTCCAATTCTTTTCTTTTTTCTTATTTACAAAAAAAAAACGGTTTTCCTTTTTTTCAACTATTTTCTTTTAATTTACACTTTTTAAAAAAAAATAAAAACCCATCCGTCGCGTCTTTTCCAACCACACTCTCTCTTCCAAAAAAAAAACTCGCATCTCCCTATTTTTTTTTCACATCCGTCAAAAAAAAATTCCCCCTTGAACCAAAATTCTGTCTGAAAAACCTTCAACCGCAACCAACTTAACTCCCCTTTACATATTGCACAGATGTTGCAATGGAAAGATAATTTTCGTTGATGTGGTACAATTATAGAAGGAATCTTTTTCTTTCTTCTGTCTGTCAAAATATCGACCATTACAACTTTGCTACGATTTTTCCCTGAGTGAATTTCTAAACTCGACATATTACACGGTTGGAAATATGTGATTAGTTTTTAATCAACTAGTTTTAATATTGAAAAGGCGCCAAGTATATTTCTTATGAAAACATAAGCATTTCCTTTACTTCTCCTTAAAGAATTTGAATATAATTTTTTTAGAAACATTACGATGTCATAATGAACAAAATTATAAATTTATTAAAATATTCTTTTAGAAACGTAATTAAATGAGGAATTTAATAACGTAGCGTCCGTGTTTCGCAAGGGGATGTAAAATTGAAATTTATAAGGCTAAGAACACACTGAATCAGACAAATCAGACCAACACAGTTTTTTAGCATTAAATCAGTTTTGTTACTAATAAATACGCAGAAGTATATGCGCAAACCCGTATTAAATCAGACAAAAGCATCTACGAAAAATCAAAATGTTTCGACATATAAATGCACGCAATCAAGTCGGTCAACGCTCACTAAGGGCCGGTTTGTTCACTCTTGGTCAACTTTAATCCATGATTATTCCAGTGGTTATTCATAGATTGCGTTTGTTCACCAAAATTTTAATCAGAGAATCCATGGTTTGGTTAGTTAATCCATGATTTCGTTAATCAGCCGATGTTCCGTGATTAACGCCATTTAACCATTTCGTTTGTTCATGCTTGGTTTTCAGACTGCGCTTTACTTTTGACATTATATTTTGATATTCATATAACAACATTCAGTGAAAATATTGAATGATACAAAATTAATAATAATAAAATTATTGTTAAAATACCGATGATATGATTGAACATTTTTTAAGTTAATTTAATTTTTTTTCATTGTTTTAAATAAGTACTATTAAATTCACAAAATTGGATTCATATTGTCTAATCAATAAGAATATAATCCAAATAAATAAATCAGAAACAATTTCGCGATATTCAACAAATCGCCAATTCTAACAAGTCATTAATCACTCAACACGGATTTTTGGGTTCGAAATCCCTTTTGCATACTTTTCACATACTATCCAGATTTGCTGTTCACGAATGTATTTAGAGAATGAATTTAATGAATAATGCGCTCAATTAAAATAGATTATTTTGTCTCCTTGTGTCCTTTCATTTCATTTTCATGCAAAAACCATATCATGAACATTTTATGAAATATGTAAACAATTTTATTACACAAATTCAAATTTATATTAAATTTACTCAAAATAATTAATAAATAATAAAAACATTTCAAATAATTACCGAAATCAATTATTTAAAAATTCAAAAATTTAAATTAACCATGGATTACAATTTGACAGTTGCATTGGAAAACATTGGAAAACCATTGGAAAAATGGAAAAATCTATGGTTTGGTTACCAAGGTGAAAAAAAAGTGAACAAACGCATTTCGTTAACCACAGATTCATAATCATGGATTAAGCAAAATCTGTGGTTACCTAATCACAGATTTGATCAAGAGTGAACAAACCGGCCCTAAATCGAACAAAGCCACCGCAGTCAGAGTTATCAATATTTTCTCTCCATTATTTTTGTCTTAACAGAAAAATAGAAGCTATTAATTGACGCAACGCATACTGAGAAATCAAAACAAAACAGATGCTATGAGCGTTTCGAAACGCCAAAAATCATGCCTAATACTGTTCGATGATATCATGTTTTTTAGTCAAATGTCAAATTTCACGTTTAGAAATGAAAAAAAAGATCGAAATTATTTGGAATTTAATTTTAAAATATATTCGGAATTTTTCAAGAATTTCATCGGCAGATTTTGAATTTTTCGCCCAAACAATTGGACCGAAAATCGAATTACCATAATTTTAGCACATTAGCCTCCGACCACTCCATTTTATTTTTTTATTTTCAAGAACTAGAACACGAAATTAAATATGACGAGCGCTATGGAAACTAAACAACTTTGCGTAATTGATGACACGATTATAATAAGGATTGAAAACTACACTTGTCAATCAAAAGACAGAAAAAAAAATAAATATAAGTATCCGTTTCGATAATTTCCATATGAACACCATATAAATAGGTGCCAGTTGCAATTACCAAAAAACCCAATCCCATTATATCAAGCAATTGTAAAAGATTTTGTCTGGAAAATTTTTTTACACGTACTATTTTATTGCAACACATTGGAACCAAATTACATATGGAAAAAAAAATTTGTGTGCATCTAGAAAATATTTCCCAAATACTAGGAAAAACCTGCAATAAAATTGATTTCAATACTTCCCTGATTAAAACTGAAAAAATTTTAGGTAATTAGCCTTCCGTAAATAGAAAGATTTGCCTGAGTTGAAAAAAAAAAAATAATTGTTTTATAATTCTAAAGTTATTAAGAAAAATTGCAAAATAATTTGAAATTAGGATATTTTTTAATAAATACTATATTTTCAAATTTGCGGAAATTCCAATGATCCTTAATTTAGTATATGAATTCATAGAAATTCGAATCATAAATTTTGTATATTTGATCTCTACAATTTTAGAAAAAAATGCGAATGAAAATTTTTCTAAATTTTAATTAAACTAATTAATGAACATTTTAAATTCTAATCCAAAAAATAGACATTATATCGAAGACCATGTACAAAAAAGTCATTATTTCCAAGGAAAAAAGATTTTAAAACACGAAATACATTTTACTTCCCATCGGTGGCGGGAAGCAATAAACGCAAATAAAAACACGAGAGCAAACTTCGAAGCAAAAGTTTCCGGTCTCCACCAAGCGCGCAGCTTCGCGTACAGTTCGCGAATATCCTTTTGCTTCCACGCGCAACCTTTTTTCGGTAATGACAGCAAGACGAACATTTTCACGTTCAAAATGTATACGCACAAAATTTGATACTGGTGCCTGTTCTGATATCCGACGTTACATTCGTTTTATTCGATATTACTCACTGTGTACTCGATATTTCAATTTTGGTGTTCTGGAATACGCAACGTTTCATTTCAGTTCAACGCGTAGCAACGCATTCGATTTTTGATGTTCTGATATTCGCCGGGAACTCGATTTTCAGGTTAAATTACTCACATCAGTTTTCGCGCGTTCGAATGAATATTTTTGTATGAATTTCCTTTATTTCTAAACCCACCCACACTATGCACCACAATATCAACTTTCAATCCCATTTTGGGCCCGAAATGGCTTTTATGTAAAGCATTCATTGATGAAATGACTTACAAAAAGCACAAACAGCTGATTTTTGACATGCGATGATTGCCGTTTTTTTTAATGGGAAACGCCGTTTTCCAGAACACTGATCGCGTTGCGAATCGAATCGAACGCGTTACGTTTACTCACCTAACGCCGTAAAACAGAACAAGCGTGACTATCTCATACAATCATTTTATAAACTCATCCGAAAACACAATTCTTCATAAAACTTGGTATATTTTTTCCACACTGTCACGAAAAGCATTTAAAATTTTGTGAAACGCGAGTGAAAAAATTATCATTATAAATTTTCGGTAGGCGCAAAGTTTACAAAAGCATGAAATTTGTTTAAAAATGCATTTTATTTTTCGTTATTCAATTATTATTTACATTACTCTTTATATTTACTTACAAATAAAATAGAACTTTTGGAGAAAAGCAAATATTAACAAACTAAAACTTTTGAAGTTAATCTAAAACGTATTTACACTTAAATTCTAACTTAATGGAATTGCTCCGATAGCCCCCAATCGAGACATCCTAATGTCGCCTCCAAGCTTTCTTCAGGGATTTCGTCTTTACTGCTAAGATACTCAAAATCTTTGAAATCCATACCGGAGGCGTAACTGGAATTCGACTTTTCATGCTTATCCTGTTGAATATAGTTTTTATCGTTCTGCTCCTTTTTGGATCTCGATCTGCGATTCCGGAACCAATTTTTTATTACCTCCTCGTTCAGACTTAAACGTTGGGAAAGTCTCACTATTTCCTCATCGGACACTTTGCTCTGAATACTATATTCTTTCTCTAATTCCTGAAGTTGAATACTGGAGAATATCGTCCTCGTTTTTCTCTGTTTATTTACACATTTTTCGAGTTCTGTAAAAAGAAAAAAAGTTTTTTTTTTAATAAAATAAATTTTAATATTTTATAGGCGAATTTCTTACCAGCTTGGTTTGATGTTACAATTTGATTACAATTTTGATTTCCTGCAAAATCGAAATTTATTGGATAAGCATTTAGCTCAGCTAATTTTGTATACTGTAAAGAAAGACAAAATGTTAAAATGAGAACTGATTTTTAAAAAAGTACAATATACAAGTATATGGTAAAAATGTTAAAACGTTTACTCACCGAATCCAAATCTACGCTCGATAAAGATTCATTATTTCCACTGCACGAACACATTTTATTATTTTAAAAATTGCAGCACAATTGGCACACGACAAGTTGAATATGATCCTGAGATGTTTTGCAATGCATAATATATAGGTCCCGAATATTAAAACATTTGATTTAAAGGATAAGAGGGGGGGAGATTGCAAAACCCAGCTACCTGTACTAACTGGACGCCATTGGCCTGAAATTTCTGGTTTTATTACCTGACATAATTTTAAAAAGAAAATAACATGGTCATAAAAGGATATTCATAATATTTCCAATATGTTCATCACAAATGCAGATCCTGGAAATGTTTATGGTTTGCTTCTCCCTCTTTGTAACTCCGCAAATTCAGAAATCGTAAAAATTAATTTTATTGTTTTATGCTACTGAAAATTAATGTTCTTACTGAAGTGAAATACTTCTATGGGGACGTTTTGCAAAAATTATGTGACGATTTTGTGTGACGACACGTTACATTACAAAATATCTCATTATATGGACGGCCTAGATGATTACAATGTTCAACAATATTGTGGAGGTTGTAATTAGAATTATTTTCGTTGAAGACCAAATAGTTCTATCTATCACCGTATTAGCGCTGTAGTCGATATAAATTTATGAAATTTGTTTCGAACTTTTTATATAGAGGTCGTACATGATTGAAATGTTCGGCAAAGTTGTAGAGGTTTTTATGGCGACTATTTCCGTCGAAGATCCAATAGTTCTATCTCCCACCATTTCGGCGCTGTATTCAATAACAATTTTTGAACTTAGATGAAACGTCACATTACAAAATATCCTATTATATGGACGTCCTAAACGATTACAATGTTCGGCAATATTGTGGAAATTATAATGAGTAATATTTCCATCGAAGACCAAATAGTCCTATCTTCCACCGTATTGGCACTGTAGTCCATACAAATTTTTTTACTTTTTATATGGAAAAAATCATGGAACGCTAACTCTGTAAAGCAGCGTGTCACATCAGTGTAAGCTGACTAACAATTGCGTCGTTTCTGTGCATAACGCTGGCGCATACGAATATTGCATAGTGGAAAGCGGTCAGCGCATCTTACATACATTAACGGGCATTGCTTCTTACTACGGCTACATTGACTCCGGTAAGAAACGTTTGCGAGTCGACAATTCTGCTCAATCACAAGACTCTGACAATGCTTCCACGAGAATGCCTATGACTATTGCAGAACGGACGCGGGCACGTAGGGCTAGGCAACAACAAGCGGAACAAAAGCAACTCGCTGACAAGGCTTCGACGAGTACGACTATGACTGGTGCAGAACGGACGCGGGCATGTAGGGCTAGGCAATTTTCTCAACAAGCGGAACAAATGCAACTCCCTGACAAGGCTTCGAGGAGTACGGATATGATTGGCACAGAGGGGTCGGTGGTATATAGAGCTAGGCAACTTGCACAACAAGCGGAATAAAACCAACTCGCTGCCAAGGCTCCGACGGGTACGGCTATGACTGGTGCAGAATGGACGAGGGCATGTAGAGCTAGGCAATTTGATCAACAAGCGAAAAAAAGCAACTTGTTGACAAGGCTTCGACGAGTAGGTCTTCGACAGGTACGGCTATAACTCGTACAAAGCGGACGCGGGCATTTAGGGCTAGGCAACTTGCTCAACAAACGGAACAAATGCAACTCGCTGACAAACCATAAAGAAAAGCTTCTATTTCACTTCTACAGTATGGTCAAAAGCATACTTCCTTTTTTTTTTGTTTAAATAGGTTCACTTAACATAACAGAACAAAGAAAGAAGGAGGAAGAATTTCAAATATAAGATAAGGGAAATTCCATTTTCTTAAACAACAATGTTTGAAGTCGGGTTTATATTGAAATGCGTATCGACATAGCTTTGATGGAAAACAAATGGCGGTATTTTGTTTTTCTTTTTCGTTTTAGTTAAATCATTTCATTAAATTATAAATAAAGATTCATTAATATTTAATAAATAGAAAGTTAGTTAATTTAAGTTCCAAAGTGATAGAATGCTTTTATCAAGATGGAAAAATGAATTATTTTTTTTATTTCTAAGTCCTTTTTTGCTTTTAGGGCGTATTGTTCAAGTTTTAAGTTTCATTAAAAGTTATATTCGAATAAAAAATTACAACATTTTTAACTTCTTAAAACATAAATATAATTTTACATAATTATTAAAGAGTTTAAACATTTTAAAACGTTTGGATTCTTCTTAACTATTTTAAAATCGCAAATTCCAGCGAAATCTGAAAACCGAAAATAACAAAACGAAAGACTTATCAAACTAAAAGGACATAAATTTAGTTTAAAAATTAACCTCAATGTCTCGACATATAACTACACGAAATCAAATCGGCCAACCCTCACTAAATCGAACAAAACCACCGCAGTCAGAGTTATCAATATTTCCTCTCCATCATTTTTGGCTTAACAGAAAAATACATGAAATTAATTGAGGCAACGCATACTGAGAAATCAAAACAAAACAGATGCTATGAGCGTTTCGAAACGCCAAAAATCATGCCTAATACTGTTCGATGGTATCATGTTTTTTAGTCAAATGTCAAATTCCACGTTTAGAAATGAAAAAAAAGATTGAAATTATTTGGAATTTAGTTTTAAAATATATTTTTCTTTACAAAATTCAAGTTTTCTAAATCTAAACTTTGCAATAGAGTGTAATGTGGGAAAATTAATTTAAATTTTTCGTTTTTTATATCAGAAATGTTAAAATAAATTCGGTGCTCTATTTTTGAAAATCTTGTGTGGGTTTTAAAATTTATTGAAACATCTCATATAATGGGATCTAAATTTGAAATTTTGATTCTAATTAGTTCTGTTTTGTCAATGCCCACACCGATTAGGCAAAGCAACCAAAACATTTAGTTTTGTGTTATTAATGTGCGTTATGTTAAGGCAAATCGTTTCGATAAATTTGACAGATTCGTTTTTGGCTGTTTTGTCTGATTCAGTGTGTTCTTAGCTTAAAATAAATATTATAACTTTTATTTCAGTTTAAAGCTGATTATTCATATTTTCGATAAATAAATAGCCATTTTAATTCAATCTTCTTAATTCTACAAATAACAACACTAAAACTTTCCTTGCTTTTCTTAATATTTTAACCAAAACTAAAGTGTCCCTCTCCTCAACATTATTTCAACTAAAAGGACTCGTGCCATGAAAGCGTTAACTTTACTTTATAAAATTCTGACTTTTGATTATATGATCTAGAGGTATAATTAAGTTTCTATCTGTTTCTGTGATGAAAAATATATACTTACATTTGTTGTACTTTACAAGCAAAATTGCGCCTCAAATGAAAACCCTTAGAATAAGTCTACCTATAATACGGAGTCGAAGAGATTAGATCTGGCTTACTTAACTCATGATCTCCGTAACATATGATGATAATAGAATGAAAAACGCTACTTCCCATATTTTGATATCTGAAAAGATGGATTTCAATTCTACTATACTCATACAGCTTTATTCAAAAACTATGATTTGTATGAATATATTTCGATTTAAAGTAATCCTTAAAGCAGAAATATTGGGTTTCACGTATGGAGATAATAAAACTTGCATAATGTGATTTTTAAATTTATTGTAGAAAAAGTTAAATTTCTTACGTTATCTGGAAATGATAAACAAATTAAAATTGAATCTTTTTTGCTGCGTTCATAATATTTTTTTAAAAATTTCCTTTCCTTTTGCCAAATTAGCTGAGTATGTTTTGATTGAAATATTTAAGGCCCCACAGCCGTGGGTCTTATTCATGTGGGAAAGTATCCAACTTTGATGTTTTTTTTTATCGAGAACTATGACAATTCTAAAGGGCAACATTTATTCATTAATAAAAGACAATTCATTTTTAATGTTTCTTAATTATTTATTTACAATATTCATGCTTTATAAAAAATATATTTTTTTATAGGACAAACAATACGGCGAAAAACCAGAAATCTGAATTAATTAAAAACTAAAAATTTATGCAACTGATCGTGCAAGTCCGAATTAAGGCAACCCAAGGTCGGCTCCAACATTTCTTCAAAGATTTTATCGTCCTTATTAAAATGATTGGGAATACATTGGAACCGCGTATTGAAATCCATTTGTTGATCATCACTTTTTTCAATAATCTGCTTTTCACATTCTATAGTTACACTTACAATTTGTTTCTCCTTTTTATATTTTAATCTCCGATTCTGGAACCAGGCCTTAACTTGTCGTTCTTCCAGCGTTAAGTGTTGAGCAATTGTCAATCTCCGTGGACGACACACGTAGTTATCAATACTAAATTCTCTTTCTAATTCTATTAAATGGTCCCTTGAAAACTTTGTTCTGTTTCTGTAAAAAACAAAAAAAAATATTTTTAAATAAAATTAATTTTGGAATTTTTCAATTTAATATCTTGCTAGTTTGTTTATTTTGACATCCTCCAAACACGTGATTTATTGGATAAGTGTTTAACTCTGCTAATTTTGTATACTGTAAAGAAAGAAAAAATGTTAAATTGAAAATTGATTTTTAAAAAAGTGCAATATTTATGCTAAAAATGTTAAAACTTTTACTTACCGAATTCAAATCTACGCTCGATAAAGATTCATTATTCCCACTGCACGAATACATTTTATTATTTTAAAAATTGCTAGCACAATTGGCACACGACAACTTGAATATGATCCTGCAATTTTAAATTTTTTTAAATTCATTTATTTACTTCATTTCATAGCTTATATCACAATATAGTTAGATCTAAATGTAAATCTAATTTATGTCTTAGAAAATATACCTTAATGTCTAACTTAGTCTAACTTATCTAAGGTACTTATGATTAATATTTAATTCAGTGTGTACTTAAAAACTAGTGTATTGAATAAAAGTTATTTGAAAAATTTAATGAAAAAAATAAAAAACAAATATATATGAATACAGGTTAAATTTCCTTAACCTGCCGAAGGGAACGAGCTAACGCTGTTACCATTTTGTCCTATAATTTAGATACGTTCTATATTGGGCGAACTTGGCATAAATGAGATGATGGAATTAGCTTGGGGTTAAGTGTGAATTTGTCGTACTGTTTCGTCCGTTGGTGTTTGAAATTAGGATTCAATTTCTCAATCTGGTTGGACAGAATGTGGGAATTATGTACTGAAAAGTCGTTTATGGATTTATTAAGTTTATGTAAGGAGATAGTTCGAAGGCAAAATTGAACAGAAGTTGTTTTTTGTTTCGTTATTTGTGTTTGTATTTAGTAGCTGTACGAGGTTATGTATTTTTTTTGATAGACCAAATAAATCCATATTGAAATGTCTTTGAAATTCATCTTGAATGATTTTTAAGTTTTCGGAATTGAATTCCGTTGATTTTGGTATTTTTCTTATTTGTGATGGTAATTCTAACGGTTTAGATATGCGGTTATTTGTGTTTTCTGAGGTTTGGTTTTTTAGCATATTGGCAAAAGAGATGTTTGAGTCAAAATGTAACTAATGATAAAGTCTGGAAACATCCTATCCTTACCGTACCGCCTAATCTTTTTCAAAAAATTTTCTATCCACTGCTGACATAGATAGCATTAAAAATTGTACATACGGGTGAAAGAGAAACATTATGTGAAATGATTTTAAAAAACATCCCACATTTTCGTTATATTTTTGTTTGAAAAATTGATCCCATGATGGTGTTGCCATTAATGTATTTTTTTTAAACGGACTGTTTAACTTTTTTAAAAAATGATGAAAATCTTTAATAATAGAGTTATTATTTATTATTTATTATATATAATATAAATAATATATATTATCCGGCTCGAAGGACCAAATGTTGTTTGGTGATAATCCAGAGTAAGAAATCTGAAATCTTTATAAAATAGGGCTTTCTATACAACCAAATCACTGCCTGAAATTTTTCCACTTAATTCACGAAAGAAAGAAATAAAAACGAAAATTTATTCAAATGTTGACTTTGAAATACTTCTATTTTATTAGATTAAAAAATTAAATATAAAAATATTGATAAAAACTATATTATATAAAAAAAAAATTATGAAAAAAACTATTAATTTTTGAAGGAAAAAAATCTACTTTTTTTTAACAAAAGATTCGCGTTAAATACTTTCGTCCGTTTCTTTTATTATTTTGTAAAGAACTAAGTAAGTATTTTATTTAAAATTCCTTTATATTTTGAATTTTAACTGTTCAAAATATATACACATGCAACTTAAGAAAGAAATTCTACTGAACAGCATTGCCTCAAACCACTGCACGAATGTTATTCACCTAACAAAAAAACGCCATCTTTATGTGCAAGATATTTTCTTTGATGTTATGATCTGTCAAAGTAAAAGTAAATAAACATTGATCAGTGATCATAATAAAATTTAAGGAGTTATTTGGTTTATTCTCCTTATCCATCGCAGATATCTCAGGTGAGTCTCGTTCCAATGAATTTTGGTATTTTATCCTTTACTAATTCAATTTGTCCTAGATTTTAGGTCCGCTATTCAACAATTTTAATAATGAAAAATGAAATTAATATTTCTCCATTCTTTACTATTTTAGTCTTAATGCAGTATTTTCTTCGATTTTTTATATAATTGAAAAATTGAAAATTACAAATAAAATATAGTGATGTTTCCAAGCGACCAAGAGGTAATCACCTCCGCTTGTTTTTTTTTTTTGGGTTTCGCCAGTAGCGCTAATCCCCAAGTTAATCATACGAATAAAAAATGTTCTGAAATAAATACATTAAAAAGCATAACTAACTAAAGATGAATAGAAATAATAAATAAATAGATAAGAAAATTACTACTATTTTTTTTTACAAAGACGTAACCGATAAATATTTTTGCCTGCTATCGAGGTGTTTGTCGCGTTGATAAAAAAATTTAAGGGTAAAATAAATGCGCACTCTAACAAAGAAATTTATCAAAAAAGATAAGTCGAAATTCTTGCAGCATTTTGTTGGTTCTATCTTTATCATACAATTATAAAGGTCATCGTTTAGATGTTTTGAAATTATGAAGGAATTAAATGTGCTTTGGAATTGATTTTCTAATTGTCTTATATAGTCCACAAAATTTTGTGGTGCAATTATTATTCTACAATTTTCGAATTGTTTGAATTGGGTAAATATGAGCGAACGATCTGAAAACTCTGGCACATCTAACTGGCAATTATGTGTTTCTTGGCATTTTCTTAAAAGATATCCACAGAAATATGTGAATGCATTTTCTTGGCCAAAATCTATATTTTCTAATTCAGATGGAACAGTTATATTTGACTCTTGAAATGGAAGTGAATCATTTGAAATGGATAATAACTGACTGGTAACAATTGGACCGAAAGTAAATTCCCTTTGAACTTCGCAATTGCCAGTCTTAACAATTTCCATATATTTCATGGAAAACAATTTTTTGAAATTCCTAATGAATTGTATGGGAGTTGGATGTCTGTTATTACCATTTTGTTTTCGAATAGTCCCGAACAAATTTACCAAACAATCTTGGTTTATTCGCCGTGTAAGCATGAATTTGAAATTTTTCTTTTGAAGTTGAGTCCACAGACATTTTAATCTGGCGATTGAAATTAGGACACCATCAAGACACTTGATAGAAGAAGTAACATTTTCCCGACTGAATTAATTACTTCGATAGAAGCAATCAACTCAGACATCTCATTGAAAAGGGTCATTTGACGTTCTGAACCGCAAAATGGAACTTTATCTATTTTTGCTTCTTTAAATTTAGAAGAGTTACACATATCAAAGAACCAATCAATTTTTTCTAGGAATTCAGCAGTATATAAAGCAGAACTTGTAGCTTCATTATTACTTATTTGTGTGTATATACCGCTGGCAACAGATGAGCTAAGTACTTGCGTAGCCAACTTTATCTTCATTCTTTCGAAACTTGAAGGATTGATATGGCTATTAGTTAATTTAGGAGCTAATCTAAAGTGCCGCTGAACATCCCATTTATAAAAGCTTTTTATATCCTGCCAAGACGCTATTTTTCCGCCATTAAATTTAAAATCATATTTTAATAAATTATTCCTAATACTTTTTATAAGGTGAGGGATGTCGAATATATAGCAAACTTCTTGATTATTTACCGTAAAGGTAGGATTTCCTGCTGAAATATTTAATAATTTGGCGACTGCCCGAAAATTCGAACCTTGGTCACTAACTACTGCCAAAGGTTCTATATCAATCTTCTGCAGTCTTTCAACCAAATTTTTAATTATTTTTCATAATTTCAATGCAGGACAAGTTGAATTCAATAAAATAAATCCTAAAGGGTGCTTCCAATTTTCGGCTATTCCACGTACCATTACAACAAGTGTACTTGTAACCACTAAATTTTGTCTGGAATCACCATCATCCGCTAAACCTATAATATGACCGCGATTTCTATCATATATTAAATTTACTTTTAAGCTCATCTCATCTATGCATAAAATACATTTCTTAGAAAAATCCGTAAGCTGCTCACTTTTCAATTTTAAGGCGTCAAAATAAATTTGATGGAAGCCAGGACCAGTAGGCCAACATTTTGTAAAATTTGTCAACGTTTTAAATGAAGGCAAATTCAAAATATTTTTCAAATAATTATACGCGGTAGGCGCCAAGAAATACATTCCTAATGAAAATTGCTTTGTTTCTAATGAATACCTAAAGCAACTGATTTTCTGTTCTTATTTTTTAAATAATCGTCTAGAGTAAAAGCTATTTCTGAAGGAAGTAACCTATGTGCATTTTCTATAAACGATCTAACACTATTATTTTCATTTTCTAAAATTTCAATTTTCCTAGCCTGCTGCCTAATTTGTTCTCTTAGCCTCTTTATTAGATTTCTTAATTTTTTTTTTCGCGGAGTTTTACTGGTCAAATTTAATCCAGTTTGGGAGCTAGCGTTACAAGTAATGTCTAAATCGGAACCAATTGAAACCGTAATATTGGCGGATCGATCTAATTCTAAATCACAATCTAAAGTAACGTCTAAACTTAAATCAGTTGGCACGGTTATATTATTGGACTTATCCAAATCTAAATTGCTATCTAAATCACTATCTAAGGTCTCTGAAAATTTTACAAACTTGTCATTAGTGGTATTTTTCGAAATAGCAGGACCAAATACAAAATAAAAAAGTTTAAATTAAAAAGAATGAAGAAGAAATTGGATTGGGAAGGTTTAGGGAGGAAATTTAAAAAGAAGAAACGAGATAGAAGTTAATATTAAACTACTTACAACTTTCACTATTATACATACATTTACAGTATCTACAAAATGTAAGAAGTTTTCGGCTTCTTTTAATAATGTAGATGTTTCATTACATATCCGCAATGTTGGGATCGCTGTTCCTAGAAGTCGCCGTCTTTTTAATTTCCCACCAACCAGATCCTTTTCGAAGTGGATTTCGCAAAATCTAATTGAGGTCTTGCAGAAATCATTTTCTGCTGCTAACAAATCCAGTCGATTGATTGCAGACATCCACTTTTCTAATCTATTGCACAAATTACAATACATGCATTAAATGAATATTTAGGAAAAGTACATATTTGCATTAGGGTGGCTCTCACTTTTATATTAAAACAAATTTGAAATTTGTGAAAAGTAGAAGTATTTTTTAATTGCTATTTCTATTAAAACACATTCTATACAATTTATGCGAATTATAGGTATTTTTATAAAATTCTGAAAAAAAAACAAATTCGATCCACCCTAATATACACAAACAAATTAGATCCACCCTAATATACACATCTTTATCAAATACAACACTTTATTGTAAAATGCACTAACCGTTCCGGATTTGTCGGCAATTTAAAAAACCGTACATGACTGTTTTCAGATGTTGAAAAGCAGCCAGGCACAAAACACTTAAATTTATTTTGTTTCAAACGTTTAAAATTTTCGATATTTTAAACCGCATCTAACTCCAACGATTTTTTTTGAAAGAATAACATTTTGCAATATTGGTAACACCACTAATGGGTAATTTTAAAATTTAATCAAAAAAACTAAGTCAGAAATTTGTATACAAATGCACACATCCCAGAAAAAAAATTTGGCGCATATTTTTTTTTTCTGGTATGTATGTAAAATTTGTGCCTAAACTTAAGATTCTGGGATCAATTTATAAGATTCCATCTGATTTTTAAGAACATATCATTCTCTCTCTTGCTGATGGATTTTGCCTATGAAAAATATATGTACTCTTGCGTATTCTTTTCCCCGTCTGCCACGTGCTTTTTCTGGCTACTTCGATAGCTTTCCAGACTTTATTATTAATTACACTTTGAGTTTATGAAGTTCGTTGGTATTGCTGGCTTCAGGTGATTTTGAGATGTGGTTTTCTGAATTCTGTGATTCTTTTGGAGATCTTTTTTTTCCCTGTAAGCCAATGCGGCTGGGCAGTCACTGTAATTGGAAGGGTGACCAAGCTTGGTACAGTTTACATAGTACGGTTGACCTATTTCTTTGTTAGTGCGCGAGCATTTACCAGGCTCGTGTGTATCTGGGCACTTTATGCAACGAAATGGCATGTTGCAGTTTGCTGCAACATGATCAAATCGTTGATATTTCCTGCATCGAGGGTTTGGACGGGTATTTAGTTTTTCCAAACTAATTGATTGGTGTAGGAGATATTTAACCTTGACTAAAGATTTAATGTCAGCGTTCTTGTCGCATTGGACAAAGAATAGAGTATTTGGAATTTTTGTCCTTGTTTTAAGGATCTCAATTTTCTCAAATTTTATGTCGAGGTTGAGGGACTTTAAAGCTTCAGAGACATCTGTAGCGTTGAAACTTTCATCGATGCCACGCAATACGTAGCATAAGGAACGATTTTCTTTTGGGGTGAAGGTGTAGTTTTTTATCTTTGCCGCTAAGAGCAATTTAAGCGTTCGATCATAGTCTTGAATATTTTTTGTTCTTATCATTGTGCAGTTATTGTTAATCCTTTTTAAAGTAAATGTTTTATCACTTAGATGTTTGTTCAGGGTGGCTATAACTAATTTGTGACTAAGATTGTAGCAAATTATTGGAGGGATATTCTTATTTAATCGTGTGGGGTTCGGTATTTTTTTTTGAATCTACACTTGATATTGACGATATAGAGGGGCTACGATGTAACCCAAAGATAGAAGTGTTTGATAAAGTCGGCTCCACGTCCACTGGTAGCGAAGCGAATCGACTTGTGGATAATAATGACGTGGAAGACGAGCTTGCTGAGAGTTTTCCGGAGACTCTTGGGTCTCTACTATTTGCTGATATGGTGGTTTTGCTTTTTTGAGCGTAGCATGGTACTTGTGCGTGCTATAAAGTGGAGATGCCAAACGTTTGGTAACCTTTGGCTTATCTATGACGGGTGGATTTTGGCCACGTCCCCCCGACAGGTCAGGGATTTTGCTGGAATCCATTTTTCATAGGAGTTAAACATTAACTCCTACGTTAAGGTAATCAAAATATATATTTGTTTTATAGCGAAAGTGATATTTAAAGAAAATAAAATTTTGAAATATAGAATAAAATATAAAATAAAATTAAAAGAAGCTGAAAGAGAAAAAATTGAAACAAAGAAGTGTATTTTACTTGTTCTATCCAATTCTGTTGGTTAAAGATGTGTTGCTTGCTGTATATTCTTGAATTTTATATTAACTGCCTGCGATGTGTTGAAATTATTTGGAATCCTAATGGTTGAAATTAATTAATTTGATGTTCTCTGTTGATTGAATTGGTTGATTTGATGGATATTCAACTTTTGCTGAAGAATCGGCAAAATTCTGGTTTAATCGATCTTCTTTAGAAAATCGACTTGTTGAGTTTTTATTTTTTCTATTGAATGAATTTTGTCATTATTCGATATCGTTGAAATAACAATACCGTTAGGACCATGTACTTTTACGTACTCCCAACGGTAAATTGATTTTACCGTATTTGTACGGTATTTTTATGATCCACTTTCACTATTGGGTTTGAAATTTTATTTAAATGAAAATTTATGTTGATTTTATTCCCTATATTTTTTTTTTCTTTTTTAAAAATATATTTTTATTGTTTGAACACTTGTATGATTTTTAATTGATAACAAATATAGTATATTTAAATATTATTAACAATATTTCACTTGATTTGAAGTAAATTTATATATTTATATAAGGACTTGAAATCACTTACAAAATTGACAAATTGTATAACTGTATGAATGACTCTCTGATCACTCTGATCTGATGTCTTGATCTGACTGATGAATGATCTGATCTGATCTGATCCTGAAATGTTTTGCGACGCATTCTATATAGGTCCCGAATATTAAAGCACTTGACTTAAAGGATAAGTGGAGGGGAGGTTGCAAAACCCAGCTACCTGTTCTAACTAGACGCCATTGGCCTGAAGTTTCTCGTTTTATTACCTGACATAATTTTAAAAAGAAAATAACATTGTCATAAAAGGATATTCCTAATATTTTCAATATGTTCATCAGAAATGCAGATCCTGGAAATGTTTATGGTTCGCTTCTACCTCTTTATAACTCAGCAAATTCAAAAATCGTAAAAATTTATTTTATTGTTTTATGCTATTGAAAATTAATGTTCTTAGTTGTTTAAATAGGTTCACTTAACATAACAGAACAAAGAAAGAAGGAGGAAGAATTTCAAATATAAGATAAGGGAAATTCCATTTTCTAAAACAATAATGTTTGAGGACGCGTTCATTTTGGAAGGAGTATCAACATAGGGTTGATGGAAAAGAAATGGTGGTATTTTATTTTTGGTTTTCGTTTTTGCTAAACCTTTACATTAAAGCTAGTTAATTCAAGCTTCAAGGTGAAAAAAACTGAATATTTTTTTTCATTTCTATGTCCTTTTTTGCTTTTAGGGCGTATTGTTCTCATTTTAAGTTTCATTAAAAGTTCTATTCATGCAAAATTACAAAATTTTGAACTTCTAAAACATAAATATAATGTTACATAATTAGCAAAGAGTTTAAACATTTTAAAACGTTTGGATTATTATTAATTTTTTTGAAATGATGTATCTGGTGTAATTTCCTGGACCCAACAACAACTATCAACATTTGTCATTTAGTTATCCATTGTTTTTTTTAAATTTTCTCTTTTTTTTATGATATTAGTAGTGACCTAATGCATGCTTGCAGCGGTACGCTCCGCTCGCTACCCTCCTTTAAGGATTTATACGGATTGGTTCCAAATATATGACAATGATTTTGTTGTTGGGTCCGGGATATTACACCAGACAGGAAATGACAAATACAAACTTAATACTGAAACTGAAAACAACGAATCGAAAAAATTTTAAAAATGAAAACGAGTTAACGAGACCAACAAAGTTATAATTTATAGTTAATTAAGGGTACATATCCGTCTCTTTTTCACATGGAAATTTTGTCGAAAATATGATGAGCAATATTTTAACGAGAGTTCCGTTTTTAATGCACTATTCCGTGACATCCTGAACAAGTTTCAATTGTTGGATAGTTTCGGAGAAGTGAAAGATAATAAGTTAAAAGACAAATTTATGAAAAGATGTTGTTGGTGACTTTTCCAAATTCACTTAATTAAAATAACTTAATTTTTGTTATTCCAAATTGTGCAGAAATGAGATGAAACTTTTACTAAAAGGTAAAATGATTTAATGAAATTTTTGGTTGGCGCAGTTAAAAAATGGGAAATTTTTTTGAAAAATAAAGTGTAATTTTTACGTTACTAAACAATTTATTTATAATATTCTTTATTTTCATCAAAAACATAATTTTCGAAATTCTTTTTAAAATACACTTTAGCTTTAATGTTACTTGAGAATTAAGGTCTTCATTTTTATAAGAAGTATATTGGAACATATTCTGTTAACACAAAAGGATTTGCTTAACCTAAAATTTGTTTGAACTTTAATTTATTATTGATCAAATTGTTGGAGGGAATCCCAATAAAACATCCTAATGTTGGCTCCAATATTTCTTCGCTGATTTCATCCCCACTGGTAATATGTGGAATCCATTCGAATTCCGTATTAAATTTTATTATTTTGTAACCGTAATTCGACATCAAAGTGTTGTAAAGCAACACTTTGATTAAACAAACACTTCCGTCTTGCGGCAGAAAGTGCGTTTTATGGTATAACAAAAAGGTAACTAGAAATTGCACGCCTAGCCTCTCTTTTTCTTGTTTTTAATTTACTTTAAATCATCCGTAATGCTAGAGCGTATGTTGAGTGCATATATAAAACCTAGTTGTGATGTCGTTGGCACTGAATAAAATTTCTTCTGGCCCATACAAATATTAAATTGGATTATAAAGGTTGGCAACCTCTGAATTATGATTTTATAAATTGAATATGCTGAAGAAAATTGTATAGCTTCCACAGACTTTTCTTGTTTTTAGGTAAGTATTTTATTTTAAATATGTTTATGTTTCATATGTTATACCATAGGTTGCAATTTATATTTTATGTTATATTGTATTTTTATGCTTTCAGGTCCTTTGCTATACGTAATGTTTATATGTGTTATGTTATAAATTCTATGTTTCGTTTAATTTTTTTTTTTGTTTGTGTAAGTTTTTAAGTTTTATTTTAGATTATGGGTTTTTAATTAAATTTTATGGATTTTTATTTGAATTAAAAATGATTGTTTTATTTCATGTTAAATTATGTATTTTTTTGGTTTTTAAGTTCAATTATTTTAAGTTCTTGTTTTTAATTTCAATGATTGTTTTATTTTAACTTTTGTGTTTCTATGTTTTATGTTAAATTTATGTTTTGTTTTAGTTTAATTTATATATCGTGATTCATTCGTCTGAATTTTTCTGAGCGCGCATTCATAATTTAGCCTATACTTTTCACTAATATATTCCTCTTTCATTTTATAGCAAACTCAAGAAAATCACCACTAATAACTGATATGATTCAAGATTTTATGAAAACTTTCGTAAGCTTGCTTAAATTTTATCAAAATCAAAAAAAAAAAACAAAAACAAAAAACGTCCTCATATGTACACTATATCAATTCGACTCGCAGAAGATATCGAGCAAAAATCACCAAAACACCAAAGAAAATTTTCGAGCAAAAAAAAAAAAATCTGCTCTAAACCAAATTTTTAGGTCTGTTTTTTTTTTTTTTTAATTATATGTATTTTTATGTTTTGCAGTGGTAGCAAAACCAAATTGCTCACGTTACAATTTGAGGATGATTATTTTCAACAATCGGCGATATACGTGTGGATTTTGATTTCCGATGTTACATTTGTTGTACTTTACAAGCAAAATTGCGCCTCAGATGAAAACCCTTAGAATAAGTCTACCTATAATATGGAGTCGAAGAGATTAGATCTGGCTTACTTAACTCATGATCTCCGTAACATATGATAATAGTAGAATGAAAAACGCTATTTCCCATATTTTGATGTCTAAAAAGATGGATTTCAATTCTACTATACTCATACAGCTTTATTCAAAAATTATGATTTGCATGAATATATTTCGATTTGAAGTAATCTTTAAAGCAGCAGTATTGGGTTTCACGTATGGAGATCATAAAACTTGCATAATGCGACTTTTAATTTTATTGTAGAACAAATTTAAATTTCTTACGTTATTTGGAAATGACTAACAAATTAAATTGGAATCTTTTTTGTTGCGTTCATAATATTTTTTTTTTAAATTTCTTTTCCTTTTGCCAAATTAGCTGAGTATGTTTTGATTGAAATATTTAAGGCCCCACAACCGTGGGTCATATTTATGTAGGAAAGTATCCAACTTTGATGTTTTTTTTGGTAACCGGTCAATTCACAGAAAAACAATTGACAGAAAAACAATTCACAGAAAACAATTCACAGAAAAACAATTCACAGAAAGCAATTCACAGAAAAAGAATTCACGGAAAGCAATTCACAGAAAAACAATTCACAGAAGAACAATTCACAGAAAAACAATTCGCGGAAAAACAATTCACAGAAAAAACCGAAAAAAATAAACTGTTTTGACGGGTTTGAATTTATTCGCGATAAGGTATATAAAGAAAAATGTTATTGGTTGTGCAATAATTATTATAGGACGGAGAAATGCAAAGTTAGAATTCATACCAATAAAAGAACTGGAGAAATTATAGAAACTTCTGGTGATCATAACCATGCTGCTAATGCAAATAATGTTGGGGTAAAAAGAAGTGTTGCAGATTTAAAGGAAAAAAAATGTCTTGAAAGTCGCGGCGACTTTGTTCCGTAAACTACTTTTCTGTGAATTACTTTTCTGTGAATTGTTTTTCTGTGAATTGCTTTTCTGTAAATTGCTTTTCTGTGAATTGTTTTCTGTGAATAGTTTTTCTGTGAATAGTTTTCAGTGAATCGTTTTTCTGTGAATTGTTTTTCTGTGAACTGTCCTAGAATCGTTTTTTTTATCGAGAATTATGACATATCTAAAGGGCAACATTTATTCATTTATAAAAGACAATTCATTTTTAATGTTACTTAATTATTTATTTACAATATTCATGATTTATAAAAAACATATTTTTTTATAGGACAAACAATACGGCGAAAAACCAGAAACCTAACTTAATTAAAAACTAAAAATTCACGCAACTGATCGTGCAAGTCCGAATTAAGGCAACCCAAGTTCGGCTCCACCATTTCTTCAAAGATTTTATCCTCCTTATTAAAGTAATTCAGAATCCATTGGTAGCTGGTATCCATTTGTTGATCAACATTATTTTCAATAATCTGCTTTTTACACTCTATAGTTTCTGAATTTGAGTAAGTCGTAAGTTCTTTATTGGAATTTGAGCTTTGTTTACTCAAATCTTCACTTTGATCAAGTGTCACAAAACTTTCAATTTGTCTCTCCTTTTTATACTTTATTCTACGATTCCGGAACCAGGCCTTCACTTGTCGTTCTTCCAGCGTTAAGTGCTGAGCAATTTTCAATCTCCGTGGTCGGCACACGTAGTTGTCAATACTAAATTCTCGTTCTAATTCTATTAACTGGTCCCTTGAAAACTTTGTTCTCGACTGTCTCGGTTTCGTTGTAGGTTCTGTAAAAAACAAAAAAAAATATTTTTAATTAAAATTAATTTTGGAATTTTTCAATTTAATATCTTACTAGTTTGATTATTTTGACATCCTCCAAACTCGTGATTTATTGGATAAGCGTTTAACTCTGCTAATTTTGTATACTGTAAAGAAAGAAAAAATGTTAAATTGAAAACTGATTTTTAAAAAAGTACAATATATATAAAAATATTAAAACTTTTACTCACCTCGATTTAGATTCATTATTCCCACTGCACGAATACATTTTACTATTTTAAAAATTGCTAGCACAGTTGGCACAGGACAACTTGAATATGATTCCGAAATGTTTTGCGATGCATTATATATAGGTCCCGAATATTAAAACATTTGATTTAAAGGATAAGTGGGGGAAGATTGCAAAACCTAGCTACCTGTACTAACTGGACGCCATTGGCCTGAAGTTTTTTGTTGTATTACCTGAGATAATTTTGAAAAGTAAGTAACATGGTCACAAAAGGATATTCCTAATATTGTCAATGTGTCCTGGATGGAAGTATTCTTTTATCTATGCCTTCACAAATGCAGATCCTGGAAATGTTTATGATTTGTTTCTACCTCTTTATAACTCAGCAAATTCAAAAATCGTAAAAATAAATTTTATTGTTTTATGCTACTGAAAATTAATGTTCTTAGTTGTTTAAATAGGTTCACTTAACATAACAGAACAAAGAAAGAAGGAGGAAGAATTTCAAATCTAAGAAAAGTGAAATTCCATTTCCTAAAACAATAATGTTTGAGGACGTTCATTTTCGAAGGAGTATCAACATAGGTTGGATGAGAAACAAATAGCGGTATTTTATTTTTGGTTTTTGTTTTAGCGAAATCCTTATAATAAATTATAACTTCCATAAATGCATATTTATTAACATTTAATAAATGAAAAGCTAGTTAATTTAAGTTTCAAAGTGGTAGAACACTTTTAAAAAAGTTTAAATAAAATTAATTCCTTTTTTCCCTTTCTAAGTCCTTTTTTGCTTTTCGGGCGTATTGTTCTCATTTTAAGCTTTATTAAAAGTTCTATAATGTCAATATAAATTTGTTAGAAACATTATGATTTCATAATGAACAAAATTATAAATTTATTTCAATTTTCTTTTAGAAATGTAATTAAATCTGGAATTCAATGACGTGTTTCGCACAGGGATGTAAAGTTGAAATTTGTAAAATAAATGTTATAACTTTAATTTCAGTTTAAAGCTGTATATTCATATTTTCGATCAATTAGAATCAATTTTGACTCAATCCTCATACTTTCACAAACAATATTTCTTTCACTAAAATAAATGATATGTGTCCAAGCAAAAACTCTATATATGTATATATAAAGGGTGATTCAATAGGGTTTTTTTGACAGATCACGCGTGACTAGTGTCATTTTGATTTGTCATTTTTATTCAGTATTGTATGGCAATTCATCACGTCAAGACTTACATCTGAGCAACGTTTACAAATCGTTCAATTGTATTACGAAAATGGGCGTTCTGTGAAAAATGTTTTCGTGCACTTCGTCCATTTTACGACCGGCATAGTCGGCCTACCGAGCCCGGTATTCGGTATTTAATCCGAAAATTTGAGACCGAATACACAATATTGGACATCCGCCACTCTGTCATAGCACGTCCAGCCCGTAGTGTTGAAAATATCGCAGCGGTAGCAGCCAGTTGGCGTGACGACCGTCGAGAATCGATTCGTCCTCGTTCTCAGCAGCTTGGCGTTCAACAACCTGGCGTATTTTACGTCAAGAACTTCATCTAAACTCATACAAAATTAAACTCGTGCAAGAAATCAAGCCGACTGACTTTCGTTTTCGTCGTTTGTTTGCTGAATGGGCGCTTGAACGCATCGAAGAAAATCCGGAATTTTCAAGCCAAATTTTGTTCAGTGATGAGGCTCATTTCTGGCTTAATGGCTACGTTAATAAGCAAAATTGCCGTATTTGGGATGATGAACATCCACAAGAGTTTCAAGAGCTACCATTACATACATTGAAAACAACAGTTTGGTGTGGTTTATGGACGGGGGCATCATCGGTCCGTATTTCTTCAAAAATGCGGCCGGCGGCCACGTTACCGTCAATGGTGAGCGCTATCGTGCCACGATAACGGACTTTTTGGTACCTGAAATTGAAGCCCGTGGTCTCGACAATATTTGGTTTCAACAAGACGGTGCTACGAGCCATACAGCCCGTGTTACAATGGATTTATTGCAAAATAATTTCGGTGAGCAATTAATTTCACTTTTTGGCCCAGTGAATTGGCCACCAAGATCGTGCGATATCATACCTTTGGACTTTTTTCTTTGGGTCTATGTAAAGTCAAAAGTCTTTGCCGATAAACCAGTGACAATTGAAGCATTGGAAGCGAACATTACACGTGCCATTCATGAGATTCCGGTCGAAATGCTAGAGAGAGTGATCGAAAATTGGACCGCCAGACTGGCAGAGCTGAAACGTAGTGCCGGCCAACATTTGAAGGAAATTATTTTCAAACATTAATTGCCATACTATGTGCTTAAAGTTGATAATAAAGATTTGATATTTGCATTCAATTCTAAGTGTTTTATTTGTATTTAAAAAAAAAGTAAAGAATGAATCACGCTTTATATATATAGTTTCTGTTGCAAGGACCTTATTAAATACGATAGTATAAGTGGACATGTAGTCTGCGTGTTGAAAGGTCACTATATGCAAATTATGAAGAAATGTACGATTTTACTATTTAAATGTACTAAAACCATTGATTTAGGGACCAAGTAATAAATAAAATAATTAAATAACTCCGAAAACGAATTAGTCTATTGATTATTGATCTTATTTTAATAAAACTATTTGTTTCTCCTCAGTTAACAATTTTTCATGTAATTTTCTAATCCCAAAATTTAGCTTGCTCATATATCCAAGGATTCTTTCCTTAATTTAAAATCTTTTTCAATAATTTGATTTTGAAATAATAAAATAATGTAGACAATTTTTGAAAAATAAAATGTTATGTAACATAAATAGACGATTCCCTAACAAATTTTAATAAAATCGGTCCAATGATAGTGAAGAAAGAAATAATTGAAACAAGTTGAGTTATGAGGCTTTTTCTATAAATTTTTTCCATTTCTACAACAGACCATCAAAAAATCGGTTGCAGGTGGATTCTAAGTTACTAAATGTTTTGTTTCCAAAAAACGGACAAAGTTTTGAATTTTTTCAAAAATTGGAAACGAGTTCACGGATTTACAAGAACAACCAAATTTATAATTTATAGTTAATTTAGCAAATTTTTTTTTTTTTTTTTTTACAAATGGGAATTTTGCACGGACATATGATAGGCAATATTTGAACGAAAGTTCTTTTCTTAATGCACTTATCCATAATATCTAGAACAAGTTTCAATTCTTGCATAGTTTTGGAGAGTGAATGTTACTATAATAGTTTAAAAAGTGTTGAAGAAAATTGAATTTATGAAAAAATGTGTTTAGTGACTTTTCCAAATTCACTAATTTTTTGAGACACAGTAGTCAGAACTTAATTTTTCTTATTCCAAATTGTGCAGAAATGAAAATAAAATGATTTGAGGATGATTATTTTCAATAGTCGGCGATATTATGCTGCCGAGTTTGAGTAGATGTAGATTCTATCAACAATATTAGGATTTTGATTTTCTGCGACTCTGGAACCACATCAAAAAATGATAACCTGAGATCTCTAATATATATTTTATTTAAGGAAAATTAATTATTAAGGAAAATTAGTCACTAACATACACTAATTAATTACGGATGTGGTAAAGGATGCGAAATTCTCTTGAAAATTCTAATTTTTTTTTATATTAGTTGAATCCAAAATCAATAAATTTCCAAATCGTTCTTTTCAACCGGAATTTTTAATTATAAAAGTAATATGGTTTCTTTCCTAATATTGGAAAAATACAAACAAAGCAACCTACAAGCAAAAAGCATACAATAAAGAGAGTTTCCAACTTGGATTCTGATTTCAGCACACGGAATCATTAAGCCTTAATAGTATTTGTTAAAATGCAAACAACTAAATGGGTTTTAACGAATCTTGATTAAGAGTAATTTAAAATAAAATGGTTGTCGTTGCAATTTTGTATACATTATAACTATACTAAAAAAATATCGATAAATCTTATATACATATGTACAGGTGTGGGCATATTTATTTTTACACTTGAAATTTTTTGGAAAGCGTCTCTTTGCATGCCGATTTTATTGGGTTGTAAAGAATTTACAACATTTTTTTCTTGGAGATATAGCAATGATGTGTTCAAAACACAATAGCAAAGAAAGGGGGCGAGAAGGGGTGGAGGTTTTTTATACACGGCAGTATAAACTTTTATTGGCGTAGGGCATAAGTATTTTTACACACAGTACAAGTGTCGGAAGTCTTGTATTTTAGTCAGTATGGTCCGTTTACTTGCAGGTCATGATAAAATTATCGAAGAAACCGTGCGACTATTGTAACGAAGTTTAAGTGTGAAATGTCTGCTACTAAAACTGCGAAAACTTATCAAATTTCACGGTAGACTATCTATCTGCTATTAAGGGAAAGAAAGAGTTAGAAACATTTGAAAAGATCAAAAGAATTTGCAGAAATGGAGTTACAACTGACCACGAAGACGGGCTTCTTGTCGGTTTTATTCAAAAAACTCGTTTATTGCTCCATATTAAGTAGCAATAAATTCAAATTAGGTCGCTGGAAGGAACATAAGTAAATAGACCATACCTAGAAGATGCACCAAAGCCGTATTAAAGACCTACGTTATCAGCAATATGCCATACATTTCTGCCACAAACAAAGTAAATCGCCTCAACTTCCTCGGAGGCTATATTGACAAGGCTGTAGTGTTTTTGAGGAAGCAGACGATTTACCAGAGTATCCATGGAATATGAGAGCACTCTCATCAGTCCGTAATATATACTTGTGTATCTGTGATAATAGAACACATAAAGACTATCTATATTTTACTTGGATTCATGGAATTGTCGATACGTTAATGTGTCTTAAAATATAATGAAAACTATGTGTTTGAAATTATCCTATATTAAATTTTAAAATATTTTGAAAGCAAGGCAAATCATATAGAACTTCTATAATATTGTCCCAACAATTCATCTAGTTCATAGAGCACTAGAATTATATGCTGGTATAATGTATAGAAGTGATCTCAGTCCATTAAAAAACTTAAAAGTTTTGTTCAGCAGCTATCTGAAGTTTTGGGCCGATCGAACCCATCTTCTGATAAAACCGTTCTTGTGGTGAAGAACTCCTCTTACCACACTAGAACCCTTTAAAATATGGAAATTTGCAAAACAAACATTTTTCTATTTTATAATTATACACTTCGTATAGAAGTTAAAATAGCTTTCGAAATGGAAGAAAATAGTTTTCAAAGCCAGAATTAGAAATATGAATCTCTTGTATCTATTTTTAGAACGAAAACCAATTTATTCAGCACAAAAATATTCCTTATGGTAGATGGCTACACACACACATTTACGTAAATAAATCACGAAACAAAGGGCATAGTAAATAAAAATCGGTCTATAGCCGATTTTTTAGATGTTATACATGGGGTTCGTAGTCAACAAATCTATAATTCAATAAATTAGCTCTGACAAGAAATCACCAAACTAATAATATTTCAAAATTTTTGTCCATAACTTTGTTGTGTCTTCTTCAAATTCGCTCTAATTCATAGGTAGCGAGTTTATTTTTTCCTAAAACGATTTCTTTCTGCAATATCCTTGGACAGATTTACTGAAGCTTAACATAGTATCGTGTATTTATGTAGTCAATCCATGTAAATAATTTAAACAAAATTGCTCCCCAAATTATGAAATTATAATAAACGACAAACTTTCTGGTCTTGATAACTTTGCTCCCTGGGCCGATGTTACTTCCTGGTAGTATCTACCATAGGGCATAAAAGTTTATTATTCAGGAATTAGTTGGATGGAAGGTTTTTAAAATATTTCATTCCCTCTCTTCCTGATACATTTTGCTTTGAAAACAACTGGCCGGCTCTTTTACACTTATCGTAAGATTTTTTTTTTACCTTGTTTTGACTGGTGAGTTTTAATAATTCATAGTTTTTTGGGGGAATATATCAGAATGAATATGGCGTCCCATTTAGTCATCTCCTCAAATATAAATCACGGATTTAACTGGGATAATACTGGCGGTTTCTTTTACACGTGGATAGAAAAACTCATTGACCAATAATTTAATATATATTTGCTATATCTTCTGTATTCTTTTATCTATGCCTAGACGCATAATTAAGGTTCTACAAGTTTCTCCGTTGAAAAATATGTTCTTACATTTGTTGTACTTTACAAGCAAAATTGCGATAAAAATTCATAGAATAATCTTATCTGAAATATGGGGAGCAGGTTAAAGTTGGCTTATTTAACTCATGATCTCCCTCCGTCACATCACATATGAGTACTAGAATAAAAAATGGTATTTCCAATTTTTTGATGTCTGAAAAAATGGATTTTAATTTTACTATACTCATACAGGCTTATTCAAAAATTGATATTTGTATGAATATATTTCGATTTAAAGTATTTTATAAATGAGACGTATTGGGTTTCACGTATGGATATCATCAAACTTAACGAATGCTACTTGTAATTTTAGTGTAGGCAAAATTTTTCTTACGTCATCTGGAAGTGATTAACATATTAATTTGAAGCTTTTGGTTTAGTTCATAATATTTCTTTAAAAAATTGCTTTCTTTTCTCAAAATTAGATGAATATTGATATTGAAAGATTTAAGGCCCCATATTCATCATATCAGGTGGGAAAGTATCCAACCTGGATGTTTTTTTTTTTTTTTTGAAAACTATGACATTTCTAAAGGGCAACATTTTTAAATGCAACTCGCTTTTGATGTTACTTGATTAAACATTTATTATACTAATTATTTTTATAAAAACTATGTTTTTTATAGTAAAAGATATTACTTCTAAAAAACAGTAATTTAACTTAATCGACAACTTATTTAAGGAAGCTACGATTATAAATATTGTATTTGAGAGCAATAGAAATAATAATTCTGTAATAATTATGATTTTTTGACATATAACAAACTTCACCCGTTGAGGAAGATTCATAATAAAGTCCAGTCATTGCGGAAAATATAAAAATGTAAATTGCATTGTGCTCCACCGACTACATTAGTATAAACAGCAACCAAAATACTAAAAACAAATTATATTAAGAATAATAGTAGATATTCAAAATGATTCAAAAGTATAAGAATTTAATCATTATTGTTAATTTAATTATATAAAAGGAAATAGAAAGTTCTCGTTCACAGGCCGTACCGACTTATGGTATGTGTAAGTCACTTGACATAACTATCATTTCTATTTCTTTAAAAATCTATATCTCGGAATCAAAATGACACTGTGATCCTTCAGCTAATATTTTGCAGCAGAACATTGTGTTTCATATGGCTAGAATTTTTCATTCACGAGAAATTGTGAACCTCACACACCGAGTTTGCTTCATAATAGACATAGATGATCTTCTAAACCAGAAAAACAGAATCAACAAACTTTTTAAACGATTGTAATAAAATTTAGAACATTGATCCATTACATCATTTTGTTGGAGCTGATTTAATGTGGTGTAAATTGGGAGAAGGACAGTGCACGAAGGACTAAAAAATGTGTAATTTAATTCAAATTAATTAGCTGCGTTTATCTTATATTAGTACAATATTATAGATAAAAAGTTTAAGAGAAGCGGTAATGTGTTTGGTCAGGATAAGCCCTGATACTATCGTTTTATAATCTCATCCGAAAAAACCATTCTTCACTAAACTTAGTGTATTTTTTGCCACACTGTCACGAAAAGGATTTAAAATTTTAAGTTTTCGGTCGGCGAGAAGTTTGAAAAAGCGTGAAATTAATTTAAAAATGCATTTTATTTTTCATTCTTTACTTTTACTTACAAATAAAACAAAACTTTTGGAGGAAGAAACAAATATTAACAAACTAAAACTTTTCTAATTAATCTAAAACATATTTACACTTAAATTATATTTGATGGGATTATTCCGATAGTTCCCAATTGAGACATCCTAATGTCGCCTCCAAGGTATCTTCAGGGATTTCGTCTTTACTGTTAAGGTACTCAAAATCCTTAAAATCCATACCGGAGGGGTAACTGGAATTCGAATTTTCAAGCTTATCCGGTTGAGTACAGTTTTGATCGTTCTGCTCCTTCTTAGATCTCGATCTGCGATTCCGGAACCAATTTTTTATTACCTCTTCGTTCAGGCTTAAACGCTGGGAAAGTCTCAGTCTTTCCTCATCGGACACTTTGCTCTGAATACTATATTTTTTCTCTAATTCCTGAAGTTGAATACTGGAGAATATCGTCCTTGTTTTTCTCTGTTTATTTACGCCTTTTTCGAGTTCTGTAAAAGGAAGAAAAGTTTTTTTTAAATAAAATAAATTTTAATATTTTATAGGCGAATTTCTTACCAGCTTGGTTTGATGTCGCAATTTGATTACAAGTTTCATACCCTTCAAAATGGAAATCTATCGGATAAGCGTTTAACTCTGCTAATTTTGTATACTGTAAAGAAAGAAAAAATGTTAAATAGAAAACCGATTTTTAAAAAAGTACAATATATATGCTCAAAATGTTAAAACTTTTACTCACCGAATCCAAATCTACGCACGATAAAGATTCCTTATTCCCACTGCACGAATACATTTTATTATTTTAAAAATTGCAGCACAATTGGCAAACGACAACTTGAATATGATCCTGAAATGTTTTGTGAAGTATTATATATAGGTCCCGAATATTAAAACATTTGATTTACAGGACAAGTGGGGGGAGATTGCAAAATCCAGCTACCTGTATTAATTGGACGCCATTGGCCTGAAGTTTCTGGATTTATTACCTGACATAATTTTAAAAAGAAAATAACATGGTCATAAAAGGATATTCCTAATATTTTCAATATGTTCATCGGAAATGCAGATCCTGGAAATGTTTATGGTTTGCTTCTGCCTCTTTATAACTCCGCAAATTCAAAAATCGTACAAATAAATTTTATTGTTCTATGCTACTGAAAATTAATGTTCTTAGTTGTTTAAATAGGTTCACTTAACATAACAGAACAAAGAAAGAAGGAGGAAGAATTTCAAATCTAAGATAAGGGAAATTCCATTTTCTAAAACAATAATGTTTGAGGACGCGTTCATTTTGGAAGGAGTGTCAACATAGGTTTGATGAGAAACAAATGGCGGCGTTTTTGTTTTGGTTTTCGTTTTAGCGAAATCCTTATAATAAATTATAAATAACATAAATGTATATTTATTAAGATTTAATAAATGAAAAGCTAGTTAATTTAAGTTTTTAAGTGGTAGAACACTTTTTAACAAGTTGAAATACAATTAATTCCTTGTTTTCCTTTCTAGGTCCTTATTTTGCTTTTAGGACGTATTGTTCAAGTTTTAAGTTTCATTAAAAGTCCCATTTCCATGCAAAATTACAACATATTTAACTTCTTAAAACATAAATATTATTTTACATAATTATTAAAGAGTTTAAACATTTTAAAACGTTTGGATTCTTCTTAACTATTTAAAAATCGCAAATACAAGCGAAATCTGAAAACCGAAAACAGCAAAACGAAAGACTTGTTAAACTGAAAGGACATAAATTTGGTTTAAAAATGAACCTCATTTTAGTTTTAATAAGAATAAGCCAAATGGATCCATTTTTATTTCATCCATATTCAATACGATTTTGATGGACTTTACTACGATTTTTCCCTGAGTGGATTTCTAAACTCGACATGGAAATTTGTGATTAGTTTTTAATCAACTAGTTTTAGTATTGAAAAGGCGCCAAGTATATTTCTTATGAAAACATAAGCATTTTCTTTACTTCTTCTTAAAGAGTTTGAACATAAATTTGTTAGAAACATTATGATTTCATAATGAACAAAATTATAAATTTATTAAAATATTCTTTCAGAAAGGTAATTAAATGAGGAATTCAGTAACGTAGCGTCGGTGTTTCTCAAAGGGATGTAAAATTGAAATTTATCAATCAAATCGGTCAACGCTCACTAAATCGAACAAAGCCACCGCAGTCAGAGTTATCAACATTTCCTCTCCATCATTTTTGTCTTAACAGAAAAATGGAAGAATTTAATTGAGGCAACGCATACTGAGAAATCAAAACAAAACAGATGCTATGAGCGTTTCGAAACGCCAAAAATCATGCCTAATACTGTTCGATGATATCATGTTTTTTAGTCAAATGTCAAATTTCACGTTTAGAAATGAAAAAAAAGATTGGAATTATTTGGAATTTAATTTTAAAATATATTCGGAATTTTTCAACAATTTCATTGGCAGATTTTGAATTTTTCGCCCAAACAATTGGACCGAAAGTCGAATTACCATAATTTTAGCACATTAGCCTCCCACCACTCCATTTTATTTTTTCTTTTCAAGAACTAGAACACGAAATTAAATATCACGAGCGCTATGGAAACTAAACAACTATGCGTAATTGATGACATGATTTTAATAAGGATTGAAAACTAGACTTGTCAATCAAAAGGCAGAAAAAAAAAATATATAAGTATCCCTTTCGATAATTTCCATACGAACACCATATAAATAGGTGCCAGTTGCAATTACCAGAAAACCCAATTCCTTTAAATCAAGAAATTGTAAAAGATTTTGTCTGGAAAATTTGTTTGCATGTACTATTTTATTGCAATGCAATAAATTGCTATCAAATTACATATGGAAAAAAAAATGTGTGAGCATCTAGAAAATATTTCCCAAATACTAGGAAAAACCTGCAATAAAATTTATTTCAATACTTTCCTGATTAAAACTGAAAAAATTTTAAGTAATTAGCCTTCCGTAAATAGAAAGATTTGCCAGAATTGAAAAAAATAATTGTTTTATAATTCTAAAGTTATTAAGAAAAATTGCAAAATAACTTGAAAATAGTGATTCTAGAACAGTTCACAGTAAAACAATTCACAGAAAAACAATTCACAGAAAAACAATTCACAGAAAACAATTCACAGAAAAGCAATTCACAGAAAACAATTCACAGAAAAGCAATTCACAGAAAAACAATTCACAGAAAAGCAATTCACATAAAAGCAATTCACAGAAAAACAATTCCCAGAAAAACAATTCACAGAAAAACAATTCACAGAAAAGTAGTTTACGGAACTAAAATATCTTGAAAGTCGCCGCGATTTTGAAAATTCAGCCTTTTCAATTATAAATACCTTTTTTTTGGCTTTAAGCTTTCCAAAAAATGAGAAATGAAATGGCTTTCGGTTATGGGCTTACAAAATTTTACGCCATTTAGTAGAGATATAATTTGCTCGTTACATTTCAATAAACAGGATCTAAAGCGAATAATTTAATGTTGTACGCTTAAGAGAAACTTGTTTTTTGGAATAAATAACGCAAACATTTTTCGCAATTCTGATTTTCCAGAATACATAAGCATTAAGCCCATTTAAAGTGTTGCCCCTCCAAATTAATATTTTTAACGCCGCCACTACGCCCATCTGTATTGTTACAATATAAGCTTATTGATGTATGCGCGTGTGAGTAAGAAAAATCACGTTTTCTCCCATGAAGATTTTGATTTTAAAGATGCTTGTGGCTATGTGTTAGTGATTATTTTTTTTAAATCAATTATTACCTGGCTCAGGTATAAATTTGGTAAATAAATAATAACATATAAACATGGTCATAATCACATAAGACATTCTGTGAAAGTTTCAAAGCAATTGGTCAAGAAGTTTCGGAGATTACCGGTTAGGAACAAGCGAACATTTACGATTTTATTTATATAGATATTCCGCTTTCTTTAACGAATTTTGACGCTTTCAAAAATTCGCTTTATTAAGCAAATAATCATAATGGGGAACTGAATGGGAAGCAGTATATAATATTGAGATTTAATCGCATTTTACACAAATTCTGCTATACTAAATAAAACATATTATTCGCACTAAATTTCAGAAAAACTCAACAAAAAAAACTCTAAAGCAAATAAAAAAACGAGCAAAATCATTAAATTAATTAAATTAAATTAAATGAAATATATAAACATATTAGCAGAAATTCAGACTTATGTTTTGCATGACAGTTTTTGCATAATCCTACGCTTTCGTAGCATCCTTTTCATATACATATATGAAGCGTCGCAAGAAATGTAACGTCGACAGTGTCAATTTAAAAAAAAAAGATGGTCTATCGCCTAATTATTCTTCAATTGATTTATATTCAATTGCGATATCAAAGAAATTCTTCCTTAACACCACTTCATAAAACATTTTCATAAACTACTCACTATTTATCTGTTATGGTCCATTTCTATAATATACAGAGTGGTCCTTTAACTCCCAAGAAGCCCATTTGACGTATATAAGACTTAACGATGTTTTTTTTTACCGTAGTTACAAAATATACAAAATTATAACGACAACAATTTGAATTTAAAGTACTGTTAATCAAAGTCGCTTTTTTAAAAAAAACCTACGGGTTTTTTGGGAGTTTTTCCGGTTTTGTGCTTTTATCCAGTTTTTTCATCAGATTTATATGTTGTGCTAATTTGTACGACATGTAATTTTTGGTACCATTGCAGCGCTGCAAAGCACGGTTTGTTTTAAATAGTATTTGTAAAAAAAAACTTTAAATACATACATTTTGATATCACACGGAGTTATTTTAACAAATACTATTAATGAGATTGCGTATGCAGACGTGCCCAAATCAGAATCCAAGTTGGAAACTCTCTTTAGTGCCTACATTTTGCTTGTAGGTTGCTAACTTTGCATTTTCGCAATATTAGGACAAAAGTTCCAATTGAAAAGAACAATTTGGAAATTAATTGATTTTAGATCGAACTACAACAATATAAATAAAAAACTCATAACCTTCAAGAGAATTTTAAATCAATTTCCACACCCGTAAACAATTAAATAACCCCATTTAAACTTAGAAGTTGTTTCGGCACAAGACGTACTTGAGGGGGATTTCACATCATTATTCCCGCAATCGACCTCTGGTCAGATTTTTTAAATAATGTGTTACTGCGGCTATGGAACCATTTTTATAAAAAAAAGATTCAACCTAAGATATTCACTCACTTTTTAGCCACTTTGATGGATCTGAAATCAAAGGACGACATTTAAACTTTGACTAAGAAAGTAATCCGTAAAAAGAGGATTTCAAAAATTGGATTAAATCGAATCGGCGTTCGAATGACTGTTGCAAAGGTGTATCGATCCTTGGCTTCGAAGGATTTACGTTGAATTGCGGTTGATAGTTTCCTATAACCTAAATATTTTGATGTTAGCGACGAAATCTCCAAAAATATTATGGATTTTTTTAAATACAGTATATATTACAGATTTAGGATTCTCAATAATTGAATTATTAATAACTCCATAAATGAACTTCATGATATATAGTTTCTTCAAAAATTGATTAAAAATGAGAAATTCAAGACAAAAAATTTTATTGTGTCCACAGGACCTTTTTGAATAAATAAGGACATTTATTTTATCATTTTCTAATACTGGAATCTAAAAATAATAAAATTTACGTTTAAAATTTTTCGAATTCCACATTTATCAACAATCCATAAAAATTTCCAGGATTTGCATTCCTGTAGAACATAATGAAAAATAAGGAGTAAAATTTTATGATGATGTCATTATTTTTGAAACTATATCAAGTAATAAAAACAACAAAATCCATTTCTTTATAGAGTTTTGATTCGTCCCCGAGGAAGTTTGATTTCTCAGTCTACATCCTTTAAATAAAATAACATATATTAGTTTCCTAAAACTACAAATTGTCCATCACAAATTATTTCGAACTCATATTTATTTCAGTCCTCCAAGTTTACGTACTTATATAATTTTCAAAAAATGTTGATAAATCAGTCAAATTTTAGCGAATGAGGCTGTTATTTAAATTCGGCAAGAAATTTCATTTTAAGTTTTATAAAAAAATTTAATGCAGATTATTATTGTTGTTTACTTACAGAATAATACGAATGTCAATATTCAATCAAACCAAATTCGGATCGGAAATAAAATTGGTACGAAATTAAGCTAAAGAATTTTAAATCATCTTTATATTAAAAGCATTTTGTCCTTTCTTATAACAGAACCTCCTAAGAAGAAGCAGAAACGAACAAGAATAGCGTCTTAAAGGTTGTGTCAAACCCGAAAGATCCAAATTGCGCAAAAGTTATACGTAGAAGAACGACAAACGAAGATCCGGTTCCAGAATCGCAGATCCAAACAAAAGAACAAGAATAACATCAGGACGTGGAAAATCAAAATCCTAATATTATTGATAGAATTTACCCAAAATCCACACGTATGTCGCCGATTATTGAAAATAATCATCCTCAAATAATAAAATTTAATACGGAATTCGAATGGATTATTACCAGTCGGGATCAAATCAGCGAAGAAATATTGGAGCCAACATTAGGATGTTTTAATTGGGATTCCCTCCGAAAATTTGATCAATAATAAATTACAGTTCAAACAAATTTTAGGTTAAGCAAATCCTTTTGTGTTAACAGAATATGTTCCAATGTACTTCTCATAAAAATGAAGACCGATCTTAATTAATTACCATATTAAGTAACATTAAAGCTAAAGTGTATTTTAAAAAGAATTTCCAAAATTTTGTTTTTGATGAAAATAAAGAATATTATAAATAAATGTTTAGTAACGTAAAAATTGCATTTTATTTTTAAAAAAATTCCCATTTTTCACTACGCCAACCAAACATTTCATAAAATCATTTTACCTTTTAGTAAAAGTTTTATCTCATTTCTGCACAATTTGGAATAACAAAAATTAAGTTATTTTAATTAAGTGAATTTGGAAAAGTCACTAACAACACCTTTTCATAAATTCAATTCAGCTGTAAAACAATATTTTTCAAGGCGTTACCTTTTACTTCTCCGAAACTATCCAACAATTGAAACTTGTTCAGGATGTTACGGATAAGTGCATTAAGAAAAGAATTCTCGTTAAAATATTGCTCATTATAGGTCCGTGCGAAATTTCCATGTGAACAGAATTAATTAGAATCATAATTTCAAATTTAGATCCCATTATATGAGATGTTTCAATAAATTTTAAAACTCACACAAGATTTTCAAAAATCGAGCACCGAATTTATTTTAACATTTTTGATATAAAAAACGAAAAATTTAAAATAATTTTCCCACAATACACTCTATTGCAAAATTTAGATTTAGAAAATTTAAATTTTGCAAATAAAAATATATTTTAAAACTAAATTCCAAATAATTTCAATCTCGTTTTTCATTTCAAAATGTGAAATTAGACGTTTGACCAAAAAACATGATACCATCGAACAGTATTAGGCATGATTTTTGGCGTTTCGAAACGCTCATAGCATCTGTTTTGTTTTGATTTCTCAGTATGCGTTGCCTCAATTAAATTCTTCCATTTTTCTGTTAAGACAAAAATGATGGAGAGGAAATGTTGATAACTCTGACTGCGGTGGCTTTGTTCGATTTAGTGAGCGTTGACCGATTTGATTGATAAATTTCAATTTTACATCCCTTTGAGAAACACCGACGCTACGTTACTGAATTCCTCATTTAATTACCTTTCTGAAAGAATATTTTAATAAATTTATAATTTTGTTCATTATGAAATCATAATGTTTCTAACAAATTTATGTTCAAATTCTTTAAGAAGAAGTAAAGAAAATGCTTATGTTTTCATAAGAAATATACTTGGCGCCTTTTCAATACTAAAACTAGTTGATTAAAAACTAATCACAAATTTCCATGTCGAGTTTAGAAATCCACTCAGGGAAAAATCGTAGTAAAGTCCATCAAAATCGTATTGAATATGGATGAAATAAAAATGGATCCATTTGGCTTATTCTTATTAAAACTAAAATGAGGTTCATTTTTAAACCAAATTTATGTCCTTTCAGTTTAACAAGTCTTTCGTTTTGCTGTTTTCGGTTTTCAGATTTCGCTTGTATTTGCGATTTTTAAATAGTTAAGAAGAATCCAAACGTTTTAAAATGTTTAAACTCTTTAATAATTATGTAAAATAATATTTATGTTTTAAGAAGTTAAAAATGTTGTAATTTTGCATGGAAATGGAACTTTTAATGAAACTTAAAACTTGAACAATACGCCCTAAAAGCAAAAAAGGACTTAGAAATAAAAAAAAATAATTCATTTTTTCCATCTTGATAAAAGCATTCTATCACTTTGGAACTTAAATTAACTAATTTTCTATTTATTAAATGTTAATGAATCTTTATTTATAATTTAATGAAATGTTTTAACAAAAACGAAAAACCAAAACAAAACACCGCCATTTGTTTCTCATCAAACCTATGTTGATACTCCTTCCAAAATGAACGCGTCCTCAAACATTATGGTTTTAGAAAATGGAATTTCCCTTTTCTTAGATTTGAAATCCTTCCTCCTTCTTTCTTTGTTCTGTTATGTTCAGTGAACCTATTTAAACAACTAAGAACATTAATTTTCAGTAGCATAAAACAATAAAATTAATTTGTACGATTTTCGAATTTGCGGAGTTATAAAGAGGTAGAAGCAAACCATAAACATTTCCAGTATCTGCATTTCTGATGAATATATTGAAAATATTAGGAATATCCTTTTATGACAATGTTATTTTCTTTTTAAAATTATTTCAGGTAATAAAACAAAAGACTTCAGGCCAATGGCGTCCAGTTAGTACAGGTAGCTGGGTTTTACAACCTCCCCTCCACTTATCCTTTAAGTCAAATGTTTTAATATTCGGGACCTATTAATTATGCATCGCAAAATATTTCAGGATCAGAGATTTTAGTCATCAGTGAGTGATTAGTGAGTGAGATCAGAGTGCAGCATTAGCTTCTGTTATTTGACTATTATTGTGTTACTCCATAGTATTTAGTGGTTTACATATTTTATTTACACGCATATACAGTTCCCACATTTATTCTATTAGTGAGTGTAACACAGTGAACAAGATTGAAAATCAATTCAAATTGCCTTCTAGCAATTTCTTTCCCCCGAGGGGGAAAACAGTGTATTTTTCAACACAGTTAGTGCACAAACAGTTACTTAGTGTACGTCATAATTTATACAAAAGGATCCAGACAAATCGACTTATTCGATTTCCTTAAAATCGAAATCGAATAAATAATTTTATTCGCTTTTCCATCATAATCATTTTGTCATCATATATCGACTAATTCCGTACAGTCGATTTTATATAATTCAACTCTATTCACTTCATATATAAGGATATTTCATCGCATTGTGTCATCATCTCTCCCAACTGGATGCATGCAGACTAAAGTTTGTTAAAATTTTCATTATCTACATTTTTATCTTCATCTTTTTTTTCACCTTTAATTCTCATCAGTCTCATCATATTTTTCATTCATTACATTTTATTTTTACATTATTATTACTAACACCATCATATTCTATACAAAAATTTGTTTCTTACTAACACGTCAATCGTGGACGACCTAAATTTAGGCCACACAAACTTAGCCTTGCTGAGAGGTAAATCTCGGGACTCCGCAAATGTTAGGCTACCCAGGTATTACATAAACTCGCCTATAAAAAGTGCGAAAAAAAGCGAATTGCAAATCGCATGGAATCGCCGGCCAAAAGAACATCTAAAGTTAGATCAAACATATTGTTATCGGCAAGAGACCCCCGACTCCAAGAGAAAAACATCATAATGGCCCAGCCATCCACCTCGGCGGGAGAGGGAAATCATTTTGCCAACCTACCAATCGATGTTGAGCCAAACCACACTATATATGATCTCAGGAGGACAAGAAGCACATCTTTCTCCTCCATTTCGAGTGCTAACTCAGATACCTCTAGCAGGCAAACAAGCAACACTGCTCCTTCTCAACTGCCCAAAAACCAAATAAGCAAACACATCCCTCCCATCATTTGCTAAAAATTGGACCACAAGAAAACCATAGCCACTTTAAATGCTCAGTTGAATGACAAGAGTTTCATATTAAAGAAAATAAATAAAAACTGTTCAAATATTAAAACAAAAAACATTTCAGATTACAATAAAGCCCTCAATATCTTAAAAACAGCCAAAATCAACAACTATACTTTCACGCCAAAGGAAAATCGTGCGTGGTGCTACGTCATCCGCGGAATCGACGCCAGCTACAACGCAAATGATGTTTCCATGGCCCTACATTCCCTAAATCTTAAGGTAAACTACTCTAAAGTAGATATATTAAAAACGCGCCAAAAAACGCACAACTCCCTCTTTTTTGTCAAAATCGACAGAAAGTCAGACATTAAATCGTTACTCGCAGTTCAATACCTTCTGCATCAAAAAATAAGCTGGGAGAAACTGAACCCACGCCCGCACCTCCAGTGCAAAAAATGCCAGCGGTTCGACCACGTAGCGCTAAACTGCAATATGCCCTACCGCTGTATAAAATGCTCTTCTACTCATGGGCCAGGAGAATGCAAAAGAACCACCACGGAGGAGGGGCAACCCTTCTGCGTAAATTGCAACAAATTAGGCCATCCCGCTAACTACCGAGATTGCCCAGCAGCAATAGCGTATAGACAAAAAAAAGAAAGCTTTACCAATACCAGACAAACCACACAAACACAGACCATAAACAAACAAACAAACAAAGAACACATGTTCGCAAACTTCGTGACTCCGTCACTCTCCTTCGCAGACGCAATAGGGGGAAAGAACCCTGTTACTCAAAGCCGCACGGCACCTTCAACACATTTCTCCAATCCTAACGCACCGGACCTAGACAACCTGAATTTTATACAACAACAATTTCAGGCACATTCCAACATGAAATTGTTCGAGCTATCGAATAAAATAAATGCATTGACCCAAACGTTAAAATCTAACACGAACGATGAAATCAAAAAACAACAAATGTTCAAATTTGCCTTCGAACTAGCTCCTTACATGCATTTATTAAACCCTTAAATTGAGTATGAAACTCTTTCTACTCAACACAAACTCAATTCAATCAAATCAGAAGCAAGTCGAACTTAATTCGCTCTTAGCTAAATATAACCCTGATATTGCGCTCATCACCGAAACTAGACTCAAACAAACAAACACGAATATTGGAAAAAAATTTCCAGGATATAGACTTTACAATTACGAACGAACAAACAATACTGGTGGAGGTGTGGCTATTCTCTCAAAATCTGCAATCCAAACCACCCAACTGGCGCTCCCATCATTTCAAACCATCGACTGCGTGGCAATCTCGGTCCAATTAAAATCTAATAAAACTATAACTTGCGTGAGTGTATATCACTCTCTAAAATGTGGGGCCAAAAAATTGGAAGCGAGCGATTTAGACTTGCTTTTCAGTTCTCTGCGCTCACTTAAACATCCATTTGTTGTAGGGGGGGACTTCAACTCAAAACACGCTTTCTGGTCCAACATATCAGAAGATGCAAATGGGCGATGTTTGCACAACTGGTACATGAACAACTACGACGCCATAAACATCAATTTATGGCATTCGCTATATCCGTCATACCCTTCTTCGGGATCTTATATTGATCTCTTTCTTGTGCACAACGACCTAACAATCAACAGTAGCTGTATAAGACACAACGCTTTACTTACGAAACCATCTTACTCTGACCACGACATTGTTTTTTTAACTATTGACGGTATTAAAGACTCAACAAAAAACAGGTCTCGCAACTGGCCTATTGACTTTCTAACAAAAACCCCAATTAAAGTTTTTGACTACTCCAAAGCAAATTGGCAGAAAGTAAACAAAATTGTTGATAGAAAGTCAAGGGAGCTAGCGATTAATCCTCATAGCAACATGACAAAAACACAACTAGACGAAACAATAGACAAATTGACAGTTAACATAAACGACGCTATGAGACAAACAATCCCAACAATAACTCTTAAAAATACACACTATTCATTCAAAAATCGAGAACTTTCGATTTTATTAGCGGCAAAAAAACGACTCAAACGTAAACTATACAGAACACTAACGAACAACAGTTTCTTAAAAGACGCTCACTTCTATCAATTAAAACAAGAATTGAAGAAACTAAACGATGACATCGCTGCTCAAATACGGACGAACGTAAACGACAATTTTAAATACAGACTAGAAAACCTAAAAAAAGATAATAATCTTTTCAAAAACATAAACAAATTAAAAGCGAACAAAACAGACATGAGCATCACAAAACTAAATATAAACAACACGCCAGTTTTCGACATACCGACCATTAATAACCTGCTTGCTTCAACGTTTTTAAAAGCACATGGTCAAAACCAGAATCTAGGTTCCGTTGACTTTACGAACGACATAAACAACGAAATTAAACTATTTCTCGACCAATACAAAGACTTTAAAATAACTAACTTTGACGCTGAAAATCCAGCAGACAGGTGCACAAGACACAAAGAGATATTCATTACACCCAAAGAACTGAACTACATTATAAGATCCCTAAGAAACAAAAAATCTTGCGGTTTTGACGGTGTTCCCAACATTGTCATAAAAAAGCTATCACGTTCCTGTACCAACATATTATCAATAATATTCAACAATTGTGTAAACATCGCCTATTTCCCAGCGGCGTGGAAAACTTCAAAAATTATTCCCCTCCAAAAACCCAAAAAAAATGTTCTCCTTCCGTCCAGTTATCGTCCAATTTCCTTGCTGAGCTGTTTTAGCAAACTTCTGGAACGTATTATACACACAGGATTGACTAACTTTCTCGAAGAAAACGTCATTATACCTCAACTACAATTTGGTTTCCAAAAAAAACACTCGACTCTGGACGCACTAACCATTTTACACAACAACATAGTACATAACATGACACATGGCAAAATTACTGTTGCAACCTTGATCGACCTGGCAAAGGCGTTTGATTCTGTTTGGATCAACGGTCTGATCTGGAAGCTTAAATCCCTTAAATTTCCCACTTACCTCACCTTATTCATTTCAAATTTCCTTAAACACCGGAAATTCTCCGTACTAAACGCTAACACCCTTTCTAACATTCTAACAATGCCCGCAGGTGTACCGCAAGGTGCCATAATATCCCCCACCCTTTTTAATATCTTCCTATCCGATATACCTTCCTCCCATAGTCCCATTTTTAACAACACCTCATTAAACCCGTGCAACACACTAGCTTTCGCTGACGACCTGATAGTATTCACCTCTTCCTGGTCGATCGAAAACGCAGCCATAAGACTAACAAACGAACTCAAAATTCTACATGACTACCTAACGACATGGAAACTAAAAATAAACACTGACAAATGTGAGACAATACATTTTACAGGACCAGACTGCAAATACAAAAGAAAACTTAAAAAGGTGAAGACCAGTCCTGATGTCATTATAAATAACAACATAATAAAGACGGTCAATACGGTAAAATACTTAGGTCTTCACCTACAAGCAAACTTAAAAAGCAAGACGCAACTAACGTTCATAACAAACAAAGCTAAAGCAGCTCACGCTATCCTCTTCCCCTTCCTAGGTTATAGAAGTCCCCTCAAAACTGAGGTGAAGCTCCTCCTCTACAAACAAATCATCCGCCCCACGCTCACATATGCCGCTCACGTCTGGGCTCCAAAAATGTCCAATACACAATGGGAGAAACTACAAATGCAGGAGAGGAAGTGGCTCCGTGCCTGTCTAGGGGTCACCTACAAAAGGAAAAATGCACACGAAAAATTCCAGCACACGGTAAATAACAAAGAATTGTATGACTTGGCGGGGATACCTCCAATCAAAGACTTTATACTGAAACTGACTGACAAATACATCAAAAACTTACAAAACCACGATAACGTATTAGTAACTAACTCTTTACCGACTGACGTGACCCTACAACAACTATATCATACATACCGTCTTAAGCCGATTGGTCTACCGACAACAGTGTAAAAACACATTAATGTTCTTCTGGTCATTCCGCTCAACCAAATGATAACCGCGCTATGAGTTCCTCTCAACAGGGCTAAGTTAAGGTAATTTAGTTCGTAAATACTTGTTATTTTTGTTTTTTAATTTTTTTCAAAAAATTTTTTACACATTAATATTAGTTATTACAGCATAGTATCTTACTAGAAACACACATCACCTTAGTTAAGTTAGTTTTAATCTAGACGTTAAGGTAGACTTAGTAAATTACACTTATAAATTTTGCCGTTAGATTAAGTATACATTATAATTAGATGATTGAATAAATGGATTTTAAAAGTAAAGTTTCAGGATCATATTCAACTTGTCGTGTGCCAATTGTGCTGCAATTTTTAAAATAAAAAAATGTATTCGTGCAGTGGAAATAATGAATCTTTATCGAGCGTAGATTTGGATTCGGTAAGTAAAAGTTTTATTATTTTTAGCATGTACTTATATATTGCACTTTTTTAAAAATCAGTTTTCAATTTAACATTTTTTCTTTCTTTACAGTATACAAAATTAGCAGAGTTAAACGCTTATCCAATAAATCACGTGTTTGGAGTATGTCAAAATAAACAAACTAGTAAGATATTAAATTGAAAAATTCCAAAATTAATTTTATTTAAAAATATTTTTTTTTTTTTTACAGAACCTAAAACGAAACCGAGACAGTCGAGAACAAAGTTTTCAAGGGACCAGTTAATAGAACTAGAACGAGAATTTAGTATTGATAACTACGTGTGCCGTCCACGGAGATTGAAAATTGCTCACCACTTAACGCTGGAAGAACGACAAGTGAAGGCCTGGTTCCGGAAGCGTAGAACAAAGTGTAAAAAGGAGAAACAAATCGAAAGTGTTGTGAGACTTGATACAAGTGAACGTTTGAGTAAACAAAACTCAAATTCCAATAAAGGACTTTCGACTTACTCAAATTCAGAAACAATAGAGTGTAAAAAGCAGATTATTGAAAACAATGTTGATCAACAAATGGATACCAGCTTCCAAAGGATTCCGAATTATTTTAATAAGGAGGATAAAACCTTTGAAGAAATGTTGGAGCCGACCTTGGGTTGCCTTAATTCGGACTTGCACGATCAGTTGCATGAATTTTTAGTTTTTAATTAAGTCAGGTATCCGGTTTTTCGCCGTATTGTTTGTCCTATCAAAAATATATTTTTATAAATCTTGTATAGTGTAAATAAATAATTAAGTAACATTAAAAATGAATTGTCCTTTATTAATGAATAAATGTTGCCTTTTAGAAATGTCATAGTTCTCGATAAAAAAGACATCAGAGTTGGATACTTTCCCATATGAATAAGACCCACGGCTGTGGGGCCTTAAATATTTCAATCAAAACATACTCAGCTAATTTGGCAAAAGGAAAAAAAGTTTTTAAAAAAATATTATGAACGCAACAAAAAAGATTCAAATTTAATTTGTTAATCATTTCCAAATAACGTAAGAAATTTAAATTTGTTCTATAATAAAATTACAAGTCGCATTATGCAAGTTTTATGATCTCCATACGTGAAACCCAATACTTCTGCTTTAAGGATTACTTTAAATCGAAATATATTCATACAAATCATAATTTTTGAATAAAGCTGTATGAGTATAGTAGAATTGAAATCCATCTTTTTAGATATCAAAATATGGGAAATAGCGTTTTTCATTCTACTATTCTCATATGTTACGATAATCATGAGTTAAGTAAGCTAGATCTAATCTCTTCGACTCCATATTATAGGTAGACTTATTCTAAGGGTTTTCATCTGAGGCGCAATTTTGCTTGTAAAGTACAACAAATGTAAGTATATATTTTCCATCACAGAAACAGATAGAAACTAATTTATCCACCTAGGTCATATAATCAAAAGTCACAATTTTATATAGTAAAGGTAACGGTTTTATGGCACGAGTCCTTTTAGTTGAAATAATTTTCAGGAGAGGGACACTTTAGTTTTGGATCAAATATTAAGAAAAGCAAGGAAAGTTTTAGTGGTAATAAGCCTCTTACATTCTTATACCTAATATTCCATTTTTATGCCCTATTGTAGGTACTACCGGAGGGTATATTAGTTTTGTCACTCTATTTGTAACACATCGTCGTGTCAGGAATCAAAAGTTATATCGATTTATGCATGTCAGTCCGTGCGTTCGCCTGTACACTAGATAACTCAAAAACGCGTTATCCGATTTGGATGAAATTTACAATGTTAGTTGCTAATTCCTTAGCAACGTTATAAAGGAAAAACCAGGGTAACCGGAAAGTTTTGTCGTTTTTTTGTTTATGGTTTTTCGGGTTTAATCGGAAAATTTGTGAATCAATTTTGTTTAAATTAATTATATAGGGTAACTACATAAATAGACGATACCATTTTAAATTTCAATCAAATCAGTCCAAGTATAAAGGAGAAAGAATTAACCCTAGGAGAAAATATCCCTCTTTACAAAGTTTTTTTGATGTAATTTAAAAACTAATACACCGATTTGAACACAATTTACAGATTGGACTTATGTTAGCGGAATCTAAGTTATCTGCCAATCGGAAGAAATTTTGAAAAGGAGGAACAAAGTTATAAAGAAAAAACCATGAAATAATGTTAGTTTTGACAGTTATTCTGCTCCATTTCTACCATAGGGCATCAAAAAATCGGCTATAGGCTGAGTTACTATATGTTTTTTAATGAATTTTGTCGCTTTCAAAAATTCGCCTTATTAAGCAAATAATGATAATGGGGAATGGAATGGGAAACAGTATATAATATTGAGATTTAATCGCATTTTACAAAAATTCTGCTATAGTAAATAAAACATATTATTTGCACAATATTTCAGAAAAACTCAACAAAAAAAACTCTAAAGCAAATAAAAAAACGAAGGAAACCATTAAATTAATTCAATTAATATCTAATGAAATGTAATATATGAACATATTAGCAGAAATTCAGATACATGACAATTTTTGCATAATCCTACGCTTTCGTAGCATCCTTTTCATATACATATATGAAGCGTCACAAGAAATGTAAGCTCGACAGTGTCAATTAAAAAAAAGATGGTCTATCGCCTAATTATTCTTCAATTGATTTATATTCAATTGCGATATCAAAGAAATTCTTCCTTAACACCACTTCATAAAACATTTTCATAAACTACTCACTATTTATCTGTTATGGTCCATTTCTATAATATAGAGAGTGGTCCTTTAACTCCCAAGAAGCCCATTTGACGTATATAAGACTTAACGATGTTTTTTTTTTACCGTAGTTACAAAGTATACAAAATTATAACGACAACAATTTGAATTTAAAGTACTGTTAATCAAAGTCGCTTTTTTTAAAAAAAACCAACCGGTTTTTTGGGAGTTTTTCCGGTTTTGTGCTTTTATCCAGTTTTTTCATCAGATTTATATGTTGTGCTAATTTGTACGACATGTAATTTTTGGTACCATTGCAGCGCTGCAAAGCACGGTTCGTTTTAAATAGTTTTTTTAAAAAAAAAAACTTTAAATACATACATTTTGATATCACACGGAGTTATTGTAACTAAGACTATTAATGAGATTGCGTATGCAGACGTGCCCAAATCAGAATCCAAGTTGGAAACTCCCTTTATTGTCTACATTTTGCTTGTAGGTAGCTGACTTTGCATTTTCGCAATATTAGGATAAAAATTCCAATTGAAAAGAACAATTTGGAAATTAATTGATTTTAGATTGAACTACAACAATATAAATAAAAAACTCATAACCTTCAAGATAATTTGAAATCAATTTCCACACCCGTAAACAATTAAATAACCCCATTTAAACTTAGAAGTTGTTTCTGCACAAGACGTACTTGAGAGGGATTTCACATCATTATTACTGCAATTGACCTCTGGTCAGATTTTTTAAATAATGTGTTACTGCGGCGATGTAACCATTTTTATAAAAAAAAGATTCAACCTAAGATATTCACTCACTTTTTAGCCACTTTGATGGATCTGAAATCAAAGGACGACATTTAAACTTTGACTAAGAAAATAATCCAGAAAAAGAGGATTTCAAAAATTGGATTAAATCGAATCGGCGTTCAAATGACTGTTGCAAAGGTGTGTGGCGTCTAGTACACGCAGCGCACTGGAATCTAGTACAAAAAATTAATTTTACAATATATGTGTTGACGGCTATGCTTCACATGGCGTCGTGAGTTAGACATCTTAAATAAAGTAAAATTGTTAAGTTTGAATATAAAAAACGCATTTTATTTCGGCCATTCGCATCCATTAAAAATAGTGGCGCAAGATTTCAAGTAATATCCTGAAATTACCGACCACGCCAAAGGTGTATCGATCCTTGGCTTCGAAGGATTTACGTTGAATTGCGGTTGATAGTTTCCTATAACCTAAATATATTGATGTTAGCGACGAAATCTCCAAAAATATTATGGATTTTTTTAAATACAGTATATATTACAGATCTAGGATTCTCAATAATTGAATTATTAATAACTCCATAAATGAACTTCATGATTTATAGTTTCTTCAAAAATTGATTAAAAATGAGAAATTCAAGACAAAAAATTTTATTGTGTCCACAGGACCTTTTTGAATAAATAAGGACATTAATTTTATCATTTTCTAATACTGAAATCTAAAAATAATAAAATTTGCGTTTAAAATTTTTCGAATTCCACATTTATTAACAATCCATAAAAATTTCCAGGATTTGCATTCCTGTAGAACATATTGAAAATACAGTGGTGTTCAATGAAATCCGGACACCTATCATTTTTCGATTTGAAGCGATTTTTTTCAAAGAAGTAGTGATGCTCATTCGGTGAAATAATTTTTTAAATTACCTCAGGTAATATTTACTGAAAATATTATATGGTTCAATCAGTATTTTTGGTTTTATTCGAAAATTAAAAAAATTCATAGGAATTCAGATGATTTTTTGCAAATATTACGTTTATTAAGATACAAAAAAAAAACATGTTATAAATAGATTCAATAAAATTTATCAATTGTATTTTGTACACACTAGTTGGGACCTCCTATTTAATATTTAGTATGACTGCCATTTGCCTTAATAACCGCTGTGCACCTGTGCTTCATGGAATTCACCAAATTTCCAGTGACGTCATCATTAATTTCATCCCAAGCACTTTGAATTTGCCGCTTTAAGTCTTGTTGTGTTTGGGGATTACCTTTACAGACTTTTTTTCATAATAGCCCAGATATTTTCGATGGGATGAAGATCTGGGCTGTACGGAGGCCATTCCAATGTCTGAATATCGCGTAGCCGCCCATCCCCGACATGCAGCTTAAATTTGCTTTCGTCAGAGAACACTACTCTCTTCCACGTCTCTGGGGTCCAACTGGAATGTTCCTGGGCCCACCGAAGCCGAGTGATCTTTGATGAAACCTTTAAAGATGGCTTTTGAAGCGAGCAACGCGACCTTAGATTTGCCTCAAGTAATCTCCTTCGCACGGTTACCGCAGAAATTTCAGTTCCACTAACTAAAGCCAGCTCCGCCTTCAATTTTGTAGAAGGTTCAAAACGGCCTCGTTTGCAACGAAGGACCAGAAATTGATCTTCTACTATGGCTGTCTTGCGTTTCCTTCCAGATCCTTTGGAGCGTTCTGTGGTCCCGGTATTTTTAAATTTTTTTATTAAATCAGCAACAGAGGACTTCCCCCGTGATACTCTATCACTAATTTCCCGTACTGACAATCCTTCATGCCATAATGCGATAATAACACTTTTTTCAGCATCACTTAATTTCGACATTTTTTTCATTTATTTAATGTTTATGCTTATAACTTGACTTATCGATTATTACTAAACTATTTTTTAAAATATACACTTACTACATAAATCAAGTAACTAAATACTGAAAAAAAAAATGGGAGGGGATTAAATTTCGACCTGCAACATGCATTTTTTCCAGGAATTCAAAGTGTCCGGATTTCATTGAACACCACTGTATAAGGAATAAAATTTTATGATGATGTCATTATTTTTGAAACTATATCAAGTAATAAAAACAACAAAATCCAGGTCTTTATAGAGTTTTGATTCGTCCCCGAGGAAGTTTGATTTCTCAGTCTACATCCTTTAAATAAAATAACATATATTAGTTTCCTAAAACTACAAATTGTCCATCACAAATTATTTCGAACTCATATTTATTTCAGTCCTCCAAGTTTACGTACTTATATAATTTTCAAAAAATGTTGATAAATCAGTCAAATTTTAGCGAATGAGGCTGTTATTTAAATTCGGCAAGAAATTTTATTTTAAATTTTATAAAAAAATTTAATGCAGATTATTATTGTTGTTTACTTACAGAATAATACGAATGAGAATATTTAACCAAATCAAATTCGGAACGCAAATCAAGTTGGTAAGAAATAAAGCTAAAGAACTTAAATTATCTTTATATTAAAAGCATTTAGTCCTTTCTTATAACAGAACCTCCTAAGAAGAAGCAGAAACGAACAAGAATAGCGTCTTAAAGGTTGTGTCAAACCCGAAAGATCCAAATTGCGCAAAAGTTATACGTAGAAGAACGACAAACGAAGATCCGGTTCCAGAATCGCAGATCCAAACAAAAGAACAAGAATAACATCAGGACGTGGAAAATCAAAATCCTAATATTATTGATAGAATTTACCCAAAATCAACATGTATATCGTTGATTATTGAAAATAATCATCCTTAAATAATAAAATTTAATACGGAATTCGAATGGATTATTACCAGTCGGGATCAAATCAGCGAAGAAATATTGGAGCCAAACATTAGGATGTTTTAATTGGGATTCCCTCCGAAAATTTGATCAATAATAAATTACAGTTCAAAGAAATTTTAGGTTAAGCAAATCCTTTTGTGTTAACAGAATATGTTCCAATGTACTTCTCATAAAAATGAAGACCGATCTTAATTAATTACCATATTAAGTAACATTAAAGCTAAAGTGTATTTTAAAAAGAATTTCCAAAATTTTGTTTTTGATGAAAATAAAGAATATTATAAATAAATGTTTAGTAACGTAAAAATTGCATTTTATTTTTAAAAAAATTCCCATTTTTCACTACGCCAACCAAACATTTCATAAAATCATTTTACCTTTTAGTAAAAGTTTTATCTCATTTCTGCACAATTTGGAATAACAAAAATTAAGTTATTTTAATTAAGTGAATTTGGAAAAGTCACTAACAACACCTTTTCATAAATTCAATTCAGCTGTAAAACAATATTTTTCAAGGCGTTACCTTTTACTTCTCCGAAACTATCCAACAATTGAAACTTGTTCAGGATGTTACGGATAAGTGCATTAAGAAAAGAATTCTCGTTAAAATATTGCTCATTATAGGTCCGTGCGAAATTTCCATGTGAACAGAATTAATTAGAATCAAAATTTCAAATTTAGATCCCATTATATGAGATGTTTCAATAAATTTTAAAACTCACACAAGATTTTCAAAAATCGAGCACCGAATTTATTTTAACATTTTTGATATAAAAAACGAAAAATTTAAAATAATTTTCCCACAATACACTCTATTGCAAAATTTAGATTTAGAAAATTTAAATTTTGCAAATAAAAATATATTTTAAAACTAAATTCCAAATAATTTCAATCTCGTTTTTCATTTCAAAATGTGAAATTAGACGTTTGACCAAAAAACATGATACCATCGAACAGTATTAGGCATGATTTTTGGTGTTTCGAAACGCTCATAGCATCTGTTTTGTTTTGATTTCTCAGTATGCGTTGCCTCAATTAAATTCTTCCATTTTTCTGTTAAGACAAAAATGATGGAGAGGAAATGTTGATAACTCTGACTGCGGTGGCTTTGTTCGATTTAGTGAGCGTTGACCGATTTGATTGATAAATTTCAATCAAACATCCCTTTGAGAAACACCGACGCTACGTTACTGAATTCCTCATTTAATTACCTTTCTGAAAGAATATTTTAATAAATTTATAATTTTGTTCATTATGAAATCATAATGTTTCTAACAAATTTATGTTCAAATTCTTTAAGAAGAAGTAAAGAAAATGCTTATGTTTTCATAAGAAATATACTTGGCGCCTTTTCAACACTAAAACTAGTTGATTAAAAACTAATCACAAATTTCCATGTCGAGTTTAGAAATTCACTCAGCGAAAAATCGTAGTAAAATGCGTCAAAATCGTATTGAATATGGATGAAATAAAAATGGATCCGTTTGGCTTAATTTTATTAAAACTAAAATGAGGTTCATTTTTAAACTAACTTTGACAACTTTTCCGTTTTGTTGTTTTCGGTTTTCGGATTTCGCTTGTATTTGTGATTTCTAAATAGTTAAGAAGAATCCAAACGTTTTAAAATGTTTAAACTCTTTAATAATTATGTAAAATTATACTTATGTTTTAAGAAGTTAAAAATGTTGTAATTTTGCATGGGAATGGAACTTTTAATGAAACTTAAAACTTGAACCTAAAATAAAAAAGGACTTAGGAATAAAAAAAAATAATTCATTTTTTCCATCTTGATAAAAGCATTCTATCACTTTGGAACTTAAATTAACTAACTTTCTATTTATTAAATGTTAATGAATCTTTATTCATAATTTAATGAAACGTTTTAACAAAAACGAGAAACAAAACAAAACACCGCCATTTGTTTCTCATCAAACCTATGTTGATACTCCTTCCAAAATGAACGCGTCCTCAAACATTATTGTTTTAGAAAATGGAATTTCCCTTTTCTTAGATTTGAAATTCTTCCTCCTTCTTTGTTTGTTCTGTTATGTTAAGTGAACCTATTTAAACAACTAAGAACATTAATTTTCAGTAGCATAAAACAATAAAATTAATTTTTACGATTTTTGAATTTGCGGATTTATAAAGAGGCAGAAGCAAACCATAAACATTTCCAGGATCTATATTTCTGATGAACATATTGAAAATATTAGGAATATCCTTTTATGACCATGTTATTTTCTTTTTAAAATTATTTCAGGTAATAAAACCAGAAACTTCAGACCAATGGTGTCTAGTTACAACAGGTAGCTGGGTTTTGCAACCTCCCCTCCACCTATCCTTTAAGTCAAATGTTTTAATATTCGGGACCTATATATTATCACAGAGTATATAAACAGAGGAATTTTTATATATAAAATTTATGTACGCTGTGTTTTCCTATCCGTGTGTAAAAAAAATCCCTAAAGTTAACATAGTAGAACGCGTGATTTTTATTGGAGGAATGGGACGCGATCTTCATTGTGATTTATTCCCCCAAAAAATTTCTGAAACATTTTGAAGCACCAATTAACTACAAAAGAGCATGGCTGGTTTTCAAAAGCAAAAAAAATATGGTCTTATACAGGGTGACACAAAATGAACGTTTTGTATTATTTAGGAGCCATTAAGTCCCTTGCAGTATGCGCTGTTGTTTCATCTTGTTGGAACCAAATCGTGGTTTTCCACAGCTGGCCTAAAAATTTTCCAACATGTTCCGATATTGAGCACTCACTATTAATGGAAATTGCAACACCGTCTTTATTTTCGAAGGAATTTGGACCAGTGATCCTCTCAGACGATACACCGCACCAAACAGTACACATAAGTGGGTGTAACTGTCGTTGATGAATTGCTCTTGGATTCTCTGTAGCCCATATCCTGCATTTCTGCTTGTTTATGAAACCGTTTAATTGGAAATGGGCTTCAATGCTCATTATCAAATTGTAAAAAAAAAGGACCGTTCATGTTCAAAATAAAGTTGGATGATTTTGGTTCGTTGCTCGATTATGTATTGTTCCATTTCACATTCCCCATTACAAAATCCTGTAATAACATTTTTAAAAAAATTGAACAAAAAATTATCAATAATTCATTCTACAACATTTTGCGCCACCCTGTCTTTCCTTTTATTTGATCTATATTTCACAACGTTGGCGGAGGCAGGTGTTTGATTTTTTGGCAATATGAAAATATTTTTGGTGATTTGATTCCATGAAAAATATATTTCAATATAATTTCTGGTCGAGTTTCTGGACAAATGTTTTAAGGCAGGGGGGAACACATTTTTTAGAAATACTCTTTTTGTGTTGTATTATCACAGATTGTGTGGTTTTTTTTAAAGAAATTTTAAAATCAATGTGCCGATCTGTGAATACATTTTCTATAAAACAAAATTATGAAGGGTCAGTTTTTTAAGCGATTTTATGATTTTTGTTTTTTTTGCTAGCTAAAAATTTTTTTAGGGAATGCATATAAATTGCAATATCGGGAAATATATAGTAAATATTTTTCTTAAGGCTTATGAGGAAAATCTCTCTCAAAAATGGATTGATTATGTTTTCAGTTTTTTTAATTTGTTTTGAGAAGATTTACTTGAAGACTTTTTTGAATTATTCATTTTAAAGGAACAGTGCTTTCTGAGGAGAACTAAGATCATGTAACTAAGCACTTTTTTTCTATGATCAAAACACGGGTTTTCTTCACAGAACCAATGCCCGTATAAAGAATGGCGCATGGAGGCAATAATACACACCCATCCTTATTTGAATTTAATTTCATTATTGCCAAAATAATGGCTATGAAATTGGTGTATTCGTCCAACGCTACCAATTGCGAAGCAGATGACGACGATTTTCTAAATTTGGATTGGAAGGCAATATTGAATTCAGAAGAATCTTATATTACCCAAGACACAACTGGATCAGATTTAACTTCTCGCACCTTTTCTCCGTTAGACGACCCGGAAATTGAACACGAAGATTTTAAAATTTTTGATAGCCCTAATGACACAGGTGCTCAACGCTTTTTTTCTGGTTTTATTTTATTTAAAGTTCTTGCGAAATTGAAATGTCTAGACTGTTGCGCATGCATGATTAAGTCAGAATCTTCAATGACAAAAGCTTCCGAAGCCTTAATTTTTTTCAAAAATTTTAGCCAAAATTCTGATTTTGGCAAATTAATTAATCCGACTGATATGTGTGCCGAGATTTTTAATCTACATTTCAATGTTTTTAATATCATTTTTGAAGAAAGCCCGGAGGTTAAAAACATTAAAAAAATTATAGAAGCTAAATGTTTTGAAGAAACCAATTCTTTATACGGGCATTGGTTCTGTGAAGAAAACCCGTGTTTTGATCATAGAAAAAAAGTGCTTAGTTACATGATCTTAGTTCTCCTCAGAAAGCACTGTTCCTTTAAAATGAATAATTCAAAAAAGTCTTCAAGTAAATCTTCTCAAAACAAATTAAAAAAACTGAAAACATAATCAATCCATTTTTGAGAGAGATTTTCCTCATAAGCCTTAAGAAAAATATTTACTATATATTTCCCGATATTGCAATTTATATGCATTCCCTAAAAAAATTTTTAGCTAGCAAAAAAAACAAAAATCATAAAATCGCTTAAAAAACTGACCCTTCATAATTTTGTTTTATAGAAAATGTATTCACAGATCGGCACATTGATTTTAAAATTTCTTTAAAAAAAACCACACAATCTGTGATAATACAACACAAAAAGAGTATTTCTAAAAAATGTGTTCCCCCCTGCCTTAAAACATTTGTCCAGAAACTCGACCAGAAATTATATTGAAATATATTTTTCATGGAATCAAATCACCAAAAATATTTTCATATTGCCAAAAAATCAAACACCTGCCCCCGCCAACGTTGTGAAATATAGATCAAATAAAAGGAAAGACAGGGTGGCGCAAAATGTTGTAGAATGAATTATTGATAATTTTTTGTTCAATTTTTTTAAAAATGTTATTACAGGATTTTGTAATGGGGAATGTGAAATGGAACAATACATAATCGAGCAACGAACCAAAATCATCCAACTTTATTTTGAACATGAACGGTCCTTTTTTTTTACAATTTGATAATGAGCATTGAAGCCCATTTCCAATTAAACGGTTTCATAAACAAGCAGAACTGCAGGATATGGGCTACAGAGAATCCAAGAGCAATTCATTAACGACAGTTACACCCACTTATGTGTACTGTTTGGTGCGGTGTATCGTCTGGGAGGATCACTGGTTCAAATTTCTTCGAAAATGAAGACGGTGTTGCAATTTCCATTAATAGTGGGTGCTCAATATCGGAAGATGTTGGAAAATTTTTAGGCCAGCTGTGGAAAACCACGATTTGGTTCCAACAAGATGAAACAACAGCGCATACTGCAAGGGACTTAATGGCTCCTAAATAATACAAAACATTCATTTTGTGTCACCCTGTATAAGACCATATTTTATAAATAAATTTTTTTTTCCTTTTGAAAACCAGCCATGCCCTTTTCTGAATAAGTAAAATATTTTTTTTTTAATCTCTGTTTTGATTCGTCCTTCATAATTATTTAGAAATTTTTTGGGAGAATATCAGAATAAAAATGGCGTCCCATTTAATCATTTTATTCAAATTATTTTGAAGAGGTGGTAATGCGATAAATCACACACACACTCTCAATTTTGACCGTTCAATACTAATGAAACTCCCGGGGCAAACTGTTCCAATACTGATATCGGATTTGGATCTTCTATGACTTCCATCTTTTTTGATATTATGCATCGCAAAACATCTCAGGATCATATTCAACTTGTCGTGTTCCAATTGTGCTGCAATTTTTAGAATAAAAAAATGTATTCGTGCTGTGGGAATAATGAATCTTTGTCGAGCGTAGAGTTGGATTCGGTAAGTAAGAGTTTTAACATTTTTACCATATATGCTGTACTTTTTTAAAAATCAGTTTTCTATTTAACATTTTGTCTTTCTTTACAGTATACAAAATTAGCAGAGTTCAACGCTTATCCGATAGATTTCAATTTTGAAGGGTATGAAACTTGTAATCAAATTGCGACATCAAACCAAGCTGGTAAGAAATTCGCCTATAAAATATTAAAAATTTATTTATTTAAAAAAACTTTTTTTTCTTTTACAGAACTCGAAAAAGGCGTACATAAACAGAGAAGAACAAGGACGGTATTTTCAAGATTTCAAATTCAGGAATTAGAGAAAGAATTTGGTATTCAGACCAAATTGTCCGATGAGGAAAGACTGAGACTTTCCCAGCGTTTAAGACTGAACGAAGAAGTAGTAAAAAATTGGTTCCAGAATCGCAAAGCGAGGTACAACAAGCAGGTCAAAAACAGCATTCAACAGGATGAGGATGAAAAGTCGAATTCCAGTTACCCCTCCGGTATGGATTTTAGGGATTTCGAGTATCTTACCAGTAAAGACGAAATTCCTGAAAAAAGCTTAGAGGCGACATTAGGATGTCTGGATTGGGGACTATCGGGGCAATTCCATTAAGTTAGAATTCAAGTGTAAATACGTCTTAGATTAACTTCAAAAGTTTTAGTTTGTAAATATTTGTTTTTCTCAAAAACTTCTGTTTTATTTGTAAGTAAAAATAAAGAGTAATGTAAATAATAATTAAGTAATGAAAAATAAAATGCATTCTTAAACAAATTTTATGCTTTTGTAAACTTTGCGCCTACCGAAAATTTAAAATGATAATTTTTTCACTCGCATTTCACAAAATTTTAAATCCTTTTCCTGACAGTGTGGAAAAAATATACCAAGTTTTATGAAGAATTGTGTTTTCGGATGAGTTTATAAAATGATTGTATGAGATAGTATCAAATTTCGTGCGTATACATTTTGAACGTGAAAATGTTCGCCTTGCTGTCCTCACCGAAAAAAGGTTGCGCGTGGAAGCAAAACGACATTCGCGAACTGTACGCGAAGCTGCGCGCTTCACGGAAACCAGAAATTTTTGTTTCGAAGTTTGCGCTAGTGGTTTTATTTGCGTTTTTTGCTTCCCGTCACCGATGGGAACTGAAAATGTTTTTGGTGTTTTAATATCTTTTTTCCTTGGAAATAATGACTTTTTTTGAACATGGTCTTCGATATAATGCCTATTTTTTGGACTAAAATTTAAAATGTTCATTAATTAGTTTAATTAAAATTTAGAAAAATTTTCATTCACATTTTTTTCTAAAATTGTGGACTTCAAATATTTAAAATTTATGATTCGAATTTGTATGAATTCATATACTAAATTAAGGATCATTGGAATTTCCGCAAATATAGTACCATATATTTATTAAAAAGTATCCTATTTTCAAGTTATTTTGCAATTTTTCTTAATAACTTTAGAATTACAAAACAATTATTTTTTTCAATTCTGGCAAATCTTTCTATTTACGGAAGGCTAATTACTTAAAATTTTTTCAGTTTTAATCAGGAAAGTATTGAAATAAATTTTATTGCAGGTTTTTCCTAGTATTTGGGAAATATTTTCTAGATGCTCACAAATTTTTTTTTCCTAGGTAATTTGGTTGCAATTTATTGCATTGCAATAAAATAGTACATGCAAAAAAATGTTCCAGACAAAATCTTTTACAATTGCTTGATATAATGGGATTGGGTTTTTTGGTAATTGCAACTGGCACCTATTAATTTGGTGTTCATAAGGAAATTATCGAAAGGGATACTTATGTTTATTTTTTTCTGTCTTTTGATTGACAAGTGTTGCTTTCAATCTTTATTACAATCGTGTCATCAATTACGCAAAGTTGTATAGCGCTCGTGATATTTAATTTGGTGTTCTAGTTCTTGAAAAGAAAAAAATAAAATGGAGTGGTCGGAGGCTAATGTGCTAAAATTATGGTAATTCGACTTTCCGTCCAATTGCTAGGGCGAAAATTTCAAAATCTGCCGATGAAATTCTTGAAAAATTCCGAAAACCACTTAATTTATCAATTTTCAAATTATTCAGTAACGCTTCCCTTTCTCTGGATCTTAAATAGGGTCTGACCCAACAGCGTGGTGACTTTCGTTTATTAGTTTCAGATAAAGTAATCAACGAAGCGGCGCAATACGTATTCAGATGTTTTCATTTTCGTTTTTGGAAATAATTTTGAAAACCGATATGCCACGTAAAACATATTTCCAAAATCAAAATTTTATAGTTTTTTCCATATATTTTTCGATAATAATTAATTTAATGGAAATCTAAAATTTTTTATTTTAAATAATAAAGTATTTCTGACATTAACATAGTAAAAATAAATGATAAAAATGTTCTCTTTAAAATTTTTTTATTAAAAACCATCGTTCCTACCTTCAAATAAAATTCCTATCCCCTCATATTATCTTTGAATTGCGGAAATCATCGACGAACACACATACCTGTTGTTTCAGCATGAAGCAGAAATTTCACCCCTTTTCACCAAACGTTCATGTGCGTGAGTTAGCCGCGAACTGCACGCGACAAAGATTTTCGGTGGGGACGAGAAACGTGCAAAACCGCGCACAGAATGCGCCGCAACTGCGCTTTGCTTCCACCAAACGCGTAAACAGTTTTTTCGCTTGGTGGAAGCGCGCCTTTATAAAGCAAAGTCGGTGAGTCAGGTTCACAATTCCTTGGGAATGAAATATTCTGGCCATATGAAACACAATGTTCTGCTGCAAAATATTAGCTGAAGGATCACAGTGTCATTTTGATTCCGAGATATAGATTTTTAAAGAAATAGAAATGATAGTTATGTCAAGTGACTTACACATACCATAAGTCGGTACGCCCTGTGAACGAGAACTTTCTATTTCTTTTTTTATAATTAAATTAACAATAATGCTTAAATTCTAATCCTTTTGAATCATTTTGAATCTTTACTATTATTCTTGATGTAATTTATTTTTAGTATTTTGGTTGTTTTTTATACCAATATACTCGCAAGAGCACAATGCAATTTACATTTTTATGTTTTCTCCAATGCTTGGACTTTATTTGAATCTTCCTCAACGGGTGAAGATTGTTATATATCAGAAAATTCTATTTATTATAGAATTATAATTTGTACTGTTCTCAAATACAATATTTATAATCGTAGCTTCCTTAAATAAGTTGACGATTAAGTTAAGTCACTGTTTTTATGAAGCATTATCTTCTCATAAAAAAAACTTAGTTTTTATAAAAATAATTGGTATAATAAAGAATTAATTAAGTGGCATCAAAAACGAATTGCATTTAAAAATTTTGCCCTTTAGAAATGTCATAGTTTTCAAAAAAAAAAACATCAAAGTTGGATACTTTCCCACCTGATATGATGAATATGGGGCCTTAAATCTTTCAATCAAAACAATATTCAGCTAATTTTGAAAAAAGAAAAATTTTTTTTAAATAAATATCATGAACTAAACAAAAAAGCTTCAAATTTAGTTTGGAAATCACTTCCAAATGACATAAGAAAAATTTTGTCTACACTAAAATTACCCGTCGCATTATGCAAGTTTGATGATATCCATACCTGAAACCTAATACGTCTCATTTATAAAATACTTTAAATCGAAATACATTCATACAAATATCAATTTTTAAATAAGCCTGTATGAGTATGGTAAAATTGAAATCCATCTTTACAGGCATCAAAAAATTGGAAATACCATTTTCCATTCTATTCTCATATTGGACGGAGGGAGATCATGAGTTAAGTAAGCCAATTTTTATCGCCATTTTTCTTGTAAAGTACAACAAATTTAAGAACATATTTTTCGACGAAGAAACTTGTAGAACCTTAATTATACCTCTAGGCATAGGTAAAAGAATACAGAAGATAAAGCAAATATATATTAATTTATTAGTCAATGTGTTTTTCTATCCGTGTGTAAAAGAAACCGCCAGTATTCTTCCAATTAAATCCGTGATTTTCATTGGAAAAGATGATTAAATTGGACGACATATTCATTCTGATATATTCCCCCAAAAAAACTATTAATTATTAAAACTCACCATTCAAAACGAAGTAAAAAAAAAGTATCTTATGATAAGTGTAAAAGAGCCGGCCAGTTGTTTTCAAAGCAAAATGTATCAGGAAGAAAGGGAATGAAATATTTTGAAAACCTTCCATCCAACTAATTCCTGGATAATAAACTTTTATGCCCTATGGTAGATACTACCAGCAGGTAACATCGACCCAAGGAGCAAAGTTATAAAGACCAGGAAGTTTATCGCTTTTTATAGTTTCATATTTTTGGAGCAATTTTGTTTAAATTATTTACATGGATTGACTACATAAATACACTATACTATGTTAAGCTTCAGTAAATCTGTCCAAGGATATTGCAGAAAAAAATAGCTGTAGGAAAAAATAAACTCCCTACCTATGAATTAGAGCGAATTTGAAGAAGACACAATAAAATTATGGACAAAAATTTTGAAATAGTACTAGTTTGGTGGTTTTTTCTCAGGATTAATTTATTGAACTATAGATTTGTTGCCTACGAATCCCATGTATAACATCTAAAAAATCGGCTATAGACCGATTTTTATTTACTATGCCTTTTGTTTCGTGATTTATTTATGTAAATGTGTGTGTCTAGCCATCTAAGGAATATGTTTGTGTTGAATAAATTGGTTTTCGCTCTAAAAATAGATACAAGAGATTCATATTTTTAATTCTGGCTTTGAAAAATATTTTCTTCCATTTCGAAAGCTATTTTAACTTCTATACGAAGTGTATAATTATAAAATAGAAAAATGTGTTTTTTGCAAATTTCCATATTTTAAAGGGTTCTAGTTTGGTAAGAGGAGTTCTTCGCCACAAGAACGGTTTTATCAGAAGATGGGTTCGATCGGCACAAAACTTCAGCTAGCTGCCGAACAAAACTTTTAAGATTTTTAATGGACTGAGATGATTTCTATACATTATACCAGTGTATAATTCGAGTGCTCTACGAACTAGATGAATTGTTGGGACAATATTATGTCAAGTTTATGAAATCCAGTTGTTCACATAAAAAATTCGATCCATATGTATAGAAGTTCTATATGATTTGCCTTGCTTTCAAAATATTTAAAAATTTAATATAGAATAATTTCAAACATATAGTTTTCATTATATTTTAAGACACATTAACGTATCGACAATTCCATGAATCCGAATAAAATATAGAAAGTCTTTATGTGTTCTATTATCACAGATACACAAGTACATATTACGGACTGATGAGAGTGCTCTCATATTCCATGGATGCTCCGGTAAATCGTCTGCTTTTTCGAAAACACCACAGCCTTGTCAATATAGCCTCCGAGAAAGTTGACGCGATTTACTTTGTTTGTGGCAGAAATGTATGGCATAATCCTGATAACGTAGGTCTTTAATACGGCTTTGGAGCATCTTCTAGGTATGATCTATTTACTTATGTTTCTTCCAGCCACCTAATTTGAATTTACTGCTACTTTATATGGAGCAATAGACGAGTTTTTTTAATAAAACCGACAAGACGCCTGTCTTCGTGGTCAGTTGTAACTCCATTTCTGCAAATTCTTTTGATCTTTTCAAGTTTTTCTAACTCTTTCTTTCCCTTAATAGCAGATAAATAGTCTACCGTGAAATTTGATAAGTTTCGCAGTTTTAGTAGCAGACATTTCACCCCCAAACTTCGTTACAATGGTCGCACGGTTTCTTCGATAATTTTATCAGTACCTGCAAGTAAACGGAACTTACTGACGAAAACACAAGACTTCCGACACTTGTACTGTGTGTAAAATTACTTATGCCCTACGCCAATAAAAGTTTATACTGCCGTGTATAAAAAACCTCCACCCCTTTTCGCCCCTTTTTTGCTATTGTGTTTTGAACATATCATTGCTATATCTCCAAGAAAAAAATGTTGTAAATTCTTTACAACCCAATAAAATCGGCATGCAAAGAGACGCTTTCCAAAAAATTTCAAGTGTAAAAATAAATATGCCCACACCTGTACATATGTATATAAGATTTATCGATATTTTTTTAGTATAGTTATAATGTATACAAAATTGCAACGACAACCATTTTATTTTAAATTACTCTTAATCAAGATTCCTTAGAACCCATTTAGTTGTTTTTGATTTAACAAATACTATTAAGGCTTAATGATTGCGTGTGCTGAAATCAGAATCCAAGTTGGAAACTCTCTTTATTGTATGCTTTTTGCTTGTAGGTTGCTTTGTTTGTATTTTTCCAACATTAGGAAAGAAACCATATTACTTTTATAATTAAAAATTCCGGTTGAAAAGAACGATTTGGAAATTTATTGATTTTGGATTCAACTAATATTAATAAAATATCAACTTTTGATGTGGTTCCAGAATCGCAGAAAATAAAAATCCTAATATTGTTGATAGAATCTAAATCTACTCAAACTCGGCAGCATAATATCGACGACTATGGAAAATAATCATCCTCAAATCATTTTATTTTCATTTCTGCACAATTTGGAATAAGAAAAATTAAGATCTGACTTCTGTATGCCAAAAAAATAGTGAACTTGGAAAAGTCACTAAACACATTTTTTAATAAATTCAATTTTCTTGTAAACCAAAACTTTTTAAATTATTAACAGTCACTTCTCCAAAACTATCCAAGAATTGAAATTTATTCTAGATGTTACGGATAAGTGCATTAAGAAAAGAACTCTCGTTCAACTATTGCCAATCATATGTCCGTGCAAAATTCCCATTTATAGAAGAGACACCGCTACGGGCCTAAAATTAACCATAAATTGTAATTTTGGTTGTTCTTGTAAATCCGTTAACTCGTTTCCATTTTTCGAAAAAATTCAGAACTTTGTCCGTTTTTCGGAAACAAAACATTTAGTAATTCAGAATCGACCTGCAACCGATTTTTTGATGCTTTGTGGTAGAAATGGAACAAATTTATAGAAAAAGCCTCATAACTCAACTTATTTCAATTATTTCTTTCGTCACTATCATTGGACCGATTTTATTAAAATTTGTTAGGGAATTGTCTATTTATGTTACATAACTTTTCAGATTTCAAAAATTTTCTGCATTATTTTATTATTTCAAAATCAAAATATTGAAATAGGTTTTAAAATTAAGGAAAGAATCCTTAGATATCTGAGCAAGCTAAATTTTGGGATTAGAAAATCAAATGAAAAATTGTTAACTGAGGAGAAAAAAAATAGTTTCATTAAAATAAGATCAATAATAAATAGACCAATTCATTTTCTCTGTTATTTAATTGTTTTACTTATAACTTTGTCCCTAAATCAATTGTTTTAGTACATTTCCATAGTAAAATCGTACAATTCTTCATAATTTGCATCTAGTGACGTTTCAACACGCAGACTACTTGTCGACTTATATTATGGTATTTAATAAGGTCCTTGTAACAGAGACTATATAACTAACTATATAGTTTTTGCTTGGACACATATCATTTATTTGTTTGTAAAAGTATCAGGATTGAGTCAAAATTGCTTCTAATTCATCGAAAATATGAATAATCAGCTTTTTAAACTGAAATAAATGTCATGATATTTATTTTATCAATTTCAATTTTTACATCCCTTTGGGAAACACCGACTTCACGTCATTGAATTCCAGATTTAATTACTTTTCTAAAAGAAAATTTAAATAAATTTATAATTTTGTTCATTATGAAATCATAATGTTTCTAACAAATTTATGTTCAAACTCTTTAAGAAGAAGTAAAGAAAATGCTTATGTTTTCATAAGAAATATACTTGGCGCCTTTTCAGTATTAAAACTAGTTTATTAAAAACTAATCACATATTTCCAAACGTGTAATATATCGAGTTTAGAAATTCACTCAGGGAAAAATCGTAGTAAAATCCGTCAAAATCGTATTGAATATGGATGAAATAAAAATGGCTTAATTTTAGTAAAACCAAAATGACGTTCATTTTTAAACTAAATTTATGTCCTTTTAGTTTAACAAGTCTTTCGTTTTGTTGTGTTCGGATTTCGGATTTCGCTTGTATTTGCGATTTTAAAATAGTTAAGAAGAATCCAAACGTTTTAAAATGTTTAAACTCTTTGATAATTATGTAAAATTATGTTTATGTTGTAAGAAGTTAAAAATGTTGTAATTTTTTAACTTTTAATAAAACGTAAAATGAGGACAATACGCCCGAAAAGCAAAATAAGGACTTAGAAAGGAAAACAAGGAATTAATTGTATTTCAACTTGTTAAAAAGTGTTCTACCACTTTAAAACTTAAATTAACTAGCTTTTCATTTATTAAATGTTAATAAATATACATTTATGGTATTTATAATTTATTATAAGGATTTCGATAAAACGAAAACCAAAAACAAAACACCGCCATTTGTTTCTCATCAAACCTATGTTGATACTCCTTCCAAAATGAACGCGTCCTCAAACATTATTGTTTTAAAAAATGTAATTTCTCTTTTCTTAGATTTGAAATTCTTCCTCCTTCTTTGTTTGTTCTGTTATGTTAAGTGAACCTATTTAAACAACTAAGAACATTAATTTTCAGTAGCATAAAACAATAAAATTAATTTGTACGATTTTTGAATTTGCGGAGTTATAAAGAGGGAGAAGCAAACCATAAACATTTCCACGATCTGCATTTCTGATGAACATATTGGAAATATTAGGAATGTCCTTTTATGACAATGTTATTTTCTTTTTAAAATTATGTCAGGTAATAAAACGAAAGACTTCAGGCCAATGGCATCCAGTTAGTTCAGGTAGCTGGGTTTTACAACCTCCCCTCCACTTATCCTTTAAGTCAAATGTTTTAATATTCGGGACCTATATATTATGCATCGCAAAATATTTCAGGATCATACCTCTACAAACAAATCATCCGCCCCACGCTCACATATGCCGCTCACGTCTGGGCTCCAAAAATGTCCAATACACAATGGGAGAAACTACAAATGCAGGAGAGGAAGTGGCTCCGTGCCTGTCTAGGGGTCACCTACAAAAGGGAAAATGCACACGAAAAATTCCAGTACACGGTAAATAACAAAGAATTGTATGACTTGGCGGGGATACCTCCAATCAAAGACTTTATACTGAAACTGACTGACAAATACACCAAAAACTTACAAAACCACGATAACGTATTAGTAAAAAACTCCTTACCGACTGACGTGACCCTACAACAACTATATTATACATACCGTCTTAAGCCGATTGGTCTACCGACAATAGTGTAAAAACACATTAATGTTCTTCTGGTCATTCCGCTCAACCAAATGATAACCGCGCTATGAGTTCCTCTCAACAGGGCTAAGTTAAGGTAATTTAGTTCGTAAATACTTGTTATTTTTGTTTTTTTAATTTTTTTTGAAAAATTTTTTACACATTAATTTAGTTATTAAAGCATAGTATCTTACTAGAAACACACATCACCTTAGTTAAGTTAGTTTTAATCTAGACGTTAAGGTAGACTTAGTAAATTACACTTATAAATTTTGCCATTAGATTAAGTATACATTATAATTAGATGATTAAATAAATGGATTTTAAAAGCAAAAAAAGATTTCAGGATCATAGGAGTGATGGAGAAGCGAGAGATCAGTGAAGAGATCGCAGTATTTTCAGACTGATTAGCAGCGTTTTTCTTAAATATAATAAATAATTACATATATATAAAAAAAATTATTTTAAAATTAGAATCAGCAGTGAATAATATAATACTGTGTTCAGGATTGTTAAAAAATCCATTTTAATTCAATAATTTTCCCCTGAGTGGGAAATCTGTTCATATAATAAACAGTTTAGTGCACAAACAGTTAACTGGTGTACGTCACAAGCCTTAACAAAAGAATTTTAGGCATTTCGATAAAATCGATCTTAAAAAATTCAAAAACGAATAAAAGTTATTATTCGATCTATCAGGAAATTCATCGTATTGACAAAATTTACATAATCGATATCCGGAAAACCAACGGGATCATCTTATCTACAAAAAATGATCTATATATAAATTTAGCATCATACATAAAACAAATCAGAACAACATTTACACAACATACACACAACTCATTTATCATCACCATCATTTACACATTCAACAAGTAACAACAAAATTACATTTATTTTTCTTATATATTAAATTTTAAACTAACACAAATTACTTTACTCATTAAATTCAATATCCAGCCATCAGTGGATGGAAGAATTAATTCTAGGTAAAAATAACTTGGCCTTGTTGAGGGGGCGCGTACTTCCGCCCACCTCCCCAAATGCCACGCTTACTAAACTCGCAAAACGCACCCAATCGCCTTTGAGAAGTGCGAAAAAAAAGAAAATCAAAAGTCGCACTGCAACTCCAAAAAAAGTAGTGAAACGAAATATTCTCTTTTCATCACTAATTTCATCCAGAGACCCGAGGCTAAACATAATGGCTCAACCCTCTACGTCTTTTGCAGCTATGCAAGGTAACCATTTTTCCACCTTACTATCGGAAACTGAACCAAACCACTCAATATACAATATTGGGCGAAGTCCATCAGTTTCGTCCATATCCAGTGTAGAATCTGGTAAAACTCAAACTCTATCAAATAAAAATGCTCCCATTCAACCTTTGAAAAAAAATAGACCTGTAACGAATATACCACCAATAGTATGCTATGGCCTGGACCACAAAAAAACGATAGCCTCTTTGAATGAAATTCTAAAAGAAAAAAATTTCACACTAAAAAAAATAAATAAAAATTGTACAAACATAAAAACAAAAAATTTGGAGGACTACGAATCAGCCCTTCGATTTTTAAAAACAGCCAAAATAAACAATTACACTCTTACACCTAAAGATAATAGATCGTTGTGCTATGTGATAAGGGGCATAGATAAAAGCTACGACGCAAACGATGTTTCTATGGCATTAGCTTCCTTACAATTAAATGTCACTTTCCTGAAAATAGATATTCTGAAAACGAGACAAAAGTCTCACAACTCTCTATTTTACATCCAACGTAGCAACAAATCAGATCTCAAATCTTTATTGAAAGTCAGTTAACTCCTCAATAAAAAAATTAGTTGGGAAAAACTCAACCCACGGCCAAACTTACAGTGCAAAAATTGCCAAAGGTTCGATCATGTCGCAATGAACTGTAGCATGCCGTTTCGTTGCATTAAATGCGCCGCATCTCATGAGCCAGGAAAATGCCTTCGCTTAAATACGCAGGAGGGAGAACCCTACTGCGTAAACTGCGCAAAATACGGTTATCCGGCCAATTATAGGGACTGCCCCGCCGCACAAACGTACAGAGAAAAAAAGGACATTCGACACACCAACGTCAGACAAAACGTACAAAACATACAAACTAAAAATCAGAACGCTAAAAAAATTTACAATAATATCGTACAACCTTCCCTATCGTTTGCAGATGCTTTAATTAATAATAATAAGCCGACTGTAATCACAAACACTCAACAAACACGAGAAAACCCGCCGACGTCTGCAATCGACTCCAACAATTTAAATTCCATACAGCAACAATTTCAGCAATATTTCAACTTGAATCTCTTTGAGCTAGCTCAAAAAATCAACACTTTAACTGACATTCTAAAATCCACCAATAATGACGAGACAAAAAAACAATATCTACTCAACTTTGCGTTTGATTTGGCGCCATATATTCATCTAATAAACCCATAAATTGACATTAAAAATAATCCTACTGAACGTGAATTCTCTATACTCAAATCAAAAACAAACAGAACTAAACGCTCTACTGACGAAACATATGCCAGACATTGCACTTATTACGGAAACACGACTCAAAAATAACAAAAACAATATCAGCAACAAATTTCCACACTACACTCTTCACCAATACGACCGCACAAACAACACAGGCGGGGGAGTTGCTATACTATGCAGGTATAACATCCAAATTGAACCTTTCACGCTACCAATCTTCGAGACAATCGACGGCATTGCTATACAAATTTTATTAAAAAATGGGAAGAGAATAATATGTGCTTGTATCTATCACTCACACAAATGCGGCAATCAAAACCTAAAATTAAACGATTTGAACCTATTATTTAGTGCATTAAAGTCAGCAAAACAACCTTTCGTAGTAGGTGGTGACCTAAACGCGAAACACCGCTTCTGGTCAAACACCATAGACGACATCAACGGACGAACCCTGTACGACTGGTACGTTAATAAACACTCCATTTTTGACCTAAGTCTCTTGAATTCCTTTTACCCGTCGTATCCTGAATCCGGCTCTTACTTAGATCTGTTTTTAATTCATAACGATTTGTTAATAAACAAAAAATGCCTAATTCATAATAATTTATTAACCAAACCATCATACTCGGACCACGATATCGTCATACTAATAATAGATGGTATAAAAAAACATAAGAAAGCGGATCTGGACATTGGCCTATCGAATTCAAAATACAAAACCCAATAAAAACCTTTGATTATGGCAACGCAAACTGGCCTAGATTTAACAGGTGTATCAAAAACAAGGTTAAACTTCTAACTATCAACCATAAGACGAATCTGATCAAACAGCAAATAGACGAAACCATAGAGACACTTACAAAGGACATAAATGAAGCTGTAAAATATGCAATACCAACAATAACGCTAAAAAACACGCACTACTCCTACTCCACCAAACATCTTTCGAGGCTACTAAAAAAAAAAAAAAACTAAGACGAAAAATGTACAAATATCTGGCATCAAACGCTTACCTAAAGGACAACACCTACTACAATTTTAAAATCAAATTGATAGATTTAAACAACGAAATCTCGACAGTAATACAAACCAACGTAAACAACAACTTCAACACCAAACTCAAAGACATCAAAAAGGATAACAACCTATTTAAAAACATAGATAAACTAAAATCTAAAAAATCAAACTTAAACATAACAAAGTTACTCATAGACAATAAAATAACTCATGACATACGAACTATAAACAACGCAATAGCCTTAAATTTTCTTAAATCACACACACAAAACAAGACACTGGGGACAGTAGAGCACACCAACTTCATTAATAATGAAACAAATTTCTTCATAACTCACAAAGAAACTTTAAACTGACTAACTTTGACATAAGCAACCCCGCAGCCAAAAGCACGATTTTCAAGGACATTTTCACTACCGAAAGGGAACTAGCACACACCATAAAATCGCTAAACAACAAAAAATCTTGTGGCTTCGATGGTATTTCGAACATGGTCATAAAGAAACTACCTCCACAAATTCTTAGGATATGGGTAGTTATCTTCAATAACTGTCTAAACATTGCCTACTTTCCTGCAGCGTGGAAAACCGCAAAAATCATCCCGCTCAGGAAGCCTAAGAAAAATGACCTAGTTCCAACCAGCTATCGCCCAATCTCTCTCTTAAGCTGTCTAAGCAAACTACTTGAACGACTAATACTTACACAATTGACTAATTTTATAGACGATAACGACATTTTACCAACATATCAATTTGGTTTTAGAAAAAAACACTCTACGGCAGATGCATTGACATTACTACATAAAAATTTTCCTACATATCTCAGCCTGTTCATATCAAACTTCCTAAAAAACCGTAACTTCGCAATAGTAAACCAGAATTTTCTCTCAAACATCCTTAATATGCCAGCAGGTGTTCCACAAGGAGCCATAATTTCTCCTATTCTATTTAATTTATTCACAGCTGACATTCCAACATCACACTCCCCCATCTACAATAGCATAATTCCAAATCCCAATCCCACAAATACCATTAGCTTCGCAGATGACCTAATCGTAATTTCAGCTTCCTGGTCAATCGACCAAGCCACTAAAATGCAAACAGTTGAACCAAAGACAGTAAATTATGATAAGATGTGTAAAATTGGGTTTGCCCACAAATTTCGACTTAAAACATAAAGTAATGTAAAATCGCCCTATAGCCGATTTTTTGATGCCCTATGGTAGAAATGGGAGAGAAAAATTGTGAAAACTAACAATATATCGAGGTTTTCCTTCATAACTTTGTTTGCCCTTTTCAAAATTTTCTCTAATTTGTAAGTAACTCAGACCCTAGTAGCATAAGTCTAATTTGCAAATTTCATTCAAATCAGTGCATTAGTTCTGAAAATACATCAAAAAAACTTTCTGAACAGGGTTATTTCCTCCTACGACTACTTCTTTCTCCACTATCCTGAGACCGATATCACTGAAATTTACAATGGTATGGTCTATTAATGTAGTCAACCAATATAATTAATTTAAACAAAATTGCTTTACAAATTTTCCAATTAAATACGAAAAACTATATAAAAAAACGACAAAACTTTATGGCCGCACCTGTTTTTCCTTAATAACTTCGCTGCCCCTCAGTCAATTTTGCTGAAATGCAATACCAAAACTACTATAGCAATAACCAAGTAGCATTCTAAATTTCATCAAAATTGCATAACGCGTTTTTGAGTTATTTTGTCAACGGACGGACGGTAATACCAAACATGGAGCATTAATATAGGAAATTTTTTCAGAATTTTGGCTCATTTTCAAAACCCAATTACCCCAATTTGTTCTGCCAGAATTTCACAATTTTTTTTTCTAAGTATTCTATAAGATGTCACCTTTTCAGCGCGCTATAACATAACTTGATAGGATTAGAACTACTAAAGTTATACGATTCTAAAGCCAACTATTGGAAAAAAAAACGCCACGAACTTTCTGCTTAATTGAATATTTTAAGGTTTTTCTCTCCATAACTTCGTTTCTTCATTGTCAAATTGGCCCAAATTCACAGGTAGTCTGGCGTCTAATAGTATAAACACGTTTCGTAAATTTGATTCAAATCCGTATATAACTTTTTAAAATACATTGGAAAAACTTTATGAATAGGCTTATTTTAGGCTACAACTATTTCTTTCTCCAGTATCCTTAGACCGATTTGACTGAAAATTAACTCGGTATCGTCTATGTATGCAGTTAACCTACATAATTAATTTGAACAAAATCAGGTCACAAATTTTCCAATTACATCCGAAAAACCATAACGAAAAAAACGACAAAACTTTCTGGTCACCCTGGTTTTTCCTTTATAACTTTGCCCCCCGTGGATCGATTTGGCTCAAATGCAATACCAAACCAAGTTAAGGAATAAGCAACTCAAATTATAAATTTCATCAAAATCGGATAACGCGTTTTTGAGTTATCTTGTCTACGGACGGACGGACGGACGGACGGACATGCATAAATCGATATAACTTTTGATTCCCTACACAACCATACCTTTGAAATTTTTCTCCGATTATTATTTCTATGTGTTACACACTTAGTGACAAAACTAATATACCCTCTGGTAGTACCTACCATAGGGCATAAAAACTAAATGAAATATAAGGAAATAATATACGAGGAGAATTCTTTCTTATTTTTACATTTCGTTTTTGAGCTTTGGTTTTTGTACTGGATTGATAACTTTTTTCAAATCATTTAAAGAAATTAAGCTTTGAATTCATTCATTTATAAATCCCGTATATGAGTATATTTTGTTCTTGGTTTTTTTTTTTTTTCTAATTTTAGAATTAAAGCGTTTGATGATATATTTGGTGTAGGTTTTTTGCTGGCCTGATCTTAGAATTCAAATGTACTTTTAGAAATATTTTTTATGCTCGATTGTGTGTGTAACAAGTTAATGTCGATTGTATTATATGTATTTTTTGAACAAATTTTTTTCTCAGAGTTTCTCGTGTACTTTTAGATAATGCTAAATAATAAAATCTTTCGAACTTGGGCCAAAAATTGAATTGAATTTTGTTTTAAGTAATGGACATATGCATGTATCTGATTGCTTTTTTAAAAATTATAGATATATTGATATTTTATGGTCAACTAAGGATTATTGGATTTCCGTAAATATTCCGTATATATATAAAGATATGAAGATTATTATATAATATATTTATTTGGAAGAATTTTGTCTAACTCATTTTAAGTACTTTCGGCAGTTAATATGTGATGATATTTGGCAACATACCTTTTTCTACAATTTTAACATCGAATGTTGACATAATTTGTTTCAGGAATGCTTTGAATAACCAACTAACTGATTTCATGATGTCGTGTTAGAAGGTTGGAGAATATATATCAGGATTATTTATTCATTTAAAATTTTTAAGCGTGGGTGTTTTGTGAAACTATTGGGTAAAATATTTCCATTTTTTTTGACCCAAGAACAGTTCTTTTTTAATAGAACCAGAATCAAAAAATTTAGAACTTCCTTTCGATGTTCTAAACATTGGAATATTATAAAAAGAATGCTAAGAGTTTTTCTGAGGAATGCATGCAATTATGGAAAGAAAAGGAAATGTTGTTAGAAAAAACAAAACAATTGAAAGAAAACAAGTCCATTGATGCTAATATCGATTCGTTACCTAGCCTAAACTTAAATAGCAAAGAATTTTTTAAAATGATTTTAGCTGAAAAGAATAGCTATAATGATATCCAAAAATATTTGTCTTAAAATGTCAATTATAAGTCTGCATCTTGTTATAATTTCTTGCGTGATGATTTAGGTCTTCACTTACCTAGTCAGTCAGCTATATATAAGTGGAGTCCTGTGAAATGACTTCAACCAGGTTTTGATGATCTTTTAATAAAAAATTTGGTACAATTAGTTAATAAAATGGACAAGCAGTGTAAGCAGGCAGTGTTATTATTTGATGAAATATCAATCAGAAGATATTTAGTTTATAATACATCTCATGATCTCGTAGATGGGTTAGTGCATTTAGATGAAAATGGTAGGAAATTATTACTAGGAAAACAAATATGCGTTTTCATGATCAGGGGCTTGTTTTCTAATTGGAAATATATAATTAGTTATTTTGTTTCTGAGAGCAGCATTGATGGTGCCATTTTAAAACAAAAATTGGAGGCTAATATAAAAATATGCTTCGAAATAGAGCTTACGGTTAGAGCTATAGTGTGCGATCAAGGTATGAATAATCAAAAATGCTATAGGCTGTTAGATATTAATAAAGAGAAGCCATATTTCTATTATAATCAGAATAAAATAATTGCATTATATGATCCTCCTCATTTATTAAAAAATATAAGAAATACACTCAAAGATTGCACTATTGAGACTCCTGACGGACCTACGAGTTGGGAAGTTATAAAAAGTGTTTATAGCATAGACGAAAAATCAAAAAAATATAGGTTGTGTCCAAAGATAACAAAAAAACATATTGAACCAGGGGTTTTTGATAAAGTGAATGTCAGACTTGCAGTGCAAGTCCTGAGCAATAGTATAGCTGACGCAATAGATGCATTATTAGAAAATAACTCCTTTCCACAAGCTATTAAATTATATGCAGCAGCGACGAGTAAATTCGCTCGTAGTTTTGACAAAGTTTTTGACTGCCTAAATAGTCGTAATTGTGCGGAAAAAAATCCATATCGGAAGCCATTAACAAAAAATTGTACTCAATTTAATTATCTAAATGAATTCAAAGGATATCTTACAAAATTGGGTCTCCCTGCAAAAAAAAAAACTATTGTTTTGACGGATTATATCTTACAATTAATGGTATTTTAAATTTAAGTACAGATATATTTTCGGACAAATATTTAAAAATTAACTTTATATTAAGATCTCGACTAAATCAGGATCCATTAGAGAATATGTTTGCGCAAATTCGGGCAAAGGGCGGTAATAACAAAAATCCTAGTATCCAACGAGTTCAATGGAATAGTTGCGCGCCTAATGTCAGTGAGAATTATAACGTTCTCATATGCAAATAAGAATTGTGAAACTGATGAAGACATTCTACTTAATTGGGATAACCCATTAGAAGATACTTATATTGATAATTCTAATGAAATTACATCCAGATTATTGGTAAAAAGTTCTGAAATTGTTTTGGATGATATAGAAAAAGATGCGAAAATAAATGAAACCTTAAACTCCAAGAGTAATTCCGACGTCGCAGACCCAGCAAAAAGATATATTGTCGGCTATGGAATTTTAAAAATTATTTTGAAAAAAATAAATTGTCCAAATGGTGCCATGATAATGAATAAAGACGAATGTGATTTTCTTTTACCGTCGGAAAAACTTATTAAACACAAAAATTTCGACAAAACTATTGAAAGGACTTTTCTACAAAATCCTTCCGATCTTTTTTTCGAAATTTGCAAATTGCATTTTCAAATATATGAAACTTTTTTTGATAATTATTTGCATTTTACCAACTTAAAAGCAAAAATTATCGAGGAATGCATTCAAAGAACTAATGAATTTTACCCCAGTTGGTTTGCTGAGAACCAATGTTTAAAACATCGAAAGGAAGTTCTAAATTTTTTAATTGTGGTTCTATTAAAAAAGAATTGTTCTTGGGTCAAAAAAAATGGAAATATTTTACCCAATAGTTTTACAAAACACCCACGCTTAAAAATTTGAAATGAATAAATAATCCTGATATATATTCTCCAACCTTCTAACACGACATCATGAAATCAGTTATTTGGTTATTCAAAGCATTCCTGAAACAAATTATGTCAACATTCGATGTTAAAATTGTAGAAAAAGGTATGTTGCCAAATATCATCACATATTAACTGCCGAAAGTACTTAAAATGAGTTAGACAAAATTCTTCCAAATAAATATATTATATAATAATCTTCATATCTTTATATATATACGGAATATTTACGGAAATCCAATAATCCTTAGTTGACCATAAAATATCAATATTCTACTATATAATCTTTAAAAAAGAAATGAATATGTCGATTACTTAAAACAAAATTCAATTCAATTTTTGGCCCAAGTTCGAAAGATTTTATTATTTAGCATTATCTAAAAGTACACGAGAAACTCTGAGAAAAAAATTTGTTCAAAAAATACATATAATACAATCGACATTAACTTGTTACACACACAATCGAGCATAAAAAATATTTCTAAAAGTACATTTGAATTCTAAGATCAGGCCAGCAAAAAACCTACACCAAATATATCATCAAACGCTTTAATTCTAAAATTAGAAAAAAAAAAAAAACCAAGAACAAAATATACTCATATACGGGATTTATAAATGAATGAATTCAAAGCTTAATTTCTTTAAATGATTTGAAAAAAGTTATCAATCCAGTACAAAAACCAAAGCTCAAAAACGAAATGTAAAAATAAGAAAGAATTCTCCTCGTATATTATTTCCTTATATTTCATTTAGTTTTTTAAGTCGAAATTTGTGGGCAAACCCAATTTTACACATCTTATCATAATTTACTGTCTTTGGTTGAACTACAAAAACTACACGTTTACTTAACTAAGTGGAAACTCAGAGTTAATACAGACAAATGTGAGACAATCCACTTTACGGGACCTAACTGCAAATACAACAGAAAACGAAAAAAAGGAAAATTGACTGACGTAAAAATAAATAACATCAACATTAAAACAGTTAACACAGTAAAATACTTAGGTTATCACCTACAACAGAACTTAAATTGCGACTTTCACATAAAAACCGCAATAAATAGAGCGAAGGCAGCTCATGCTATTCTGTTTCCATTTATAAACAAGCACAGCCCCCTACAAAAAGATATAAAACTCTTGCTATACAAACAAGTCATTCGACCCACACTAACCTACGCAGCACACATTTGGTCAGACAGAATATCTGAAACCAAATGGCTGAAAATATCGGTGCAAGAAAGAAAGTGGTTAAGAAACTCATTAGGGGTAACTTACAAAAGGAAAAATACCGAAGAAAAATACGAAAATACCGTCTCTAATGCTGAACTGTATAAGTTGGCGGACACTACTCCCATCAGAGACTTTGTAAAGAAATTGACAGACAAATATATAGACAGAACAAAGGACCACGAAAACGAACTTATTACAAACTCAATACCGACAGACGAATTAACACTTCAAATTTTTAATAATTTCTTCTATAAACCAAAATAATAAAAAAAAAAAAAAAAAAATCAAGGATGACAGCGAAATCTCGTCCCTTCAATCAAGGCTAAGCAATTAGCCATAATCTTTTTTTCTCAAATATATCTTGTTTTTACAAGTATATATATATTTTTTTTTTTTTCAAGATATTTATATTCATTATTCTAGGTTTAATTTATTGAATTTAAATATATAATCATTTATTTCTTTAGATAAGTTAAAATTAAGTTTTTCGACGTTTAAGATTTTTAGAATTAAGCAATATTAAATTTTGTCATTTAGATTTAAGGATAATTCTGTACAAATTGGAAAATAAATGAATTTAAAAATGAAAATGAAAGTGAATTTCAGGATCATTTTTTTTTTATTTTTTTTTTTTTTTATTTATTTTTTTTTTTTTTTCATTAGAGTCGCAGTCGATCAGTCGAGACGAGTGGTTACTATTAGCTTCTGTTATTTGACTATTATTGTGTTTCCATACTCGATAGTATTTAGTGGTTTACATATTTTATTTACACGCATATACAGTTCCCACATTTATTCTATTAGTGAGTGTAACACAGTGAACAAGATTGAAAATCAATCCAAATTGCCTTTTAGCAATTTTTCTCCCCCGAGGGGGAAAACAGTGTATTTTAAACACAGTTAGTGCACAAACAGTTACTTAGTGTACGTCATAGTTTAAACAAAAGGATCCAGGCATATCGACTTATTCGATTTCCTTAAAATCGAAATCGAATAAATATTATTATTCGTTTTTCCATCATAATCGAATTGCAAATCACATGGAATCGCCGGCCAAACGAACATCTAAAGTTAGATCAAACATATTGTTATCGGCAAGAGACCCCCGACTCCAAGAGAAAAACATCATAATGGCCCAGCCATCCACCTCGGCGGGAGAGGGAAATCATTTTGCCAACCTACCAATCGATGTTGAGCCAAACCACACTGTATATGATCTTAGGAGGAAAAGAAGCACATCTTTCTCCTCCATTTCGAGTGCTAACTCAGATACCTCTAGCAGGCAAACAAGCAACACTGCTCCTTCTCAACTGCCCAAAAACCAAATAAGCAAACACATCCCTCCCATCATTTGCTAAAAATTGGACCACAAGAAAACCATAGCCACTTTAAATGCTCAGTTGAATGACAAGAGTTTCATATTAAAGAAAATAAATAAAAACTGTTCAAATATTAAAACAAAAAACATTTCAGACTACAATAAAGCCCTCAATATCTTAAAAACAGCCAAAATCAACAACTATACTTTCACGCCAAAGGAAAATCGTGCGTGGTGCTACGTCATCCGCGGAATCGACGTCAGCTACGACGCAAATGATGTTTCTATGGCCCTGCATTCCCTAAATCTTAAGGTAAACTTCTCTAAAGTAGATATATTAAAAACGCGCCAAAAAACGCACAATTCCCTCTTTTTTGTCAAAATCGACAGAAGCTCAGACATTAAATCGTTACTTGCAGTTCAATACCTTCTGCATCAAAAAATAAGCTGGGAGAAACTGAACCCACGCCCGCACCTCCAGTGCAAAAAATGCCAGCGGTTCGACCACGTAGCGCTTAACTGCAATATGCCCTACCGCTGTATAAAATGCTCTTCTACCCATGGGCCAGGAGAATGCAAAAGAACCAACACGGAGGAGGGGCATCCCTTCTGCGTAAATTGCAACAAATTAGGCCATCCCGCTAACTACCGAGATTGCCCAGCAGCAATAGGGTATAGACAAAAAAAAGAAAGCTTTACCAATACTAGACAAACCATACAAACACAGACCATAAACAAACAAACAAACAAAGAACACATGTTCGCAAACTTCGTGAATCCGTCACTCTCCTTCGCAGACGCAATGGGGGGGAAAAACCCTGTTACTCAAAGCCGCACGGCACCTTCAATACAGTTCTCCAATCCAAACGCACCGGACCTAGACAACCTGAATTTTATACAACAACAATTTCAGGCACATTTCAACATGAACTTATTCGAGCTATCGAATAAAATAAATGCACTGACCCAAACGTTAAAATCTAACACGAACGATGAAATTAAAAGACAACAAATGTTCAAATTTGCCTTCGAACTAGCTCCATACATGAATTTATTAAACCCTTAAATTGAGTATGAAACTCTTTCTACTCAACACAAACTCAATTCAATCAAGTCAGAAGCAAGTCGAACTTAATTCGCTCTTAGCTAAATATAACCCTGATATTGCGCTCATCACTGAAACTAGACTCAAACAAACAAACAGGAATATTGGAAAAAAATTTCCAGGATATAGACTTTACAATTACGAACGAACAAACAATACTGGTGGAGGTGTGGCTATTCTTTCAAAATCTGCAATTCAAACCACCCAACTGGCGCTTCCATCATTTCAAACCATCGACTGTGTGGCAATCTCGGTCCAATTAAAATCTAATAAAACCATAACTTGCGTGAGTGTATATCACTCTCAAAAATGTGGGGCCAAAAAATTGGAAGCGAGCGATTTAGACTTGCTTTTCAATTCTCTGCGCTCACTTAAACATCCATTTGTTGTAGGGGGGGACTTCAACTCAAAACACGCTTTCTGGTCCAACATATCAGAAGATGCAAATGGGCGATGTTTACACAACTGGTACATGAACAACTACGACACCATAAACATTAATTTATGGCATTCGCTATATCCGTCACACCCTTCTTCGGGATCTTATATTGATCTCTTTCTTGTGCACAACGACCTAACAATCAACAATAGCTGTATAAGACACAACGCTTTACTTACGAAACCATCTTACTCTGACCATGACATTGGTTTTTTAACTATTGACGGTATTAAAGACTCAACAAAAAAGAGGTCTCGCAACTGGCCAATTGACTTTCTAACAAAAACCCCAATTAAAGTTTTTGACTACTCCAAAGCAAACTGGAAGAAACTAAACAAAATTGTTGATAGAAAGTCAAGGGAGCTAGCGATTAATCCTCATAGCAACATCACAAAAATACAACTAGACGAAACAATAGACAAATTGACAGTTAACATAAACGACGCCATGAGACAAACAATCCCAACAATAACTCTTAAAAATACACACTATTCATTCAAAAATCGAGAACTTTCGATTTTATTAGCGGCAAAAAAACGACTCAAACGTAAACTATACAGAACACTAACGAACAACAGTTTCTTAAAAGACGCTCACTTCTATCAATTAAAACAAGAATTGAAGAAACTAAACGATGACATCGCTGCTCAAATACGGACGAACGTAAACGACAATTTTAAATACAGACTAGAAAACTTAAAAAAAGATAATAATCTTTTCAAAAACATAAACAAATTAAAAGCGAACAAAACAGACATGAGCATCACAAAACTAAATATAAACAACACGCCAGTTTTCGACATACCGACCATTAATAATCTGCTTGCTTCAACGTTTTTAAAAGCACACGGTCAAAACCAGAATCTAGGTTCCGTTGACTTTACGAACGACATTAACAACGAAATTAAACTATTTCTCGACCAATACAAAGACTTTAAAATAACTAACTTTGACGCTGAAAATCCAGCAGACATGTGCACAAGGCACAAAGAGATATTCATTACACCCAAAGAACTGAACTACATTATAAGATCCCTAAGAAACAAAAAATCTTGCGGTTTTGACGGTGTTCCCAACATTGTCATAAAAAAGCAATCACGTTCCTGTACCAACATATTATCAATAATATTCAACAATTGTGTAAACATCGCCTATTTCCCAACGGCGTGGAAAACTTCAAAAATTATTCCCCTCCAAAAACCCAAAAAAAATGTTCTCCTTCCGTCCAGTTATCGTCCAATTTCCTTGCTGAGCTGTTTTAGCAAACTTCTGGAACGTATTATACACACAGGATTGACTAACTTTCTCGAAGAAAACGTCATTATACCTCAACTACAATTTGGTTTCCAAAAAAAACACTCGACTCTGGACGCACTAACCATTTTACACAACAACATAGTACATAACATGACACATGGCAAAATTACTGTTGCAACCTTGATCGACCTGGAAAAGGCGTTTGATTCTGTTTGGATCAACGGTCTGATCTGGAAGCTTAAATCCCTTAATTTTCCCACTTACCTCACCTTATTCATTTCAAATTTTCTTAAACACCGAAAATTCTCCGTACTAAACGCTAACACCCTTTCCAACATTCTAACAATGCCCGTAGGTGTACCGCAAGGTGCCATAATATCCCCTACCCTTTTTAATATCTTCCTATCCGATATACCTTCCTCTCACAGTCCCATTTTTAACAACACCTCATTAAACCCGTGCAACACACTAGCTTTCGCTGACGACCTGATAGTATTCACCTCTTCCCGGTCGATCGAAAACGCAGCCAAAAGACTAACAAACGAACTCAAAATTCTACATGACTACCTAACGCCATGGAAACTAAAAATAAACACTGACAAATGTGAGACAATACATTTTACAGGACCAGACTGCAAATACAAAAGAAAACTTAAAAAGGTGAAGACCAGTTCTGACGTCTTTATAAATAACAACATAATAAAGACGGTTAATACGGTAAAATACTTAGGTCTTCACCTACAAGCAAACTTAAAAAGCAAGACGCATCTAACGTTCATAACAAACAAAGCTAAAGCAGCTCACGCTATCCTCTTCCCCTTCCTAGGTTATAGAAGTCCCCTCAAAACTGATGTAAAGCTCCTCCTCTACAAGCAAATCATCCACCCCACGCTCACATATGCCGCTCACGTCTGGGCTCCAAAAATGTCCAATACACAATGGGAGAAACTACAAATGCAGGAGAGGAAGTGGCTCCGTGCCTGTCTAGGGGTCACCTACAAAAGGAAAAATGCACACGAAAAATTCCAGTACACGGTAAATAACAAAGAATTGTATGACTTGGCGGGGATACCTCCAATCAAAGACTTTATACTGAAACTGACTGACAAATACATCAAAAACTTACAAAACCACGATAACGTATTAGTAACAAACTCTTTACCGACTGACGTGACCCTACAACAACTATATTATACCTACCGTCTTAAGCCGATTGGTCTACCGACAACAGTGTAAAAACACATTAATGTTCTTCTGGTCATTCCGCTCAACCAAATGATAACCGCGCTATGAGTTCCTCTCAACAGGGCTAAGTTAAGGTAATTTAGTTCGTAAATACTTGTTATTTTTGTTTTTTTAATTTTTTTCAAAAATTTTTTACACATTAATTTAGTTATTAAAGCATAGTATCTTACTAGAAACACACATCACCTTAGTTAAGTTAGTTTTAATCTAGACGTTAAGGTAGACTTAGTAAATTACACTTATAAATTTTACCATTAGATTAAGTATACATTATAATTAGATGATTAAATAAATGGATTGTAAAAGTAAAAGTAAAATTTCAGGATCATATTCAAATTGTCGTGTGCCAATTGTGCTAGCAATTTTTAAAATAAAAAAATGTATTCGTGCTGTGGAAATAATGAATCTTTATCGAGCGTAGATTTGGATTCGGTAAGTAAATGTTTTATTATTTTTAGAATGTATATTGCACTTTTTTAAAAATCAGTTTTCTATTTAACATTTTTTCTTTCTTTACAGTATACAAAATTAGCAGAGTTAAACGCTTATCCGATAGATTACGATTTTGAAGGGTATGAAGCTTGTAATCAGATTGTGACATCAAACCAAGCTGGTAAGAAATTCGCCTATAAAATATTAAAATTTATTTTATTTAAAAAATATTTTTTCCTTTCACAGATCTCAAAAAAGGCGTAAATATACAGAGAAGAACAAAGACGGTATTTTCAAGATTTCAAATTCAGGAATTAGAGAAAGAATTTGGTATTCAGGGCAAAGTGTTTGATGAGGAAAGAGGGAGACTTTCCCAACGTTTAAGTCTAAACGAAGAAGTAATAAAAAATTGGTTCCGGAATCGCAGATCGAGATCCCAGAAGAAGCAGAACGACAAAAACTGTATTCAACAGGGAAAGCATGAAACTTCGAATTCCAGTTACCCCTCCGGTTTGGATTTTAAAGATTTTAAGTATCTTAACAGTAAAAACGAAATCCCTGAAGAGGATTTGGAGGCGACATTAGGATGTCTCAATTGGGAACTATCGGAATAATTCCATTAAGTTAGAATTTAAGTGTAAAAATGTTTTAAATTAATTTTAAGTTTTATTTTGTTAATATTTGTTTCTTACTCCAAAAGGTTTGTTTTATTTGTAAGTAAAAATAAAGAAAGAAAAATAAAATGAATTCTTGAACAAATTTGATGCTTTTGTAAACTTTGTACCTACCGAAAATTTAAAATAATTTTTTCACTCGCATTTCACAAAATTTTAAATACTTTTCGTAACAGTGTGGAAAAAATATACTAAGTTTAGTGAAGAATTGTGTTTTCGGATGAGATTATAAAATGATAATTTCAGCGCTTATCCTGACCAAATACATTACCGATTCTCTTAAACTTTTTATCTATAATATTGTACTAATATAAGATAAACGCAGCTAATTAATTTGAGTTACATTACACATTTTTTAGTCCTTCGTGCGCTGTCCTTCTCCCAATTCACAGTACATTAAATCAGGTCCAACAAAATTATGTAATGGATCAATGTTCTAAATTTTATTAGAATCGATTAAAAAGTTTGTTGCTAAGATGACGTGTTGTTATTCTGGTGTAGAAGATCGGCTACGTCTATTATAAAAGTAAGTTGGTTTGTCCGGTTTACAATTCTTCGTGAATGAAAGATTCTAGCCAAAATAATAATTAATAATAATTTCAAATAATCTCTAAAATGACTTACGCACTTTTGGTATAAAATAGCGTATTTTCTAAGTTGGATCGATTAGTACACGTGTTAAATTAATAAAATAATAATTAAAAGAAGAGAATTGGTTCCGATATATCTGAGACAAAAACCAAATGTCCGTGAAAATTGGTCACAACATGCAGTCAGATGATGTAAAGAACATAGAACATGCCCCCACGTGGCACAACCTCAGCAATCCACAGCTAATTAAAGGAAGTAGGTGTAAAACCGATAAAATGGACTCAAAAGTTTTCTTATAGTGTTACAACTTGGCCCATTTAGATGCAATAGATTATAAGTGTACGTGTTTTTAGCCCATTCCAGCCCAATCGTGAATAAAACCAAATCATTTAAGTTCTGTAAAATTAACCCATTTGAAGTGATCCTATCGAATATGAAGATTATTTAGAGCTAAAGCTTTCGGGCAACTCTTAGAAAATATACTAGAGATGTACCTTACAATTTCAGCAACTGCTTTGATATACTAATATAAGCACTGCAGAATTATGATGAAATATTTCCTATGTTTATTTGAAAGTTTTATATTTTTTTACTTTACCGACAAAACGAATGCTTTGTGATGGGCACGAGTAATGCTCGTCGTTTCTCTGAATTGCTCATCACTGTTCTAAAAAGTGCCTTTCAGAAAAGCTCTCAATTTTTAAATCTATCCTGAGGTTATGGTATTATTAATTATTTTTATTTTCTTATTAGTGATAAAAAACACATTCTTTAATACTCAAATAGTAAAGTCAAATTTCCTAATAGCATGTAATAAGAAAAGAAAAACTAATGATGAAGCCAGAAATTTGCAGCAAATATAGAAAACAAAATACTGTTGCATTCTTCTTTGGTATCCAAACTACAATGTCGATGCAACAAAAATTGTTCCAAGAAAAAATTATGAGGATTTTGCCTGGTTTACTGTTGGATTTAAAATTTCTCACCTTATTGCAGCTGAACAGGTCAGTTTATAAAAAAATGTATTATTGCAGTCGCAACTCTTTTTTCCGAAAAAGTAAACCTTTTTGAAAATATTTCGTTTTCAAGAAATACCGTGCCTAGACGAATCGAACAAGTTTCTGAAAATATCAATATAACATACAACTTAAAGAGCGAATTCAAACATTTCAATATTTTTCTATTGCTCTCGATGTGCTCTGATGTGATGGATACAGCACAATTACTCATTTTCATTAGGGCTGAGGATTGTGATTTGAATGTAACGGAAGAGCCAGCGGAACAATTTGAAAAACATAGAGTAATTGAAAATCGGCTTATAGTCGATTTTTGATGCCACATTGCAGAAATGGTACAGACAAGCTGTCAAAACTACAATATTTCAAGGCTTTTCTTCATAACTTTGTTTCCTCTTTCAAAAATATGTAATTCGAATTTGCAGTAACCTAGGCTCTAATAGCATAAACCTAATCAGAAGATTGTTTCTTTCGCCACTATCCTTGAACCGATTTTACTGAAATTTAACATGGTATCGTCTATTTGTGTAGTTAACCAATATAATTAATTTAAACAAAATTGCTAAAAGTCTGGACGATTGGATATGCAGACATCGATATAATCGAAGTTTCTGTCCTGAACAGACTGTTTTAAAAAAAAAACTGAATAAAAAAATAAAATAAACAGAATATAAGTATACAGGCGTCCCGCGAATAACACGCTTAATTGGTACCGTATTATTGAAATTAGTGTTATTCGATACTAATAATTCATATAATATTGAAAATATCGTTACGTGCTATCAAAAAAGATGGAAGTCATAGAAGATCCAAATCCGATATCAGTATTGGAACAGTTTGCCCCGGGAGTTTCATTAGTATTGAACGGTCAAAATTGAGAGTGTGTGTGTGATTTATCGCATTACCACCTCTTCAAAATAATTTGAATAAAATGATTAAATGGGACGCCATTTTTATTCTGATATTCTCCCAAAAAATTTCTAAATAATTATGAAGGACGAATCAAAACAGAGATTAAAAAAAAAATATTTTACTTATTCAGAAAAGGGCATGGCTGGTTTTCAAAAGGAAAAAAAAATTTATTTATAAAATATGGTCTTATACAGGGTGACACAAAATGAATGTTTTGTATTATTTAGGAGCCATTAAGTCCCTTGCAGTATGCGCTGTTGTTTCATCTTGTTGGAACCAAATCGTGGTTTTCCACAGCTGGCCTAAAAATTTTCCAACATCTTCCGATATTGAGCACCCACTATTAATGGAAATTGCAACACCGTCTTCATTTTCGAAGAAATTTGAACCAGTGATCCTCCCAGACGATACACCGCACCAAACAGTACACATAAGTGGGTGTAACTGTCGTTAATGAATTGCTCTTGGATTCTCTGTAGCCCATATCCTGCAGTTCTGCTTGTTTATGAAACCGTTTAATTGGAAATGGGCTTCAATGCTCATTATCAAATTGTAAAAAAAAAGGACCGTTCATGTTCAAAATAAAGTTGGATGATTTTGGTTCGTTGCTCGATTATGTATTGTTCCATTTCACATTCCCCATTACAAAATCCTGTAATAACATTTTTAAACAAATTGAACAAAAAATTATCAATAATTCATTCTACAACATTTTGCGCCACCCTGTCTTTCCTTTTATTTGATCTATATTTCACAACGTTGGCGGAGGCAGGTGTTTGATTTTTTGGCAATATGAAAATATTTTTGGTGATTTGATTCCATGAAAAATATATTTCAATATAATTTCTGGTCGAGTTTCTGGACAAATGTTTTAAGGCAGGGGGGAACACATTTTTTAGAAATACTCTTTTTGTGTTGTATTATCACAGATTGTGTGGTTTTTTTTAAAGAAATTTTAAAATCAATGTGCCGATCTGTGAATACATTTTCTATAAAACAAAATTATGAAGGGTCAGTTTTTTAAGCGATTTTATGATTTTTGTTTTTTTTGCTAGCTAAAAATTTTTTTAGGGAATGCATATAAATTGCAATATCGGGAAATATATAGTAAATATTTTTCTTAAGGCTTATGAGGAAAATCTCTCTCAAAAATGGATTGATTATGTTTTCAGTTTTTTTAATTTGTTTTGAGAAGATTTACTTGAAGACTTTTTTGAATTATTCATTTTAAAGGAACAGTGCTTTCTGAGGAGAACTAAGATCATGTAACTAAGCACTTTTTTTCTATGATCAAAACACGGGTTTTCTTCACAGAACCAATGCCCGTATAAAGAATTGGTTTCTTCAAAACATTTAGCTTCTATAATTTTTTTAATGTTTTTAACCTCCGGGCTTTCTTCAAAAATGATATTAAAAACATTGAAATGTAGATTAAAAATCTCGGCACACATATCAGTCGGATTAATTAATTTGCCAAAATCAGAATTTTGGCTAAAATTTTTGAAAAAAATTAAGGCTTCGGAAGCTTTTGTCATTGAAGATTCTGACTTAATCATGCATGCGCAACAGTCTAGACATTTCAATTTCGCAAGAACTTTAAATAAAATAAAACCAGAAAAAAAGCGTTGAGCACCTGTGTCATTAGGGCTATCAAAAATTTTAAAATCTTCGTGTTCAATTTCCGGGTCGTCTAACGGAGAAAAGGTGCGAGAAGTTAAATCTGATCCAGTTGTGTCTTGGGTAATATAAGATTCTTCTGAATTCAATATTGCCTTCCAATCCAAATTTAGAAAATCGTCGTCATCTGCTTCGCAATTGGTAGCGTTGGACGAATACACCAATTTCATAGCCATTATTTTGGCAATAATGAAATTAAATTCAAATAAGGATGGGTGTGTATTATTGCCTCCATGGGCCATTCTTTATACGGGCATTGGTTCTGTGAAGAAAACCCGTGTTTTGATCATAGAAAAAAAGTGCTTAGTTACATGATCTTAGTTCTCCTCAGAAAGCACTGTTCCTTTAAAATGAATAATTCAAAAAAGTCTTCAAGTAAATCTTCTCAAAACAAATTAAAAAAACTGAAAACATAATCAATCCATTTTTGAGAGAGATTTTCCTCATAAGCCTTAAGAAAAATATTTACTATATATTTCCCGATATTGCAATTTATATGCATTCCCTAAAAAAATTTTTAGCTAGCAAAAAAAACAAAAATCATAAAATCGCTTAAAAAACTGACCCTTCATAATTTTGTTTTATAGAAAATGTATTCACAGATCGGCACATTGATTTTAAAATTTCTTTAAAAAAAACCACACAATCTGTGATAATACAACACAAAAAGAGTATTTCTAAAAAATGTGTTCCCCCCTGCCTTAAAACATTTGTCCAGAAACTCGACCAGAAATTATATTGAAATATATTTTTCATGGAATCAAATCACCAAAAATATTTTCATATTGCCAAAAAATCAAACACCTGCCTCCGCCAACGTTGTGAAATATAGATCAAATAAAAGGAAAGACAGGGTGGCGCAAAATGTTGTAGAATGAATTATTGATAATTTTTTGTTCAATTTTTTTAAAAATGTTATTACAGGATTTTGTAATGGGGAATGTGAAATGGAACAATACATAATCGAGCAACGAACCAAAATCATCCAACTTTATTTTGAACATGAACGGTCCTTTTTTTTTACAATTTGATAATGAGCATTGAAGCCCATTTCCAATTAAACGGTTTCATAAACAAGCAGAAATGCAGGATATGGGCTACAGAGAATCCAAGAGCAATTCATCAACGACAGTTACACCCACTTATGTGTACTGTTTGGTGCGGTGTATCGTCTGAGAAGATCACTGGTCCAAATTCCTTCGAAAATAAAGACGGTGTTGCAATTTCCATTAATAGTGAGTGCTCAATATCGGAACATGTTGGAAAATTTTTAGGCCAGCTGTGGAAAACCACGATTTGGTTCCAACAAGATGAAACAACAGCGCATACTGCAAGGGACTTAATGGCTCCTAAATAATACAAAACGTTCATTTTGTGTCACCCTGTATAAGACCATATTTTTTTTGCTTTTGAAAACCAGCCATGCTCTTTTCTAGTTAATTGGTGCTTCAAAATGTTTCAGAAATTTTTTGGGGGAATAAATCACAATGAAGATCGCGTCCCATTCCTCCAATAAAAATCACGCGTTCTACTATGTTAACTTTAGGGATTTTTTTTACACACGGATAGGAAAACACAGCGTACATAAATTTTATATATAAAAATTCCTCTGTTTATATACTCTGTGGTGCTATTCAAAACCGTGAAATTCAGAAGTCGATATCCATACAAATTTGTACATTTGGTTCCAAAAAGAAGTAAGCACTCACAACTTTGTGCAATAATACTAAAAGTGTTCTGAGGAAAAAGAAGAAAGAAAATCTATTTACGATAAGAACTGAGATTTACAATTCTGCTTGATATCTATATATTTCCTGCAAATCCGTTATGAACAAATGCACTGTGTGATCGTTAACAGTAATATGTGTGTACCAATTCGTGTAATTCAAATCCCGTGTTATTCAAGGATTATCGCATTTTTGACCGTGTTATTCGCGTCTTTGTGCTATTAAAGTACCGTGCTATTCGAGGGATGCCTGTAAAAATGAAAAACTAGCAACTTTTAAATGCAACTTTTTTCTAATTTCGATTGCTCCAACTTACAGTTTTATTACTTTATTGCTTGATACTGTATTTTTCAGTTATTTGTTTGATTCTGGTTTCGTTTTTAAATTACACAAATTATTTAACTGATTTTATTTTTGTTTACGTTGGGCTGTTCATATCTGAAACTGTTTTTTTTAAATTATTATTTTTTTGTTACTAGTTTTAAAATATTTTGATTTTAAAATTATTTTTAAATTTGCCCGAAATAGTAAAAACGGTTGCAAGTGTTTTGGTTTTAGAAAATGTTAAAACGACCAATAATATTGTGCAGCGTCCGAAAGATCGATATTTACGAAGTGGATGTATACTAGTTGGTACTTACAAGGACAAAAATACAAAAAGCAGCCAACATGACGGTGTTAAAGGAGCTCATCCTAACTTGGTTGTTAAGAAGCCAAAATTGACTAACTCTGTGCAAGATTGTTTGTTCACCAATTCCATATAAGAGTAATCTACTTTCAATTGTCCCTCGCCCGAAAAAGATTTTTATTTCTAGACTTAACCCCTCTACGGAGCCCTCAAACATTTTAGAATACTTTCATACCGAGGGAAAAATTGATGTTAGTGATATTAAATGGTATAAAATTAGTAAGCCGGATAATAAGATTGCTTCTTTTAGACTTGAAGTACCTCCAGTACTTTTCTCTACAATCATATCTCCCTCAATTTGGCCGAAAGATACTGCCATCAAAGAATTCCAGAATAATTTCGGAAGAAGCAAAATGGGAGCTAAAATTTCTTCGCTCCAAAAAACGGAATCTGTCCCTTTACTATCAAAACGTAAGGGGACTTCGAACTAAAACAAGAGAGTTGTATTTAAGTTGGTAGTCTCGTTCAACTGAGATCTATGCTATCACGGAAACATAGTTGACGAATTCCTTTAAGCATAATGAACTATTTTCCTCAGATTTCGAAGTTTTTAGGATAGATCGGTATTCTTCTGATTTGTATTCTGATTCTGACGGTATACCAAAGGGTGGGGAGTGCTGTTGGCCGTCAGAAAAAGTCTGGATGCTTCGGAATTGGAAATTCCAGACCCGAAACCGAATGAACTTATATGTGTAAAAGTAACAATGTGAAATCGTAATTTTTTTGTTTTAAATTGCTATGTTCCGTCTGGATCACCTTTGGATGACTATGATGGAGTTCATAAATCTATTGAATTTGTTGGTTTTGGGAGATTTTAATTTGCCTAATTTGGAGTGGGTTAGATCTGAAGGCGATGAATTATTCATTCCGTCGGATACTTTATCTTCCTTTAAAGCTTTGTTTTGACAATCTTACTTATAGCTCCCTAATGGATACTTTCCCATATGGCCGATGTAAACATACGGAATCCTCACCTCCTTGGTAGAGCCATGAACTTCAATCATTTAAAAATCAAAAGAATAAATTATGGCGGGAATTTCTAGATTCACGTAATTAAAGTGATTATGATAACTTTCAAATGCTGTTTTATGAATTTAAAGAACTGTCAAAAAAATATATGATTCATATATTCTGAAAATGCAATCGAAATTACTCTATCACCCAAATAAATTTTTTCAATTTATTCATTCCAAAAGGAAAAGTGACACTTATATCTTTTCGGTGATTACTGAAAGCAACCTCAATATTTATGCTGATAACATAAAAATAACACCTCCAACCAAACTTAAGCAGTAATGCGCATATAGTACAAGGGCCGCAATAAATAAGGCAAAAACAGTACATGCAATTCTCTTCCCATTTATGAACCGACGCACCCCTCTACAAAAGAATTTAAAACTGCTTTCGAAAAAGCAAATTATTTGGCCCACGTTCACTTATGCCGCGCTTATCTGGTTTAATAAAATATCCGAAACCCAATGGAAAAAAATATCTATTCAAAAACGTAAATGGTTGAGAGTTGCACTAAATGTAACATAAAAAAGAAAAAACACAAATGAAATGAAGAACTCTACAAAATGGCTGACATAAAACACATCAAAGCCTTCGTAGCTAACATGTCAAACAATTACTGTAAAAAGGCAAGAAACCAAAACGAACTTATCCAAAACTTCATGCAAATGGACGAAACTATACAACAAACGTATGAGAATTTTATTCTTGACAATTGGGTGGCAGGCAAAAATTAATAAAACATTCAAGACAGTGAAAACTCGTCCCTTCAAACACGACAAAAAAAGTTGCCATAATTCAAAGATATTTTGTTTTTTATTTTTCAAAATAGTTATATTCATGAATCTAGGTTTAGGTCAATGAATTCTAAATAAACAAACAAATAAATATATCTATAGGGATTGATTTGGGGTTCTGTATAAATTGAAACTTTACCATTCGCTCCCTATGAACGAGGGATTTGTTTCTACTTTTATTTAATTAATAAGCCATTTAATTTCTATTATTAAATATATTTTTATTAATTAATAATTACAAATTTAAAGGTTTGATGTTAAACCATTTATGGTATCCACCATATAAAATTATTATAATTTATTATTTTATCGTTAAGATTATTTTGGTGGTTTGCCTTTTAAAAGTAATTGAGAAGTAATTTACAATTTTTGTTTTTTCATACAGCCTACCTAATTAGACAAAAAGAAGAAAAAATCATTTCAATTCGGGCTACTGACTTTTAATTAAAAAAACGCAACAAGTATTTGTTCTGAAATACAAACAAGTATTTTTCTACAAAATTGTTAGTAGTTAAAAGCCGCCACATATCCTTAAATAAGTTAAATTAAGTTTTAGACGTTAAGGATATTAGGCTAACCATGTCTCCATTGGGATCTATCGGAACAAATCCATCAAATATAAATTAAGTGTAAATATGTTTTAGATTAGCTTAGATTATTTCGTTTAAGTTTTGTTTTATTTGAAAATAAAGAATAATGTAAATAATAATTAAGTAATGAAAAATAAAATGCATTTTTAAACAAATTTCATGCTTTTGTAAACTTTGCGCCTACCGAATATTCAAAATGATAATTTTTTAACTTAATCGTAGCTTTTTCTTCATTTTTATTTCTATAGCCCAGTATCGTGTTCGCGTGGAATGAAATTTTCATGAGTCTCCAAATTGTGTACGTGGAATTCAAAGTGAAAAATATCTTTGTAGAGAGTTTTTGAAGTGAAATACTTCTATGGGGACGTTTTGCAAAAATTATGTGACGATTTTGTGTGACGAAACGTTACATTACAAAATATCTCATTATATGAACGTCCTAGATGATTATAATGTTCAACAATATTGTGGAGGTTGTGATTAGAATTATTTTCGTTGAAGACCAAATAGTTCTATCTATCACCGTATTAGCGCTGTAGTCGATACAAATTTTTGAAATTTTTTAAAACTTTTTATGTAGAGGTCGTACACGATTGAAATGTTCAACAAAGTTGTGGAGGTTTTTATGGGGATTATTTCCGTCGAAGACACAATAGTTCTATATCCAACCACTTCGGCGCTGTATTCAATAACAATTTGACGAAACGTTACATTACAAAATATCTTATTATATGGACGTCCTACACGATTACAATGTTCGGCAATATTGTGGAAATTATAATGAGTAATATTTCCGTCGAAGACCAAATAGTCCTATCTGCCACCGTATTGGCGCTGTAGTCCATAAAAATTTTTTAACTTTTTATATGGAAAAAATCATGGAACGCTAACTCTGTAAAGCAGCGTGTCACATCAGTATAAGCTAGGGTTGCCAACCGTCCTTTATTGGAAAGGACAGTCCTTTATTCTGCTTCTTTGTCCTTGTCCTTTATCGGAACCTCAAATGTCCTTTATTTTTAAAATCGTTCCGTTAATTAGGCATTAATTATATGAAAGGAAATAAAATAAACAATTTTGACACTATTCAAGAGTCTAATTTGTTTACAAGATGTAAATCAACAAGCAGCAAATGGCATTTAATTTTCAAAAGTAGTGATTTCAGCTGTAAGAATATTTTCAAAATTCGTCATTCGAAAATCTTAGATAATTACCCATGTTCTGCATTTCACTTTTTGTGAAATGGAAGGGTGAGAACGAAAATCGGTGTTCTGGAATTCGATCGGAATGAAAAACGAAAATTTCGTGAATTGGAATTTCGAAAATGAAATTTCGGTGTTCTGAAATTCGTTTTACTCGAAATATAATCGAAATGAATTCACTGTTAGTTGGTGTTGTGGAATTGATGTGAATTGATACAAAACTAAGGAAAACATTTAAAATAAATTTAAGTTTTCTTCACTCCATTAGACTTTTTGAATATTTTTTTATAAAATTTATAAAATTTTCTCTGAAATAAATGTTTAAATTTTTTAAAATATCAATTGATCCCGGAATTGTAATTAGTAGCAACGGGACTCGAGATATCAAAAATTTCTTAGAAAAATGCATTACGGTAATGTAATACAGGGTTTTTCTAAAATGTACCTCAATAAAATGCCATTCAAAATATTTCTAATATTTTTGTCATAAAATGAATTTATTTTTAAATGAAATACTCAATTGAATACAATTTATTGGTGTCATTTTCATGTGAATTGCAGAATATGGGTGAATATTACAATTCTAAGACGTTTTTTTTTTACTTACCTCACTTTCAAAATAAAGGGGTCATATATGATGGTGCATAAATAACTATGTAGAGTAGTAAAATTTAAAATTAACTAATTGAATTTTTCCAGTGGCGTAGCAAGTGTGTCTATCATGCCCTGGGCGCCGCTCATAGGGGCACCAAATGGACTCCAATTTAAACAAAGTTTGTTAAGTAATGTATTTAATGCCCGCTGAATGGTTTGAAAGGGAAATTTTGTTCTTGTTTGGTTGATTTTGCGGACTTTTTTTTTGGTCGCCACATCGGTCCTTTATTGGGTTTTGAAAAAGTTGGCAACCCTAGTGTAAGCTGACTAACAATTGCGTCGTTTCTGTGCATAAGGCTGGCGCATACGAATATTGCATAGCGGAAAGCGGTCAGCGCATCTTACATACATTAACGGGCATTGCTTCTTACTACGGCTACAATGACTCCGGTAAGAAACGTTTGCGAGTCGACAATTCTGCTCAATCACAACACGCTGACAATGCTTCCACGAGAACGCCTATGACTATTGCAGAACGGACGCGGGTACGTAGGGCTAGGCAACAACAAGCGGAACAAAAGCAACTCGCTGACAAGGCTTCGACGAGTACGACTATGACTGGTGCAGAACGGACGCGGGCATGTAGGGCTAGGCAACTTGCTCAACAAGCGGAACAAATGCAACTCGCTGACAAGGCTTCGAGGAGTACGGATATGATTGGCACAGAGGGGACGGTGGTATATAGAGCTAGGCAACTTGCACAACAAGCGGAACAAAACCAACTCGCTGAAAAGGCTTCGACGAGTACGGCTATGACTGGTGCAGAACGGATGCGGGCATGTAGGGATAGGCAACTTGCTAAACAAGCGGAAGAAATGCAACTCGCTGACAATGCTTCGACGAGTACGGATATGATTGGTACAGAGGGGGCAGGCTTATATAGAGCTAGGCAACTTGCACAACAAGCGGAACAAAGCCAACTCGCTGACAAGGCTCCGACGGGTACGGCTATGACTGGTGCAGAACGGACGCGGGCATGTAGAGCTAGGCAATTTGATCAACAAGGGAAAGAAAAGCAACTCGTTGACAAGGCTTCGGCGAGTACGACTAGGACTGGTGCAGAACGGACGCGGGCATGTAGAGCTAGGCAACTTGCACAACAAGCGGAACAAAACCAACTCGCTGACATGGCTCCGACGGGTACGGCTATGACTGGTGCAGAACGGACGCGGGCATGTAGAGCTAGGCAATTTGCTCAACAAGCGAAACAAAACAACTCGTTGACAAGGCTTCGACGGGTACGACTATGACTGGTGCAGAACGGACGCGGGCATGTAGAGCTAGGCCACTTGCACAACAAGCGGAACAAAACCAACTCGCTGACAAGGCTCCGACGGGTACGGCTATGACTGGTGCAGAATGGACGCGGGCATGTAGAGCTAGGCAATTTGATCAACAAGCGAAACAAAAGCAACTCGTTGACAAGGCTTCGACGAGTAGGTCTTCGACAGGTACGGCTATGACTGGTGCAGAACGGACGCGGGCATGTAGAGCTAGGCAATTTGCTCAACAAGCGAAACAAAAGCAACTCGTTGACAAGGCTTCGACGAGTACGACTATGACTGGTGCAGAACGGACGCGGGCATGTAGAGCTAGGCAACTTGCACAACAAGCGGAATAAAACCAACTCGCTGACAAGGCTCCGACGGGTACGGCTATGACTGGTGCAGAATGGACGAGGGCATGTAGAGCTAGGCAATTTCATCAACAAGCGAAAAAAAGCAACTCGTTGACAAGGCTTCGACGAGTAGGTCTTCGACAGGTACGGCTATAACTGGTAGAAAGCGGACGCGGGCATTTAGGGCTAGGCAACTTGCTCAACAAACGGAACAAATGCAACTCGCTGACAAACCATAAAGAAAAGCTTCTATTTCACTTCTACAGTGTGGTCAAAAGCACACTTCCTTTTTTTTTTTTATGTGACAAGTGTGCCAAGAATTGGATCTCACAGTTCGTTGATAATAAATGTAAACATTTGATACAAATAAATTAAATAAAAAAAAACAGAAAGGAATTAAAATAAAAGATTATAAAAACTGTGGAATAGTTAATTATATTAAATAAAACTAAAATCAAAAAATAAATAAACATAAAAATTGAAAATGATCAGTGACAGTGATATAGAAGACATTTTAATCGGAGCATCCGCGCTGTAGCCGAAATAGCGTCGAACTATTCCAGGAAGAGACCATCGACTAGAGTAAATCCGTACCTAAAAGAACGGAAACGAAAGGGTCGTTTTGTCCAAGATGTATGTTTCTAATAAAATACATACGCAATTTTGTTACATAAATATTTTGTTTTAGTTTACTGATATGGAATCCAATGAAAAAGTGTTTAAAGAGAATTTCCATATCTATCCTTGCGAATTCGCAGATCTTTTTGAGAAAGTGAAACACAAATTGGAACCAAAAAAAACACCAGACCCATTGATGGAATAAGTGGAAAAGTTAAATTGGCAATTGCATTAGAGTACATACTTAACTGATTATATAAATTTCTTTATTGTATATGGTATTTGTTAAGCCCTTTGCTTAACACAAAAAATGTATGAAGGATTGGTTGCTGGGTAAATAACAAGATATTGGTTATTCGGAAAAATAAAAAATATTCTTTATTCAGTACTTATAATCCAGACAACTGTTTTGGCTTAAATTTCTAAATTAATTCACCATTACTTAAAATTCATAAACAATATAATAAAAATAAAAAAAAAATGGGAAAAAAATGAAACAGATAGTTGTTGACTCAAGTGATTGTTGTTGTTCCTCTCCTCTGGGTTGATGGTTCGTGATGAACTCCTTGGACAATCTAATATGCTCTCCTTGGTCCAGATTGTCTAAATGAAAAATAGTGCACAAAACCCGGTCCTATGTGGCTCTGATAGGAAACGACTTTATGGTTTTACTCTCAAGATCTCACGGGCACAGAGTCGGTTTTTTTTTTGGTGTACCCAAACCCTATATCCCCGAAACCCTGTTAGTATAGCTACCACAACAACTTAGAATGGACTTGACCTGGTCTATATACCCGAAAATCAGGTCCAAACTACTGAGAACTCCTAACACAAAAGGTTGATTTTGATTCGATGTACTCGAACGATTTGTATTTGGAATTCTCTGAATCTATTTAACGATCTCAACTTCAAGTACTGGCATTTGTTCAGTGTATCCAAGTACAATACACCTGAGATCGTAATATGCAATTAACAATAAACTCTAAACATAAAAGTGGTTGTTTGAAACCCGGAAAATTAATTTGGACTTATAAAATCTCCAAATACAAAATGCTGATTTTTGTTCGATGTACTCGAACACTTTGTATAGGAAATCTTTGTAAGTCCCTAATTTATACTTATAAAACTTCCAAATACAAAATGTTGATTTTTGTTCGATGTACTCGAACACTTTGTATAGGAAATTTTTGTAAGTCCCTAATTTATACTTATAAAACTTCCAAATACAAAATGTTGATTTTTGTTCGATGTACTCGAACACTTTGTATAGGAAATCTTTGTAAGTCCCTAATTTATACTTATAAAACTTCCAAATACAAAATGTTGATTTTTGTTCGATGTACTCGAACACTTTGTATAGGAAATTTTTGTAAGTCAGTAATTTATACTTATAAAACTTCCAAATACAAAATGTTGATTTTTGTTCGATGTACTCGAACACTTTGTATAGGAAATCTTTCTAAGTTCTAATTTGATAATTTTTAAAATATATAAACAAAATGTAACTTACAATACTTGTTGATGGTTGGTTCATCCTTCTATTTAATTCTTGTTGGTTTGATGTCATCTGGTTTATGAATTCTGCAAAACTGACGATTTGTATGGCGATCGGATCCCTTTTTACACCATAACTTGTAACGGATCCTTGTATCAAGCTATAGGATGTACGGTTTTTCATATTGCACTACACATCACTAGAAATTGCTGGAAATATTTTGATTTCTTCAAAATGCTTCCAGAAAACACTAAATTAAATTGTTCACACAACCGAGAACAATACACTTCTCAATAATGTGAACAATAATGAATCATGTCATACAAAAGATCTCCGAAATAAATAATAAATCATTTTCACTAACCAAAGCAATGATTCAGAAGTATTTTTTTTGTATTGAATAAGAAATTTCGAGAGTCTTTGCTTTGTGTATTGAATAAGAATTTTCGAGAGATCTTCTTTGTGTAAACGTTGCCACCTAGTTTTTAGAAAGCCAAACGAGCAGGCTTTTCGAGAATATTCCGAAACACACCAATTTTATATAAAAGCAGCCCTAGAGTCGAGGCGAGAATCAATTCAAATCAGAAAGCCGAACTGTGAACTTGAAATATTCGGAGTAAAACTAAAGCTTTGATCTTAAAAGTAAATAAAATAGTGAAGCTCTAAACTGTGATAAATTAATTGTAATAATTAAATTATTGAAAGACAAATATTTTTAAGACTAATTGTTAAGCAGAAATAAGTACAAATAATGTTTATACACTAAATTCACATAAATAAAAAGTTTTATCATTCTAATAACATCGAACCGAAAGAATAGCACGTCACATTGGTGTCAGAAGTGAAATTATTTATTGCGAATCAGTGCGGGAAAGACAATTCGAAATTAAACTAGAAACTTCTGTGGGAAAATTTCGAAGAAATTGGTTATTAAGAAATTTGAGAGTATAATAATTCACGGTGTGAGAAATTTCAGGGGCGTACAAGAAATTTTGTATGAGTTGTATAAAAATTTCGATTGTGTGAAATTTGAGGTTTTACGTCGTGTATCGTGTGAAAATTTCGATTGTACGAGAAATTTCGTGGATATCAAGATTATACTAGGAAATTTCGTAGTATTTAGATACTGTGCGAGAAGTTTCTATAGAACATAAGAATTTCGTAAACAATTAAAAAATATTTGAACAATGGGAAGTAAATTATTAGACGATTTGAGTGCATCAGAACTATCCACAGTTCTGAGTGTGTGGAATTTACCTTCCAAGGGAACTAAAACAGAAAAGAAGAAAAGAATAAGTAGTAGCACATTCGACTTTAGTGAAATTCTGAAAGAGGGAAACGAAGAAGAAATTACCAACGAAGACGCAGCTGAAACAACAGCAAATGTTCAGGATGATTTACAAACGCTTATGGCCATGATGATCGGTCTTCAGACTAAAATGGACTCAAATGCTTCTAGTCTTCAAACCAAAATGGATTCAAATGCTTCCAATTTACAAGGCGAATTAAAATCAACTGCTTCAAGTTTACAAAGTAAAATAGATTCGACTTCTGCAAGTCTTGAAAATAAGATTGCAAACATATCTGATATGCAGAACAAAATGGAATCCAGCATGGGTGAATTAAAAATTCAGGTGGAATCCAGTGTTGCGAACCTTGAAACTAAAATTAGTACAGAAGTTTCTACAGTTCGTACGGAAGTTTCTGCAGTTCGAACGGAAGTAAGCAAGGTTGAGCAGAAATTGGAAGACAAAATAATTACAGAAGTCAGCAACGTAGAACAAAAATTGGACCAGAAATTGGAACAAAAAGTGGCAGAAATAGAAGCAAAAATGGCTGATATCAAAGAAAATAAACCAAATATTGATTCACCAATATTTGACGGCAAAACTTCATGGCCAGTATACAAACGACAGTTTGAAGCGGCTGCTGGTGCGAACAACTGGTCCGATAAAGAAAAAGCCACAGCATTAATTCTGGCTCTACGGGGTAACTCAGCCAGTTTATTGCGAACAATCTCACCGGAAAATGAGAAAAATTACAATTACATTGTAATGCAATTGGATAATCGGTTTGGGGACAACCACATGAAGGATGTATACCGGATCGAACTCATCAACAGGACGCAAAAATCTGCAAAAAACGCTTCAAGAATTAGCGGCGGAGATCGAACGTCTAGTATACATGTCCTATCCCGATTACCCTGTGGCGACGCGGTGCGAGATGGCGGGAGAAAGATTCGTTAGCGCCATACGGGATACGGACATACAAAATAGCGTCCGGGTTAGCGGAAAGCGAACTCTACAAGAAGTATTGGCGTTTGCTTTGACATTAGAAGGTGCGAAGAAAGCTACGAGATCAGTCCCACGGATCAGGACTGCTACAGTTGCTGAAGGGTCACCGCAACTGGATATCAAAGACCTCAGGCAGCAAATAAAAGAAGTACTGCGGTCAATCCAGAAAGAAGGGGACAGAAACACGCGCAGGAAAATCACATGCTGGGGCTGCGGAAAAGAGGGGCATGTGCAACATAAGTGCCCGAACCAAACAACAAGACAAAAAGGTTCGGGAAAGGAAACGGAGCTAACTTAAAGGGGGACAAGTTAGCTCAAAAGAGAAATGCCCCCAGCATCGTTGTATCTGTCTCGCTTATGCAACACAACACTAACAGTCTAACGGTACAGGGTGTAATTGCTGGTCATCAGTGCAGAATTATCATAGATACAGGCGCAAGTAAATCCATCATTAACAAGAGACTAATCAATCATAAACACATCAGTGAAAGCAGTAACAGGGTGCTTCAAACCGTTACGGGTGAATCATCTCCGATTCTTGGGGAAGTCGATCTAGCATTGGAGCTAGATGGGTATGTGTTCCGCCATACATTTTTGGTGGCTGATATAATGGACGATTGTATCATGGGCCTGGACTTCATGAAAAAGAATGGAGTGAGTGTAAATGTTGAAGAGGAAGTTCTGCGATGTGGAAATATTGATTTCTCGCTAACGTTGGAGGAAGCAGGTTCCAGTGCCAAAGTAGAAATTCTACAAGACCAAACAATTGCGGCAAATACTGAAGCTGTTGTAGAGGCGAGACTGGTCGATGGTACTGGGAGACCAGCAATACAAATTATTGAACCTGACAGACAAAACTTAAAGGATGGACTGATGATAGCGCGAACAATAGTAAAAGTGAACGAAAAAGGGACAATTCCAGTCAGAGTGGCGAACTTTTCAAAAATTAACAAGAAATTGAAAAAGGGAACCATTGTCGGCAGTGCTGAAGGGGTTTCGTCAATAACAAATGAGGACTGCAAAGACAAAGGAACTCAACGGGAGGAACGGGTTCTTCCGGAAGCCTTGAAACCACTTGTCTCTGATATCACTAAAAGAGTATCAGAGTCGGAAGAAGTTAAGGTTTATTGAAGGAGTTTGAAGATGTCTTTGTATGCAGTAAAGGGGACTTTGGACGAACGGACCAAGTGAAACATAGAATTAATACCGGCAATGCAGATCCTATTCGTCAACCACCAAGGAGACTACCATTAGCCAAACAAACAGAGGTTGCTGACATGATCGAGGAAATGCATCAGGAGGGAGTAATTGAACCATCAAACAGTCCATGGGCATCTCCGGTAGTCCTAGCACGGAAAAAGGATGGGACTACAAGATTTTGCGTAGATTACCGAAGACTGAATGACGTAACTAAGAAGGACAGTTACCCTCTTCCCCGCATAGACGACACGTTAGATACACTCTCAGGAGCAACTTGGTTTTCAACACTTGATCTAAAAAGTGGCTATTGGCAAGTTGGAATTGAACCGGAAGACAGAGAAAAGACAGCGTTCACAGTAGGAACAGGCTTATGGCAATTCACAGTGATGCCATTTGGATTATGTAATGCACCGGCAACATTCGAACGACTAATGGAACATGTCCTACGGGGCTTAACATGGAAGACGTGCCTTGTATACTTGGACGATATCATCGTAATCGGGAAAACTTTTGATGAACATCTCCAGCGATTACGAGAAGTATTTGGACGTCTTCGTGCAGCTAATTTTAAGTTAAGCCCAAAGAAGTGCGAACTATTTCAACATGAGGTGAAATACTTAGGACATGTTGTGTCTGCAGAAGGAATTTCCACCGATGAAGACAAGATAAAAGCAGTTCAACAATGACCAGTACCAAAAGATAAGCATGAAATCTGGTCATACTTAGGCTTGTGTACTTACTACCGACGTTTCATAAAGAATTTTGCTAATATAGCCGGTTGTCTACACAAGCTAACGGATAAGGGAAAACCATACGAGTGGACCGAAGAATGCCAGTCAGCTTTCGAGGAGTTGAAACATCGACTATGTTCTGCTCCGATATTCTTCTTCTTCTGTTGCCGATCCACTACTGGATGTTAAGCGGTCACTTTATACACATGTTATTGTAAGCTTGTAATGATATTGGCGTACTCTTCTCTGCTTCTTGCACTGTGAACCAATTCTCCTACGGTTCTAATGCCCGTCCAGTTCCGAAAGTTTCTAAGCCATGACATTTGTTTTCTTCCTATTTTCCTCTTTCCTTCGATTTTTCCTTCAATAATTAATTGGAGTAGCTCATATTTCCGGCCTCTTATTATGTGACCAAAGTAACTCACTTTTCTGCGCTTGACAGTTAGAAGTAATTCTCTATTTATGTTTAGTCTTCTGAGAACTTCTAGGTTTGTAACTCTGTCTGTGTATGGAATTTTTAGTATTCTCCGATAACACCACATTTCAAACGCTTCTAATTTGTTTAAAGCCGTCATTTTCAGCGTCTACGCTTCTACTCCATATAATAGTACAGACCGATAGATTTCGATTTTGAAGGGTATGAAACTTGTAATCAAATTGCGACATCAAACCAAGCTGGTAAGAAATTCGCCTATAAAATATTAAAAATTAATTTATTTAAAAAAACTTTTTTTTCTTTTACAGAACTCGAAAAAGGCGTACATAAACAGAGAAGAACAAGGACGGTATTTTCAGGATTTCAAATTCAGGAATTAGAGTAAGAATTTGGTATTCAGACCAAATTGTCCGATGAGGAAAGACTGAGACTTTCCCAGCGTTTAAGCCTGAACGAAGAAGTAGTAAAAAACTGGTTCCAGAATCGCAAAGCGAGGTACAACAAGCAGGTCAAAAACAGCATTCAACAGGATGAGGATGAAAAGTCGAATTCCAGTTACCCCTCCGGTATGGATTTTAGGGATTTCGAGTATCTTACCAGTAAAGACGAAATTCCTGAAGAAAGCTTAGAGGCGACATTAGGATGTCTGGATTGGGGACTATCGGGGCAATTCCATTAAGTTAGAATTTAAGTGTAAATACGTCTTAGATTAACTTCAAAAGTTTTAGTTTGTAAATATTTGTTTTTCTCAAAAACTTCTGTTTTATTTGTAAGTAAAAATAAAGAGTAATGTAAATAATAATTAAGTAATGAAAAATAAAATGCATTCTTAAACAAATTTTATGCTTTTGTAAACTTTGCGCCTACCGAAAATTTAAAATGATAATTTTTTCACTCGCATTTCACAAAATTTTAAATCCTTTTCATGACAGTGTGGAAAAAATATACCAAGTTTTATGAAGAATTGTGTTTTCGGATGAGTTTATAAAATGATTGTATGAGATAGTATCAAATTTCGTGCGTATACATTTTGAACGTGAAAATGTTCGCCTTGCTGTCCTCACCGAAAAAAGGTTGCGCGTGGAAGCAAAACGTCATTCGCGAACTGTACGCGAAGCTGCGCGCTTCACGGAAACCAGAAATTTTTGCTTCGAAGTTTGCGCTAGTGGTTTTATTTGCGTTTTTTGTTTCCCGTCACTGACGGGAACTGAAAATGTTTTTGGTGTTTTAAAGTCTTTTTTCCTTGGAAATAATGACTTTTTTTGTACATGGTCTTCGATATAATGCCTATTTTTTGGACTAAAATTTAAAATGTTCATTAATTAGTTTAATTAAAATTTAGAAAAATTTTCATTCGCATTTTTTTCTAAAATTGTGGACTTCAAATATTTAAAATTTATGATTCGAATTTGTATGAATTCATATACTAAATTAAGGATCATTGGAATTTCCGCAAATATAGTACCATATATTTATTAAAAAGTATCCTATTTTCAAGTTATTTTGCAATTTTTCTTAATAACTTTAGAATTATAAAACGAATATTTTTTTCAATTCTGGCAAATCTTTCTATTTACGGAAGGCTAATTACTTAAAAATTTTTCAGTTTTAATCAGGAAAGTATTGAAATAAATTTTATTGCAGGTTTTTCCTAGTATTTGGGAAATATTTTCTAGATGCTCACAAATTTTTTTTCCTAGGTAATTTGGTTGCAATTTATTGCATTGCAATAAAATAGTACATGCAAAAAAATGTTCCAGAGAAAATCTTTTACAATTGCTTGATATAATGGGATTGGGTTTTTTGGTAATTGCAACTGGCACCTATTAATTTGGTGTTCATAAGGAAATTATCGAAAGTGATACTTATGTTTATTTTTTTCTGTCTTTTGATTGACAAGTGTTGTTTTCAATCTTTATTATAATCGTGTCATCAATTACGCAAAGTTGTATAGCGCTCGTGTATTTAATTTGGTGTTCTAGTTCTTGAAAAGAAAAAAATAAAATGGAGTGGTCGGAGGCTAATGTGCTAAAATTATGGTAATTCGACTTTCCGTCCAATTGCTAGGGCGAAAATTTCAAAATCTGCCGATGAAATTCTTGAAAAATTCCGAAAACCACTTAATTTATCAATTTTCAAATTATTCAGTAACGCTTCCCTTTCTCTGGATCTTAAATAGGGTCTGACCCAACTGCGTGATGACTTTCGTTTATTAGTTTCAGATAAAGTAATCAACGAAGCGGCGCAATACGTATTCAGATGTTTTCATTTTCGTTTTTGGAAATAATTTTGAAAACCGATATGCCACGTAAAACATATTTCCAAAATCAGAATTTTATAGTTTTTTCCATATATTTTTCAATAATAATTAATTTAATGAAAATATAAAATTTTTTATTTTAAATAATAAAGTATTTCTGACATTAACATAGTAAAAATAAATAATAAAAATGTTCTCTTTAAAAATTTTTTATTACAAACCATCGTTCCTACCTTCAAATAAAATTCCTATCCCCTCATATTATCTTTGAATTGCGGAAATCATCGACGAACACACATACATGTTGTTTCAGCATGAAGCAGAAATTTCACCCCTTTTCACCAAACGTTCATGTGCGTGAGTTAGCCGCGAACTGCACGCGACAAAGATTTTTGGTGGGGACGAGAAACGTGCAAAACCGCGCACAAAATGCGCCGCAACTGCGCTTTACTTCCACCAAACGCGTAAACAGTTTTTTCGCTTGGTGGAAGCGCGCCTTTATAAAGCAAAGTCGGTGAGTCAGGTTCACAATTCCTTGGGAATGAAATATTCTGGCCATATGAAACACAATGTTCTGCTGCAAAATATTAGCTGAAGGATCACAGTGTCATTTTGATTGCGAGATATAGATTTTTAAAGAAATAGAAATGATAGTTATGTCAAGTGACTTACACATACCATAAGTCGGTACGCCCTGTGAACGAGAACTTTCTATTTCTTTTTTTATAATTAAATTAACAATAATGCTTAAATTCTAATCATTTTGAATCTTTACTATTATTCTTGAAGTAATTTATTTTTAGTATTTTGGTTGTTTTTTTATACCAATATACTCGCAAGAGCACAATGCAATTTACATTTTTATGTTTTCTCCAATGCTTGGACTTTATTTGAATCTTCCTCAACGGGTGAAGATTGTTATATATCAGAAAATTCTATTTATTATAGAATTATAATTTGTACTGTTCTCAAATACAATATTTATAATCGTAGCTTCCTTAAATAAGTTGACGATTAAGTTAAGTCACTGTTTTTATGAAGCATTGTCTTCTCATAAAAAAAACTTAGTTTTTATAAAAATAATTGGTATAATAAATAATTAATCTCATTTATAAAATACTTTAAATCGAAATACATTCATACAAATATCAATTTTTAAATAAGCCTGTATGAGTATGGTAAAATTGAAATCCATCTTTACAGGCATCAAAAAATTGGAAATACCATTTTCCATTCTATTCTCATATTGGACGGAGGGAGATCATGAGTTAAGTAAGCCAATTTTTATCGCCATTTTTCTTGTAAAGTACAACAAATTTAAGAACATATTTTTCGACGGAGAAACTTGTAGAACCTTAATTATACCTCTAGGCATAGGTAAAAGAATACAGAAGATAAAGCAAATATATATTAATTTATTAGTCAATGTGTTTTTCTATCCCTGTGTAAAAGAAACCGCCAGTATTCTTCCAATTAAATCCGTGATTTTCATTGGAAAAGATGATTAAATTGGACGACATATTCATTCTGATATATTCCCCCAAAAAAACTATTAATTATTAAAACTCACCATTCAAAACGAAGTAAAAAAAAAGTATCTTATGATAAGTGTAAAAGAGCCGGCCAGTTGTTTTCAAAGCAAAATGTATCAGGAAGAAAGGGAATGAAATATTTTGAAAACCTTCCATCCAACTAATTCCTGGATAATAAACTTTTATGCCCTATGGTAGATACTACCAGCAGGTAACATCGACCCAAGGAGCAAAGTTATAAAGACCACAAAGTTTATCGCTATTTTAACTTCTATACGAAGTGTATAATTATAAAATAGAAAAATGTGTTTTTTACAAATTTCCATATTTTAAAGGGTTCTAGTTTGGTAAGAGGAGTTCTTCGCCACAAGAACGGTTTTATCAGAAGATGGGTTCGATCGGCACAAAACTTCAGCTAGCTGCCGAACAAAACTTTTAAGATTTTTAATGGACTGAGATGATTTCTATACATTATACCAGTGTATAATTCGAGTGCTCTACGAACTAGATGAATTGTTGGGACAATATTATGTCAAGTTTATGAAATCCAGTTGTTCACATAAAAAATTCGATCCATATGTATAGAAGTTCTATATGATTTGCCTTGCTTTCAAAATATTTAAAAATTTAATATAGAATAATTTCAAACATATAGTTTTCATTATATTTTAAGACACATTAACGTATCGACAATTCCATGAATCCGAATAAAATATAGAAAGTCTTTATGTGTTCTATTATCACAGATACACAAGTACATATTACGGACTGATGAGAGTGCTCTCATATTCCATGGATGCTCCGGTAAATCGTCTGCTTCCTCGAAAACACCACAGCCTTGTCAATATAGCCTCCGAGAAAGTTGACGCGATTTACTTTGTTTGTGGCAGAAATGTATGGCATAATCCTGATAACGTAGGTCTTTAATACGGCTTTGGAGCATCTTCTAGGTATGATCTATTTACTTATGTTTCTTCCAGCCACCTAATTTGAATTTACTGCTACTTTATATGGAGCAATAGACGAGTTTTTTTAATAAAACCGACAAGACGCCTGTCTTCGTGGTCAGTTGTAACTCCATTTCTGCAAATTCTTTTGATCTTTTCAAGTGTTTCTAACTCTTTCTTTCCCTTAATAGCAGATAAATAGTCTACCGTGAAATTTGATAAGTTTCGCAGTTTTAGTAGCAGACATTTCACCCCCAAACTTCGTTACAATGGTCGCACGGTTTCTTCGATAATTTTATCAGTACCTGCAAGTAAACGGAACTTACTGACGAAAACACAAGACTTCCGACACTTGTACTGTGTGTAAAATTACTTATGCCCTACGCCAATAAAAGTTTATACTGCCGTGTATAAAAAACCTCCACCCCTTTTCGCCCCTTTTTTGCTATTGTGTTTTGAACATATCATTGCTATATCTCCAAGAAAAAAATGTTGTAAATTCTTTACAACCCAATAAAATCGGCATGCAAAGAGACGCTTTCCAAAAAATTTCAAGTGTAAAAATAAATATGCCCACACCTGTACATATGTATATAAGATTTATCGATATTTTTTTAGTATAGTTATAATGTATACAAAATTGCAACGACAACCATTTTATTTTAAATTACTCTTAATCAAGATTCCTTAGAACCCATTTAGTTGTTTTTGATTTAACAAATACTATTAAGGCTTAATGATTGCGTGTGCTGAAATCAGAATCCAAGTTGGAAACTCTCTTTATTGTATGCTTTTTGCTTGTAGGTTGCTTTGTTTGTATTTTTCCAACATTAGGAAAGAAACCATATTACTTTTATAATTAAAAATTCCGGTTGAAAAGAACGATTTGGAAATTTATTGATTTTGGATTCAACTAATATTAATAAAATATCAACTTTTGATGTGGTTCCAGAATCGCAGAAAATAAAAATCCTAATATTGTTGATAGAATCTAAATCTACTCAAACTCGGTAGCATAATATCGACGACTATTGAAAATAATCATCCTCAAATCATTTTATTTTCATTTATATCATTTATTTGTTTGTAAAGGTATGAGGTTTGAGTCAAAATTGCTTCTAATTGATCGAAAATATGAATAATCAGCTTTTTAAACTGAAATAAATGTCATGATATTTATTTTATCAATTTCAATTTTTACATCCCTTTGGGAAACACCGACTTCACGTCATTGAATTCCAGATTTAATTACTTTTCTAAAAGAAAATTTAAATAAATTTATAATTTTGTTCATTACGAAATCATAATGTTTCTAACAAATTTATGTTCAAACTCTTTAAGAAGAAGTAAAGAAAATGCTTCTATTTTCATAAGAAATATACTTGGCGCCTTTTCAATACTAAAACTAGTTGATTAAAAACTAATCACAAATTTCCATGTCGAGTTTAGAAATCCACTCAGGGAAAAATCGTAGTAAAGTCCATCAAAATCGTATTGAATATGGATGAAATAAAAATGGATCCATTTGGCTTAATCTTATTTAAACTAAATTTATGTCCTTTTAGTTTGACAAGTCTTTCGTTTTGTTGTTTTCGGTTTTCAGATTTCGCTTGTGTTTGTGATTTCTAAATAGTTAAGAAGAATCCAAACGTTTTAAAATGTTTAAACTCTTTAATAATTTTGTAAAATTATATTTATGTTTTAAGAAGTTAAAAATGTTGTAATTTTGCATGGGAATGGAACTTTTAATGAAACTTAAAACTTGAACAATACGCCCTAAAAGCAAAAAAGGACTTAGAAATAAAAAAAAATAATTAATTTTTTCCATCTTGATAGCATTCTATCACTTTGGAACTTAAATTAACTAACTTTCTATTTATTAAATGTTAATGAATCTTTATTTATAATTTAATGAAATGTTTTAACAAAAACGGAAAACCAAAACAAAACACCGCCATTTGTTTCTCATCAAACCTATGTTAATACTCCTTCCAAAATGAACGCGTCCTCAAACATTATGGTTTTAGAAAATGGAATTTCCCTTTTCTTAGATTTGAAATCCTTCCTCCTTCTTTCTTTGTTCTGTTATGTTCAGTGAACCTATTTAAACAACTAAGAACATTAATTTTCAGTAGCATAAAACAATTAAATTAATTTGTACGATTTTCGAATTTGCGGAGTTATAAAGAGGTAGAAGCAAACCATAAACATTTCCAGGATCTGCATTTCTAATGAATATATTGAAAATATTAGGAATATCCTTTTATGACCATGCTATTTTCTTTTTAAAATTATTTCAGGTAATAAAACAAAAGACTTCAGGCCAATGGCGTCCAGTTAGTTCAGGTAGCTGGGATTTACAACCTCCCCTCCACTTATCCTTTAAGTCAAATGTTTTAATATTCGGGACCTATATATTATGCATCGCAAAACATCTCAGGATCATACTGAACTGAACTGATCTCAGGATCATATTCAACTTGTCGTGTGCCAATTGTGCTGCAATTTTTAAAATAAAAAAATATATTCGTGCAGTGGAAATAATGAATCTTTATCGAGCGTAGATTTGGATTCGGTAAGTAAAAGTTTTATTATTTTTAGCATGTACTTATATATTGCACTTTTTTAAAAATCAGTTTTCAATTTAACATTTTTTCTTTCTTTACAGTATACAAAATTAGCAGAGTTAAACGCTTATCCAATAAATCACGTGTTTGGAGGATGTCAAAATAAACAAACTAGTAAGATATTAAATTGAAAAATTCCAAAATTAATTTTATTTAAAAATATTTTTTTTTTTTTTACAGAACCTAAAACGAAACCGAGACAGTCGAGAACAAAGTTTTCAAGGGACCAGTTAATAGAACTATAGAACCGAATTATTTTAATAAGGAGGATAAAACCTTTGAAGAAATGTTGGAGCCGACCTTGGGTTGCCTTAATTCGGACTTGCACGATCAGTTGCATGAATTTTTAGTTTTTAATTAAGTCAGGTATCCGGCAGTATTGTTTGTCCTATCAAAAATATATTTATATAAATCTTGTATAGTGTAAATAAATAATTAAGTAACATTAAAAATGAATTGTCCTTTATTAATGAATAAATGTTGCCTTTTAGAAATGTCATAGTTCTCGATAAAAAAGACATCAAAGTTGGATACTTTCCCACATGAATAAGACCCACGGCTGTGGGGCCTTAAATATTTCAATCAAAACATACTCAGCTGATTTGGCAAAAGGAAAAAGAGTTTTTAAAAAAATATTATGAACGCAACAAAAAAGATTCAAATTTAATTTGTTAATCATTTCCAAATAACGTAAGAAATTTAAATTTGTTCTACAATAAAATTACAAGTCGCATTATGCAAGTTTTATGATCTCCATACGTGAAACCCAATACTTCTGCTTTAAGGATTACTTTAAATCGAAATATATTCATACAAATCATAATTTTTGAATAAAGCTGTATGAGTATAGTAGAATTGAAATCCATCTTTTTAGATATCAAAATATGGGAAATAGCGTTTTTCATTCTACTATTCTCATATGTTACGATAATCATGAGTTAAGTAAGCTAGATCTAATCTCTTCGACTCCATATTATAGGTAGACTTATTCTGAGGCGCAATTTTGCTTGAAAAGTACAACAAATGTAAGTATATATTTTCCATCACAGAAACAGATAGAAACTAATTTATACACCTAGGTCATATAATCAAAAGTCACAATTTTATATAGTAAAGGTAACGGTTTTATGGCACGAGTCCTTTTAGTTGAAATAATTTTCAGGAGAGGGACACTTTAGTTTTGGATCAAATATTAAGAAAAGCAAGGAAAGTTTTAGTGGTAATACTGGTGATAATAAGCCTCTTACTTTCTTATACCTAATATTCCATTTTTATGCCCTATTGTAGGTACTACCGGAGGGTATATTAGTTTTGTCACTCTATTTGTAACACATCGAAATAATGGTCGTAGAAAAGTTTTAATGGTATGGTTGTGTCAGGAATCAAAAGTTATATCGATTTATGCATGTCAGTCCGTGCGTTCGTCTGTACACTAGATAACTCAAAAACGCGTTATCCGATTTGGATGAAATTTACAATGTTAGTTGCTAATTCCTTAGCAACGTTATAAAGGAAAAACTAGGGTAACCGGAAAGTTTTGTCGTTTTTTTGTTTGTGGTTTTTCGGGTTTAATCGGAAAATTTGTGAATCAATTTTGTTTAAATTAATTATATAGGGTAACTACATAAATAGACGATACCATTTTAAATTTCAATCAAATCAGTCCAAGTATAAAGGAGAAAGAATTAACCCTAGGAGAAAATATCCCTCTTTACAAAGTTTTTTTGATGTAATTTAAAAACTAACTAAACGATTTGAACAAAATATACAGATTGGACTTATGTTAGCGGAATCTAAGTTATCTGCCAATCGGAAGAAATTTTGAAAAGGAGGAACAAAGTTATAAAGAAAAAACCATGAAATAATGTTAGTTTTGACAGTTATTCTGCTCCATTTCTACCATACGGCATCAAAAATCGGCTATAGGCTGAGTTACTATATGTTTTTTAATGAATTTTGTCGCTTTCAAAAATTCGCCTTATTAAGCAAATAATGATAATGGGGAATGGAATGGGAAACAGTATATAATATTGAGATTTAATCGCATTTTACAAAAATTCTGCTATAGTAAATAAAACATATTATTTGCACAATATTTCAGAAAAACTCAACAAAAAAACTCTAAAGCAAATAAAAAAACGAAGGAAACCATTAAATTAATTCAATTAATATCTAATGAAATGTAATATATGAACATATTAGCAGAAATTCAGATACATGACAATTTTTGCATAATCCTACGCTTTCGTAGCATCCTTTTCATATACATATATGAAGCGCCACAAGAAATGTAAGCTCGACAGTGTCAATTAAAAAAAAGATGGTCTATTGCCTAATTATTCTTCAATTGATTTATATTCAATTGCGATATCAAAGAAATTCTTCCTTAACACCACTTCATAAAACATTTTCATAAACTACTCACTATTTATCTGTTATGGTCCATTACTATAATATACAGAGTGGTCCTTTAACTCCCAAGAAGCCCATTTGACGTATATAAGACTTAACGATGTTTTTTTTTTACCGTAGTTACAAAGTATACAAAATTATAACGACAACAATTTGAATTTAGAGTACTGTTAATCAAAGTCGCTTTTTTTAAAAAAAACCAACCGGTTTTTTGGGAGTTTTTCCGGTTTTGTGCTTTTATCCAGTTTTTTCATCTGATTTATATGTTGTGCTAATTTGTACGACATGTAATTTTTGGTACCATTGCAGCGCTGCAAAGCACGGTTTCTTTTTAATAGTATTTGGAAAAAAAACTATAAATACATACATTTTGATATCACACGGAGTTATTTTAACTAATACTATTAATGAGATTGCGTATGCAGACGTGCCCAAATCAGAATGCAAGTTGGAAACTGCCTTTATTGTCTACATTTTGCTTGTAGGTAGCTGACTTTGCATTTTCGCAATATTAGGATAAAAATTCCAATTGAAAAGAACAATTTGGAAATTAATTGATTTTAGATCGAACTACAACAATATAAATAAAAAACTCATAACCTTCAAGATAATTTGAAATCAATTTGCACACCCGTAAACAATTAAATAACCCCATTTAAACTTAAAAGTTGTTTCGGCACAAGACGTACTTGAGAGGGATTTCACATCATTATTCCCGCAATTGACCTCTGGTCAGATTTTTTAAATAATGTGTTACTGCGGCGATGTAACCATTTTTATAAAAAAAAGATTCAACCTAAGATATTCACTCACTTTTTAGCCACTTTGATGGATCTGAAATCAAAGGACGACATTTAAACTTTGACTAAGAAAATAATCCAGAAAAAGAGGATTTCAAAAATTGGATTAAATCGAATCGGCGTTCAAATGACTGTTGCAAAGGTGTGTGGCGTCTAGTACACGCAGCGCACTGGAATCTAGTACAAAAAATTAATTTTACAATATATGTGTTGACGGCTATGCTTCACATGGCGTCGTGAGTAGGAGTCAGATAATGAAAAGAGTTCGAAGTTAGACATCTAAAATAAAGTAAAATTGTTAAGTTTGAATATCAAAAACGCATTTTATTTCGGCCATTCGCATCCATTAAAAATAGTGGCGCAAGATTTCAAGTAATATCCTGAAATTACCGAACACGCCAAAAATTGGTGACCCACGACGCAAGTTAAAAATCGTAACATTAAAAAAAAAAAAAAAAAATAAATAAAACGTGCCCATTGCGGGAAAATTGGATTGCGGCCATTACGGAATACATTTCGTGTACAACAGACACACAGAGTACGACACGTGTCAACATTTCAACAAGAAATAACAAAAATCTTTCGTGCCTGACGCAATTTTTAAACTTTTTCTGGAAAAACTACCAATCGAACTCAAATGTTAGCAGTGGAACACAAATTCTTCCAAATTTCTGCTGATTTTTTTTAGAAAATTACACGCAAAAGTGTAATTTAATCCAGGGGCGTATACATATTTTTTTAAACAAAACCGATTGTTTATGTAAGTTTTTTTAAGGTTCGACGCTACATTCAACATGGTCGAGCAGGTTCCACCAAAACAAGAAATCACTAGAGTTTCTGTGAAAATACCGCCATTTTGGGCAGAATCACCAGACATTTGGTTCGCCCAAGTAGAAAGCCAATTTTCTAATTCCGGCGTAACTACCGACGAAACAAAGTTCAACACAGTGGTAGCAGCCATGGAAAGTAGTATTTTACGCCAAGTTTCTGATGCAATCCTTCAACCGCCGGACGCCAATAAATACAACAATTTAAAGGCAAAGATTATCGAGCGATTTTCAGAATCAGAACACAAAAAGTTAAAACGATTACTGAACGAAACGGTATTAGGAGACCGCAGTCCCACACAACTGTTAAATGAAATGAAGAATCTGGGTGGCACTAAAGTTGGAGACGAAAAGTTAAAGATGTTATGGCTTAACTGTCTTCCGGTACAAGCTAAAACCATTCTATCAGCCAGTACAATTACGTCATTGAAAGAATTAGCAACTTTAGCCGATAAAATTGTCGAAGTTTCCGAAATCAACCTGGTTTCGAATTCATCCGAACAGTCAGTGTCTTCTATTCAACAAAATCAAATGGCGCAATTGACCAAACAAGTAGACCTTAACAAACTCGTCAGCAAGTTAACATCGAAACGTCAAAACAGAAGTTTTTCATCTAATCGTAAATCAAATACAACTATGGCTAACGATAAACAAAATATACTTTGTTGGTATCACCACAAATACGGTGACAAAGCTCAGAATTGCAAACAGCCATGCAATTTTCAACAAAAACAACAATCAAAAAACGAATAGGGAGGCAGAAGGTGTTTCGTCTTTATATTCCTGAGAAGTTCACATCCCAGAAATTCCTAGTCGACACCGGCGCAGATGTTTCCGTCATCCCACCTTCTGCCAATGAAATAAAAATATTCAAAAATAAATCCCCAAATGCTGAGTTATTCGCTGCTAACAGAAGCCGAATAAAGACTTACGGTTTTAAACGATTAAAAGTAGATCTTAACCTTCGCCGAAATTTCGAATGGACATTTATTATCGCCGATGTTAAAGTGCCAATTATCGGAGCCGATTTCTTTCGCAAATACGATTTGTTGGTCGACATGAAATATAACAAACTCATAGATAACAAAACGAAATTCACTCTCCATGGACAACGAGCTTCAGTTCAAATCAATGGGCTGAAAACATTTAATTCTTCTGACGAATTCACAGACATTCTTTCACAATTTCCAGAAGTTACTTCACCAAATTTCGAAACATTTTCAACACGGACAACAAAAGTTTTTCATTATATCGAAACCAAGGGAACACCTGTTTTTTCAAGACCTCGTCGATTAACACCTGAGATGCTTAAAGCGGCTCAGGAAGAATTTCGGCACATGATGGAAATGGGCATTTGTCGCCCTACTAATTCACCATGGGCAAGTCCACTACATATAGTGATGAAAGCTGACGGCACATTGAGGTGTTGTGGTGATTATCGTGCACTTAACGCGGTAACGAATCCAGATCGGTATACAATACCATTTATCCAAGATTTTTCATATATTCTTTATGGAAAACAAATATTTTCATCAATTGATCTCCAAAAGGCCTACTATCAAATACCAATAGCAAAGGAAGACATTCCTAAAACTACTATTACCACACCATTTGGAAACTTTGAATTCCTTGTCATGACGTTTGGGTTACGCAATGCTGCACAATCTTTCCAACGTTTTATGCGTGAAGTATTTCACGGATTGGACTTTGTTTTCGTGTACATAGACGATATTTGCATTGCTTCCAAAAATATCGAAGAACACAAAAGGCATCTAAGAATGGTTTTTGAACGACTTCAAAAATATGGTCTTAAGATCAACGTCAACAAATGCCAATTCGGCAAACCTCAATTGAAATTTCTTGGACATCTTGTATCGCCTGATGGAATTGAACCGCTTCCAGAAAAGATTGAAACAATCCAAAATTTCAAATTACCGAAAGTGGCGAACGAGTTAAAACGATTCTTAGCTATGATCAATTATTATCGTCGGTTCATTCCGCACGCTGTAAATAACCAGATGATTCTACAAAAATTAGTTCCTGGGAACAAGAAAAACGATCAGTCTGAAATTATTTGGTGCGAAAACACAACTAAAGCATTCGAGGCATGCAAAAATGATTTGTCAAAGGCATCACTATTAGCTCATCCAGCGGCAGACGCACTATTATCACTCAGTGTCGATGCGTCTGAAAATGCAGTTGGCGCTGTTTTGCACCAACTCATCAACAATATACCTCAACCACTTGGATTTTTTTCTAAAAACTAACTACCGCAGAAAGTAAATACAGGACGTACGATCGGGAGTTATTAGCAATGTACCAAGGGGTTAAGCACTTCAGACACATGTTGGAGGGTCGAAATTTTCATATCAACACAGACCACAAACCACTTCCAACAAAAAGCTAATAAAGCTTCACCCAGACAACTTCGACATCTCGATTTAATTAGCCAGTTTACAACCGACATTCGCTATTTACCTGGTGAAAACGATACCGTTGCAGATTTTCTATCCAGAATTGACAGCATTAATAGTAAAATAACTATTGACTATTTTGCAATCGCAGCCGAGCAACGGAAGGATGATGAATTAAGAAAATTACTCGACAATCAAACGAAACATTCGCTGAAATTGCAACCTATTACATTTCCTGATTCAACCGTTGAAGTTTATTGTGATACTTCAAACAGCATCATCTGGTCATACATTGCAAGGAAATTTCGGGCAGACATTATCATGAAATTTCATCAGTTATCTCATCCAGGCGTAAAATCATCAACGAAATTAATTACACAGAAATTCGTTTGGCCGGGTATGAACAAAGAATGTGCCAAAATTGTTCGCCGTTGCGTACCATGTCAACGAGCCAAGGTACACAAACATAACCGAACACCTGTTCTAACGTACATTTTACCAAACAATCGATTTGAACATATCAATTTGGATATAGTTGGTCCGTTACCAGTTTCACACGGTTACCGATATGTTCTAACATGCATCGATCGTTATTCACGCTGGCCAGAGGCTTTTTCGTTAACAGATATTACGGCGGAAAACGTCGCATCCGAATTAGTTACTGGATGGATCTCTCGTTTTGGAGTTCCTCTTCGCATTACTACTGACCGTGGCAGACAATTTGAGTCTACCTTATTTCATGAAATTTCTAAATTGCTCGGAATCCACCACTTACGTACCACTGCCTACCATCCTCAATCGAACGGACTAATTGAGAGATAGCATCGTTCATTAAAAGCAGCCATCATGTGTTATCAAACAAAAGATTGGGTTAGCATATTACCATTCGTGCTTCTTGGTTTACGAACGACATACAAACACGATCTGCAGTCAACACCAGCAGAAATGGTATACGGTACTTCTATCACCTTACCAGGCCAGTTTTTCACCGAAACTGACCAACAAACTCTTCAAACCGATTTCGTCAAGCTGTTGAAACAACATATGGCATCACTTCGTCCTACACAAACATCAAATCACGCTAAGGAAAAAGTATTTGTTCAATCAACTTTAAAAACATGTACACACGTTTTTATGCGAAACGATACTGTTCGACCTTCACTAACACCACCATTTGAGGGACCGTACAAAGTAATTCAGAGGGCGGACAAATACTTTAAAATTTTAATCAATAACAAAGAAGTGACGGTTACTATTGATCGTCTCAAAGCAGCACATATGTCTTCAGAGGAGACTGAAATTTCAACAACCACCAACAACTCAACCACTTCTGAGGATCCTTCCACACCGGAAGATGTGCCAGAAGTTACGATCCCAGCATCCACTACTATGACAAGATCCACTCGATCAGGCAGACGAGTCGTAATTCCAGCACGCTTCAAATGATTATTTCATTCCACCACCTTTCCATTGGAAGGGGAGTTCTGTGGCGTCTAGTACACGCAGCGCACTGGAATCTAGTACAAAAAATTAATTTTACAATATATATGTTGACGGCTATGCTTCACATGACGTCGTGAGTAGGAGTCAGATAATGAAAAGAGTTCGAAGTTAGACATATAAAATAAAGTAAAATTGTTAAGTTTGAATATAAAAAACGCATTTTATTTCGGCCATTCGCATCCATTAAAAATAGTGGCGCAAGATTTCAAGTAATATCCTGAAATTACCGAACACGCCAAAGGTGTATCGATCCTTGGCTTCGAAGGATTTACGTTGAATTGCGGTTGATAGTTTCCTATAACCTAAATATATTGATGTTAGCGACGAAATCTCCAAAAATATTATGGATTTTTTTAAATACAGTATATATTACAGATCTAGGATTCTCAATAATTGAATTATTAATAACTCCATAAATGAACTTCATGATTTATAGTTTCTTCAAAAATTGATTAAAAATGAGAAATTCAAGACAAAAAATTTTATTGTGTCAATTTTATCATTTTCTAATACTGAAATCTAAAAATAATAAAATTTGCGTTTAAAATTTTTCGAATTCCACATTTATTAACAATCCATAAAAATTTCCAGGATTTGCATTCCTGTAGAACATATTGAAAATACAGTGGTGTTCAATGAAATCCGGACACCTATCATTTTTCTATTTGAAGCGATTTTTTTCAAAGAAGTAGTGATGCTCATTCGGTGAAATAATTTTTTAAATTACCTCAGGTAATATTTACTAAAAATATTATATGGTTCAATCAGTATTTTTGGTTTTATTCGAAAATTAAAAAAATTCATAGGAATTTAGATGATTTTTTGCAAATATTACGTTTATTAAGATACAAAAAAAAATATGTTATAAATAGATTCAATAAAATTTATCAATTGTATTTTGTACACACTAGTTGGGACCTCCTATTTAATATTTAGTATGACTGCCATTTGCCTTAATAACCGCTGTGCACCTGTGCTTCATGGAATTCACCAAATTTCCAGTGACGTCATCATTAATTTCATCCCAAGCACTTTGAATTTGCCGCTTTAAGTCTTGTTGTGTTTGGGGATTACCTTTACAGACTTTTTTTCATAATAGCCCAGATATTTTCGATGGGATGAAGATCTGGGCTGTACGGAGGCCATTCCAATGTCTGAATATCGTTTTGGTTTAGGTAGTCTTTTACCTGAAAATGAAAAAAAACGGAAGTTAATAAAATTTCACAAAATGTTAGAACTGGATTTTCTTGAGGATTGTCCAATGGTTCTAAAAAAATAAATAAATACCTTTTCTGAAGTGCGTGCTGGCGCATCATCTTGCGGAAAGATGTACCTTTCAGTTTCAGCAAACAGCTCCAAAACTGACGCTTTCAAATGACTCTCTAGGACATTTAAATACACATCTGCGGTTACTCTTCCATCTATAAACCCCAGATGACCTAAACCACTTGCACTGAAACATCCCCAGACCATTACTCCTTCAGCTTTGTTGCGAATTTCCTGAATGCAGTTATCACTGAGGCGTTCTCCTGGTTTCCTTCGGACGCGTAGCCGCCCATCCCCGACATGCAGCTTAAATTTGCTTTCGTCAGAGAACACTAATTTCTTCCACATCTCTGGGGTCCAACTGGAACGTTCCTGGGCCCACCGAAGCCGAGTGATCTTTGATGAAACCTTTAAAGATGATGGCTTTTGAAGCGAGCAACGCGACCTTAGATTTGCCTCAAGTAACCTCCTTCGCACGGTTACCGCAGAAATTTCAGTTCTACTAACTAAAGCAAGCTCCGCTTTCAATTTTGTGGAAGGTTCAAAACGGCCTCGTTTGCAACGAAGGACCAGAAATTGATCTTCTACTATGGTTGTCTTGCGTTTCCTTCCAGATCCTTTGGAGCGTTCTGTGGTCCCGGTATTTTTAAATTTTTTTATTAAATCAGCAACAGAGGACTTCCCCCGTGATACTCTATCACTAATTTCCCGTACTGACAATCCTTCATGCCATAATGCGATAATAACACTTTTTTCAGCATCACTTAATTTCGACATTTTTTTCATTTATTTAATGTTTATGTTTATAACTTGACTTATCGATTATTACTAAACTATTTTTTAAAATATACACTTACTACATAAATCAAGTAACTAAATACTGAAAAAAAAAATGGGAGGGGATTAAATTTCGACCTGCACCATGCATTTTTTCCAGGAATTCAAAGTGTCCGGATTTCATTGAACACCACTGTATAAGGAATAAAATTTTATGATGATGTCATTATTTTTGAAACTATATCAAGTAATAAAAACAACAAAATCCAGGTCTTTATGGATTTTTGACTCGTCCCCGAAGTAGTTTGATTTCTCAGTCTCCCCTACATCCTTTAAATAAAATATATTAGTTTCCTAAAACTACAAATTGTCCATCACAAATTATTTCGAACTCATATTTATTTCAGTCCTCCAAGTTTACGTACTTATATAATTTTCAAAAAATGTTGATAAATCAGTCAAATTTTAGCGAATGAGGCTGTTATTTAAATTCGGCAAGAAATTTTATTTTAAATTTTATAAAAAAATTTAATGCAGATTATTATTGTTGTTTACTTACAGAATAATACGAATGTCAATATTCAATCAAACCAAATTCGGATCGGAAATAAAATTGGTAAGAAATTAAGCTAAAGAATTTTAAATCATCTTTATATTAAAAGCATTTAGTCCTTTCTTATAACAGAACCTCCTAAGAAGAAGCAGAAACGAACAAGAATAGCGTCTTAAAGGTTGTGTCAAACCCGAAAGATCCAAATTGCGCAAAAGTTATACGTAGAAGAACGACAAACGAAGATCCGGTTCCAGAATCGCAGATCCAAACAAAAGAACAAGAATAACATCAGGACGTGGAAAATCAAAATCCTAATATTATTGATAGAATTTACCCAAAATCAACATGTATATCGTTGATTATTGAAAATAATCATCCTTAAATAATAAAATTTAATATGGAATTCGAATGGATTATTACCAGTCGGGATCAAATCAGCGAAGAAATATTGGAGCCAAACATTAGGATGTTTTAATTGGGATTCCCTCCGAAAATTTGATCAATAATAAATTACAGTTCAAACAAATTTTAGGTTAAGCAAATCCTTTTGTGTTAACAGAATATGTTCCAATGTACTTCTCATAAAAATGAAGACCGATCTTAATTAATTACCATATTAAGTAACATTAAAGCTAAAGTGTATTTTCAAAAGAATTTCCAAAATTTTGTTTTTGATGAAAATAAAGAATATTATAAATAAATGTTTAGTAACGTAAAAATTGCATTTTATTTTTAAAAAAATTCCCATTTTTCACTACGCCAACCAAACATTTCATAAAATCATTTTACCTTTTAGTAAAAGTTTTATCTCATTTCTGCACAATTTGGAATAACAAAAATTAAGTTATTTTAATTAAGTGAATTTGGAAAAGTCACTAACAACACCTTTTCATAAATTCAATTCAGCTGTAAAACAATATTTTTCAAGGCGTTACCTTTTACTTCTCCGAAACTATCCAACAATTGAAACTTGTTCAGGATGTTACGGATAAGTGCATTAAGAAAAGAATTCTCGTTAAAATATTGCTCATTATAGGTCCGTGCGAAATTTCCATGTGAACAGAATTAATTAGAATCAAAATTTCAAATTTAGATCCCATTATATGAGATGTTTCAATAAATTTTAAAACTCACACAAGATTTTCAAAAATCGAGCACCGAATTTATTTTAACATTTTTGATATAAAAAACGAAAAATTTAAAATAATTTTCCCACAATACACTCTATTGCAAAATTTAGATTTAGAAAATTTAAATTTTGCAAATAAAAATATATTTTAAAACTAAATTCCAAATAATTTCAATCTCGTTTTTCATTTCAAAATGTGAAATTAGACGTTTGACCAAAAAACATGATACCATCGAACAGTATTAGGCATGATTTTTGGTGTTTCGAAGCGCTCATAGCATCTGTTTTGTTTTGATTTCTCAGTATGCGTTGCCTCAATTAAATTTTTCCATTTTTCTGTTAAGACAAAAATGATGGAGAGGGAATGTTGATAACTCTGACTGTGGTGGCTTCGTTCGATTTAGTGAGCGTTGACCGATTTGATTGATAAATTTCAATTTTACATCCCTTTGAGAAACACCGACGCTACGTTACTGAATTCCTCATTTAATTACCTTTCTGAAAGAATATTTTAATAAATTTATAATTTTGTTCATTATGAAATCATAATGTTTCTAACAAATTTATGTTCAAATTCTTTAAGAAGAAGTAAAGAAAATGCTTATGTTTTCATAAGAAATATACTTGGCGCCTTTTCAATACTAAAACTAGTTGATTAAAAACTAATCACAAATTTCCATGTCGAGTTTAGAAATCCACTCAGGGAAAAATCGTAGTAAAGTCCATCAAAATCGTATTGAATATGGATGAAATAAAAATGGATCCATTTGGCTTATTCTTATTAAAACTAAAATGAGGTTCATTTTTAAACCCAATTTATGTCCTTTCAGTTTAACAAGTCTTTCGTTTTGCTGTTTTCAGTTTTCGGATTTCGCTTGTATTTGCGATTTTTAAATAGTTAAGAAGAATCCAAACGTTTTAAAATGTTTAACCTCTTTAATAAATATGTAAAATTATATTTATGTTTTAAGAAGTTAAAAATGTTGTAATTTTGCATGGAAATGGAACTTTTAATGAAACTTAAAACTTGAACAATACGCCCTAAAAGCAAAAAAGGACTTAGAAATAAAAAAAAATAATTCATTTTTTCCATCTTGATAAAAGCATTCTATCACTTTGGAACTTAAATTAACTAACTATATGTAACATGGGGGTTGCACATATTTTGGGATTTCCGTTGAAGGAGCAAATCCCCTGATGACCTATGTAGCATATCTTCTTCCTTGCGAGGAGAAGATATGAGATGGTGCAGCAATGTGAGCAGCTAAAAGGCTGCACGCCTAGCTGATTGCACTAGCTAGCTCGCCGGAGGGGTGGGTCGCTGCTCACCACCATCTGCCATCGCGTTACACATAAATTATATGCGTGCAAGAGGTATGAAAACGTCGTTAAGACTTTATGGTGATAGCGCGAGCTATCAGGCAAGGAAAATTCGGTTTTCGTGAGATAAAAACCGAATAAGCGGGATGTTCGTTAATTTGCTGGTCACCGAACTTGACCAGCTACCCACGAAAGCCTTGCGAGGCATGTCGGGGCCGATTGGCAAAGGTGTTGTTGCCAAGTCGGTCTTTGGGGCACTACCCTCCCTTTTGGTTCGACAGCAGAATGCCGATCCCCGTATGTCCATACTCGCCCCTGCAATTGAGTATGGACCCTTACTTTGTTTATTTTTTTTTTCATGCCTTTCTTCGGCCCCCTCTCACCTCATTCTCTCTCTCTCTCTCCCTCCGTCACTTCGCTACTGGTCCTCACATTTTATCCAAGGTCTCATCCTCTTTTATTAAAACCCTAGCGGGCACCCGAACCAATACTCGCATTTAGAATCATAACCGAACTAATAGAAAATGTAGACTTTTGTTAGTTGTTTTCTTTCTGTTTCGAATGTTTTGTTCTTCCTCAACAATTTCCATTGTCCAGGGAAAAGAATTTATGAGAAGAAAAAAAAAAATGTCGCTCAAGATAATTCTTACATTTTATTTTATAATAAAAACTTTATAAATTTTCGTTCCTCTTCCTTTTTTTCACATTTGAAAATTCCAAAAAAAAACCTTTTGTTTCCTATTCCTTTGAATGTAATAATTTTTTTTTATAATTTCTCTCTTCTTCTTTTTTTTTTTTTTGGGTGTCCAAACTTATTTTACATATGTTATGTCCTAATGTTTTCTCTTCTTTTTTTTTTTTTTTTTTTTTTTTTTTTTTATATATATGCTATTGTTTTTTTATTTATTATATATATACATATGAAAAAAAATTTTTTTTTTTGTAATATTAGTAATATAGTTAGAAAAAAAAAATATATATATTGTAATTGCAACATAATCAATTTTATTAGAAAAAAAAAATTTTGTTGTTGTAATGGTTGATGTGAAGATTTCGTTAAAGACGCCTTTTTTCTGTTCGGTTAATGAAATCTCGTTCCAATTTGTCGTCACCGCAAGTTGCCTTAATGGGATATCCAATCATTTCTCCACACAGCCGGCAATGATTTTTGCAACTTTAGAGACGCCATGATTATTTGCTTTTGCGCCAAAACTCGTGCTATTTACCCACCAAATTTTATATATTTCAAAATTTACCTTCGTCCAACCTGATTACATGGTTTCCTTCTTACATTCTCCGTTCTTCTTCTTTATTCTATTATAAATCATCCTTATTCACCAGTTTCTTTTTTTTATTAATGATTCTTATTTATAGTATTCGTCGGGTCATTATTTATATATATATGGTATTATATTTATTTAGTTTAAATGCGTTTAATAATAAAAAAAAATTTTGTGTTACTGTAATATCTTTTTTTTTTTTGTACAGAAAACTCCTTTGGGTTTCTTTTTTTTTCTTTTTGAAATACTCAAATGTGTGAACAAAATTAGGCGTGAAACATTTACAGGAGATTTTTTTTCTTTTTTTACTTTAAATTTTTTTTTTTCTTGCACTCGAATATGAGAAAAGAAAATCTTAATAATTTTCTTAATTTTTCACTCAAAAACTCTTCACCAAAATTCCCGCGTTTTCCGTCCTTTTTCTTTTCTTTCCCTTTTTGGGTATTTTAAACAACAAAAAAAAACCTTATTTCTTTCGGTTACAATTTATTTTATCTAACTGAGGAATTCTTCCACTTAAACAAACGCGAAAATCCCGTTTTCCTGCCTCAAAATAAAAAAACGCAAAAGAGGACGCCTATTTTCGTATCCCACACCACTTAACGGATTAAAAAGAAAAACTCTGAATTACTGCGCTATTTAAGTCTATTTTTTTTTTTTTTTTCTTTAAATTATATGTATATCCCTTCAGAATTTTAATTACTTCCTTCACTAAAACTTATTATATTTTTATTTTTTTTCACCCTTCGTGAATATTAACTTTTTTTTTTATTTCTTCTCTTTCTTTTTATTTTTTTTTCTAGTCTTTTTTTTCAGGACTACACAAGAAAACTGAACTCGTCGATATCACCTTTAATGACTGACTCTCGTCTTTCATGATTCAGACCAGACTGCCTGCAAATTTTTCTTTTTCTCTATTTGCCATCTCCCGTTCGTAAAATTTTTCTGTTTTGGGATAAAAAGAACCGGTTTTTCTAGTTTTTAATTTTTTTATCCGCCTATCAGATTTCGCCACGTTCAATTTTTTTTCATTTTCCCTTGGTCCATTCTTTCGTTTTCGTTCGCTGGGGGGAGGGAAAGGCTCTTTCTATCAGTTTATTTCCACCACGGATATGAGGTGGAAAAGAATGTTCTGGAATAATTTTGAAGACCATGCGGTTTTTAGCAAAACTGACCACGCTAATATTTAAATAGGGTTGCCGTGTAGGCTTAAAATTATAAGTAAGTGTGCTGTATTAGTCACACGTTACAACACGGATACGTCAGGGATTGATCTATCAACCCGGACGTAACTTAAAAGCGTGTAGGTGGTTGAAGTGGTACGTGAAATCTTGCACTGCCCAACGTGGGGCTCGACCACACCCAAAAGAGTCTCTGTTGCTCTCCGACTGAGCTAGCCGGGCAACAGAAAACGAAAGAAAAAAAAAGAAAGTGGTCTGTCATAAACCGCGGCAGTGGACGTCGGTTCTTTCCTCACTATTGCCTCAAGTCTTTGGCATGGTACACCCCTATGGTTCTACCCTGCAAATCCTCGACCTCGTAGAGGGAATCGCCAATCGCACGAACAATCCGACACTTCAGAAATTTACGATTTAGCTTAGCATTGACATTTTTTGCGAAGTCACTAAGCGTGAAATTTCTTCGGTAGACTTCTTGTCCGACAATAAATCTCTTTACTCGGGTTCGACGATTATAAATCCGCTCATGATGTTGGTGAGCTTTCGACAAATTATTTTTGACGCGTTCGCGAATTAGCTCAAGCTGGTCCTTTTTTGAGGACACAACCAATTCACCATCATTCAAACCATTTAACTTCCGCATCAGTTCATAGGTCGAGCCATGTGTGATCATGTGGGAACCGAACACAAGAAAATATGGATCAATCCCCGTAGAAGCATGGATTGTACTCCGAAGAGCACAGCCGATGCTTCCCAAATTCTGATCCCAATCCCTATGATCGGTGCCAACATAAGAGCGGATGGCCGCCAGTAATGAACGGTTTACACGTTCCGATGCGTTAGCTTGTGGTGAGTAGATAGCTGTACGATTGTGTTTCACACCATACGCTTCAACTAATTTGCGAAATTCTTTTGATATAAATTGCGGTCCATTGTCTGAAAATATAATCTCGGGTACGCCGAATAAATTGAAGACGCTTTCCTCCAAGAAATCGGTGATCTGCACGGCAGACGCCTTACGTAGTGTCTTGAACAAAACAAATTTCGAAAATTTGTCCAAAACAACTAGGAGAGTGGTGTTACCATGCTTAGACCGAGGGTAGGGTCCTAACAGGTCAACATATAGGTACTGGAATGGTCTGTCAACTTCAATTTGTTTGCCCATTGGCGGCCTCAACACACTATTTGGAGCCTTAGACTCTTTACATACGATGCAACTTGCGATATATTTACGTACTTCGCTAGCCATACCAGGCCAGAAGTATCTTTGCCGCAAACGATATAAGGTTTTGGTAATACCGCCGTGCGCAGCTTGTGGAGGATCATGCGCCAGGCGAACCAGCTCGTCCGTAAGGCTAGATGGAACCCAAAGCTTCCACGATCGATCTTCCTGAAAGATATTGCCAGTGCTAAAGCTTGTTCTGAAATACACGTAGCCATCTGACACTTGCGTGTCAGGCAGCCCTTCCGCGTTGCTTTGCACTGTATCGATCAAGTCGAGATATTCCTTTGATTTGAAGGCTTCAGAATTCAAGTTTATGCTAGGTGCCGAAACTATTTCCGAAATCGCGTCCACGTAAACACGTGAAAGCGCATCTGGCACCACATTTTCTGAACCTTTCCTATGTTCAATCGCGAAATCAAAGGCTTGAAGCTTTAAGCTCCATCGAGCCAAACGTCCACTCAGGTCGCGCTGACTCATGAGCCATTTTAAACTCGCATGGTCGGTGATTATTTTGAACGGCAAACCTTCGACGTAGGCTCTGAACTTTTTAACGCTCAACACCGCAGCGAAACATTCCAGTTCCGTCACGCTGTAGTTCCGTTGTGCAGAGTTCAGCTTTTGAGAAATATAGGCGATGGGTTTCTCATTGCCTTCGTCGTCGCAATGCAGTAAAACACCTCCGACACCGGTCTTACTCGCGTCGCACTGTATAATAAAGGGTTTGGTGTAATCAGGGTTGGCCAATACCGGGGCCGTAGTTAATGAAGATTTCAAGGCTTCAAACGCTACTTGAGCTTCCGCTGTCCAAACAAACTTGGCACTCTTCTTTAGGCAGTCAGTGATTGGAGACGACAAGGAGGCATAAATGGCAATAAACCGCCTATACCATCCTGTCATGCCCAAAAATCGACGTACCTGTTTTGGAGTGGTAGGTGCAGGAAAGTCAAAAATTGCAGATACTTTATTTGAGTCGGTCTTTAAACATCCGTTTCCAACGATGTAACCCAAATATCTAACTTCTCTCATGCAAAATTTGCTTTTCTCCAAATTTATCGTAAGTCCAGCAGTGGACAAGCAACGTGCAATGGTTGCCAAAAGTTTTACGTGAGAATCAAAATCCTCAGAAACTACTAACAGATCGTCCAAATAGACGAAACAGTTTTCTCTTAACTCGACTGGAATTGTTTTGTCCATCAGTCTACACATTCTTTGAGGAGCATTACAGAGCCCGAATGGCATCACTGTAAACTGGTATAACGGTCTACCAGGCACTGTGAAAGCAGTTTTTTCCCTACTCTGCCTCTCCAACGGTATCTGCCAAAAGGCGTCCTTCAAATCAATACTTGAAATGAAACACGTCTTCTCAAGCCTACTGAGAAGGCCTTCTATATGCGGAAGTGGGTAAGCGTCTTTTTTCGTAAGGGTGTTCACTTTCCTGGAGTCGAGGCAGAGGCGAACCTTTCCACGTTTGCGCACCAAGACTACAGGAGAGTTCCACGCGCTGACACTTTCTTCGATAACACCCAATTCCAACATACGGTCCAACTCAGCATACATGAGGGCTTGCACCGCAGGGGAAACAGGGTAGTGGCGTTGCTTTACAGGCTCCGCGTTTTCTACCTCAATAACATGTTCTTCTAAATGTGTTTTTCCTAAACCGACTTGGTTGAAGGAGGGAAATAAAGTTAAGATGCTTTCAAGACGCGCGCGTTGTTCCGAATTTAGCGCGTGTGTGTTGGGATCGTCAATTGACAAACAATCTAAAGTTTCGTTTTTAGAAAATATAGTCGGAGCTATATCGAATTCTTTCCAAAAATCTACACCTAGATATAGATTTTGGGTAAGTCCTGGTACGATGTATAGAGAAAGTGTTTTTGTAATGTTGTTGTAGGTAATTGGAATTGCTATTTGCCCATGCACAGGAGCTTTACCATCAGCCGTTTTGACTGTGGTGGGACGACCAGTAATTAAAATTTTATGACGTTCGAGGAAATCTAAAGCGCCAGCGCCTAGACAGGACACACTTGCACCACTGTCCAATAGGCCAAAAAGGGATTCGCCATCGATTTCCACCTTAGCATATGGTCGATCGTCATGTTTACGCTTCACAAAAGCAGATTCCACCGTTTTACCTAACAACTTCTTTTGCTTACATCTTTCTCTAAACCTACTAATTCTACTCGGCTTTAGTAAGGCACCGATTATTCTATTCCTAGCTTCGTCATATTCCATTTGACGTTGATGTAATGTTTTATTCGACCTTTCCAGTATATTGCTATTCGATGAGATTTTAGCTGACATTTCTCGTTTCAAAATTTTAATGACAGACGGAGAATTTGGTTGTAATGGTAGATTTGGACTCAGGGTTGGTTCTATTTTGTTTGGTCCGGGGGCATTATTGGCAACCGGGGATTCCCGTGCATCTCTCGGTGCCTCTGTGCGTTTCCCGGATTACATTTTGGGCACATCGGTAACGACACATCTTTTCTACCACAACGATAACAAAAGAAGGACCGTTGTGGTATAGTACACTCGAAAAAACCATGACCAATATTGTCACAGTTCCAACACTTGAACCGTGATCTACCATTAGCATCTACAGATTCTAAATGATCTTGCATTCCATTTGACCACATATTTTCGCTCACATAACCTCGGATGCTACTATCGATCTCGGCAGGTTGATAAGGTAAACTACCACCGAAATGGGATGAATTAATATTATAGCGATTCGATACCGGTTCGTGAGGAAAAGTTTGGCCACCTCTGGTGTATTGTTGGTGGTTATACGCATAATTTCTTGGGTCACAATCATTTTTATACTCTTGATATGGGAGATGGGAATCATTTTCTTGTCTGAATCGAGAGTCTGGCATAAAGTTTGTTCTAGCAGGTGAGTTATTTGTACTGAATTCCTGACTGTTTACATTCTGACGAAAATCAGTGGTGTGCAACATTTCTTTTGTGGGTCTAAGTTTATCATAGTCCAAGTCAATCCCATTATTTGCCGAATCAGGTCCATATGAGAGATTACGTTCGTCAAGATCATCCAATTCATGGATGGGCCGTGTTGGGTTTTGCCAAGTTCGTCTTGGTTCTCTGTCAGAAAGATGGCGTTCCGCTTTGCGGCATACTTCCTGAAAGCGACTCAGACTCATTGCAGGCATTCCGAAAATAAGATTTGCGATCTTATCTTTGACGTTCTCTCTCATAATGTCCGCCAATTCTATTTCCGTCATAGGAATTCTTAACCGATGGTATAAAGACATAACCGAATCGTAAAAATCATCAAAAGTCTCACTGTTGGATTGTTTTCTTTGTAACATCCGACGCATGATTTCATGGTCAGTGTCCAGGCTCTTGAATTGATGTCGGAGGGCCGCCTTTAGGCCATGCCAATCGATGTGGGGTTCTCTTTTCAGTAGTCGCCAATACCACTGCTCAGCCTTATCGGAGAGTAGGGTATGAAATTGGGTACAAATGGCGTACCACGAATTATCCCCACGCGATTGCATGGTTTCTATGCGGAATATGAACTCTTCCACTGACATATCTTGAGCCTTTCCACTGAACCTGAATCCCCATTTGTCGATTCGGGTATCATGTCGTAAACTAGCGTGACGAACTTCCTGACCATTCCGATTCGTGCCTGAGTTAAGATTTGAATTCCTACTTGGGCTACGCCTTTGATTGTTATTTGGGTTAAAAGGCGGGCGTGGATTCGGATCCTGACTGGGGTCGACGTGGTGACCATTGTTTGAAGCTAAGATAGCATTCACATTGTAACCAGGATTTTGGTCATTGCCACTATATAAAGGAGGTGGTATGCTTACATTCTGGTTTAATACTGGTTGACTTCGTCTCTGAGGAACGTTCAAACTATAATTTTCGTTCAAAAGATTGAAGTTAGCAGACTGGTCAACGGATTTTGGCGGAGCCACTGAACATTGTGTTTGCGGTGGTGCATTTAAGGTCATTCTTTTAATTTGATTGAGCAACTCGCTCTGGATTTTAGCCATCTGACTGCTCACAGCCGCCTCGATCATAGTGCCTATATTTTCAGTTGAGGCACTTGGATCTGACGGAGAGAGGAAAGAGGCGCCATCACTAGAACCCCATCGTGTGATAGTAGGGTTTACCGCGCCTCTTCCTCTGCCACTACGACTGCGAGTTGTCATTGTAGCAGTAGCCACTGATTTTGACGCTGATGCAAAATCCAACGAAAGCTGTGACTGCCCTCGAGTAACTCGAGAATCATCTCGACCTGTCAATACATCCACTGCAGCACCCTGAGCATTGGTAGTTGGCTCCGGTGACGCATTTGGTACAACTGTCGAATTGGTTTTAGGCGTTGTACCTGTATTTGTGTTCTCCATTTTGCAAACACACCTTAATTCCCAAAATCAAAGTCACAATCGCACAAAACCAAATTCACTCAAAACGAAGCCAGAAACTCAGCACAATCAAAGTCAAATCGGGTATTTGAGATTTATTCCTTCTCACGGAATCTTTCAGGGACAAGAAAAAAATAACGGACCGAACAAGGAGAGAAAAAAAAATTGTAATAAAAAAATTGTGATATAGTAAAAGAAAATTTTTATAATAATAGTAACAATAATAAGAAAAAAAACTCCCCCCACCAAAATTTAATAAAATGAAAATAATAATAAAAAAAAATGTTCGAAATATAATTCAAAAAAAAATTTGATGAAATAATGAATCCAAAAAAAAAATTAATGGCCTAAACTTGAAATGAACTAAACCTAAAACAATAAAAAAAAATCCCGTAAAAATAAAAAAAACCCAACCGAAAATAAAAACTAAATCAAGAAAATGAAAAAAAAACTGAAATAAACTTAACTAAATAAACTAAACTAGGCTTAACTAAACTTTATTGAAAAAAAAAAAAAAAAAAAAAATCCTTTCAAAATTACCACCCTTGAAATCCCTTGTGAAAACATTTGAGGAAACTTCCTAAAAAAAAATTTTCAAAGCGAGTTCCAAAAGGAATTTCCGAAACTACTTCTCAAAATCAACCTCTATTCAATTTCCAAAATTTATTTGCGAAGACAAAATTAATATATTATTTCCCAAATTTATCAAACGTATATTTAACGTAAGAGCGAGAGAGAGAGACGAAACAAGTGGACGACGCGAAGAAAACACAAACCCGACACACACTCACGAAACGAAAATTTGGATGTTGATGGGTGACCCGCGAATGGTACCAAGTCGAGTGATCGGACACCTGCAATGGCAACCAAGCCTGTAGCATGTGATCCGATCCAAACGACTGGCACAATCCCGGATCACTATGTTTGATGTGGTTGCATGACTCTCGTGTCCTCACCGCATTATTCATGGGCTTAATTAAGCACGAGAATGTGCGAAAAGGCACACTAAAGCTCATACATCCGCATCTATTTCATTTCCCGGAGTCTCAACTGCATTGAAACGTGAAGCGTTGCAATGACTACAATATTCATGCAGCACGTAATCCATATTTCAAACGCTTTTGCGGCAAGCGGAATATTCAATAAAAAAACCGAAGTACTGCTACTACGCAACCGTAAATAAATATGACGACAGTTGGACTCAATATAAACGCAATCGCGAATAGCACAAATAACGAACAACCGAAATTATGTTCACACCAAAACTTCGTTTAAAAATTTTGATGGTGTGAACACACCTTCAGAAAAAAAAATTGACTAATAAAAAAAGATTGAAAATTTTTTAAAAGTGAAGACAGGGTGTTTCGAAAGTTTCGAAAAAAAGTTTAGAGTCAAATTTTCAAATTTTTCAAAAAAAATTTGTTTTCTGAAAAAACTTGGTTTACCATATGGTAACAACCAAAACACCATTTCCAAACATCAACTCGTTCGAAAATGTGTCAAAACAATTTTGTTTGAACTCCATTTGTAATTTCAACCGAAGTCGAAAAGACAAATGGCAAACAAAATTCAAAATCCGGTGGCCGAACCAACGGACACGTTGGGCGCCATATATGTAATTTAACCGAAGTTAAATTACACCCCTCTCAAATCTCGTTGGGCGCCATATATGTAACAAGGGGGTTGCACATATTTTGGGATTTCCGTTGAAGGAGCAAATCCCCTGATGACCTATGTAGCATATCTTCTTCCTTGCGAGGAGAAGATATGAGATGGTGCAGCAATGTGAGCAGCTAAAAGGCTGCACGCCTAGCTGATTGCACTAGCTAGTTCGCGTTACACATAAATTATATGCGTGCAAGAGGTATGAAAACGTCGTTAACACTTTATGGTGATAGCGCGAGCTATCAGGCAAGGAAAATTCGGTTTTCGCGAGATAAAAACCGAATGAGGGGGATGTTCGTTAATTTGCTGGTCACCGAACTTGACCAGCTACCCGCGAAAGCCTTGCGAGGCATGTCGGGGCCGATTGGCAAAGGTGTTGTTGCCAAGTCGGTCTTTGGGGCACTACCCTCCCTTTTGGATCGACAGCAGAATGCCGATCCCCGTATGTCCATACTCGCCCCTGCAATTGAGTATGGACCCTTACTTTGTTTATTTTTTTTTTTTCATGCCTTTCTTCGGCCCCCTCTCACCTCATTCTCTCTCTCTCTCTCCCTCCGTCACTTCGCTACTGGTCCTCAGATTTTATCCAAGGTCTCATCCTCTTTTATTAAAACCCTAGCGGGCACCCGAACCAATACTCGCATTTAGAATCATAACCGAACTAATAGAAAATGTAGACTTTTGTTAGTTGTTTTCTTTCTGTTTCGAATGTTTTGTTCTTCCTCAACAATTTCCATTGTCCAGAGAAAAGAATTTATGAGAAGAAAAAAAAAATGTCGCTCAAGATAATTCTTACATTTTATTTTATAATAAAAACTTTATAAATTTTCGTTCCTCTTCCTTTTTTTCACATTTGAAAATTCCAAAAAAAACCTTTTGTTTCCTATTCCTTTGAATGTAATAATTTTTTTTTATAATTTCTCTCTTCTTCTTTTTTTTTTTTTTTGGGTGTCCAAACTTATTTTACATATGTTATCTCCTAATGTTTTCTCTTCTTTTTTTTTTTTTGTTTTTTCTTTTTTTTTTTTTATATATATGCTATTGTTTTTTTATTTATTATATATATACATATAAAAAAAAAATTTTTTTTTTGTAATATTAGTAATATAGTTAGAAAAAAAAAATATATATATTGTAATTGCAACATAATCAATTTTATTAGAAAAAAAAATTTTTGTTGTTGTAATGGTTGATGTGAAGATTTCGTTAAAGATGCCTTTTTTCTGTTCGGTTAATGAAATCTCGTTCCAATTTGTCGTCACCGCAAGTTGCCTTAATGGGATATCCAATCATTTCTCCACACAGCCGGCAATGATTTTTGCAACTTTAGAGACGCCATGATTATTTGCTTTTGCGCCAAAACTCGTGCTATTTACCCACCAAATTTTATATATTTCAAAATTTACCTTCGTCCAACCTGATTACATGGTTTCCTTCTTACATTCTCCGTTCTTCTTCTTTATTCTATTATAAATCATCCTTATTCACCAGTTTCTTTTTTTTATTAATGATTCTTATTTATAGTATTCGTCGGGTCATTATTTATATATATATGGTATTATATTTATTTAGTTTAAATGCGTTTAATAATAAAAAAAAATTTTGTGTTACTGTAATATCTTTTTTTTTTTGTACAGAAAACTCCTTTGGGTTTCTTTCTTTTTCTTTTTGAAATACTCAAATGTGTGAACAAAATTAGGCGTGAAACATTTACAGGAGATTTTTTTTCTTTTTTTACTTTAAATTTTTTTTTTTTCTTGCACTCGAATATGAGAAAAGAAAATCTTAATAATTTTCTTAATTTTTCACTCAAAAACTCTTCACCAAAATTCCCGCGTTTTCCGTCCTTTTTCTTTTCTTTCCCTTTTTGGGTATTTTAAACAACAAAAAAAAACCTTATTTCTTTCGGTTACAATTTATTTTATCTAACTGAGGAATTCTTCCACTTAAACAAACGCGAAAATCCCGTTTTCCTGCCTCAAAATAAAAAAACGCAAAAGAGGACGCCTATTTTCGTATCCCACACCACTTAACGGATTAAAAAGAAAAACTCTGAATTACTGCGCTATTTAAGTCTATTTTTTTTTTTTTTTCTTTAAATTATATGTATATCCCTTCAGAATTTTAATTACTTCCTTCACTAAAACTTATTATAATTTTATTTTTTTTCACCCTTCGTGAATATTAACTTTTTTTTTTATTTCTTCTCTTTCTTTTTATTTTTTTTTCTAGTCTTTTTTTTTCAGGACTACACAAGAAAACTGAACTCGTCGATATCACCTTTAATGACTGACTCTCGTCTTTCATGATTCAGACCAGACTGCCTGCAAATTTTTCTTTTTCTCTATTTGCCATCTCCCGTTCGTAAAATTTTTCTGTTTTGGGATAAAAAGAACCGGTTTTTCTAGTTTTTAATTTTTTTATCCGCCTATCAGATTTCGCCACGTTCAATTTTTTTTCATTTTCCCTTGGTCCATTCTTTCGTTTTCGTTCGCTGGGGGGAGGGAAAGGCTCTTTCTATCAGTTTATTTCCACCACGGATATGAGGTGGAAAAGAATGTTCTGGAATAATTTTGAAGACCATGCGGTTTTTAGCAAAACTGACCACGCTAATATTTAAATAGGGTTGCCGTGTAGGCTTAAAATTATAAGTAAGTGTGCTGTATTAGTCACACGTTACATTTCTATTTATTAAATGTTAATGAATCTTTATTTATAATTTAATGAAATGTTTTAACAAAAACGAAAAACCAAAACAAAACACCGCCATTTGTTTCTCATCAAACCTATGTTGATACTCTTTCCAAAATGAACGCGTCCTCAAATGTTATTGTTTTAGAAAATGGAATTTCCCTTTTCTTAGATTTGAAATCCTTCCTCCTTCTTTCTTTGTTCTGTTATGTTCAGTGAACCTATTTAAACAACTAAGAACATTAATTTTCAGTAGCATAAAACAATAAAATTAATTTGTACAATTTTCGAATTTGCGGAGTTATAAAGAGGTAGAAGCAAACCATAAACATTTCCAGTATCTGCATTTCTGATGAATATATTGAAAATATTAGGAATATCCTTTTATGACCATGTTATTTTCTTTTTAAAATTATTTCAGGTAATAAAACAAAAGACTTCAGGCCAATGGCGTCCAGTTAGTACAGGTAGCTGGGTTTTACAACCTCCCCTCCACTTATCCTTTAAGTCAAATGTTTTAATATTCGGGACCTATATATTATGCATCGCAAAATATTTCAGGATCATATTCAACTTGTCGTGTGCCAATTGTGCTGCAATTTTTAAAATAAAAAAATGTATTCGTGCAGTGGAAATAATGAATCTTTATCGAGCGTAGATTTGGATTCGGTAAGTAAAAGTTTTATTATTTTTAGCATGTACTTATATATTGCACTTTTTTAAAAATCAGTTTTCAATTTAACATTTTTTCTTTCTTTACAGTATACAAAATTAGCAGAGTTAAACGCTTATCCAATAAATCACGTGTTTGGAGGATGTCAAAATAAACAAACTAGTAAGATATTAAATTGAGAAATTCCAAAATTAATTTTATTTAAAAATATTTTTTTTTTTTTTACAGAACCTAAAACGAAACCGAGACAGTCGAGAACAAAGTTTTCAAGGGACCAGTTAATAGAACTAGAACGAGAATTTAGTATTGATAACTACGTGTGCCGTCCACGGAGATTGAAAATTGCTCACCACTTAACGCTGGAAGAACGACAAGTGAAGGCCTGGTTCCGGAAGCGTAGAACAAAGTGTAAAAAGGAGAAACAAATCGAAAGTGTTGTGAGACTTGATACAAGTGAACGTTTGAGTAAACAAAACTCAAATTCCAATAAAGGACTTTCGACTTACTCAAATTCAGAAACAATAGAGTGTAAAAAGCAGATTATTGAAAATAATGTTGATCAACAAATGGATACCAGCTTCCAATGGATTCCGAATTATTTTAATAAGGAGGATAAAACCTTTGAAGAAATGTTGGAGCCGACCTTGGGTTGCCTTAATTCGGACTTGCACGATCAGTTGCATGAATTTTTAGTTTTTAATTAAGTCAGGTATCCGGCCGTATTGTTTGTCCTATCAAAAATATATTTATATAAATCTTGTATAGTGTAAATAAATAATTAAGTAACATTAAAAATGAATTGTCCTTTATTAATGAATAAATGTTGCCTTTTAGAAATGTCATAGTTCTCGATAAAAAAGACATCAAAGTTGGATACTTTCCCACATGAATAAGACCCACGGCTGTGGGGCCTTAAATATTTCAATCAAAACATACTCAGCTAATTTGGCAAAAGGAAAAAAAGTTTTTAAAAAAATATTATGAACGCAACAAAAAAGATTCAAATTTAATTTGTTAATCATTTCCAAATAACGTAAGAAATTTAAATTTGTTCTACAATAAAATTACAAGTCGCATTATGCAAGTTTTATGATCTCCATACGTGAAACCCAATACTTCTGCTTTAAGGATTACTTTAAATCGAAATATATTCATACAAATCATAATTTTTGAATAAAGCTGTATGAGTATAGTAGAATTGAAATCCATCTTTTTAGATATCAAAATATGGGAAATAGCGTTTTTCATTCTACTATTCTCATATGTTACGATAATCATGAGTTAAGTAAGCTAGATCTAATCTCTTCGACTCCATATTATAGGTAGACTTATTCTAAGGGTTTTCATCTGAGGCGCAATTTTGCTTGTAAAGTACAACAAATGTAAGTATATATTTTCCATCACAGAAACAGATAGAAACTAATTTATACATCTAGGTCATATAATCAAAAGTCACAATTTTATATAGTAAAGGTAACGGTTTTATGGCACGAGTCCTTTTAGTTGAAATAATTTTCAGGAGAGGGACACTTTAGTTTTGGATCAAATATTAAGAAAAGCAAGGAAAGTTTTAGTGGTAATACTGGTGATAATAAGCCTCTTACTTTCTTATACCTAATATTCCATTTTTATGCCCTATTGTAGGTACTACCGGAGGGTATATTAGTTTTGTCACTCTATTTGTAACACATCGAAATAATGGTCGTAGAAAAGTTTTAATGGTATGGTTGTGTCAGGAATCAAAGTTATATCGATTTATGCATGTCAGTCCGTGCGTTCGCCTGTACACTAGATAACTCAAAAACGCGTTATCCGATTTGGATGAAATTTACAATGTTAGTTGCTAATTCCTTAGCAACGTTAGAAAGGAAAAACTAGGGTAACCGGAAAGTTTTGTCGTTTTTTTGTTTATGGTTTTTCGGGTTTAATCGGAAAATTTGTGAATCAATTTTGTTTAAATTAATTATATAGGGTAACTACATAAATAGACGATACCATTTTAAATTTCAATCAAATCAGTCCAAGTATAAAGGAGAAAGAATTAACCCTAGGAGAAAATATCCCTCTTTACAAAGTTTTTTTGATGTAATTTCAAAACTAACTAAACGATTTGAACAAAATTTACAGATTGGACTTATGTTAGCGGAATCTAAGTTATCTGCCAATCGGAAGAAATTTTGAAAAGGAGAAACAAAGTTATAAAGAAAAAACCATGAAATAATGTTAGTTTTGACAGTTATTCTGCTCCATTTCTACCATAGGGCATCAAAAAATCGGCTATAGGCTGAGTTACTATATGTTTTTTAATGAATTTTGTCGCATTCAAAAATTCGCCTTATTAAGCAAATAATGATAATGGGGAATGGAATGGGAAACAGTATATAATATTGAGATTTAATCGCATTTTACAAAAATTCTGCTATAGTAAATAAAACATATTATTTGCACAATATTTCAGAAAAACTCAACAAAAAAAACTCTAAAGCAAATAAAAAAACAAAGGAAACCATTAAATTAATTCAATTAATATCTAATGAAATGTAATATATGAACATATTAGCAGAAATTCAGATACATGACAATTTTTGCATAATCCTACGCTTTCGTAGCATCCTTTTCATATACATATATGAAGCGTCACAAGAAATGTAAGCTCGACAGTGTCAATTAAAAAAAAGATGGTCTATCGCCTAATTATTCTTCAATTGATTTATATTCAATTGCGATATCAAAGAAATTCTTCCTTAACACCACTTCATAAAACATTTTCATAAACTACTCACTATTTATCTGTTATGGTCCATTACTATAATATACAGAGTGGTCCTTTAACTCCCAAGAAGCCCATTTGACGTATATAAGACTTAACGATGTTTTTTTTTTACCGTAGTTACAAAGTATACAAAATTATAACGACAACAATTTGAATTTAGAGTACTGTTAATCAAAGTCGCTTTTTTTTAAAAAAACCAACCGGTTTTTTGGGAGTTTTTCCGGTTTTGTGCTTTTATCCAGTTTTTTCATGTGATTTATATGTTGTGCTAATTTGTACGACATGTAATTTTTGGTACCATTGCAGCGCTGCAAAGCACGGTTTCTTTTTAATAGTATTTGTAAAAAAAACTATAAATACATACATTTTGATATCACACGGAGTTATTTTAACTAATACTATTAATGAGATTGCGTATGCAGACGTGCCCAAATCAGAATCCAAGTTGGAAACTGCCTTTATTGTCTACATTTTGCTTGTAGGTAGCTGACTTTGCATTTTCGCAATATTAGGATAAAAATTCCAATTGAAAAGAACAATTTGGAAATTAATTGATTTTAGATCGAACTACAACAATATAAATAAAAAACTCATAACCTTCAAGATAATTTGAAATCAATTTGCACACCCGTAAACAATTAAATAACCCCATTTAAACTTAAAAGTTGTTTCGGCACAAGACGTACTTGAGAGGGATTTCACATCATTATTCCCGCAATTGACCTCTGGTCAGATTTTTTAAATAATGTGTTGCTGCGGCGATGTAACCATTTTTATAAAAAAAAGATTCAACCTAAGATATTCACTCACTTTTTAGCCACTTTGATGGATCTGAAATCAAAGGACGACATTTGAACTTTGACTAAGAAAGTAATCCATAAAAAGAGGATTTCAAAAATTGGTTTAAATCGAATCGGCGTTCAAATGACTGTTGCAAAGGTGTGTGGCGTCTAGTACACGCAGCGCACTGGAATCTAGTACAAAAAATTAATTTTACAATATATGTGTTGACGGCTATGCTTCACATGGCGTCGTGAGTAGGAGTCAGATAATGAAAAGAGTTCGAAGTTAGACATCTAAAATAAAGTAAAATTGTTAAGTTTGAATATAAAAAACGCATTTTATTTCGGCCATTCGCATCCATTAAAAATAGTGGCGCAAGATTTCAAGTAATATCCTGAAATTACCGAACACGCCTAAAATTGGTGACCCACGACGCGAGTTAAAAATCGTAACATTTAAAAAAAAAAAAAAAAAAAAAAAAAACGTGCCCATTGCGGCCATTACGAAATACATTTCGTGTACAACAGACACACAGAGTACGACAGGTGTCAACATTTCAACAAGAAATAACAAAAATCTGTCGTGCCTGACGCAATTTTTAAACTTTTTCTGGAAAAACTACCAATCGAACTCAAATGTTAGCAGTGGAACGCAAATTCTTCCAAATTTCTGCTGATTTTTTTTAGAAAATTACACGCAAAAGTGTAATTTAATCCGGGGGCGTATACATATTTTTTTAAACAAAACCGATTGTTTATGTAAGTTTTTTTAAGGTTCGACGCTACATTCAACATGGTCGAGCAGGTTCCACCAAAACAAGAAATCACTAGAGTTTCTGTGAAAATACCGCCATTTTGGGCAGAATCACCAGACATTTGGTTCGCCCAAGTAGAAAGCCAATTTTCTAATTCCGGCGTAACTACCGACGAAACAAAGTTCAACACAGTGGTAGCAGCCATGGAAAGTAGTATTTTACGCCAAGTTTCTGATGCAATCCTTCAACCGCCGGACGCCAATAAATACAACAATTTAAAGGCAAAGATTATCGAGCGATTTTCAGAATCAGAACACAAAAAGTTAAAACGATTACTGAACGAAACGGTATTAGGAGACCGCAGTCCCACACAACTGTTAAATGAAATGAAGAATCTGGGTGGCACTAAAGTTGGAGACGAAATGTTAAAGTCGTTATGGCTTAACTGTCTTCCGGTACAAGCTAAAACCATTCTATCAGCCAGTACAATTACGTCATTGAAAGAATTAGCAACTTTAGCCGATAAAATTGTCGAAGTTTCCGAAATCAACCTGGTTTCGAATTCATCCGAACAGTCAGTGTCTTCTATTCAACAAAATCAAATGGCGCAATTGACCAAACAAGTAGACCTTAACAAACTCGTCAGCAAGTTAACATCGAAACGTCAAAACAGAAGTTTTTAATCTAATCGTAAATCAAATACAACTATGGCTAACGATAAACAAAATATACTTTGTTGGTATCACCACAAATACGGTGACAAAGCTCAGAATTGCAAACAGCCATGCAATTTTCAACAAAAACAACAATCAAAAAACGAATAGGAAGGCAGAAGGTGTTTCGTCTTTATATTCCTGAGAAATTCACATCCCAGAAATTCCTAGTCGACACCGGCGCAGATGTTTCCGTCATCCCACCTTCTGCCAATGAAATAAAAATATTCAAAAATAAATCCCCAAATGCTGAGTTATTCGCTGCTAACGGAAGCCGAATAAAGACTTATGGTTTTAAACGATTAAAAGTAGATCTTAACCTTAGCCGAAATTTCGAATGGACATTTATTATCGCCGATGTTAAAGTGCCAATTATCGGAGCCGATTTCCTTCGCAAATACGATTTGTTGGTCGACATGAAACATAACAAACTCATAGATAACAAAACGAAATTCACTCTCCATGGACAACGAGCTTCAGTTCAAATCAATGGGCTGAAAACATTTAATTCTTCTGACGAATTCACAGACATTCTTTCACAATTTCCAGAAGTTACTTCACCAAATTTCGAAACATTTTCAACACGGACAACAAAAGTTTTTCATTATATCGAAACCAAGGGAACACCTGTTTTTTCAAGACCTCGTCGATTAACACCTGAGAGGCTTAAAGCGGCTCAGGAAGAATTTCGGCACATGATGGAAATGGGCATTTGTCGCCCTACTAATTCACCATGGGCAAGTCCACTACATATAGTGATGAAAGCTGACGGCACATTGAGGTGTTGTGGTGATTATCGTGCACTTAACGCGGTAACGAATCCAGATCGGTATACAATACCATTTATCCAAGATTTTTCATATATTCTTTATGGAAAACAAATATTTTCATCAATTGATCTGCAAAAGGCCTACTATCAAATACCAATAGCAAAGGAAGACATTCCTAAAACTACTATTACCACACCATTTGGAAACTTTGAATTCCTTGTCATGACGTTTGGGTTACGCAATGCTGCACAATCTTTCCAACGTTTTATGCGTGAAGTATTTGACGGATTGGACTTTGTTTTCGTCTACATAGACGATATTTGCATTGCTTCCAAAAATATCGAAGAACACAAAAGGCATCTAAGAATGGTTTTTGAACGACTTCAAAAATATGGTCTTAAGATCAACGTCAACAAATTCGGTAAACCTCAATTGAAATTTCTTGGACATCTTGTATCGCCTGATGGAATTGCACCGCTTCCAGAAAAGATTGAAACAATCCAAAATTTCAAATTACCGAAAGTGGCGAACGAGTTAAAACGATTCTTAGCTATGATCAATTATTATCGTCGGTTCATTCCGCACGCTGTAAATAACCAGATGATTCTACAAAAATTAGTTCCTGGGAACAAGAAAAACGATCAGTCTGAAATTATTTGGTGCGAAAACACAACTAAAGCATTCGAGGCATGCAAAAATGATTTGTCAAAGGCATCACTATTAGCTCATCCAGCGGCAGACGCACTATTATCACTCAGTGTCGATGCGTCTGAAAATGCAGTTGGCGCTGTTTTGCACCAACTCATCAACAATATTCCTCAAACACTAGGATTTTTTTCTAAAAACTAACTACCGCAGAAAGTAAATACAGCACGTACGATCGGGAGTTATTAGCAATGTACCAAGGGGTTAAGCACTTCAGACACATGTTGGAGGGTCGAAATTTTCATATCAACACAGATCACAAACCACTTACGTTTGCTTTCCAACAAAAAGCTAATAAAGCTTCACCCAGACAACTTCGACATCTCGATTTAATTAGCCAGTTTACAACCGACATTCACTATTTACCTGGTGAAAACAATACCGTTGCAGATTTTCTATCCAGAATTGACAGCATTAATAGTAAAATAACTATTGACTATTTTGCAATCGCAGCCGAGCAACGGAAGGATGATGAATTAAGAAAATTACTCCACAATCAAACGAAACATTCGCTGAAATAGCAACCTATTACATTTCCTGATTCAACCGTTGAAGTTTATTGTGATACTTCAAACAGCATCATCAGGCCATACATTGCAAGGAAATTTCGGGCAGACATTATCATGAAATTTCATCAGTTATCTCATCCAGGCGTAAAATCATCAACGAAATTAATTACACAGAAATTCGTTTGACCGGGTATGAACAAAGAATGTGCCAAAATTGATCGCCGTTGCGTACCATGTCAACGAGCCAAGGTACACAAACATAACCGAACACCTATTCTAACGTACATTTTACCAAACAATCGATTTGAACATATCAATTTGGATATAGTTGGTCCGTTACCAGTTTCACACGGTTACCGATATGTTCTAACATGCATCGATCGTTATTCACGCTGGCCAGAGGCTTTTCCGTTAACAGATATTACGGCGGAAAACGTCGCATCCGAATTAGTTACTGGATGGATCTCTCGTTTTGGAGTTCCTCTTCGCATTACTACTGACCGTGGCAGACAATTTGAGTCTACCTTATTTCATGAAATTTCTAAATTGCTCGGAATCCACCACTTACGTACCACTGCCTACCATCCTCAATCGAACGGACTAATTGAGAGATAGCATCGTTCATTAAAAGCAGCCATCATGTGTTATCAAACAAAAGATTGGGTTAGCATATTACCATTCGTGCTTCTTGGTTTACGAACGACATACAAACACGATCTGCAGTCAACACCAGCAGAAATGGTATACGGTACTTCTATCACCTTACCAGGCCAGTTTTTCACCGAAACTGACCAACAAACTCTTCAAACCGATTTCGTCAAGCTGTTGAAACAACATATGGCATCACTTCGTCCTACACAAACATCAAATCACGCTAAGGAAAAAGTATTTGTTCAATCAACTTTAAAAACATGTACACACGTTTTTATGCGAAACGATACTGTTCGACCTTCACTAACACCACCATTTGAGGGACCGTACAAAGTATTTCAGAGGGCGGACAAATACTTTAAAATTTTAATCAATAACAAAGAAGTGACGGTTACTATTGATCGTCTCAAAGCAGCACATATGTCTTCAGAGGAGACTGAAATTTCAACAACCACCAACAACTCAACCACTTCTGAGGATCCTTCCACACCGGAAGATGTGCCAGAAGTTACGATCCCAGCATCCACTACTATGACAAGATCCACTCGATCAGGCAGACGAGTCGTAATTCCAGCACGCTTCAAATGATTATTTCATTCCACCACCTTTCCATTGGAAGGGATTTCTGTGGCGTCTAGTACACGCAGCGCACTGGAATCTAGTACAAAAAATTTATTTTACAATATATATGTTGACGGCTATGCTTCACATGGCGTCGTGAGTAGGAGTCAGATAATGAAAAGAGTTCGAAGTTAGACATATAAAATAAAGTAAAATTGTTAAGTTTGAATATAAAAAACGCATTTTATTTCGGCCATTCGCATCCATTAAAAATAGTGGCGCAAGATTTCAAGTAATATCCTGAAATTACCGAACACGCCAAAGGTGTATCGATCCTTGGCTTCGAAGGATTTACATTGAATTGCGGTTGATAGTTTCCTATAACCTAAATATATTGATGTTAGCGACGAAATCTCCAAAAATATTATGGATTTTTTTAAATACAGTATATATTACAGATCTAGGATTCTCAATAATTGAATTAATAATAACTCCATAAATGAACTTCATGATTTATAGTTTCTTCAAAAATTGATTAAGAATGAGAAATTCAAGACAAAAAATTTTATTGTGTCCACAGGACCTTTTTGAATAAATAAGGACATTAATTTTATCATTTTCTAATACTGAAATCTAAAAATAATAAAATTTGCGTTTAAAATTTTTCGAATTCCACATTTATTAACAATCCATTAAAATTTCCAGGATTTGCATTCCTGTAGAACATATTGAAAATACAGTGGTGTTCAATGAAATCCGGACACCTATCATTTTTCTATTTGAAGCGATTTTTTTCAAAGAAGTAGTGATACTCATTCGGTGAAATAATTTTTTAAATTACCTCAGGTAATATTTACTAAAAATATTATATGGTTCAATCAGTATTTTTGGTTTTATTCGAAAATTAAAAAAATCCATAGCAATTCAGATGATTTTTTGCAAATATTACGTTTATTAAGATACAAAAAAAAAAAAAATGTTATAAATAGATTCAATAAAATTTATCAATTGTATTTTGTACACACTAGTTGGGACCTCCTATTTAATATTTAGTATGACTGCCATTTGCCTTAATAACCGCTGTGCACCTGTGCTTCATGGAATTCACCAAATTTCCAGTGACGTCATCATTAATTTCATCCCAAGCACTTTGAATTTGCCGCTTTAAGTCTTGTTGTGTTTGGGGATTACCTTTACAGACTTTTTTTCATAATAGCCCAGATATTTTCGATGGGATGAAGATCTGGGCTGTACGGAGGCCATTCCAATGTCTAAATATCGTTTTGGTTTAGGTAGTCTTTTACCTGAAAATGAAAAAAAAACGGAAGTTAATAAAATTTCACAAAATGTTAGAACTGGATTTTCTTGAGGATTGTCCAATGGTTCTAAAAAAATAAATAAATACCTTTTCTGAAGTGCGTGCTGGCGCATCATCTTGCGGAAAGATGTACCTTTCAGTTTCAGCAAACAGCTCCAAAACTGACGCTTTCAAATGACTCTCTAGGACATTTAAATACACATCTGCGGTTACTCTTCCATCTATAAACCCCAGATGACCTAAACCACTTGCACTGAAACATCCCCAGACCATTACTCCTTCAGCTTTGTTGCGAATTTCCTGAATGCAGTTATCACTGAGGCGTTCTCCTGGTTTCCTTCGGACGCGTAGCCGCCCATCCCCGACATGCAGCTTAAATTTGCTTTCGTCAGAGAACACTACTCTCTTCCACATCTCTGGGGTCCAACTGGAATGTTCCTGGGCCCACCGAAGCCGAGTGATCTTTGATGAAACCTTTAAAGATGGCTTTTGAAGCGAGCAACGCGACCTTAGATTTGCCTCAAGTAACCTCCTTCGCACGGTTACCGCAGGAATTTCAGGTCCACTGACGAAAGCAAGCTCCGCTTTCAATTTAGTGGAAGGTTCAAAACGGCCTCGTTTACAACGAAGGACCAGAAATTGATCTTCTACTATGGCTGTCTTGCGTTTCCTTCCAGATCCTTTGGAGCGTTCTGTGGTCCCGGTATTTTTAAATTTTTTTATTAAATCAGCAACAGAGGACTTCCCCCGTGATACTCTATCACTAATTTCCGTACTGACAATCCTTCATGCCATAATGCGATAATAACACTTTTTTCAGCATCACTTAATTTCGACATTTTTTTCATTTATTTAATGTTTATGTTTATAACTTGACTTATCGATTATTACTAAACTATTTTTTAAAATATACACTTACTACATAAATCAAGTAACTAAATACTGAAAAAAAAATGGGAGGGGATTAAATTTCGACCTGCACCATGCATTTTTTCCAGGAATTCAAAGTGTCCGGATTTCATTGAACACCACTGTATAAGGAATAAAATTTTATGATGATGTCATTATTTTTGAAACTATATCAAGTAATAAAAACAACAAAATCCAGGTCTTTATGGATTTTTGACTCGTCCCCGAAGTAGTTTGATTTCTCAGTCTCCCCTACATCCTTTAAATAAAATATATTAGTTTCCTAAAACTACAAATTGTCCATCACAAATTATTTCGAACTCATATTTATTTCAGTCCTCCAAGTTTACGTACTTATATAATTTTCAAAAAATGTTGATAAATCAGTCAAATTTTAGCGAATGAGGCTGTTATTTAAATTCGGCATGAAATTTTATTTTAAATTTTATAAAAAAATTTAATGCAGATTATTATTGTTGTTTACTTACAGAATAATACGAATGTCAATATTCAATCAAACCAAATTCGGATCGGAAATAAAATTGGTAAGAAATTAAGCTAAAGAATTTTAAATCATCTTTATATTAAAAGCATTTAGTCCTTTCTTATAACAGAACCTCCTAAGAAGAAGCAGAAACGAACAAGAATAGCGTCTTAAAGGTTGTGTCAAACCCGAAAGATCCAAATTGCGCAAAAGTTATACGTAGAAGAACGACAAACGAAGATCCGGTTCCAGAATCGCAGATCCAAACAAAAGAACAAGAATAACATCAGGACGTGGAAAATCAAAATCCTAATATTATTGATAGAATTTACCCAAAATCAACATGTATATCGTTGATTATTGAAAATAATCATCCTTAAATAATAAAATTTAATATGGAATTCGAATGGATTATTACCAGTCGGGATCAAATCAGCGAAGAAATATTGGAGCCAAACATTAGGATGTTTTAAATGGGATTCCCTCCGAAAATTTGATCAATAATAAATTACAGTTCAAACAAATTTTAGGTTAAGCAAATCCTTTTGTGTTAACAGAATATGTTCCAATGTACTTCTCATAAAAATGAAGACCGATCTTAATTAATTACCATATTAAGTAACATTAAAGCTAAAGTGTATTTTCAAAAGAATTTCCAAAATTTTGTTTTTGATGAAAATAAAGAATATTATAAATAAATGTTTAGTAACGTAAAAATTGCATTTTATTTTTAAAAAAATTCCCATTTTTCACTACGCCAACCAAACATTTCATAAAATCATTTTACCTTTTAGTAAAAGTTTTATCTCATTTCTGCACAATTTGGAATAACAAAAATTAAGTTATTTTAATTAAGTGAATTTGGAAAAGTCACTAACAACACCTTTTCATAAATTCAATTCAGCTGTAAAACAATATTTTTCAAGGCGTTACCTTTTACTTCTCCGAAACTATCCAACAATTGAAACTTGTTCAGGATGTTACGGATAAGTGCATTAAGAAAAGAATTCTCGTTAAAATATTGCTCATTATAGGTCCGTGCGAAATTTCCATGTGAACAGAATTAATTAGAATCAAAATTTCAAATTTAGATCCCATTATATGAGATGTTTCAATAAATTTTAAAACTCACACAAGATTTTCAAAAATCGAGCACCGAATTTATTTTAACATTTTTGATATAAAAAACGAAAAATTTAAAATAATTTTCCCACAATACACTCTATTGCAAAATTTAGATTTAGAAAATTTAAATTTTGCAAATAAAAATATATTTTAAAACTAAATTCCAAATAATTTCAATCTCGTTTTTCATTTCAAAATGTGAAATTAGACGTTTGACCAAAAAACATGATACCATCGAACAGTATTAGGCATGATTTTTGGTGTTTCGAAGCGCTCATAGCATCTGTTTTGTTTTGATTTCTCAGTATGCGTTGCCTCAATTAAATTTTTCCATTTTTCTGTTAAGACAAAAATGATGGAGAGGGAATGTTGATAACTCTGACTGTGGTGGCTTCGTTCGATTTAGTGAGCGTTGACCGATTTGATTGATAAATTTCAATTTTACATCCCTTTGAGAAACACCGACGCTACGTTACTGAATTCCTCATTTAATTACCTTTCTGAAAGAATATTTTAATAAATTTATAATTTTGTTCATTATGAAATCATAATGTTTCTAACAAATTTATGTTCAAATTCTTTAAGAAGAAGTAAAGAAAATGCTTATGTTTTCATAAGAAATATACTTGGCGCTTTTTCAATACTAAAACTAGTTGATTAAAAACTAATCACAAATTTCCATGTCGAGTTTAGAAATCCACTCAGGGAAAAATCGTAGTAAAGTCCATCAAAATCGTATTGAATATGGATGAAATAAAAATGGATCCATTTGGCTTATTCTTATTAAAACTAAAATGAGGTTCATTTTTAAACCCAATTTATGTCCTTTCAGTTTAACAAGTCTTTCGTTTTGCTGTTTTCAGTTTTCGGATTTCGCTTGTATTTGCGATTTTTAAATAGTTAAGAAGAATCCAAACGTTTTAAAATGTTTAACCTCTTTAATAAATATGTAAAATTATATTTATGTTTTAAGAAGTTAAAAATGTTGTAATTTTGCATGGAAATGGAACTTTTAATGAAACTTAAAACTTGAACAATACGCCCTAAAAGCAAAAAAGGACTTAGAAATATAAAAAAATAATTCATTTTTTCCATCTTGATAAAAGCATTCTATCACTTTGGAACTTAAATTAACTAACTTTCTATTTATTAAATGTTAATGAATCTTTATTTATAATTTAATGAAATGTTTTAACAAAAACGGAAAACCAAAACAAAACACCGCCATTTGTTTCTCATCAAACCTATGTTAATATTCCTTCCAAAATGAACGCGTCCTCAAACATTATGGTTTTAGAAAATGGAATTTCCCTTTTCTTAGATTTGAAATCCTTCCTCCTTCTTTCTTTGTTCTGTTATGTTCAGTGAACCTATTTAAACAACTAAGAACATTAATTTTCAGTAGCATAAAACAATAAAATTAATTTTTACGATTTTTAAATTTGTGGATTTATAAAGAGGTAGAAGCAAACCATAAACATTTGCAGGATCTGCATTTCTGATGAACATATTGAAAATATTAGGAATATCCTTTTATGACAATGTTATATTCTTTTTAAAATTATTTCAGGTAATAAAACCAGAAACTTCAGGCCAATGGTGTCTAGTTACAACAGGTAGCTGGGTTTTGCAACCTCCCCTCCACTTATCCTTTAAGTCAAATGTTTTAATATTCGGGACCTATTAATTATGCATCGCAAAACATCTCAGGATCATATTCAACTTGTCGTGTGCCAATTGTGCTGCAATTATTAGAATAAAAAAATGTATTCGTGCTGTGGGAATAATGAATCTTTGTCGAGCGTAGAGTTGGATTCGGTAAGTAAAAGTTTTATTATTTTTAGCATGTACTTATATATTGCACTTTTTTAAAAATCAGTTTTCAATTTAACATTTTTTCTTTCTTTACAGTATACAAAATTAGCAGAGTTAAACGCTTATCCAATAAATCACGTGTTTGGAGGATGTCAAAATAAACAAACTAGTAAGATATTAAATTGAGAAATTCTAAAATTAATTTTATTTAAAAATATTTTTTTTTTTTTTACAGAACCTAAAACGAAACCGAGACAGTCGAGAACAAAGTTTTCAAGGGACCAGTTAATAGAACTAGAACGAGAATTTAGTATTGATAACTACGTGTGCCGTCCACGGAGATTGAAAATTGCTCACCACTTAACGCTGGAAGAACGACAAGTGAAGGCCTGGTTCCGGAAGCGTAGAACAAAGTGTAAAAAGGAGAAACAAATCGAAAGTGTTGTGAGACTTGATACAAGTGAACGTTTGAGTAAACAAAACTCAAATTCCAATAAAGGACTTTCGACTTACTCAAATTCAGAAACAATAGAGTGTAAAAAGCAGATTATTGAAAATAATGTTGATCAACAAATGGATACCAGCTTCCAATGGATTCCGAATTATTTTAATAAGGAGGATAAAACCTTTGAAGAAATGTTGGAGCCGACCTTGGGTTGCCTTAATTCGGACTTGCACGATCAGTTGCATGAATTTTTAGTTTTTAATTAAGTCAGGTATCCGGCCGTATTGTTTGTCCTATCAAAAATATATTTATATAAATCTTGTATAGTGTAAATAAATAATTAAGTAACATTAAAAATGAATTGTCCTTTATTAATGAATAAATGTTGCCTTTTAGAAATGTCATAGTTCTCGATAAAAAAGACATCAAAGTTGGATACTTTCCCACATGAATAAGACCCACGGCTGTGGGGCCTTAAATATTTCAATCAAAACATACTCAGCTAATTTGGCAAAAGGAAAAAAAGTTTTTAAAAAAATATTATGAACGCAACAAAAAAGATTCAAATTTAATTTGTTAATCATTTCCAAATAACGTAAGAAATTTAAATTTGTTCTACAATAAAATTACAAGTCGCATTATGCAAGTTTTATGATCTCCATACGTGAAACCCAATACTTCTGCTTTAAGGATTACTTTAAATCGAAATATATTCATACAAATCATAATTTTTGAATAAAGCTGTATGAGTATAGTAGAATTGAAATCCATCTTTTTAGATATCAAAATATGGGAATGCCCTATTGTAGGTACTACCGGAGGGTATATTAGTTTTGTCACTCTATTTGTAACACATCGAAATAATGGTCGTAGAAAAGTTTTAATGGTATGGTTGTGTCAGGAATCAAAGTTATATCGATTTATGCATGTCAGTCCGTGCGTTCGCCTGTACACTAGATAACTCAAAAACGCGTTATCCGATTTGGATGAAATTTACAATGTTAGTTGCTAATTCCTTAGCAACGTTATAAAGGAGAAACTAGGGTAACCGGAAAGTTTTGTCGTTTTTTTGTTTATGGTTTTTCGGGTTTAATCGGAAAATTTGTGAATCAATTTTGTTTCAATTAATTATATAGGGTAACTACATAAATAGACGATACCATTTTAAATTTCAATCAAATCAGTCCAAGTATAAAGGAGAAAGAATTAACCCTAGGAGAAAATATCCCTCTTTACAAAGTTTTTTTGATGTAATTTAAAAACTAACTAAACGATTTGAACAAAATTTACAGATTGGACTTATGTTAGCGGAATCTAAGTTATCTGCCAATCGGAAGAAATTTTGAAAAGGAGGAACAAAGTTATAAAGAAAAAACCATGAAATAATGTTAGTTTTGACAGTTATTCTGCTCCATTTCTACCATAGGGCATCAAAAAATCGGCTATAGGCTGAGTTACTATATGTTTTTTAATGAATTTTGTCGCTTTCAAAAATTCGCCTTATTAAGCAAATAATGATAATGGGGAATGGAATGGGAAACAGTATATAATATTGAGATTTAATCGCATTTTACAAAAATTCTGCTATAGTAAATAAAACATATTATTTGCACAATATTTCAGAAAAACTCAACAAAAAAAACTCTAAAGCAAATAAAAAAACGAAGGAAACCATTAAATTAATTCAATTAATATCTAATGAAATGTAATATATGAACATATTAGCAGAAATTCAGATACATGACAATTTTTGCATAATCCTACGCTTTCGTAGCATCCTTTTCATATACATATATGAAGCGTCACAAGAAATGTAAGCTCGACAGTGTCAATTAAAAAAAAAGATGGTCTATCGCCTAATTATTCTTCAATTGATTTATATTCAATTGCGATATCAAAGAAATTCTTCCTTAACACCACTTCATAAAACATTTTCATAAACTACTCACTATTTTTCTGTTATGGTCCATTTTTACTTTCCCGATAAACGAATGTTTATAGGAAAGTACTATAATCGTGCGAAAACCTAACTTTTGATCTAGAAGGGCTAGGAAGATGAAAATAAGTGCAAAATCCGTTTCGTCAAAAATAATTATCCCCATGTACGTCCGTCCGCTTTTTTAAATCGTTAATAAAATCGAATGGAAATGGTGCTGCAGCAAATGCCAGACGGTGTTAGTTTCTGGGCGAAATTGATATATGGTAACACTATTTGGTAACGCTTTTTTTATCTAAAAAGGACAAAATTTTGTCCGCACGGTTCAGACTAAACTGTTGGGCCAATTTCGATAAAATTTACACAGTTCATGTATTTGATCCTAACTTAGATCTGATTAGTTTTTGGGCCAAGTTTCAATAATTTTCAATTTTTTTGTTGTTGCTTATTTCTTTGGAAGGGAGGAAGAGGATATAAATATATTTTTGGGTATAGTCTTTTCACTTGTATATGTATATAAATATATATGACAAGTCATGTTTGTAGAAAATATGCGCAGAAAGTATTATAAAGCCCATAACCTATATAAGTACTATTATATAGGGACTTTAGAGATTTATTTTTCAATAGTTCGAATTGAATTGTTGGGTTTGAATTTGACTAGATTTTTATCGATTTTTTTTTTCTCTGAAAGCATGTGTGGAAATAAATTCGAATTCGAAATGACATCACAACTACCAGTTCAAGATGGTTACGCCGTTTTTTGGGTAAAGGAAAATAATTTGGGCGGAGTCTCTATATCGCACTTGAATTTACTTCAATTTTTGCAAATGGTGAATGTCAAAAAATGACGTTTTCAAGTAGTTGAAATTTTGTGATTCATAATTATTTAGATTTGAATGAGAAATTTTATATGATATTACAAATTTTTTGTTTTTTTTCATGGATTTCTAGAATTTTCAGATTTTGAGATTATCAAAGAGAATGGGCGTTTCTATTTCCCATTGGCCACCTAACTGACTTGTGAAAGAAAGTTTGTGAATTTGTTCTATTGTTCGTTGCCGGTAGGGATTTTTAAATTAGTTTGTTTTCATGGCTTTTTATTTTGGCAATGGATATGCTTTTGAAATTAGTTTGTTTTCATGGCTTTTTTAATTTAATTCTCCAAAATGTTTAATTTCCGCCATTTTGTATAGTTCATGCATTGTGTATTGTCATATTTGTCATTCGCCAGTTTATGGGTGAGTAAGGGAATGTATGGAGCTGGTTTAAATACAAAGTTGGAAAATGGGTTTGTTTGTCTCGTCATTTTGACTTGTTTTGTTTTGTTTTCATTTTCATCTATGGGCTGGCATGATGAGATATCTAGAACGCATTGGGTACGTACTACCAGAGGGTGTATTAGTTTAATGACTACATTTGTAACACATCGAAATAATGGTCGTAGAAAGGTTAGGTAGAGAACCAATAGTCATATCGATTTTTACATGTCCGTTGCGGAGAAAATTTTTGAAATATTATTATTATCATTATTTTGGTTTTTCTCATCAAAATATCAGCTATAGAACGACCGAGTTACTACCAGTTACTATACGTTTATTTTGCTTTCATGTTTACAGCGAAAGAAATAACCTCGGTTTCGAATACTTAAAATAGTTAATACTTAAAATAATTTTTTTATTGGCTTATTCCAGTTTTAATTGTTGATTAAGGAAAATTTTTCTCATTATTTCGCGATAATATTATAATTTCCACATAGCAAGCAAAATCGCTCAAATTACTGACATAATTCTGTTGTCACAGATTGTCACACTTTATTTTGATTCTTCACTTTTTAAATTTAAGAATAATAAATGGCATTTTTTTTATTTCGAAAATATGCGTGGAGTTAAAAATTTTATTTTTAAAAATTTTAATAACAAATTGTCAATTTCGAAATAAATTGTTATTTGTTTTAAAAAGGTTTTGAAAATAGTCTATAGTGACTTATTTTGCATATAACTGCAATGATATTGTTTTAAACAATTTTTTTAGGTGTAAGCATTATATCAAATTCGTATTTTAGTTGATCAAGTGACATAGTCATGATCATGCGTTTCACGTTTAGGTAAAATAATTTGTTAATTTTAACTAAAATTATACACCAATATCAAACCATTAGGTAATACCTCCAACCAACATTGATTTGAAAGTAAATAAGTTTCTGAAGGAGAAATATAGGTTTATGGAGGAAAATCAACTTAAACTAGTAATCACGATTTTTGAATAGGTAAAAAGATTTTGTTTCTGCTCGGAAAATGTGTCTTAGATAAAAGAAACTGCCGGAAATTAAAAAAATACCGCAGTAATAAATGCCAGAAAGGAAGGGAAGATTCCAATAAGATTTCCGAATTCAAAAACCAAAAACTGCTCACCAATATTGCTGAACAAACAAAAAGGCTAAGTAAGTTCATTACAGGAATATTCTAGGTAGGTTTGTGTCTAAGGTATTTGTAATTTCATTAAATGAAATAGATGGTGCTGATAATAATTTTTTTTCGACATTGGATTGTCTACTTTAGTGACATCTGTCTGTGAAAGATTTTCAATATCTATTTATTGTAGTCAACACGAATTATATGGTTTTAACATGTGATAATTTTCAGATTAATTCGTTTTGAAAATTTTACCTACAAATGCCGGATTACATAAGGTGTTTTTTGGGTAGAATTCTACCGCAGCCATAGGTATCGGTGGGTTGGGGATGCGGCAGAAGATCTACCTCTCGAAGTGGTGGGAGAATTGTGGGAGTCAAAAATGAAATTTTTAAGAAATTCGTAGTGGCACCTACCACAGTTTTTCCCCCACCCATATTACGAGCGGACTTTCAATAAAATTTTGAGGAATAGCGAAATATTGTTAATATTTTTGACCTAAGAAAAAAAATTTTGAGGAATGCAAATTTGAAATTTCAACGTTCCTTTTGTTTTTGTAAAACTTAGGTTAAAATCATCTAATTTTAGTCAATTGGCTAATTAAAATCAAGAAAAACTTAAAAAAAGGACATCAGAATTTTTGTGAAAAGTGGAATAATAAAAAGTAATTTAAGTTTTGTATAATAAAATAAGAGTGAGTTTCTTTGGGAAATGTTTTTTTTTTCAACTTTATTATGAACTCCATTTTCTAGGTGTATTTGCGCACGAAAAATCGTGGAGCGCAAATTTAACCATCATTTAAAAATATTTATTCATCTTTTCAAGTAAGTACAATGAAATCTAAAACGTGTATAAAATAGTCATTGCTTTCTATTTTGTAGGGAAAGATTTTTAGACATTGAAAAACACATACAATTTGTGATCGAACGACTGACTTGCAGGCGTCATCCTGAAGCAGATTTAGCCACCCCGCCCGGCCGGGGTGGCTACCTCTCGAGTTTTTTACGCACACAAACAAGAGTCACTGTTTGTGTCGCTTTCGAAAAAAATTCAAAATTCAAGCGCGGCATTCTCTTACTGACCGTCAACAGGTAATCATAGTCTAAAAAACAAATAGATCCTAACAGTTTGACGGTTTAAGTTCGGGTGATGCTGTGCTCACACACACTAATACACTCTTTGTGTAGCTTGTATAAAAGACTGTGATATAAACATTACCCGTCTAATCGGTTTGGTAGTTTTCTACCCAAAACTACTGCGTGTAATCCGGCACCAACATATTAGTTCTGTTTTTTCGGGAATTTTATCGGCACTATTTCACTTTCTCAAAAAAAACTATTTTCAGTACAACACGGACATTCTGCAAAATTGAACAATACTAGCTCCTCTGTACAAACCAATTTTCATAAATATGCTTATTGTTTGAGTAAATCTCATGTTATGATACAATTTTTAAGTATTTCGTACAACATTCAATGTTGATCCAATCACAGCGTCATGGCAAATAGAATTAATTGATCTCCAGCCAAGCCGAATTAAAAACCATTTTGAGGCAATCGATAAAGTGCAGTTTAAGGCAAAATTTATTGATGACATCAAATACCACAATAAAGGAAAAGTCGCTGTAAAAATTAGAAATTCTTTTGGACGTACTGTGTTATGCGAAACTTTTTTTTTTCAAAAATTTCACTTTTCAAAAACAAATATCGCAGATCAATAACTGATAAAAATGTGCAGAATCAATTGCGAATTACAACATCAAAGATTGAAATTGACATGAATTAGTTGTAAAACGTTTGGAAACGCAAGTTTCGTAATAATGTGCAAAGTTTCAATGATATGGTTGTATAAAGAATCAAAAGCTATATCGATTTCTGCATGTCCATCCGTATCAAAAACGCGTTATCCAATTTGCTTGAAATTTACAATATGGGTTGCTTCTTCCTTAACTTGGTTTGATATTATATTTTTTGCAAAATCCGCCAAGGGGAGCAAAGTTTGTAACAACCGGTGTTGGCTGTATGTTAGGAATTTGTTTGCTTTATCAAACAAATATCCTAACATGGTGATCCTTTGCTAAAAGGCATATAACTGACTGGTATCAGTTATATGAAGTGGTATTGGAGCCGAAAGTAACCAAGAAAAGGTACACCTAGCTTCATTGCTCTTACTAGCTCGCCGGAGGGAATTGGGCGGTTACCTTCTACCACTAATCACGGTGTTACACAAAGTTTCATGTGAAAAAAAAAACTAAACTTGTATGAAATTTATGTAATTATTTCTTGTTTTACACAAAAATAAGATGATCAACAAAGAGAAAAATTATATACGGAACCAAGTAGAAAAAAAGGATTGTGAGCGAAAAAAAAAACTGTGTGAAAATATCAAGTAAAGAAGGAAAATATATTTAAAATAATGAAAGAATAAAAAAAAAAATAAAATTGAATAAATTTGTATCTTATAATCAAATAAAGAAAATTCTATAAATCCAAAAAAAGCAATAGCAAAAATTAATATGCCTATATTATGCAATAAAAAAAAATCAAAATCAAATAAATCCAATATAATGGAAAGAAATATTAATATGAAAACAAATTAAAAATTAATAAAAAAGGAACTTACGGCTCTTGCATCAAGGCCTTAATGAAACACCCTGTTTTGAAACACAAAAAAAAACAACAAAAAAAACAAAAAAACAAAAAAACAAAAAAAAACCCAAAATAATTGAAAATTAAAAAAAAAACTAAATTTAAACGCTCCTCTATACAATAACAGGTCAATTGAAAAGTCCCCGGCCTACCATAGTAAAACACATTTTTTTGGCAAAATTCATTTTTTTTATTCAAAATAATTCCCTTCAAGGGTGATACACTGATTATAGCGACCCTCTAACTTTCTGTAGTACGATTTGTCCTTTGCTTCAAAATAGGCCTCAGTTTCGGCGATCACCTCTTCATTCGACGAAAATTTCTTCCCAGCAAGCATTCTTTTGAGATCTGAGAACAGGAAATAGTCGCTGGGGGCCAGATCTGGAGAATACGGTGGATGCGGAAGCAATTCGAAGCCCAATTCATGGATTTTTGCCATCGTTTTTATCGACTTGTGACACAGTGCATTGTCTTGGTGAAAAATGACTTTTTCTTCTTTAAACCAGGTCTTTTCTCACGAATTTTTACATCCAATTAGTCCAAAAGGTTTCAGTAATAATCTGAGTTTATTGTTTTATCAGTTTGAAGGTAATCCACCAACAAAATTCCTTTTGCATCCCAAAAAACTTATGCCATAACATTCTTCACTGATCTTTGGGCCTTTACTCGTTTTGGAGCCGAATTATCGGTTTTTTTATTTTGCTTTCGACTCAGGATCATAGTGATAGACCCAAGTCTCATCCATAGTGATGAATCCGCGCACAAAATCCACTTTATCCTTTCGAAAATGCTCCAAATGTTCTTGAGAAAGTCGCATTTGCAAGTGTTTTTGTTCCATTGTTCGGAAATGCGGCAGCCACTTTGCACAGAGCTTTTTGAAACCTAAAACTTCAGCTAAGATGTGATGTAGTGGTCTATATGAGATGCCTAGGGCGTCAGCTACCTTATCCACACCCACTCGTCTGTCTTCCGAAACCATATCCTGTATTTTTTGTATCTTTTCTGTTGTTGGTACACTTTTTGGATGTTCTTGACATGGATCGTCTTCAAGGCTTGTACGACCAGATTTAAAAAGGCACCCCATTTTCCAACGGTGGATTTCGAAGGTGAAGAATCCGGATAATAATTATCAAGCCAAGTTTTTGTTTCAACGGTATTTTTTTTGCCATAAAGCAATGTTTAATCACAGAGTATATAAACAGAGGAACTTTTATATATAAAATTTGTGTACGCTGTGTTTTCCTATCCGTGTGTAAAAAAAATCCCTAAAGTTAACATAGTAGAACGCGTGATTTTTATTGGAGCAAGTGATTAAATGGGACGCGATCTTCATTGTGATTTATTCCCCCAACAAATTTCTGAAACATTTTGAAGCACCAATTAACTACAAAAGAGCATGGCTGGTTTTCAAAAGCAAAAAAAATACGGTCTTATACAGGGTGACACAAAATGAACGTGGTGTATTATTTAGGAGCCATTAAGTCCCCTGCAGTATGCGCTGTGGCTCCATCTTGTTGGAACCAAAAGGTGGTTTTCCACAGCTGGCCTAAAAATTTTCCAACATCTTCCGATATTGAGCACTATTAATGGAAACTGCAACACCGTCTTTATTTTCGAAGGAATTTGGACCAGTGATCCTCTCAGACGATACACCGCACCAAACAGTACACATAAGTGGGTGTAACTGTCGTTGATGAAATGCTCTTGGATTCTCTGTAGCCCATATCCTGCAGTTCTGCTTGTTTATGAAACCGTTTAATTGGAAATGGGCTTCAATGCTCATTATCAAATTGTTAAAACAATGGACCGTTCATGTTCAAAATAAAGTTGGATGATTTTGGTTCGTTGCTCGATTATGTATTGTTCCATTTCACATTCCCCATTACAAAATCCTGTAATAACATTTTTAAAAAAATTGAACAAAAAATTATCAATAATTCACTCTACAACATTTTGCGCCACCCTGTCTTTCCTCTAATATGTACATATAATTATCGAGAAAAAAATATAAGTTCTATGATTGATTCTAAGCTACATAGTTTCTACGAAAAGACGCGGGGAAAGGTTCAAACACAAATGATTTTTTTCCTTTTATTTGATCTATATTTCTATTAAATCCAATCTCAAAGACGAGGGGGACAACGTCTGGGGAAACAAAGGGATTTGATTTTTTGGCAATATGAAAATTTTTCTTCTAAAGGCACTCACTTTCAATTTTTTGTGATTTGATTCCATAAAAAATATATTTCAATATAATTTCTGGTAGTTTTTGGACAAGCGATATCTTAAGGCAGAGGGGTTAGGAAGAATACATTTTTGGCAAAATTTTTTGAAATGTTTTGAAATTAATTATTTTTCTAAAACCTTTTAAACTATTTTAACTTCTATACGAATAAGTAAAATATTTTTTTTTTAATCTCTGTTTTGATTCGTCCTTCATAATTATTTAGAAATTTTTTGGGAGAATATCAGAATAAAAATGGCGTCCCATTTAATCATTTTATTCAAATTATTTTGAAGAGGTGGTAATGCGATAAATCACACACACACTCTCAATTTTGACCGTTCAATACTAATGAAACTACCGGGGCAAACGGTTCCCATACTGATATCGGATTTGGATCTTCTATGAATTCCATCTTTTTTGGTTTAATCCTTTTTATCCATTTTCTTCACAATAACAAAAGTTGCTTCACTCAAAATGCTATAATTCACAAACTAATGATCCGACAGCTATCAAATTTATACACGCGTATAATTGAAGGTTAGGGCTAACTAAAAATCATATGGATTTAATTCTAGTACCGCCATCTATGTGTCAGGCCGGGGACTTGTCAATTGGCCTGTTATATGTATGTTGTTGGTTTGTTGCCTTGTTGCTGTTGGTTTCTTTATGGATGATGTTCAGTGTTGTATGAAGTGGATTTTGTATATATTTATGTTTGTTTTCTTGTATATTTCATTATCGACCGTATTCAAATCGAAGATATCGAAACTTTCATATGAATATTGCCTTTTAAAACGTTTCGGATAAGGATTTGTCCATGTACTATCACCAATAAAAACTGCTGATAATTGATTGTTGATAATCTTTTAAACGTTGTAATGGTGTAGTCGGTGGATCATCGCGAAATTTCATAAAACGATTATTTTCTGATTGATTTTCAAGTAGTTCAATGAAAATTTTGATTTTTAGTAATGGATTCATAATATTCGTATTATATACACCGAAGTCATATTTTAAGGCATCTACAACTAATATAATAACTTTGGATCTTTTTTTTTGGAAGACATAAATTCGACGAGACATTGACATTTTTGAAGATTTCCTGTACAATTTCCTTATTTAAATAGTAATCCTCATTCGATTCAGGATAATTTCCGAACATGTATTTGTATCCTATTTGGGAACTCTTGATAGAAGAAACCCCCGTGAAAATAGAAATACACCTGAACACATTAAATATGCGATCCATATTAAAATAAAAAAAATAACGTCATGCAAACTTTATATTAAACATAATTTATGATCTAAGAAAACTATTTTTGGTGAAAAAATTCATTAAAAAAAAAAACATCTAAAAGAAGAATGCGGTTTTTTTTTTCTAAACAAACTTATTTAATTATTATAAACTATTTTCGCGTGAACTACGAACTTAATAAGTACATTCAAAATCTTATTTAATTGTTTTATTAAATATTCTAATTAAAGTGGAAATCATATTTTCGTAATATTCACTTTCAATTCCGGCACATATTTCACTTAAATCATAATGATACAAATGTTGGACGCTTTATCAATGTTAAACCACCAGTATTATGTTTTTTGCCATAAATTTCTTGAAAATTTCTTGAGTTTCCGAGGCCTTTCAAAAAAAAAATCTCCTTAATACACTTTTTCTTAAAATCAACCGCACTGTATCCAAATTATTCTCCAACTCCTTCTCAAAAATCAGCTTCAAATCGCCCACACAAAGTTTTCAGAAAAAGGACCCGTTGGTTTTTTTGTCGAATTTTCAAAAAAAAAAACCCGTTCGATCTTTCGATTTTTCCATTTATCTTCAAACAAAAACTTCTCTAGTTGCAATTGTACAAATAAAAAAAAAAACAAAAAAAATGCTTTGTATTTTTTTCCCCAATTGCAACTAACGCTATAAAAAAATTTGAAAAAAGTTAATAATTGTATAGCAATTCAATTTTGCCATCCGCTATTATTTTCTTTAAATAAAAAAACAAAATGCAGTGCTGGCAAAACCAAACTGCTCACGTTACAAGTTACGGTTGTTTATGGTAATTTATGTTGTTACGGCCTAGGCCACCTCCGAATTAGAGCAGATTTGAAAAAGCAAAACCAATGTTATGTAGAGAAATCCTTGAAATAGTATTATTTTTGGTTGTTTTTCTGTCCCATTTCTGCCATAGGGCATCAAAAATTTGGCTATAAGGCGATTTTCAGTTACTATATGCCTTTATATTAAATATATTTTACAATACAACAGTTGATATCATGCCTGATCATACGACTCCTATCTAATATTTATATATGTTGTATCTTTGAAACTACGCATAATGGGCATAAATCCTCTTACTATTATAATCATTAAAGTTCTGGTATCTGACAAATAGGTTTAACTCAATTTTTGCAAAAATGTTAAATAAGATCATTTACGACAAAGGTATAGATCATTGACATGTATGGTATACTGGACTGGGGGCCGGTTTGTTCACTCTTGGTCAACTTTAATCCATGATTATTCCAGTGGTTAATCATAGATTGCGTTTGTTCACCAAAATTTTAATCAGAGAATCCATGGTTTGGTTAGTTAATCCATGATTTCGTTAATCAGCCGATGTTCCGTGATTAACGCCATTTAACCATTTCGTTTGTTCATGCTTGGTTTTCGGACTGCGTTTTACTTTTGACATTATATTTTGGCATTCATATAACAACATTCAGTGAAAATATTGAATGATACAGAATTAATAATAATAAAATTATTGTTAAAATACCATATAACACAATATGATTGAAAATTTTTTAAGTTAATTTAATTTTTTTTTATTGTTTTAAATAAATACTATTAAATTCACAAAATTGGATTCATATTGTCTAATCAATAAGAATATAATCCAAATAAATAAATCAGAAACAATTTCGCGATATTCAACAAATCGCCAATTCTAACAAGTCATTAATCATTCAACACGGATTTTTGGGTTCGAAATCCCTTTTGCATACTTTTCACATATTATCCAGATTTGCTGCCCATGAATGTGTTTAGAGAATGAATATAATGAATAATGCGCTCAATTAAAAAAGATTATTTCGTGTCTCCTTGTGTCCTTTCATTTCATTTTCATGCAAAAACCATTTCATGAACATTTTATAAAATATGTAAACAATTTTATTACACAAATTCAAATTTATATTAAATTTACTCAAAATAATTAATAAATAATAAAACATTTTAAATAATTACCGAAATCAATTATTTAAAAATTCAAAAATTTAAATTAACCATGGATTACAATTTGACAGTTGCATTGCAAAACATTGGAAAACCATTGGCAAAATGGAAAAATCTATGGTTTGGTTACCAAGGTGAAAAAAAAGTGAACAAACGCATTTCGTTAACCACAGATTCATAATCATGGATTAAGCAAAATCTGTGGTTACCTAATCACAGATTTGAACAAGAGTGAACAAATCGGCCCTGGGATTCGCTTACTCACCCGTGACTAAGTATGTACCGTATAAACAATTTTTTTGTCTACTATAACTATTAAAAATAGCAAATAGTACTCACATTCAGCTCTAAACAGCAGTGGCGGCTCGTGACTATCTGCGGAGGTGGGGCTAATTTAATATTTGCCTAAAAAAGATCATTTCATATTCTAATATTGTAAACAAATTTATGGAAGTTCCTACTTCATCCTAGAGGTATTGCAATTGAAGTGGTCACCGAGTTTTATCTGATTGGTTTCCCAAAAGTCTATAATGACAGTTGTAACATACATACATACGTTAACGAATGCTCGCAATCGATTATGAAATATTTATTATCTAATTACCCTGGTTTTTGCTTAATAACTTCCTTCCCCTCGGTCAATTTTGCTGAAATGCAATACCAAATCCAATTAAGGATTAACTAAATAACATTCTAAATTTCAAAGAAACCGGATAACGCATTTTTGAGTTATCTTGTACAGGGACTGGAGGACGGACATGCATAAATCGATATAACTTTTGATTCTCTACACAACCATACCCTTGAAACCTTTCTACGATGATTATGCCGATGTGTTACACTATAAGGGATAAATAGCCAATAAACTTATAATATTTCAAAATTTTTCTTTATAACTTTTTCAGATTTACTCTAAATCACAGCCTGGCTGGTCCCTGAAGACATAAATTTATTCTGAAAATTTTATTCTAATCGGTAAATTCGTTTTAAAGGTACATCAAAAACCTTTATGAACATTTTTTTCCTACGATTATTATCTTTCTCCACAATCCTAGACGGATTTTACTGAAATTTTCTGTTGCAAACCAAATCGAGGAATAAGAAACTTACATTGATATTTTAATTTTCAGAGGAATAAAAAAATTTATTAATTATTGAGCTTCCAAATAATTTTAGTAAATAATTTAAAATACTTCACCGGAAATTTTAATAAATACATAATTGCAAATTTCAAAATCTTAATTCTATATGAATATTTTGTGCAAAAAATTTTAATTAAATTCATTAAAATTTATTAAATAATTAACATTTGTTTATACCTATGCCTTCATTATAAAGTAAGGTATCAAAAAAAATTACAAATTTTTGATCTAAATAAAGCAATCAAAAATTTAAAAAAATTATCAATTTCATTCAAAAATGGCAAAATCTCCGTCCTCAGTTTTGATAATGGTGTTTGAAATATTATCATACTGTAACGTGTTAGTCTTTCCGGTTCGATGTTATTAGAATGATAACACTTTTTATTTATGTGAATTTAGCGTATAAACTTTATTTGTACTTATTTCTGCTTAACAATTAGTCTTAAAAATATTTGTCTTTCAATAACTTAATTATTACAATTATTTATCACAGTGTTAGAGCTTCACTATTTTAATTACTTTCACAAAAATAATCTCGTTTCCAATCTCTGCTTTGTATAATCTCTGACGAAGCTTTTCACTTCAACTGATCGATTAAGAATGATTTTAGGCTCGACCCTACAGCGCTTTTTATATCAGATTGGTCTATTTCGCGAACTTTCTTGAAAAGACTGGTCGTTTGGCTATCTAAAGCTAGATGGCAACGTCTAGAAAATTCTTACAAAGCAATGATTCATTTCGGAGCTTTCTGGAACAGATTAGATGGCGATATTTTCTCGAAAGCTCTAGAAATTCTTGAATATTTCCAAGAATTATTTTTGTGTTAGTTGTTTTACTTAGAATACTTGTGTTGTGACAATGTTTTATTGTTATTGTTTGATGATTTTATGAATCACCAAGTATTCTAAGTAGAATATAGTGCAATACCATCTGTGTAAAAATTGAGAGTTAGATTTCCAAACAGAGAGAATAAAGAGAGATATAAATATGAAGATATGCATTAAAATGGTCAAAACTTGAACTGAATACTTTCTTACGCGAACAATACTTCCACTAATCATCTCTTTGGGGCTGATTTAAATTAGCCCAAAATGTATGAAATTTTAATATACAAAAACGAGAAGAAGAAGAAAAAAAATGTGTAGTGTATAATGATTTTGTTGTTGGATTGGGACTGGATTTGTTGTAGCCCTTTTTCGTTACGATTTTTTCTTCTGTTCAAGCTCATAGAAATATTCGATTCTGTTGGTTTTTTTGTGTTTAAGCTAGTGAGATTTTGTGATTCTTTTCAATGATGTTTTGCTGTTTGTGTTTACGCTAGCGAGATTTTTTTTTCGGGTTTTTTTAAATAAGAAAATAAAGCAAAAGTTTTCATTTAATTTATTTTTGTATTTAAGTTAATATAATATATGTTATATATATACAATATATAGCTTTTCGTTTATGTTTGAATTTTCTAATATTGTATATTTTTAAAATAAATTTTAACTGAAAACTTTCAGTTGTTCGGTAGATTTGCTAGGTGGGGCTTAGCCCCATTAGCCCCTAAGGTAGAGCCGCGCCTGCTAAACAGTATAAAATACAATACAAAATTACATGGAATAATCATAAAAATTAAATTTACAGGCCTATTCTGGCATTGTGACAAATTTTTAGTCATAATAAATTTGCGACCACAAATATTATGACAGCTGAGAAAATTCCTATTCTAGCAGACGGGTCATAATTATGTCCAAAATATGAATTAATAACGGTTTTAGATATTATAATTCCAGCGAATTGTCCTGGTTATTTGAGAAATACTCTCGAAAATGTTGTCTAAAATTTTTATATAGGTGTAAAATTATTTGTGTGGTATCGAAAAATGGTGGAAAATTTTCCATATTTATCAATTAACCCGCTTATTCTGGCATTGTGACAGTTTTGCGGTCATAAATATCCATGACAGTAATATTCTGACTGAAATTATGACTGCTAAGAAAATTCGTATTTTGGCAGACCGGTCATAATTATCTCCCAAATATGAATTTATAACAGTTTAAACTGTTATAATTCGAGCGAGTTTTTATGGTTATTTGAGAAATACTCTCGAAAGTGTTTTTATAGGTCTAAAAAAGTTGTATAGGTGTAAAATTATTTGTGTGTTGAAAAAAAATTGTGGAAATTATTCCATATCTATCAATTAAATCACTCAGAGAACACATAAAATGTCGTTGTGATGTAAAATATTTTCGGTCAGAACTTGTGATATTTTTTTCGAATGTTTCGACATATAAATACACGCAATCAAATCGGCCAACCCCCACTAAATCGAACAAAACCACCGCAGTCAGAGTTGTCAATATTTCCTCTCCATCATTTTTGGCTTAACAGAAAAATACATGAAATTAATTGAGGCAACGCATACTGAGAAATCAAAACAAAACAGATGCTATGAGTGTTTCGAAACGCCAAAAATCATGCCTAATACTGTTCGATGGTATCATGTTTTTTAGTCAAATGTCAAATTTCACGTTTAGAAATGAAAAATATATTGAAATTATTTTGAATTTAATTTTAAAATATATTTTTATTTACAAAATTTAAGTTTTCTAAATCTAAACTTTGCAATAGAGTGTAATGAGGAAAAATTATTTTAAATTTTTCGTTTTTTATAACAAAAATGTTAAAATAAATTCGGTGCTCGATTTTTGAAAATCTTGTGTGAGTTTTAAAATTTATTGAAACATCTCATATAATGGGATCTAAATTTGAAATTTTGATTCTAATTAATTCTGTTTTGTGAATGCCCACACTGATTAGGCAAAACAACCAACATATTTATTATAGTGTTATAAATGTGCGTTAGGTTAAGCCAAATTCGTTTCGACAAATTTTACATATTTTTATGCCCTATGGTAGTTTTGTAACACATCGAAAAAGTCGTAGAAAGGTTTTAAGGGTATCGGGAATCAAAAGTTATATCGATTTATGCATGTCTGTCCGTATACAAGATAACTCAAAAACGCGTTATCCGATTTTGATGAAATTTACAATATGAGTTGCTTATTCCTTAACTTGATTTGGTATTGCATTTGAGCAAAATCGATCTAGGGGGAGCAAGATTATAAACGAAAAATCAGGGTGACCAGAAAGTTTTGTCGTTTTTATGTATGGTTCTTCGGATTTTATTTGCGGATTTTCAATCAATTTTGTTTAAATTAATTATATATTTTAACTACATAAATAGACGATACCATGTTCAATTTCAATCAAATCGGTCCCAGGATAGTGGAGAAAGAAATAGTCCTAGCAGAAAATAACCCTCTTTATAAAGTTTTTTTGATGTACTTTTTAAACTAATACACCGATTTGAATAAAATCTACAGATTAGACTTATGCTATCAGGGTCTAGGTTACCTGCAAATTAGAAGAAATTAATTAAATAGAAAAGAAGAAACAAAGTTATGAAAAACAAACCTTGAAATAATGTTAGTTTTGACAGTATTTCTGTCCCATTTCTATACAAATCTCGAGATTTTGTTAGATTTCGTCAAATCTACATTCAAATCTACTGGATTTCCCATACAAATAGAGGATTTCAAAACTTGAGATATCAACGAGACTTTGTTGAAATCTCCTTCAAAATCTCGTAAAATTTTTCTGTCCACCCTGCAAACTTATTCCGCGCTATTCAGCAAGTATCACAATTGGCAAATGGTCGATCCTTTTCAATAATTTGAATTGCGCGCCTTTTTCCTGTGTTTGGTTTTTTTTCTAATATTTTAACAAACATGAATTTCGTCTCCTTTGACACAAAAATATAAATAATTTTTTTCAATATGCTTTAAAAGAATTTTTTTTTTGAAATATTTCCATTCAAAATTCATTTTTTTTTCTAGTTTTCAAAATTGTCAGCGTCAAATGAAATCTCGCAGGGAGATGGAAACACTTTGAAATCTCTTTCTCGAAATCTCGAGATTTCAGGGGGATGTAAACACGGTATAAGACTAAAAATACCGAAAGTTTTGCTATTTTTTTTGTTGGTGTCTATTCCTGATTAGTTCAAAATGTTACAATTGTTTTTCAGATGTCGTATCAGTCGAAGTTCTAATTTTCATTTAGAGTTACTATCATGCTTATTCTGGCATTGTGACAGTTTTGCGGTCAGAAATATTTATGACAATAATATTCTGACTGAAATTATGACTGCTACGAAAATTCGTATTCTGGCGAACGGGTCATAATATGTCCAAAATATGAATTTATAACACTTTAAAACTGGTATAATTTGAGCGAGCTTTCGTGGTTATTTGAGAAATAGTCTCGAAAATGTTTGTATGGGTTTGAAATTTTTCTATCGGTGTAAAATTATTTGTGTTGAAAAGATTGGTGGAAATTATTCCATATTTATCAATTGAATCATTCTGAGAACCTATATAAAATTCCGTTGTGATGTAAAATATTGTCGGTCAGAACTTATGATATTTTTTTATGACAGTTGTTAGTTATGAGCGCGCCAGAATACCAAATAGTATTAAAAAAAAAAGTTATGACAATGACGTCATTTTATGCCAGTCAGAACTTGTTATGACTGCATTCAGAATAAGGGGGTATATGAACTAATCTTCATTGTTCAAAATTTAAATTTTTTTATAAAAATTAATAAATTAGAACTTTTAATTTACGTACTTGATTTCTTCTTCTATTCTGGCAATCCTTTTACACCGGAGCTAAATGTGCGAAAGAGAAGGATTGGTAATTTTCCATTTGGTTTTTAAGGAATTTAGTGCTTCGAGTAATCTAGTTCTATATATTTATGGAACGGACAAAGATATAAATGAGTAAAGATATGTAAAATTCTAAAAAGCTTTTATTTAACATGAGTGAACTACATAAGATCTTGAAAGGAACTTTTACGAGCTCAAAGCTTTTGTCATTAGACTCAATGTAAATTATTTATGTTAAAGAAAAGCTATTTTGAACTTTCCACATCTTCTTTTCATTGATATCTTTGGTATGAATTTAAAAATGAAAACTCTCATTTTTATTTATAAATATAAAATTTTATTACGCATTCTTTTTCTTATCTTACTCGTATAAATGATATAATTATCCTATTTACTTATATTTAAAATTCTTGTTTTTGGCCTTTGACTTTCAATTTTAGCTATTTTACGAAAAAAAAAAAAATAAAAAATACAAATTACAAAATATTACACAAATCAATCACTATTCTATCGAATTTTACTTGAAAATTTTTTTTAATTGAATAATTATTTTAAATGGTACAAATTGTAGTCTCGTCGGATCACTTCTTTATAACCGATCTTAGTAAACATTACCTTATGACGTGTAGGATCTCGTTTTCTTTCGGGATATCTTAGAGTGAAATTTTTATGTTTCAATTTTTTTATTATTTTCTTATTAGCCGAAGTAATGGAGACTTCTTCAATTGTATCTCCAAAAAATTCAAAAAAATCAAATAAAAATGCTCTATTCACTTCTTTAACGAAAGCGATTTCAATGGATTTTAAATTTTTCAATTTTGTTATATCTTTAAGATAGTCACAATCGAAACCATCAATTGATATTGCTAAATCTTCTAATTTATCTTGTGTTTCAAAAATTGCATTATAAGCTGATTTATTTAAACCAGTAAAATCTATATATAGTGTTAGGAATTTTAATGCTTTCAACATTTTAATGAATTCATCAGAATCGAGAGGGCAATAAGATGCATCAATTGTTGCAAGATACTTAAAAGTATCTAAATATTTACCAGTTAGTCGTTTATTACCATTTACTAATATTGCATTTATGTATGGAGTTTTTGATTGTACGAATTGTATAAATTCGTCATCTATATCCAAATTGGTTAGAATTAAACCAATTATGTTTGGTAAATTATTGAAGATTTCTTTAACATAGTACATGCATACCGGTTGATATGGAAGTATTCTTTTTAATGCTAATATTCGTGTATTTTTACAGTATTTTGCTATTAGTGGTAATACATCGACAGAATATTTTGTAATAGTTAATAGGAATGCATCGATATTATCTCCAAATACTTGAAGGAAAGTTTCCAACTTTTTATAGTCTATAGGTTTATTTCTTCCTAAATACGAATCATCCACAGTTTCTGTACTTAGAAGACATAATTTACGAAAACGTGGACATATTTGACCAAAATTTGCTTTCATATCATAATCCATAAATGAAATAATATGATGAAGACAATCATCATTTAGATCACATAAAGACCATAGAGATTCATCAATTTTTGGAACTACTGGAAAGATATCTTCATATTCGCGGAATTTTAGTTTATAGTCCCATTTACTCGCACTTGAATCACTATCGTAGCCAGCCTCATTTTCGGGTTTGCCATCAGTTTTATCATCTTCTTTATTGTCAATCTTTTCATTAACTTTATTATCTTCCTTGCTATCAGACTTATCATAGATTTCAGCTTGTACTTTGTTCTCTGTTTTGTCGTCTATTTCATCATCTTTATTATCCATTTTTTCCGTCTCTTTATTATTAATGTGATGAGCTACTTCATGATCCATTTTAATGTCGGTTCCTGATACTCCCGCTTCAATTTCTTTCTCAATTTTATCACCTGCTTGATCATCGTTGTTATCGAATTTACCGTTCACTTTCTCAGGTAGTTGGTGATCTATTTCGTTATTAGCACCTGATGTTGCTGCCTCTGATTTATTTTCAACTTTATCATCATTGTTATCGAATTTATCATCATTGTTATCGAATTTATCATTCATTTTTTCAGCTACTTGGTGATCTATCTCGTTATTGGTTCCTGATGTTCCTGCCTCAGACTTATCAAATTTATCATTCATTTTTTCAGCTACTTGGTGATCTATCTCGTTATTGGCTCCTGATGTTCCTGCCTCTGATTTATTTTCAACTTTCTCGTCGATTTTGTTATGAATTTTGCTTTGCTCATCCGCTGTCTCATTCATTTTCATTTCCTTGCATATATGATCACCTTTTTCAACAACTTCGATCCTTCTATCGAGTTCGCCAACAAGTTTAGGAATATCAACATCGACATTTTCAATTAGTCTGTTATCCCCTTTATTATCAAGTATATCATCGTCCTTGTTAGCAATTTTTTCAACATTTTCGTTATATGCTTTACCATCTACTTCGACATCAACATCATCGATTTCGAGATGCACTTTGTTTTCAGCTTTGATGTCTATTTCATCACCTTTATTATCCATTTCGTCTGTCACTTTATCATTAATTTGATGAGATACTTCATGATCGATTTCAATGTTGGCTCCTGATTCTTCTCCTTCCTTTTTATTCTCAACTTTATCATCTATTTTACATTCGTCGTCATTGATTTTAACATTCACTCTGTCATCTACTTTTTGATCCATTTCGACATTGGATCGTGAGGTTCCTGGCTCTGCTCTATCTGTAATTTTAACACCTATTTTATCATCTATTTTGCTATGCTTACTTGCTGTGGGGCTCATTTTCATTTTCTTGCATGCTGGCTTACTATTCAAGCTATCATCAAGTTTTTCAATACTTTTTGGAATTACAATATCGTCATTTATAAAAAATACGTTATCCAGTTTATTGTCTACTTTATAGACATCTGTACTATTTACTTTGTCTTTGATTTTCTTATCCGCTCTATCATCCATTTCGAAGTTTTTATCATGCCTATCATGGTTGAGTACTTCGCGGCGTATTTCCATTTTCTTACATGCCGTCTCACATACCTGCTCATCAATCTCTTTTTTGGATTCGGCATAAATTTTATTTAGGTTGTCCATCTTCTTATCAATTTTATTAATTTCCTGGATATCCACTTTTTTATCAATATCGATATTCGCTTTTTCCTCCACTTTATCTTCTATTTCATCATTGTTATCAATTTCACCTGCAATTTTGTCATCATCCGTAACAATGCTGGTTCCTGGTATTCCTACATCTGTTTTATTTTGAACTTTAACATCCAATTTATCGTTCATTTTCCTTTTCTTACATACATGCTCAACCACATCATCATCCCTCTTTCTATTTAGTTTAGTAACATTTTTATGAATTTCAACATTTTCAGTTAATCCGCTATCCAGATTCTCGTTTACCTTATGATCCTTTTTTACTTCTATATTATCTTCTATTTCAGCAATTTCGACTTGCACTTTGCTCTCAACTTTGTTGTCTATTTTGTCATCTTGGTGAGATACTTCATACATCATTTGAAAGTTGGCTGCTCTTGATATTCCTGCTTCCGTTTTATTCTCAATTTTATCGTCTATTTTTTCATCGTTATTATCCAATTCACCAGCCATTTTATCATTAATTGTGTCACCTACTTTATCATCCGTAACAATTTTATATCCTGATATTCCCTCTTCAATTTCATTTTTAACTTTATCGTCTGTTCTATTGACTAGTTTGCTACCATCATCCTTTACGTCATTCATTTTCTTACATATCTGCTCACCTAATTCGTCATTAATCTCTTTATCAGGTTCGCCATCAATTTTATGAATTTCAATGGCCACATTTTCAGCTAATTTACTATTCATGTTGTTAACCATTTCATCCGCTAGATTATTATCCGTTTTCTCTCTTTTGTCACTCATTTCGCTAACTTGCGTCTATCAAAAAATAAAATGAGAAAAATAGGTTATACATTTTTTTTAATAAGGCTTTCATCACGAATCTACTCTCACAAAAGTTCCGTGAGAATAGATTTTTAATAAAAAAAATTAAATTTGAAATAAAATCAGTCGTAGAACCCGAATTTTTAAGTAACCATCCCAATATAGGTGAGATGTGGAGGATAGAAGAGAAAGAGATATATTAAAAGTAGAATTTAAGGCTGAATTAAAATATGAAGAGCCAAGTATAGATGAACTTCCGGAAATGTACTAATCTTCATGAGCCGTTTACTATAGTTATAATGCGCATAGACATGTTTTCGGCAAATTTGATTTCTGTTTCGTTATGTTTGACCCTGGGAGGCAATCTTGACGAAAACAATAGCGCGTTGAAATGTCAAATAAAAGTTAATTTCATATGAATTGCAATAGAGGCGGTTATCTCGTTTTAGACACGACGTTTTAATGTTTTTTTGAATCCAACTTTTTACGTTACTGACACATGGAAATGTCATTTTAAAATTGAAATATGTGGATTATTTTGTGAGAACTCCATTTAAAAGCGGTATTTTTGTTTTTTTTTTTTTTTAATAATTCACACTACTCGAAAAACTATTTTAATTTTAATTTTGAACACAAATTTTATATCAAATAACAAAGATCTTCAACGACATCGAGTTTGCCCACACAAAAATATTTATAACGTCATTAACGTATTTGATACTTCACACGTCCGTCGAGATTGCCCCCAGGGTAAGCAATACAAAACAATTACTACATTCCGTGCGGAAATTTTGAAACTTGATAATGGACTCGACAATCTGGTTTTTTTTAGGAAAATTACACAGACTTACTTTCCAAACGTGTCGATAATTTTATTTATTGATGTAAACAAAAGTTTTGCGATTGCTATGCAACGACAAAAACCAAAACTGCTATTTTCTAGTATTACTCCTGCTATGGGGCAAAAATACATTAAGCAGTTTGTACGTATTCAAATTTGCTGCTTATCGTGGCCACTTGTGTTAGCATGCAAAAACGTCACTTCATTTATTTGTGTGGGAAGTTCTACCATTCTACCTGATAAAATTTTTTCCCCAAACTCTAAGGAAAATAAACAATAATAATCTTTTAAAAGAGTACGATGTTTCCCTTTCTAGTCCAAAAAATAATAATGTTGAACATTTATGTGTGCAAGCCTTTTCTTATGTATGTGAGTTTACTTACTTACAAGAACGTGAAGTGAAGCATTATTGATGCACCCCTCACCACGAAAAACCGGTTTTACCCATATGTAATATCCGCGTGTGTCCTCTAGTTTAATTCATGATAGTTTTCTATCCTGTAATCTCCGAGCCACACAGGGGTATTAGGTGTACGCAAAACCTGTTTTTTTGGTGGTGGTGGTGCATCATAAACATTACACTCTTTGTTCTTGAAGCAATGAAATAAACAAATCCACATAGCAAGAGCATGTACACGTGCATGTTCGAATTCATAATTTTTTGGACTCGAAGCGAGAACGTTGCCATTTCAGGAATGATTATTTTCTGAAGATTTTCATTGCTTTTTTCTTGGGTACTCATATAAAACAAATTGAAGTTATACTGTAATCTTAAAAATTGACATCTGAGCCTGTTAAAATGTATGGTCACGATGAGCAGTCAATACGTACAAAGTGCTTGGTTTATTTTCGCCCTTATACATACTTTTTAGATCAAGGAATACCTGATCCCAATTAGTTCCTTTTAATGGGGACTTCAAAATTGACTTGAGATCAATTTGAAACTTAATACAGGTTTTTTAGCTTTACCAAATTAAATGATTAACTTTAAATAGTTTTCAAACCATCTTTGAATTGACAGCCGCTTGATTTCGTCTCTGTTTACACTTCAATTTAAATTTTCAACTCGATCTGCATTGACATGCAAATTTCAAGTCGATCAAAAAGAATGTTTGTGATCATATCGACTCAAGCCGAATTCAACATAATCCGTGTTTACATGAACGATTTTCAGATTGAAGTCGAATTCAAGTAGATCATGTAAACGAAGTAAATATTTAAAATTTTAAATAAGAACATTTTTCTACAAGAATATTAATTTTTTATCTTATGTTTTAAGAGCCAAAAAGAAAAATGTTAATCGGCAAATGGTTAGAGAATAACGGACCTTATGACCAATTTACATCACCGCAAAATAAGCTAGCTACGAGCGTGAGCTAAACGATCGCTTATGCTAAAATTAATTTATATGTGCCGGATTAAAGGCGGTGTTTTTTGGGTAGAATTCTACCGCAGACATGGGTATCGGTGGGTTGGGGGTGAGGCAGAAGATCTACCTCTCGAAATGTTGGCGCAACGGAGTTTTTAAAGCACACAAACAAGAGTCACAGTTTTTGTCGGTTTCGAAAAAAATTGAAAATTCAAGCGCGCCATTCGCTTACTGACCGTCTAAAAGTACATAGGAAATAGTAAAATAGTAGATCCTAACAGTTTGACGGTTTAAATCGAGTGATGCTGTGCTCACACATACTAATACACTCCTTGTATTGCTTGTATAAAATTCTGTGGTATAAACATTACTCGTCTAATCGGTTTGGTAGTTTTCTACCCAAAACTTGACGGTAGATTTCTACCGCGTGTAATCCGGCACTATGAAAAGTATGGCAAACATTGAAGGTAAAATTTTGCCCGAAATATTTTGCCAGTGCGTCTGAATATGTGCGAGGTATACCGTTTATTAATTTTGTCGCACATTGTTAGTAAATTTTGCACGCTGCAGTGATGTAAATTGCGCTTCAGTTTGCTAAACGATTCTTAATTTTTAACATCGTTTTTAAATTAAAGAAAATAATCTAAAAAAACAAATAGTTCTTTTTCGAAATATTGTCAAATGCGTCAATCTGGTGCTTATGCACATTATAAGAAGTTGAACGAATTTGATGTGCATAAGCTAGCATTAACATGCTTGGCTCTACCTGTTATAATTCCAGCTTTAAAATGTATTCTATTTTTTTCAAACGAAAAGCAAATAAATATACAAAATTTTGATAATCCCGAGTTCATAAATTCTAGATGAAACAATATAAATGCTTTTTTTCATCCGTGGTGTTTTGAAGGTGGCCCACGATATTGATTAAATTGAACATAATACTGATCTTTAGATAAAAATTTAAAAAAAGCGTTTAATTCAAAAATTTCTAACATTAAAAATGAACTTATTCCAATTGACTCCTTTCCTATATAAATTCTTCAAATTGTTTGATATGCTTTAAATCCCCTGTAATCTCTTTGTTAGGGTCATTCAGTTCGCTGCCAAATCGAGAAAAAAAACCAATACTAATAAAACAAGATTTTATTCATTCTATTCCATGGAATAAAATTGCCATGGGGGCAAAAAACAATGCAATTTTGAATAAAATTTACTCCATTTTGTAAATAATAAAAATGGAGGGTTGAATGTGATTGATTTAATTTTGAATACCATCCACGCAAATATATAGAATTCTTTTTAAAATAATGTATTATATATATAAAAAAAAAAACTATAAATGTTAGTATTGACAAAATTTTTCTTTCGATTTTGTTTAGATGACATTTTAATTTTATGAAAAACTAGTAAACAACAGAAAATTTGAATAAAAATTATTTTCAGGCATTTCAAGCAAATTATCTGAAAGAAACAAAAATGCCTAATAATCCGAGCTTTTTTTATGTTAATTTTTATATAATAGAAAGAAAAATATTTATTTGAATTTATTTTACAGTCCAGAAAATTTGAAACCGCAGTTAAATTGAGAGAAACTGCAGAAATAATAAACTTTTTGTGTTTTTTTTTTAAATAAATTCTAATAAATTTCATTGAAATTGAACTAAAAAACTTATTTAACTTTTTTTCAAAGCTCGAATTAGTGAATTACAAATAATATATTAGAATCTGCGATAATTTCTTCTGTTTTTATTTTGATAACTTAAACAAATATTTTCGAAAAATTTCAATCCAAACTTTAAGGTCTCTCAGCATAACGGCCATTTTGTTTTCAATTGAAAACAGTTTATTTACAAAACAATAAAAGTAAATTTATTTATAGGAAAAAAAAATCACAAAAATCAATTTAATGAAACAATATTTTTATATTTTCATAAAAAAAAATTTGTATTTAATAATTTTTTAAGATTTTCTTACCAAAAGCAAAATAAATTAAAACGAGAAACACTCGGCAAACGAAATTGATAAAATATGAACGCTACAATTGTATTTTGTATACTATTTTGATTATGATGCCAGCTGGTCTTCTATTTTTTTCTTTTTGTTGTTGTTGTTAATTTATGGAGGGGTTCGAAGGATATTCGATAGAGGGGGAAGAACAGGACTAAGCTATACAGGGCAACTCAAAAAAGAAAAAAACTTAGAATTTTTACATTTTTTATGACATTTTCCGATTTTTCATTTATATGCGAACTGTCATAAAACGAACACGAAACGAAATCGCAATTAATTTATTTTATTTTTGAAAATAAAATTACTTAAAAATTTGGAACATTTATTTGAAAATGATTTTTTTTTTATAACAAAAATTGTAGAAATATTAATAATGATTTTGTTGGGATCGTTTTCAAGAAAAATTTTCATGCAATTTTTGTCTACCGTAATGCATTTTCAGTCTAAAATATATTTATAATAAATTTATGCGGAAAAAATTTCGATGTTCCTTCATCAACAGCATTTCTGCAAATAAAAAGTCTGAACATAAAATGCCCAGCTAAAATTTTATTGCAATGATGCTTGCAGAATGAAAATAAGTTTCGATAAAAATCATATGGAGTCACACTGTTCAAATTGATTTACGTTTTAGCATTACGTTTCAGGCACAAATTTAGGGGAAGTAACGCGTAATTTGTGCACCGCTTTTAATACTTTTGCAACTCGTTTTGAAAATATTATCCACACGACTCCATTGGACTTATTTCAAGACATAATTTCAGTCGGACTGAAAAAAAGTCTAATGGAGACTCTAAAAATTGGACATATTTTCAGTCGGACTGAAAAAAAGTCTAATGGAGACTCGAAAATTTGGACTTTTTTTGTCAGCCCGACTGAAATTATGTCTTGAAATACTGGTAAGTTCAATGGAGTCGTGGGGTAATAACCACTTAAGTACATACTGTATGTGCTCGTATTTCCTTCATTCAAAAGTAAATTTAACATCCAATGCGTTGATAGGCACAAAGTTTAGTTCATTATGACCACAACATTCATCAAATCATTTGAAGAAGACTGGATACCCAAAAAATTTCGATGTTTAGATAACATATGATTTACGAATGAAAAATCGAATGGATCAATTTTCCATTTGCGAATTGTTGCTAGAAAAATTACGGAAAGGAATCGAAAGAAAGTGGTCAAAATTGATAAATTAATTAATAAATTAATCCGGTCACTTCAGAACTAATTTAATGGCGTAAAATTGATTTTAAAAGAGATAAGTGAACATGACAGTATTATGGTTTTGCCTAAAAGATAGCGGAAGGTAGTGGAACAAAATAGCATATATATAGACAATTTAAAATATGAAAAAACTTTTTTCATTTTTGCACTAAAATGCCAAGAAACTTTTTTTCCACGCAATATTTTGGAAAAACACCCGATATTTCGTTTTGATACAAACTAGTTTCAATGAGAACCTATGATCTTTTTTTATGACACTTATAAGATAGAATACGAATTTTTGAAAGGAAAAGTTGTAATAGTGACGTCATATTATGACGGTCAGATCTTGTTAGACTTAGGGCCGGTCTGTTCACTCTTGGTTAAATCTGTAGTTAGGTTACCATCGATTTTGCTTAACCCATGGTTATGAATCCGTGGTTAACGAAATGCGCTTCTTCACATTTTTTTCACCTTGGGTTACCAAACCATAGATTTTTCCATTTCTCCAATGGTTTTCCAATACATCTGTCAAATTTTAATGTATGGTTAAAATTTACCAATTCAACTTAAATTTAAATTAAATAACAGTTAAATAATTGATTGTAATCTTCGTCACTATCGTGACTACTTCACGAATTATAACTTAATGGTTGGTTTTAATTCAAAAATTGTATGTTTTTATGGTCTTATTTTACAGCATGTATGTTTTTAGAGTTAATTCTAGATTATGTGTTTCAATTTTTATTGAATATTGATATTTTAAATTCTTTTCGAAAACTTTGAATTTGCATATATTTTACACAATAGAACATTTAAAAAAAATCACTTGTTTTTTTCGATGCAATATAACGAAATATCAATAATAAAAGTTAAACACCGTTTAACTCTCGTTCAAAAAAACAAAATTTCAAGAAAAAACAGAAACTTCTTTTAAAAAAAATCTTTTTCAAACAAACTTAAAGAAACAAAAAAAACTAAAAGAAACAAAATTAAAACTTAGCAAAAAATAAGAGAAAAATCCTCTTTTTTCCTTCTTTTAAAACCAAAAAACTGGCCTATATCCTTGCTAAGAAAATCAACTTTTTTTTTCAAAATTAATCTTAAGACGACTAAAAAAAAACGTCGTATTCTTTCTGCTTTTTAATATCGACTCCCTTTTTAGAATTTTTTTCCCACCCACAATTTCAAAGCAAACCAGTTTGACCCTTGGAACTTGTGAAAAACTTCTCTCGCTTTTTTTTTGAAAAAAAATTCAAAAAAAATCCTGTTGGAACTTTAATTCTGCCGCCAACCGTTATTTTTATTAAAATAAAAAAATGAAAAAACAAAATGCAGTGGTGGCAAAACCAAATCTCGCAGGCTAAGATTTCACATGTTACAGAGTACCAGATGCAATTACCGAAAGAACTGAATTTGTAAATAAAACAATACAGATGTTTGTGTAAAATTTATACATACTATATTGTATTTATGATATAAATACAAGAAAAAAGAATTTAAAATAAAAGAAAAATCACTCCATTTGGTGTTATTTTATTATTATTAATTTTTTATCGCTTAATATTTTCACTGATGCCCGGTTTTACAGTGAACGTTTAAATTTAAGTTTACTTAACCCAAGTACCCCGATTAAATTCGTAGGTTAACCCGAATGCGTTTTACAGTCCATTTTTATTTTTCGTTTACCTAATCTGAAAATGGCAAGTTATTGTGAATATTTTCCATTTATTTTCTACTTTGATTGGAAATTTTGACATTTAAAAAAAAAACAAAAAAAAAAACGAGACACCAAATAAAAATTGAATATTTGACGGAATTATGAATTAAAGTCTAAGTTAAAAAAGAAAATAATTTATAATTGGAAAAAATGATTTCTTCTAATATAAATATTATCGAAAAATTGATTATCGGAATATTTCGTATTGATGTGTTTTCTTCAACAGGTTGCCATAATTGTTCCACGTTCATTAAAAAATATTAAATTTTTTCCCTAATTTGTTGAATGTTGAATTTTAGGAAAAGTACGTTCTAAATAAGAAATAAATATTAAAAATTCTTCTTTTTAAAATCTAAATTTTAATCCATTTACATTCGAATTATTTTTGACATTTATTTTATTTTATTTTCTTGTATTTTGATTGGTTAAACGACAAAAACGCTCTTTATAGTTTAAACTTTCACTGTAAAACCAGGCATGAATGTTGTTATATGTATGTCAAAATACAATTTCAAAAGTAAAATACAGTGTGAAAACCAAGCATGGACAAATGAAATTCCAGTAAATCATTGGTTAAATGGCGTTAATAAAGTTAACGAAATCGTTGGTTAACTAACCAAACCATGGTTAAAACTTTGGTGAACAAACGCAATCGATGGTTAACCACTGGAATACCAAATGGTTAAGCCTGGTATCGTGTTGAAACTGAATCGAATTTTCAATACAAATTTAACACCACGCTGAAATTTAGCTGCTGAAATTTTGCTGGTGTTAAAAACATGTGAAAAGTAGCTTTTATGGTTGTATGTAGTCTACACTTATTTTACCAGCATTTTTATTGTTCGGTACATTTTAAACCTAGTAAAAAGTTGACAGATTGAATTTCATTTGGTTTTTTGCGGAATTATTTTGAATGCTGTGTTTTGATTGGTTTTTTGGACTACAAAATGGAATTTTATAAGGCCTTAGACGTCTGTCACTTCGATTTCTCCACAAATGTTTTCCCTTCAATTTTTGCTAACATTTAAATGTACCTTTTTGGAGATCGCGTTAAAATTAAGTTTTGCTTCAACACGATACCAGGCTTTAAAGTTAACCAAGAGTGAATAAACCGGCCCTTATTTTGTAAATTTGTATTTTAAAAATTTTAAAATCTAGTAAGCGATGAAAATATTTTTCTTTTTTTAGTCGTGCAATATTAACAAACTTTCCAATCAAATTTATAGTCTTTAGCAGTTTAATAAAATTTTGTGAAATTTATAATAATTTGAAATAATATTTTATACTAATAATAATAATATGGCATATTCTACGCAAAAAGATTTCTTTAAAATTGGATTTTTAAATGAAAATTTAGACAAAAATTCAAAGAAACATTGCATTAAAGTAAAAAGTTATACATCATGTACATATGGACGTGCATGGTCCATGAATAAAGGAATCGGTGCCAAATATTTACTAGATTTAGTTAGACCTAGGACAGTAAAAAAAAAACAAAACAAAATTAATATAGAATTTTAATAACTATAGTCTTTTATAATTTTAGTGTATCGAGAATAAATCTGTTGGAGATGGGAATGATGAAAAACGAACAGAACTTGATATTGATTTATTGCTTCGGGTAAGGTCTTTCATTTTTTTAAATATGCATTAATTTGATTTTCAAAAAAACATCAAAATTTCCTAGGAATTAAATGAAAAGGATACTCTAATTCGTGATGCTAATTGTAAATTACAGAAATTTGAATATATTATGGAAGAAAATTTAGAATTGCGTAGCCAATTAAATTATTCAGAAGAAAATTTAAATCGATTGAAACATGAAAATCATGAAATAAAAGCAGTAATTAGTCGTCCAGATCAATTAAGTATTACCGAATCGATGTTACAGAATTTACAAGAAACTGGTCAACTTACACCTGAAATTGAAAATGATTTATTAATGAAACAAATCAAAGATCTAAAATTGAAAGTTAAAAAGTGTGATATTTTGATAGTTGAAAATGATTTGATGAAATTAGAAATGGAAAAACGTGGAAAACCTGATCAAGTTCAATGTAAAAATAATGAAAACAGTATCTATATAAATTATCTTCAATCGATAATTGATGATTTACGAAAAGAAATTTTAATACTTCATTCAACTGAAAAGGATTGTAATAGATTAAAATTAGAAAATGACAAATTAATAGAATATATAAAAAATTCGAATATTGATGAATTGAAAAATCGTTCCGATCTATTTGATAATGTAAAAGCGGAACGTGATCATTTACGTAAACAACTTAATAGAATGCTTGATATTGAAGATAAAATTGTAAAATTACAATCAAGAGCATTAGACGCTGATCGATTGGAGAAAGAACATGATACATTCTTGATGAAATTTAATGAATTAAAAATACAATTAAATAATTCATTAGATACAATTATGAATCTGAATGAAGATAATACAAATATTAAGAAGAAATATGATCAAATGGAATCGAATGGGAAACAAATACAAGCTGAAAATAATTTTCTTAAAAGAAAATTAGAACATTATAATCAAGTCCTTTGCGAATTGGATATATATAAAGTAAATATTAAATTATATATTGAGCCGTTTATTTAGAGTTAGCTTCCTTAATAGTTACATTTTTACATGATCTTTTCATTTTGAAGCAAGTTGTTACTAATATATTTAAAATCATTAAGATTTTGTAACACGAAAATTTGCTGGGTGATGAAAAAGTTTATTTTTATTGTGAGAGTTTCAAATGGATATATACTAGGGTGCTCAATAATTTCTCAGCCTCGAGAAGAAAAATATCGTTTTTGAATATTTTTTTATTCAGTATAATTTCCCTGAACTACACTTATTCCAATGATTCTCCAATTTAAAGAATCCATCCCTGAAATGAAAATCCGGTAGGCATCTAAAATACGCTATGAGCTGAGGATTCCTTATACACTTTTACAAATCGCTCGTGAATTTCCTTTGATTTTAAACCTTCCAAATCAAAGAATTTTATTACTGCACGATATTCAATTTTTTCCAAGTTAAAAAATTCGATGACACGCCAACTTCAAAATTTTCTAAACAAAGCTGAATTGACTTCTCGTACGAACATAGGAAAAACAAGCTATACTGCAAAACCACTAATGAAACTTCTATATGTGTGTTCAAATCACGTTACCTTCCGAAAGCCTTTCTAAAAGAAAGCTATATGAATATGGAAATTCAGAGTGTACGTAGTCCTTAGTTAATCACAATATTTATTGTGACAGACAGACAGACAGACCGACAGACAGACCGACAGACAGACCGACAGACAGACAGACAGACATTGGATTGAATCCTGGTGTAAGATTTCAAAAAGGTTTTTGCAAATTTACTTCAGCAAAAAACCATTTCCTTCTCCTTCTCCTTACTTAGATCCTGGCAAGAAGCAACTAATATCTATGCCTACGTACAATCAATGTACCAGCCAAATTTCACTAAAATCTGGTAATACGTTTGTGAGTTATCCTAACTGCCAATTATGAAGAAAATATGTAAACAAAGTTGGAAAATCGTATCATTTCATACAAAAAATCCGAATTTTGTTCGGCATCTACCCGAAGTCGTAATCGTATTCAATTGTTTTTGGATACAATTGTTCTTTCATTGAAAAAGTGTCTAATTCCAAATTTTATTGAAATTGGTCCATAAATAACGTTACAATACCCTGTAATATAAAAACACAAAAAACCGAACTTTTGTTCGGCAGCTACCCGAAATTTTAGTCCGATCAAACCCAACTTCTGATAGAATGGTTCTCATGAGGAAAAAAACGCTCTTACCAATTTTCATGGAAATTTCTTCAAAAATATGGCCACAATCTTGTACACGACAGACAGACATTGGATAAAAATGATTCCAAACGATTTAAATTTTTTTTTCGACCATGATTCCAGTAACTTATATACTTCGTATAGAAGTTAAAAATTGACCTGTTAGCAGCGCGTTCTCTTGTTGAGGCTGAGAAATTATCGAGCACCATAATAGGCTAAAATATACTGACGGCGAAAGAGTAAATTGGCTTAAAATATGTTGGATGAGATTATTGAGAAGCGATCCATATGAGTTATTCTACAAAACGACAACAAACGAGGATGCACCATTCAAAACATTGAATTTATCACCGCAACGGGGAAAACAGAAAAACTTTTATAATATCAAGCTGGCACCACTATACAAAACAACGAGACCACTCACAAACCTAACCACACGATTGCACACGACTTATTTCAAAACTAATTTTCAGTCGGACTTGCAAAAAGTCTTATGGAGACTCTAAAAATTGGACATATTTTCAGTCCGACTGAAAATATGTTTTGAAATAAGTCCAATGGAGTCGTGGGGTTAAGAATTGAAAATGTCATTTCATTGATTTTGAAAGTGGCGTAAGTCCATTTATAGCCATCAAATACATATTATTTCTTAAATAATTTTTGTTATGCTAATTGGGATGACTCCTAGAAACCCAAAAACATTATTCTACTATGTTATCTGTTAACCATATTTTTAAATTTAATCCAACGCAAACCCTTCAATATCTCGATTTGAATTACGTCACATTCAAAATAAACGGCTCAATGAGTTTTGAAACATAAGTTATTGTTTTTCTTTTGTTTTTTTAGGTACGTTATGATGGAGCTTCTGATGAACTACAAAGTGTCAAATGTAAACTACAGTTGGCATGTTCTTTAGAAGTCAATTTACGTTTAACACACAAAAAGCTATTATGTGCTGAAAATGCTATTAATAATTATGAAATACAAATTAATAAACTAATGGTAAGTATTTTGTTTTCTATTTAATAATTAAAGAACATTTTCAAAATAAATACTATGGGTGTCCCAAAATTCATGCAAGAAGTAATTTTGATAGAGAACACAGGTTTATAATTAAAAATTGTAAATTTTTTATTGGAATAGCAAATTAAGTAAATGGTTTCTTTCGTGTAGCACTCCATTGTTAATAATCCTGAACTGTCAGCTATCACGTTGTCTTTTTTCTTGGTAGGCAACACAAAATACAAATCTTGCGTGATTTTATTAAAATTTTGTGAGGTTATTTTCTTCAATAAATAGATTGACTTTAACTACCCATAGACACTTCTTCAGTTAGTATAGGCTAGGTTGTCAAACCAAATCTCACAAATTGGTCGGAAAAATATTAAAATGTTTTAAAGTTTGTATGTGGCTGCACGTTTGACAAACTTGTTGAACCGTAAATACTTTTTCCGCACTATGAGTAATAACAAAAAAGATGGAAGTCATAGAAGATCCAAATCCGATATCAGTATTGGAACAGTTTGCCCCGGGAGTTTCATTAGTATTGAACGGTCAAAATTGAGAGTGTGTGTGTGATTTATCGCATTACCACCTCTTCAAAATAATTTGAATAAAATGATTAAATGGGACGCCATTTTTATTCTGATATTCTCCCAAAAAATTTCTAAATAATTATGAAGGACGAATCAAAACAGATATTAAAAAAAAAAATATTTTACTTATTCAGAAAAGGGCATGGCTTGTTTTCAAAAGGAAAAAAAAATTTATTTATAAAATATGGTCTTATACAGGGTGACAGAAAATGAACGTGGGTTATTATTTAGGAGCCATTAAGTCCATTGCAGTATGCGCTGTGGCTCCATCTTGTTGGAACCAAAAGGTGGTTTTCCACAGCTGGCCTAAAAATTTTCCAACATCTTCCGATATTGAGCACTATTAATGGAAACTGCAACACCGTCTTTATTTTCGAAGGAATTTGGACCAGTGATCCTCTCAGACGATACACCGCACCAAACAGTACACATAAGTGGGTGTAACTGTCGTTGATGAATTGCTCTTGGATTCTCTGTAGCCCATATCCTGCAGTTCTGCTTGTTTATGAAACCGTTTAATTGGAAATGGGCTTCAATGCTCATTATCAAATTGTTAAAACAATGGACCGTTCATGTTCGAAATAAAGTTGGATGATTTTGGTTCGTTGCTCGATTATGTATTGTTCCATTTCACATTCCCCATTACAAAATCCTGTAATAACATTTTTAAAAAAATTGAACAAAAAATTATCAATAATTCACTCTACAACATTTTGCGCCACCCTGTCTTTCCTTTTATTTGATCTATATTTCACAACGTTGGCGGAGGCAGGTGTTTGATTTTTTGGCAATATGAAAATATTTTTGGTGATTTGATTCAATGAAAAATATATTTCAATATAATTTCTGGTCGAGTTTCTGGACAAATGTTTTAAGGCAGGGGGGAACACATTTTTTAGAAATACTCTTTTTGTGTTGTATTATCACAGATTGTGTGGTTTTTTTTAAAGAAATTTTAAAATCAATGTGCCGATCTGTGAATACATTTTCTATAAAACAAAATTATGAAAGGTCAGTTTTTTAAGCGATTTTATGATTTTTGTTTTTTTTGCTAGCTAAAAATTTTTTTAGGGAATGCATATAAATTGCAATATCGGGAAATATATAGTAAATATTTTTCTTAAGGCTTATGAGGAAAATCTCTCTCAAAAATGGATTGATTATGTTTTCAGTTTTTTTAATTTGTTTTGAGAAGATTTACTTGAAGACTTTTTTGAATTATTCATTTTAAAGGAACAGTGCTTTCTGAGGAGAACTAAGATCATGTAACTAAGCACTTTTTTCTATGATCAAAACACGGGTTTTCTTCACAGAACCAATGCCCGTATAAAGAATTGGTTTCTTCAAAACATTTAGCTTCTATAATTTTTTTAATGTTTTTAACCTCCGGGCTTTCTTCAAAAATGATATTAAAAACATTGAAATGTAGATTAAAAATCTCGGCACACATATCAGTCGGATTAATTAATTTGCCAAAATCAGAATTTTGGCTAAAATTTTTGAAAAAAATTAAGGCTTCGGAAGCTTTTGTCATTGAAGATTCTGACTTAATCATGCATGCGCAACAGTCTAGACATTTCAATTTCGCAAGAACTTTAAATAAAATAAAACCAGAAAAAAAGCGTTGAGCACCTGTGTCATTAGGGCTATCAAAAATTTTAAAATCTTCGTGTTCAATTTCCGGGTCGTCTAACGGAGAAAAGGTGCGAGAAGTTAAATCTGATCCAGTTGTGTCTTGGGTAATATAAGATTCTTCTGAATTCAATATTGCCTTCCAATCCAAATTTAGAAAATCGTCGTCATCTGCTTCGCAATTGGTAGCGTTGGACGAATACACCAATTTCATAGCCATTATTTTGGCAATAATGAAATTAAATTCAAATAAGGATGGGTGTGTATTATTGCCTCCATGCGCCATTCTTTATACGGGCATTGGTTCTGTGAAGAAAACCCGTGTTTTGATCATAGAAAAAAGTGCTTAGTTACATGATCTTAGTTCTCCTCAGAAAGCACTGTTCCTTTAAAATGAATAATTCAAAAAAGTCTTCAAGTAAATCTTCTCAAAACAAATTAAAAAAACTGAAAACATAATCAATCCATTTTTGAGAGAGATTTTCCTCATAAGCCTTAAGAAAAATATTTACTATATATTTCCCGATATTGCAATTTATATGCATTCCCTAAAAAAATTTTTAGCTAGCAAAAAAAACAAAAATCATAAAATCGCTTAAAAAACTGACCTTTCATAATTTTGTTTTATAGAAAATGTATTCACAGATCGGCACATTGATTTTAAAATTTCTTTAAAAAAAACCACACAATCTGTGATAATACAACACAAAAAGAGTATTTCTAAAAAATGTGTTCCCCCCTGCCTTAAAACATTTGTCCAGAAACTCGACCAGAAATTATATTGAAATATATTTTTCATTGAATCAAATCACCAAAAATATTTTCATATTGCCAAAAAATCAAACACCTGCCTCCGCCAACGTTGTGAAATATAGATCAAATAAAAGGAAAGACAGGGTGGCGCAAAATGTTGTAGAGTGAATTATTGATAATTTTTTGTTCAATTTTTTTAAAAATGTTATTACAGGATTTTGTAATGGGGAATGTGAAATGGAACAATACATAATCGAGCAACGAACCAAAATCATCCAACTTTATTTCGAACATGAACGGTCCATTGTTTTAACAATTTGATAATGAGCATTGAAGCCCATTTCCAATTAAACGGTTTCATAAACAAGCAGAACTGCAGGATATGGGCTACAGAGAATCCAAGAGCAATTCATCAACGACAGTTACACCCACTTATGTGTACTGTTTGGTGCGGTGTATCGTCTGAGAGGATCACTGGTCCAAATTCCTTCGAAAATAAAGACGGTGTTGCAGTTTCCATTAATAGTGCTCAATATCGGAAGATGTTGGGAAATTTTTAGGCCAGCTGTGGAAAACCACGATTTGGTTCCAACAAGATGAAACAACAGCGCATACTGCAAGGGACTTAATGGCTCCTAAATAATACAAAACGTTCATTTTGTGTCACCCTGTATAAGACCATATTTTTTTTGCTTTTGAAAACCAGCCATGCTCTTTTGTAGTTAATTGGTGCTTCAAAATGTTTCAGAAATTTTTTGGGGGAATAAATAACAATGAAGATCGCGTCCCATTCCTCCAATAAAAATCACGCGTTCTACTATGTTAACTTTAGGGATTTTTTTTACACACGGATAGGAAAACACAGCGTACACAAATTTTATATATAAAAATTCCTCTGTTTATATACTCTGTGGTAATAATAAAGCAAATATATTTATATATAGGCTGGAGATATCGGTTAATTGCAAGCATGAAATATATGAAATATGTAGGGCAGTATCGCTTAGTTAAATATTGTATACACCTAATTCTGTTTTTACACGGTAGATACGTTTAAGACAAAACCGTGTAAATAAAACCGTGTAAAAAAAGACAATAAAATAAAATAAATGTCGCATGATGATGATGCGAGAGGGTAACCTCTGTATTGTCTGTAGATTGCTCGACACGTCTCGCATTCACCTAAAAGATTACGGTTAATAAAAATATTTTTCTTTAAAATTTTAATCAAAGAGCTTTTTTTTAAAACGTGCTAAGTCGAATGACATCGTTGTAAAAACGAAATCAATTTTTTTTTTCTAGACCGTGTTAAATCAAAACCGTGTAAAAACAGAATTGGGTGTATATCTCTTTCAGCAGTAAGCTTGGGGTAAGGAAAAGGAAAGCAAATTAAGAAGCCGAGAGTGAGTACAAATAGGCAAAATTGATGTATTAGTGTGTAAAAAGCAACCCAAAAATTACGAAAGTAATACAACAAAAGTTATAGGCAAGTTTTCCCGAACTGAAAATCAAAATGCAAGCCAAACGCGCATCCCATAAATAGTCCGGAAGGAAATTAATTTAAGAAGACGTAATGCGTCAATATTACCAGAAATTAGTTGCTGTAGAAATATTATATGTGAAGATAATCGACGACTTTGAAGGGTTTGGAGGTCAAGTAAAGTTATATACCATAGTAGGAAATTTTCTGTCTCTTGCCAGGAGAGCTTCGAAAAGACGAAACGTATTAATCTTCGCTGAACCGATTCGATTCTGTGATTGTGATTTTTTTTTAGAAGACGGACCAAGCAACACTGGCATATTCGAGAATGCGACGAATTAACGACAAGTGGAGCAATTTTAATAGATCACCTTCTAACGAAACGTAAAAGGGAATTTCCTTTATTGACGATTGATTGTTGTCTAAAATTGATGTTGTCTAAAATCCAAACGAGAATCAAAAATTACCCCAAAATCTCTAATAATTGAAGATAATCGTGTGATAGGAAATAAATATTTCATCTCTCCCTGTTGTGTTAATTTCTGTTTTGTTTTTGATAGCATAAAAGTAGTTTTAGTCATGCAAAATCATATACGAATACACAAATATCAGAAAAAATAAGAGTGACTCGAAATTTATTAAGAGTGATTACCATAACTGAAGATTTTGTTTCCCTTGTTTCGATATAAAACTATCCAGGAGAAATATTCAACTCTCTATCTTCTTCCTTTCTTACTGCAAGCGATTCACAAGTCTAAGTTTCCAAGGTTTTGGAGATAATAAACCAACGTTCAGCAGCCAATCGAATATAAAATGTAATTTAACTTAGCATTCTCTTAATTAGCATTTAAAATCTGTGTTGTTGTAGTTTTCCATATGAGCACCAGGTTTCATATTCTGTTCTATCGGCCCACTTGAGAGAGAAAAAGAATATCTCAATGTTTTAAAACGATTCAAGCCAATGTATAGTAATTTTACTATTTTGCTATTATGTTGCATATTAGTTTTGTCACTAAGTGTGTAACACATCAAATTAATCATCGTAGAAAAGTTTCAAGGGTATGGTTGCGTAGGGTCGAGAATCAAAAGTTATATTGATTTATGCAAGTCTATCCATCCGTCCATGTATAAGATAACTCAAAACGCGTTATCCCGCATTTTTTTGAAATTTAGAATGTGATTTGGTTTTCCTTAACTGGATTTGGTATTGCATTTCATTTCATTTTCATGGACCGATGGGGAGCGAAATTATTAGGTGACCGAAAAGTTTGTTTAAATCAATTATATTGGTTAACTACATAAATAGATGATACCATGTTAAATTTCAGTAAAATCGGTCCAAGGATAGTGGAGAAAGAAATAATCCTAGGAGAAAATAAGCCTGCTCATAAAGTTTTTTTGATGTACAATACCTTAAAAACTAATATACCGATTTGAATAAAATTTGCAGATTAGACTTGTGCTATTAGAGTCTAGGTGATGTGCAAATTATAAATTTTGAAAAAAGAAAACCTTGAAATAATGTTAATTTTGACAATTTTTCTGTCCCATTTCTGCTATAGGGCATCCAAAAATCGGATATAGGTTGATTTTTAGTTACTATATGTTTATTCAATTTTTTAATCCCATACAATTACTTATCCGTTCCTTTTTCTTAAAAATGTCATTGTTGCAAACCAATAAATAATGTTACTCTTTCATTCCAAATAGGATGTAATACAAGAACTCCAACAATATCGGGACGATGAAGTATCTCGCCAAAATTCTGTTATTTCTAAAATACCTGATATAATTCCGGAAAATGATGAAATGACGAAACTTGTTGAAACATCAAAAACAACATTAGAACAAGTCCAAAAAGAATTTGCGGCACGTTTAAATGTAGAACGTGAACTACAAAATTCTAAAACTGAATTCAAACGACTTCATAATGAAACATCAGAAATATCACAAATGAAATCAAAAAATGAAAAGTTATTATTGGAGAATTCAAATTTACGAAAAGAGTTGGAAAATAAAGCAATTATAAATGATATGAATGATAATATTGATAGTCTCCCAAAACGACTTTCAGTATTCGAAGATGAATTGGAAAAATGTCGGGCTACAAATAATGAATTACAAAATAACTTAAATATTTTAACAGAAGAAATAGAAAAAACTGAATTCGAAAAATTTAATTTAGTTGAAGATTTTCGAGCCGGATTCGATGAGTTATCAATGGAAAATGATAATTTAAAGAAATCTTTAAGTAATAGTGAAAATAATATTAATAATCTGAGTAACTTACAAGATGAATTGAAAAAATGTAAATTTGATTTGGAAAAACTATTACAAGAAAATAACGAATTGAAAAGAATCTCGGAAAATCCTGAAATGGAAAATATTCGTGATGAATTATCAAAATGTAAAATGGAACTTGATCAATTAAAAAATGGTACAGTTAAAGATTTATTGAAAGAATTAAGTGTTTCGAAATTGAAACTTGATCAACAAAGTAATATTGCAATTGTCGAAAAACAAATTATTAATGAAGCAATTAAAAACTATGATACCGACTTAAAGTCAATCGGTGATTTATTTGAACAAGAAAAATCTGAACTACTACAACAAAATAAACGATTAAATGATGAAATTTCAGTAAATCAATCAAAATTTGATTTAGAAAAATGTTATGAACAAATTGAAGAACTAAAAAAAACAATAGATCAAGATAAAAATAAGTTTTCGAATGATGAAGCCGTATTAGGTGAAAAAGTTGAAGAATTGAATAAATTATATGAAAATGTAAAACAAGAAAATGAAAATCTTTTACAAGATCTTACAAAATTCAAAAAGGATTTAGAATTAGCAAATAACGAGAAAAAAGATTATGAAGATTTAAATAAAGAGTGTTCCAATTTAAGAAAACAATTAGAAGAATTAAAACAATCAGAAAATCTTAATCATTTTATTGAAAAAGAAATATTAGATGTTAAAAATCAATTAAATGATCGTGAAAAATTATTGGAAACTTCTAAAATCGAAATAAATGATTTAAATGAAAAACTTCGAACAATTAAAAAAAAAGATTTAGAATTGAGAAATGAATTAGAAAATACTAAAAAAGAATTAGAAATCCAACGAAACGAAATCAATGAAGTTTTGAAAACCCACAAAGAATATGAAAGAAAATTGGATACTTTAGAAATGGAAAATTCAAAATTAGCAAATGATCTTCATTCAATAAAGGAATTATTAAAAATGAGAGAAGATGAATTGTTAACAGTTCAAGCAAAAAATCAAAAACTTTCTGATAAACTCGGAACTCTTGAAGAAAAAGCTAAAAATGCTAATGCTAATGATAAAGAAAAGGAATTTAATGTAAACAAAATAAAATCTAATTCAAAAGAAAATGAATTAAAAGAACAAATTAAAAATTTAATAATAGAAAAAGATCAATTAGAAAATGATATTAAAGAATTACGTGGCGATTTTGAAAATGCTGACAAATTATTTAATGATATTGAATTCGAACGAGAACAGAATCGAAAACTTTCATTGACTCTTGAAGAATTGAAACAAAAACAATTTTCCGATTATACACCCGGAAATCTGATCGATATGATAAATAAATTAAAAGATCAATTAAAAAATGAAAGAAAAAAACTAATTGAAACAGAAAATGAAAAACAGGAATGTGAAAAGAAATTAGTAAAACTTAAAATTGAGAAAACCGATTCCTATGAAGATGTTTATGGTTTAAAACTGGAAAGAATGAGTATGATTTCATCAAAAGATAGTGTCCGAAAAAATTTCCATAATAAAACTGATGAAATTCAATCCATGACTATTCATAAATTACAATGGATTCATAAGATTGAATTTAAAGAATTAATTAAAAATCATGATCAAGAAATTAAATCGTTACGTCAATCAATGATGAATCTTAAACAGATTTTAATAACGAAAGATTGTGATATTAATACAAAAGATGAAATTAAAAATTTACAAGAACAATTGGATAAGATCAAAATGAATGTCACGAAATGTAATGATGATAATAATGTTGAATCGAAAAGAATTAAAACGGAACTAAATGATATTTGTAAGAAAATTCTTGAAACTGGCATAAAATGTTTAAATATGAAAGAGCTTACACATTTACATCATGAAGTTTATAAAGCTGGATTAAAATTGAAACCGCTACCATCCGAAAATGATGATGTACCAAGATGTTGTAAATGTACTGGTTTTGCTTGTTCGTTACCGACAATGAATAAGGATGCTGAAATGAAATTCATGAAGAGAAGTATTGATTTTATTTGATATTTTCTTACAAATAAGACCTGGTCAATTATAGTCTTCGTAATTTTGTGTCACCACCGATGTTTATCGAATATTTTATGCAAAATGAATGTTGTGGTTATGGTTTGAATTATTTATAATATTTTTTTTAATTTTATTTTAGGATTTAGCGAATTTGAAATGGAGCAATACATAATGGAACAACGAACCAAAATCATTGAACGTTATTTCCGGCAAAAAGCAGAAGAAAATCAAGATTTTATTCACAATTTGTTAATGAGCAATGAAGGCCATTTCCAATTAAATACCTTCGTAAACAAAAAGAACTGCAGGATATGAGCTACGGAGAATCCAAGAGCAGTTGATCAACGACAATTACACCCAATTAAGTGTGCTATTTGGTGCGATGTATCGTCTGGGAGGATCATTGGCCCGTATTTCTTCTAAAATGAAGACGGTGTTGCAGTTTCCATAAATAGTGCTCTATATCGGACGATGTTGGAAATTTTTTTAAGGTCAGCTGTGGAAAACCATTCAACCCTTTGATTCCAACAGCATAGAGCCACAGAGCATACTGCAAGGGACTCAATGGCTCTTTTAAAGAATACCACAACGTTCATTTTGCGCCACCTATCTATCTATTCCATAGATGTGCTGAATTCGTAATCAATATTTGACAACTTTATTAACAAAATTACTATATACAAAGAACTAAATCAAATTTGCATATATGTTGGCGGCAATATATGTATAATCCGGTATTTTATAGAATGCTTACACATTCCGTATAATGCCTAAAATTATTCAGCAAAGTATATGTAAAGCTTTATTTATATACTTATTACTATATTATCATTAGTGACTTTATACACACTCGTAGCGCTACGCTTCGCTTCCTAATACCACTTTAATACACTTCAGATATATCCTTAAAGCCAGTATCACATATGTATTATCATTCATAACGCAACGAATGAGCGCAGCAACGAATATAGTATTAACATAAGTAGGTTTCACATTGATCAGTCATGACTCTCAGTTGTGTTTGATTAGAAAGCTGATTGCTCATGAAAATTTTGAATAATTATTATGTGACTGACAAACCGTCATTTTTTACATTCACGCTGGTCAATTTTCTATCAGTTGCTCAAAATCGGATGGAAAACTGATCAATGTAAGTCCTAGTTAAAGTGATTTTATCATCATTAGTGTTGGGGAAGAAGGGAAAAGGAAGATATTAATATAGAAAAAAATATAGTAAAAATACACCCAACCCAACAAAAACATTAAAATTAATTTTAAAAGTAAGCTAATAGCTATATTATAGTTTTTTCAGCTTGTCAAAAACTTGAACATTCGAGTTTACCTCGCGTAACATTCTAGAGATTGGTTCATTCTTCCTCTCTAGTGAAAATTTATTATAAAGAACACCACATATCTCACGGTACAACTTTTAGAATTAAGCTGCATTTTGTCTAAAATAGAGGAAGCATCGATGGCAACATGAAAAATTAGATGAACGAAGATTACATCTGCCTATCCATTGAGATACATTGGCTACGTTTACACCGAGACTTAAAAAGAGACTTAAGTGCTTAGGTCGACCTAAATATGACGGTGTAAACATGCCCAAAGTAACTTAGGTTAGGTCACTTAAATTGCAGACTTACCCGCCGATTCTACATAACAGAAAATTAAGAGATCTCTTAACCTTTTAATTTTTAAAATAAGAGGCCATAGCAGAAATTGCTATTCTGGTTTAGAGATTTGTGTAGACATTCTAATATTAAGAGAATAAGAGGGTTTGGAGACTTCGTTGCCTTGGTTACAATAAGAATAATATTGAAACGACAAAGCTTGTTCGTAAAAACTAAATTCACTATCACTGTCTTCATCATCATCCAATTCAGTTTCAGTGTTTAAATATTTTTTACTGTGGAGATAATTATAAAGTATAAAACACGAATTTATAATTTTAGCTGCTTTTACAGGATGATAGTGAAGGGTTCTGTGTTTCAACAAGCAACGGAAAATTGACTTGAGAACTCCAAAGGATCTCTCAATGCAGTTACGTGAAGCAATATGTAACTTATTGAATTTTTCGTGGTGACTTTCTGTAGGTATCATATACGGTGTCATTAACCATGGCTCCAAAGGATACCCTAAATCACCAAGAAGCCAACAGTTATCCGGTCGCCCTATTTCCTGCATATGTCTTCTAATAGCTGAAGTCATCCAAATACCGCTATCATGGCTAGATCCAGGATGTCTTGCATTTACGGCTAAGAATCTAAGGTTCGTGTCACATATCTGAGAAAAAAATATATATTGTAGTTAAGAAAAATGAAAACACCAAAATTCCATGTACTTGCTGCTTCAACGTTGATCCTATAATATCTTTTCCTGTTGCGATATATGCGTGGTGGATGCGCATCATCATCAATAGGGGGACCGACTATTGCAACATGAGTGCAATCAATGCAACCGATGGTGTGGTCTATACCAAATTTTTCACGAAAGCCGTTCTTAATTGCGATTATATCATTTTCCGAAGTAGGGAACTTTATATATGATCTCATATGACGCACTACCAGATTTGCAACAGTTTTTATACTCCGACAAACTGACGACTGACTAATATTTAGAGCACTATGACGTCCCACAGGGTTTTGATTTGATCCATTGGCAAAGAAATTTAACGATGTCAAGACTTTCAGATGGAAAGGAATTGTTGAGTACGCTTCGTCGTAATGTGGCTTTAATAATTCAATTAATTCCAGAACACAATACTGGGGCATGCGGAAATTTCTTATGAAACTAGCCCGAGGCAACAAAAACGGATCATATCCATCTCGTAAGGTCCTTAAATATGCACTACGCTGATGAAAAAAAAAAATTAAATATTTCACTAAAAATGTATGCTATTTAATTACTTACTTTTCCGACCTTCTATTTTATTGCTCAACAGCATACAAATAGCACAAAATTATTAATTCCTCAATCATTTTCACACAATAATAATAAAAAATATTGAAAATTTTAAGTAACAATCTAACCTCAGTTCAGTTAAGAGATTAAGAGGAAGTCGACGATGTCCTCTAAAGTTAAGAGGTTTTTCGATTAAAAACTTCTCTTAACCTGTTATGTAGAATAGGAAAATGTATTAAATGAACTCTCCAAAAAAATTAAGAGATCAGCTGATTTTTCAAGTCTCTTAACTGATTAACCGGAATAGCAAAATCTATTAATTTTCAGTTAACAGGTTAAGAGCTCTTAACCTCTTATGTAGAATGGGAAGGTTACCTTAAATTTAAATCGACTTAAGAACTTTTGACAGATAACAGCTGATTTCTTGATATCCAAGTTCTATAAATGTTCACATATGACGTTGTTTTAGACTTAGGTCTAGTACGGTGTAAACACGTCTGACCCAAACCTAACTTTTAGTTAGGTGACCTAAAAATTTGTCGGTGTAAACGTAGCCATTAACTGGAAATATCGTTTCCATCGTTTTCATACAAAATTATGCAGAAGACAAATGGTCACTATTTTGTCTTCTCGCTCGCTTACACGAAAAGTTTCGAAGATAATAGACTCGCCGCTCAACCAATACGATATAATAATTTAACTTGGTTTTCTCTCAGTTAGCATTTAAAATTTGCGTTGTTTATATTTTTCATACATTTAAGCCCGAATTTTATATTCCCCCTCTGTCGTCCCACGTGAGACAGAAAATTTATATCTCTATTAATACATCTCTATGGTACACGCTATCAAAAAGGTGATTTTGGCACAACCAGTTGAAACTGCATATTAGGTTTTGTATATAAGATCATTTTATACTTTGCCAAATTTGACTAGGCATTCTATGGAATGCCAGATTATACACTCTGCTGCTAACAAATACAGATTACGAAACATTTTTCCGTATTCTTAAATCATTTTTCTTTTTAAAGTTGCTTATCTCGAAAAAGAAGTTAAAGATGCCAATGAAGTAGTCCACTATTTAAGAGTTTGTTACAAATCAAATAAAACTGATTCCTTTGATTGCCGAAATGAGTAAAAAAAAACAATTAAGGCCAATCTCCACACAGCCGACATCCTATTCTGATAAAAGTAAGGGATGCACTTATGCAAAATTTAGTTTAACAGAAAGGGAGAAACAATCATCCTACGAATTTTGTCGTCTTCTGCAGTTGAAATTCCCCATCTGATTCTTCATCTGCCAGATGATTCCCCTCAAACGCAGATAAACTTGCGTTTGCATACTCTCACAATAATAATACACGCTATCGTCGCACACTACCAAATTTTCTTATAGGAAGTTTTTCTACGACGAAATGATTTTTATGGTTTTCGCAAGTTAAATTTTTAACTTCTATACGAAATATATAAAAATTAAAAAAATTTGTTCTGCAAATCTCCACGTTTTATAAGATTCTAAATGGTTTGCAATCATTTTTATCCAATGTCTGTCTGTCTGTATATCACAACAAATGTTGTGATTAACTAAGGACTACCTTCACTTTGAATTCCCATATTCATATAGCTTCCTTTTAGAAAGGCTTTCGGAAGGTAACGTGATTTAAACATACGTATAGAAGTCTCGTCGTTTTGCATTACAGCTTGTTTTTAGATGTGATAGGAATTTAAGCTTTATGATAAAGTCTGAAAAAACAATTTGGTACTACATTTTCCTATAAAATGGAAGGGAATGTTCTTAATTTTCCCATAATATTATAAATTGTGTGGGGAGAGACCCTGATGTTTTTATTCGATCAATCCTAGCGCAAATTGCAAAAGTCCATATCTTTCTACTCTTCTGATTTTTCTCGTCAGAATAGGATGTCGGCTGTGTCGAGATTGGCCTTTAGTTTTCTTTCGTTTAAAAATACGTCTGTTTTCTTTTTTAGGCCTTTTTCAGAACGCATAAAAGATGAAGTAAATCAAATTCTGAAACCAACAAATTAAGTAAAGGAATTAAATTTATTAATTTAAATGCATTACTTATAATTTTTTCTTTACATTTGATTTAAAGGATACTTTTGCTTTATGTGAATTTGAAAAAAGTACTCAAAAGTTTATGTCGAAAAAGAGTTGCAAAAAGGAAAAATTCAGTTAAATTTTAATTACTACTTTATTTTTATAAATTATTATTATTATCATTATATGTTGTTGTATTTATTTCGATATGATCTAAGTTTGCATCTTAAATTATTAATTTTTTGTATTAATATTCTAATAAATTTTCCTGGTTTTTTATTGGAAAAAATGGCGCGTTTTCATTTAAAATAATCAGCTGATTTTTTCCATTAACGTTTTCTTGAAGAAGACATTTTTCTAATATTTTGTTTTTTTTTTAAGCAAATTTGAAGAAAATCTTAATAAAACTAATATGTTATAAAATATGCAAAAATTTTATATTTTTCCGAGAACGTTTTCTTTTAAAGACATTTTAAAAATTTTATATTTGTATAAGAAAATTTTAATTTGTAGATGGCGTTGATCCGAAAATCAAACCAGAACTTATATTCTCTGACTGGAATTGATATTGATATTGTTTTTATTGAGACTTTAACGAGTACATAGAAATTTTACAAATGTAATATTTTTATTAATACTAAGCTTTAAGAAAAATAATGTTATGCTGGCTTATAATTTGCCTAGCTTAGAACTAAACGGAATTCAATAAGTTGTACATAAATACAAGATTCAGTCTTTAATTATAAGAATTTTTAAAGTAAGCAAATAAAAGTTAAGTGAAAAGTGCTTGCTCCCGGCACTACAGTCTTAATTTTAACTTAAAATTACTTAAAACTAGGCAACAAAAGAAAATAAAGGAAAACAAAGGGTGCTACTTGAGCCCCCCGACTTACAAAAACATGTAAGAATATCAAAAATTAAAATTGGCGTTACCAACATCAGCATAATAAAGTTAAAATTTTTTGTTTTTTCTTTATACTACAATAAATATTACAAAAGTTGCTTTTTGTACTATAAGTAAGTCAAAAAGGCACATAACATGAAGTATGCTCAAATTTAATTCATGAAGGCGGAATGCAAGATGAATAATTGCTTATACATTATATGTTCGAACATTTAAACACTTAGGTTGATCAAGATTAAAATCAATACTTGATTTCATTTAAATTATCACTTACTTTGATTTATCAGTATCCACGTAAAGAACTGAAGAGGTTCACATGAATTAATTAATGCTATCCTCTGTAAACTTCCGGAGAAGTTCTTTTGTAAAATTCCAATGTAAGCATATCAGTTCCCGAGGGGCTCATTAGATCGGCACAGCTCTCGTTAATGATGCTTATCGGAGATGCATAGTATTGAGTACTAAGTTGACAGTCCCTATTTCTAAGAAATATGTTTTTAACTATGGGGTTAGGGTGGTCTTTTAATCTATTGAACCTTTTTGAGGCTAGACGTAGCATATATAAAATTAAGGGCGTTACTCTTGATTTAGTATATAGAGTGTCGTTAGGATACCATTTTCCGCCCGGTCTTCTATATTTTGAAAGACAGTATCTGATTATTTTGCGTTCGAAAATCTGCAGTTCAGTTGCTATGTTTGGCGTTATAAACAGCCAAATACCGAAAGCATAGGTGATAACTGGTCTTATCAAGGTTTTGTACATTAGAAGTTTGGTTCTATGTTCCAAATCCTGTGAGTTTAATAGTGGTCTCAGTATGGCTGCTGCTTTTTTAGCTTTATTGAGCGTATATCTAGCATGCGGGTTATATTTTAGCCTGTGGTGAAATTTAACTCCTAGGTACTTTATTTCCGTTCGCAGGGGAATTGATCTACCCTCAATGTTCAGTCTTAATAGTTTGCTCTCCCTCACGGCTAGATGGTGACCCTTTCCACTAGCGTTACGGAAACAAATTAGTTCACACTTGTCTAGATTAATCTTTATACCCCAGTCATTATAAAAATTAATTGCTTTTGTTAAATGAGTTTTAACTGCATGGAGCGCTTCATCTGGTCTCACGCTAGCCGCGAATAATATGGTGTCGTCGGCATAAAATATGACATGAGAGATGTTATTGGCGTTTACGCCAGGGAAATCAGATAAGAAAATATTGAATAGTTTGGGACCAAGTATAGAGCCCTGTGGGACTCCTGATTTAACCTCTACCACATCTGAGATTTCGTTTTTAATCTGAATAAATAACTTTCTATTTTTCAAGAAGTCAACTATCATTTTTAGGAGTTCTACTGGGCACTTTAGCGAAAGTAATTTGTAGATTAGGCCTTTAGACCAGACATTGTCGAAGGCTTTCTCAAGGTCGATAGCACAGGCAACTGTACATTTTTGCTGTCGGAGATTGTGAATGATTGTATCCTGAAAATGCAAAAGGGCGTGCTCTGTGGAATGCGCACGTTCGAATCCAAATTGTGAGTTTGGAATTATGTTATTGTCTTCACAGAAAGTCTCCAGCTTGATCAAAAGGCACTTCTCAAGAATTTTTCCAAAGTTAGATAGCATAGATATAGGTCTAAAATTTTTAATATTATTTGAAGTTTTGTCTTTTGCTATCGGTATTAATTTAGCTATTTTCCAAGCCTTGGGAAAGTATCCATTATTTAAACAGTTGTTAATAATAATTGTCAACAAAGGCGATATTTGTAGGCAACATTTGACTAGAATAAAGTTTGAGATTCCGTCCAGCCCTGAAGATTTTTTCCTATTCAAAGTTTCAATAATTGAACTAACTGATCCAATTGAAACAAAAAATTCTCCGTTAGTAGGATGAGATGCAGGATTATCCTGGTTAAAGTGAGTGATAGGGCTGATTGAACGGTTAGAAAACAAATCAACATCTCTGTGAATTTTGTAATTTAATTCAATATTATGTTGAGGATTTTTTTCCGAAAATAGATTGGCATAAAAGCCGTTAAAGGCTCTAAGTTTATCGGGAACAGAGTGGTATTCCCGCCCATCCTCCTGCAAGCAGGATTTTGATAAGTCAATCTGAGTGGAGTTTTTTCCTGTAATTCGAAATATCTCTTTAAAGGCTTGCGGAGACGGTTTAATCAACTTTAATCTATTTCGGAAATTATCATTAACTTCCATCTTTATCCTATCCTTAATTAGCTTGCTGAGGCAGGAAATGCGAGAAGACCACTTCTTATATTGGTTATTGACTCTGTTTAGATTGTTGTGGAAAATTCGTTTCAAAATGCGGAGCCAAATTTTCCTAATTTTGAGCATTTTGTGAGTCAAGTCTGACAAGTTTTTATAAAATTTGTTGTCCCCAACCTCAATGACTTTGGAATGAACCGCAGTACAATTATTCACCGATTCAGTCAACGAGGCAATGTGATGGTCAATTTCGCCGTTGCTTAAATTTCGGTCTTCAGGGGGTAAAGACACTGATATTTCCGAGGCTAGGTTATTTCGAAAATTATTCCAATTGGTTTTTTTAAAGGATCTAAATGTGCATGGGTCAGATTTAAAAGGGTCGAACTTTTTAAAATTTAGACTTAAGAGTAGTGCGAAGTGATCGGAGGCGTAGGGTAGAGTATTACAATTAAAGCTGTCAGAGTTCAAATCATTCAGGACTGATGAAGACACTAAGAAAAAGTCTATGTGAGATGAGGATCTGGGAAATGTTGGCCCAGCATTTATAATTTGTAAATTTAGAAAAGGTCCGTTCATGAACCATGAATACAAGTGCACTCCGTTGAGATTTCTTTTCGAGTCTCCCCAGTATTCATGTCTGGCGTTGAAATCGCCACCAAAAATAGCTCCATTATATTGAAGCGATAACCGGTAAAGGTTATCCAAGTCGTTTCTAATAGCATTACCTAGATTACAGGGAATATATATCGCTGCAAACAATAATTTTTTGCAGATTCCATCATGATCCACGTATGCTACTGAAATTAAAGACGCTGAGATTAATAGGAAATCAAAACAAACTGTTTCAACTCTTATCCCCTTTTTGATTAGAATCGCTACACCTCTGCCTTTGTCGTTCCTAAATATTTCGTAATCATCAAAAATTGGCTTATGTCTATTTTTTAGGCAGGTTTCTGTAACGAAAGCCACCAATGGTTTTATATCCGATAATTCTTTGGAAAGAGAAAGTCTTTTATCATGTGAGACCAGCGAGTTCACATTTAAATTTAAAATTTTGATACTGAACATTTTTATTTATTTGAGAGTAAGCTACAAAAATGAATATATGCACGCATTTTCTCAGTTTGGTCTGTGATTAGTTTATATCTAGGCCAAAATTCTAAAACCTTGTTAAGCAAGGTTATATATGGCATACCAAAAAGTATATTTGATTCATCTAGAAATTCAGTCATTATTACTTCAGCTGAGTTACCCATTGAGGATTTTGGGGCAACCACATTAGCAAAAGTTAATCTGGGGTTAGTGAAATTGTTAATTGATTTGTTAACGAATTTGCGTCGATTTTCAATATTTAATTTTAACTGATCCTTTCTTTCTAAGTATTTTTTATATTGAGAACAGCCCCTATAGCTAGCTGGATGTCCCTCTTGATTACAATTTATACACAAAGGCTTTAGGGGATTTGTACCTACATTTTCCCTAAGACAATTGTCCTGTTCATGGTTGGAGCCGCACTTTACGCACCTTCTCTCGAAAGCACAATTTTGGCTAATATGACCAAATCTTTGGCACCGATAGCATTGTAATGGTCCCGATCTTTTTATTTTTTCCCAATATACCCTTTGATAAAGCAAATATTTTAAATTTATTAGCTCATTAGCTTCTTGCCCTGGTTCTAATTGAACTATAAACATATTTAAATTAATGTTTTGTTCCCTAGATCTTGGTGTCGAGAAAGGAGAAATCTTGGCTATAGCAATATTTGGAATTTTTTCCCTAATACTTTCAAGTATTTCCTCAGGAGAGTAATCGCTCATAATTCCCTTCAAAAGGATAGTGACCCTCCTCAGTTCTTTTGGTGTAAATGTGAAACCGTTTACATTTGCCGATTTCAAAGTTTCTAGTAAATGTTTATGTATTTCTCGATCTGTTACTAAGAGTTTAAACTTACCAATGCCTGTATTTTGCAATTTCAAATTTACATTTTTTGTGAATTTCTCCTTGATGGAGTTAATTACTCCTCTTGCATTCCCCCCCTGGAAATAAATTGGAGGGCACCAATTCAATTTTTGTTTCAAATTGTCTGTAATTGTGTTATTATTATTTAACTTATTATTTATTAAATTAACATTAGATGTATTTTTATCTCTGGTGGCCCGTTTAGGGTTTATTTCTACTTCCTGGTTTCCAATATCCTCCAGTGCCTTAAAACGGTTCTGCTGCTCTGGAGTTACAAATTCATTTACCTTTGTGCTTTGCTTTTTAAAATTCTTAGCTGGCGCAAATTGCCATTCAAAATCTTCGGAAGAAACGCCAGAAACGTCCATACTATTATCATTCATAATATTTGTTGCTGATGTTTGCGGTCGGATAAAACCCAAGATTATATTTGGATCAGATGCCAGCGGCACCTCAAAACACTCGGAACTGTTTTCCAGTATCCCTGCCAAGCTATCATTAATTTCGTTAAATTTACTTTTTTTCCCTTCTTCGATTAGTTTGCTTCCAAGTTCATGCCTTTGTCTTTTTGTTAAATTTATACCCGACTCCGCCATTTTGGCGTGAGTCCCCTTTCTTATTTTCCCAATCGATGATATTTTATATTATTTATTATAAATTCTTTTTCCGCATACACATATATATACGTATATACATGTATGTGGGTTTCAAAAATGGATGTATTTAATATAAATAAATATTTCTTATTTTCTTGTTGTAATAATAAAATATTAAAGAAAACAAGATATTTTTCTAGATCTCGCTCAACTTGTTTCTTTTTGCTGTTTAAAAATTAATTCCTCAAATAAAAATTCAAATATTCAAATTTGACGTCTATCCGTTAGAAAAAAACTCAAAACTCCCCTCTGACTGGAATAACAACATGGAATTTGAGGTTTGAGAATAACACGCAGTTTTATAAAGCTTCGAACAGAATGACGCGAAAGCCATCGGAAAGGAGTGTCAAAATTTGTTTACAAATTTTAGGTATGTTAGAAATAATAGCGGGATCAAGTGTAAGTTCGTAAATAAATTCAGTTTCTATAACTACGTCAAGTGAAATACCCTTTTAAAAAATAACACTTTTACTTTCATAAGAAAATATGTAACTAAAAAAATTATAGTTAAACAAAATGGTCTTTGCGATATTTTTCGAAATTCAAAAAACTTGGTGGTTCCGTTGTTTTTTTGTCATTGTGTGTAGTCTGATGGACAACATATGTATTTGAATTGTTTTGATATTCCAATACGTTGGTTTTTACGATGTCTTTTGCATAATTCTCTTTCAACTTTACAAGTTTGCTGATACGAAATTTAATTGGGCTTGTCACGCGACTTGATTATTTTTGCGAAGATTTTTCGTAAGTTTGACAGATCATTCTGATTGGTCAGGGAAAACTTAAAATAATCTGCACCCGTGACAACGTTTCGCAAATATAATTTTTCATTTTTGCAGAAATGACATTAGGCATTTGTCAAAAATGAAAAATTTATCTTGGCAAGTTTGCGAAGATAATCAACTCCAGGGCATGTTTATTTTTGACTCTGCTAAGTTTTTTAAGCATTTTGATTGGTTCCACGAATTGTCAAAACTCCCCATTGTATAGACATCGGATTACGAAAGCGAATTACCTGGTTCTCCAAAGAAGAAGGAAGTCAAGATGAAATGTTTGAATCAAATTAAAAACAAATTATTAAAGAAGGTCTGGCTTATATTTCCTGGCTCAGCAATAACTATCAACTGTCAATTATTTACAAATGATATTTATTGACACCAAAACCACTGAAAAGGTTTTGATGTTTAACCCCTTAACGCACAATTTTTTTTGAAAAATACCGTGAAAAAAACATCAATTTTTTATTTAAGAAAACACATTTTAGAACCTTGTTTTGGCAAAACATAAAAAAAAAATAGAAAATCAATCAAAATTTTTCGCTGTCAGCGAAATACAACCCCTCGAATTATTTCGAGTGTACGCATTTTGGCCCGTTTAGCGCCCTCAAATTAACTCGAGTGTGCAAGTTAAGAGGTTAATAAAATAACTATCTTTAACAAAGTTCATTATGCTTTTCAAAAACAAACTGTATATTTTCGCTCTGTTAGTTTTTTGTATTTTTTGATTTTATGATTTGAATCTGGTAGAAGTTCATATTTTTGTGTAGAAAATAAAGAAAATAAAACCCACCAAGCTTGTTTTATATCAATCTCAATATTTCCAAATAAACGGAAACAATATTATTTTGTTTTTTCTTCATTTTTTATTAAAAAAGCATCAATTTCTTTGGTTTATTAATTGTTCATTTTATTTAAATACACACAGAATAAATTGGCAAAGTTTGTTATTCGATTATATTAGTTTTGGTTTTCAAGTTTGAACAAACTACTCCGCCTAATGGAAAACGTAACATTTGAGATCCATTTGACGTTTCAAGCGTTGTTCATCATTCTGTTTAAGGCTTAAAATTTAAAGTTTATACTAGAATCGTTCAATTAAGTCCAAAAAAACATATACTAGAATCGCCCAACTGGAACCAAAATAATACATGTCAAACTCGAATCGTTGAACAGAATTCTAAACAAAACATGTCAATTCTGACAGTTCGTTTTTCAAAGATTTGTGTGTAAATTACTAAAAATTTTCATTTAAATTTCTTTAAAAAAAATGAGACGTCGTGCAGGATTAGGTGCTATACAGCAACAACAATTAGAAGCTGAAAAATATAAAGATAAAGGTAATATTCTTGAAGAGAATCAGCTCGAACAAATGACAAAACAAATGGAAGTATTCCGTGAGAAACTTGAAGAATTTGCTGTAAAACATCGAAATGATATACGAAGAGATGCGCAATTTCGAAGGCAATTTCAAGAAATGTGTGCTGCGATCGGTGTTGATCCTTTGGCATCCGGTAAAGGTTTCTGGAGTGTTTTGGGAGTTAGTGATTTTTATTATGAACTTGGAGTCCAAGTTGTTGAAGTTTGTTTAGCAGCAAATCATAGTACAGGTTTGTAGTCCTTTTTCCCCCATACACAAATTACAAAATGAATTTAGTTTTATCAGAATGAAAATATTTGAAGGTGGTTTAATGGATTTGGAAGAATTGAGACGTCGTTTAATAGCTGCCCGTGGTCAAAGAGCAGCTCATCAAGAAATAACTTGTGAAGATATTTTAATGGCTGCAAAAAAATTAAAAATATTTGGAAATGGGTAATAGTTATATGAATATGTTTTTATATTTTATATTAATTTTGGATAATTTAGTTTTGTTGTTTATTCGGTCGGTAAAAATAAACATATGGTTCAATCAATACCCGGCGAATTAAGTTTAGAAGAAACATCAATTTTAACAACGGCAACAGATCAAGAACAAGGATTTGTTACTATTAAATTGCTTATGAATCGTTTAGGGTTAGGAATCCTTTGTAATTATTTTAATTATTTTCAAAATAATTGATTATTTTTCAGTTGGACAGAATTTCGTGCACAACAAGCGATTGATAAAATTGTCGGTGAAGGTTTAGCGTGGATCGATGACCAAGATGAAGAAACCAGCTATTGGTTTCCTAGTTTATTCCCTGGTCGAAAAGATAATTAACAAAATTATACATTTTTACTTACTAAAATTTAAAAATATATATATTTCTATTAAACCATATTAATTACAAAAAATTTTCAATCTTCGTCGAAGATCTTCATTTTCAATTTTTAAGGCCATATTCTCTTTTTGTAAATTCGATATTTCATATTTCAGTTTATTTGTTACTTCTTCGATTGCACATTTCCATCTGGAAATAAAAAGATTCGGTATTTAAAAAGAGAATAAAAAATATCTAACAATATTCCTCACTTTTCTTTCAGTTGTTTATTATTTAATAAGAAATTTCGTAATTCTAATTCTCGTTCTTGACTTATTCTAAAAATTAGAAATGATTGTATTAATGAAATCTTGATTTTAATTTCTACAAAATTATTTTATACTTATTTGATTTTTTATCATAATCTAATAGATGTTCGATAGCTTCTAATTTTAATTCCATTTCTATCTAAAAAATCAAAATATAACATTTGTTAATTAAGAACTGTTTAAATCTTTGACGAAATTTTTAATTACAATAGCTTTAGAAGCTATTTGAAGATCTGTATCTAATGTAATATTTTCTTTAACAACATCTTTGATTTTAATCTCAAGCGTTTGAATACGAATATCAGCGATTCGATTGATTTTTTTCTGATTTTCTAACAATAATTTCGTCTGAAAGAGAAAGTAGTTTTGTAATTAAAAATATAGTAACTGAAAATCCGACTTTTTGCTGCCCTATGGTAGAAAATGGACTCGTAGTTAACAAACCTATAGTTCAATGAATTAACTCTGAAAAAGAAACACCAAAACTACTAATCTTTCTAGGTTTTTTTTCTCCATAACTTCGTTTCGTCTTTTTCAAATTCGCAGGTAGGCTGAGGCCAATATAATTAATTTAAACAAAATTACTTCCCAAATTGTCCAATCCGAAAAACCATATAAAAAAAACGACAAAACTTTCTGATCACCTTGGTTTTTGCTTAATGACTTTGCTTCCCCCTCGGTCAATTTTGTTGAAATGAAATACTAAATCCAGATAAGGAATAACCAACTTACAATGTAAATTTCATCAAAATCAGATATTGCGTTTTTGAATTATCTTGTACACAAAAATCGATATAACTTTTAATTCCCTACACAACCATACCATAGCGTACCTACCATAGGGCATAAAAACAGCCCATCTTTTACCTCATTATATGATTCCACAACATTATTAATTTCTTGTTGATATTGCGCTTTTATATTTTCAATATTATTTTCAACTTTATTTGCAGCCTCTTCCATAACTTGTCCAATTGTTGTCGCTAAATGATCGCATTCTTCACGAACAATACATTCCCGATTAAAAGCCGCATCCTTTTCAACAATTGCATTTTCTGCAATCACTAAAGCCTCTTGAACTTTATCTAGTGCTTCTCTTTCACGATTCAGGCGTTCATTTATGATTATTTGTGCTTGTTGTAATGATTTTTCTAAATCATTATTTGTTCGCATTGCATATTTTAATTGACTCTTATAATTACCTAATGTATAATCAGTCTTTTGATTATCTAAATTTCGCTTTTTCTGTTCTAAATAAAGAAAGAAAGTCCAAAAAAAGTAATATTTATATTTAAATTGCATCTAGTTTTAATAAATTACCATGTATTTCAGTTTCTAATAGTTTTATCCGTTGTTCAGATATTTTTTTATCCCTAATTAAATCCTTATTTATATCACTTTGTTTTGTTAATTCATGACGAAATGTTTTTATAGTATTTTCTAATAGTTGAATTGTTTCATTATATTTTATACGAATCTAGAATTTCAATATAAAATTATTTATATATATTTTGTGGAGACTATATTTAAATAATAATTTTTTATTTAGTTGGAATTAGGACCTTAATGTAGTAATATAAAAAACACCTTTTCAATTACTGCCAACGTTTCGTCTACTTTATTTAGACTTTTTCAAGGCTTATTGCGTGGTGTACACTATCGTCAAATTAAAACACTTAAAATACATTATAAACGGATTGAACTCTTCTTAAGTTGAACAACTTAACTTAACTTAACTTAACTTGTTCAACTTAAGAAGAGTTCAATCCGTTTATAATGTATTTTAAGTGTTTTAATTTGACGATAGTGTACACCACGCAATAAGCCTTGAAAAAGTCTAAATAAAGTAGACGAAACGTTGGCAGTAATTGAAAAGGTGTTTTTTATATTACTACATTAAGGTCCTAATTCCAACTAAATAAAAAATTATTATAAAAAAATTTTTTCAAAAGGACGCAAAATCAGTTATATTAAAACTATATTTAAATCTATTAGATGCAAAATTAGTCTATTCTATTCTAGGATGTTTCCAAGATAATGCAAAATATCGTTTCGTTATCAAATTCTTCATATCGTGATATTGTGGATTACAATCCCGAAATCAATGAATTTTAACTGTATTTGGTATAATTTAAGTTTTTAATTTAGAATGGGCTCGTTTTGATATTCACCTCTTGAAATAAACTCATTTTGAAAGTAATAAAGTAGGAATAGACCAACATTAACAATAGTATTTTATCTTCTCTATTTCAGCGAAAACTATCTCAAAGGCATGTACGAATGACATACAACTGGAAAAATCAATTCATTTTGGTTGTTTTTTTTTTATCTTTGTTGCAAGTGGCTCGAGAAAACCCTGCACTTACGCTCCATTATTGTACCTGGAGAAGGCTGGACACGGTGTGAAAATTCTACAGTAAAAAGAAAGTTATTACTACAAGATGGGATTTGTCTAAGGTTGAGTGTCCATTTCTGCAAATAGTTCTGCTTTTTTCAAGTAGTTCAGAATTGCATCTTTTCAGATTTCAGACATCCAACAGAACCAGGAAAGATTTTCCAAAAATCTATTTTGATAGGTCTTCCAAGGCAACGCATAAACATAAAATTTGTAACCGAGTTTCTTTGGCAGCTCCGCATTTGCGGCAAGTGGGGTGGGGTAAAATCCTCATGGCGTGCAGCCATTTACGAAGGTACAACCTTTTGGTCTTGTACTTGTTAAGTTTCAATAGCGAATCTTTGATGAGGGTGGGTTACATTATAAATAGTTTGCCTTATTTTAGGGATTTATTCTGCCATGTAGTCTTATGTTGAATCGAGATTCAGTCTCTGATAAAGTATCGTGATGTACTCTTAGGAATACAGTCCGATGGGGTTTTCTTTTTAACTCCTGTTGGTTAGCGCATCCCCTTCGTGTAGTTTTCGAGCCATATGTAACCCGGTATCCAACTGAGTACAACTTTGTTCTTTAGAGCTAAATGAATGAGAGCGTTGAAACATTCTTCGTAAAGAGCTGCCGGCCACATAGTGAAGTGTAGGTGTATTTTGATTGTATAGTCCCTGAAACTTTTTTTGGCCAGACAGGTACATTTCAACCTTAATGGAATTCGTTATTACTATTAGGGCCTTTTCTAGAGTACTTTTGGTATGAATATAACTGTTTCGCAAATACGATGGAATATATTTTATGTAGTTCTCATAATTACAGGGAATAGAACTGGCCTGTTAGCACGTAAGTTATTTCACACTTTTGATTCGACCAAATAGTAAGTCGTTTCAACTTTAACTTGGATTTTCATATGGCTGAAACAACTTACGCGCTGCCATATTTTCGAAAATTCGAAACACAAAATGTGAAACAACTTACGTATACTAACAGCAGCCCTGTTTTTAATTAAATTTAATTTTAGATGATTTAGAATTGTTTTCATTCGATTAGATTTTTTCCAGTTATGCAAAAAAAAAAGGTGAGAATCAAATTCAAAAAGTGGACTAGACTCGTTTTGCATCCAATAAACATATTTTTCGTGCTCACCTCTGATACAGTATTTGGTTTCAAAATTTGTTCTCGATAATTTGATATTTCTTTTTCTAAGTTATTAACAGTTTCTTGTGATGTCTTCCATAAAGAATGTAAAGTTTGTCGTTCCTGAAATTAAACGATTATAAAATTTTGGAAATATTAAAAAAACTTAAATTTTTTCAACCTCTGTTAAATAATTTATTTGAGATTTTAAATTTGTTATAGCATCATTAGTTAATTGTTCGTGATCTTGGCTTTTTTGATTTGTTTCTTTGATATTCTTTAAATCCTGTATTTCTGTATAAACAGATTGATTATCTTGAAGAACTTTTAAAACTTCTTCTTTTAATTTTAGTTGTTCGCTCTTAAAAACAAAAAAAAAACACTTTTAATTCTATTTTTAAAACAATTACCTTTTTTTACATTTTCCTCCATTTATAATACCTTATAAAAATCCAATTCTAATTGTGTATTTTTTATTAGTAATTCATAGTTTTTAATTACATCATTAAAATCTCTAAATTAAAATTTGAATTTTAAATTAAAATGCTTTCAAGAAAATTCGTATTACCTTTACCTGGAATCTGTTTGTTCATTTTTATCGGACATAATTTAAAAGAATTACAAACATTTCGTCGAATTTTTATTTTGAATGTCAATAAAACTTTCGTGCCTTTTGGAAATTAAATACTAGATCCGTTTTGTTTTGACACACACGTTACCAGGTTACCAAATGTTTGGATTGGTTTTTTTTAAAAGGAGTGTTTCAACCATAGTGAATTTGTTTGGATATAATTAATATAACTAATTTAAAAATCATGCCATTTTTTGGCAAGAAATTTGAACCAAAATCAACATCTGATCGTGGTATAAGATGTAATATCGGATGTCCTGTAATACAAGAGGATTTAGATGATTTCAAAAATATCACATTAAATTTGGGTAATAAAGAAATGCGATTCATCGATGGACTTTGGGTTCATACAACACGAAAAATCGATTTTGATGATATTGGAAAAATGACGAAGAAAATGAAAAATTTAGAGGAAGAGAATAATTTAAATCAAATTAAAATCGAGGTACTTTTAGATTTGCTAACCGAAAATGTATCCGAATTGAATCAATTGAAAGTTGATAAGAATTAAAATTTTTTGTAAAATTCGAATTAAAGATTAATAAATTTGAATGTGTTTAGTAAAACAGGGTGTTTTGTTTTGTTTTGTTTCATTTATTGGGACTTTGGAAATCTATAGCTTTATGAAATGAAACTTCTTTGGCCGCATTGGAGTGATTTTTCTAAGCTGTCACTTTTTTTGGATACTGCTTGATTACCATGAGTACTGTATGGACACTCGCCATCGGTCCCACTTCCTTCTTAATTTTACGAGCAGTTTCCACAGAATTCGATGCATCTCGTAAAATGGCCCTATGTTCTCGTTCAATAGTTGCTTTGCACGTGCGTCCTTTTCGATTTTTTCCGTAATTTTCTTTGTTTTTTATAAGATTATTTATAATCCAAGGATCTCGACCAATTCGCATGGCAATATCGCGATTTGAATAATTTTTTTCTTTCAATGAAGTGATTTTTCCAACTTCCGTTTCGGTTAGTGATTTTCCATGCCCCATTTATGTCCAGGTGTAACAAAACCTTCACTAAGGTAAGGCAAACAAGTAACACGCTTGTTTTTTAACGATAAATTGTTTTTAGAAGATCACCGTTCCCCTTGCAAGCTTGAAGTAAACTAATACGGGTAATAAAGTGTCTCGTTACAAATAGCCAAAAAAGACAAAAATGGGAATTTCCACCTAAGCATGGGTTATTCCCACATCTGGGTCATCGGGTAGAACAGACTAATGGGCAAGCAATATTACGGAAAAAGTTTCTGAGAATTTGCACCATTATGGCATTAATGACGTTAAAAATAAAAGTGTTGATAATCAAGTGCATCGGAGTGTATCTCCAAATCGAAAACTGAATGGTATCATATACTTTCTATACCGTTCGTTGCTAATATACAGTCATGCAGGTGCTGCTGCTCTTGCTAAGGAAAAGACAAAATACCATTAATTCTTGGCGGTGATTTTAACATAAATTTTGCATCAAAGGATTCGTACCAGTAATCAACTTTTTTTGTGAAAAATTTAATTTACTCTTAAATAACGATTTAAATTTCGCAACGACTAGATCTGGAACTACGATAGATGTTATTTTTTATAGATATTTAGAAAATATGGAATCAAGAATATATGTCTGATATTTTAGTTACCATAAGGCTATAGTGTCTGTTTTACCCATAGTAGAAAAATAACTCGAAGGAATTGTAAAAATCGATGAAATAAATTGAATATGGAATTTACATTTGAAATCTTATTTTTAAAATAATAAACCTTTTACATGCTATATTCCTTTTAGAATATTCTCTCTCTCTCTTTTATGAGATCGCCAAACCAAAGAAGTTTCACTTCTATCACGCACGCACAGTTGCACACGTTTTTTTTTTTTAAGTAATTACTTAAGGCTATAACAAAAATCTAGCTACTGTTTTATTTCCCAATTCTAACTAGTTCAAAATTAGAGTATAATCAAGCAAGATTTAAATCTATTACTACTGATATAATTATAATCAATGAAAACTGAAAAAAAACCATATCGATTACTTGTAATTCATTTTCGTGGTGGATCGACAACTCATTATTATCTGTTAAAATCATAAAGAAATAACCAAACCTCGTCCAGAAGTTGTACTTACGAATTTTATTACAAGATGGGGTCAAAACAATTGATCGGATGCTGGGTGCTCTATATCATCATGATCCAGAATTTCGAAGTCGTCGAGTTACTACGTTCCATAATCAGAGTATATATAATATGAATGTACACAAGACTGATAAATGTTGGATCGAGATTTACATTGAAGCTTCGTTTCCTTCAAGAAGGAACGTTCGATAGAAAATGTGGAGATTATGCTTGGATCACTTGCGTCCATCGAGATTGCCTCCGTGATAAAAGCATGAATGAAAGAATATAAAGATTGCTTATTGCGCATGTCGGTCATTTTGAATTTTTATTTTCATACTTTTATGGCATCAAGTGTGATTTCGTTAAAAATAAATAATTGTGATTTCCGGACAAACAATGTATTTCATGTCTCGAGCGGCGTAGGTGCGCAGAAGAAACCAATTTGAAATATGGGAAAGTGTAATCTATATATTCTTTCATTCATGGGGTAAAAGATAAAAGAAGCAGGAATTAGATTTAAAATATGTAAACTTCATTATTAACATTTTTTAAAATTTTCGTTATATGTGTTAACTGATTTATACGCTTTTTGCAGAGTCCAGACCCACCCAAAAAGACCGCACTATCCATCTAGCCAAAATAGGCTCCATCCGATTTTTTATGCGACAAAATTACAATTTATCCGTATGCTCCGAAGCTAACAGCACATTTTAGAAAATTTTGTTATATATAATTAATTTTATTTAGTTTATTTCTGTGAGGTATAGATGGCGAATTGATATGTTCTTATATGTTTATACGAGTAATATCAAGAGAGACTGAATCATATTATAAATGAAAGAAATGAATACACCCAACTCTTTTTACACGGCAGATAGGTTCCAACGAAAACCGTGTAAGATCAAAAAAAGAGCTATAGGTTGTCCTAAAAAGCGTGCAAAAAAAGTATAATCAAAGATCCTATAATAGGATCTTTGGTATAATATTAAAAACCAACACTATTCTAATGAAAAACAGAATATAATGAAAAACAAATATATTTATATATATTTATATTCTGACGAGTTTGAATCCAATAAAGAGTCTGGTTCATTATTAACGTTCTCTGATGTACTTAGCACGCAATTTAAATACATATAAAAATATAAAATGTGACTAAAACAATTCCGGGAATTTCCCCAATTTTATTTTATTTTTGTAACTGCGTATGTATACAAAATTTTTTTTGGACTTCGTGTTAGAACAAATAATTCGTGTAAAAAAAAATATTTTTTACTTTTTGTGGACCGTGTTATTTCAAAATCGTGTAAAAAACAGAGTTGGGTGTATTACGCCCGTTCATGTAAAAATTTCATTTTTTCTACGCATATACCATACGTCAACGGTGCCCCGAATTACATTTGAAATATGAATCCAAATTGTGGTTGTTTGACAGAAATTTCCCAATTTATCGTTTGACACTTACATTTTTATGACCTATGGTAGGTACTATCAGAGGATATGTTAGTTTTGTCACTAAGTGTGTAGAACATTTCAAAAATCATCGTAGAAAGGTTTCAAAGGTATGGTTGTGTAAGGAATCAAAAGTTATATCGATTTGTGCATGTCCGTCCGTCCGTTTACAGGATAACTCAAAAACGCGTTATCCGGTTTTGTTGAAATTTAGAACGTGTGTTGGCTATTCCTCAACAGGATTTGGTATTGCATTTCAGCAAAATCGCCACAGGCGAGCGAAGTTATTAAGCAAAAACAAAGGTAACAAAAAAGTTTTGTCGTTTTTATGCCCTATGGTAGGTACTACCAGAGGGTATATTAGTTTTGTCACTAAGTGTGTAACACATAGAAATAATAATCGGAGAAAAATTTCAAAGGTATGGTTGTGTAGGGAATCAAAAGTTATATCGATTTATGCATGTCCGTCCGTCCGTCCGTCCGTCCGTCCGTAGACAAGATAACTCAAAACCGCGTTATCCGATTTTGATGAAATTTATAATTTGAGTTGCTTATTCCTTAACTTGGTTTGGTATTGCATTTGAGCCAAATCGATCCACGGGGGGCAAAGTTATAAAGGAAAAACCAGGGTGACCAGAAAGTTTTGTCGTTTTTTTCGTTATGGTTTTTCGGATGTAATTGGAAAATTTGTGACCCGATTTTGTTCAAATTAATTATGTAGGTTAACTGCATAAATAGACGATACCGAGTTAATTTTCAGTCAAATCGGTCTAAGGATACTGGAGAAAGAAATAGTTGTAGCCTAAAATAAGCCTGTTCATAAAGTTTTTCCAATGTATTTTAAAAAGTTATATACGGATTTGAATCAAATTTACGAAACGTGTTTATACTATTAGACGCCAGCCTACCTGTGAATTTGGGCCAATTTGAGAATGAAGAAACGAAGTTATGGAGAGAAAAACCTTAAAATATTCAATTAAGCAGAAAGTTCGTGGCGTTTTTTTTCCAATAGTTGGCTTTAGAATCGTATAACTTTAGTAGTTCTAATCCTATCAAGTTATGTTATAGCGCGCTGAAAAGGCGACATCTTATAGAATACTTAGAAAAAAAAATTGTGAAATTCTGGCAGAACAAATTGGGGTAATTGGGTTTTGAAAATGAGCAAAAATTCTGAAATAAATTCCCAATATTAATGCTCCATGTTTGGTACTACCGTCCGTCCGTTGACAAAATAGCTCAAAAACGCGTTATGCAATTTTGATGAAATTTAGAATGCTACTTGGTTATTGCTATAGTGGTTTTGGTATTGCATTTCAGCAAAATCGACTGAGGGGCAGCGAAGTTATTAAGGAAAAACAGGTGCGGCCATAAAGTTTTGTCGTTTTTTTTTATATAGTTTTTCGGGTTTAATTGAAAAATTGGTAAAGCAATTTTGTTTAAATTAATTATATTGGTTGACTACATTAATAGACCATACCATTGTAAATTTCAGTGATATCGGTCTAAGGATAGTGGAGAAAGAAGTAGTCGTAGGAGGAAATAACCCTGTTCAGAAAGTTTTTTTGATGTATTTTCAGAACTAATGCACTGCTTTGAATGAAATTTGCAAATTAGACTTATGCTACTAGGGTCTGAGTTACTTACAAATTAGAGAAAATTTTGAAAAGGGCAAACAAAGTTATGAAGGAAAACCTCGATATATTGTTAGTTTTCACAATTTTTCTCTCCCATTTCTACCATAGGGCATCAAAAAATCGGCTATAGGGCGATTTTACATTACTTTATGTTTTTTATATGGCTTTTCGGATTTAATTGGAAAATTTGTGAACCAATTTTTTTTGAATTAATTATATTGGTTAACTGCATAAATAGACGATAGAATGTTAAATTTCAGTAAAATCAGTCCATAGATAGTGGAGAAAGAAATAATCCTATAAAATTAGTGTGTTCATAAAAATTTTTTGATGTACTTTAAAAAATAATACATCGATTTGAATATAATGTTCAGATTAGATTTATGGTATCAAGGTCCGGGTTACTTGTAAAATAGAAAAAATTTGAAGAAAAAACCTTTAAATAATGTTAGTTTTGACAGTTTTCTGTCCCACTTCTACCATGGGGCATCAGAAAAAATGAAATACACTAATAGGATCAACATTTAAAGAATACGTAAACATTTCAGAATTAATTAACTACGTACACGTACAAAATATTTAAAAACCAAGCCACACTAGAAGAGTAAATGAAAGACAATTGAAAGCCACAAGAGAGTCGTAAGTTGTCCAGATGTGCACTTTAGACAGCTAAAGTAACCACACGACTCCATTGAACTTATTTCAAGACATATTTTCCGTCGGACTGAAAAAAAATTTGACAAATAGTTTGATTAATTGTAAATATCGGAGTTTCTGTAGTTTTCATTGTTATCATTTTATATTTTATTTAACAAGGGAAAACAGCCCTAGAAAGCGCGAAAAGATAGGGACTCTTAGTGAATATACACCCATGCCACAAAGGAAGATAACAGAAGTTTGTGGAGTCAGTCTTGGTGCTATAGAAAAAATTATAAAACAGAAAAGAATGACAGGCTCCGTTGAAGCGAGTAAGAGTGGGTAAGTGTGGGAGAAAACAGAAAACAACCGATAGAGATGGAAGCTTTTTGCTCAGATCGAGTAAATGAGACCCACGAAAGGTAAGTTTCGAACTTTAAAGAGACCTAGAAGAGCATGGTGTTAAAATATGCGATTCTACAGTACGCCAGCGATTACTGGAAAATGGAAAAGAAGCAGTTACTCACTCTTTTTTTCTTTCTCTTTTTTTATTATATTGTTTCTTTTGAACCTGTACACGTTTTGTCTGCAGTCGTAAGAGGCAAAACGCCTCATTAATTGCAAATTGTATATATAAATAAATAAATAAATAGCTATAATAAATTTTACTCATCGTATCAATATATTCATTGCAAATTTCTTGGGCGACTTGTCTTTCATTTGATAAAATGAATTCGAAAAAGAACTTATGCTTTAACATTGCATTTTGTGGTACTTGATAGTTGGTCATCGGTTTACGGAATTTATAAGTTTGTTCTAATAAATACGCCCGAATTTTGGACATTGCTTTTATTTTCAATTTATTCAAAACATCACTAACATCTCCAGCAGATTTTGAATCTTTAAAATTCAATTCTTTAATTAATGCCAGCTTATGATTTAGTTCGTTCAATTCTTGTAGAAATTGTTTCTCAACAACTGGTGTTTCCATAATTGTTTGAATCATTTCCTCCGATACGGCCATATCTTCAATGAACTGTGATAATTGGACACGGATTGCTTGGCGATTTGTTAACTGAACCGACATTGATACGGATTTCTTTTGTAAAGTCGTAATTTCTGAACTAATATTGCTTAAAACATTCTGAAAGTTCATTAACATCGATTCCATACGTTCTAGAATTTCATCACATTCACCAATTTGATTATGCAGGCTTGCGATATTTTGGCTTTCTTTAAAATAATCTTCGATTGATTTATTTTCAACACCTTTAAATTCTTTTTCGTTTTGACGTGAATATTGACGAAGATCTGTTCCAGTTTTCAGGATTTCTTGAACTTCATCTTCCAACTGTTCAGTCAAATTATTTGCATTCGTTGTTATTTGAGAGGTCATTATTTTATTTCAAACAACTTAAAAGTAGTTTATTTGACATTAAATTTTTTTAATTTGGTATTTTAGCAAAAATATTTCGCTTTTCCAATAATACAAATTAAGTAGAAATTTGCCAGAAAAAAATGACAGTTTAGAAATGTCAAACGCAAAAATATAATGCTGGAAACACAATGAACTTCGTTTTTAACTTTAACATTGGATTGCATATTAAAGTTAACGCTGATTCTTATTTTGAAACCACAATTTGAAAGCAAATGTAAATATGACTTTTTCTTCTATTCTGGCAGTCCCTTTAGTTTAGTTTTTATTGCTTCGAGTAATTTAGTTCTATATATTTATGGTTGCTTCATTCCACGCTCAATTTTTAAGCCTCAGACGTGTCGCTTGTTTTTCAACATAATTGACAGCTCATGAAGTTTAATTAAATGGGAGAAGTAATTTACTTCTTTTTTAAATAAAGTAATTTGTAATTCCATATCAACAGTGTGCTGACGTAAGAATCTTTTAAAACAATTTCGCCACAATTGCCTTTGTAAGTAAACTTTCGAAACAATAGAAACATTTTTTAATAAAATATATTTTGCTAGGAACAATAATTTTAAAGATGGAAGAATTGTCGGACATCAAAACTACTTTATTTGCCGAAAAATGCTGTGAAGAAAATGAATCACGGGATTTAATTTTAACAGAAGTTTCAATTAAACAAGAACCGGAATTAATAATCGAAGATGAAATTGAAATTGAGAAGATTCGGAAATATTTACACAAACACGATATAACCCAAGAAGATCGATTAAATTTGATTTGGGACAGTTGTATAGTTTGTGAAGAAAGATTTTTAAGTTCCGAAAATTTATCATTGCACGTTCAAAGTCATGAGCAATCTGAATTTAGTGAATTCTATCCAACGGCGGTGGATGAGGTTTCAAACTCGAAGCAGGATTTTAAATGTACAGAGTGTAACAAAATATATACTTCCAAGCGGAAGTTGGATGACCATCTGAAATTTCATAAGGGAAAACACAATTTAAAATGCAATAAATATGAGCGATCTTTTTATCATGTCCATGGTGGTCGAAAGTTATTTAAATGCGACAACTGCAATCGTTCATTTGGATATAAATCTACTCTTCAGAACCATATGAAAGCGCATAATGGTGAAAACCCATTCAAATGTGATCACTGCAATAGTTCGTTTACACGAAATAATGGTCTTCAAAGGCATATGAAAACGCATACTGGTGAAAAACCATTCAAATGCGAACAATGCAATCGTTCATTTGGACGTAAATCTACTCTTCAGGACCATATGAGGACGCATACTGATGAAAAACCATTCAAATGCGAACACTGCAATCTTTCATTTAAACATAAATCTACTTTTCGGTATCATATGAGAACGCATACTGGTGAAAACCCATTCAAATGTGATCACTGCAATAGTTCGTTTACACGAAGTGATGATCTTCAAAAGCATATGAGAACGCATACTGGTGAAAAACCGTTCAAATGTGATAACTGCAGCCGTTCATTTACACAAAGTGGTAATCTTAAAAACCATATGAAAACGCATACTGGTGAAAAGCCATTTAAATGTGAACACTGCAATAGTTCGTTTACACGAAATAATGGTCTTCAAACGCATATGAGAACGCATACTGGTGAAAAACCATTCAAATGCGAACAATGCGGCCTTTTATTTGGACATAAATCTACTCTTCAAGACCATATTAGAACGCATACTGGTGAAAAACCATTCAAATGCGAACACTGCAATCGTTCATTTGGACGTAAATTTCCTCTTCAGTACCATATGAGGACGCATACTGGTGAAAAACCATTCAAATGCGAACAATGCGGTCGTTTATTTGGATATAAATATAATCTTCAAATCCATATGGTGAAAACCCATTTAAAATTTAAAAAATGAAAATTCATTTTGGATAACAGAAGAAATCTGTTCATATGGGAAATTTATATGGAACTAAAAGTGTGCACTAATATTTACCATTCATATACTTCGTTTACATGACGACTTCAAAATTGAGTTGGGATCGGCTTGAAATTCAATCCTGGGGCCCTATTATGGAATACGATCGTAATCGTAACGTTAACGTAAGGCGTCTTGTTGTTATCGTTTTCCACTAACAACAACACGCCTCTCGTTAACGTTACGATTACGATCGTATTTTATAATAGGGCCACTGATTTTCTAGCTTTTCTAGATTGAAAGATTGACTTGAAATAGATTTTAAAACAATCTTCAAATTGAGAGATGTTAGCAAGCAAATTTTTATTTTTTAGGTTAGGTTTAGTCGCTGTTCATACTCAAATTTAAATTTCAAGTTGATTTCGGTTTACGTGCAAATTTCAAGTCGATCAGAAAAATTGTCGTGATCGGACCGAACAATTTGCATAATCAATTGCGAATTGCAACAGACTGAAATTAACATGAATGATTTGTCCAAACGTTTGAAAACGCAAATTTCGTAATATTGTGCAAATTTTTTTGTTAATTATTTTAAATAAATCTTGTTTTGAAAGTTTGGTTTTGTAGCTCGTTGAGTTCTGGTTTGTTTTGCTTTTGGCTCTTTTAATTTTAGTTACTAATGAATTAAAGTATTCTAGTCCTGATAATCTCCTTCCATTTCTTATGTGACTGTTATTTGCTGAAATGTGATTAAAAATTCAAAATTTTTTTTCGAAAAGTCATAACGAATTTTGATTCATCATTAAATTCCTCGTCGAATGAGATATAATTCGTTGGGACCCGAGATATCTTTTTTTTAGGGCATAAAAAAACATTTATTGAATTTTCTAAAAGTTTTTGATTTCCATGATTTTGGTTTCAAACGACGTATTTCCTGAAACTGATCACATGACTCTTATCTAAATGATCTGGGGTCCCTAATAACCGCGATATAAAATATATGTTAAATATAGCCTGGGACCTAATAGCATAAATATCTTTTGCAAATTTTATTGAGATCACTGTTTAATTTTAAAATACATCGGAAAAACATGAACAGGCCTTTTTTCCCCTGCAGGTATTTTTTTTTTATTTTAAATTTACATTAAGTGTCAGCGACGCTTGTGCTTAAATTTATTATTTACATAATATTTTATTTCAGTCTTAAATTAACATATGTAAAAAAAAAAAAAACAAAAACCAACCCTTTTCATAATTATTATTAATAATCTCTTAACATACCTAGTTAATCTGTGTAGTAGGTATATGTTTTAAGCTCAGCTTTAAATTTTTGTGGACTATTTATCTGTTTAAGTTCTATTGGAAGGTTATTAAATAGCGTAATTCCTCGAGAAATAGCCCCATTTCGTCTGAAGTCTATATGGTTTTTTCCTAAAAAATAGTTATGTGTTCTGTGTCTGATTTTATTATGAATTATTTTATAAATTAATAAAATTAATTCATAACAACTTTTCGTTATAGAGATCTACAGTTGGAGTAAGACGTGGATATCTATTTAATGCTTTAATAGCCTTATTTTGAAGTATTTTGAGCTCCCTCATAATTATGAGCCCCCGACCATATTGTATTTAAGTATAATAGATGAGTATGTATGTATGCAAAGTATATGTGGTACAGATTTTTTTTTGGTAAGCTGTTGCTCAGTCTGTATAGCACTGGTATAAATGGTATTATACTACGTTTAACCTTGTCTATATGCGACTGCCACTGCAACTTCTTGTCGATAACTAGTCCAAGATATTTGAAGTTATCAACCTGTTTCAATACTTAATTTTTAAATTTCAATTCATATCTGGGATTTTGAGTAGTCTCTTTAAATATCATATAAACAGTTTTGTCAAGGTTCATTTGTAGGTAGTTGGACTTGAACCATTTATCCAGTTTTATCAGATCCTCTGTCATATACTTAAAAAGGTCTTCAAGAGTTTTGGTCGAGTATATCAAAGCCCCAACATCTGAATACATAACAATTTCCCCATGAAGATTCAAACTCAACAGTTCGTTTATAGACAGCATTGTGCAAATTAATGTGAACACATACTTCGTTTACATGGCGGTTTCAGAATTGACTTGAGATCGACTTGAAATTCAACCCGAGTTTTTTATCTTTACCGGATTGAAAAATTTACTTGAAATCGACTTCAAATCATAGACGCTGCCAATCAAATTTTTTTTTTACAAGTAGGTTATGTTTCTCCTCTTTTCATACTCCATTTAAAATTTTCAATTCGATTTGAAGTCGATCTGGGTTTACATGCAAATCTCAAGTCGATCAGAAAAATGTTTGTGATCGGATTGACTCAAGTCGATTTGAAGTCGATCTGGATATACATGCACGATATTCGGATTGAAGTCGACTTCAATCCGGTCATGTAAACGAAGTATATATCCTGAAATAAGTCCAATGGAGTCATGGGGTAACTACATAAATTCTAATTTGTTATCACCTTAGAAATACCCTATATACAAGGCTCTTATAATTTTCAAAATACCAAAATTTCGTAATATTTTCTGAATTTATCTTACAAATTTCGATAATATAATTATAGTCTTTCTTTCTGCGCTATAACCCAGCTGTATTTGAAAACTTAAACTAATTTGTATATAAAGTAAAAGATAAAATAACAAATAATAAAATATCGATCGCGTATATATCGATAAATATTTATTTATCTTTCTATGAAACGATGAATAAGAGATACCTTAGTGTTTGTTTGGTATTGATTTGTGTTATCTTAAAACATCGTTTTTTTTGGCAAACATTATTATAACATAAAAAAGCCGAAAGAATCGTTATCAGTAATGAATTTTTATTGAACACAAAAAACGATTATTCATTTTACACAGTAGTTGTTCGGGTTGGGATAAACTTTTAATCTAATAAAAAATTTTTTATTTTAAGTGATTTAATATAGAAATTTTCCGTAATTTTTTTTTTTTTTTAATTTATGTTTATTCAAATACTATTCAATAAATTATTTAATTAAATTTAATAATTAGTAAAATTTTTGAATTTAATTCTAGAACAAAATTAATACAATAAGGGCGTGTGCGAATAGTAACTAAAGTGAATAAAGTGTTACGCAGTTTATTTCTAGAGTTTTCTCACGAGGAGACTTTTCATTTTTTGAACTGTGCCTTTGTAAAAATTATAAACAATAAACTTATAAATATACACCTAACCCTTGATTGTAGATTGGTTCTCCGTAAATGCCGTCTAAATTGAAATTGTCAAATACGAATTCACGATAAAACATTTAAAAAAAAATAACAAAAATGTTGTGTTACCGTGTTAGACTTACTATAAATAGTGCTGTGTAAATAAAAGTTTTCCTTATTTCTTCAATTGAATAATTTGAATTTTTCTTTTTATGGAAAAATTTGCCGCAAAAAAAAACTGCTGAAATGCTGAAAACATGCCATTTTAGCGGAACCGTTTATTACATTAAACATTCATTATTATAAAAAAGTAAATAGTGTTTGAAAGCACATTTGTTACAAAAGTCACTATGGAAAATGAAAGAGCAAGTAAGACTGCTCTTCATTGGAATGAATGGAAATTGAAATGTTGCTGCTATAGTTTTCATTCCTTAAATTGTTGTTTGTACCATTGAGTTTTCGAGCCTCCTTAAACGCCTAAAACTGAAAGTTATATACTCCCTGAGAAGCGAAAATACTACGGAGTCCTAACAATAATTTTGCACATTTTGACTTTTTGCGGAGCAAACGGAAGCTAAAAGATATATCCATCAGTTGTTGACCATATGTACTTTTGCAATGTGATTAATATTTTATTTATTTATATGCACTATATAGTTTTGTGTCCGTGATTGGGTGATATGGTGACGGTCGGTGACAGTATTTTCTTCTCCCTATACTAATTTATCTCTCTGCTGCACTAATATTCCTCTAATCTACTACTCCATCTCGACACTAATGCATACACTTTCAATCGATCGCTTATTCAATGTGATTATGAATGATATCTTGCATTATAATAAGCATAGCAGAAGTGGAAATTAGTATTAAATTTCACTGATAGTCGTGACCTTACACGCGAAATCAGGAAAAAACGATCAGTTATACATATTGAATTATTTTATGTATGTATTCTTTTCTTTAAAAATATTTTTTAATTTTAGCACTCGTTCCTAATTAATCTCCGCCATTTTTAATATGAAATGTCAAATTTATTAACTCAATTATTGTAATAATTGCGTGCTATCTTTATTGCAATATTTTATGTAAGTAAAACTTACCTCAATTTGGCGGTCTACATTAGCAAATTCGATGCAATAAAATATTATTTATTTAGACGTAGGGTAAGTTTGATAAACATGCTTATTCTGAGCCCAGTCATAACGGTCATAACATGACGTCACTGTCATAACTTTCTTTTGTAGACTAATTCGTATTTTGACGCGCTTATAACTCACAATTATCACAAGTTCTAACCAAAAATATTTGACATCACAACGAAATTTTTTGTGTTCTCTGAGTGATTTAATTGATAAATATGGAATAATTTCCACCATTTTTTTAAACACACAAATAATTATTATAGATCTATAAAAAGAATTTCGGCTTATACAAACATTTTCGAGAGTATTTTTCAAATAACCATGACAACTCGCTCGAATTATAGCAGTTTAAACTGTTATGAATTCATATTTTCGACATAACTGTGACCCGTCTGCCAGAATATGAATTGTCTCAGCTGTCATAAGATTTGTAGTTGCAAATTTGTTATGACTAAAAATTTGTCACAATTCCAGAATCGGCCTGAAAGTCAGTTTCGAAAAGTTACTTTAGTTATTATTCGCACACGCCCTAAATACTATTTTTGTTTTAAGTATTTCCGTTTTAAAAGTGAAGAAAATTAATTTTAAAAATAACTAAAATGAAATAAACAAACCAAATATGTTGATTGAAATTAAATAAACAAAAAAAAAAGGAAAAAGTGCAAAATATCAATTCTCACAATTAATTTTAAAGTTTTTTTTAAAGTGATTCTTTATAAAGAATATTTTATAGTTTTCTTTAATTTGAGCTAAATTTAAAATGAATAAAATATGTACGAAAAAATTTACAAAAATGAAACTCGACGTAAAATAAAAAGAGAAATTATTTAATAAAAAAAAATTAAAATAAAAATAATAATAATTCATTAATTTAATAATGTAATAAATATGTTTAAAAAATTCAATTTAATTTTAATAAATTATTTAATATTTTTCATTTTATATGAATTTATTGTTGCTGTTATGTCGAAAACTGTTAATAACAGAGGTGAGTGTTAATAATTTATTGAATGAGTAAATAGGAGAAGAGGGTGTAAATGTGAAAGTGTTTTAAATCATTTAGTGTTGATTGTTACAGTTTTTGTATGATTTTCGATGATTTTTTAGTAAAAAGAAAGTTGAACACATCTAATTCTGAAGTGGAATCAAGTAATTCGATTTAAACCAAATCGTATCGAAAAACGTAAGAAGAGAATTCTTTTTCGATACAATTTATTTTCAATCGAATAACACGATTCCATCCCCGTTTTTACATGAAAAATGATTTTTAATTTAACATGAATTTACAAAATTCATTTTGATCCAAAGTCTTTAAAAAAGAAAATACGTTCAGATATCAACAAATTGTTAGTTGACAAAATTCTTACCAAAAATGAAATAAGAGGATTGGCCTTAAGAGTCTTCATCCCGAAGGATGTATGGTCCCTGTCCTCAGTACAGATTTGATTAAAGAAAATTTTTAACTAGCTTGTAAATTAGATAATCATTGTTTCATGGATAATTTCAATGCCGTGCGGAACGAACTGGGCAGTTGCTATATAATCGGAATTAGTTAAAAACATATAGTAACTTAAAATCGGCCTATAGCCGATTTTTTGATGCCCTATGGTAGAAATGGGACAGAAAAGCAGTCAAATCTAACAGTATTTCAAGGTTTTTTCTTCATAACTTTGTTTCCTCTTTTCAAAATTTCCTCTAATTCGCAGGTAACCTAGGCCCTAATTGGATAAATCTAATCTGCAAATTTTATTTAAATCAGTGTGTTAGTTTTTAAAGTACATCAAAAAAACTTTATGGACAAACTAATTTTCTCCTAGGATTATTTCTTTCTCCACTATCCTCGGACCGATTTTGCTGAAATTTAACTTGGTATCGTCTATTTACGTATTTAACCAATATAATTAATTTAAACAAAATTGATTCACAAATTTTCCAGTTAAATCCGAAAAACTATATAAAAAACGACAAAACTTTCTGGTTACCCTGGTTTTTGCTTAATAACTTCGCTCCCCTTCGGTCGTTTTTTTTGAAATACAATACCAAACGCAGTTAAGGAATAAGGAACTTACATTCTAAATTTCAACAAAATCGGATAACGCGTTTTTGAGTTATCTTGTCCACAGACGGACGGACGGACGGGCGGACGGACATGCATAAATCGATATAACTTTTGATTCCCTGCGCAACCATACCCTTGAAATTTTTCTGCGATGATTATTTCTATGCGTTACACACTTAGTGACAAAACTAATATACCCTCTGGTAGTACCTACCATAGGGCATAAAGATTTGTGCAGTAAAACTAATAATTTGTGAATTAAATTATAAAATTTATAGAAAAATTCAGTTTTTTTACTTTTGATTTCACGCATGCTCGCTCCACTGTGCATCGCTCGCTAGCCCCACTTGAGATTTATTTATTTAAATTTTCATATACATAATTTCTAATGCCATTTTTGTTGAATTTTTAAGCCTTGAACTAATCTTTCGTTCTTCCATACATACATACACATCTCGGGAACGTATCTATCGTGTAAAAACAGAATTAGATGTACTGAAATCATGCTTTTGAAAATTGACCCCTGAAAACACTAAAATGCATAGTGTACACAAATTTATGTTGCAGATTAACTCAAATTATGAACAGAAAAACATCTTCTGAAGACATATTAGGTCTGTGAATAAGTTTTTACTATTTAACATTAAATCATACTATATGTAATACGTGCGAACCGTCATTACATATATTCAAAGTAAACAGCATTTGCCGGAAGCTATACTTACTGCTTCAAAGAGAACAAAGAAAGGGTTTTTGCATTGGATTGTTACTGAAGATTAAAAGTAGATCTATCTCAAAAATACTTAACTCAAAAAAGCAAATGTAAAGCCTGGTCAACCAATCCCATCAACGCCAAAAGGAAACATTCATTCAGATAAGGTTATGATCTGCATTTGGTGGGACCAGAAGGGTGTGGTCTACCATGAACTTTTGAAAACAGGTGAAACAGTCACTGCTGATCGTTACAGACAACAATTGATTGAATTTAACAACGCTTTGAAGAAAAGTGACCAGAATAGCCTCGTAGACAGGGTAAAATGATTTTGTATCATGATAACGCTTGGCCACATGTTGCTAAACCGATCCAGGAAACGTGGGAAATGCTACCTCACCCGCTATATTCACGATTGCTCTCTTCGATTACTATTTTTTTCGGTCAATGCAACGTGGCCTTATTGATACACACAGGCTCAATCTTGAAGAACGGCGAAAATGGCTCCATACCTGGATTGCCTCCAAGGACGAACAATTCTTGCAGCGCGGAATGTGTAAATTACCTTATAGATGGGCGAAGGTTGTAGCTTCAGATGGAGCATTCTTTGAATGAAATTAAAGTTATGTATAAGTATGTGTAGTTGTTAAATAAACGTGTATTTTTACGAAAAAATATGAAAAACTATTTCACACACCTAATATTGTATTAGATGTAAGTGTAATCCATATATTTCATTATTTTCTTGACTCTATACTGTCTCCTAAAAAAGTTTTATAATTTCTCAAAAATATTTTTTGTAATTTTCAATTTAAGGAACGTAATAAATTAGGAATTAGAGAAAATGTTTTACTTGTAGAAATGTGTTCCTAGAAATAAATTCAATCGATAAACAAGTATTTGTAAGACTAATTGTAAAAATCAAAATTAAATGGGTTTACACTATTAATAAAAAGTGTTATTTTTAACATCGAAGCACGAAACAATATTATTACTTGAGAATGCATCGTTAATATACAATATTTATACAGAGCCCAGTTGCCATCGAGCAAACTGATACCCTAACCAGCCAATCACTGAATATAATTAAGGTTAAAGAATAATTTATAACAATTCATTTTCATGTTCAATTAAAAATATAGAAAATATTTAATAGAAATAATTAATGAGAAAGTTTCATTTATATTTTAGATTCTGAACAAGATATATTTAACTTCGATATACCTGAAAGAATTCAAGAACCAGTTGGAAATGATGTTAAATTAAATTGTGGCCTGAAAGGTGATCATGCCGAATTCATGGAAAATTCTGTTGTTTATTGGTATTTTAAGGTAAGATTTTTAATTATATATATTATATCACAAGGTGCTGTAAATAAAGTCCTCAACTTGTATTAATTTCTGATCACATTTGAAGTCTGCAAAGTATGCCAACTCATTTATAATATTCCGTATTTGTAATAAAGTCTGTAGATCAGTGTTTCTCAACTTTTTTGGTTGACGACGCACTAAAAATATCTGGAATTCTTTGGGGCAACCCTGAATATCAAAAAATGTAAAAGTTAAATAATATAAAAACAAAACAAATTATTTTTGTTTTGCGAAATTTATGCAATGAGGGAACTAAATTAAATAAATTCAATCAAAACGAGGTTTCAAAGTCGCCAGACAAGTTCGCATTTCATTAGCAAGTTTTTAAAGTCTTTCTCACTTTTTGGACGTGATTTCTGCAAATGCTGAAAATACAAATTCATAGAACCATGAAGATGCAAAACACAGAGGAATTTTAAGGGTTTTCAAGCGGGGTACATATTTCTGACAGAAAGCCAAAACTCTCGTAGAATGTTGAATGGTAAACTTATCGTTTCCCAAATCAATGAGCTGTTCTTTTCCTGTTCTAGCAAATTTCAAATGGGTTGATTAATCATATTCGTCAACTGAAAGTGAAGGCAAGTAGCTTTTAAGTGACGTTTGAAGTTCATCAATGATGCTTATAATTTCGTCTACAATTTTTTTTTCGACTGAGATCCTTTGACCCCTGGAAAGCAATCAAAATTTTCTTTGGATATTTAAGATTTCCACAGTGCTAATTTTTCTCCAAATGACATTAGTTTGGACGTTTCAAAACCTTTCCCTTCGAAGGCCAACGTACTTCGATATGATATAAAAGAGTTTTGTAGTCGAAATCCATTGCGTTCACAATGCAATCACATTAAAGAATTTTAAAGAATTATTTATATCACAAATCTTTTGATTTTAAGAAAGATTTAATTTGAATCAACGTTAATTGGTAGAAAATAAAAACGCAGAAAAAGGTTTTTTCTAGAAACCGTTGGGGTAATTATAAATACTATTTCAGAGTTACAAAATTGATGAAATTTTAATTATTTGTCGAAAAATCTCGCGGCATTTTTGACAATCTCTCGTGGCACACTGGTGTGCCGCCACACACAGGTTGAGAAGCACTCCTGTAGAAACATGCATTTTTATATCATACCTACAGAGTTTTTTTTTTGCAAATTCTAATAACGAGGTGGCATGATTTGCAGACTTGAAATTTGAGCAAATCAAAATCTAAGTTGAGAACCTCCTTTTATTGTATCCTTTTTTGATTATATTACATTAATTATAATTAGTTTTATTTATTTTTAGTTTTGTGGTAGTTTTAATCAAACATCTTGTCATGATATAACAAAAAAATCCTCCTCCTGGACATTAATAAATTGTGATGGAAATTGCAAACCAATTTTACATATAAAAAATACTACAACAATAAATTCTGGATTGTATAAATGCACAATATATCCATATAAACCGGATTATAGAATCACATTAAAAATACAAATTGTTCGTCTATTTTATTTGGATATCATAAGTATGTATTATATTATATTGGGTCTTTTAATAGGGACATAACAATTTTGTATCTTTATATGAGCGCACCCTTAAACATTAATAATGACCTGTCAATGTCAAAACGTAGATTAAAGTCATCACTTGACCATTTGAAGCGCCGAAACTTCTCCGTTTGGGCTCTGGCAAAGCTGGAAGAAAATCCAGAATTTCATCAAAAAATCATCTTCAGCGATGAAGCTCATTTCTGGTTGAATGGCTTCGTCAACAAGCAAAATATGCGTTATTGGACAGCAACAAATCCACATGTGCTTCAAGAGACACCATTGCATCCACAAAAAATCACTGTATGGTGCGGTTTACATGCCGGAGGCGTGATTGGGTCATATTTTTACGATCGCCATGTTACCGTCAATGGAGAGCACTATCGTGTCATGTTGGAGGATTATTTTTGGCCAGAATTAGATGAAATTGATATCGGCGCTACAAGCCACACAGCATACGTTACAATCAATAAATTACAGAATTGTTATGTCCTTAATAAAAGACCCTTTATATGATTTGATATTTTGTTTTTTCTTTTTTATTATTATTCATTATTTATCTTTTTCTCAAAAGATATTACTGCCCAAATACCAGAATTTTTAGATGATTTACCATCAAATCAAACATCAGAAATTGGTTCACAAATTGTCTTACAATGTCGTATTTATAGTAAAGGATATCCAACGATAAAATGGTTTAAACGGCGTAATTCTAAAATGAAATTAAATAATAATAATGAAAATTTTAATTCATATATTCTACAATATTTGGAGAATACTTATCAATTATTAGAATCATCTGGTGAAAAATTATTAACTAATGATATTTACTTAAGTAAATTAATATTAAATCGTTTAACTGAAAACGATTCTGGATATTATGCTTGTGTTGCGGTTAATTATCGTGGACATAATATACGTGAAGCGTATTTAAATGTTTATAATATTAATGATAATCTAACTAATAATAATAATAATAATAATAATAATAATAATAATAATAATAATAGTAATTATGAATATTTTGAGGAAGAAAAGAAAAAAACCAATCCAATTGAATTTGTTCTATTATTTTTAATGCCAATCGGTTTAGCTTTAATACCATTAAGTATTTGGTTATGTTTTGTAATAAAAAAGAAATTTTCAAAAAATCATCATGAAAATCTTACTAAAAGAAACGATAAGAAGTTTTCACCACAAATTAATAATAATTATGTTCGAGTAAATATTAATACATAAAAAAAAACTTGGGAATGTATTTATAAAATTTAATTTATTATAAAAACTAGAGGGCTCTGCCTCTTGTTCGCTTTGCTCGCTAATCCCCGGAATGGATTTCAGTTTATGCGTAATGGCAAAGGTAAAAAATTAAGCCTAATAGAGTACGAAGGAAAAAATAGATGTGTTTGTGTCTTATTTATTTCAAGACTTCTTCAAATACTATGTTTTTTATTACCTTTTGTTCTAACTTATACTACATGTAATTTTTTGCATATAAATTTTTGATACGATTACAGCGCTGCAAAGCGCGCCTGCTTTTTAATAGCATTTGTAAAAAGACTGTAAATACTAACAAATACTATTAATGAGATGGCACTTGCAGACGTACCCAAATAAGAATCCAAGTTGGAAACTCTCATTATTGTACGCTTTTTTCTTATACTTTATTTTTATACCTACTCTGTTTCTACAGCGTGACAGAACGACATACAGTTGACCATGTGTGAATACTGTTTTTTGTTTTATTTATTTTCCTTAGCGGTAGAATAAAATTTTATTTTTCTTTTTTTAAATATATTCGCCTAAAAGTAATACTTTAGTTAGATACTTATGAATTTGAATCGCTTCAAGAAGTGAAGTCAATGGATTAGTGAGAAAGCGAGTTATTTAATAAAATCAAGGGTGTTGAAGCTTGATCCCAAGCGGTGGACGATTATTTTTTCAGTGATAAGATATTTATTCAGTTTTCCTGTCTACTACAAAATTTATAAATGACATGCGGAGGAAAACTATTTTATATAATAGATAGATAATTTAAAATAAAGTAATCATGTATTCAACATTCAATACATTTAAACAAAAAAAAGACTTGTATATGCATTATCATTTTGAGATCCTCACTTTTTTTCCTAAAAAAGGATGCCAATAAAATCAATAATATATCTAGATTTTTGGCACATTAAAAAAAATGGAAGTGTGCTTTTGACCACACTGTAGAAGTCAAACAGAAGCTTTTTTTTAATACAGCGCCGAACTGGTTGGAGATAGAACTATTGGGTTTTCGACGGAAATAATCCCCATAAAAACCTCCACAACTTTGCAGAATTGAAGTTATAAAGTAAAAATCAGGGTGATCAGATAGTTTTTTCTTTTCTTTAAATCGTTTTTCGGATTTAATTTAATTGGTGCAAGAATAGTGGAGAAGGAAATAATGGTAGGAAGAAAGAAACCTGTTTATAACATTTTTTGTATTTATTTTCAATACTAATATACCGATTTGAATAAGTAGATATTTATTTCAAAAAGATAGCAAAACATATGAAAGATCTTTCATTCTTGCTAAGGTAGTTGTCGCGTTAAGATTGACGTTTTCTTTCTCTTGATTTTGTATTTAGTTTTAATTATTAATCATTTTCTAATCGGTGAATTTTGTAAAATCGTATTTGTCTAATAATATATAATAACATTGTTAAATAACTAAAACTCTACATTTAGGTTATTAGGCTACCTATGAATTAGAGCGAATTTGAAGAAGATGAAATAAAGTTAAAGAGAAAAAACTTAGAAATATTAGTAGTTTTGATTCCTTTTCCTCAGAGTTAATTGAACTATAGATTTGTTAACTACGAGTCCCACTTATACCACAGGGCATCAAAAAATCGGCTATAGACCGATTTTTAGTTACTTTTGTTGTGTTTTTTTAGGAATTTTTATCGGCAACTATTTCACTTTCTAAAAAAAACGATTTTTTTAATCTAAGTTGTTATAACTTTTAATTTCGGATGTTGGTACGACTGAAATTACTTGATGGAATACACAGCCAGCTTCAGTCACATCTTTAGAGGGTATTGTAGAAAACATTAAAAATTCTTTTTTTTTTGACAAATAGTGAAATTAAAATAAATAATATTTTGCGAGACGGCAATTTGAAGTTTTGATAAACCAAAAAACCATAAAAACAATAGAAAAAAACGATAAAAATCAGATAAGATTTAAAATTCAAATCAATTTTCTGTTAATTTGAAAAACTGCAATAAAAATACAAAAGTTTTAATTTGTGCCATCTATTATCTGGAATATAGTGCTAAATACCTGTCGTTAGATCAAAAATCGGATACATTTTATATATACATATGGTATATACAACTATAGAATCTTTGGTATTACTGTTGAATTACCTTTATCAGATTTGTTAACTATCAGATCGGGACAGTCTTTCATAAACCTCCTAGTAATATTATAGTATTTAATTATTCGATTATATTTGTCCAATTTATCAACATTATTCTAAAAATTTAACATGAATTTCTTTCTATGGTTTTCATTTGTATTATTTAATTATTTAATTTAATTCAATTATACAAAAAAGAAATATTATCCTTATACAAATGGTGCAAGTGTCCTTTAGAAGCAAATTCAATATACAAGCAGATTAAGTATTGTAAATATAAATAGAAAGTACCGAAAATAGTGGTACATATTAAGATTAGCTTAACTTGAAGTGGCTCAGAGAATTCATTTTCAGTAATATAATAACGAGTACACCCACAAAGTCCTCCAAAAAAAGATTAACCAGAGAGGAGAACATCCGGAAATTAACTAGTTCCATAAACTAACATCCTAGATGACCAACAGTCTAAGCTAAACTGATTCTTTGTTTTTCAAGTTTGTACCGTGATATCACCGTACTGAGCTTTTTTTCTTGTGTTCTCTCATTTCAGAGACATCTTAACTTTCTGTGAGAGAGGTAGATATTCGTGGCAAGCTTTCAAATATGATCTGTTTACGTTACTCGAATTATGAATGAATTCATTTTTCAATAGTATTCATATGTTTCATTTTCCACTGTTGCAATATATTACAAAATCTGCAATTATCCCAAATTGCACATGATGTATTAAAGATATCTCAAAATGTCTAACTTATATCTAGTCTAGATCTTACATCTAAAATATGCATATAAGATGTCTTAAAAATGTGTATTTTCATACGTATTTTCCAAATATCTGATAGATATCTCTGTAATATCTGAAAAATACTTTGATGGAAAAATATTTTAAGATGTCTATATAATATCTATACATTGATGATTTTAGATATTAATTTTTCTAATCATTTAATGATATCTTAAAAACGTATATGCGATATCTAAAAAATATATGCTGCGAAAAGTATGTTTAATACGTCTCATCAAATTAAATATAAATATATAATATGTATATATTGGAAATTTTATGAAACTACGTTAAAAAGGGTTTGGAGTGGTGATATGGCATGAGAGTCGTAACATCAGAAGTCCCGGTTTCGAATCTCACTGGAGGCCAACTAGAATTTTTTTTCTAGAAAAAAGGATTTCAGAGAATTTTCCGATGTGTGTGGAGAAAAAAAATATTCAAAAAAAATTCTTTTCCGATTTTCCAGGAAAAAACATTTTTTTGAAAAATTTTACAAATTTTAAAAAACAAATAGTGCAATCGCGGGGAGTCGAACCAAGGTCCCTGTAAAGATATTTTTATATATCTTGAAGAAAATGCATCCAAAATACATCTGTAAGCCGGTCATAACTACATCTGGGTGATATCTAGAAAACATATTTAGACGTTATGAAATGTCTAATAGATATCTCGCAAATCGCACTTAGATATCTTTTAGACATCTTTGATATGTAAAGAGAGAAAAGCTCTTGTAGTTTCGTTTTCGATTTTACAAAAACAACAACGTATATCACACCGTCCATAAGGCTTGGGCATCTAGATATACTAGTTTATCCTAACATACTTAGCGAGAGATGTTAAAATTTTTGGTATCATAAATCTAGATAAACAGATGCGAAACTTCCGTTCAGTCGTTAAGCCAGTGTCTAGTTGGTCTAACCATAAAAGATTGATCCCATTGCTAACGAGGAAGAATAAAATTTCTAATCTGGAAAGATTCAACATATATCAGTGAATCAAACAACTACAAGAGGTATTGGTTGTTTATATTTTAATAAGTTAATCAATATCTTACCCGCAGATAATTTTCTAATATCTTTTTGGTCGGTAACAATTGTAAAAATTAACGGTCAGATCACAAATATCAAATTTAAATGATCCGCCACCAGCCTGTGTGCTCATATTGATTCGAAGATGGGAATTCTATTTAAGTTTAAAATAAATAACAGACGACTACAATTTTAAATTAGAAAAATGTCAACAATTTGTTTAACAACAGTCGGAGTAATCATAAAACTTCGAATGTACATTCTGGATAGGCCAGCTAAAAATATAGAATATGTCTCTACTCGTTGAGGGGTTGTAGTGGCCAAAAAGGACCAATAATTTTGTGAATAATAGGCACAAATTTAATTTACTTTCATATGAATACCGCAAAGCCACGGGGGCACCAGGTAGTTGATAAGTATAGATATATTTATAATTATATCTTATATATTATACTAGCTGATCGGGTAAACGTTGTTTTACCATTTTATTTTTATCTTTGACTGTAATTATGTATTTAAATATTTTTTATTTGATTAATTTGACTGAAATTTTACGCTGCCTATATGGAATAATTCTATGACTATAAAATGAAAATCATAATGTTATTTTTAAATTAAATTTTATTGTTTATTTTATATTTTATATCAAAGACAAAACATTAATTGTTGATTAAAATTAAAAATATAATTGAAATCCAATTAAAAATTATTTTAAATTGAAAATGACGAAAAAGACAACACTTGGGAGGGAACCGCAGAAGAATTTAATCATCGCACATGATGATTAAATTCTCCACCGGTTTCCCAAGTGTTGTCTTTTTCGTCATTTTCATTTTAAAATAATTTTGATTAAGAACGTTTGAAGCAAATATGGCTAAAAAAGATAGATAATAATACGAATTCCACTCCATCAAAAAAGCTGACGACGAGAAGGAAAACAGCAATTCGGTTAAAAGGAAAATTTTTCGGCTCGGACGGGGGATTCGATCTCAAGCACTTGGTCTTACTAAGACCAATCTCTTGCTGAACATACCATCGAGTTCAATTACTAAAGTGAGTCAGATTCGTTAATATAAAATCAGAATCGAATAAATAATTTAATAACTGAAAATCTATCTATTATAATAATAATAATAATAATAATCTATATAATATCTATATAATATTTGTGGAATTTTGTCTGTATGTACCGAGTTGGCTCCCAAAGGGCTGGACCGATTTTGATGAAACATATCTCCACCGATTCTTTGTTCCAGCGCGCTGGTTATAGGCTACTTTGATTTTTGGGTTTGTTTTAAGTTTGATTCCGGTAGGTGGCTCTGCGGTCAAAGTCAAGAACGGCTAGACGTATTGACACCATATTTGGACCATATTTTGGTTCGGGGCCGAGCAAGGTTTATATGAAGTTTAATTCCGGTAGGTGGCGCTGCAGTCTAACTCAACAACGGCTAGGCGTATTGTCACCATATTCGCGCCATATGTTGGTTTCGGGCCAAGCTAGGTTTATATTATGTTGTATCCCGATAGGGGGCGCTGGGGTCAAACTCAAGAACAGCTAAACGTATTGACACCATATTTAGACCATATGTTGGTTCGGGGGCGAGCTAGGTTTATGTTAAGTTTAATTCCGGTAAGTGGCGCTGCAGCCTAACTCAACAACGGCTAGGCGTATTGTCATCATATTCGGACCATATGTTGGTTTCGGGCCAAGCTAGGTTTATATTATTTTGTATCCCGGTAGGTGGCGTTGCGGTCAAACTCAAGAACGGCTGGGCCATAGAGTAAATATAACCATAGAGTAAATATAACCTTTTATAGAGTGTAGAAGTAGAAGCAATTTTTTTTCAGATTTTTCTGATTTCTAGGTGGATAAAACTACGCCATCTCTTATTAAAAATATTATTCAAAAGTTTTTGGTGTTTGTATTCGGATAAATTCTTTAAAATTTAAAATTCTTTTGAATCTTCTTATTTTACTGGCATTTGTTAATTCAATATTTTTCTCCTTTTCTGGCGAAAATGTATTTAATATTTTTTTCATTCATATTAAACCCAATTGCACACAGCAGAGAGTCCTGATAATAAATATTGAAAAATATTACACACATACACATTATTTGGAATTTCATAAAAACAAAAAAAAATTCAGTTCAATTCTTCTATAAGAAGTTGTGTACACAAAAAAAAATGCGATTCTAAGTTGAAAATACCACAATTTACGTTTCCTATAGCAATATCATAGAGTAAATATAACCTTTTATAGAGTGTAGAAGTAGAAGCAATTTTTTTTCAGATTTTTCTGATTTCTAGGTGGATAAAACTACGCCATCTCTTATTAAAAATATTATTCAAAAGTTTTTGGTGTTTGTATTCGGATAAATTCTTTAAAATTTAAAATTCTTTTGAATTTTCTTATTCAACTTGCATTTACCAATTCGATATTTTTCTCTTTTTCTTGCGAAAATGTATTTATTATTTTTTTCATTCATATTGCTATAGGAAACGTAAATTGTGGTATTTTCAACTTAGAATCGCATTTTTTTTTGTGTACACAACTTCTTATAGAAGAATTGAACTGAATTTTTTTTGTTTTTATGAAATTCCAAATAATGTGTATGTGTGTAATATTTTTCAATATTTATTATTATGATTCTCGGCTGTGTGTAATTGGGTTTAATAGCTATGATTTTAACAAATTCAATTTCAATAATAACTTATCATGGAATGTTGCCAAATTTTGAAAAAACAAATAATTGATTTCAGTATGGAAATGTAAATGCGTTGTGTACTTTTAATTTAGAATTTCGATTTCTTATTTGAATGAATGAAAATTTTTACGGTATGATTCGCTATGGGCGATAAACTTCCATTCTTCTTATTGCAGTTTTGGATACGTTGTTTTGATCATTTATCCAAATACAATTTTTTCTAATTAATACTGAAAGTAGAAAATCAAGAATTTTAATTTTATGTTCTTTAACCAATCCGGGAAATGTTGATTAGTATATTAATATTAATATTTAATGTTAAAAGCAATAACGCCAGGTATTTATTACGATGTTTTGCATCAGCTGAAAGAAGTTTTCAAACATAGTGATCCAAAAGTAAGGCAAACATTTTTTTTGACGAAGTCCGCGTTCGTCATTGAAGGTGTTATAGACAATGGATCTGAAAGGAAAAATACTCAAACAACTGAGGTGTGTACGTTTCTAATCAGAGGCTTATTGTCCAATTGGACCTATATAATAGGGCATATATTATCGGCAGGTCCAATCCATGGATCGGATTTGAAAAAATTGATTCTGGAAATTTTAAAAGAATGCAAAAATTCCAATATTGAAATATCAGTTCTTGTATGTGATCAAGGATCTAACAACAAAAAATGCTATACATTGCTAGGAATTTCTTCAGAAAACCTGTTTTTTTATTTTCCAAGTATAACGTATTTTTGCATTATTTGATATCGTTCATCTAATAAAATCATTTAGAATCATTCTTTATAATAAACATATAGTAACTTAAAATCGGCCTATAGCCGATTTTTTGATGCCCTATGGTAGAAATAGGACAGAAAAACAGTTAAATCTAACAGTATTTCAAGGTTTTTTCTTCATAACTTTGTTTCCTCTTTCCAAAATTTCCTTTAATTCGCAGGTAACCTAGGCCTTAATAGGACAAATCCAATCCGCAAATCAGTATGTTAGTTTTTAAAGTACATCAAAAAAACTTTGTGGACAAACTGATTTTCTCCTAGGATTATTTCTTTCTCCACTATCCCTGGACCGATTTTGCTCAAATTTAACATGATATCGTCTATTTGAGTATTTAATCAATATAATTAATTTAAACAAAATTGATTCACAAATTTTCCAGTTAAATCCGAAAAACCATATAAAAAAACGACAAAACTTTCTGGTCACCCTCGTTTTTGCTTAATAACTTCCCTCCCCCTAAGTCGATTTTGCTGAAATGCAATACGAAATCCGCTATAGCAATAACCAAGTAGCATTCTAAATTTCATCAAAATTGGTTGGCACGTTTTTGAGTTATTTTGCCCACGGACAGACGGCAGTACATTTAGCATTAATATAGGGAATTGTTTTCAGAATTTTGGCTCATTTTCCAAAACCAATTACCCCAATTAGTTCTGCCTGAATTCCACAATTTTTTCATAAATATTTTATAAAATATCACCTTTTAAGCGCGCTATAATATAACTTGATAGGGTTAGAACTAGTAAAGGTATACGATTCTAAAGTCATCTATTGGAAAAAAAACGCCACGAACTTTCTATTTAACTCAATATTTTAAGGTTTTTCTCTCCATAACTTCATTTCTTCATTCTCAAATTTGCCCAAATTCACAGGTAGGGTGGCGTCTAATAGTATAAACACGTTTCGTAAATTTGATTGAAATCGGTATATAACTTTTTAAAATACATCGGAAAAACTTTATGAACAGGCTTATTTTAAGCTACAACTATTTCTTTCTCCACTATCCTTGGACCGATGTGACTGAAATTTAATATAGTATCGTTTATTTATGTAGTTAATCTGTACAATTAATTTAAACAAAATCGATTGACAAATTTTCCAATTACATCCGAAAAGCCATAACCAAAAAAACGACAAAACTTTCTGGTCACCCTGGTTTTTCCTTTATAACTTTGCCCCCCGCCGTTCGATTTTGCTTAAATGCAATACCAAACGCAGTTAAGGACCAACCAACTTACATTCTAAATTTCAACAAAATCGGATAACGCGTTTTTGAGTTATCTTGTCCACAGACGGATGGACGGACGGACGGACGGACGGACATGCATAAATCGATATAACTTTTGATTCCCTGCACAACCATACCCTTGAAATTTTTCTGCGATGATTATTTTTATGCGTTACACACTTAGTGACAAAACTAATTTACCCTCTCGTAGTACCTACCATAGGGCATAAAAACTTATCAACTCAAGATGGTGAAGTTTCATAGGACGTTATCAAAGAATTGTACGAATTTGATAAAAATAAAACCACGAAATTGTGTTGTAAACTTAAGGAAGAGCATACACAGCCAAATAATTTCCAAAAAATGATTGTTAAACTGGCTGTACAAGTCTTAAGTTGGTCTGTGGCTGCAGGAATTCGAGCAATAAATTCATTAAAAACGTTTAGCGAAAAGAGTTCTTTGATAGCGGAATCAACAGCTGCTTGTTGCGAAAAAGAAATAATTTTTTTGATGTCGCTAATGTAAATTTTATTGGCTCGAATAATCCATTTAAAAAACCATTGAGCAAAGGTAATGTCGGGTCTATTAATATACAGAAAAAAATGTTAAAATATTTTCAAGATATTTCAGTAAAATCAAAAACCGCAGCGAAAGTTTATGCTCTTGATGATTTGGTGCAGTATGCAAATGGAGTTTTGTTGTTGATTGACACAATTTCCGAGCTTGAAGGATTCAAATTTCTATTAACAGCTAAGCTACAACAAGACGTTTTAGAAAATCTGTTTTCTGTAATAAGATCCATGGGTGGATTTAATAGATACCCTTCAGCTAAATAGTTCTCAATACATGTAAAGCATATCATTTCGCAAAAGTATATTCGAGCAGAAATGGTTGCAGAATCTTCTAATTGTGAACCAGCTTGTGACTTCATTTATGATGAGGGCCACGCTGAAACGTTTAACAATTCCATAGATATACAAACAAAGTCCACAAGCAATACATCGGAAGAGGATGACGATTGGGTACAAGAGGTGTCATATGTTGAAAACTTTTTAATAACTGACGTTGTACAGCAAAATTCCATTTCATACTTTGTAGGATATATTGCTTTTAAAATGACATCGAAACTTTCTTGCCAGGCTTGTCATGATTTGATAATGCATAAAGAAAAAGTCATGGTCATGCCAAGGGAGTACCTAATTTCCCATAAAAATTATAATCATGGTACTTATTTGAAATGCCCTACAGAGACTTTCTTTCTCGTATGTGAAGCGCAAATAAAGTGCTTCGAGAGTAATTTTAAAAATAATCTTCATAATAAAATGTTAAAAAAGAATTTATGTATAAAATGTATCGAGCACACTAATCAGCATTTCCCGGATTGGTTTGCACTAAATGATTGTAGAGAACATAATATTAAAATTCTTGATTTTCTACTTTCAGTATTAATTAGAAAAAATTGTATTTGGATAAATGATCAAAACAACGTATCCAAAACTGCAATAAGAAGAATGGAAGTTTATCGCCCATAGCGAATCATACCGTAAAAACTTTCATTCATTCAAATAAGAAATCGAAATTCTAAATTAAAAGTACACAACGCATTTACATTTCCATACTGAAATCAATTATTTGTTTTTTCAAAATTTGGCAACATTCCATGATAAGTTATTATTGAAATTGAATTTGTTAAAATCATAGCTATTAAACCCAATTACACACAGCCGAGAATCATAATAATAAATATTGAAAAATATTACACACATACACATTATTTGGAATTTCATAAAAACAAAAAAAATTCAGTTCAATTCTTCTATAAGAAGTTGTGTACACAAAAAAAAATGCGATTCTAAGTTGAAAATACCACAATTTACGTTTCCTATAGCAATATGAATGAAAAAAATATTAAATACATTTTCGCCAGAAAAGGAGAAAAATATTGAATTAACAAATGCCAGTAAAATAAGAAAATTCAAAAGAATTTTAAATTTTAAAGAATTTATCCGAATACAAACACCAAACACTTTTGAATAATATTTTTAATAAGAGATGGCGTAGTTTTATCCACCTAGAAATCAGAAAAATCTGAAAAAAAATTGCTTCTACTTCTACACTCTATAAAAGTTATATTTACTCTATGGTCCGGGCGAAGCTAGGTTTGTTTTAAGTTTTTTTCCAGTAGCTGTCGCTGCGTTCAAGAAATTCCAATTTTCCTCATTTTTGTTAATAGGAAAAATAGATGTCGAGACGTTTGAGAGGAGGAAACATCGGTAGAAATACTCGAAATGTACGAATTGTCGGGGAGGCTTATGCAAATTTAATGACGGAGCAACGTTTGCAAAGTAATCAGAAAATGTTGAATTACTCAACCTCAACGCATGCTTAACAAAGTCCTGAAGAAAGCCCGAATAACGTCGGGTATTCTGCTAGTAATAAATATAAAATTATAATAAAAAAGTGTTTTCCGCAACATCATTTATAAATTTTGTAGTAGAAAAAGCTTAGTAAATAATTTTTAACTAAAAAAAAAAAAAATTTCGGCACCGGCGGGGATTCGATCTCTAGCACTTGGTCTTACTAAGCCAACCTCTTGGTAACTATACCATCGAGTTCAATTACTAAAGTGGGTCAGATTCGTTAATATAAAATCAGAACTGAATGATTAATCTATTTACACGGAGTCTTTTTACAAATACTATTAAAAATGAGGAGAAATGATCACATGTGCTATTATCTATATTATTTATACTATACGTATACACATTTTTTATTTCCTGGAATGATTGGGAGAAAATATACAATGTCACATGGTCAACTGTATCTCGCTCTATCACGATGTAGAAGCAGAGGAGGTATAAAAATAGAGTGCAAGCTAGAACAAAAGGTCATAAAAAAAATTGTATTTGAAGAAGCAGTGAAATAAATCACAAAAGCGGTTACATACTTTTTTGTAATGCTTTATTTTTTACCATTACATTACACGAAAAGCGAGCACTTTTACACCATTAAAGGAATTCTGCAGAGACCGAAACATATGGTAGTCAGATGGAGCAAGGTCCGGACTATACTGTGGATGGATCAAAACATCCCAGAAAAGCTCCCTCAATTCTTGCCTTGTCATTAAAGATATGTGTGGTCCTGATGGTAGGTGACGCCTTTCCTATTGATCGATGATGGCCGCTTTACCTCACTTGCATGCTTTAATCGCATTAGTTGTTGACAGTAGAGAGTGGAATCAATCGTCTGGCTAGGTTGGAGCAGTTCATGATGTATGATTCCCTTCCAATCCCACCAAACTACCATGAGACGAGTCTAGAGAATTCTCGGGACGAACAGATTTAAGAAGAGGGTAGTGAACTTTATTTGGAAAGGAACTTTCCTTTTAAACACAAAAATACACATTAATTTAATTATGTCAAAATAGTTAAATTAGAATATTTCGTGATTCGGGAAACTACGAAGTATTCTAGGAATACGAAACACAACTAACCACTGGTATCCATTTTGACATTTCTAGGAATATGTTTCCATGCAAATTCTAGAAGCATGTTTCCATGTATGATAGAATGAAGATTCTAGCGTTTTAACGATGAGTATATGAGGTGGAAACACCGTAAAAAACAGTTGATGACAAACTTCGAAAGTGATTATATCAAAGAGATTTTAGATAGAGGTCATTTGTGGTTGGTTTAGACAGTCAAATATTGTATTAAAGAGTGTTTCCACTCAGCTGAAGAAAATCTACTTTATTATTAGTAAAAATTATATTTGATGATGTAGCCTTAAGGCCAATCTGATTCTGGTGTTTTTATTCGATCAATCCTAGCGGAAATTGCAAATATCGATCTCGTTGTAGTTTTCTGATTTTTCTTGTGAGAATAGGATGTCGGCTGTGTGCCTTTAGTTAATTTTATTTTTCTAAAAGAAAGCTTGTTTAATTTTAATTTAATAAATTTTCATTCAATTTTGTTTTGTCATAAAGAAAAGAGTTTCATTTACGAACTTAGATTTCTTATTCAATCAGTACCTTGAGTAACATTTTGGTCCTTCGCAAGCCAAATTTCAGTAAATCAGTCAATATGTTGAATGAGAAATACATTTATCGAAACACAATTTAGTTACGTATTACGTTGGAGCAGTTTACGGTTTTTATCATTTAGTGCTCAAATAGTGCATTGTGGTGAAAATAACTTTAACAGAAATATTCTTAATTCATTCAGTTCCGTGCAAAATGGCCGAATTAAAAACCAATACGAAAAATCATTAAATGTTAGTTAACACGCATTGAAACGTATGTGAACGAGTTAAACCTAAATGACGCGGTGTTAGAAGCATTAGAAGAAAGATCTGCAAGAATCGATGAATTATTTAAAGAATTTAATGAAGTTCAGCTAAGAATCGAGTCCAAATTAGGTGAAGAAGAAAACACAACTCTAGAAGAATCACAAAGAATTGAGGTGGAAAGCAAGTATTTCAATGTAAAAGGTATATTGAAAAAATACATAAAAGTTTTGACCAAGGAATCATCTGAGAATGACTTCAATGATTCATCAAAGAATTTGGGATCTGAAAATAATTATGGACATTTAGAACAGGCTGTAAAGACACTGATGGAATATCAAACAGTTCTTGCGTCTTTAGTCAATAAGTTTTCGGATTCAACTAAAGGTACTCGTATTCCTTCAAGTGTTTCAACCAATCATCTTCCAGGATTCAGGTTGCAATCAATTGAAATTCAACGTTTTTTATAAAGATGACTTGTATAAAAATCTTATACATAATAGCACTAAAATCTCAGCTTGTGAAAAATTACAATACCTAAAACAGGCTTTAGTTGGTAATGCACAGGGAATTCTGAAAAATATATGTATAAGTGATGCAAATTATGATCAAGCTAATGAAGAACTTGTTGAAACCTTCGACAAGAAAAACATCATCATAGAATCGCACCTTCAACTCATCATAGAACAACCAAGGCTTACTTCCTCAAACGCGGATGGATTACGATCATTATGCAATACTATTAATGAATCAGTGAGAGCATTAAAAGCTATTAATGTACCTACAGATCATTGGGATCACTTTAGTATTATAACATATTCTGTCATCAAAGTTAGACAACGAATCAAGAACATTATGGCGTCGAGAATTAAGCAGAAAATACAACAATGAAGAAACCAAATTTGCTGAATTAATTTCATTTATTAACAGCCGCATCTATGAATTAACAGCTAATCAAGACATTTCTGAAAAAAGGGTAAACAATAAGAACTTAAACATAGCACGTTCACAGAAATTTGTATATTCAGCATTGATAGTATCTTGTATACAGTGTCAAGGTAATCATTTTATGTAGTTATCCTACTTTACTTAATTTAACACCAGAAGCTCGTAAGGAGTTCGTAATCGAAAAGCAACTTTGTTTGAAAGGCAAACATTCAGTCAAGACATGCTATTCTAAATATTCTTGTAAATATTGCAAGCGAAGACATCATTCTGTTTTACATGAAAATTATCAAAGCAATTCAAATACGGCAGAGGAACCAAATAAGACTACTTCAAAAAACAATGTTTCTCCAATTATATCAAACGCAGCACAAGTACAATTACAATGTACTACTATCTCTCCAACCGCCTTACTATAAATAAAGGACATAACAAACGAATTTAAACCATGTGGTTCTTCTAGGTTCACAAGTTACTATTATTTCAGAAGCATGTATGCAAAGATTGGGTTTGAAACGTTCGCATTCGAATTTTCCTATTAACAGAATTGGTTCATCGGAACCAAATTATACCAGAGGTACAGTCAACATTGACTTACGATCAAGATTCAATAATTTTCAAGTTTCAACTCAAGCGTTTATTCTAAAAAAGATCACAGCGGATATTTCTTAAACCGAAATTCAATCACTTCCTACTAATTTATTTAAAGGTTTGAATATAGCAGATCCGCTATATTCAACTCCTAATAAAATTGACATATTACGGTATTAGGTTGCGTTGCGATATTGTGTTTCAGGTATTGCAGAAAGGTTAAATCTGTAACGGACCAGATTTTTCTATGTCTCAAGAAACTTTGTTTGGTTGGGTACTATGCGGCAAATATTATACTGAAAGAAATAAAGAACAACTTAGTTTACACTGCACGACAAGCATTGACGAATTATTAAAGGGATTTTGGGAACTAGAAGATTTGAAAAAATTGATATATTACCAACAGATGAAGAACAACAAATTGAAGAACATTATGAGAGTACCCATTTCCGAAATTATGAAGGTCGATTTGTTGTACGTCTACCTTTTAACAACAAAAGGAATTTTCGGTCATTGGGAACATCAAGGAAATTTGGAGAAACTAGATTTAATCACATGGAACGAAGATTTGAGAAAAATGAAAAACTTAAGACAGATTACAGGGAGTTCATGGATGAATATTTACAACTTAATCATATGTTGAAGGTATCTAAATATGTTCAAGAAAATGAATGCTTCTATTTGCCCCATAATGCTATTATTAAGGAAACTAGTTCTACTAGTTACGTGTTGTTTTAGATGGTTCACGAAAAAGTAGTTCCGGTGCATCCTTAAATGAGCTGTTGTTAGATGGACCAATAATCCAACGAGATATTTGGAATTTGTTATTAAATTTTACATATTTACATTTTACATTGCATACTATATACCAGTGATTCCCAAAGTGGTCTATATCGACCACCAAGGGTCGACGACGACCCGCAAGGGGTCCATGTCAGCGAAAAAAAATTTGGGGGTACATTAAACGAAAATGGGGGTCAACATTAGTAGATCCCATATAAGCAGGTCGTGACAGTAATTTTGGCATTCCATGAAAATTTATAGGGAATATATTTTGGATAATGAACCGTATAATTGTCATTACTTCATTGTAATCAATTTGTTCATATACAACGTTGCATAGCATCTTACATTATATTTATGATCTTGGGGTGGTATACTCACTTTTAGCCCTTTCAAAGTGAGTAGCACTATACCAGCTGTCAAAAATACATTTGAAGTTGATGAATTTGCAAAAAATCAATATCAAGTAAGCAGGGGGTCTACCCAAAACCGAAAAATATGGCAAGTGGTCCACGAGACAAAAAGTTTGGGAACCTCCGCTATATACTGTCTATATTGATAAAATGTATCGTCAGATTCTTATTAATCGAAATGACACTCATATCAACGAATTCTTTGGCGGAATTGTGTTTCGGATCCTATTGAAGAGTTCGAATTAACCACCGTTACTTATGGTACTTCAAGTACATTAAAGCAACTCTCCATTGATGAAGGTGAACATTTCAAGGTAGGTGCCAAGAATTTATTAGAAAATTTTTATGTAGACGACTTTTTGAGTGGAAGTCATACCTTAGAAGAAGCGTTGATGGTAGTGCACTACTTTCAACGATCTTCGCAAATGGTCTTCAAATTCAGAAGAGTTTATTGCAACCGTAGAAGAAGATCATCGTGAAGTTTCATATCTTCTTTCACTTCAACCAGATGCCACAATCAAAACGTTAGGATTAAAATGGCATCCAGCTTTCGACCACTATACATACGAAGTCAATATTGAATCTGAACTGGAGAAGTATACAAAACGTTCTATTCTTTCAGAAATTTAAAAATTATATGATCCGTTAGGGTTATTATCACCTTGCATAGTAGTAGGTAAAATTATCTTACAACAGATATGGGTTGCTGGTAATGATTGGGACGATAATCTACCACCAGCTATTGTCACAAAATATCAACAGTATCGGAACAATTTAAATTCATTGCGTGCACTACGTAGGTGGTTGCACATTACTCAAACTACAAATCTTCAATTGTGAGGGTTCTCAGATACTTCTGAGAATGCATATGCTGCAGAAGTTTACTTACGGGCGATGAATCAAGACTAAACTCACATTAATCTTATTGCATCAAAAACAAGAGTTGCGCCAATTCAACAAGTATCTTTGCCGAGATTGGAATTATGTGCAGCGCATCTCTTATCAAAAATAATTTCTAAAATAAAGATTTCATTTAATTTTGATTCAATTGATACAATAGCATTCACAGACTCAACAATAGTTTTAGCCTGGTTACAAGAAATTCCGAGAAGATGGAAGACATTTATTGCCAATAGAACATCTGACATTTTATCAGCACTGGAGACACGTAAAATCGTCCGAGAATCCAGCAGATTGTGCATCAAGGGGATTACTTCCAAAGGAAATATTAAACTTTGACTTATGATGGAAGGGACCATCTTTTTTACGAGACAGAAATTTCAATACAGTCAATTCAGGATTGTTAAATTTAAAAACTGATTTGGAAAGAAAAATTGTTAGTCTTCATATTACAGCAGAACATTCAAATAAAAACACAAACATTATATCTATTTTACTTGCTCGTTATTCAACTTTAACACAACTTCAAAGAACAATTGCTTGGATTTTTCGCTTTATTACGTGTTGTAAACCAAATACAAGAAAACAAGTACGCGAAAGATTTTTAAAGGTATCCGAACTTCAAAATGCATACGATTATCAAATTTACGCAAGCTACAGAATGTTACGAGGACTTAGAAATGCTACCCAAGGGGAAAGTTCACTGTCTAAAAGCAAATTAATTTCTCTCAACCTTTCGTAGATGATTATAAATTGCAAATATTAGTCACAACGAAAAACATCCAATTATTGTACCGAAGAATACGAAACCAGCAGAATTTATAGCATACGACACACACATCAAATATCTTCATGCAGGTCAAAAATCAATGTTAAACATCATTCATTTAAAATACTGGATAATTGGATGTAAAAACGAAGTACGCAAATGTATTCGAAAATGTACACGTTGTATTCGCTATCGAGCTGAAGGTGCTAACCAGCAAATGGGTAATCTACCAGGTTACAGATTGCAACCATGTCGCCTATTTACCAACACTGGAATAGATTATGCTGGTCCATTTCAGATACGAACTTGGAATGGCCGTGGTGCTAAACAACTGAAAGCATATATGGCGCTATATGTTACATTTGTGTGGCTACAAGAGCTTTACATCTTGAAATCGTTTCTGACTTATCTAGAGATGCATTTCTAGCAGCCTTAAATCGCTTCATGGGTCGCAGAGGACGTTGTTTAAATATAGACAGTGACAACGGTAGAAATTTTGTCGGTGCTGCTAGGAAAATCACAGAATTTCAAAGGTTTTTAATGCAGAATTGCGAGCTAATATCAAAGGAACTTCACAATAATGAAATTAAATGGCAATTTATTCCTGCATGTTCACCACACTTTGATGAAATTTGAGAAGCTGGGGTAAAGTCCGCAAAATACCACATCAAACGAGTTCTAGGTGAGCCATTATTGACCTATGAAGAATTCTCTACTTTTTTATGTCAAGTCGAAGCTATTTTAAATTCACGGCCTATTTCTCCTAAATCACCGGATCCTTAAGACATGGAAGCTCTAACACCAGGGCACTTTCTTACTTTTACCTCCGCAAGAAAATTTAGGCGATGAAAATATATCTTATTCATCACGATGGCAACACTTGCAGCGCCAACAATTTTGGAAAAGATGTTTAGAATACATCTCTACCCTTCGAAAACGCAAAAAATGGGCAAGTAGGAAAGTCAATATGAAGGTTAATGACCTCGTCTTAATTAAAGAAGAAAATCTACATCCATTTAGATAGTTAATGGGTCGCATTGCGAAGGATACATCTGATAAGGATGGCTTAGTACGAGTGGCAAGTATTGGGACAAAAAATGGCGTCTTGGATCGACCGATTCATAAATTATGTATTTTACTTTCTTCAGAATAATGAATATTAATATAGTTTATTTGCAACATTTTAAATCAGTGTTTCAAGGTGGGCGGAATGTTTCCACTCAGCTGAAGAAAATCTACTTTAATATTAGCCTTAGTTAATTTTATTTTTCAAAAACAAGGCTTGTATAATTTTAAATTAATAAAATTTCATTCAATTTTGTTTTGTCAGAAAGAAAAGAGTTTCATTTACGAATTTAGATTTCTCACTCAATCAGTACCTTGAGTAACAAACAGATTTGATTGAAATAAGTAAATTAATCAGTAATTGCTGGAAATAGTGCTTTTCCGTTGTAAATAAACTGTGATAAAGCAATTTAATGGAAATTAATTATTGATAGACAAATATTTTAAGACTAATTATTAACGCAAAAATAAAATTAAATAAAGTTTATACACCGAATTCCCATAATTAAAAAGTGCTATTGCTTTATAACATCGAACCAGAGAGCTAGCATGCAACAATATAGTCTATAATTATTGGATTATTTTTGTCCAGTTTATAAACATTATTCTAAAAATTTAAGAATATTAATTAACATCTTGTTACGTTCGCAATTAATTAAAACAATATATAATTCTATTACATTTATTAGTTAGTTAACAATACAAATAGTTTACAAAAATGCACGCCTTCTCTTTTAGCAGCTCAACATAACCTAACCTTTTCTCCACCTTTCATCTCATTCCAGGGTTGCCAACACATCTAATTCTTTCTATGGTCTTCATTTATATTATTTATTTATTTGATTCAATTCAATTATACAAAAAAGAAATATTATCCTTATACAAATTGTAGAAGTAATATAAAATATAAGAGTGTCCTTTTGAAGCAAATTTAATAAAGTTTATACTATACACCGAATTAACATAAATAAAAAATGGTATTATCTTTAAAGGACGCAACAATATTCCTTCGAAGATTACTATTTTGTAAAAATTAACGGTCAGAAATATCAAATTTAAATGTTCTGTCACCAGTATGTGTGCTCAAGATAACATCTTGCATCGTCCAAGAATGTTTCAACACCCTCAATCAACTAGCTGAGTACAACAGAGTTGTACTCAACTGGATACCGGAACACCTCGGGCTCGCAGGCAATACAATGGCGGATGTACAGGCCAAGATGGGCACCATTAGAAAACCTATCGGGCCAGAACCCATCATTGGTATTCCTAAGAGCACAGCCAAACTCTCCATTAGAGAGTGGATCACCGTACAACACAAAATTCAGCGAAACGAATTTCTTCGACAATCCAAAATATTCATAACTGAACCAGGCCCTGTCACGAACTCGTTACTGAAATTGGACCGAAATAAAACCAGAGTGCTAGTGGGGGCCCTGACAGGACACTGCCTCCGCAAGCATCTGCATATCATAGGTATCCTACCTGTCGTAAGTGCAGAACCGTTGAGGAAACATCGCTACACGTTATTTGTTTATGTGATGCCTTGACCGGCCTGCGAAAGAAGATCTTCGGAAAACCATTCTTGACTTTGTCGGATGCCCGGAATCTGAAGGTGGAATCTTTAATCGATTACCTGAAGTAGACAGAACTGTTTCCAGAGTTGGGGCAACCTGCCACTTTGTAAACAGGACACAGGTAATCAGTCTTTTTCCCATAGGTTTTCTTGGAAAACTTGTGCGACCCTAGGGGGCCTATTATGGAATACGATCATAATCGTATCGTTAACGTAAATGCGATTACGGTATTAACTATTCGATGTGACGTCATTTTTTACGATCATAAACGTAAATTTCTTATGATGGCATTTGAGCATTCGTTGAATCGTAAATATCTAAATGTCGTATTTTGTGGAGTGAATTTTCAACTGGAATTTTACAGAATGTTAATAAATCTTATTAATAAAAATATTATCATTGTTGTGAAAATGACATTTAAATTTTCTTATATTTAAGTCAAAGACAACTACTTTAAAACAATATGAAATGATGATCGATTTTATTAAGAATCATAAAGGTTTAGCTGTGGGGCACATAAAAACGAGCGATGCAAAAGAAAAGTGAAAATAACTATTGGAGAGCTAAGTAATTCCTTAAATAAAAATGGGCCACCCCAAAAAGAATTTCGGAAAAAATTTAAGCAAAAATGCTAAAATTAAAATTATTTCAGATTTGGGCAGACTATAAATTTAATATTAAAAGAAAATGCCAAAAAATTAACTAATAATTAAGAAATTAACTAATAGTTAAGAAATTAACTAATAGTCTCTAAGGGCATCCAAATTTTGCTGTAAAATCAAAGAAATCACTGAAAAATTTACGTTCTTAAATTCCGTATAATTTGGCAGAAATTCAGTTTTTTGTGTCTTCTGAACAATTTGAAAAAACCGACCAGAGCCCTTTTCGAATTTGTTGATTGGATTCTAACCTTAATATATCTTTAGTGAAGTTCGCAACCAACGTTTTATCGTAAATACATATGGCAATACATATTCAACTCACGATCGTACTTAATAATACCAAAATGGAACGTAATCATGACGTATGACTGTTACGAATGTCTAACGATTTCGAATTCCATAATAGGCCCCCAGGACATATGTCCAACTTTTCCCGGGGGTACATGGGCGACAAGGCATAATTACGAGGTGCCTTTCAGCAGACGCCTCCTTAAAAAAAAATGTGCTCATATGGATTCGAAGATGGGGATTCCCTGAGTTCTATTTAAGTTTTAAAAAAATCCAGACAACTGCAATTCAATATTTGAATTTGTATTGTAAATTGTTTAACTGTGGCGCATGTACTGTATTTTTCTAATTTTTACCGAAATTCATTATTACGTAGGGTTGTAAGCACTATACACCAGTTAAGCATATACTATTATGAAGGATACAAATTTTTAACAGAAAAACCAACAGTCGTTCGCACTAAGTTTATTCTAGCGGTTAAAATAAAGCAAAGTAAAAGCAAAGTAAAGTAAAGTTAAATTAAATTAAGCAAAGTGTAATAGAACTATTTTTTATCATTGATTTCTTTTTTTTTTTAATAATATACTTTTTTTATAATTAACGTTTTTTCAAAATTAAACTTTATATTTTTAATGAAACCTAGTGTTTTATTGCTGTAAAGCTAGTGAACTATATGTATTCATATTTCGATATTTTAAGAAAAAAAAAGTTAAAAAATCATAATAAGAATTAGAGCAATTCCTGGGAAATTTGATTTATTATTGAGGTGAAACTTTTTATGTCACGGCACGGTAGAGTAATTTTGCATGTTGAAGAATAGGAGCGTAACGGAAATTGAAACGCGTCATTAATTCGGTCAATAATTAGCTGATTTTCATAAATCTTTGAGTGTATTGTACATTCTGGATAAGCCAGCTAAAAATATAGAATGTCTCTACTCGTTGAGGAGTTGTAGTGGCGAATAGAGCCAATAATTCTATCAATAGGCAGACAAATATTTAAATTTTTCAATTATTTGTTCAGCCTACAAATTTCGTATTCTACCATCCTTGAAGTTTCACTTCTAATGCGCGTGGTGACCACGCACGTACTTTTTTCCGGGATAACGGGATAATTCTTTACCATCGGGATCCCGTTTAAGAAGCACTAAACCAGACGATATTTGAAAGTTTCGTTCCAATTTTCGATTGCTTTATATTGTAGAGAGAACTACATCCCTCTAACTAAAGCCAATTTTATCATCGCCAATTAATTTCAATGAGTTGTAGTAGTTAATCCTTTATTATTTGTTATTTTGATATGATTTTGGTTTTGTTTCATTCTTTTTACTAACGGGTGATTTAGCGTGAGGTACTATTTTCAATCTGGATTTTTTTACACATCACGCGTGAATAGTGTGAATGGATACGTCAATAAGCAAAATTGCCGTATTTGGATTAATAAACAACCCGAACATTATCAAGAACAACTGTTACAGATCTTAGATCTTTCATCTACCTGTTTACCCCTTCATCGAATCTAGCTGGAATAAAACTCATTTGGTGATATAATTAATATTTCAATATCTGATGTGCCTCTCCCATATATTTCAGGAACCAAAAATTAGGCATTTTAGTTTATTTTATTTTATTTTTGATTTTTTTTTTTTATAAACTTAAATTTGAACACAAATAGATAAGGAAAACGCTGAGAAAGAACAGACGTCCCTTGGGTAGGGCCAAAATGTTAGGGAGAGTTATGGGTTTAAGTAATTATTTTTTATGAAACTGTTATATGTTTGCTGATATTGCTTTCAGTAGTAGAATTATGTTCTATGACAAGCGACAATTGATTGTCGTATTTGTACATGTAGAATGGCTGATTCATGTAGATAAGATGATGATAGTCTTATGTTAAGCGAATGATGACTTAACATAAGACTAAGAAAAGGCCTAAGTTAAATATGAGTCATGCAAGTAAGATGCCTACACGACGATAGAGACATTTTACTTAGAACTAGGATGTAGCATAATCATGCAGAGCAACGCCTGCATGATAAAAGAAAAGAAAGAATGAAGAGGATGTTTTAACCGGCAGTCGAGAGACAACCAAGAAAGAATTGAAAAAATTAACAGTGTTTTTATTTTAAGGTAATCATTATCGTTTCTTCCTACATACAAGTATATTTCGATAAAATTCGTCACTTTAAAATAATCTTTAGGCTATTTTCAGGGAAAATATTACATAAAAACACAATTTTTGAGAATTTTTTTTCAATTATTTATTAATCATTCTTAAGTCTTGAATTTTCATTTAAAATGTTCAAAATATAATTCTTTTTGACTAGAATTAAATAGAATTTATTTGCAAACTAAAAATGCAAAGAAAAATAAATAATTAAATATATTTTAATTTTTTTTTTACCAAATAAAACGAATAAACTAAAAACATTTAACAAAAATTTTTGAAAAACAAAATTCTTCAATAAAACATCCATGCTGTATTTTTTCCATACATTTTATAGGTTCTTAATTAACGCCGTATAATATTGGTCGCTAAATTAGCGATCGATAGAAAACATGTACTAAGCCACATCTGCCAGATGATAGATGGCGCAAATCAAAGGTTTCTTTTCTCGTTGGAATATTTAAAAATAACAGAAAATCAGTTTTTTTTTCATTATTTTTATTCCTTTTTGTTTTATTTAGTTAAAACAATACCTTAAATAGCCGTCTCGTGAAATATTATTTGTTTTAATTTCATTATTTGTCTAAAAAAAGAATATTTAATTTTTTTAACCTCAAAAAATTACTCTAGTTAGGTACGCAACCAAAAAATTCCTTCAAATAATTTCAGTGATTCGAATATTCGAAATTAAGAAATTATATAAGAGAAATCGTTCTTTTGAGAAAGTAAATTAGCGCCCAAAAGAATTCCCAATAAAATACAGCACCAGAGTGCTATTATTATTAAGAATTATTAATTTCTATTTTTGTAGTACACTTTAAATTTTGGTTTAAGAATTTAATTAATTATAATCCAATTTTATATTTTTTCAAATACAATTTTGTGCAATTTAAAATTTTCTCGTTTTTAAAAATGATTCCTTAATTTTAAATAAAACAAAGAAAGTAAACGTGTTAAGCAATTTATTGCAGATTTCCTTTTTTTAAATGATTTAATAGAAACGAAATTAAATGAATTAAATTTTAAATGCACCAAAATAATTATTTTAGATTGAATAATTTTTGTTTTAAAAACAATTTTTTTCTAAAATAATTTGTTTTAGAATATGGCCAGTAAAAAAATAACGTTGTCAATATTTTTATGAAATAATATACCAATTTACCGGATCCTTACTCATTAATAAAAAAATAATAATAGTTCTGGAAAGTTTGTTCTGATTATGAGTGAATGTATTTAATAGTAGGTCCGTTTTATTTGCCACTTGCTCTGTAGTAGAGCAAATTTTTACATTGAAAACAAAAAGAACAAAAGAGCAAATCCTACACTTCTTTCATACCAGGTGTAGCTATTCCTCCCGTAAAGAGTGTGTTAGTTTTTTCTCTAAAATTAAACCTCGAATGTTGGTAGAACTGTTTAGAATCTGTTATTTATTTATGTATAAAATGGCGGCAATTGAAAAAAGATAAAATAAAATTAATATTATTTATATTGAAGACTATAATAGATATAATAATAAACATTATATTAATTTTAAGCAAAAAAGAAACAAAATATTCTTCCTTATTTTTATTTTTTAAAAAAACGTTCTTCCTTATTTTAATTTTTCAGGAAGTAGTCTTTTTGACGAAATATTGTATTATTTGTTTTGTATACACAATAGGGCTCGTCACGGGACTTGATTATTTTTGCGAAGATTTTTCGCAAGTTTGACAGATCATTCTGATTGGTCAGGGACTTCACAAGTTTGCGAAGGGCATATTTATTTTTGACATAAGCTTGGCAAATTTGCGAAGTCTTTTAAGCATTTTGATTGGTTCAACGAATTGTCAAAAATAATTTGCCGTTTCTCATTTCACTTCAATATGGCTGTTAAGCAGTGCTAACAACATTTGAATGAAAACTTGCTCCTACTACTGCTCGTTTTTTTTACCACTTACCCTGTTCCAGGGCAGGGTATGGCAAATAAAACACAACAAATGTGAGTCCACTATTTGATTAAACTTCTCAAAGTATTTTGTATCTTCTATTTGAATCCTGTGTAAATATTTCTTACGAGTTCTGTGTCCTATCTTAGTCGGTTTTACTTTCATGTGTAGTTAGATTTAGATTTTTGACTAATTTGAAATTTTGAGTTCATTTTGTATTTCAAAATGCCCTTTCCCTGAGACGACTGCTCTCTGCTTTATATTTATTTAAGTTGTAAATGTTTTTTAAATGGTTTCTCATCAGCATGTGTTCTCATATGGTTTTGAAGACTACGATTATATGCAAATGAACTATTGCAATTGTCACATTTAAATGGTTTCTCGCCAGTATGTGTCGTCATATGGATTCGAAGACTACCATTATGTGCAAATGACGTATTGCAATGGTCACATTTAAATGGTTTCTCACCAGTATGCGTCCTCATATGTTTTTGAAGATTACCTCTATGTGCAAAAGAGCTATTGCAAATATCACATTTATATGGTTTCTCGCCAGTATGTGTTCTCATATGGAGTCGAAGATAATCACTTCGGTTAAATAATCTATTGCAAGTGTCACATTTAAATGGCTTCTCATCAGTATGAAGGCGAAGGTGGACATTAAGATTCCGTTTGGTAGTATATTTTTTGTCACACATTGTACATCGGAACTTCGTAACTTCATCCGTCTTCTGATCGATTTCCTTCAATTCAGAATTTTTATGATTCTGGGAATGTAATGTTAAGTCGTCGGTGCTTAAAAATGGTTCTTCACACACCCCACAACTATGCCAAGTCAAATTTAATCGATCCTCTTGAGTTACATTATTCTTGTGCAAATATTTACCAATTTTTTCAGTTTCTAGTTCATCTTCAATAATTAGTTCGGGTTCTTGTTTAATTGAAACTTCTGCTAAGATAAATTCTGGTATTTCTTCACTGCATTTTGTAACAAATATATCAGTTTTGATTTCCGACATCTTTCCCGCCATTTTTTATTACTTTTCCTATAAAACAGTATTTTAATTAAAATTGTTTTTTAAGTTTTAGAAAGGCTACTTACAAAGATAATAATAACAAAATTCGAAGAGAACTTGACTATTACTAGTGATGTCGTCGAGCTGGTAAGCTTGTTTGTAAAATTATAATTGAAGATCGAGAAGTGCTGTTTTAAGATTTTGAGGACTTTAAAATTAAACACGCGTTTACTTATAGACAAAATCCTATTCTAAATTGCTTTTACCCCTGAATCAGATTGAAGCAGCAAAAGCAACAGCGAAAGTAGTGAATGCTGCTTTTTGAAACACATTAAACGACAGCAACAGCAACAGCAAAATTTTTGAGGAAGTCTTTTTTTCAGACTTATTCTTGCCATATTGAAACGAAATATATATAATTGCGAGAAATTTTTCCCAATATTATTTCCATTTCAAATATTTTTATTTCCTAAATATTTTTTTTGGAAAAGAATAAATTTGGGGCATTTCAACAGCAATAAAATGTATACAATTAGTATATTTCATTTAAAAATAAATTTGGTTTAAAATTTATATTGTTTTAGGACCAAAATATTAAAAATATTATTAATGATCTATTTTTATTGAGGTAGTTTTTAGAAAAAGTCTTTATTCCATTACCAAATTGCACATTTCTAAGAAATTTTTTATATCGCGTTGGTTTCTACTAATTACAATTTCGGGAAGAATTTACATTTAAAAAATGTTGTACATTTATTTTATGAGAAAGAGAAACTACAATAATATATAAATAATTGAAAATTGAAAAATAATAAATAGACCTAATTTTGTTTTCACGCGCTAGATACGTTCCTCGAAAACTCGCGTAAAAAATAGCGTAAGGGATTGGTTCTACATTTGAAAAGAAACTAAAATAATGTCATTAAAATACACGAATTTGTCGTTTTTAGGTAAATTGCCTTCTATTTTAATAATCTTTAATTGAAATAAAAAAAAATGCAATAAAAAATTATAATTTAACAAAGAAATTATATTTTATTCATCAAACAAAACCAAAAAACGAAAAAAATTCAAAAAACGATAATTCATATTTTCAAGGTTCATGCACTGTATTATAAGTTAAGCATGATCATGTTGTTAACTTGCAATAGCAACAGCAAAATTAGAAAAATAAATGAAGTTGCTGTTGCTGTTGCTGTTGCTGTTGCTGCTTCAATCTAATCCAGCCTTTAGCCTCAGTATAATAAACAGACAGTAATTTGACTAGGAAATGCAGAGAAATTAGACGCGATCTTCCCAATACTTCCTCTGAGAATGACAGAAAGAAAAAATTCCGCACAAAATAAGGAAAGAAAATTAAAATTTTTCATTAGAAAGAAAGAAGTAACCTATAAATCAAATATATTAAATTTTAACACGTGCTCCCTATAAGATAATTGTAGCAAGGGAGACAAATAATAGTTTTATTATGGTCTTATGCGTTTTCGGCAAAAGAATGGATGAAACGAAGAAAGCAAAAAATCCCGCGTGCTTCTTAAGCGCCTAATCCATGTCCTGACACTTTTTTCAAATTGTACTAAAGTTTTTTTCAAGTGTTAGTGCCTATTTAACAGCAGTTTTGATAAGCACGTGGGTTTTTTTAAGTAGAAGAAATTTTTTGTTATGTATTTTTCAAATATTTTTGGTGTTAGTGCCTGTATGAATTATTATTTACATAAATGTTAGAACTGTTTATTAAAGCTGAATGCATATTCATCTCTGTTCCACCAACATAGCGTAATCTAAAAAAAATGATAGAACATAAAAAGATAGCGGTTTTTTTTTATATACATTTTTTATTGAGAAAAAGCACACATGCATGGAAAATAACAAGAATGGGTGGCAAAAGCGGGTGTAAAATTCTAAAAATAAACGCAAAATTGGCGAGGTCATTCGTAATTTTTCACATTTTGTTCGCCAGTTTTCTTACTGTTTATTATACTGTGCTTTAGCCTTACCCTGGAGGCAATCTCGAAAAAAGTAAAGAACGCGTGAATTGTCAAAAACGTTAGCACAGTATAATAAACAGTAAGAAAACTGGCGAACAAAATGTGAAAAATTACGAGTGACCTCGCCAATTTTGCGTTTATTTTTAGAATTTTACGCCCGTTTTTGCCACCCATTATCTTTATTTTCCATGCATGTGTGCTTTTTCTCAATAAAAAATGTATATAAAAAAAAACCGCCAATTTTTCATGCTCTATCATTTTTTTTAGATTACGCTATGTTGGTGGAATAGTTCTAACATTTATGTAAATAATAATTCATACAGGCACTAACACTTAAAATATTTGAAAAATACATAACAAAAAATTTCGTCTACTTAAAAAAACCCACGTGCTTATCAAAAATGCTGTTATATAGGCACTAACACTTGAAAACAAACTTTGGTACAATTTAGTCTTAGAGGTACCAATCCATGAAAAAAGTTTCAGTAAATGGATTAGGCGTTTAAGAAGCACGCGGGGTTTGTTGCTTTCTTTCTTTCATTCATTCTTTTGTCCAAAACGCATAAGACTATTATAAGACTATTATTGGTCTCCCTTGCTACAATTATCTTATGGGGAGCACGTGGTAAAATTTAATATATTTGATTTATAGGTTACTTCTTTCTTTCTAATGAAAAATTTTAATTTTCTTTCCTTATTTTGTGCGGAATTTTTTCTTTCTGTCATTCTCAGGGGAAGTATTGGGAAGATCGCGTCTAATTTCTCTTCATTTCCTAGTCAAATTACTGTCTGTTTATTATACTGAGACGTTAGTGACGGTATAAATATTTTTGTGTAGGCAAACTCGACGCCGTCGATGAAATTTGTAATTTTTATTATTATTTGATATAATCTTTGTGTTATAAATTAAAATAGTTTTTTAGGAATTGTTAATTAATAAAAAAAACTAAAATACCGTTTTTAAATGGAATTTTCACAAAATAATTCACATACAAAAATTTTAAAATGACATTTGAACGCGTCCGTCACGTAAAAGTTGATTACAAATCAACTTTACAACGTCTTAACCGTCGCGCCTACGTCGAGATTGCCACCTCCCATACAATTCATATGAAATTAACTTTTATTTGACACTTCACGCGTCCGTCGCGTTCAATGCGTCCGTCGCGTCCGTCGAAATTGCCTCCAGGGTTATTTGACACTTCACGCGTCCGTCGCGTTCATTGCGTCCGTCGAGATTGCCTCCAGGCAGGGTTAATCTCCAATGATAACCATTTACATTGTGATAATTTATGTGTAGCTTGTAATAATTGTACAAATATTATTTGTCGTGTTTGTACAATAGTACTTTCATCTGAGAATGGACTATTAAAGAATGTATTTAATATATTCATTATAACATTAACGACATAATTAGTTAATGAACGATTTTTTGTTGGTAATGTTAACATAACATGATGAATATCAGATAAAAATGATTTCTCAAATAAATTCCACATATAATTTGATGAATAGTTTTCTTTCATTTCAACTTCTGTATCAATATAACAATGATTAAGAAAATCCACATATACTTCCTGAACTTCTGGTATACACTCAGGATGACATATTATTGTTACAATATCATCTAATGATAGAAGATTATTACATTTAATTTCTGTATAAACATTTTTTCCCATTGTACAACAAGCCAGCAATTTAACAAGTTCAACATGATATTTAAGTGGATTATCATCAGTTAATTTGTCTTGTTCTTGTTTTTTCATCATTGCTACAAATTGATTGAATGAAGCTTTATCATTGTAGAAGACTAAAACATCTTCTCCAGCATTTATAAGCTAAAGAAATTTTGAACTTAATAATGACAAACAAAAAACAAAAAACCGTTTTCTTTTAATAATTTACCTCTTGCATTACCATATCTTGGCATTTATGGTACGTATAAATTGATTTTCAGCTTTAACAATTGTTTGTAAAAATTGTAAATAAACAACATGAATTTCAATGCAATGTACAAAATGCTGTACAACTTTATCGGTTACTTCATTACATAATGATAAAGTACCAGGGGACCGAGCTTTGCACGGTAAGGCAAAGTTAAAGTACGCCGAAAAATTGCGAAAAATTTAAAATATAGAAATGTGAAAGTTCCTACATATCCATATGTTTCAATTTTCGGCAATTTTTCAACAAATTTTCGGTAACCTTGATTTCGGAATACTGTAAAGTTTCATTAAGATCGGACCACAAAATTCGAAGCCACCAGGCGAGGGGTATCGAGGGGAGGGGAAAAGTGAGTTTCGTAGTCGGAAAATTGAAAGCCCTTAGCTCCCTTAGTAATACTGTAAAGTTTCATTAAGATCGGACCATCCAATTCGAAAATACCAAGCGAGAGGTATCGAGGGGAGGGGAAAACGAATTTTCTCAGAGGTGAGACCTATCTAGATCAATTTCTAGTCCCCGAAAACCCTTAACTCCCAAGTTTCGTGAAAATCGTTAGACGGGTTTTCGAGATCGTTGTGCAAACATTCCTCGTATTATATAAGTAATTATCCTTGAATATAGCACAAACAGTTTTCGCTTCCAGAATCTAAAAAAAAAAAAAAAAAAAATAGAATGTATAGAAAAACAGTTTGATAAAATCAGGATCGGAAACATACTCCTGGATTTAAAAACAAATCCAAATGATTATGAAGTAAAATTTGATTTTGTTGATTGCCCAAACAATTTTTTAGTAAATCAAGTACAACTCCGACATTTCTTAATAGGCGTTGTTCATGTTTACGTGGTTTAACATTTCTACCTGTTCATAAAAAAAAAAAACAAAAACTATATAAAATCTTAGTACAGAATAAAAGAAATCTTTATACCAGTTGTTATACAAAATTTATTCATTAGCATTAAAATTTCTTTAACTTTTCAATATCCATCTAACTGTTCTGTACTCAAAGATGCTCCATATTCAGAACTCATATTAATTCCATCGGACTTACCAAAATCTAAATCTGGAACAAAAATTTTCCGTACAAAAAAAAAATTTAAATATCTTACTAGCCGTTGTTAAGGAACTTTCATCACGCGCTTTCGATTTATAAACCCATAGTTTGGATTTTTCAACACTTTGTCGAAGTATATCCAAATCCGATTTTATTTGTTTATACGATTCTACATCACTATCTGAAACCAAAAGTTGTACCTAACCAAAAACAAGAATAATTAAATCCATTTATTATCTTTTAAAAAAATTCGCAAATCTTGCTGAGTAAAAAACTGTGCGTTTGGACGACTCTTAAGACTGAATGCCTGTATCATAATCCATGGCGTCAGGAATGAAGTATACATCTGAAATGAGCAAATCGTCGAAAAGATAAAATTTGATAAATTATATTTTCATATTTCTTGCCAACCATTAGTGTTCCAATAAATAATAATAAATATGATTTTAACATAAATGCAGACGATATTAGTCTCACATTACGACGAAATATTTTCGGTAGTACACGATATCTTCGATTACGAACAGACAATTCTTTATCATGGAAACAAAACTTTGACAACATGTTTTGTTTCCATGATAAAGGGTTGTCAGTTCGAATAAGCTTAAAAACTGAAAGAAAATTTTCTTCTTATTTTCCAATCATACTGAAAGAACTTTATTATGTTTTGAATTAGAAACTTTCAATGCCGGCAGTACTCATCAATAGAACTGTCCAATAAACATATGGAAACATTCTTGTACGACATGGTGTTACCGTCTGAATAGCTTCGGTAAGTATTTTCATTGGTGTCTGATTAAAACCCCAAATAGAATACTCATCGTTATATGCTCCACAATCGACATGTTTACATAAATCTTCAAAATATCGAGATACATACATTTTGACTTGTCAAAAAATTTTAAATTTAAAACAAAAAAAAAAAACACCACAAAAACAATAAATTAATTAATAATCAAAATGGAAAATGAATAGAATTTTTTCGAAATAATTTATTTACATTGTGTTTGACAAAAAAAGAAATCATGATGAGAATTATTTTGTAGCGGATTGCTTTGTTCCATAAAAATATTAATTTTCTTTTTGTTTATGGTGAAAACACAGTGGAAACGGTGCAGCAAATTTTTGGGCTTCTAAATTTTCCAATTCGTTTACTACACTCATTAAAACAATTGAATCACCAATTTCGAGAAGGGCTCATATCGGTTTTTTTTGATATTGTACTTTCTTACCGTTTTTTTACCTTCACGTATAGACACATTTTCCATGAGCAAGAGGGACTCATATCTGTTTTCTAAAGTGGAAAAAAATGCATATCTTTCTGGAGATGAGACCTTTCCCAAATTAATTGAAGACATGTAGCTGATGTGAACTATTTCAAAGTCAATTTTAATTTGTGATTTGGGAGACCACAAATTGACGTATGCTCCAAATGCCAAGAAATTAGCTAATAATTAAGAAATTAACTAATAGTTCATAAGGGCGTCCAAATTTTACTCTGAAATCAAAGAAATCACTGAAAAATCTCAAGTAGTTGGTAGCACTATTATGGGTTTGGAGTTTGATTATATGCAGAGTCTCCCACTACCAGTTCTGCCCGTCCAGGAAGTATTTTATTTCCGCCAACTATAAATTTTGTGTGCATAATATGAAAACGGCGAAAGCAAATTTCTACTCCTAGCACGACGGTCAATCCCTCAAGGGACCCAACGAAGTGGCATCATGTTTAAATGATTATATTCGTGAAAAGGTCCCTGAAGAAATAACGGAGTTGCACTTATTCTGCGTTGAATATCCGGGACAAAACAAAAACAATCAGTCAGTCGAAAGTTTAAAATTTTCCTTTATTTTCCGTAAAGAGGTCAATCGTGCAATGATTGTGACAATGATGTTTTCTGATAAATAAACTGATTGTTTTATGATAAACATTCATATTATGCCATTTTATTACTAAAAACACCCAAATTCTTGGATCAATTTCGAAAAGGGCTCATCTTGGGAAACTGTAAGAGCTGTTTTTTTTCGAAACTCTTATAGTAACCAAAACGATTTCAGTATGTTATAACCTTAGATTAGGGAAAATATGGATAGGCCTTTCGCAGGGGAAATTGAAGCACTTTTGGAATACACTTGCGTTTTTTTGCTTATGTGTGCGGCGTAGTGGTGGCGTTGTTGTGGAGCAAAAAGGACGACCTGATCCTTCCCAGGAGGACTCTGGGAAACTTTTAGTTTATGTGTAATTTTTGCCTCCGGGGGTCGGAAATCCCGGGAACACGATGTAATTTTAATATAAAGTGAAATTGAAAACGCTTACCCTCTTTTTTATTTACAAAAAAAAACTTATATTCTTTTCCTTTTTTAACTCTTTATTATTCTCAAAACACTTTTTCGGAACTTTCTTTAAATTTAGACAAAAAACTTTCTTCTTTTGAAATTTACAAACTCCTTTTGCTTTTTCAACTCTTTTACAATTCACTTAAAACAAAAATTGGTTCCGACCAAAAAACTTTTCTTCTTTTGAAATTTACAATCTCCTTTTGTTTTTTCAACTCTTTTACAATTCACTTAAAACAAAAATTGGTTCCTACCAAAAAACTTTTCTTCTTTTGAAATTTACAATCTCCTTTTGTTTTTTCAACTCTTTTACAATTCACTTAAAACAAAAATTGGTTCCTACCAAAAAAACTTTTCTTCTTTTGAAATTTACAAACTCCTTTTTCTTTTTCAACTCTCTTACAATTCACTTAAAACAAAAATTGGTTCCTACCAAAAAACTTTTCTTCTTTTGAAATTTACAATCTCCTTTTGTTTTTTCAACTCTTTTACAATTCACTTAAAACAAAAATTGGTTCCTACCAAAAAAACTTTTCTTCTTTTGAAATTTACAAACTCCTTTTTCTTTTTCAACTCTCTTACAATTCACTTAAAACAAAAATTGGTTCCTACCAAAAAACTTTTCTTCTTTTGAAATTTACAAACTCCTTTTTCTTTTTCAACTCTTTTACAATTCACTTAAAACAAAAATTGGTTCCTACCAAAAAACTTTTCTTCTTTTGAAATTTACAAACTCCTTTTTCTTTTTCAACTCTTTTACAATTCACTTAAAACAAAAATTGGTTCCTACCAAAAAACTTTTCTTCTTTTGAAATTTACAAATTACCGTTTTTAAAAACAACGACCAACTGAAAAACGTTTTTAAAAAAAACAACGAACAACTGAAAAACGTTTTTTTAAAAACAACGACCGGTCAATTAAATAAAAAGAGTATATCCCGTTTTGGAAATCAAATTATAACTACCGATCGATAATTGATAATTTTTATCGATCAAGAAATTTTTTTTAAAAATAAGAATAAAAAATTTGTCAAAGTACTTTAAGTTCGTTGTACTCTGACCGATATTAGTTTTTTTTGCATAATTGACAAAAAATAATTATTTTTGGAAGAAAAATAATTATTGAAAAAAAATGTTCGCGTAATCAAATTTTTGATATCGTAAGAACAAAAATTGAATTCAAATAGCGTTATACTAAAATTTGTTAGTATACACTTTTTTTATGTATTTCGACATAGGAAATTTATGTCGAAACGAAATAATAATTTTATTAACATATTTTGAAATTGTTTATATTTCGAAATATGTTTAATAAAATTGAAATGATTACGCGTTTTTATTAAAAATTGGGTTTCGAAATGTTGGGTTCGATAACCGCTTTTTGGTCGGAAAAGATTTGTTGGTACAGGGTGTACCATAACATACCTTCCCGTTACTGAAAAAAAATTTTTTGTCGGCTTTTAAACAAACTTACAAAAATTGTTTGTTCAAAAGTCACAAAAAATTTTTATACTATTATAATGTTGATAAAAAAGGAATGGTATGTTTTACCATTTTTACATTTTGGTTTCTTACTATTCTAAATACTGTACTTATATTTAGTAAACAACAAAGTATTTCTATTTGTTTTTAATTCAGATGGGATTTCTACGGGGAGTTGTTCCTTATTTCGACAGATTAAATTTTGAAAATAGTTCTTATCAAGATTTTGTATCCAAAATGTTAAAAGACATTTTCCCTTCGTCTTTGTGCATGAGATATAAAAAAGAATTTGTGGTGGTTTCATATTTCTTTTCTCTAGTTTTTTTTTTATTTGGTATTTTTCTGCACGTTGTTCCGCAATGACTATATATTGGATATAAATATATATTAATATATATATATGAATATATTTAATTCACTTCGAGATCTCCTCAGGTTTTATTCGTGGACGTAGGTATAAAACATGTTCAATGTTTACCATTTGGCAAAGAACAAATGGGTGAACTTGAACTTGACCTAATTTTGAAATTTCATATGTAAAGAATATACTTTCTCTATGCTTATGGTTGGGTGTGAAACATTTTTTTTTTTTTCGTTCACAGAATAAAAGATTTTTGCGTTTAATAAAATAGGTGTGGTAAAGTTTTTTTTTGAAGTTTTTAGACAGGGTGTAGTTAAAATTTTTTTAATCGGTTGTAATGGACTCTTCGCATTTTCTTTCCGATTTGTATGGAAGTATTTAGGTCATCATGAACTTTTCGCACTACAAAAGGGCCATTCCATACTGCTGATAATTTGTGTTTCGTTGCTGCGTTCCTCAATAGTACTGTATCTCCTACGTGGAATTTTACGGTCTTTGAGTTTTTGTCATAATACTCTTTTGATTTTTCCTTAGCTTTCATGAGATTTTCCCTCATACTGGTGTGAATTTTTTGTAATTTATATTTGATAGTATTACAATAATCATCAAAATTGTATATGGGATCTGGTTTTTTCGTGAGGTTTGTGGGTAGAGCGCGATGGTAACCATACAAAGCATGAAGTGGTGTAAATTTACTTCCGCTATGTGGTGTGTGATTGTGTACAAGCGCGGCTTCCGAAAGGTACTGGTCCCATGTGTCAATATTGTCGTCGACCATTGTACGCAAATAATCGATAAGGGGTCCGTGAGTGCGCTCTAGTGATCCATTCGATTGTGGGTAGTAAGCAGTAGTTTGCACTTTTTTGATATGTAGTAACTTGCATAGTTTTTTGAACAATTCGCTGGTGAAATTTGCACCTTGGTCCGTTATTAATTTGTCAGGCACCACTAAATATTTTAATATTATACGTTGATAAAAACAATTTGCTATCGTACTGGCCTCGCCATCTGGTATAGCAAAACAATCCAGGATTTTGGTTAAATCGTCTTGAAAAGTTAGAATATATTTGTTACCTTGTTGAGAGATTGGAAGAGGTCCGACGACGTCCAAATAAACTTTTTCGAATGGACGATTGGCTGTGTCGGTTATTCTCATTGGCATTTTTAACTGTTTTCCCTTTTTGTTACGTTGGCATTTTGAGCATTTTTTAATATAAGTTGTTATATCAGACAGCATATTTTTCCAACGGTAATTTTTTCGTAAACGGTTGAAAGTTTTTTGGATTCCGGCATGCCCTCCTAAAGGTGAGTCGTGATGGGCTTTTAAAAGAGTTTGAATATCGTTTGGATTGGTTAAAATTTCAACTTCTTCTTCTTCGTCGGATTCCGATGTTTCATATGAGGCATTTGACTCTGTGTCTGATGGTACGACTTCAATGGGGTCCTTTAAATCTATTCTTATGGGTTCGTCAATCGGGTCGATGTTTGTAGGTGCTATTTCCAGTATATTTGTGGGTTTTTGGGGAAGTTCCACCTCATTCATTTGCTCGTTTTGTTGGGTTTTAGTGTGACTTCTGGTTACAACATTAATTTGGCTTGAGTTGAGTTCTACCGATGCTATATTATTACTTGTAGAATTTGGGGTGATTTTTGAGAGAAGTTTTTGTCCTTCTAAAATGGTTAAGTATGCAAATTTTAATTGTTCGGCAGTTTGAACTAAACCCTTCCTTTTTTCGCGCATTTCTAATAATATTTGGGGTATCGTCATTTCGTTTCCATTTTTGGTAGCAAGTAAAGTGAGGCAAATATCGATTAGACAAAATGTGCCTGATCGTCCGATTCCAGCACTGCAATGTATTAATAAAGGTTCATTTTCGCATTCGTGTGTTTGATAATGTTTAAATTCTTGGTAAAATTTCAAAAATTCTTTTGCAGTAAAGGGTGTTCCTGTATCGGGCCATTTATTAAATTGAAATTGTGTTACGTCGCGATATTTTTTTGTTGAAATTTCTGTAAGTCGGAAAATTCGTTTAGTAAAATGTGTTTGTTCTGTTAGTTTCAAATATACTATGGTGAAACCGATTTTTGTTAGGGGTATTATATGTTTGTCTCCCGTTTGTTTGGCCAATACTTATGACACTGAATTTTATTTTGTTCTATTAATCTCGTTAACATTACTATTGTTTTGCAATTGTTTTGCCAAATCATTAACCAAAAATCGTCTATTGTTTCCAATAAAGGTCCTTGCGTTAAAATGTACGTTGTATCAAGTTTGCTTATTTTCACTAAGTTTGCGTTTATATAGTCATTTTTTTCGTTAAGTAATTTTATTCGTGAATGATCGTATGGTAATACGTCTTCGTATCTGTTTAGTGGTTTCTTAAAAAATTTGAGGGCCTTTTTTGTCGTAAATCCGTCTTCTTTAATTTTAGTTTTTGAATTCGTTTCAATTTCGCGTAGTAGTGAATTCCATCCGTTTGTATTTTCTAAATTTTTTATTTGTTGTTCTAAATTAATGGTATCTAAATTTTCAAGTTCTTCAATAATTGTTTGTTTCGGGGTCATTTCTTCTAATATAGATCCTGATTCAAAGGGTGGGATGCGACTAAGAGCATCAGCATTCGTGTTATATTTTCCTGCTTTGTACTCGATTTGATAATCGTATTCCGAAAGTTTATGGTGGAAACGCACCAAACGACTTGTCGGATCTTTCACGTTAAAAACTCCTTTCAAAGGTTTATGATCAGTATAAACAGTAAATTTTCTACCATAAAGATAGCAACGAAAATTTTTGGTTTCCCATACAATAGCTAGTAATTCCTTTTCAATTGTGGAATAATTTCGTTCTGCTTTATTTAATGAGCGGCTAGCGTATGCAATTGGTTTATCTTTTCCTACTTCGCCTTGGGAAAGAACTGCTCCAATAGCTTCATTACTGGCGTCAGTTGTTAAGTTGAAAGCTTGAGCGAAATCGGGGTATATAAGTAGGGGGGGTGATATTAGAGTGTGTTTTAAATTTTGGAATGCCGATTCGCAAATTTCGGTCCATTTAAATTTATTATTTTTGCGTAAAAGTTTGTTTAGAGGTTCCGCAACCTTTGAAAAATTAGGTATGAATTTGCGATAATAATTTGCCAAACCCAAAAATGATTGGACTTGACGAATGGTTTTGGGAACTGGGAAATTTTGCACACAAATTATTTTTGAGGGGTCAGGTAGAGCACCTTTGGGCGTGCATTGGTGTCCTAAATAGACAATTTCTTTCCTAAGAAAATTGCATTTTTCAGGTTGTAATTTTAGGTTATGTGTTCTCAATCTTGAAAAAATTGCGTCCAATTTTAGGTTATGATCGAGTAAATTTTTTCCGTATATGACGATATCGTCAATGTACACAAAACATAAAAAACCTTGTAAACCTGACAATACGTGGTTCATAAGACGTTGAAAAGTAGCCGGGGCTCCAGTCAGTCCGAACGGCATCCTTAAAAAGTCATAATGTCCGAAAGGTGTGCTAAAAGCAGTTTTAGCGCTATCTTCTTGGTTTACTAACACTTGATGATACCCACTAGCGAGATCTAGTGTGGTGAAATATCTGGAATGACCAAGTTGGTCTAAAATATCTTCAATTCGAGGCAGGGGAAAGGCATCACCGATTGTAATTTCGTTCAATTTTCTAAAATCTACTACTACTCTCCATCGTTTTTCTCCATCGGGGCCATTCTTTTTGGGTACCACTAGTAACGGGGAATTCCATGGACTTTTGCTTGGAGTAATTATTTCATTGTCAAGCATTTCTTTTACCTGTTCTTGAATAATTTCGCGTTGTTTTTCGGGTAGGCGATACATCTTTTGGTTTATGGGTGCATGGTCTTGTTTTACTGGGATTGTGTGTTCGTAAGAAAGTGTGTGAGTCAATTTGTCATTTGGTAAATAAAAAATGTCGTTGTATTCTTTGCATATTTGTAATATAGAGTTTTTCTCTTCAATAGTTGCGTTTTCATCTAATCGTATGTTTTTCATAAGTTCTTCTATTCTATCATTGTGTATAGAGTTTTGATTGAGGTTAAATAAATATTGTATATTCCCTTCAGGCGATGGTTCTTCTGTTTCTTGTTCTAAATTGTATATTTCGTAATAGTTAAGGGGACGTGTGCTGAAATTAAAAGGGGCGATTTTCGCTCGTTTCATTTTGGTATTGAGTACACAAAGCGTTATTTTTCCGTTATCAGGCCTAACTAAACAACTTCCAAGGTATACTCCTTCGCTTAGTTCTTTCGACAAGCAGAGTCTATCTTGTTTGAAATCCACTTTTATTTGAATCAGTCTTCGGGAGCGAGGCGGAATATGAATTGCTCTCTGAGTCTCCACTTCATATTCCGTTTCGTCCCGTGCTTGATTCGTTAAAGTTTGTCCGTTCCATGAGCCACTTACAATTTTAACCTCTGATTCAGGTGTTTCCACCTGTTCGTTGGTGACATCTATATGGACCTTATCCATGGAATCTATGGTCGTACTTTTTTAAAATGGAATTCCGAAGTTATCTGCATCAATTCTAATTTCGGGAAAAGTTAAACGTTTATTTGGGCCTTCAATATTGCAATTACGAGAAAGGAAATCGAACCCTAAAATTCCATCTCCTGGAATTGGAGTAGTTTTTTCCACCACAAGAAATTTACATGATTGCGATATGGGGGGTGGGAAATTTGTAAGACATGTACCTATTGTTTTTCCGGTGCCGAAAACAGTTTGAATATTTGTTTTTTCTTCTTTATTTATTTTTATATTATCTTTTATTGACGATTTTTTAATTATACTTATATCTGCTCCCGTGTCTACTAATAATTCGGCCGGATTGTTTATTATTATTGGTAAAGGTACTTTTATTACGCATTTAGCAAGGGTAGGTAATTTTTGGGCGGGCTGACACCTTGTCTCGTTTTCTTGGGGGCTAAGGTGACAGCCCTGTTTTAGTTTTCCGTCTGTTTTATTGATGGGGAATTACTTTCATCCCATAATTTTTTTGCTATGCAGTTTTCCATCGTGTGTCCAGGTTGTTGACAGAAAATACATTTGTGCATATTGTCTACAGGGTCGTCGAGTTCCCTATTATCATTTGGTTCGTTAGATATCATGTTAATTCGTTTTGTTGGGGTCGGTAACGTTTGAGAATTACAATTGTTGTTCGTATGCCCATGTATTCGGCATCGACTACAATATGGTGTATTCATACGCGTACGGCATTCATTATACGTATGCCCAAAACGATTGCAAAATCCGCATGGTGGTCGGGGGTTCGATGGGTTTTGGTTGTTGGGATTATTGTAGGAGTCATTGATTCTCGGTGAGTTATTGGTATTATTATTATTGTTTCCTTCTTCAAAATTATGTCCTCTGTAATTGTTAATCCCACCGACGAACCTATTGTCGTTGTGACGATTGTTGTTGTTAAACGCGTTATTCTGGTAGCTGTTGTTCCTCCTCGCATTGTCGTTGAAATTGTAGTAACTGTTGTTGGGTCTGTTGTTGTTGCTGTTGTTGAAATTGGCGTTTCTGTTGTTGTTGTTGTTGAAGTTGTTGTTTCGGGTAGTACCGCTGTTATTGAAATTGTTATTTCTGTTGGTGTTGTTGTTGTTGAAGTTAGTGTTTCTGTTGTTGTTGTTGTTGAAGTTGTTGTTGCTGTTGTTATTGTTGTAGGAGTTGTTGTTTCTGCTGTTATTGTTGTTGAAGTTGTTGTTTCTGTTGTTGTTGTTGTGGTTGAAGTTGTTGTGACTGTTGTTGTTGTAGTTGTTAAAATTGTCGTTTCTGCCATTGTGGTTGTTGTTGAAGTTGGTATTTCTGTTATAATTGTCGTTGTTGAGTCCGTTTTGATTTCTGTTGACATTATTGTTGTAGTCGTGGTTGCTATTGTAATTGTCATTTGAGTTGGTTACGTTTCGTTCCTCTGTTTGGGGGTAGAACATTTGCGACATGGTTGGTGTGATAGGATTCAACAGATTTGGAGTATTTAGAGTAAATTGTCTTTCCGCAGATTCAAGAAATTCCGCCTTACTTGTCAGTGCATCGAAATCTTCGTGCTTTTCGTGTAGGAAGAACAATCTGTGATTTGAGTTCAGTATTCCTGCTTGGAAAGTGAACATTGCGGTTTCTTCTAGATCTTTTACTACAGAAGCATAATGGTTTGGATGCCTCTGAATAGCCTGATTGATGCATTCTTTTAAAAGTGATTTCATGCGCCCCGCGAAACCTGTAAGAGTTTCACCAGGCAATTGTTTTGAATTTTGTAATTCATGTATCAAGGTGGCGTAAGGTCTTCTGGAAACTAATTTAGAAATTAAAGTATCTAAAAAGGTTGTCAAATCGGTTACAGATATGTTATCTAAAAGTGATGCGGCACGTCCACGAAATCGTGTGGGTAGTAAAGAGACAAGTATGGGTTGTTCGTCCTTACTAAGTATGTCATGGATTGTTTGACAGCACTTAGCAAAAACTTTTACTTCCGACGCTAAATTTGGTCCGAGTTCCGCGTGAAGTAAAGGGATTGAATTAAAAACGAATTGAGACACTTTGTTGCAATCTATGGACATTTTGGTTTCTTTTAATTCACTATTTAAAATTATATCGGCCTTAAAATCTAGTTGTTTTTTTAACAAGTGTTTCCTAGGGCTTATATTCTCTGGTAAATCGTTGGTAGTTGGAGATTTTGGTGTTGGTCGTGCGAAATGATGTGGTAAATTTGGAGCAGAAAATATACGTCCGCTTCTGGTGCGCCCAGGTTCGAGCGTTGTTGGTGATCCAAAAACTGGACTGGTGTTGTCGAAGGAGAACTCGTTTATTTGCTCCTCAAAAGTCAGTTCGTGCACCTCGTTATGTGTTTCCGAAGTCAAATCTGGTTGAATCATTCGTCAATTTGCCACAACTGTCTTATTTTTAGATTCGGGGATCTGAGATTTTTAATGCTTAGCAACTCAGATCCTACCGGCTGCGCCAGATGTTGTGGAGCAAAAAGGACGACCTGATCCTTCCCAGGAGGACTCTGGGAAACTTTTAGTTTATGTGTAATTTTTGCCTCCGGGGGTCGGAAATCCCGGGAACACGATGTAATTTTAATATAAAGTGAAATTGAAAACGCTTACCCTCTTTTTTATTTACAAAAAAAACTTATATTCTTTTCCTTTTTTAACTCTTTATTATTCTCAAAACACTTTTTCGGAACTTTCTTTAAATTTAGACAAAAAACTTTCTTCTTTTGAAATTTACAAACTCCTTTTGCTTTTTCAACTCTTTTACAATTCACTTAAAACAAAAATTGGTTCCGACCAAAAAACTTTTCTTCTTTTGAAATTTACAATCTCCTTTTGTTTTTTCAACTCTTTTACAATTCACTTAAAACAAAAATTGGTTCCTACCAAAAAACTTTTCTTCTTTTGAAATTTACAATCTCCTTTTGTTTTTTCAACTCTTTTACAATTCACTTAAAACAAAAATTGGTTCCTACCAAAAAACTTTTCTTCTTTTGAAATTTACAATCTCCTTTTGTTTTTTCAACTCTTTTACAATTCACTTAAAACAAAAATTGGTTCCTACCAAAAAAAACTTTTCTTCTTTTGAAATTTACAAACTCCTTTTTCTTTTTCAACTCTCTTACAATTCACTTAAAACAAAAATTGGTTCCTACCAAAAAACTTTTCTTCTTTTGAAATTTACAATCTCCTTTTGTTTTTTCAACTCTTTTACAATTCACTTAAAACAAAAATTGGTTCCTACCAAAAAAACTTTTCTTCTTTTGAAATTTACAAACTCCTTTTTCTTTTTCAACTCTCTTACAATTCACTTAAAACAAAAATTGGTTCCTACCAAAAAACTTTTCTTCTTTTGAAATTTACAAACTCCTTTTTCTCTTTCAACTCTTTTACAATTCACTTAAAACAAAAATTGGTTCCTACCAAAAAACTTTTCTTCTTTTGAAATTTACAAACTCCTTTTTCTTTTTCAACTCTTTTACAATTCACTTAAAACAAAAATTGGTTCCTACCAAAAAACTTTTCTTCTTTTGAAATTTACAAATTCCCGTTTTTAAAAACAACGACCAACTGAAAAACGTTTTTAAAAAAACAACGAACAACTGAAAAACGTTTTTTTAAAAACAACGACCGGTCAATTAAATAAAAAGAGTATATCCCGTTTTGGAAATCAAATTATAACTACCGATCGATAATTGATAATTTATATCGATCAAGAAATTTTTTTTAAAAATAAGAATAAAAAATTTGTCAAAGTACTTTAAGTTCGTTGTACTCTGACCGATATTAGTTTTTTTTGCATAATTGACAAAAAATAATTATTTTTGGAAGAAAAATAATTATTGAAAAAAAATGTTCGCGTAACCAAATTTTTGATATCGTAAGAACAAAAATTGAATTCAAATAGCGTTATACTAAAATTTGTTAGTATACACTTTTTTTATGTATTTCGACATAGGAAATTTATGTCGAAACGAAATAATAATTTTATTAACATATTTTGAAATTGTTTATATTTCGAAATATGTTTAATAAAATTGAAATGATTACGCGTTTTTATTAAAAATTGGGTTTCGAAATGTTGGGTTCGATAACCGCTTTTTGGTCGGAAAAGATTTGTTGGTACAGGGTGTACCATAACAGCGTTAAAAACATGAATTCGGGGGGACAACATTGCAAATGGGCTAAAAGCTCATGCATTCTGTAACATCCGAATTGCAAAAAAATGTTTGCGTTTGATTGCTAAAAAAATCAAGTTTTTCTTAAACATACAAAATTAAATTATTAAATAATAATTATAAACACGTATGTGCCTATATATGTCCTTTCCTGTGTAAACCAATAGCCGAAAGCCATTTCATACGTAGAGCCTCATTTTTTGGAAACTTTAAAACCAAAAAAAAAACATTTAAAACTGAAAATGCTGAATTTTCAAAAATTTCAACGAATTTTAAGAATTGCCCCCATTTTAACCAAAAAATGACTGTTACTGGTAGATTTCGTCAAAATCATAATAAAAAAAAAGTGGGATTTGACATTTCGGCGTGGTTTAAAAAAAAACCAATTTTTTACTAATTTATGAATTAACATAATTTCTATTTGATTACCAAAAAGTAAATAAACACCATAAAAACTTTTTTTTATACGTCAAGAATGAAAATTCGCACGTTTTAATAAAAAATATGTCAAACTTAGTTGTGAAAGAAAATTCCACGAATTTTTGGATGTTGTTTGTTATTACACCCAGAAATTAAACACTTTATATAGGAAATTTATTAACTTTGATTATTTAATTCAAAAGAATTTGGTTTGGAATCCGAAACGCACTAAAAATTATAAATTAAAAAAACGCAATTTTTTTCCCCTCCAAATTTGACAGTTCGGCGTGATAATAAATGCTTCAGACACAGATATCGTAAAAACGAGTTAATGCCTACGCTTGGTTATAACGCAGTCCAATGGTTAGCACTTTAAAAAAAAAATACACCCTTAAATTCCATACAGTTTGGGAGAAATAAAGTTTTTTGTGTCTCCTGAATAATTTGAAGAAACCGACATGAACCCTTTTTGAATTTGGTGATTCAACCAAATACGGGTCTTTTAAATTACCACAATTGTTACTTAAAACTAATTAACTTTTTGAGTTTACCATAGACGCCGTAGATTTTCTTGAGTCGAATTTATTGTAGCAGCTATTTGATTAGATACAGGACTAATCAACGGTTCTTGTTGTTGTATTCTATATGAATCGAAATTTAATTCTAGCGGTGACATTAACTTTGTTTCCAAAGAATTTCTTTGTAAATAATTCAATTGTAAATCAAGATGTTCGATAATTTGTTGTCCCAAATTTATATCAATTCCATTTATTGTTGATAATGATTTTGTGACTTCATTACAAGCTTGTAAATAACCATAATGAAAATTATAGAAAGCATAAAACGAGATTTCAAAATGATTAGAAAAATTTAGGTATGACGAATTTTTGCACTGCTTCACTTCACTTCCATTCTATAAAAATAAATCAAAGAAATAAAAAATAGTATTATATCGAATAAGTAAATTAAAAAAAGGGAAATTGTGAACTATGAACTACTACCATAAGCAAAATTCTTTCCGGTAACAAAAAAAAAACAAAGCTTTCCCGTCCGGTAATACGCGCTTAATTGTGAAAAAAACGTGCTGTTCGATATTGCATTTTTTTTTAATTAATAAAAATAATTTCCATAAATTGTGATTTAAAAAACTTTGTATATATTTATGAAAATTGGAAAATTAAATCTTAATTGTAATAGAAATATATAAGAAAAATTTGTAAATAAATTATGTGCGAAAAAGGTGGAAACGGTGGAAACGTCACGTAAGGTAATCTTTGTGTTTGGTGGAATTCGAAGCGAATTATGCATTACGAACTGCTCCAATCTGGGCAGACGATTGATTCCATTCTCTACTGTCAACAACTAACGTGATGCAATTGAGGTAAAGTGGCCACAATCGATCAATAGGAAAGGCGTATTTTTCCATCAGGACAATTCCATGCAGCACACATCTTTATTGACTAGGCAAAATTGAGAGAGCTTGGCTGGGAAGTTTTGATGCATCTACCGTATAGTCCCCAACTTGCTCCGTCCGACTACCATTTGATTCGGTCTCTGCAGATTTCCTTTAACAGTGTAAAGCTGACTTCAAAAGTGGCCTGTGAAAATCCCTTGGTTCAGTTTTTCGCCCAGAAATCCTAGAAATTTAACAGTGATGACATAATGGTTTTACCAGAAAAATGGCAAAAGATTATGGATCAACACGACACATATTTGGTTTAATAAAATTCATTTAAAATGCAATAAAAATGTGTTTGAATTTTGGTAAAAAAAACGTCACGTACTTTTTCCTTGACCTTCTATACGTTATTTTTAGTATTGAAGGCGCCATTTGCCTAATCTGCACCCGGCGCTGAAATAGCTTGGACCGGCGTTGATTACAATAACAAAAAACGTAACGATAACGCAAACAATTTGTTTCGTTTTTCGTTACACAAAAACAATAAGTTTTATACAAATGGTCAATTGGTTATACCCAGTGGTCGAAGTGGCAGGTTAAAAGTGGTGGGATGGTTTCCATTTAAAATTTTTTTTTTTCCGAATTCCAGTTTTCATAATTTTAAACGTCAAACGAAATCTCGCTGCCAGATCGAAACACTTAAAAATCTCTTTCTCGAAATCACGAGATTTAAAATTTAAAAAAATATGTTCCGGGATGCAATATATATTCCCCAAGAAGTGGTGGGATAAATTTACAATTATTTAGAAGTGGCGGGATGGCATCCCACCTCATCCCTCCTCACTTCGAGCACTGGTTTTAGGTGTAATTAAGAACAAGAATTACAACACACACAAATTATAATTCTATTCATAAAAATTATATTAAAGAATAAAATTTCATTTTTAACAAGTTCTCGAGAACGAAAATTTCCAGGCAAATTAATAAAATTTTATCGAATTGGCATCAATTATCATCCGTTATTATGAACATGAGAAAAAAAACAACTGGGACCAATAATATTAATTTAATAAATTCAAGCACGACGATTGAAAGACCTTGTAATGATCCTTCACGTACAAATTCCGAGTATCAAATGGTTGAATTGTCTCAAGTCTCTTCTCTTCTATATAAAAAACATAATGATATTCTCCAACTGACACGATTATTCCCTATAATAACAATGGGGGTCGTTAATGGTGCTTGTTGCATTCCAAGTGGAAATTACACAAATATTCCAAACTATAATACCGTGATTTAATTATTAGTTTAATTGCAATTATTAATAATGAAATTCCCGAAAAATTGCATCCGCACTGCAATGGTTTTAAAGGGTAATATGTGTTGGTAAGAATGAATATCAAACAATTGGTAATATTGGTTTATTACCAAATCACGGTAATGAGAATACAATAGTAACGGAATTAACTCTTGGTGAACGGAGAAAGAACTACGAAGAGCAAGTATTAAAATCCTTACTTGAAAAAGGTATCATAAAAGAATGTGACTGTCATAATTATGAAAATACTACCAATGTTATAATTTAATTAACAATGATATAAATGGAATTCATAGTATTTTCCAGCTAACAAATCATTTGCATCCAATTAATATTAATTTATTAAATGACAATAATATACTTGAAAAATATGATTCGATCCAGCAAGTTTTATAAGAATTTGTTCTCGTTACTCGGAAAAAATATGAAGCACGCAAAGTATATTTAATAAATAAATGGCAAAATAAGCCAGATAAATATGATAAATTGGAAGCTATTTCTAAGACATCTACAGACGAGATGTGAGAAAACGATCTAAAGAAGCTAGAACGCCAGAAAAGAATACGCCCAACTGGATAACAAATTTTTACCCTCAAGAAATAGTACAAAAATTACTTTTGTTACAAACTTAGAACCAACACCAATATCAAGATCTAGATCAACATCAACATCAACTTCAAGATCTAGATTGTCAGAAGTACTATCCGCCAGTAAGAGAAAATGTTGTCGCAATATGCCGTCAACTACGTCGGCCTAATGTCTCAATCCATTCTGATTGTTATTAAGCAGAGAAGAGTGAATTCAGGTAAAACAAATTCCATATTAAATTAGCACCTTTTTAATAATTTGAATATATTTTAGACACATCCAAAACAAACTTGTGAACTCAGTGAACCGAACAAACAACATTAATTTAAGTATTTATATTTAGAGAAAAAGAAATATTGCAAAATTTTGTAATGCATTTTACCAATATTTTAAAGTAGAAATCCTTACCAATAACAAACTGTATAAACAATCATGGTTAAATAATATGTCGTGTAAATCGATTCTAAAAATTCAGGATAATAAAAAGGAGCAAAATTACATAATGATATCATATATACCTGATTTCACCAAATTTCCATCATTATCATTCAATAATGATATGATGTTGATAATTGGGAATTTTCCATTCGGTATTACAGCAAAACATAAACAAATTGAAATATAGTTGAATCATGAGAAATTAAATCCGGTAAATTTCAAAAACGATGGACTGACTTGGAAATAATATCTAGAATTCCAAGATGTCGTCAATAAAAATGACAACAATGAAAATGCAATATTGCATTATCTTCTGAGAGCCGAAAGTGCATAGTAATTTTATAGTAATTATTTTTTAATAATACTAGGGGGCTCCGCCCCTGCTCGCTTCGCTCGCCAACCTCGGGTCCCGGAGTGGAATTCGAGTAGATTTTAGTTTTCGTGTAATGTAATGGTAAAAAATAAAACATAATAGAGTAAGAAAAAAAGAATGTAACTGCTTTTGTGATTTATTTCACTGCTTCTTCAAATACAATGCTTTTTATGACCTTTTGTTCTAGCTTGCACTCTATTTATATACCTCCTCTGCTTCTACATCGTGATAGAGCGACATACAGTTGACCATGTGTGAATATTATTTCTTCTGACGTGATGAAAAGGCCAACTTTTTCAAAACTTTGTCCCTGTGATTTATTTATGGTCATTGAAAAAGCAAGTCTCACAGGGAATTGAGTTCTTTTCAGCACAAATGGCATATCTAAATCACCTCTCGTGTCCTATGTTATTCTTGGGATTCCTACGATTTCTCCCTTTTTGTCACCCGTCAATATTTCACACATCAGTATGTTCCGTATGATTCGTCTAACCACTAATCTTGTGCCATTTACATAATCCGTCGGTGATGCACAAATTTCGGAGTAACATAACAATAGATCCTATTTTAAGTTCTAATTTAGCCGGTGGCATTCCAGAAGGTGTAAGAGATGATAGATACTCAGGCGGATATTGCAAACTCACATTTTCTCGATCAGCGTCGTCCCCTGCAAGAGTTTCAGCTTCATCGATAGATGCGCATATTTCAATATCGCACGGTAATCTACCAAAAATAGTTAGGTTAATTTTTTTGACTTCTTCGTTGCGATTTAGTATTTTGGTTATTGGTTATACTGTATAACCAACAACCAAAATACTAAATCAAACTTATAATCGACATATTCGCAAAAATAACACTTTTGCATTTGCTTCTTTCTATCTCACTGTTTTTGGACTCAGTATAACCATAAAATAAGGAAGCCATAGAATTTGAAAATCAATCTCAGTATGGGAACAGTTTGCCCCGGGAGTTTCATTAGTATTGAACGGTCAAAATTGAGAGTGTGTGTGTGATTTATCGCATTACCACCTCTTCAAAATAATTTGAATAAAATGATTAAATGGGACGCCATTTTTATTCTGATATTCTCCTAAAAAATTTCTAAATAATTATGAAGGACGAATCAAAGCAGAGATTAAAAAAAAAATATTTTACTTATTCAGAAAAGGGCATGGCTGGTTTTCAAAAGGAAAAAAAAATTTATTTATAAAATATGGTCTTATACAGGGTGAAACAAAATGAGCGTTGTGTATTATTTAGGAGCCATTAAGTCCATTGCAGTATGCGCTGTGGCTCCATCTTGTTGGAACCAAATGGTGATTTTCCACAGCTGGCCTAAAAATTTTCCAACATCTTCCGATATTGAGCACTATTAATGGAAATTGCAACACCGTCTTTATTTTGGAAGAAATTTGGACCAGTGATCCTCTCAGACGATACACCGCACCAAACAGTACACATAAGTGGGTGTAATTCTCGCCGATGAACTGCTCTTGGATTCTCTGTAGCCCATATCCTGGAGTTCTGCTGGTTTACGAAGCCATTTTACTTGAAATGGGCTTCAATGCTCATTATCAAATTGTTAAAACAATGGACCGTTATGTATTGTTCCATTTCACATTCCCCATTACAAAATCCTGTAATAACATTTTTAAAAAAATTGAACAAAAAATTATCAATAATTCACTCTACAACATTTTGCGCCACCCTGTCTTTCTTCTAATATGTACATATAATTATCCTATGATTGATTCTAAGCTACATAGTTTCTACGAAGAGAGAAAACGGGGAACGGTTCAAACACAAATGATTTTTTTCCTTTTATTTGATCTATATTTTTTTTACATGCAATCTCAAAGACGAGGGGGACAACGTTTGCGAAGACAAAGGTGTTTGATTTTTTGGCAATATGAAAATATTGGGTTTAAAATAAATTTTTCTTCTACAGGAACTTACTTTCAATTTGTTGTGATTTGATTCCATGAAATATATAAATATATTATAATACAATTTCTGCTAGAGTTTCTGGACAAGTGATGTTTTGAGGCAGAGGGAAATACATTTTTTCTGTTGTATTATCACAGATTGTGTGGTTTTTTTTAAAGAAATTTTAAAATCAATGTGCCGATCTGTGAATACATTTTCTATAAAACAAAATTAGGAAAGGTCAGTTTTTTAAGCGATTTTATGTTTTTTGTTTTTTTTGCTAGCTAAAAATTTTTTTAGGAAATGCATATAAATTGCAATATCGGGAAATATATAGTAAATATTTTTCTTAAGACTTATGAGGAAAATCTCTCTTAGTCAACAATTAAAACTGGAATAGGTCAATAAAAAAATTATTGTACTTCAAACAGATGTAATTGCAGTTCAGCAAGGGCACGTGAAGCCGAGAGAATTCTTGCCAGGAAAGGAAGGGGTAGGATATGTTAGTGGGTTATTTGTGGATTTGGAAAACAGCTAAATAAACTATACGCATACATAAAGCAACAAAAAATAAATAACATAAATAATTCATACTTAGTTTAAAGCAAAATTAAAATTAAAAAATAAATAGTTTGCATTCTATAAAAAAACTGAAACAAAGTATTCTATTAAACATACAAGATTCTAAAAAATAAAAGCAAAGCATTCAATTTCTGCATAAAATATTGCACATTAAAGGTATGGAAAACGCGTACGTGTACAAAAATGGATTGATTATGTTTTCAGTTTTTTTAATTTGTTTTGAGAAGATTTACTTGAAGACTTTTTTGAATTATTCATTTTAAAGGAACAATGCTTTCTGAGGAGAACTAAGATCATGTAACTAAGCACTTTTTTTCTATGATCAAAACACGGGTTTTCTTCACAGAACCAATGCCCGTATAAAGAATTGGTTTCTTCAAAACATTTAGCTTCTATAATTTTTTTAATGTTTTTAACCTCCGGGCTTTCTTCAAAAATGATATTAAAAACATTGAAATGTAGATTAAAAATCTCGGCACACATATCAGTCGGATTAATTAATTTGGCTAAAATTTTTGAAAAAAATTAAGGCTTCGGAAGCTTTTGTCATTGAAGATTCTGACTTAATCATGCATGCGCAAGAGTCTAGACATTTCAATTTCGCAAGAACTTTAAATAAAATGAAACCAGAAGCGTTGAGCACCTGTGTCATTAGGGCTATCAAAAATTTTAAAATCTTCGTGTTCAATTTCCGGGTCGTCTAACGGAGAAAAGGTGCGAGAAGTTAAATCTAATCCAGTTGTGTCTTGGGTAATATAAGATTCTTCTGAATTCAATATTGCCTTCCAATCCAAATTTAGAAAATCGTCGTCATCTGCTTCGCAATTGGTAGCGTTGGACGAATACACCAATTTCATAGCCATTATTTTGGCAATAATGAAATTAAATTCAAATAAGGATGGGTGTGTATTATTGCCTCCATGCGCCCTTATCTGACCGAATAAGTTTTCTATTATATCTTGGTTAAGCCTGGATGTAAACAAGAACTTAATGTCTAAATTATCCACGCACTCGTCTAGCAAACATAAAATGCCGTTAATGGTTTGCAATAAACCCGATTTTCAATGAATGTGACCCGGAATATATACATTGGAAATATAATCCTTCATTTCTTCTAAAAATATACGAAATGGATTGTCTTTCTGGAGCGCTGAGTTGAAAACATTACGATTAGAAAGAAATTTACTATTTAGACAATCGAAAAGCTTATTCATTTTTCTTATAAATTCAGCTGTAGGGAGGGCATTTTCTTTAATATCACCGCCAAATTTATTTATATTGTGACGTGTTTCTCTTTCGGTTCGATGTTATTAGAATGATAACACTTTTTATTTATGTGAATTTAGTGTATAAAGTTTATTTATAATTATTTCTGCGTTACAAAAAATATTTGTCTTTCAATAATTTAATTATTACAATTTATTTATCACAGTTTTAGAGCTTCACTATTTTAATTACTTTTAAGATCAAAGCTTTAGTTTTACTCCGAATATTTCAAGTTCACAGTTCGGCTTTCTGATTTGAATTGATTTGAGTGCACCATTCTTTTCGCCTATAAAAATGTCCCATCCTGAATATACTAGAAAAATCTATGTGGCAATACTTTCGAATGCTCTACAGATTTTAAACATTTCTAAGAATTATTGTTTTGTTTTGTGACATTCGAGAAACGTCATTATTGTTTTGTTATTTGTTTATTCGAGAAATGTCACTGTGGTCGTGCAAAAATTAATCGGGTGTTTCTGTGCTCTTTCCAGAAGTATCTTATGATTTAATAAGAAGTAAATCATAAAATACTTCTGGAAATTTGTAGTGATTAGTGCAATATGATAGAAATATCGAATCCCTGCCCATACACTGTGGCTAAAGACTTGCGTAGCCAATTTAACAGACATTTTTTGAAAGCTATTGGGATTCACGTGGGCTTCTGTAAGTTTAGGGCAGGCTTTGACAACCGCAAACTTCTCCTGCAGATATAAATCAGTAATTACTGACCAACTTGCAACGACGGTTCTATCGGGATTTTCTGAGCCGGAATTATAAAAATCTGTATTCATTAGCTTTGTTCGTGCGGATTTGACAATATGGGGTATGTCATAAAACCCATATATTTTTTCCCCCGAATAGCTAAAGGAAGGATTATTTTCCGAAAGGGACAAACTCTTGTAAAGGGCTCTATTATTTGAGCCTTGATCGCAGGTAGTACCTCGAATATGTAGCCCCATTCTTTGACAGATTTCTATATTTTTTAAGAAAAGGGGTTTCAAAGTTTCACAACTCATTCCGTTATTGGAAATAAAATAACTTAGAATAAATTTCCAATTTTTGAACATACCGCGCACCATAAAAACAAGAATTTGCTTACCAAAAATATTTTTACGACCCAAACCATCGTCAACAAACCCTTCGATTTGGTCTTCAATGAGATTATATTTTAAATCGCTTCTAATTGAGATTTCATCAAAAACCAGAATAGCATTGCGAGATAATTCGTCCATTGTTTTAACACGCGCATGAATCAAATCTAATACGGTTGAATTAAAACCCGGAATTAAATTTTTTATTGGTAACCAACGATTCAGAGACGAGTAACTCGGTAGGTGAAATTTAAGAACTTCTCGCATATACTTATAAGTCGCCGCCGAATTGTAGTATATGCTTTGTGCCAATATTTTTTCTTCTTCCGAGTAAGTATTTTTTTGTTTTAACAATAGTTGGCAAAATGTTTTAATATTGTCATTTCCGGCAAGCAAATCACTTTTTTTTTGGTTTTTTCGAGCAATTTTGAATCTGGTTTTATTTCTAAAAAAATTTTTTCTCAAGGAAGTTCGATGCTTCAACATTCGTTTTAAGCATTTGACTTCTTTCTCTAGTTCTTCAACTTTGTTCATATAGAACTTTATATTTCGCGCTGACGTGATGCAATAATTGCAGGAAGGTTCGACTACTGCATCTGTTTCAAAAACAGAGGGATTGCAAAAAGTAGTTGGAGGAGGTGTTGGTATTCCTAAACCTGCTATTTTCGAAGCAACAGGTATATTATCCGAACGCGTAATTGGAAGAAATAAGCTCGGTTTCGAATACTTAAAAAGTCTTCTTGCTCGTTCGGTGAAGCAAAGTTCATCAAAATGAATGGAGCAGACGAATTTCCTAGTTTGGTTCGGGTTTACCTGACATAAATCAATCCACTTTTGTTTCGTAGCTTCATCAGAAGGAAAATTATAATAGCGAATTCCGGGAGTATTTTTTTTTTCGTTTCCACAACCAGCTACACTACACTTTTGATATTTATGAGAATTCATTTTCACACCAAATTAACAAATTGCTAAAAGTAATTGAAGCAACAACACAAAATATAATTGATTTATAAGCAATCAAACACAACTCAATTTACGCAAAGCTCATGCAACTATAAAAATTATTTTCTAAACTGCAAAGAGATAATCATATAAAAAAAATATTCTCTATGAATGATTCTGAAAAGGAATTAATGCCTTAAAAATATAACGGTCGAAAAAATCGGTTAAAAAACTGACCTTTCCTAATTTTGTTTTATAGAAAATGTATTCACAGATCGGCACATTGATTTTAAAATTTCTTTAAAAAAAACCACACAATCTGTGATAATACAACAGAAAAAATGTATTTCCCTCTGCCTCAAAACATCACTTGTCCAGAAACTCTAGCAGAAATTGTATTATAATATATTTATATATTTCATGGAATCAAATCACAACAAATTGAAAGTAAGTTCCTGTAGAAGAAAAATTTATTTTAAACCCAATATTTTCATATTGCCAAAAAATCAAACACCTTTGTCTCCGCAAACGTTGTCCCCCTCGTCTTTGAGATTGCATGTAAAAAAAATATAGATCAAATAAAAGGAAAAAAATCATTTGTGTTTGAACCGTTCCCCGTTTTCTCTCTTCGTAGAAACTATGTAGCTTAGAATCAATCATAGGATAATTATATGTACATATTAGAAGAAAGACAGGGTGGCGCAAAATGTTGTAGAGTGAATTATTGATAATTTTTTGTTCAATTTTTTTAAAAATGTTATTACAGGATTTTGTAATGGGGAATGTGAAATGGAACAATACATAATCGAGCAACGAACCAAAATCATCCAACTTTATTTTGAACATGAACGGTCCATTTTTTTAACAATTTGATAATGAGCATTGAAGCCCATTTCAAGTAAAATGGCTTCGTAAACCAGCAGAACTCCAGGATATGGGCTACAGAGAATCCAAGAGCAGTTCATCGGCGAGAATTACACCCACTTATGTGTACTGTTTGGTGCGGTGTATCGTCTGAGAGGATCACTGGTCCAAATTTCTTCGAAAATAAAGACGGTGTTGCAGTTTCCATTAATAGTGCTCAATATCGGAAGATGTTGGGAAATTTTTAGGCCAGCTGTGGAAAACCACCATTTGGTTCTAACAAGATGAAACAACAGCGCATACTGCAAGGGACTTAATGGCTCCTAAATAATACACAACGTTCATTTTGTGTCACCCTGTATAAGACCATATTTTTTTTTGCTTTTGAAAACCAGCCATGCTCTTTTGTAGTTAATTGGTGCTTCAAAATGTTTCAGAAATTTTTTGGGGGAATAAATCACAATGTAGATCGCGTCCCATTTAATCACTTCCTCCAATAAAAATCACGCGTTCTACTATGTTAACTTTAGGGATTTTTTTTTACACACGGATAGGAAAACACAGCGTACACAAATTTTATATAAATTGGTTCCTCTGTTTATATACTCTGTGGTATAACTTATACTATATGTATACACATTTTATATTTTCTCCCAATCATTCCAGGAAATATAAAATGTGTATACGTATAGTATAAATAATATAGATAATAGCACATGTGATCATTTCTCCTCATTTTTAATAGCATTTGTAAAAAAGACTCCGTGTAGATAGATTATTTATTCAGTTCTGAGTTGATATTAACGAATCTGACTTACTTTAACAATTGTAGTCAATGGCATAGTTAGCAAGAGGTTCAGTTAGTAAAGACAAACTGCCCTGAGATCGAATCCCCGTCGGTGCCAAAAAGTTTTTTATTTATAAATTATTATTTATTAAGCTTTTTCTACTACAAAATTTATAAATGAGGCTAGCGATAATGATGGCCTATCTAATGATGGTGCCGTGCCGTAGTGACGAATCGGAAATGACGGAAACTAAATCCTGATATAGAAAATGTCACTAAAAATTTTTTTTTCTTTAATGCCTTATATTTTTGTATTAAAAATTGTAGGAACTTGAAAGTAATTCAAAAGAGGAAAGTGACACGTCTTGGTTGGTTCTGGTCTACACTTTGAATTGATCTAATTAATTATATGAAAGATTAGTTCAGGTGATTGGACTTGAACCACGATTGTGAAATATAGATTTTTAATATATTGCAATTTTAATTAATAAGCATAAAATCTATATTTCGCAATTTAAAATATTTAACGGAAATTAACTGCACGTTTCAAGAACATAACCCTGGAGGCAATCTCGACGGACGCGAACGACGCAATGAACGCGACAGACGCGTGAAGTGTCAAATAAAAGTTAATTTCATATGAAATGTATGGGAGGTGGCAATCTCGACGTAGACGTGACGGACGCGACGGTTCAGACGTTGTAAAGTTGATTTGTATTCAAATTTTACGTGACGGACGCGTTCAAATGTCATTTTAAAATTTTTGGGTGGGAATTATTTTGTGAAAATTCCATTTAAAAACGGTATTTTAGTTCTTTTTATTAATTTACACTACTTAAAAAACTATTTTAACTTATAAAACAAAGATTATATCAAATAATAATAAAAATTACAAATTTCATTGACGGCGTCGAGTTTGCCTACACAAAAATATTTATACCGTCACTAACGTTTTTGACAATTCACGCGTTCATTGCGTCCGTCGCGTCCGTCGAGATTGCCTCCAGGGTAATTCTTGATTAAAACCAGTTGATGATCAGCCACCAAGAAGTGAAGTTCGAAATAGGTTTCTACTTAATGTTTAGTATTAAAGTTAATAAAGTATTTTTATTAAATATATACAAAGTGAGTGTTTTGATATTTAATATAATAACTCCACCACAACCACGACACTTTCAACAATTTTGGAATAGGGAAAGAATAACATGAATATCCGAATAAATTAAAATGTATCTTATTATAAAGGAGTGGGTAGTGTTAATAAAAATATTCTTAAAGCCCATTTCGAAGGTGTTGTCAATAAAATTACATGGTTTGAATGTAAAGATGGAGAAGATACTAATTATCTCGACATGACATTCGGCCGAAATGTAGTAATTCGAAATAGAGCGATAAACGAATATTTAAGTGTTTTCAATACTATTGTTGTAAACAAAACACAGCACCGGAAATTATATATTGATAATCCAAACAAAATATCAATTTCCGAACTTATTAATAAGGGGATTGGTTCATTTTTCCATGAGTCCATACTGCGAAATTTTTACGCTCTTTCGGGCGGATTAAAATCTGCTCAAAGAAATATTATGTGTTGTTTCTTTTATAACAAATATGAGAAGGAAATAGATTTGATAAAACTAGCTCCTGATTGCATGACTTACGAACTTTGTGCAGTTTCTTTCAAGGTTTTAATATCGAAGCGAATTAATTTTTGTAGAATTTAATCTAATTTTGCGGTAGCAAGTAATCAAAGTAATTCCCAAAGTTTGTAGCTAGCTTTCCGGACACAGCACGTGATTTGTGATTTGAGCTTTGTTAATAATTTTTAAACATAAAAAAATCAATTAAATGGGGAAAAAACAGAGACACCTTATTTATACAAATCCGATTTTCCATCCACCACAAAAAACGGGAAATATATTGGAACAACAACCACAACAAACGGGAAATATATTGGAACAACAACCACAACGAAGGGAATTTTTGTCAGACCCTATTTGCAACAAATGCCAGGTTTTTGGCAGCCTATATTAGCTCCTGCGCCACCACTAGTGTCGGCGGAGGCAATTGCCATTGTGTACGATTATATATCCCGAGGGCAGAGTGGCAGGGCTGATAGAGGCTTCCAGACCCGTGTGGTCCGCCAGACCCGTGGAGGCCGCCAGACTCGTGGAGGCCGCCAGACCCGTGGAGGCCGCCAGACCCGTGGAGGCCGCCAGACCCGTGGAGGACGCCAAACCCGTGGAGGCCACCAGCCCGGTGAAAACTATCAATCCTCCTATGAAAGAGTAGTAGAATTACCATTTAATTGTTTCTAATAGTAGGGGTAGAGACGATAACAGAGGGTGTTGTGGATGCCTCCAAAAACAGGAGGAGGCATCCAGACATGCCTGTTGTTCTCGCAACAGGCGTTAAGCGAACGCTACGAGAGGAGATATAGCTGAATTGTGAATAGCAATACTGTGAAATATGAATAAGTACAATTTAACAGTTTTAAATACCCAATAAAGTAACTATACCATCTATCCACACCATAGCAGCTATAGCCAGATTGTGAAGCCCCCTCAACATATGTTGAAAATGAAGTAAGTTCAAGTTTTCATTTTCAATATGATTAATATCGTGTTTTAGCTTATACCAAGTTGTGAAGACGAATAATAACACATAGGCGTGGAACATATATTAAAGTTCCACAGATACGGTTAGTGCACATGTCAGCATTTATGTTGAATTAATACTGGGAATACGCTTAAATAACACATTTTTTCAATTTATTTTGACTATGGAAAAATAGAAGACATGTCCAGGAAAGGTAAGGCAAATCCCGTAGAATATAACGCACAAATTTTCGTTGAATGGATTCTACTCTATGGTTATGATACAAAATGTGTAACTTTTTTTTTCGTTTTACATACCTGCTCCAATGATAACTCAGCGTAAAAGAAATGAAAATTATTATGTCCTTTTTAATTTAAATAAACTTATAATTTTTCCATAAATGAATTCTACTTTTAAAAAGACTTAAACCAAAACAGCGTCTCTACCAGGGCCTGTCCAACAATGGTTGCAATATAGTCGCCGCGCCCAGCGCCAAAGTTCGGAGGGCGCCAAAATTGAGCGTTTTCTTCTTAGCGTCGCGCGCTTTTTTATTTTGGTACATATTCAATTTTGTGGAAAATTAGAAAAGGTACTACATTTTTTCTTTGTTTATATTGTATTAAAGAAAAAGCTCGTGGCGTTTTTTCAACAGATGGCTTTAGACTCATCTAACTTTTGTAGTACTTCTAACCCTATCAAGTCATATCAAAGGTTGAAAGGTTCCATTTCGCAGAATATTTTCAAATATATTGTGAAATTCAGTAAGAAGTAATTAAGGTAATTTAGTTTTGAAAGCGAGCCAATTCTGAAAAAATTCACTATATTTTACTATATCACTTCATCAAAGGCGGTAAAGCTTCGCTGGCTTCTGAAAAAATTCGTAGTGTTTATGTTGAAGAAAAAGAAAATAAAAAGCAGCAGCACGTAAATGCTTTGCTCGTTTCCGCTCTGGAAATTTCGAAGTTAAAGATGCGCCCCGCTCTGCTAGACGAATTATTGTACAAGTCGATGAAATTCTCCAAAAAATTTAGGAAGCCCTGCATATTTCATCTTATGACATTGCTAAGGAGCTAAAGATTGATCAAAAAATCATTTGTGTGATGCTGGATATAAAAAGAAGCCCGATATTTGGGTTCCACATGAATTAACAGTGAAAAATTTAATCGACCGAATTTCAATCTGTAAATTGCTGCTGAAACGAAACGAAATCGAGCCATTTTTGAAAATATTGATAACGGGGATGAAAAGTGGGTCGACAATAATGTGCTAAAAAGATCGGTCGCCCGAGAAGAGTGAGGCTGCAGAAACGATGGGAAAGGCAGGACTAACGCCACATAAGGCAATCTTTGTGTTTGGCGAGATTGGAAGGGAATCATGCATTATGGACTACAACGCGATGAAAGCACGCAATTGTGGTAAATCGGCCACAATCGATTAATAGGAAAGGCGTATTTTTCCACCAGAACAATTCCATGCAGCACACATCTTTATTGATTAGGCAATTGAGATGGCTTGGCTGGGAAGTTTTGATGAATCCATTGTATAGGCCGGACATTGCTCCTTCCGACTACCATTTGCTTCGGTCTCTGCATAATTCCCTTAATGGTGTAAAGCTGACTTCAGGCCTGTGAAAATCACTTCGTTCAGTTTTTCGCCCAGAAATGGTTTTACTAGAATAATGTCAAAAGATTATCGATCAAAAGGGCACATATTTGGTTTAATAAAATTCATTTAAAATGTAATAAAAATGTGTATGAATTTTGGTGAAAAAACGTCACGAACTTTTCCTTTTTCCTTGATTTATACGATCTTTTTGGTATTGAAGGCGCCATTTACCTAATCTGCACCCGGCGCTGGAATAGCTTGGACCGGCCCTGTTCTCTACAAACAAAATTGTTTATCATCACTTACCGTCCTCTTCAGGAGCTTGTTTAAAAAAAAAAAATACAATTCGTTTTATTAAAATTATAATTTTTGTTAGTAATATTTTAAGATGTGAGAGAAACATGAATAATTATCATTGGCTTACAATCGATATCATTACTTGAGAATCTTCCATCGTTGCTATTATCTGCTTCCGAAACACAATCCAGAATACAAAGTAATGTTTTTGTGAGACGTAATAAATCACTAAAACTGTAAAATCCAAAATAAATCAAATCTGTAACAAGGGGGTTGCACATACTTGGGGTTTGTTCGGAAGAAGCAAATCCCCTGATGACCTATTTAGCATATCTTCTTCCTTGCGAGGAGAAGATATGAGATGGTGCAGCAATGTGAGCAGCTAAAGGCTGCACGCCTAGCTGAGTCGCACTAGCTAGCTCGCCGGAGGGGTGGGTCGCTGCTCACCACCATCTGTCATCGCGTTACACATAAATTATATGCGTGCATGATGAGTGAAAACGTCGTTCAGACTTTATAGTGATAGCGCGAGCTATCAAGCAAGGAAATTCGGTTTTTGCGAGAAAAAAACCGAATAAGGGGGATGTTCGTTAATTTTCGGTCACCGAAACTGACCGAACTCAACGCGAAAGCCTTGCGAGGCATGTCGGGGCCGATTGGCAAAGGTGTTAATGCCAACCGGACTTTTGGGGCACTACCCTCCCACATGGACCGACAGCAGAATGCCGATCCCCATATGTCCATACTCGCCCCTACAAATGAGTATGGACCCTTTTTTGTTCGTTCATGTCCTACTTCGGCCCCCCCTCAATTCCCCTCTCTCTCTCTCTCAATGAATCTTCTAACTCATGCTAGCCATTATTCCTGTCCGAAACCAAAAATCGGACTCCCTTCTATTTTGAATTTATTACTGAAGAGAATTTACTTTATAGGGTTGATAATGAAATAAACAATTTTCTCAATTTCTTAATATATTTCACCCCTTTTTTTTTTTCTTCTTAATTCTTATCTTTTTCCCATTAAAACAAACAAAATGAAGAACGTTTGGTTGACTTTCATAATTTGGATTTTTACTTTCCTTGCCCTCATGTTCAAACAAATAAATTGGAAAAACGAATTTCCAAAAAAAGTAAGCTTTATAGGATTTTGTTTCCTCTTTCTTCGTTTTTCTATATTCTTCCCTTGGTTTTTTCTTTTTCCTTAATTCTAAGTTTTTATATGTTCTTATTTTCTTTTTTTCTTTGTTTTCTTAATCTTGTAGTTTACATTTAAATTTCGTTTCTTTTTTTTTCTTTTAAATTTTAAATTTTGATTTTAATTTGTAATGTAATTTCTTATTTATATTAGATTTGTAAGTTTGAATTTAATTTCAAATGTATTTTCTTAATTTCTTTTAAATTTCAAATTTTGATTTTAATTTGTAATGTAATTTCTTATTTATTTTAGATTTGTAAGCTTGAATTCAATCTCAAATGTATTTTCTTAATTTCTTTTAAATTTCAAATTTTGATTTTAATTTGTAATGTAATTTCTTATTTATTTTAGATTTGTAAGCTTGAATTCAATCTAAAATGTATTTTCTTAATTTCTTTTAAATTTCAAATTTTGATTTTAATTTGTAATGTAATTTCTTATTTATTTTAGATTTGTAAGCTTGAATTCAATCTCAAATGTATTTTCTTAATTTCTTTTAAATTTCAAATTTTGATTTCAATTTGTAATGTAATTTCTTATTTAGTTTAGATTTGTAAGTTTGAATTTAATTTCAAATGTATTTTATTAATTTCTTTTAAATTTAAAAATTTTGAGTTTTTTAATAATGAGAAAATAATCGTAAAAAAAAAAATATATGTCTTTTGCTTTTCCTAAACCTAAAACAAAATTCTAAATTCCAAAAACTTCGTCCGATCCATTTTCGTGCTGGGTGATGATTTCCTCGTGCAAAATATTTTTTTTTGATTGTTTACCTTTTGCAGCTCCTGCAATTTCTTGCTTGAGAAAATGCATAAAATTGTCGGGAAACCCGCATGAGTGCAATTCCCCTTTTTGGTACAAGAGGCCCCCTTCAATAGATTTGCTATTTAGTTTTTTTTCCCTTTTTTATCGTAATCCTGTTTAAAATAAAAAAAAACAAAGTGAAATTAACCCATATATACTGTATTTGGTAATAAAATTGCTTTTCTTTTCAACATTTTGGCTTTTGTTTTATTTTCCTTATTTCTTCATATAAGCACAGAAACAAATGGTGTATTTTTATAAATTCAAGTTATATGTTCTTATATTTGTACACATTCTGAAATTTCAAAGAAAACCATAAAACTTAACTTTTCTTCCTTTTTTCACTTTTTTTTCCTTTTTATTTTTTTAAATTTTTGAACGAAAGCGAAAGAAAGCAACACTAACTGAATTCGGTTTTTTCAAAAAAAATTAACTCCATTACAGGTATTCGAACATGAATTTTCATAATCGCCTTTCCGATTTATTTCTTTTCGAACAACAAAAAAAGATTAGAAATCTAACGCTAAAACCCGTTGCGATTTGCACACACACGTATACATACAAGGCATCTCAATGCAAACGTATGGAATTACACCGCGTGATTACGGTAACCTTCCTTTTTTTTATTTTGTTTTTTTTTCTTCTTTTTTTTTGTGTTTTGCCAATTTTATTTTCTTTACTTTTAATTTTTGAACTATTTAATTTTTTTTTTTTATAAATGCCCTTTTTCCACATTAAACATGGCTACCGATTTCCACTTATTTTTCTTTCCTTGAAAAAATTTTCTTTTTTTTTTTCTTTCTGTGCACTAACTACTTTAAATTTCAATTTTCCAAAAAAACTACATAATTTTCTTTTTTTTCTTTTTTTTTTTTCAGCTTAATTTTTCGTCCTAATTTTAGGATCACAATATCACTCCTTTCATCTCCTGATCAAAAAAAAACTCAACTCCCCAATTTTAATTTCTGACCACACTCTGTGAAGCTTCAAACAAGACTCCCCATTCATCATCAAAACCAGACCTTTGTTCATCCAACCAAATTTTTCCATTCTCCCATCTCCTGTTCGCAAAATGTTTTCCCCAGTTTAAAATCAAAACCGGTTTTCTTAATTTATCTTTTTATCCTGCCAATCAGAATAAGACACGTTCATTTTTTTCTGCCATTCTTCCTTCGGTCTATTCTTTCGTTCTATCGCGGGGGTCTTTTTTTCAGCTTATTTCCACAACGGATACGAGGTGAAAAGAATTTTCTGGAAAGAATTTTTGAAAACATGCGGTTTTCGCAAAAGCTGACCACGCTGATGTTTAAATAGTGTTGCCCTGTAGGCTTAAAATTATAAGTAAGCGTGTTGTATTAACCACACGTTACAACACAGATGCGTCAGGGATTGATCTATCAACCCGGACGTAACTGAAAAGCGTGCCGGTGGTTTGAGTGGTACGTGAAATCTTGTACTGCCCAACATGGGGCTCGACCACACCCAAAAGAGTCTCCGTTGCTCTCCGACTGAGCTAGCCGAGCACCAGAAAACGAAAGAAAAGAAGAGGAAATGATCCGTCCTAAACCGCAGCAGTGGATGTCGGTTCTTACCTCACTATTGCCTCATGTCTTTGGCATGGTAAACCCCTATGGTTCTACCCTGCAAATCCTCGACCTCATAGAGGGAACCGCCAATCGCACGAACAATCCGACACTTCAGAAATTTACGATTTAGCTTAGCATTGACATTTTTTGCGAAGTCACTAAGTGTGAAATTTCTTCGGTAGACTTCTTGTCCGACAATAAATCTCTTTACCCGGGTTCGACGATTATAAATTCGCTCATGCTGTTGGTGAGCTTTCGACAAATTATTTTTGACGCGTTCGCGAATTAGTTCAAGCTGGTCCTTTTTCGAGGACACAACCAATTCACCATCATTCAAACCATTTAACTTCCGCATCAGTTCGTAGGTCGAGCCATGTGTGATCATGTGGGATCCGAACACAAGAAAATATGGATCAATTCCCGTAGAAGCATGGATTGTACTCCGAAGAGCACAGCCGATGCTTCCCAAATTTTGATCCCAATCCCTATGATCGGTGCCAACATAAGAACGGATGGCCGCCAGTAATGAACGGTTTACACGTTCTGATGCGTTAGCTTGTGGTGAGTAGATAGCTGTACGATTGTGTTTCACACCATACGCTTCAACTAATTTGCGAAATTCTTTAGATATAAATTGCGGTCCATTGTCTGAAAATATAATCTCGGGTACGCCGAATAAATTGAAGACGTTTTCCTCCAAGAAATCGGTGATCTGCACAGCAGACTCCTTACGTAGTGTCTTGAACAAAACAAATTTCGAAAATTTGTCCAAAACAACTAGGAGAGTGGTGTTGCCATGCTTAGACCGAGGGTAGGGTCCTAACAGGTCAACATGCAAATACTGGAATGGTCTGTCGACTTCAATTTGTTTGCCCATTGGCGGCCTCAACACACTATTTGGAGCCTTAGACTCTTTACATACGATGCAACTCGCGATATATTTACGTACTTCGCTAGCCATACCAGGCCAGAAGTATCTTTGCCGCAAACGATATAAGGTTTTGGTAATACCGCCGTGCGCAGCTTGTGGGGGATCATGCGCCAGGCGAACCAGCTCGTCCGTAAGGCTAGACGGAACCCAAAGCTTCCACGATCGATCTTCCTGAAAGATATTGCCAGTGCTAAAGCTTGTTCTGAAATACACGTAGCCATCTGACACTTGCGTGTCAGGCAGCCTTTCCGCGTTGCTTTGCACTGTATCTATCAGGTCGAGATATTCCTTTGATTTGAAGGCCTCAGAATTTAAGTTTATGCTAGGTGCCGAAACTATTTCCGAAATCGCGTACACGTAAACACGTGAAAGCGCATCTGGCACCACATTTTCTGAACCTTTCCTATGTTCAATCGCGAAATCAAAGGCTTGAAGCTTTAAGCTCCATCGAGCCAAACGTCCACTCAAGTCGCGCTGACTCATGAGCCATTTTAAACTCGCATGGTCGGTGCTTATTTTGAACGGCAAACCTTCGACGTAGGCTCTGAACTTTTTAACGCTCAACACCGCAGCGAAACATTCCAATTCCGTCACGCTGTAGTTGCGTTGTGCAGAGTTCAGCTTTTGAGAAATATAGGCGATGGGTTTCTCATTGCCTTCGTCGTCGCTTTGCAGCAAAACACCTCCGACACCGGTCTTACTTGCGTCGCACTGTATAATAAAGGGTTTAGTGTAATCAGGGTTGGCCAATACCGGGGCCGTAGTTAATGAAGATTTCAAGGCTTCAAACGCTACCTGAGCTTCCGCTGTCCAAACAAACTTGGCGCTCTTCTTTAGGCAGTCAGTAATTGGAGACGACAAGGAGGCATAATTGGCAATAAACCGCCAATACCATCCTGTCAAACCCAAAAATCGACGAACCTGTTTTGGAGTGGTAGGAGCAGGAAAGTCAAAAATTGCAGATACTTTATTTGAGTCGGTCTTTAAACATCCGTTACCAACGATGTAACCCAAATATCTAACTTCTCTCATGCAAAATTTGCTTTTCTCCAAATTTATTGTGAGTCCAGCAGAAGACAAGCAACGTGCAATGGTTGCCAAAAGTTTAACATGAGAATCAAAATCCTCAGAAACTACTAACAGATCGTCCAAATAGACGAAACAGTTTTCTCTTAACTCGACTGGAATTGTTTTGTCCATCAGTCTACACATTCTTTGAGGAGCATTACAGAGCCCGAATGGCATCACTGTAAACTGGTATAACGGTCTACCAGGCACTGTGAAAGCAGTTTTTTCCCTACTCTGCTTTTCCAACGGTATCTGCCAAAAGGCGTCCTTCAAATCAATACTTGAAATGAAACACGTCTTCTCAAGCCTACTGAGAAGGCCTTCTATATGTGGAAGTGGGTAAGCGTCTTTTTTTGTGAGGGTGTTCACTTTCCTGGAGTTGAGGCAGAGGCGAACCTTTCCAGGTTTGCGCACCAAGACTACAGGAGAGTTCCACGCGCTGACACTTTCTTCAATGACACCCAATTCCAACATACGGTCCAACTCAGCATACATGAGGGCTTGCACCGCAGGGGAAACAGGGTAGTAGCGTTGCTTTACAGGCTCCGCGTTTTCTACCTCAATAACATGTTCTTCTAAATGCGTTTTCCCTAAACCGACTTGGTTGAAAGAAGGAAATAAAGTTAAGATGCTTTCAAGACGCGCGCGTTGTTCCGAATTAAGCGCGTGTGTTTTGGGATCGTCAATTGACAAACAATCTAAAGTTTCGTTCTTAGAAAATATAGTCGGAGCTATATCGAATTCTTTCCAAAAATCTACACCTAGATATAGATTTTGGGTAAGTCCTGGTACGATGTATAGAGAAAGTGTTTTTGTAATGTTGTTGTATGTAATTGGAATCGCAATTTGCCCGTGTACAGGTTGAGCTTTACCATCAGTCGTTTTGACTGTGGTGGGACGACCAGTAATTAAAATTTTATGACGTTCGAGGAAATCTAAAGCGCCAGCGCCTAGACAGGACACACTTGCACCACTGTCCAAAAGGCCAAAAAGGGATTCACCATCGATTTCCACCTTAGCATATGGTCGATCGTCATGTTTACGCTTCACAAAAGCAGATTCCACCGTTTTACCCAACAACTTCTTTTGTTTACACCTTTCTCTAAACCTACTAATTTTACTCGGTTTTAGTAAAGCACCGATTATCCTATTCCTAGCTTCGTCATATTCCATTTGACGTTGATGTAATGTTTTGTTCGACCTTTCCAGTATATTATTATTAGATGAGATTTTAGTTGACGTTTCGCGTTTCAAAATTTTAATGACAGGCGGAGAATTGGGTTGTAATGGTAGATTCGGACTCAAGGTTGGTTCTATTTTGATTGGTCCGGGGGCACTATTGGCAACCGGGGATTCCCGTGCGTCTCTCGGTGCCTTTGTGCGTTTCCCGGATTACATTTTGGGCACATCGGTAACGACACATCTTTTCTACCACAACGATAGCAGAAGAAGGACCGTTGTGGGATCGTACACTCGAAAAAACCATGACCAATATTGTCACAGTTCCAACACTTGAACCGTGATCTACCATTAGCATCTACAGCCTCTAAATGATCTTGCATTCCGTTTGCCCACATATTTTCGCTCGCATACCCTCGAATACTACTATCGATCTCGGCAGGTTGATAAGGTAAACTACTACCGTAATAAGATGAATTAATATTATAACGATTCGATACCGGTTCGTGAGGAAAAGATTGGCTACCTCTGGTGTATTGTTGTTGGTTATACGAATAATTTCTTGGGTCACAATCATTTTTAAACTCTTGATATGGGAGATGAGAATCATTTTCTTGTCTGAAGCGAGAGTCTGGCATAAAATTCGTTCTAGCAGGTGAGTTATTTGTACTGAATTCCCGACTGTCCACATTCTGGCGAAAATCAGTGGTGCGCAACATTTCTTTTGTGGGTCTAAGTTTATCATAATCCAAATCAGTCCCATCATTTGCCGAATCTGGTATGGAGAGATTACGTTCGTCAAGATCATCCAATTCATGGATGGGCCGTGTTGGGTTTTGCCAAGTTCGTCTTGGTTCTCTCTCAGAAAGATGGCGTTCCGCTTTGCGGCATACTTCCTGAAAGCGACTCAGACTCATTGCAGGCATTCCGAAAATAAGATTTGCGATCTTATCTTTGACGTTCTCTCTCATAATGTCCGCCAATTCTATTTCCGTCATAGGAATTCTTAACCGATGGTATAAAGACATAACCGAATCGTAAAAATCATCAAAAGCTTCACTGTTGGATTGCTTCCTTTGTAACATCCGACGCGTGATTTCATGGTCAGTGTCCAGGCTCTTGAACTGATGTCGGAGGGCCGCCTTTAGGCCATGCCAATCGATGTGGGGTTCTCTTTTCAGTAGTCGCCAATACCACTGCTCAGCCTTATCGGAGAGCAGGGTATGGAATTGGGTGCAAATGGCGTACCACGAATTATCCCCACGCGATTGCATGGTTTCTATGCGGAATATGAACTCTTCCACTGACATATCTTGAGCCTTTCCACTGAACCTGAATCCCCATTTGTCGATTCGGGTATCATGTCGGAGAATAGCGTGACGAACTTCCTGACCATTACGATTCGTGCCTGAGTTAAGATTTGAATTCCTACTTGGGCTACGCCTCTGATTGTTGTTTGGATTAAAAGGCATGCGTAGATTCGGATCCTGACGTGGTGACTATCGTTTGAAGCTGAAATAGCATTCACGTTATAATTAGGATTTTGGTTATTAGCGCCATATAAAGGAGGTGGTCTGTTTACATTATGGTTTATTATCGGTTGACTCAGTCTCTGAGGAACGTTCAAACTATAATTTTCGTTCAAATAGTTGAAGTTAGCAGACTGGTCAACGGATTTTGGCGGAGCCACTGAACATGGTGCTTGCGATGGTGCATTTAAAGTCATTCTCTTGATTTGATTGAGCAACTCACTCTGGATTTTGGCCATCTGACTGCTCACAGCCGCCTCGATCATAGTGCCTATATTTTCTGTTGACGCACTTGGATCTGACGGAGAGAGGAAGGAGGCGCCATCACTAGAACCCCATCGTGTGATAGTTGGGTTTGCCGCACCTCTTCCTCTACCACTACGACTGCGAGTCGTCATTGCAGCAGAAGCCACGGATTTTGACGCTGATGGAAAATCCAACGAAAGCTGAGATTGCCCTCGAGTAACTCGAGATTCATCTCGACCTGTCAATACATTCATCGCAGCACCCTGAGGATCTGTAGTTGGCTCCGGTGACGCACCCGGCACAACTGTGGAGTTGATTTTAGGTGTTGCACCTGTATTTGTGTCCTCCATTTTGTAAACACCTCAAGTTTCCAAAATCGAAATTACAATCGCACCAAATCAAATTCGCTCAAAAGTAAAGCCAGAAACTCAGCACAATCAAAAGTCAAATCGGGTATTTTGAGATTCATTTCTTCTCACAGAATCTTTCACGTAACCAAAAAAAAACCGGACAGAACAAGGACAAAAAAAATTTTAATAAAAAAATTGTAATAATAAAAAAATTGTAATAATGAAAAAAAAATAGTAATGAAAAAAAATTTATAGTAAAAGTAATAATAATGAAAAAAAAGAACTCCCCCACCAAATTTTAATAAATTGAAAATAATATAAAAAAAAATGTTCAAAATATAATTTCATAAGCATAATAAAATGATAAACCAAAAAAAAAATAATAACCTAATACTGAAATAACCTAACCCTAAAATAAAAAAAAATCCCTTAAATAATAAAAAAAACCCAAACCGAAAAAAATAATAAATCAAAATTAAAAAAACTGAAATGAATCAAACTAAATAGACCAAACTAAAATAATAATCAAAACTAAAACCAAAATCAAATCAAAAAAAAACGACAAAACAAAAAAAAATCAATTCTAATTTCTCGTAAAAGTAAGAAAACTAATTTGTCATATAAATTCTGCACAAAATCAATTTCCAAAATATAACGTAAGAGCGAGAGAGAGAGACGAAACAAGTGGACGACACGAAGAAAACACAAACCCGACATGCACTCACGAAACGAAAATTGGATGTTGATGGGTGACCCGCGAATGGTACCAAGACGAGTGATCGGACACCTGCAATGGCACCCAAGCCCGTAGCATGTGATCCGATCCAAACGACTGGCACAATCCCGAATCACTATGTCTGATGTGGTTGCATGACTCTCGTGTCCTCACCGCATTATCCATGGGCTTAATTAAGCACGAGAATGTGCGAAAAGGCACACTAAAGCTCATACATCCGCATCTGTATCATTTCCCGGAGTCTCAACTGCATTGAAACGTGAAGCGTTGCAATGACTACAATATTCATGTAGCTCGTAATCCGCATTTCAAACGCTTTTGCGGCAAGCGGAATATTCAATAAAAAAACCGAAGTACTGCTACTACGCAACCGTAATTAAAATGTGACGACAGTTGGACTCAACATAAACGCGATCGCGAATAGCACAAAAAAACGAACATCCGAAATTATGTTCACACCAAAACTTCGTTTAGAAATTCCGATGATGTGAACACACCTTCAGAAAAAAAATTGACTAATAAAAAAAGATTGAAAAATATTTAAAGAGTACAGGGTGTTTCGAAAGTTTCGAAAAAAGTTTGAGTCAAATTTTCAAATTTTTCAACAAAATTGTTTTTCTGAAAAAAACTTGGTTTACCATAAGGTAACAACCAAAACACCATTTCCAAACATCAACTCGTTCGAAAATGTGTCAAACAATTTTGTTTGAGCTCCATTTGTAATTTCAACCGAAGTCGAAAATACAAATGGCAAACAAAATTAAAAATCCGCTGAGCGAACAACGAATCATTGGGCGCCTTATATGTAATTTAACCGAAGTTAAATTACACCGCGCACAATAAAACATTGGCCGACAAGCGTCGTTGGGCGCCATTTATGTAACAAGGGGGGGTTGCACATACTTGGGGTTTGTTCGAAGAAGCAAATCCCCGGATGACCTATTTAGCATATCTTCTTCCTTGCGAGGAGAAGATATGAGATGGTGGTGAGCAGCGACCCACCCCTCCGGCGAGCTAGCTAGTGCAATTCAGCTAGGCGTGCAGCCTTTTAGCTGCTCACATTTGCTGCACCATCTCATATCTTCTCCTCGCAAGGAAGAAGATATGCTAAATAGGTCATCCGGGTATTTGCTTCTTCGAACAAACCCCAAGTATGTGCAACCCCCCCTTGTTACAAATCCCTAGCAAGTTTTACGACCTACAAAAGATTAATATATACATTTTAAAAAAAAAAAACATTTTCACAAATTTTAATGTCTTCAAATACCTCAAAAGTTAATTTATTTTGATCTTGATCAGTAAATAACCAACAATAACAATAGCTGCAACATTACATAAGTAATTCTCAACGAATGCAATTGTTGTATTGAAACGAGCTCGTACAGCTTCTTCATTACAATTTGGTTGTTTCTTACAATCATAACTTAAATATATATAAATAAAAACATTTAAAACGAAAATTAAAAACAAATAATATACTCATAAATGGACATTTTTGAAGGTATTTCACTTCATAAACGAGCATATTTGACTGGTGTTACTGGTTCTTGAGGATCACGATCAACATGTAAATGTAACATTAAACGACAAAATGATGCCCGCAGTTCATATGGCATAGTTTCATCGGACATGCATCTTTAAAATATTTTGGAATCATAAAGATTTTATGAAAAAAAGGGTTACTTTAAAATCAAATCGATATCCAAATGTGGTGATAGATAATTTAATGCTAAATATTGACGATTCAAATATATATTTGAGAATAAATTTAATTGATGATGATAATAATTCAATATTCTTCTTTACGGCCAATATTTAAGCCTTTTGCTAATTCGATCATTGATTTTGGTTTCTAAAAATTATATCGTTAGTATTTGTTAATTTTTTTTTTTAAATTTCATTATTTTTACTGCTTGCCCCTTCCATTTCAAATGTACTTCATACGTTTGTTTTGGTTTACCATTATTTAAATCATTGAATTGCTGAGATTCATCAAATAATATTATATTTGGAATTTCTTTTATATGAGTTTCAATTAAGATATCGGAATTTTTTAAACTTAAAACACTTTTACAAATTAGTTCTTGTGTAACTGCCATCGCTTTACGATTTGAAACACATAATTCCGAAAGATAATCAAGAAATCTTGAATCCTAAGTTTTCATATTCTTTCGAACAAGTCCAACAAATGTTTCAATTTCAGCCGCTGTAATATGTTTTTCTAAAAATTTTCGATTATTACAATATGTAGCAAAGCGGTTATTGTGTCTTCCGCTAAAATATCATATCCAGTTTGTTTTTGCATTAAGCCAAAATGTTTTGCAATGTATTCCTAAAAAATTGGTTTTTGTTGGTTTTTTTTTGTGAAAAAGGATCACACAAAAACTAAAAAAGACAAAATAAATTTAATTAATTATTAATAAAACAGTTTAGGATTTAAATTAATTCCATTTAAAAACAAAGCAAAAATCGAATTAAATATACTTTTTTTTTATTAATATACTCAATTTATTATTTTATTTATTTTAATTAAAGCAAAAAATTATGTAAAAACAACTAGATTGATTTATGCGGCAGCGCAAACAACAACATTCCAAAATTGGAAACTATTAAACTATTTATTGGTAATAAATTATGGAAAGCATGTGGAAATATCGAAATCTTTGACAAATGAGAAAAAAAATTGCAATAATTTTTTTAATAATAAGAAAAATGAGCAAAGCAAACCATAGTAGTGAATTTACAATTTCTCTATATCGGCCGGACCACTATGGAACTTTCCCGATAATGTCATCAAATATTGATTTCAGTTCTCCTATTCTAAATGTACATTCCAAGTTTCATGAAAATGTGACTAGTATTGGCCGAATTACTAAGGTTTCTTTATATCACTCTCCGTGAATTATTGAAGTTTTTCTTTTTTAGCCCCCAACAACCCCCCACCGCGGGGAGACATACTTTATTTTTTCACTTGGTCCATCTCAAACGTACGTTCGAAGTTTCATTAAAATCCGACTATTATTAACCAAATGAGGAAAGTTTCTATATTTCCACCACAACATTTTGTTAAAAAAGTTTTGCGCATTAGTGTTGCCAGATGCAAATTCCGTTGAAAAGTTAATATGTCCTGACTTCGAATATAGTACACAAACTGTGCAAATCTCATGAAAATTGGACATGCAGTTTCAGTTTTACAACAAGTGCAAAAATAGACTATATTTGGACAAAATGTATTTTTAGACAGTGTTGCCATAGTTGAATATGGCCCAAAAACTAATCAGATATAAGTTAGGATCAAATACATGAACTGTGTAAATTTTATCGAAATTGGCCCAACAGTTTAGTCTGAACCGTGCGGACAAAATTTTGTCGTTTTTAGACAGAAAAAGCGTTACCAAATAGTGTTGCCATGTATTTCGCCCAAAATCTAACACCATCTGGCATTTGATGCGACACCAAAATGGTCAAAGTATCATGGAAATCGGACCATCCATTCAGTTTTTATTAACGATTTAAGAAAGCGGACGGACGGACGGACGGACATGGGGCTAATTATTTTAGACGAAACGGATTTTGCACTTATTTTCATCTTCCTAGCCCTTCTAGATCAAAAGTTAGGTTTTCGCACGATTATAGTACTTTCCTATAAACATTCGTTTATCGGGAAAGTAAAAAAAATTCAAGCAAATACAGAAATTGGTATTGTTGGTATCGGTCACATGAAAACGAATATCGCAAGTCTTAAAATTGGAAAATAACTAATTAAATTATTTTTTTAGATATCAAAATTCAATAAGAGACTTCAACATTTATTCATTTTACATTTACTCCCACACGAAATCTAGAAATAAATGATAACATCATTTTCATTAATTATAAATTACCTTAACATTGATATAGCTTCTCCCGTTTTCCAGTCTTTTGTCACTGGATCATAAATTTCGACTGTACTAACTGATTCCCCATTTTTAGTAAGACACACCACACCAGCTGCACAAAAATTTGTCCAATAACATAATCACAGCATCTTGGATGTCCGAATGGTGAATGGGTGGTGGGTTGAAGGTGGCGGTCGGTGATGGTATTTCCATTAATTTATCTCTCTGCCGCACTAATTATTCCTCAAATCCGACACTAATGATTAGATGATAGCGTATACATTCGATTTATCGTTTATTCGATATTATTATGAATGATATTGCTGGCTTGTAATAAGCAAACTGAAATGTCACAAAAAACTTTGTACTAACGCTCTTCTTTTAGGCATTATATGAAAATCTTTGGAAACTCTATCGGCAAATTAAATAATTGTTCCAAACTGAATACAATTCAATGAAATTATTTTTTTAATTTTTTGATATACAACAACAGTTTTATCGTATGCTTTTGGTACTACTTACTGGCTGTCTGTACATAGTTTTATAAATGATTTGAATTTTTACTTGGCACTTTCTTGTTCTGCTTTAAGACTACAAATAATTTTTTCATAACTGTACCAATTGGATTTATTATGATTTGTGTGCCAATCAATCTGTTGATCGCATTTATACGAATTAATTTCGTGTTACTGTTTTTGCCAAATATCTGCTTGTTTATAATTATAATAAGCAATCATTTTTTCATTTGTTTCAATATTTGTTGCAAACTTATTTTCATAATTCTCATCAATTTTTTCATCAATTGATTTGAGAAGATCCTCGTCATTCTTTGTGATCTTTATATATGAAATCTCGTTTGCAGTAACAGTTTCCATAGCTGGGTAAGTACTGCTGCTATCTAAATGATCGACAAATCGCATTTGATCAGCGCATTCAATAGGAGGCGATTGAATCAAGAGAGCCGTACCCTGCTGGTCGCCAGATCTGCTATTTGGAATATCATTTTCCATAGCTGCGTTATGGCTGCTGCTATTTAAATGACCGACAAATTGCATTTGATCAGCGCATTCAACAGAAAGCGATTGTTTGAAAAGAGCCGTACCCTACTGGTCGCCAGACCCGCTATTTGGAATATCATTTTCCATAGCTGCGTTATGGCTGCTTCTTTCAAAAGCATCTGTATTTTCCGCAAATTTTGATGGATAATCAAAAAATATGGCACTTGCGGTGCTTGGACACCTAATTATGCGACCAGGAGTTTCAATTTCATTATTTTTGTTTGCCTTATTTGTTTTTTCTGATTTTTGTTTTTTGTTTAGAAGTTTTTTTCTTTGATAATTTTTACTATCACTAATTCTTTTAATAATTTTCCTTCTGACACCTAGATAATATTCAATATAAAAAAAAAACATTATATGGTATTATAAATGATTATATGAAAGAAAAGGGGGAAATCATTGAAAAGTATACTTTTGAGAATTTACGAATCTTAAAAATTAAAAATGCTTGTGATTTGATTACATGAAAACAACAAGAAGAAAATATTTAGTTGGGACTTTTCAGGTTTCCATGTTTTAAAGATAATAGTTGTATTTTAGACATGAATTGGACATCTGGAATCGACTCAATTTGATTAAAATCTTTAAAAACTTTCGAGTTGGGTGAAATTCGTTGAATCTTGAATCTCAATAGAGTTATTTGCTTTTATCTGCAATACTTCAAATAACAACTAGGTTAAAAAAAAATTAATATTTTCTATGTCCAAAATCCAGCAATTCTCTCAAGTCAACCAATTTTATTTATTGATCTACGTCTATTCATTTTTTAAACATGTTTCATGGTTTATATTAAAACTAAATTAAATCACAATAAAATAATAACGTATATATATAGTATAATAACTATTCCCATTACTTTTAGGTTGAAGACCTTAAACGGATCACTATATGAAGGGACTATCCTGTAATATTATAACTAACCAAAGAATATCTTTTAGAAAATACTACTACTCAAATACAAAGAATTCATTTTAAATTTTTCCAAAGGAAATATGTTATTCTCAAATTTTCAGAAAAATTGCTACATACTTTATTTTCATAATATAAGAGTCCTTTGATAATTCCTAAAGTTGTGATGCAGTTTTACTATTTGTTTTATAATGAATTTCTTTTTTTTTAGAAAACGTGTATTCTTATACTCAAATAAATTCATTCAAAATGCTTTCTATATATTTTCCTGTTGTAACTTAAATATTATTATAAAAATACACTACCAATACATACACTAGAAGAATGCTTTCTTTCATTTTATTTATTGTATATTCGATTAGTTTTAAAGTATCCTTAATAAAGTCTAAACTTGACTTTATGACAATTCCAATTTCCAAGATCAATTAAATTAGAAAAGAAGGACCAGATAAATTTTTATATCCCTTATTTTTATGGAGAATCAAAATCAGTCGAAATCGCAATAAAGAATTCCATGTATACACTGGTCGAGTCCAAATTGTGTTGACAGGATTCGGTCCACTTAATGGAACGTTGAAAAGTCAAGTTCGCAATTGTGACATTTCTTTTCGTATGGAAAGAGTATATGAACAAATTTTTCTTTCTTCAATTCCTAAATTTCAATTTTGTTGGATTCTCAACTACAACTACTCGATTTGTGTCCACATGGATTGAAATTCCGACCCAATCTCGACTCAATCTTTCGACTCTCCATATAGTGGAATTGTATAGTAATCAATCAGATTTCTCTCGAATGTATTGTAATTAAATCATGCATATGTGTATATTTTATAAATATACATGTGGGATCGACTTTTTTAAAATGTTTAAATTAATTAACAGTATTTATTGAAAGAAAATTAAAAGTATTCCATAAAGTGTTTAAAAAACGTTAAAATTATTTCATAAAGTGTTTAAAAAACGTTACAATTATTTCATAAAGTTTTTAAAAAAAGTTAAAAAATCTCAATACAATATTATAAAAATTCTACTGATTTTATAAGTTTAAAATGAATTATTGCTTTTCTGATGGTAGTCTCGGCTGATAATGCGTTAGTTTTTCATTAATATTAGCTGATTGATTTGTTTGAAAAAGTCTTGCAAATCAATATTGAATTTCTTGGGAAAAGTCCCGCAACTAATATTTGACGACTTTCTCTGTATGTGGGAAAGTCTGTATATACATACATATATAAAATGAATAATGTAAATTTCTCCCACAAGGGATACAAAAAAGTTTTCTTTAATAAAAATAATCGTTAAATAAAAGCATTTCGAACGTTGTCAATTTTTCCTTTTTCTAGCCAAGATTTCTTTATGACCATTTAAACTTTTGATTGAAAGCGATAAATCGAAAAAGTTTCTTTGATAAAAACACTTTTATATATTATTGTGTAAATAATTGAAAGATTTTATGTAAAATTTAATCCATTTCTGAATAGAAAACGAACTAAAAATATAACCGAAAAAAATTATTAGATAGATAGTGTGAGATTTTCAGGAGCCTGAAAAAACAAATTTGCCGGGGAAAATTAGGAAAGATAATATCTGTGAATAAAAATGAAATAAAATATGGTCAATAGCTTAAGAAATAGTTTCAAGAAATACATTTTTTAAACCAAATTTTGGCTAGGTTGCCATTAACCCCGAGCTAAAATAAAGATAATTCAGCGCATAGCAAAACGTGTAAAGTGACCAGAGAGAGCTTTTATTTCAAAAACATTTAATGTGCGCCTGATGTTACATATATATATGTACCTAGGCTTAGTATGTTACGTTCTTTGGTTGGAAATATGAAATACAATGACAATTCTATCCTATAGATATTGAAGAGCTTAAAAACTTTTTTTTTTAGATATTACTACAAAATTTCATTTATTATTAGATTTCTATTTTATTATTATTTGATCAGTAGTTTCCGCTAATTTAATTGAATTTTAAAAGAGGAACCATTATAAAAAGTGTGTGATAACTGATAATTTTAAATATTAACGGTTTTTATAACTGAAAATGGCAAAGATTGACATTGGCATTTGTCAAATATCAGCTTTTTTATATCTTTGATAGAAAAAGTATTGTCAGATTTAATTGGGACATCGGATAAGATGAAGCTAAGGATCAAATAACACATTTTAAAACACAATAAATTAATGTAGAATACCATAAATAGAAGAAAGCATTAATAGTGAATTTTGTTTTCTTTAGTTTCCAGTCTTAAGTACAAAATCAAATTGGTCACGTTGGGTGGATCGGTTGGAAACGTCATTTGAGATATTTGGGTGTGATGAATCCAAGAAAATTAGTTTAATACTACACTACATGGGACAGAAGACATATAACATTCTCTGCGATAAAATTGCGCCACAAAAACCATCAATGCAAACTTATAAGGAAATCGTGAAGACACTACAAGATCCAGTTCCGCTCGAGATAGTGGAAAATTACAGATTTCATTTGAGAAAACAACACGAAGGTGTATCAGCTGAAGAATTCATGGTGGCATTGCGGAAGCTCTCGATACATTGTAGCTTTGGTAACTACTTAGAAACGGCGTTGAGAAATCAATTCGTTTTTGGGCTTCGCAGTCAAAAAATCCAGAACATGCTTTTGGACGTGAAACAACTTACAATGAAAGCAGCATTGGATACTACGTCATCCATGGAATTATCTGAACGAGGTGGTGCAGAATTTCATATAAAAAAAGAAGGAATGAATTACATGAACTTAAAATCAAAAAAGAAAATTTCAAGTCTGAAAGCTAAATCAAATAAATCACAGGAGGTAAAAAATGATAATAATTTCTCAAGAGTACAAACTAAATGTTATCGTTGCGGCAGTGAGACACATTTGGCAAATAAATGTTTCCATAAAAATACGGAATGTTTATATTGTAAAAAAATAGGTCATATAAAAAAGTGTGTCTCAAAGCCAAAAACAAAAATTCGTTTACTGCTATTACTACAAACCATATCGAGAAATTGTGTCATGTGAATGAAATTAGCATTAATAAAAAATTTTGTACAAGATTAAAAATTAATAATATCTTTTTATAATTTGAAATTGATACTGGACAGATGTAAAGGAAATTTTTGGAAAATTGCCTTTGCAAACGTCAGATCGTGATTTAATTAGTTATTGCAATTCGAAAATACGAATACTTGGCTTTGCAAACGTTCTTGTGGAGACGGGAACGGGTGTATTGAATTTGAAATTATAAGTTGTCGATTCGAACAAACATCCTTTGTTAGGACGTGAATGGCTTACAAAATTAAAATTAGACTGGAATAAGGTTTTCAACGAAAATATTGTATGCTCAGAGTTAATGAAATTACAATCGAATAGTAAAATTCCGGAAGAAATTGATATGTTGATAAAAAAGTACGCTAACGTATTTGAAGAATCGGCAGGTAAAATAAAAAACATATTGGCAAGAATTAAGGTAAAAACTAATTGCACACCAGTTTTTATAAAAGCACGGCGAGTGCCTTTTTCGCTAAAAAATATTGTTGAGAAAGAATTGGAAGAATTGGTCAGAAATGACATTTTGGAGAAAGTTGAAACCAGTCAATGGGCTACGCCAATTGTACCAGTTTGGAAAAGTGACAATAGAGTCAGAATATGTGGAGATTACAAGATTACAGTAAATCCAAATCTAATTGTGGATGAACACCCATTACCAGGTGGAAAAAAATATACTTAATTAGATTTGACGAAAGCTTATTTACAAATAGAAGTTCATCCAGAAGACCAAGAAGTACTCACGTTAAGTACTCACAAGGGGTTATTCAGACCCAAAAGATTAATGTATGGAATCGCATCAGGTCCAGCAAAGTGGCAAAAAGATATTGATGGGGTAACCGTTTTTATTGATGACATAAAAATTACTGCAAAAGTTGATATCACTCATCTAAAACGATTAGAAGAGGTATTGAAACGACTAAGTGAGTACAATATGCGTATAAACCTGAAAAAGAGTGATTTTTTGGCGGACCAAATTGAATACTGATACATCATTGATAAGGAGGATATTCACAAAATGAAACAGAAAGTTGATGCAATTCAGAATATGCGGAGGCCAGAAAATAAAGATGAAATTCGTTCTTTTGTCGGTCTGGTAAATTACTATGTCAGATTTTTGCAAAACTTAAGTACAATTTTATACCCGATAAATAACCTACTAAAAGACGTACCTTTTAATTGGAATGAGGAATGTGAAAAATCATTTCGAGAAATAAAAAAACAAATGCAGTCAGTACATTACGATACATTACAATACGATACAGATGCTTCACCATATGGTGAAGGTGCTGTGTTAAGTCACATATACCCTGACGGTACAGAAAGACCAATCCAATACGCGTCACAAACACTTTCACCAGTTCAACAAAAATACAGCCATATCGATCGAGAAGCATATGCAATTGTGTTTGGAATTAAAAGATTTTACCAGTATGTCTACGCGCGAAAGTTCATTTTGATAACAGATAATAAACCAATTATGCAAATATTCTCTCCACAGAAAGGATTACCAGCTTTGTCAGCAACACGAATGCAACATTTTGCTATCATGTTAGAATCTTTCGATTACGAAATTCAGTACAGAAAATCCAAAGATCACTCAAGATCATCAGATAAATATAGAAATATAGAAGAAATTGATGTGATTGAAATTAATGCTATTGAAACACTACAGTTGACAGTAAAAGATTTGGGAGAAGCTACTAAAAATGATGATGAAGTTGCACCATTTATTAAAGCATTACGAGAGGGGCGAATTTGTGATGCAAATAATCGTTTGATCAAAAGGAGTTTTCTTTGCAACAAAATTGTTTATTAAGAAATATTCGAGTATACATACCTAAAGCACTGAGGAAACGTGTTTTAGACGAACTGCATTCTACGCATTTGGGAATGTCCAGAACGAAATCATTCGCCAGAAGTTACTGTTGGTGGAAAAACATAGATAAAGATATTGAAGCTTTGGTACTAAATTGCACAAACTGTCAAATAGTACGAGCCGACCCAAAGAAAGTACCAATACATTATTGGGAAACGCCAACAAAACCATTTGAACGAGTTCATGCAGATTTTGCGGGACCTTTCATGGGCCAATATTTTTTTATTCTGGTAGATGCTTATTCGTACATATTATACCAAATATCACAGCTGAAATTACAATTAGAAAATGCAGAGAGATATTCAGCACATTTGGGATACCATCAGTATTTGTAAGTGATCATGGTACGCAATTCACATCACATGAGTTTCAGAAATTTCTGAAAATGAATGGCATTGTTCACAAAATGGGAGCATCTTATCATCCAGCTACAAACGGATAAGCCGAAAGGTACGTTCAAACAATCAAAAGGAAATTAGAAGCATTGAAGTGTTCCAAATCTGAATTACCGAAAGAATTAAGTAATGTGTTAATGTCATACCGAAAAACTACACGTCCAAGTACCGGTAAATCGTCGTCTCTATTGATTTTCGATAGACAAATTCGATCAAGAATGGATTTAATAATACCGATTGAAGAGAAACAAACAAACGTGGATATGGAGATGACTCCGAAATTCAAAATTGGAGAAAGAGTGGCCGCTAGAGATTATATAACTAATGAAAAATGGAAATTTGGAAATATTACGAAAATAGTAGGAAAACTACATTTCTTTCAGTTCCAATGCAATCGTTTGATGACACATATCCGAACGAGATGACACGATTTCGGAAGGAAATCAGAATATAGATACAAATCAATACGCCCTACCGAACACGCAGGAAATTTCAAAACCCGAACTGGAAGCCAAAATGATAACACCGATTAAATCAAGAGTCACTAAAGAATCCAGTATCACAAAAAGTACTGAAATGGAGGGTACTGGATATATATATATATTGCTATGGGAACACTATTAATACTTGATATACGTACAATAACCTCAAATAAGAAAGAGCATGTGGTGTTCTGTAAAATACTTAAATAATTTATAAATAAAGAATAAACTAATTAATAACCTACAAAAATTGTGTAAATCAATAAAAGATACAACAGATGGTTTCGCCATACATTAGTTTTATGCAGTTGCTTGAATTAAAGCCGCACACATTAAATCCTGAGATAGGTGCAAAAGGATCAGTTGTTATATTACCTAGGAAAATAAATGATTTGTCTGTAGTACAAATTAATTTAAAAAGGTATTTAGAGCATAAAAGTGTTGTGGTACACCCTGTACCAAAAGTCATTCCGACCAAAAACGCGTTTATTGATCCCAATAATTTCCCATATTTAGTAATTTCGTTATTTGTTGAAATAATTATTTCAAGATTGTCAAAATAATTAAAATTTTGTAAACGCGTACATTTTTATTTAATTTCTAACATATTTCGAAATACCTAAATATTCATGTATTACCTGTGAGTGTTTCTTTTTTGAAAATTCCGCTATAAACATAGAAAATAAAAAACACAAATTCGACGGTAACCTTTACGAACAAATATTTACCGTCTTTGAATCCAACTACATGTGCCGATGCTGCTATAATGTCGCAAAAAATGGAAAAATTCCAAAATTAACAATTAGTAATGGTTTGAAATTTCCTTTAGTTCCTGAATGTGTAAAAATACTTAATCATACCGAAATAATTAATTAATGCAAATCAAGGAATTAAAACCACATTCTCTTAACCCACAGCTAGGGGCAAAGGGATCGGTTATAATTGTTCCCGTAGAAGTATAGTATTCGAAATGATTCAAACTCTTCCCTAAAATTTCGATCAGCTTTCCGAAATACAAACAAAAATTAAACGATCAAAGTTTTATTCTTCACATTATACATATGACACAGTGAGACCATACTTAGTTATAGAAGCCCTTCATTATTTACTTAAAACTCCTCTGTGTATATCTATATAAATAAAATCGTATCCGTACGTTTGTACAAAATCGATAATCTCCGAAACTTCTTGATCAATTGACTTGAAATTTTTATAAGATGTTCCTCAGGAATATGAGGTGGTTCTTACATACTTTTTATTTACATATATTGCACCTGAGTCAGGTAATAATTTATTTAAAAAAACTAATCACTAACACATAGCCACAAGCATGTTCAAAATGATTGTTCTCCAACGAGAAAACGTGATTTTTCTTACTCACACGCGCATACATCAATAAGCTTATATTATAAAAATAAAGATGGGCGTAGTGGCGGCGTTGAAAATATTAATTCGGAGGGGCAACACTTAAAATGGGCTTAATGCTTATGTATTCTGGAACATCAGAATTGCGAAAAATGTTTGCGTTATTTTTTGCAAAAAACAAGTTTCTCTTAAGCGTACAAAATTAAATTATTCGCTTTAGATCCTGTTTATTGAAATGTAACGAGCAAATTATGTCTCTAACAAATGGCGTAAAATTTTGTAAGCCCATAGCCGAAAGCCATTTCATTTCTCATTTTTTGGAAAGCTTAAAGGCAAAAAAAGGTATTTAGAATTGACAAGGCTGAATTTTCAAAATCTTCGACGAATTTTAAGAATTGCCTACAATTTCTCAAAAAAATTACTTTCACTGATAGTTTTAATTAAAAAAAAAAACGAGGTGTTTTTAGAATTGGATTTAAAGTTGATTCAAAAAAACGAATTGTCCGGAAAGAAAATTCGTTGAGCAAAAAAAAAACTCTTTTTGATATGTAGTAGAGAATTACTTGAAACGTGGAGAAATTTTGTTTCCGGGGAGATTGGGGGTCGGAGGGGTTACAAAGGGGGCTTGAAAGCTTATTTCGGAAAACCTCATTTATAATCTGAAATATACATCGGACATGATTCTTACCTGAGGCAATCTTATTAAGATTTGCATGCCGGACATTCTAAGGTACACGATAAAGTTCCATTTCCCACCGCTTTGGAATGTTCAGCAAAGTTGTGGAGGTTTTCATGCGGACTATTTCTGTGGACAACCATATAGTTCTATCTCTCACCGCTTTGGCGCTGGAGTCAGTACAAACTTTTGAACTTTGTATATATTAGTCACACACGAGTACAATGTTCGGCAAAGTTATGCAGGTTATCGCGGGAATTATTTCCGTTGAAGACCAAACAGTTCTATCCCTTACCGCTTTGGCGCAGTCAATACAATTTTGGAACTTGGTATGTAGACGTAGAAATGGGATCAATTTAATATCTTCGCCGGGAGTATTGCGGGGTAAATAATGTGCATTCTGAATAGATCGACTTAAGACATGAAATATGTCACCAGTGGTGCTACGAGAACGGGGTAAAAGATTTATTGTGTTCCGAATTAAGGTGCTACGCTTGAATACATTTTGTTAATTTACAGCGATTTGTAAACCGAAATTATTAGGAAGCCGTCATAGGACGGGTTACAACCTAGCAATTAAATAAAGCCTATAAAAACATTTTTTTTGTACAGCAATAATGAAAATTTGCCCATTTTAATATAAAATATATCAAACTTACGTGTGAAAGAAAAATTTTTTCCCCCCGAAAATTATAATACGAGCTAAAAAAGATATCGTAAAAATAGGATTTATGCCAAAAATCAAGTTTGTTTAAACATACAAAATTAAATTTTAAAATTATAATCTACTCTACTAATTGGCGTAACATTTTGAAAACCCAAAGCCGAAAGACATTTAATACGTAGAGTCTCATTTTTTGGAAACCCTGAAACCAAAAAAGGCGTTTAAAAATGAAAATGCTGAATTTAACAAAATCTTAGATGAAATTTCCAGCTTGGGACGATTTACAATACAAAAGCTTTTACTTCCTGGCCAATCGCCGGTGGATAGGCATGACATTACAGCATGTGTTTTCAAACAGAAGCTGAAATCGCCATTGGAATTCATGGTAAAACATGAAGTGTTTGGGTCTGTGCGCTGCTGGATGTACCCAGTGGAATAGCAAAAGAGGGGAACCCAAGTGTTGGAAGAACGGCTCATTCCGCTTTGAAATTGCCATTAAACATTCAATTCATTGAAAGTCCCACATGCAACATTTCCAAAGCATCCAGCATGGGAAAAGTATTGCAGAAATGCAAACTTATTGTTTGGGATGAATGCACAATGGCGCACAAAAAATCGCTCGAGGCCCTTGATCGATCATTGTAAGACTTACGTGCAAATATCAGACTATTTTGGAACGCATTAATATTGCTTGCAGGCGATTTCAGGCAAACATTACCTGTAATTCCTCGATCGACACCAGTGGATGAAATAAATGCCTGCCTGAAATACTCTACTTTGTGGCGACGCGTAAAGACGTTAAAATTAACTACAAATATGCGAGTCCAGCTGCAAAACGATCGATCAGCAGAGATATTCTCACATCAATTGCTGGATATTAGGAACGGAAAGGTGCCGGTTGATCTGACGTCAGGACGAATTTCATTGCCTCATAACTTCTGCAATTTAGTGACGTCAAAAGAAGAATTGGTTGAAAAAGTATTTCCCAATATTCAAACCAATTACAAGAATCACGATTGGCTAAGTGCGGTCAAGAACAAAGACGTCTACAAACTTAACAATATTATTCAGTCTAACATTCAAAGCGAGGTGGTCATATAGAAGTCCGTCGACATTGTTGTGGAAGCAGATGAAGCGGTTAATTATCCAACAGAATTTTTGAATTTACTCGATCTCTCGGGGATGCCACCGCACGGACTGCAGTTGAAAGTCGGTGTGCCAATTATCATGTTACGAAACCATCAACCATCAACCATCCAAAGCTTTGCAACGGCACGCGGCTTGCAGTAAAAAAATTAAAGAGCAACATAGTAGAAGCAACAATCTTGACAGGACCTTTTAAAGGTGAAGATGTCCTCATTCCTCGCATTCCTATGATTCCAACGGATATGCCATTTCAATTTAAGAGATTGCAATTCCCGATTGGATTGGCGTTTGCAATCTCCATCCACAAGGCTCAGAGCCAATCTTAAAAATTGTGCGGTCTAGATCTAGACACGGATTGCTTCTCACACGGACAATTATATGTTGCGTGTTCTAGAGTCGGCAAACCAGAAAATCTCTATAACAACAAAAAATGTTGTATAACCACAAGCATTGTGAAATTAAATACACGAGAAACGTGCGCTTTGTCTTTTCTTTTCGATTTAACCAGACTGAGCCACAGCAACGCGTGGCCGGGTACAGCTAGTTGACAATAAAATTGAAATCGGTTTAAGTTATTTAAAGCAATTTGAAAATTTGAAAGTTGGTATTACATTTATCACGGATGTGGATTGCAAGAGCGACAGCACCAATAAAATTAGAAGTTCCATGGAAAATGTTGATGTCGTAAGGGAATTTGCGAATGACTGCAACAACAATTCTGATATCGATGAAAATGACGATATTGTTGATACAAGGAGTTTTACTTATGAAGACGTAATGGTGATAGATAGAAATACTGATGCAGCTATATTTGGAATCAAAGGTTTAGCACCTGGCGAGGGTCAAAAGCCTATGTCGTGGATTCGTTTAAAAAATATTGATGAACTATGTCATCCAGAGATATATGGGGGATACCCGCTTAATATTAAGAAGAAAGCTAAAATTTCGTACCAAAATAGAATAAAATCGGAACTACGAAGAAAAGATCGACGATGTGCTCGCCCAAAAGTTGTTTTGTTCACAGCTAAACAGTCAATTGAATGAAGAACTTATGACACTATCTGTACAGCCTTAAGAAAAGTGAAACATAACAGCAATTTGTCAACTAAAGATGTTTTAGATAAGTATATATTAGATAATATCATTCGTCATGATGGGGGATTTAAAATACTTAAAAATATCCGGGCTTCACCAGCCTATTGGCATGAAAAGAAATCTGATCTTATGGCTATGATAAGACAATTAGGAAAACCAACTTTTTTTTTCCACTTTATGCAGCAGTAAAATGGTGGCCTGAACTTATGCAATTCCTATATAAAGTTTCAAAAGGTAAAAATATATCCTTAGAAGATGCACATAATTTAGATGAAGTTATTAAAACAGAATTAATGCAAAATGATCCCGTGTTATTGGTTTTGTATTTTGAAAGCAAACTTAAGAATTTTATGAATTTCAAAGACCACAAAATAGTTGATTTTGTTTTACGACGCGAAATACAATTAGGAGGCTCGGTACATGTTCAGGGTTTTCTCAGGTGTGATAAAGTTACTACATTTGATGTAGAGGATTCTGCCCCACACATGAACCCATTATTAAATTTATTAATACATTTTTTTTTGTAAAAATATTAAGAAAAATCCATATATAGAATTCCAAACATATAGACATACGACAACGTGTCATAAAGGCAGAAAAAATAAAAATACTTGCAGATTTGACTTTCCAAAGGTTGTTTTCCCTAAAACTAAAATTTTGTTGCCATTAAGTACTGAAAATCAGATGGTTTTAAAAAAAAAAAAAAAAATCATGTGTGCTGTGCACACGCGGTAGAAGTGAAACCTTCGGAAAACTAAACAGCCAGAGAATGAGACGAATACAGTATCAGGGGTGGGATAGTTATACAGGGTCTACATTAGCCAATATTTCTGGTATACCAATTGGCTTACAGAAATAAAATACTGAAACCTTCGGAAAACTAAACAGCCAGAGAATGAGACGAATACAGTATCAGGGGTGGAATAGTTATACAGGGTCTACATTAGCCAATATTTCTGGTATACCAATTGGCTTACAGAAATAAAATACTACCAGTTTTTTTTTACGTGGGCCAATACTGGTATACCAATTCAGTATCTGACATGCCGTTGAACCGAGAACAGGAAATAGAAATAGCCAAAATATTGGCTTTAAAGTGTCGAATTCTATTCAGTGGCAATATCTTCCCATGTCCCCTTTTTTTAATACAATCCTTCTATACTTTTCCTCTTTTTCTCGAACATATTTATCAATTTGATAATTTCACTTCGCAAAAATTTAGTTTCCGCCATTTTATTAAATGCAAATGTCAAAAATTGGTATACCAGCTTGTCTCCGGAAATGGTATACCAGAATTGTCATACCAGAAAAATTGGTATACTAGCAGGGGCTACACTAGCTTTTTATCAACCAATTTTGCTGGTATACCCGAAATATTGGCTAATGTAGACCCTGTGTTATAGGGTTTATTTATTAAAATATTGGTACCAAGTTTAAAAGTTATTTTACATTTTATTATTCACACTCTTTGCTTTCAATTTCAATAGACGACACGAGTGGCTTACGATAACTCAAGTATGAAATGAATGTTTTGGTTTGGATTTGAACAATATATTTTTAAAATACAGCGTCAATTACTGTTTTCGATTTTGTTGTCGATTCAGTGCAACTACTGCACATTTTTAAATTTAATTTGGTGTTGAGGAACTCAATCAAAGGGATCGCTGTATCGAATGCAAAATTAACATTAAAATCCCCACTTAAAATCATAGGAATTTTATTGTAATCTTTTTCAAGAATCCGCGATATTTCTGGTGTGTACCTTAGCAAATTCTCGTGGATGAATTCAATAATTGTATTTATTGATTGGTTGGGAGAAATGTAAATTGCCACAATTATAACTGATTTATTATGGTCCAATCTGCTTTCACAAGCAGATATTTCACCCACTTTAGAAAGCTGAAGAGACGATGATTCTAGTTATTGTACATTGAGATCTATTTGTGGAGTAACAACACGGGTTGTCATTTATATAATTATGGTATATTGCAACTCGGCCTCCCTCATATATTTTCTATTATATTGAACAACAATATCAAAATTTGGAATGTCTACAATAAGTTCATTTTTCATCCACGTCTCGGTAAGAATTAGAAAATTCGACGACCATGCTTGTTCAATATTGAAACGATGAGTTTTGAACGATAACTAACTTTATTCTATAAAATTTTTACATTTATACAAAAATAATGCAGATATTGCATTTTATAAAATAGTATAAACAGTAGTATTAGTATAATAGTACCAAAATTGTATCTTCTCATAAATATCATTTATCAAGGTAAATTTGGTTAGTATTGAATTACTTGCATTTATAATATTTATGAGAAAGTACAATTTTGCTATGATTGCATTTTCATATGGGAAAAATGTGTCTGGGAAAATATATTGTAAAAAATATGAACGAAATATGATTATAAGAATTCAGTTTTTTTTGTAGAATTCTTATATCTATATTAAGTTCTTATCATAATTTCTTAATTTCATATTTTGGTGAGAAAATTAAATTATTAATTTGTGCACGCTTGCACATATTCCCCTACCATGTTGTATCTATTGTAGAACACTGAAGTCCTCCACTGATAACCTTGACGTTCGTGCTGCCGGTATTGGGGGCAGTTCTATTTGTGGTTCTTTCTTCCACCAAGTACATTTGGCCAGAGTGTCAGAATTTCTATAAATTAGAAACGCAATCGATGCCAGGACGACTATCAGCATACTGTAGCTGACGGTATATTGATGTATATCATGATGATCTAGTTTTTCGGGTAATTTTTCCTTCTTTAACCGTTCAATTTCCTTCGTGATATCATTATATTCCTTGGTGTTGTCTCGGAGGTAGAGTTCTGGTTTAGCAACTTGCGCTGGTTGTATGTTGAACTGTTCTCTTATTTGTTGACTGAGATTTATTATTGGTATAAATGATGCTTTCAATTGAGTTTGGTATAAATTGTGTCCACTAATCGTCATTGAAGTCTGTTTGATGACACAGTCAGATCTCAATCTAAGTAACCCATCCCCCTTTAGGGTTTTTGCGATCACCTTCTTGCCACAAACAATGTTGAATGGATATTCTTCATTGAGCACATACAGCCAACTATTTGGATTGTGAAGTTGAATCCAAACTCTTGTTGGGCTAGTTTTACGGAGCTTACATCTTGATGATAATTGTTTCCTGTGGTTACGCAACGACTGACATTTGACTTGCTGTTGTAAATAGGATGACCTTGTTTACAAAGATACTCTTCCTCTTCTAAGTGTTTGCATTTATCCAGCTCTAGTTGTGACAGAGGGTAAAATCGATCGCGATGCAAACTTACTATTAGAAAGTCCGTGGATGGTTCAATAAATATAAATTCGTTGTCGTGGGGAGTTGGTACAGGTATTAATTTAAATAGCTGATAGAACTCATTATGAAGAAGTGGTACTCTAATGCTGAATAGAATGCGTGATCTCATTACTCTAACCTTTGCTGTCATTAGATTGTAGATTCTAAGAATTCCGGCCTTTCCTTGCCCTGGTATTGATAGTGTAGGAGGTAGATTTTCTTTTATTAATGCTAGTTGATTCCGTAATTGTGTTGGTGTAAGCAAAAGGGGGTGAATCTTTCCGTGTTGAAGATCTGTTAATACGTTAAGAATGGCATCTTGTGTTCGCTGATAATCGTGAAATATTATTGTTTTCTGTAGCAGAAATGATGTGAATGTTTGTTGATGATAGACATCTGAACTGGTTGCTTCAACATAATTAGTTAATGCTTCTAGTTGATTATCAATAACCTTGAATTTGGATTTGATAGATTCGTCACCACTCTTTAAAATGTTTACTGTTGCTTCGATTACTGAAGTTTGATTTTAACTAACTCTAAGAGATGTTGTTCGTTGAGACGAGTCATTTCAATTTCTCTATCCATATGGGTGGCATATTCCGAGTCTAATATCCCAAAAAGTTTATTAGCTATGGTGCCGATTAAGTCAAGTGGAGACCTCTTTGTTAATAGATGTTGGGTGCTTCCGCCTTGTCTATATATTATGTCATTATTTTCCTCCAGTTGCACAAGTTGATGTTGAAGTTGAACAAGTATAGCAGTGCAGTAATCCTTCCTAAGTATGGTTATATTGCAGAGTCGATCTAGTTCGCCTGTATATTTCCTTATTCCGAGCAATTCTAGCCAATACCCTTCAAGGTTATAATATGCCATTATGTTCCATTCGTTATTTATAAGATTTACTTGGCCAAGTTCTTCAAAACATATACCGGGATGGTGCTCAAAGGGAGTTACCTCAATAGGTTCGATTGATCCGAATGCTAGAACAGGTAACAGTAACAAGGCTAATGTCAGTAGGACCGTCGAAGTTCTTATTTTCATTGTCGTTACGGTGCCTTGATTCCGGTGTCTCGGGAGGTTTGTATGCTCAGCTTCTTCTCTGCGTATTGACGTTTCTTTAATTGGTGTTGTTTGTGGAATGAGATTATCGTATCTTGAAACAGGGTGAATCCGAATTTTCTTGGGATTTCTTTGAATACTTGCTATTCTCGCTCTTTTTAAGTCTGCGTTGATCAATCTGTTATACTCTGTTAATTTTTCATTATTAACCTTATTGGTGAGTGGCTGAGCGTTAGCTTGTCGACCTTTAATGACGGATATAGTAGCTGCATTGAGCTTATTCTTTTCTGGTATCTTTCCAATTTGATGAGTGTGTACTAATATGGTTGATACTGAAGGCTTTTTGATGTCATTATCCACGGTAGGTAGAGGACAAATTTTAGTTATTGGACGTTTCAATGTGTTGCTTTTCGTTTTTATAGATGCCACTCTGGTCAATCCATCGTAACCTGGATGCAATTCCGTAATTCTTCCCAAGGCCCATCTTGTCGGCGGTAGTAATTCATCTTTAATAAGAACTATGTCCCCGATTTTAATGTTTTCAGTTTTCTGCGTCCACTTTGGTCGCTGTTGCAGTCGTGTTAAATATTCCATTGACCATTCTTTCCAAAAGTCATGTTGTAAGCGATCCAAAAGCTGCCATCTTGTTAAGCTGTGCATATTACTAGCGGTTCTATCCCGCGCTGGTGGAGCTAGTAAAGGAGATCCTATTAAGAAATGTCCCGGTGTTAAAACATCCAATTCTTTGGGATCTGTGGAAATGGGGCATAACGGTCGCGAGTTCAGACATGCTTCAATCTGAACTAGGACTGTGGTTATCTCCTCAAATGTCAGCATAGTTTCGCCAACAGTTCGTTTTAGGTGATGTTTTACTGATTTCACGCCTGCCTCCCATAACCCTCCGAAATGAGGTGCTGATGGTGGTATGAAATGCCAAGTTTTTCTTAAATTTGTCATTTCCATTGACAGTTTCTCCATGTATTTTTTCTTGAAGTCTTCCGTGTTGATTTGAAGTATCTTATTTGCTAGTACAAAGTTCGTACCGTTGTCACTATACAAGTTGTTGACTGCACCTCTTCTTCCCGTAAAGCGTTTAAACGCTGCTAGAAATGCTTCAGCTGTTAAGTCGCTTACAGATTCTAAGTGAATGGCCTTAGAAGCAAGGCATACGAATACTGCTATATATCCTTTGTATGATTTTGCTCCCCTGCCCCGTGACATTTTCATATTTAGGGGTCCTGCATAGTCTACACCATGTTAGTAAATGGCCTTGCTACTGTTGTTTGATGTTTTGGAAGATCTCCCATTAACTGGTTTCCTGTTTGTGCTTTGTTCCGGAAACAGGTAACACATCTGTATATGATTCGTTTAACAGAGCTATGTCCATTGATAATCCAATATTGTTGTCTAGTTTGTGCTAGTGTTAACTGAACTCCCCCATGCGTGGTAGTCTTGTGAGCTTCGTCGATTATTAACTGGGTTAATCTGTTTTTGCTGGGTAATATTATGGGATGCTTTTCATTGTAGCTGATGTCCGCATTTTGTAATCTTCCTCCAACACGTACAATTCCTTCTGTGTCTAGAAATGGATTTAATGACAACAGTTTGCTGTCAGATTTCAGTCTCTTGTTGCGTTGTAGACTACGGATGTCTTCAGGAAATTCTTTATATTGCACTGCTTGTATTAATCGACTAGTTGCTTCTTGAATATCTTTCCACGTTAATTGTCCAAATTCTCGCTTTTCTCTTGATTTTCTTGCATTGTTACAAAATCGAAGACAATTGGCAATTATTCTGGATAATTTTCGCAAAGTTGAATATTTTTCTAATAATTCTGCCATTATGGTATCATCTGCAGTAAATGCCATATTTACTGAAATTTTCCGGGCTTCAAGATCTGTTACTGCATCTTCTATCTGAGGTATGCATAATGATAACTCTCTCAAAAATGATGGTCCTATCCACCATTCTTCACACTTTATTAATTCTTTTGGATTAATTCCTCGCGATGCAACGTCTACCGGGTTTTCTTTTGATTTGACATGATGCCACTGGTTTGCATTTAGGATTGAGTGTACTTCAGATACTCTATTAGCGATGAAGGTTTTACACTTACTAGGGTGATTTTTTAGCCACGCTAAAACAACTGTTGAATCTGTCCATGCATAAACAGTTGCTTCATTCCACTCCATAGCAGATTTTACCTTTTCCACAAGTTTGGCTAATAATACGGCTCCGGATAATTCTAAACGGGGTAGTGAAAGTCTCTTACTTATTGGCGCTACCCTTGATTTGGCTGCTAAGAGGTGTGTAATGATCTTGCCTCTATCGTTTAATGTTCGTATGTATACAGCTGCTGCATATGCTTTCTCTGATGCGTCGCAAAACCCATGTAGCTCACAAACTTCGTTACCCTTTTCATATTCTATCCATCGGGGTATTCTTATGTTTTCTAAAGCTGGTAATTCTGTTTTGAATGTGAGCCAATTCTTGCTCATGTTAGGCGATAATGCCTGATCCCAATTTATGCCCGCTAGCCACAGCTCTTGAAACATAATTTCTGCTACTATTGTTACTGGTGTTCACCATCCCAGTGGGTCAAACAGTTTTGACGCCTCTGACAGAAGACTTCGTTTAGTTGGTGCAGTGTTATCTATTGGTAGATTTACTTTAAATTGGAATTGGTCATTACCAGGATGCCAATGAACGCCTAATGCTTTGACTGAATCCGAATTTTCTTCATTTATTTCAAATAGACCCATTTCTGTTGATTCCTTTGGCACCTGTTCTAATATGTCTTTACAATGAGTTGACCATTTTCTTAGTTTGAATCCGCCTCTCGATAAAAGGTTTATAAGTTGTTGTTGAGTTTCTATAGCCTCTTCAAGAGTATTATTTCCTGACATAAGATCATCAACATAAAAATCTTTTAACACAATGTCTGATGCAGTAGGAGAACTATGGCACTCATCCCTTGCCAGTTGTTGTAACGTCTTTACTGCTAGATATGGTGCTGATCGTGCACCATACGTCACTGTTGTTAACTGGTATTCCTTTATAGCTTCCTCTTCGGAATTTCGCCATACAATTTTATGCAATAGTTGATCTTTTTCATTTATTTGTATCTGCCGATACATTTTCTCAATATCTGCCTTGTATGCATATTTGTGCTTCCTCCAACGTAACAGTATAGTAAAAAGCTCCTGCTGAAGGGTCGGACCTGTTAGTAGCTTGTCATTTAAACTAATTCCTGTTTTGGTTTTTGCGGATGCATCAAACACTACACGTAGTTTGGTAGTTGTGCTATCAGGTTTGCTCACTGCATGATGTGGTAGATAAAATACTTCTTGATCAATGCTTTGCTTAGTTTTTGTTTGTCTCATATGGCCAAGTTTTAAATATTCATTCAAGAAGGCCTTGTATTCTTTTTCCAACTGCTTGTTTGTTTTGAATTTGCGTTCCTTATGTAATAGCCTCGCTATAGCTTTTCCTTTTGAATCACCTAACAATTCATGTTTGTGTTTGTCATTGAACGGTAAGCTAACAGTATATTTACCATTTTCAGATCTTTTAACGTTCTGCCTGTATAATTGTTCACATTTGGTTTCGTCTTCTGTTAAAATTTTTTCTGTCGGAAGATTTTCAATTTCCCAAAATCTTCTTAAATTTTCATCAATTTCTGTGTATGTTATACAGCATTTAATATTTTTGGGCGTATTGTTTCCGTTGATATTACCAGAGATTATCCATCCAAGTCGTGTTTGCTGTGCTGCAGGTGTGCCCGATGGCCCCTTTATTACACCTGGCATAAGTATTTCCATAAAAATGTCAGCTTCCAATATTACATCAATGATACCTGGTTCATTGTAAGTTCGATCTGCTAGTGTAAGTTTTTCAAGATGTTTCCAAACTAATCTTTCTTTTAATCTTGTAGAAGGAATCATTTTCGTTAGTTTTTTTAATACGAGTGCTGTTGTTGTCACCTTATATGCAGATGGAAACGTAGGTTGTATGCTGAGTAATATACTTTTTCTAGCTATTGCTGTTTTATTATTTCCTACGCCTGAAATGTTGACATATGTTTTTGATTTACTCAGATTAAGTAATTGAGCAGCATTTTCCGTTATAAAGCTAGCCTGTGACCCTTGGTCAACCAATGCTCGTAATATATGGTGTTTTCCATTTGCTGATTTTACCCTTATTTGAGCTGTTGCCAATAATACATCATTTAACTCACATTCATTTGCAATATATGCTTGAGTTTGCCATTCTGGTTGAACGACATTTTCTTTATTATAAGTTGTACCTTCTGTATTATTGACTCCTTGGTTCACAGCTGCGAGGGTGCAAGTAGTGCTTGTTTCTCCTGCCTCTGTGTGAAGTAGAGTGTTATGTTTTTTCCTACAAACTCTGCATGTTTTAATGCTTTTACATTCTGCATTGAAATGATTAGCTTGTAAGCAGTTGGTACATAGTTTTTCCTTTCTAACTACATTTTTTCTTTCGTTTATACTCATGCCGTAAAACTTAGTGCATGTATATATGCTATGACCATCTTCCGTTTTGCAAATTGGGCATCTTTTTGTTGATTTGGCTTTGTTGGTACCCTCTGTTCTTGCATTTTTGTCACAATTAGCGACATTACTTTGTTTGTTGGGTTTGGCTAGATTATTCTCTTTCTTCCCTTTGTCACCTAAGGCTTCTAGCGATTGGAATCTGTGCTCTAAGAAGTCAAAAAATTCACCAATTGACTGCATTTCCCTTGGATTTTTTATTCTTCCTTCATAATATTTGTGGCTATCCTTGTCTAGCTTTTGTGTGAGAATATGAACAATGATGGGATCCCAGTCCTTTGTTTGAACATTCATATTGTTGATAGCTAACAGGCATTCCTTCGAAGTGTCATGGAGCTTCTTTAAGCCAGCTGCTGTTTCTTGTTGTAATGTTGCTTGTGACAATATTTTTTGTATTTGGGTTGATACTAGTAATCTTTTGTTATTGTATCGGTTATTTAGTATTTCCCATGCTGTGTCATAATTTGTATCGGTTATTTGCAAGTGCTGCAGTAATTTACTGGCGTTTCCACCTAAATTTGATTTAAGATAATACATCTTTTGAGCTTTACCTAAGCTATTATTTTGATGAATCAGTTGAATAAATAGGTCTTGAAACGACTTCCAGGTGTAATAATCCCCATTAAATTTAGGAATTTGCAGAGCTGGTAATTTAATTTTTTGTGGCTCTGGATTCATGTTCTGTTGACCTCTAGCAACCTGTTGCTCTGGGTAGTATAAGTCCTGTTTTGAAGTAAGAGCAATCATTGTTTCTTGATACTTGTCTTCAACTTCTTCGTAACAGTTCTTAGTAACGTATTCCTCCAGCTCGTCTTTGTTATGATGCGTCAATATTTCTAGATGATTCGTTGCTATTGTATTCCAATAGTTCGATAATGTTTGCATATTCTGTTGATAATATGCTTTTGGATGATATTTTTCTTCCTCACTTGCGATATTATTGATTATTCGCATAATAACCTTAATCGCCGCCAGTTGTTTTTTATATTCAACGCTTTTTATCTCGTCGTCGACATTTTGGTTACCTGATGTTGACGCTGCTGGATCTGAGGTTTTGATGTGTGCCTTGTTACCCCCCTCATCTAATTCCCGCAATTTCTCTTCTAGGATTATTTTTGTTTCTTGGTATACCTTCCGTATTTTATCATAAAACATTGATTGGAAGTAGACATGCTGTGGTTTATCTGTTTCAAATGCCTTTATTTCTTTATGTTGTGCTTGAAATAATTCCCAAAGTGCTTCTATATTCGTAGTTAGTTTTTCTACGTACACTTTGGTTCTTCGGTCAGTTGAATCTTTTTTGTAATTGATTAATATCTTCTGAATATTCTCCCCAATCTCTTTTTGTCTTCCTGCAAGCTCTTCTATGTTGGCCATCGTTAGAACTTAGAGTAGTTTTTGGGGTTGTTACTGCTGAGATGTTGCTGTCTAAAACTTTTGATAGCTTGTATTGCTGCTATATTATTTGCTGCCTAGACTGCTGCTGTAGATTCTTCCTCAATTTAGCTGGAACTGCTGCTATGGAGTTGCTGCCTAAAACTTTTGATAGCTTGTATTGCTGCTATATTATTTGCTGCCTAGACTGCTGCTGTAGATTCTTCCTCAATTTAGCTGGAACTGCTGCTATGGAATTGCTGCCTAAAACTTTTGATAGCTTGTATTGCTGCTATATTATTTGCTGCCTAGACTGCTGCTGTAGATTCTTCCTCAATTTAGCTGGAACTGCTGCTATGGAGTTGCTGCCTAAAGCTTTTGATAGCTTGTATTGCTGCTATATTTGCTGCTTAGACTGCTGCTGTAGATTCTCCTCAATTGTTGTTGTAGCTGGAACTGCTGCTATGTTTGAACTTTTGAAGATTTTTTCCGCTAATTCAGAATGGCTCGAAGGACCATGTTCAATATTGAAACGATGAGTTTTGGACGATAACTAACTTTATTCTATAAAATTTTTACATTTATACAAAAATAATGCAGATATTGCATTTTATAAAATAGTATAAACAGTAGTATTAGTATAATAGTACCAAAATTGTATCTTCTCATAAATATCATTTATCAAGGTAAATTTGGTTAATATTGAATTACTTGCATTTATAATATTTATGAGAAAGTACAATTTTGCTATGATTGCATTTTCATATGGGAAAAATGTGTCTGGGAAAATATATTGTAAAAAATATGAACGAAATATGATTATAAGAATTCAGTTTTTTTTGTAGAATTCTTATATCTATATTAAGTTCTTATCATAATTTCTTAATTTCATATTTTGGTGAGAAAATTAAATTATTAATTTGTGCACGCTTGCACAATGCTATTCTATCTAATTGAAGATCCTGTACATGAGCTCGTAAATTTTTTGTGGTATTAGTTTTCGGCACACTTGGAAAATGTTTTATTAAGAGCCGTCCAAACGCACAGTTTTTTACTCAGATTTGCATGCGCGAATCAGATTTTGTAACGTGTGGCTAATACAACACGCTTACTTATAATTTTAAGCCTACACGGCAACACTAATTTAAACATCGGCGTGGTCAGCTTTTGCGAAAACCGCATGTTTTCAAAAATTCTTTCCAGAAAATTCTTTTCACCTCATATCCGTGGTGGAAATAAGCTGAAAAAAAAGAGCCCCCCCGGAGAGAACGAAAGAAGAGACCGAAAGAAGAATGGAAGAAAAATGAACGTGTCGTATTCTGATAGGCAGGATAAAGCTATGAAACTAGAAATACCGGTTTTTTTTATTCAAACAGGGGAAAATTTGTACACAGGAGATGGGAGATCAAAAGAAAAAAAAAATTCAGTCGATGATCAGAGTCAGTTTCGAAATGTTGAGAAAAGGAGTCGGGGTTTAAAAAAAAAAAAAAAAAATATTAGAGAGGAACGTGAAGTTTGGTTGAGTACATACCGTTACGTGTTTCACTTATCGTTAAATTAAAAATGGTTCGGTGCTCCTTTTTTTTTTTAATTTTAATTTTTGGAACATTTGTACTAAAATTTATGTAATTGAATACAATTTTGAAAAAATTCTGAAATACTTTAATTGTTTTAAGAAAAATGAAATACGATCAATATTTTGATTTGATAAAATCATTTTCAGTTTTTTTGATGAATGAATAAGAAAAGAAAAATGTCTATCTTTGTAGTTGTTTTATGCATTTTCGACATAAGTTTTCTGTGTTCTCAGCTCGGATAAAATTATGTGAATATACTCTCAGAATTTAATTTGACCAAGCATTTTTTTTTTTCGGAAAAATATAATAGGTGTGAAAACGTAACTTTTCAAATAATTTGTATTTTGGAGTCCTTAAAAGTTTAACGAAAGTCTCGGCCGACAGCATATCAAATGTGAATTAACGACAGTAGGTCATTAAGACAGGGTTACATTGTGTCAGAAAAAAATCGCAAATGGGAAAGTGATTGGAAATGGGTTGTTCTCTTTTAAATAAGGAATTAAACTTTTCTTATTAACATTATCGATCATAAATGGATATATAAGGTCATGTTCATATGTTTTATACGATAATTGAAACTTATTTTATAGTGTTAGTTACCTTTTCAATGTGTTTCAATAATATATAGGAGCTTTTAGTTCAACTCAGTTCAAAACTTTTAAAGAATTTCTCTGTTACCACCGATTTATATTTTTACCGTTGATGTACTAGTGAAAATTAAAAAAAAAAAAAAAAAAATGGGTTATCCTAATAAATTAATAACATCATCCAAAATATCGGTACCGAGTGACACAGAAGAACTGATTATGTATGTCGTTCAAGGATCCTTATTTAAGTGATATACTAAAGAAGCAGTGTTAGAAGTATTCATTTTTCGCCCAAACATATTTAAAAGCGAAATAAGAAAACTTTATGGTGTGAAATTAAAGTGCAATTATAAGCAGAAAAGGCATACAAGGAAAATATCAATATTAATAAAAATAATTGCAAATTGAAAATTGGATTTCCACAAACGTCATCTTCATTAATTTGTCATTGTTATAAAATTATTAACGCAAGTTTATATTTTTCACCTTTTATAATTGATATGTTCAAGGTTTTCAGGTGTACATTTTACTAAAACATAAAATGAAGTTTTGCAAAAGTTAACAATTTCATCTGAATAGCTGGATTTTTCGCAAATTTGTGATTATTTCAATTGGATTTGGTTTAAGTGGTATCACGGGATCACTATATTCATTCATCTTCAACACGGACATTTTTGTTTGTTGCTACCAAAAATTGAGAAGCAAAGAAAGACCAAAGAAAGGATTTTTTTTGATTCAATTCGAGTTTTTATTCTTCCCAGTAGGAGTTTGGGCCATGGAAGCGAGATTTTCTACTTGCACCTTATTAATATGAAATATAAATGCGCTAATCTTAAGTTCGTTTGTTGAAATAATTAAAGTCAGAAGAAATGTTATGAGAATAGTTTTCTTTTTTTTTTCAATAATAACAAATTTCATTTGTAATGTAGTCAAAGTTAACAGAAAAGAGAAAAGGAAGGCTATTCTTTTTTTTGTGTTTATTCCCCACAGACTCGGAAAAGGAGGGCCTCCGGTTTCGAACAATTTAAGGGGGTGAGTACAATATATTTTGTTGCTTTTAATGAAGATTTTTTTTAAAAAAAACACACAAATAATAAAATGAATAAAGTACCGAATAAATTTTAAACTAAAGAGGAATTGAATCAGTTAATGAAATAACGGAAAAAGAAAAGAACAAAAAAAAAAATTATGTACAAATTTCATTTTTTGGTGTATTAATAACGTCACACAAGAATTTATTTTGAGATGTCATTAAAATAGAGAAAAGATAATAGAAAGTTTCATTGGGTTTTTTTTTTTCCTCTCAGTAGTGATTCTAGAGACTCCCTGTGTAAACGCCGCTGAATAGAATGGTCGAGCGTGTGTAAAGTGCGAATGAGGGTGGAGAAAGATGTAAATTGAGTTGATGCGCGAAGATTACAAACAAATCAAGTGTCCATGCTCATATGTAGGGGCGAGCATGAACATACGGGGATCGGCATTCTGCTGTCGGTCCATGTGGGAGGGTAGTGCCCCAAAGTCCGGTTGGCATTAACACCTTTGCCAATCGGCCCCGACATGCCTCGCAAGGCTTTCGCGGATGGCTGGTCAAGTTCCGGTGACCAGCAAATTAACGAACCCTCCCCTTATTCGGTTTTTTTTTCTCGCAAAAACCGAATTTCCTTGCTTGATAGCTCGCGCTATCACTATAAAGTCTTAACGACGTTTTCACTCATCATGCACGCATATAATTTATGTGTAACGCGATGACAGATGGTGGTGAGCAGCGACCCACCCCTCCGGCGAGCTAGCTAGTGCGATTCAGCTAGGCGTGCAGCCTTTTAGCTGCTCACATTTGCTGCACCATCTCATATCTTCTCCTCGCAAGGAAGAAGATATGCTAAATAGTTCATCAGGGGATTTGCCTCTTCGAACAAACCCCAAAAATATGTAAACCCCCCTTGTTACATATATGGCGCCCAACGACGCTTGTCGGCCAATGTTTTATTGTGCGCGGTGTAATTTAACTTCGGTTAAATTACATATAAGGCGCCCAATGATTCGTTGTTCGCTCAGCGGATTTTAATTTTGTTTGCCATTTGTATTTTCGACTTCGGTTGAAATTACAAATGGAGCTCAAACAAAAAGTGTTTGACACATTTTCGAACGAGTTGATGTTTGGAAATGGTGTTTTGGTTGTTACCTTATGGTAAACCAAGTTTTTTCAGAAAAACCAAATTTTTTATAAAAATTTGAAAATTTTGACTTTACCTTTTTTTCAGTTTTCTGAAACACCCTGTACTCTTTAAATATTTTTCAATCTTTTTTTATTAGTCAATTTTTTTTTCTGAAGGTGTGTTCACATCATCGGAATTTCTAAACGAAGTTTTGGTGTGAACATAATTTCGGATGTTCGTTTTTTGTGCTATTAGCGATCGCGTTTATGTTAAGTCCAACTGTCGTCACATTTTATTTACGGTTGCGTAGTAGCAGTACTTCGGTTTTTTTTTATTGAATATTCCGCTTGCCGCAAAAGCGTTTGAAATGTGGATTACGTGCTACATGAATATTGTAGTCATTGCAACGCTTCACGTTTCAATGCAGTTGAGACTCCGGGAAATGATACAGATGCGGATGTATGAGCTTTAGTGTGCCTTTTCGCACATTCTCGTGCTTAATTAAGCCCATGGATAATGCGGTGAGGACACGAGAGTCATACAACCACATCAGACATAGTGATTCGGGATTGTGCCAGTCGTTTGGATCGGATCACATGCTACGGGCTTGGTTGCCATTGCAGGTGTCCGATCACTCGTCTTGGTAACATTCGCGGGTCACCCATCAACATCCAATTTTCGTTTCGTGATTGCATGTCGGGTTTGTGTTTTCTTCGTGTCGTTCACTCGTTTCGTCTCTCTCTCTCGCTCTTACGTTATTACGTTTGATTTTTTTTTGAAGAATTTATATTGTGCGGAATTTAATTGAGCGAATTTCTTCGATAAATTTTGTAGAATTTTGAAAAAAAAAAAATTTACTCTTCTCAAAGTATTTTGGGAAATTGATCTGGTTAGTTTTAGTTTTGATTTTAGTTTTATTAGTTTTAATTTAGTTTATTTGGTTTAGTTTATTTTAGTTTTTTTTTGATTTAAATTTTCGATTACGTTTCGGTTTGGGTTTTTATTATTTTGGGTTATTTGATTTAGGTTTAATCTTTACAGTTCTAAGTTATACATTTATTTTTTTTGGAATTATTATTTCTTTTGAAAGACTTTTCAAATTATATTTTTTTTTTGAGAATTTTTATATTTTGTTTTTATAAAATATATTTTGCTGGGGGAGTTTTTTTTTCTTTATATTATTATTTTTTTTCAATTATCATTTTTTTATTACTATATTTTTTTATTATTACAATTTTTTTGTCCTTGTTGGGTCCATTATTTTTTTTTGTCCCTGAAATATTCCGTGAGAAGGAATAAATCTCAAATACCCGATTTGACTTTTGATTGTACTGAGTTTCTGGCTTTGTTTTGAGTAAGTTTGATTTGGTGCGATTGTAACTTTGATTTTGGAAACTTAAGGTGCGTTTACAAAATGGAGGACACAAATACAGGTGCAACGCCTAAAATCAACTCCACAGTTGTACCAAATGCGTCACCGGAGCCAACTACAAATGCTCAAGGTGCTGCGGTGAATGTATTGACAGGTCGAGATGAATCTCGAGTTACTCGAGGGCAATCACAGCTTTCGTTGGATTTTCCATCAGCGTCAAAATCAGTGGCTTCTGCTACAATGACGACTCGCAGTCGTAGTGGTAGAGGAAGAGGTGCGGCAAACCCACCTATCACACGATGGGGTTCTAGTGATGGCGCCTCTTTCCTCTCTCCGTCAGATCCAAGTGCCTCAACAGAAAACATAGGCTCTATGATCGAAGCGGCTGTGAGCAGTCAGATGGCCAAAATCCAGAGTGAGTTGCTCAATCAAATTAAAAGAATGACTTTAAATGCACCACCGCAAACACAATGTTCAGTGGCTCCGCCAAAATCCGTTGACCAGTCTGCTAACTTCAATCTATTGAACGGAAATTATAGTTTGGACGTCCCTCAGAGACGAAGTCAACCAATAATATACCATAATGTAAACAGACCACCACCTTCTCTATATGATGCTAATAACCAAAATCCTAATTATAACGTGAATGCTAATTCAGCTTCAAACGATAGTCACCGCGTCGACCCCAGTCAGGATCCGAATCCACGCCCGCCTTTTAACCCAAACAACAATCGAAGGCGTAGCCCAAGTAGGAATTCTAATCTTAACTCAGGCACGAATCGTAATGGTCAGGAAGTTCGACACGCTAGTTTACGACATGATACCCGAATCGAAAAATGGGGATTCAGGTTCAGTGGAAAGGCGCAAGATATGTCAGTGGAAGAGTTCATATTCCGCATAGAAACCATGCAATCGCGTGGGGATAATTCGTGGTACGCCATTTGTACCCAATTCCATACCCTGCTCTCCGATAAGGCTGAGCAGTGGTATTGGCGACTACTGAAAAGAGAACCCGACATCGATTGGCATGGCCTAAAGGCGGCCCTCCGACATCAATTCAAGAGCCTGGACACTGACCATGAAATCATGCGTCGGATGTTACAAAGGAAGCAATCCAACAGCGAAACTTTTGATGATTTTTACGATTCGGTTATGTCTTTATACCATCGGTTAAGAATTCCTATGACGGAAATAGAATTGGCGGACATTATGAGAGAGAACGTCAAAGATAAGATCGCAAATCTTATTTTCGGAATGCCTGCAATGAGTCTGAGTCGCTTTCAGAAAGTATGCCGCAAAGCGGAACGCCATCTTTCTGACAGAGAACCAAGACGAACTTGGCAAAACCCAACACGGCCCATCTATGAATTGGATGATCATGACGAACGTAATCTCTCATATGGACCCGATTCGGGAAATGATGGGATTGATTTGGATAATGATAAACTTAAACCCGCAAAAGAAATGTTACGCACCACTGATTTTCGCCAAAATGTAAACAGTAGGGAATACAGTACAAATAACTCACCTGCTAGAACGAACTTTGTGTCAGACTCTCGTTTCAGACAAGAAAATGATTCTCATCTCCCATATCAAGAGTTTAAAAATGATTGTGACCCAAGAAATTATTCGTATAACCAACAACAATACACCAGAGGTAGCCAATCTTTTCCTCACGAACCGATATCGAATCGTTATAATATTAATTCATCCCATTACGGTAGTAGTTTACCTTATCAACCTGCCGAGATCGATAGTAGTATTCGAGGGTATGTAAGCGAAAATACGTGGTCAAACGAAATACAAGATCATTTAGAAGCTGTAGATGCTAATGGTAGATCACGGTTCAAGTGTTGGAACTGTGACAATATTGGTCATGGTTTTTTCCAGTGTACAATACCACAACGGTCCTTCTTTTGCTATCGTTGTGGTAGAAAAGATGTGTCGTTACCGATGTGCCCAAAATGTAATCCGGGAAACGCACAAAGGCACCGAGAGACGCACGGGAATCCCCGGTTGCCAATAATGCCCCCGGACCAATCAAAATAGAACCAACCTTGAGTCCGAACCTATCATTACAACCCAATTCTCCGCCTGTCATTAATATTTTGAAACGCGAAACGTCAACTAAAATCTCATCTAATAATAATATACTGGAAAGGTGGAACAAAACATTACATCAACGTCAAATGGAATATGACGAAGCTAGGAATAGGATAATCGGTGCTTTACTAAAACCGAGTAAAATTAGTAGGTTTAGAGAAAGGTGTAAACAAAAGAAGTTGTTGGGTAAAACGGTGGAATCTGCTTTTGTGAAGCGTAAACATGATGATCGACCATATGCTAAGGTGGAAATCGACGGTGAATCCCTTTTTGGCCTTTTGGACAGTGGTGCAAGTGTGTCCTGTCTAGGCGCTGGCGCTTTAGATTTCCTCGAACGTCATAAAATTTTAATTACTGGTCGTCCCACCACAGTCAAAACGGCTGATGGTAAAGCTCAACCTGTACACGGGCAAATTGCGATTCCAATTACATACAACAACATTACAAAAACACTTTCTCTATACATCGTACCAGGACTTACCCAAAATCTATATCTGGGTGTAGATTTTTGGAAAGAATTCGACATAGCTCCGACTATATTTTCTAAGAACGAAACTTTAGATTGTTTGTCAATTGACGATCCCAACACACACGCGCTTAATTCGGAACAACGCGCGCGTCTTGAAAGCATCTTAACTTTATTTCCTTCTTTCAACCAAGTCGGTTTAGGAAAAACGCATTTAGAAGAACATGTTATTGAGGTAGAAAACGCGGAGCCTGTAAAGCAACGCCACTACCCTGTTTCCCCTGCGGTGCAAGCCCTCATGTATGCTGAGTTGGACCGTATGTTGGAATTGGGAGTCATTGAAGAAAGTGTCAGCGCGTGGAACTCTCCTGTAGTCTTGGTGCGCAAACCTGGAAAGGTTCGCCTCTGCCTCGACTCCAGGAAAGTGAACACCCTCACAAAAAAAGACGCTTACCCACTTCCACATATAGAAGGCCTTCTCAGTAGACTTGAGAAGACGTGTTTCATTTCAAGTATTGATTTGAAGGACGCCTTTTGGCAGATACCGTTGGAAAAGCAGAGTAGGGAAAAAACTGCTTTCACAGTGCCTGGTAGACCGTTATACCAGTTTACAGTGATGCCATTTGGGCTCTGTAATGCTCCTCAAAGAATGTGTAGACTGATGGACAAAACAATTCCAGTCGAGTTAAGAGAAAACTGTTTCGTCTATTTGGACGATCTGTTAGTAGTTTCTGAGGATTTTGATTCTCACGTTAAACTTTTGGCAACCATTGCACGTTGCTTGTCTTCTACTGGACTCACAATAAATTTGGAGAAAAGCAAATTTTGCATGAGAGAAGTTAGATATTTGGGTTACATCGTTGGTAACGGATGTTTAAAGACCGACTCAAATAAGGTATCTGCAATTTTTGACTTTCCTGCTCCTACCACTCCAAAACAGGTTCGTCGATTTTTGGGTATGACAGGATGGTATAGGCGGTTTATTGCCAATTATGCCTCCTTGTCGTCTCCAATTACTGACTGCCTAAAGAAGAGCGCCAAGTTTGTTTGGACAGCGGAAGCTCAGGTAGCGTTTGAAGCCTTGAAATCTTCATTAACTACGGCCCCGGTATTGGCCAACCCTGATTACACTAAACCCTTTATTATACAGTGCGACGCAAGTAAGACCGGTGTCGGAAGTGTTTTGCTGCAAAGCGACGACGAGGGCAATGAGAAACCCATCGCCTATATTTCTCAAAAACTGAACTCAGCACCACGCAACTACAGCGTGACGGAACTGGAATGTTTCGCTGCGGTGTTGAGCGTTAAAAAGTTCAGAGCCTACGTCGAAGGTTTGGCGTTCAAAATAATCACCGACCATGCGAGTTTAAAATGGCTCATGAGTCAGCGCGACTTGAGTGGACGTTTGGCTCGATGGAGCTTAAAGCTTCAAGCCTTTGATTTCGCGATTGAACATATGAAAGGTTCAGAAAATGTGGTGCCAGATGCGCTTTCACGTGTTTACGTGTACGCGATTTCGGAAATAGTTTCGGCACCTAGCATAAACTTGAATTCTGAGGCCTTCAAATCAAAGGAATATCTCGACCTGATAGATACAGTGCAAAGCAACGCGGAAAGGCTGCCTGACACGCAAGTGTCAGATGGCTACGTGTATTTCAGAACAAGCTTTAGCACTGGCAATATCTTTCAGGAAGATCGATCGTGGAAGCTTTGGGTTCCGTCTAGCCTTACGGACGGGCTGGTTCGCCTGGCGTATGATCCCCCACAAGCTGCGCACGGCGGTATTACCAAAACCTTATATCGTTTGCGGCAAAGATACTTCTGGCCTGGTATGGCTAGCGAAGTACGTAAATATATCGCGAGTTGCATCGTATGTAAAGAGTCTAGGGCTCCAAATAGTGTGTTGAGGCCGCCAATGGGCAAACAAATTGAAGTTGACAGACCATTCCAGTATTTGTATGTTGACCTGTTAGGACCCTACCCTCGGTCTAAGCATGGTAACACCACTCTCCTAGTTGTTTTGGACAAATTTTCGAAATTTGTTTTGTTCAAGACACTACGTAAGGCGTCTGCTGTGCAGATCACCGATTTCTTGGAGGAAAACGTCTTCAATTTATTCGGCGTACCCGAGATTATATTTTCAGACAATGGACCGCAATTTATATCTAAAGAATTTCGCAAATTAGTTGAAGCGTATGGTGTGAAACACAATCGTACAGCTATCTACTCACCACAAGCTAACGCATCAGAACGTGTAAACCGTTCATTACTGGCGGCCATCCGCTCTTATGTTGGCACCGATCATAGGGATTGGGATCAGAATTTGGGAAGCATCGGCTGTGCTCTTCGGAGTACAATCCATGCTTCTACGGGGATTGATCCATATTTTCTTGTGTTCGGATCCCACATGATCACACATGGCTCGACCTACGAACTGATGCGGAAGTTAAATGGTTTGAATGATGGTGAATTGGTTGTGTCCTCGAAAAAAGACCACCTTGAACTAATTCGCGAACGCGTCAAAAATAATTTGTCGAAAGCTCACCAACAGCATGAGCGACTTTATAATCGTCGAACCCGGGTAAAGAGATTCATTGCCGGACAAGAAGTCTACCGAAGAAATTTCACGCTTAGTGACTTCGCAAAAAATGTCAATGCTAAGCTAAATCGTAAATATCTGAAGTGTCGGATTGTTCGTGCGATTGGCGATTCCCTCTATGAGGTCGAGGATTTGCAGGGTAGAACCATAGGGGTTTGCCAAGCCAAAGACTTGAGGCAATAGTGAGGTAAGAACCGACATCCACTGCCGCGGTTTAGGACGGATCATTTCCTTGTCTTTTCTTTCGTTTTCTGGTGCCCGGCTAGCTCAGTCGGGAGAGCAACGGAGACTCTTTTGGGTGAGGTCGAGCCCCACGTTGGGCAGTACAAGATTTCACGTACCACTCAAACCACCCACACGCTTTTCAGTTACGTCCGGGTTGATAGATCAATCCCTGACGCATCTGTGTTGTAACGTGTGGCTAATACAACTCGCTTACTTATAATTTTAAGCCTACACGGCAACACTAATTTAAACATCGGCGTGGTCAGCTTTTGCGAAAACCGCATGTTTTCAAAAATTCTTTCCAGAAAATTCTTTTCACCTCATATCCGTGGTGGAAATAAGCTGAAAAAAAAGAGCCCCCCCGGAGAGAACGAAAGAAGAGACCGAAAGAAGAATGGAAGAAAAATGAACGTGTCGTATTCTGATAGGCAGGATAAAGCTATGAAACTAGAAATACCGGTTTTTTTTATTCAAACAGGGGAAAATTTGTACACAGGAGATGGGAGATCAAAAGAAAAAAAAAATTCAGTCGATGATCAGAGTCAGTTTCGAAATGTTGAGAAAAGGAGTCGGGGTTTAAAAAAAAAAAAAAAAAAATATTAGAGAGGAACGTGAAGTTTGGTTGAGTACATACCGTTACGTGTTTCACTTATCGTTAAATTAAAAATGGTTCGGTGCTCCTTTTTTTTTTTAATTTTAATTTTTGGAACATTTGTACTAAAATTTATGTAATTGAATACAATTTTGAAAAAATTCTGAAATACTTTAATTGTTTTAAGAAAAATGAAATACGATCAATATTTTGATTTGATAAAATCATTTTCAGTTTTTTTGATGAATGAATAAGAAAAGAAAAATGTCTATCTTTGTAGTTGTTTTATGCATTTTCGACATAAGTTTTCTGTGTTCTCAGCTCGGATAAAATTATGTGAATATACTCTCAGAATTTAATTTGACCAAGCATTTTTTTTTTTCGGAAAAATATAATAGGTGTGAAAACGTAACTTTTCAAATAATTTGTATTTTGGAGTCCTTAAAAGTTTAACGAAAGTCTCGGCCGACAGCATATCAAATGTGAATTAACGACAGTAGGTCATTAAGACAGGGTTACATTGTGTCAGAAAAAAATCGCAAATGGGAAAGTGATTGGAAATGGGTTGTTCTCTTTTAAATAAGGAATTAAACTTTTCTTATTAACATTATCGATCATAAATGGATATATAAGGTCATGTTCATATGTTTTATACGATAATTGAAACTTATTTTATAGTGTTAGTTACCTTTTCAATGTGTTTCAATAATATATAGGAGCTTTTAGTTCAACTCAGTTCAAAACTTTTAAAGAATTTCTCTGTTACCACCGATTTATATTTTTACCGTTGATGTACTAGTGAAAATTAAAAAAAAAAAAAAAAAAATGGGTTATCCTAATAAATTAATAACATCATCCAAAATATCGGTACCGAGTGACACAGAAGAACTGATTATGTATGTCGTTCAAGGATCCTTATTTAAGTGATATACTAAAGAAGCAGTGTTAGAAGTATTCATTTTTCGCCCAAACATATTTAAAAGCGAAATAAGAAAACTTTATGGTGTGAAATTAAAGTGCAATTATAAGCAGAAAAGGCATACAAGGAAAATATCAATATTAATAAAAATAATTGCAAATTGAAAATTGGATTTCCACAAACGTCATCTTCATTAATTTGTCATTGTTATAAAATTATTAACGCAAGTTTATATTTTTCACCTTTTATAATTGATATGTTCAAGGTTTTCAGGTGTACATTTTACTAAAACATAAAATGAAGTTTTGCAAAAGTTAACAATTTCATCTGAATAGCTGGATTTTTCGCAAATTTGTGATTATTTCAATTGGATTTGGTTTAAGTGGTATCACGGGATCACTATATTCATTCATCTTCAACACGGACATTTTTGTTTGTTGCTACCAAAAATTGAGAAGCAAAGAAAGACCAAAGAAAGGATTTTTTTTGATTCAATTCGAGTTTTTATTCTTCCCAGTAGGAGTTTGGGCCATGGAAGCGAGATTTTCTACTTGCACCTTATTAATATGAAATATAAATGCGCTAATCTTAAGTTCGTTTGTTGAAATAATTAAAGTCAGAAGAAATGTTATGAGAATAGTTTTCTTTTTTTTTTCAATAATAACAAATTTCATTTGTAATGTAGTCAAAGTTAACAGAAAAGAGAAAAGGAAGGCTATTCTTTTTTTTTGTGTTTATTCCCCACAGACTCGGAAAAGGAGGGCCTCCGGTTTCGAACAATTTAAGGGGGTGAGTACACTATATTTTATTGCTTTTAATGAAGATTTTTTTTTTAAAAAACACACAAACAATAAAATGAATAAAGTACCGAATAAATTTTAAACTAAAGAGGAATTGAATCAGTTAATGAAATAACGGAAAAAGAAAAGAACAAAAAAAAAAATTATGTACAAATTTCATTTTTTGGTGTATTAATAACGTCACACAAGAATTTATTTTGAGATGTCATTAAAATAGAGAAAAGATAATAGAAAGTTTCACTGGGTTTTTTTTTTTCCTCTCAGTAGTGATTCTAGAGACTCCCTGTGTAAACGCCGCTGAATAGAATGGTCGAGCGTGTGTAAAGTGCGAATGAGGGGGGAGAGAGATGTAAATTGAGTTGATGCGCGAAGATTACAAACAAATCAAGTGTCCATGCTCATATGTAGGGGCGAGCATGAACATACGGGGATCGGCATTCTGCTGTCGGTCCATGTGGGAGGGTAGTGTCCCAAAGTCCTGTTGGCATTAACACCTTTGCCAATCGGCCCGGACATGCCTCGCAAGGCTTTCGCGGATGGCTGGTCAAGTTCCGGTGACCAGCAAATTAACGAACCCTCCCCTTATTCGGATTTTTTTTCTCGCAAAAACCGAATTTCCTTGCTTGATAGCTCGCGCTATCACTATAAAGTCTTAACGACGTTTTCACTCATCATGCACGCATATAATTTATGTGTAACGCGATGACAGATGGTGGTGAGCAGCGACCCACCCCTCCGGCGAGCTAGCTAGTGCGATTCAGCTAGGCGTGCAGCCTTTTAGCTGCTCACATTTGCTGCACCATCTCATATCTTCTCCTCGCAAGGAAGAAGATATGCTAAATAGTTCATCAGGGGATTTGCCTCTTCGAACAAACCCCAAAAATATGTAAACCCCCCTTGTTACAATTTGCGCAGGCAAAACTGAGCGTCTAGACAAGTCACAGGTCGTTTGCGCAGGCAAAAGTGCGGCCTGTGTGATTTCAGATCGTTTCTGAAAAATAACTAATAACTAAGGAGCTCCAAACAAAACTGCATAAAAAACATGGAAAAAACGGTACCGTGTGGATACAAAATTTGCGCAGGCTTTCCCACAGAAAAACTTCGCAAGCTACGACTGAGCAAAAAGACTGAGCGTCTGTACCGTACTTTAAAACGATAAAATATTCACAAAACGATACACGTGAACAATACACGATGCTAGCTATGAAACATGAAATGAATGCTTTGGCCTGTATATGATCAAAATATTTTTACGAAGCAACGAACAAAGAGGAGACGAAGATAATAGAAATCACGGCGCTCAGAAATCAGAATAATAAGAGAAAATTTCAGAACAAATTATTTTTCTGAAATAACTGGCCATATTTCTCTGCAAAATTTTTGTATGCAAAATTTTTGTTGTTATGAATTCCGATCGACTGGTATTTCATCTTGGGAAAAAAGTGTCGCATTTTTAAGGTTTCATCGAGTTTCAAATCACTCTCAACGCGGCTAAAGAAGTTTTCACTTCAAAAAAAATTAAAAATAATAAAAGATTTCATGACTGAAATTTCCAACCAGTCATTAGATTTCTCTTTCGAGAATATATTAGAAAAGCTGAAAATAAGTAAAATCGATTATTTGACAGCATTACGCTCAGGGATTAAAACACCAAAACTATTTTATACAGAAGAAAAAGTGATGAAATTTTACTGAACACTTTCAATGAACATTTTCTTTTATGGGAAGCAAATACATATTTCCAGTTCGTATTGGATGCTTATTCAGCAGCTTCATATATGGTTAAGTATGTAACTAAGGATGAGAGTGGTACCACAAAAATGATACAAGAAGAATGTGAAGAAAATCTATTTAATGAGGATGTAGATTATAGACGAAAGCCTAAAATAATTAAATACATAAGGTACAATCGTCATCAAGATCCTATTAACTACTACTACCGTGAACAAATGTTACTATTTGTACCATGGGAAATCGAAGTAGATTTTTCAAACATGAGTGAAAAAATTATTACTGAAGAATTTTTGAAAAACCAAGAAACTATTAAATGAAATAGTACAGAGTACTTAAAAATAACAGATGAAGAAATGCAAAATATTTTAGAAGATGCTGAAAAGGGTATTAATTGCATTATACAAGAAGAAACAGATGAACACATGAAAGATAAATTACCTGAAAGCCAAGAAATTGATATTTTGGTGCAAGGAGGAGAAATAGCGCAACCTGACGCAACGCGAAAGCGATTTGGTAAAAAACTAACAGTAAAAAATTTTAAGGATACGCAAAGAAAATTAAGAGAACTTAATAAAGAATAAAAAGAAATTGTTATGCATTTATAGCATTCTTTTAAAATAATCCAAAATAATGAAAAAATTTTATTATTGGGTTCTGCTAGAACTGAAAAAACTACAGTTATAAATATCCTTGAGGAACTCTTAACATATTATTTTGATACGCCGATACCATTAATGTTTTAAAGTGTGCATTTTCTGGAAAAGCCGCATTTTTAATAAATGGTATTACCCTTCATACTGCTTTTGCCCTGCGTGTATCTCAATGTAGTGGAAATTTCGCTAACTTGTTCGTCAGATTTAGCTAGCAAAATTAGAGAACAAATTTTTGATGTTAAACTTTTAATAATAAATGAAATATCAATGGTTGGTAACACTTTACTCACTCAGGGGGTGTGGATACAAGATTACGGCAACTAAGAGGGAGAAATGAAAGTTTTGGTGGTATTTCTGTTTTATTAGTAGGTGACTTGCATCAAATTAAGCCTGTAGGAGATAGTTATGTTTTTATGCCACCTAGGAGTTTAGCTGAATTATGTGGAATAAATCCACTTTGGGAAGAATTTTAAAATGTTTTCTTTAAAGAAAATCATGCGCCAAGGAGATGAATTAGGTTTTATTTTAGCTTTGAATAATATGGCCAAGGGAGAAATGACTGAAGAAGATGTCGCGATAATAAAAAGTCGCGAATTTAAGAATGAATGAAGAAGGAGTTCCTAAAAATGCAATAAGATTGTATTTTGAAAATAGGAATTTTGAATACTACAACGAGAGAAAAATTAAGAAAACTGAAGGAAAAGAGCATGTCCATATTGCTTTCGATCACATTTTAGGTAAATTAAAAAATAAAAAAAAAGAAAGATCGCTAACAAAATACAGACTAAAACCAGCGGTAGAAATAAATGGCTTAAACTACCAAATAAAGTTTAAAATTGGAATCAAATATATGATTACTAATAATGTGGATGTCGAAGACGGTCTTATAAATGGAACATGTGTTGTTCTCGAACATATTAGCTTTTAAAATGAACCTTGTGAAAACAATGACCAAAAGATTTCAAAAGTTTGGTTAAAATTTGATACAGAAAGGGTGGGTAGAAAAATAAGAGCCAAATACAAATGTATTATAGACAATAAAAACTTAGTTAGTCTTACACCTATAGGAAAAATTACCAGTATAATAAATTCTAGTGAGCGCAGTAATTATCAGTTCTCAAGACGCCAATTTCCTCTAATACCCGCAAAACCAATAACTATACACAAAAGTCAGGATCATATGAAAATATTTGTTTAGATTTGACAAAATCCAGTAGACAATTAACTAAGGAACTTCTGTAGGTAGAGTGTAGTAGAGTAACGTCCCTTAACGGTCTTTTTATTTTAGGCAATTTTAATAGTCCTAGAAAACCACTAAAAGAAGATATTGTTTTGCAGGATTTAGAAAAACTAGAAACATCGAAAAAACTTAATTTGTCTTTTAATAATTTTGATAATGTCGATGGAGTTATTGTATCACAACGTTCATTCATTAATACAAAATATAGAAAATATTACTTCTGATTACTGGTACATGAGGAGTAATATTTTAATATTTTCTAAGACAAATATTAAATTTCCAGAACAAAAAGAAAAGTTTAGTATCAAAGTTTAGTATCCAGGAATGTTATTGTTCATATTGTCCAAAGAAAGAAAAATCTCGTGGGCTTATATGTTACGTTAAAAATGAATTATTTTCGGATATAGTGTGACGTGCTATTCTTTCGGTTCGATGTTATTAGAATGATAGCACTTTTTATTTATGTGAATTTAGTGTATAAAGTTTATTTATAATTATTTCTGCGTTACAATTAGTCTTAAAAATATTTGTCTTTCAATAATTTAATTATTACAATTAATTTATCACAGTTTATAAAAATAATACACCACAATCGCTATCTTTAATAATGATCACAAATCGCCGTTGTAATCGCTTCCTCAAAAAAATAATCACGTTTCCAAATCTCTGTCTTGTATAATCTCTGACGAAGCTTTTGACTTCAACTGAATGTTGTTTCGACGGAGTTTTGCCTTATATACCTATCGGTCTAAGTTCCAGAACTTTCATCGAAACGTGTCAGAAAGCTTTTTCTTGGCCTTTCTAGAAAGCTCTTGTATTCAACACACAAAGAATTCTTCTCGAAAGCTCCAATCATTGTGAATCATTGTTTTGGTCGTGTAAACAATTTAATTTTGGAGCTTTCTGGAAAAGATCGTCTGTATGCGTTTTAATCTTTGTTTTGTGGTATGGTGTTTTTTTTTGCTTCTTAGAATACTTGTATTGTGACAATGTTTCATTGTTATTGTTTGATGATTTTATGAATCACCAAGTATTCTAAGTAAAATATAGTGCACTACCCCCTCCTTAAATCTGTTCGTCCCGAACAGAATCTTTTGGACTCGTGCCGCGATTCTTCGCTAACTAATTTGAATGAATCACCTTCATTTTCACTTTTGATGATTTTCACTTTCGCCATACCACGTCCAAAGAGTTCATCTCGTTGGTGCAGTCACTATCTTTTAATTCGTTGTTTGCAGGTTCCTCAAATACTTTGTCCACCGGAACCCGTATATGCTGCCCAGATGATCTTTCCGGTGGAGTCTGTCTGGTGCTATCCTGTTCACTCGTGTCTTGCTTTAGTTCAGCGTCAACATATTGCCCCACTGCAGTTTCAGTTTCCTTTTTATGTCGTACAATCTTTGTGCAGGTGTCACAATTCCTGCACCAGCTTTTGACATCAGCTCGCCAGTGTACCCAATAGAATCGTTCTCGCACCTTCGCTAATGTTCTGTTGACTCCCAAATGTCCCCCTGAAGTTCCAGCATGCACTTCACCAAGTAGCTCATGTATCTTGGACTTGGGCACGATCAACTGCATTAGTTTGGCTTTTCCATCAGGAGAATCCCATTTTCTCCTCAGAACGCCATTTTCTATCTGTAACGAGTCCCACTGAGCCCAATAACTTTTTGTCGTATCACTGCGTATTACAATATCGCTCCATTTTGGACGCTGACCCCTTTTCTTCCATTTAAGGATTGGTCCAACATCTTCATCCTTTAGCTGCGCGTTTCGGATGCTCGACATGTCATCGCCTCCAATCCTTAATGTACGGATAGCTACCACCTTTTCACATTCCTGCAGTCCTTACTCGTTTCCTCAAAAACCCCTTCAGCATCTACGACACTGGATTTGCTTCTTTTCCTTCTATTTTTACTTTTTGACAACTCCGTGTCTTGAGTTGTCAGTCCAATGTCGTCCGTCCGTTTCATTTCTACAACAGCATTTGCATCTGACGTAACTTGTTGGTCTCGTAGATTTGATTTGGTGTCACTGGAATCTGCTTCCTCCAACGTTAGCGGGAACTCAATATTTCCACATCGCAATAACCTATCTTCAATGTTCACACTCACTCCATTCTGCTTCATGAAGTCGAGGCCCATGATACAATCATCCATTATATCAGCCACCAAAAACGTATGCCGAAACACATACTCATCTAGCCCCAATGCTAGAATCACTTCACCCAGAATCGGAGATGATTCCCCTGTAACCGTTTGAAGAACACTGTTACTGCTTCTGCTCATGTGTTTCCTACTAATGAGCTTCCTGTTCACGATGGATCTACTTGCACCCGTATCTACGATGATCCTGCATCGATGACCACCAATTACTCCTTGCGTCGTTAATCTGTCGTTACTCTGTTGTAGGAGAGAGACTGATACCATAATCGGTGCTTTTGTCTGGTTGGCGCACTGCCGCTCTAAATGTCCTTCTTTACCGCAGCCCCAGCATTTCAGTCTTCTTTTAGTATTGTTCAATTCGAATTCCTGGATAGCTTGCTGCACATCCGCCTTTATCTTTTCGGTTAGTTGGTCTATCGTTAGCTCTGTTGAGTCTTCATCAATCATAGCAGCTTGTACCATTGGAACCGCACTTGTTGCTCTCTTTGCAGCTTCCAATGTCAACGCTACAGCCAACACATCGTGCAACATGCGCTTTCCACTAATCCGGACATTGAACTGAATATCTGCATCCCGAATGGCATTGGTGAATCTTTCTGCAGCCAACTCATTCTGCAGCTCCAGGGGATAATCGGTATGACAAGTATACCAACCGCTCAATATCTGCTGACAACTCCTGCAGTGTCTCTCCAGATTCTTGCATTCTGTTGACGAGCTCCATTCGGTATACGTCCTTCATGTGGTTATCCCCATATCGAATGTCCAATTGTGTTACAATTTAATTGTAATTTTTCTCATTTTCTGGTGAGATTGTCCGCAATAGATCGGCTGAGTTACCCCGTAGAGCCAGAATTAATGCTGTGGCTTTTTCTTTATCGGACCAGTTGTTCGCACCAGCAGCCGCTTCAAACTGTCGTTTGTATACTGGCCATGAAGTTTTGCCGTCAAATATTGGTGGCTTCATCCTTTTACCTGATGACTCAATATTTGGTTTATTTTCTTTGATGTCAGCCATTTTTGCTTCTATTTCTGCTACTTTTTGTTCCAATTTCTGGTCCAATTTTTGTTCTATGTTGCTTACTTCCGCGCGAACTGTTGTAACTTCTGTAGTTATTTTGTCTTCCAATTTCTGTTCAATTTTACTTACTTCTGTGCGAACTGTAGAGACTTCTGTAGTAATTTTGTCTTCTAAGTTCGCAACACTGGATTCAACTTGAGATTTTAATTCACCCATACTAGACTCCATTTTGGTTTCTAGTCTAGAAACGCTCGACTTAATTTCGCTTTCAAGACTAGATTTCATTTCATTCTGCATATCAGATACATTTGTAATTTTACTTTCAAGACTTGCAGAAGTCGAATCTATTTTACTCTGTAAACTCGAAGCAGTTGAATCCATTTTGGTTTGAAGACTAGAAGCATTTGTTTTCATTTCCCCTTGTAAACTGGAAGCATTTGTTTTCATTTCGCCTTGCAAAGAATCCATTTTATTCATCAGCAGGTTCATAAACTTCTCGAACTTATCACTTTCTGCTGATTTTGCACCCTCTTCACTGAAATCGAACTTGTCATTGTCCTCGTTCGTGTTTTCTTCTTGTTTTTCCTCTTTCAGAATTTCACTAAAGTCGAATGTGCTAATGTCTAGTTCTCTTATTGCACATTCAGCGATTACTCTTTTCTTCTTTTCTGTTTTAGTTCCCGTGGAAACTGACTTCCACACACGCAGAACTGTGGATAGTTCTGATGTACTCAGGCTGTCTAATAGTTTACTTTCCATTCTTCAAATATGTTTAATTGTTCACGAAATTCTATTGTTCTATCGAAACTTCTCGCACTGTATCTAAATACCACGAAATTTCCACGAAATTTCTCGTACAATCGAAATTTTCACACGATACACGACGTATAACCTCAAATTTCGCACAATCGAAATTTTTATACAACTCATACAAAAGTACACAAAATATCTTGTACTCCCCTGAAATTTTCACACACCGTGAAATTATTATACTCTCAAATTTCTTAATAACGAATTTCTTCGAAATTTTCCCACAGAAGTTTCTAGTTTAATTTCGAATTTTCTTGCAGAAAATTTAGCACAATTGTCTTTCCCGCACTGATTCACAATAAATAATTTCACTTCTGACACCAATGTGACGTGCTATTCTTTCGGTTCGATGTTATTAGAATGATAACACTTTTTATTTATGTGAATTTAGTGTATAAAATTTATTATTTATTATTTCTGCGTTACAATTAGTCTTAAAAATATTTGTCTTTCAATAATTTAATTATTACAATTAATTTATCACAGTTTGTAAAAATAATACACCACAATCGCTATCTTTAATAATGATCACAAATCGCCGTTGTAATCGCTTCCTCAAAAAAATAATCACGTTTCCAAATCTCTGTCTTGTATAATCTCTGACGAAGCTTTTGACTTCAACTGAATGTTGTTTTGACGGAGTTTTGCCTTATATACCTATCGGTCTAAGTTCCAGAACTTTCATCGAAACGTGTCAGAAAGCTTTTTCTTGGCCTTTCTAGAAAGCTCTTGTATTCAACACACAAAGAATTCTTCTCGAAAGCTCCAATCATTGTGAATCATTGTTTTGGTCGTGTAAACAATTTAATTTTGGAGCTTTCTGGAAAAGATCGTCTGTATGCGTTTTAATCTTTGTTTTGTGGTATGGTGTTTTTTTTGCTTCTTAGAATACTTGTATTGTGACAATGTTTCATTGTTATTGTTTGATGATTTTATGAATCACCAAGTATTCTAAGTAAAATATAGTGCAATAGTTACCTTTAAACAAAAAGTCTTCTCAGAAGGAAAAGCATATATTGACTTAATGTGCATAAAATATAGATAAGTATATATTGTCTCAGGATACAAATCTCCAGTTACTAACTTTAATATATTTTTGGGTGAGCTAAATGATTTTATTGATTATATTCCCAAAAAACTCTAAAATAGTTTTAATTAGCGGCTTTAACATAAACGTATTATCCAAAGAAAATAAAAAAATTTGTTTAGAGCTTGAAAAAAATTATGGGCTAATTAGGTTGTTATCCATGTCTGATTTTACTACAAATTTTTGCACACAAATTGACATTGTTTTTTCCAACTTCTTCATGACAGCAGGAGCTTACGAAAGTTATTTTTCTGATCATAAGCCAGCTTTTTGCGTACTTCCTAATATAACCAACACGTTAAAACACAAAAGTAGTGCAATGAATGCACTTTTTACAGTAATCGATATAAATGGCAATGCTAACTGTTTTTATAATTCTGTTCCATATGCTCTATTACAGTTCTGCGTGTGTTATCAGCCTTTTTTCATATTAAAGCATCAGACAATTTTCGAAATACTTATTAAAAACAATTGTCTTGAAGACGATGAAAATTCTCTAAGTTCTTCGATAGATGTAACTTTAAAACCAAACCACTTTAGTACCAAATCATTAGTATATGGACTTTCTTTGGGCCTACAAAGAGATTTTGTTATTTTAATGATTAGTTATTCTAATGAAGAAGTCTATAAAAGTGCGTGCCTTGATTGTAAGTCATAGTGCATATATTCATAATAAAAATAAATCATGTAACATATTACCAATAACTATACATCTTGAGAAAAGTCATTATAACTTAATTTTGGCAAAAAAAAATGAGCTATATGCAATGTGGAAATAAAGTACGTAGCTTAGTTGGAAATTTAAATTTTTAAATAGTAGAAATACCTAGTTTAGAATCAAATATGTAAATGGGCGAATTTTCATTATTGGTGTATAAAAAAAATTTGTATGCTGTTTATTTAATTATAATTAATCAAACATAAATGAAGTTAATTCATAATATATAGAATAGGCAACGTTTCATTTTCTATAATGTAAATTCAATTTGTTTTATATCTCTTAAAAATCATTATATTTTCTCTTTACTTAAAATGAATTAAACTCCTGTTAGTTATATATTTTATATAATTTTCCGGAAAACTGTGTATCGAATTAAAATAATAAATATTTCCGCAAACTACATACTAATATGCGTTTGCATAAATTTATGATCTATTATAAAATAGTTCTTATGACTTTAATTGGAAAATTCACTTTTTCTTCGTCTTTTTAATTATAATGGAAAATTTGAAAATCTTAATCCTTTACTTGAGAGACTTTTTTAGAAAAAAATGCCTTTTCAATATTAACGATCTAAAATTCTTGATCATTTTATTTGTTGGTGATTGAATTACTGTCTAAATTTCGGAATTGATTCTTACCTTGTGATAATGCCCTTCCTTAGTTAAGATGCTAGACCAAACGTTAACCAAGTTTCCAGTATACGTTCGTGATTCCGATGTTGTTGTGTTTATTCTTCTGAAAAGAAAAAAATGAATTCATCACAAATTGTAATAAAAAAGATTTAAGGTAAAATCTGGTAAACGAACCTGGAGCAGAGGTGCTTAGTAAAAGAATTGTAATATACAGAAATTGAAAATTATTTAATTTTGTTAGGAATTTTAAATTGGACGTTGGAAGTTTGTCTTTCAGATCAAAAGTTGTTTAAACCAATTTGTAGAAGCGATTTAAGATGTCTGGCATGTAAATGTCCTAATTTTCTCGAAATTAATATACGTATATATTTTTTTTCCAAAAAAAAACCTAAAGAAAGGTGTTACGAAAAACATATATGGTTGCCATAGAATGTTTGAATTTGAAGAAAAATAATAAAAATATTTTTAAAATTACCTTTTTTTTTAAATTTTAATAACACTTTTTAAATTAAACGTCAATGAAGAAAAATTCAAAATAAATTTTTCGCCACCTTTGATCGAGAAAATCGAATTCGAAAATCAAATTCAAAAATACACTACGCGCATGCATGCATGTGTAGCATAAATAAAAATCAAAAAACATTGTATTTCTCCTTTGAAACAAAAATATATATAAATTTTTGCTCCAAAATAATTATTTTTTTTTATTTTTTATTTTTTTCTTTATGCATGAATAAAAATGTTTCTTTTTTTCAAAAAATTGTAATTGGAAAACAGTATTAACTATATAACTATATATATTAGTGCAAGATTACACGCTATGTTTTTTGGGTAGAATTCTACCGCAGACATAGGTTAGGGTTGGATGGGGGTGAGGCAGAAGATCTATCTCTCGAAATGTTGGCGTAACGGAGTTTTTTACGCACACAAACAAGAGTCACTGTTTGTGTCGGTTTCGAAAAAAATTGAAAATTCAAGCGCGCCATTCGCTTACTGACCGTCAACATGTAATCATAATCTAAAAGTACATGGGAAATAGTAAAGTAGTAGATCCTAACAGTTGGACGGTTTAAATCGAGTGATGCTGTGCTCACACATACTAATACACTCCTTGTATTGCTTGTATAAAATTCTGTGGTATAAACATTCCACGTCTAATCGGTTTGGTAGTTTTCTACCCAAAACTTCTACCGCGTGTAATCCGGCACTTACTTGTCAAATTTAGAAAATGAGAAAAATGAGAAAATTGGATTTTAAACTTTCATCACTAAGCCTGCTTCTGTACTTATTTTTAATAAAATTCATAGAAGAAAAAAGTTGTTCACAATTGTATGGATTTTAAACTTTCATCACTAAGCCTGCTTCTGTACTTATTTTTAATAAAATTCATAGAAGAAAAAAGTTGTTCACAATTGTATGTTGAACCAAAAATTGTTAATAGACCAAAAGCAAGTCTCCTGCAATTTAAATAAGTAGATGGCAATGAGTTCCAGCACCTGAATATTATGTCCTGAGTTGTTTCCTGCATATTTAAATTATTTTTTTCAATATCCGTTGCCATGTTGTCAAGTTTTTCGACCCAAATACTTTTATTTTTTAATTCAATCAGCTCCAATTGTAATTCGGCAAAAGATATTACTGGAAAAGCTTTAATGTCCAATAATTTTAAATCACATTTCAAAGGCTGCAATAAGAACTTCAATGTCTCTTTGTACTTTCTGAAATCCTTAAAACGGCTTGCAAATGAATTTAAAATTGTAGTAATCATATCAGCGAATATTTTACTATCTGTGACCTCTAAATTTAGACTTGTCCGGTAATCTTTTAAACTTTCAAAATAAATGAATTCACCTTTAGAAATATCTTCAAAAAACAATTCTAGTTCTTGTTCAAAAGTAAGAATTTCTTCTAATAACTGTAGGGCTGTATTTCCTTTTCCTTGCAATTTCAAATTCAACTTATTAAAATGTTCGGTCATATCGAGCAAAAAATAGAAGTTTTGAAGCCATTCAGGATTAGTGAGAAAAGTTAACTGTTCTGTGTCAAAATTTGTAGTACTTAAGAAAATATATACTTCATCCAAACACTCAGAGAACCGTTTTAAAACTTTTCCTCTTGACAACCAACGTACATATGTAAATGTTACTAAATCCTTATATGTAGTATCCAGCTCTTTTAAAAATGCAGTAAATAGTCTGTGGTTCAACGCTCGAGCTTTAATGAAGTTTACTACTGGTACAACAACATCCATTACTTTTTTCAGATTTGGTATTATTCCCAATGATTTTGCAACTAAAGCTTCTTGCTGTATAATACAATGGAATGAAATAATTTCATGAGAAATGTGATTGGAGACCAATTTAACAAACCCTTTATTTTTTGCTAACATAGAAGGTTCTCCATCAGTTGCAATGGATACGATACAATTAATATTAATATTTTTATTCTCCAAGAGTTTTAGAAGACTTTCTGATATGTCTTCTCCTCGAGTATGGCCCTTAATTGCTAATAAGTCAAGGAGTTCCTCTTGAACACCAGAACTTGTTACATATTTAACCATCACACAACATTGTGCAATATCAATGATATCAGTAGATTCATCCACAGCAAGAGATATGAATTCAGCAGAATTAATATCAGTAACTTGCATATTTAAGATTTCTGTAGCAATAGTTGTGATTCGTTCTTTGACCGTTTTAGCTGAGAGCTGTAAATCTTTAACTTTTTTTAAGATATCATCTTTATTTTTAAAATCTTTGAAAAGAATTTCAGATCCTTTGTACATACACTTTTTTACAAATTCGCCATCTGTAAACGGCTTTCCTGCTTTAGCTATTTCTAAAGATAATGCAAAGCTTGCTTCTGTTGTGGACGATGAAGACTTTGTCCAACATGACATAAAACTTTGCATACCCAATGTTTTTTTTTGTAATTCATCAACAGCTTTTTTTCTACTATCGCCAACTATATACTTTTCATTAAAATCGGAATGTTTTCCAAAGAAGTGTCGCTCGATATTACTGGATTTATTGTTTTGAAGTCTTAAATTACAAATTAGACATTGAGGATTCCCATTAACTTCCACAAATGCGAACTTCTCGGTCCACATTGTATTAAAGTTTCTTTTTTCCTCAGCTATTTTTCTTTTTTTTGTACTCATTTTAGGGTTTTCACAAAACAAACAATATTTAAAACTGAAATAAATTACCAAAAAATTACTATAAAATTTAGTTTTAATTAACACAACCTCTTCAGTCGATTATTGGAAAAACTGTGTGAGTTGATAACTTACAATACATATGTACATATCAGACACAAAGTCTCCCTCTCCATATATTCCCCTCTTTGCTTCTTGAAAATAGTATATTTAATACAGAACGAAACGAACAACAACAACCCATTTTTTGTTTGTTTTCCTTTCGGTCGCTCGCGCTACTAGATAGAATTCCAAGGAATTACTCATTGTATTTTTCACACAAAATATTTCTTAACTGTGGGTTGGGTGAAATTTTCAACTTTCATACAAAATAGAATGAGTTTGAATTTGTCAAATATGAGTCGATGTGAGCGAAGAAGACTCATTCTTGTGGTTAGGTGTGATTAAAGCTGCAGCGCCAAGAGTTGTTTTTATAAATGTGTGGTTCTGTCTTATCTGTGGTTTCTTACTATTCATTTTTTCCGAACTGTGTTAATTAGGAGTTTTCTTCGATTTTGAAGCCACAGTATTATGTAGTGAGGCAAAATTTACCAAAAGCGTTATTTAAGTACCGTATTAAGTCAAAATATTCACTACAATTTGAATAGTTGTAGTTTCACAAAAGAAAAATATGACGTTTTTGGGAATAAAAATTTAAAATACGAACAAACTTTAAAATTTTTTCTAGATAGAATAAGAGCCACAGATTTTCAGGCTAAGAGCTGCAGGTTCCCGACCCCTGAGCTAGATTAAGCTATATATATATGTTACGGTAAATGTACATATACTGGTATATGTATACATTTACCGGTAAATGTACACATTTATCAGCTTGGTTGGTAAATGTGAGTTCAACTTATAAATATATTAAATAGAGCTATATGGTCAGAGAAAGAAATATTCCCCTTGGAAACCTCCATAACTTTGCTGAAAATTGTAATCTCGTGCGGCCTCTATATATAGGGCTAAAGCGGTCGAAAGAAGACCATGTGACTTGATGCATGCTCGCTACGCTACGCTCCGCTCGCTATCCCCACTTAAAAACTTATACTGGGTGGTCATAAACATATGTCATATATTTTTATTATCTCTAACTTTTATCTATATATGTTACGTTGGAAAATGTGTATTTACCGGTAAAAGTATGAAGCTAATCTCAGATTTAAACTCACATTTACCTATTACAGTGGGAAATATGTACATTTACCGATTTTGTACATTTCCCGTAACATATATATCTCATGTAGCTCGTACAACGCTGTGGGAAAGATGAGAGAACCAAAAAAAATTATTTACGGATTAAAGCAAAAACAAAACCTTATTCCAAGAATCATCACACTTTCATGTTATTACCAAAGACAATAAATAATGATAAGATGTGTAAAATTGGGTTTGCCCACAAATTTCGACTTAAAAAACTAAATGAAATATAAGGAAAAAATATACGAGGAGAATTCTTTCTTATTTTTACATTTCGTTCTTGAGCTTTGGTTTTTGTACTGGATAAGGAAATTAAGCTTTGAATTAATTCCTTTTGTGAATCTCGTGGATGGATGTGTATATTTTGTTGTTGGTTTTCTTTTTCTTTCTCATTTTAGAATTAAAATATTTGGTGGCAGAGAAACTTTTGTTCTATTCATGTGTGCATATAAGGAATTTGTGGCTTTGAATATATCTTATGAATGGCCTCAATTGGTTTATTTTGGTGCGGGTTGTTTGCTATTCTGATTTTAAAATTAAATTGTATTTTTGGAAATATTTTGTATGTTCGATTGTGTGCATAATTTGATAATATTGAATGTATTATATTTTTTCTGCAAGTTTCTCGTGTACTTTTAGATAATGCTAAATAAACAATTTGAAATTTTTTTGAACTTGGCCAAGAATTGAATTGAATTATGTTTTAAGTAATGGACATATGCATGTATCTGATTGCTTTTTTAAAAATTATAGATATATTGATATTTTATGGTCAACTAAGGATTATTGGATTTCCGTAAATATTCCGTATATATATAAAGATATGAAGATTATTATATAATATATTTATTTGGAAGAATTTTGTCCAGCTCATTTTAAGTACTTTCGACAGTTAATATGTGATGATATTCGGCAACATACATTTTCTACAATTTTAACATCGAATGTTGACATAATTTGTTTCAGGAATGCTTTGAATAACCAAATAATTGATTTCAGTATGACAAATAATTCCGAAACCATGATCGAATATACAATATATCAAAAAATTAAAGAATATTTGAAAAGTCTGAAATGATAAATAATAACTGAATTGAATTTAAATCTTCTACACTAGCTTTTTAGCAACCAATTTTGCTGGTATACCAGAAATATTGGCTAATGTAGATCCTGTGTCATGATCTCGTAGATAGGTTAGTACATTTAGATGAAAATGATTATTACTAGGAAAACAAATATGCGTTTTTATGATTAGATTAGATTTAGATTTTATTATTTGACAGTTTTTTTGAACATAAGTTTATGTAATACATATGTATATCAATACAATTATTATTAAAAATATATTTTGCTGGCTTATGATATGCCTAGCTTATAGCGTTAAGTAATTTATAGAAAACTAATAAAGTTTAGACAATTAAATTTTTTTTTATAGTATTAAAAACAATTATGCTTGTAATTGGTGCTTGCTCCCGGCACTACCTTTTGTAGATAAACTTAAAATTAATTGAACAACTTAGAACTAGACAGAGAAAACAAAACAAATAAACCAGTTCAATGGCTTATAATTTAACTATGATTTAATGATAAGGAATATAACAATAATAATATTAAATACAAATTAATAATTACTCTTTCTCTTTATTTAGTCAGAGATTTAAAATGCAGGTGGGATGCAAAGCGATAACTGAATCCATCACCAGGTGATGGTTTATTGCTTAGTTGATTATATTCGGATTTTCCCAGAGAACTAGAGAGGCAAATTAGGGTTAACCCCTATAGACTTCAGGTGTACTCTTGCTATAGAATTTTAAAGTGTGCATATTCTCACCAATGGGGCTCATTAAGTCCGCGCAGCTTACATTGAGAATACTAATTGGAGAGGCATAATACTCAGACCCCAATGGACTATCTAAATTCCTATCAGATATACATCTCATTAGCGGGTTGGGGTGGTCTTTTAGTTTCAAAAATCTGGTAAATGCATGACGCAGCATATATAAAATGATGGGTGTTATTCTAGATTGATCATATAAAGTATTGTTGGGAAACCACTTTCCATCGATCCTTCTGTATTTCGAGATGCAGTGCCTAATTATTTTCCTTTCAAAGATTTGGAGTTCCGAAGCAACATTTCGGGTTATAAAGAGCCAAATTCCAAAAGCATATGTAACGATTGGTCTAATTAGCGACTTATATATTAAAAGCTTAGTTCTGGGTTCCAAATCAGGGGAGTACAGTAAGGATTTGAGGATAGCAAAGGCTTTTCTAGCTTTATTAGGCACGAATCTTGCGTGCGGGTTAAATTTTAGTCTGTGACGGAATTTTACCCCTAAATATTTAATTTCTGTTTTTAGAGGGATAACTTGTCCTTGAATATTTAGCCTTAGATTCTTGCTTTCTCCTACCGCTAAGTAATGGCCTTTCTTACTTGCATTACGAAAGCAAATTAACTCACATTTTCCGAGATTGATTTTTATTCTCCAATCATTGTAAAATTCCAACACTTTGTTTAGAAAAGATTTAACCAGGCACAGAGCATCATGTGGGCAGGTGGTAGACGCAAAGAGAATAGTATCGTCAGCGTAAAAGATCGCTTTAGCAATACTTCCGGATAGTGGGAAGTCCGATAGGAAGATATTAAAAAGTTTTGGGCCAAGGATGGAGCCTTGAGGAACACCTGATTTGACCTCTACGAAGTCCGATCTTTCATTACTGATTTGTACGAATAGCTTTCTGTTGTCGAGAAAACTTAGAATGATTTTCAACAGTTCTGGTGGACATTTCAATGAGAGTAATTTAAACAACAGCCCCTTGGACCATACGTTATCAAAAGCTTTTTCAAGATCAATAGCACAAGCCACCGTGCATTTCTTTTGGCGAAGGTTGTGTATGATCGAGTCTTGAAAATATAATAACGCATGTTCCGTAGAGTGAGCACGCTCAAATCCAAATTGCGAATTCGGAATTATGTTATTATCTTCGCAGAAAATCTCAAGTTTGTCCAATAAACACTTTTCAAGAATCTTTCCAATGTTTGAAAGCATTGAGATCGGTCTAAAATTATTGATATTGTTTGAAGTTTTGCTTTTCGCAATGGGAATTAGTTTTGCAACTTTCCATACATTAGGAAAGTAGCTATTGTTTAGGCAGTTATTGACGATGATGGTTAAAAAGGGGGAGATTTGTTGAGAAGATTTGACCAAAATAAAGTTCAGAATTCCATCCGGACCAAACGATTTTTTCCTATTTAGATTTTTAATAATAGAACTTATTGAGTTAGATGATACAAAGAATTCAGTGCTTGACGGCTTAGATGCTCTATTATTGTGATTGAAGCATGATAAAGTGCACGTTGTATTAATTGAGAAAGAGTCTATGTCCCTATGTACTTTCTGATTGAGTGTTAAGTTATTCTGCGGATTTTTTTCATCGAATAACCCAGAATAAAAGCATTTAAATGCACTAAGTTTATCAGCAATGGAGTAAAGTTCACGACCTTCATCAATCAAACATATATTAGGTAAATCTAAGTGTGCAGAGTTTCTCCCAGTTAATTTAAATATTTCTTTAAAGGCCTGTGGAGATGGCTTAATTAACTTGAGCCTATTGCGAAAGTTTTCATTTATTTCAGTCCGAATTCTATCTCTTATGATCTTGCTAAGACAGGAAATGAGGGCGGACCATTCCTTGTAAATATTATTAACTCTATTTAGGGAATTGTGGAATATGTTTTTTAGGATGCGGAGCCAGTTTTTCCTTGTTTTTATCAATTTAAGAGTTAGATTTGAAATGTTTCTGTAGAATTTATTGCTGCCAACTTCAATTAGATTGGAATGATTTGAAATGCAGCCATTCAAAGTGTTCGTAAAGGTTGTGATATGGTTATCAATTTCACTATTATTTAGATTGCGATTGTCAGGAGGTAACGAAAACGATAATTTAGAGCCAATGTCTTTGAGAAAGTCATTCCATTTAGTATGCTTGTATGATCTGAAAGTACAAGGTTGGGATCTAAATAGATCGAGCCTTCTAAAGTTAATGTTTAGTACAAGTCCAAAGTGATCAGATACAAATGGGATTGTATAGCACTCAAAATTCTCAGGGCTCGGAAAATTCAGAACTGAAGAGGAAACCATGAAAAGATCAATGTGAGATGAAGATCTAGGGAAAGAAGGCCCCGCATTTAAGATCTCCATGTCCAAGAAAGGCATATTCGTAAATCACGAGTGTAGATGAAGTCCATTGGAATTGCGTTTAGAGTCTCCCCAGAGCTCGTGTCTGGCATTAAAATCACCACCGATAATGGCGCCATTGAACTGTCTAGTTAAGTTATATAATTTATCGAGGTCATTTTTAATGTTAACACCTAGGTTACAAGGTATATATATTGCTGCAAGCAACAATTTATTGCAATTGCCTAGGTGACCAACATATGGGAGACTCACTAGAGTGACCGAGATAAATTCAAAGTCCAAACCAATTGCGTCAAATTTAATGCCCTTTTTAATTAAAATTGCAGTACCCCTGCCATAATCATTTCTAAATATTTCATACCCTTCGAAGGAGGGTTTGTGACTATTTTTAAAACAAGTTTCGGTTATGAAGGCCGCTAAAGGATTAATTTCTGAAAGTTCTCGTGAGAGAGACAGTCTTCTTTCGTGTGAAACCAAAGAGTTAACGTTAATATTAAGGATTTTAATGTTGAACATTTTATTTGTTGCTGATAGAGATACAGAAATTTATATAAGACTGCACTTTTTCTTCTAGGTTTGATAGTTTTAAGTAGCTTGGCCAAAATTCGTTGACTTTTGTTCGTAAGACTACAAAAGGTAGTCCAAAAAGAACATTGGATTCTTCCATAAAGTCTAGAAGAAAATCATTACTTGCTGTGTTATTGAAACCTGAGGACTTAGGACCTAGTACTTTGGCAAATGAAATTTTAGGGTCTACAAAACTATTAACTGCTTTATCTATAAATTTCTTTCTGTTTTCCGTGACTAATTTTGACTGGGCCCTATTGCTTTCCTTCCTTTCTATATATTTCTTAAATTCCGGACACCCTCTAAAGTTAGCTGGATGTCCTTCCTCATTGCAATTGGCGCAGACCGCTTTAGGCGGGTTTTCCCCTACGCTATTCTTTGGGCAACCGTCTTTCTCATGGTCTAAGCTACATTTCACACATCTTCTAACAAGATTACAGTTTTGGCTAACATGACCAAATCTTTGACACTTATAACACTGAGTGGGACCTGATCTGATAATTTTCTCCCACCAAACTTTTTGATGCAAGAGATATTTAACATTAGCTAGCCTTACTGCTTTTACACCCTGTTCAAGTTGTACCATGAAAATATTCAGCTTGAACCCCTGGGCTCTAGACCTAGCTGTTGAGAATGGTAGCACACTAAATATTCCTACCTCGGGAGCAACTTTTTTTAGTTCGAGTAAAATTTCTTCAGGGGTAAACTCGCACATAATCCCCTTCAGTAAAATAGTTTCCCTCTTTAGTTCTCTCGGCGTGAAAGTGAAGCTTTTGACCTTTAGCTCACCAAGTTTACAGAATAACTCTTTGTGTAAATTCACGTTAGCAACCAGGATTTTGAACTTACCCGGCCCAGCATTGACGACTCTCACCTCATCATTAGGATAAACACGCTTGACAGATTCAATTATCGCCTTAGCATCTCCCCCGTTCACATATATAGGAGGGCACCAATTAATTTTTTGTTTGATTTGATCTGAAATTATATTGCTATTAAAATTAACATTATTATTTGAGTTTAAAATATTCGAATTGTTGTCCTCTTTATTGGCTCCCTCAAATTCATCATCTTCCATATTCGATAAGCTTGAGGAGCGATTCCTATATTATTCAGTGTTGAATTGCTGGTTATCTGCTGCTGCACCAGACAGTTTTCTTTTTTTTTCCAAATCCGAACGATTTTTTGAAGGCACAAAACTCCACTTACTTGTGATAGCACCCTCCACCGACAACTTGCTGTGCTCGTTATGTTGTATTCCGACCTCCATGGGGGATGTTAGGTCATTGTTGTTATTTTTAGAAACACTTTTAGTTTTAATTTCACCACTAATTTCAGTGTCACTATTATTTTTACTTCTTTTTTTCGGGTTGGCCCCAACCATATTAATAGTTTCCTTTATATGTGGAAAAATATTCTTTGCTACCAGGTTTGGTTCCGTTTCTGTTGAATGCATAGAATGACCCTTGGAGGCTGAAATCGGGTTTGACATTTGGCAAAGGTCAGTCATAATTGCTTCTTTTTCCTTTTGATTGAGCATTTCCGACGGGAACACGAAAGGGGCACGCACTGCAGTTGCAGCGGACCCCTTTTTCTTTTTTCTTTTTGGTGTAATTACCAATTCTTCTTTTTTAATATTTTTTGGAGGAAGACGAATTTTCTCCCTTCACAAATTAACTTTTTGTAGTTTTAGAGGAATGAATTCACCTAATTCTTAATAGGATTAGGTTTTTTGGAAAAAAAAACTAAAAAAAACAAAAAATATTTTCCGAATTTCCTTTTATTTGAATAATTTTTTCACGAGCTTTTTTCAAAGAGACTTGTCATCCAGCCAGAATACTAGATGCGTTTTTATGATCAGGAGTTTGTTTTCTAACTGAAAATATATAATTAGTTATTTTGTTTCTGAGAACAGCATTGATGGTGCCTTTTTAAAACAAAAATTAGAGGCTAATATGGAAGTATGTTGCGAAATAGGGCTTACGGTTAGTGCTGTAGTGTGCGATCAAGGTATGAATAATCAAAAATGCTATAGGCTGTTAGATATTAATAAAGAGAAGCCATATTTCTATTATAATCAGAAGAAAATAATTGCATTATATGATCGTCCTCATTTATTAAAAAATATAAGAAACACACTCAAAGCTAGCACTATTGAGACTCCTGGCGGACCTGCGAGATGGGAAGTTGTAAAAAGTGTTTATAGCATAGACAAAAAATCAAAAATATGTAGGTTGTGTCGAAAGATAACAAAAAACATATTGAACCAGGGGTTTTTGATGAAATGAATGACAGACTTGCAGTGCAAGTCCTGAGCAATAGTATGGCTGACGCAATAGATGCATTATTAGAAAATAACTCCTTTCCACAAACGATTAAATTATATGCAGCAGCGACGAGTAAATTCGTTCGTAGTTTTGACAAAGTTTTTGACTGCCTAAATAGTCGTAATTGTGCGGAAAAAAATCCATATCGGAAGCCATTAACAAAAATTTGTACTCAATTTAATTATTTAAATGAATTCAAAGAATATCTTACAAAATTGGGTCTCCCTGCAAAAAAAAAAAACTATTGTTTTGACGGATTATATCTTACAATTAATGGTATTTTAAATTTAAGTACAGATATATTTTCGGACAAATATTTAAAAATTAACTTTATATTAACATCTCGACTAAATCAGGATCCATTAGAGAATATGTTTGCGCAAATTCGGACAAAGGGCGGTAATAACAAAAATCCTAGTGTCCACGAGTTCAATGGAATAGTTGCGCGCCTAATGTCAATGAGAATTATAACGTTCTCATATGTAAATAAGAATTGTGAAACTGATGAAGACATTTTACTTAATTGGGATAACCCATTAGAAGATACTTATATTGATAATTCTAATGAAATTACATCCAGATTATTGGCACAAAGTTCTGAAATTGTTTTGGATGATATAGAAAAAGATGCGAAAATAAATGAAACCTTAAACTCGAAGAGTAATTTCGACGTCGCAGACCCAGCAAAAAGATATATTGTCGGCTATGGAATTTTAAAAATTATTTTGAAAAAAATAAACTGTCCAAATTGTGCCATGATAATGAATAAAGACGAATGTGATTTTCTTTTACCGTCGGAAAAACTTATTAAACACAAAAATTTCGACAAAACTACTAAAAGTACTTTTCTACAAAATCCTTCCGATCTTTTTTTCGAAATTTGCAAATTGCATTTTCAAATATATGAAACTTTTTTTGATAATTATTTGCATTTTACCAACTTAAAAGCAAAAATTATCGAGGAATGCATTCAAAGAACTAATGAATTTTACCCCAGTTGGTTTGCTGAGAACCAATGTTTAGAACATCGAAAGGAAGTTCTAAATTTTTTAATTCTGGTTCTATTAAAAAAGAATTGTTCTTGGGTCAAAAAAATTGGAAATAGTTTACCCAATAGTTTTACAAAACACCCACGCTTAAAAATTTTAAATGAATAAATAATACTGATATATATTTTCCAACCTTCTAACACGACATCATGAAATCAGTTATTTGGTTATTCAAAGCATTCCTGAAACAAATTATGTCAACATTCGATGTTAAAATTGTAGGAAAAGGTATGTTGCCAAATATCATCACATATTAACTGTCGAAAGTACTTAAAATGAGTTAGACAAAATTCTTCCAAATAAATATATTATATAATAATCTTTATATATAATATATATAATTTCAAATTTACGGAAATCCAATAATCCTTAGTTGACCATAAAATATCAATATTCTACTATATAATTTTTAAAAAAGAAATGAATATGTCGATTACTTAAAACAAAATTCAATTCAATTCTTGGCCCAAGTTCGAAAGATTTTAAATTCTTTATTTAGCATTATCTAACAGTACACGAGAAATTCTGAGAAAAAATTTGTTCAAAAAATACATATAATACAATCGACATTATCTTGTTACACACACAATCGAGCATAAAAAATGTTTCTAAAAGTACATTTGAATTCTAAAATCATACCATTCATATTTCTCCATAAGATACCTATACTCAAAGCCACAAATTGCTTATATGCGCACATGAATACAACAAAAGTTTCTCTGCCATCAAACACTTTAATTCTAAAATTAGAAAGAAAAAAAAACCTACAACAAACTATACGAATACGGAGGTGCAACACTGTAAATGTGTTAGAAATATGATTTGAAAAATTGAATTTGGCGGTTTAGCTTAGACACACCCCACTATAAAATCATGTAAAGTTTTTTTAGATTAACTTGGCAACATTGTTAGGTTGTCATTCTGCTTAAAAATATATATAAGAAAAACCACGATCTGTAAAACACATTAGAAATAATCCAAATAAATTTCTGTAATCCAATCACGTAAAATCTTTTTTATTAAATTATAACCATCAGGTTATGGGCCCAGATATATTGGTTTACAAATTTGCAAAAGGAAAATAAGTTTTGTGTGGAAATTGTTTAAAATATATATAGCTCCATTTCTTGAAGGTTTTTTCCAGCCAACGTGCAAAGTGTAAAAACGACAAAATGGAGAGTGAACTAGCACGAATAACAAAATTAAAAGGTGCTGAGAATTGGTCTGCATGGAAGTTTCAGGTGAGAATAATTTTAAATTCTAATGATGTGTGCAGTGTAGTAAATGGACGACATACAAAACCTGAAAGTCCAACAGTTCAGAACCAAGAAGCAATAACTGAATATAATAGAAAATTACAGACGTGGAAAAGATTTGATAATATAGCACAAAAGGTAATTGCAACGACAATTGCAGATCAACAATTATTACATATAATAAATTGTGATTGTGCTAGAAATATGTGGAACAAACTTTTGTCAGTGTACGAACAAAAATCAGATGCCACTGTGCACATGCTGCAACAAGAATGGTACAGCATGCAAAAAGATCCAAAAGACAATATGGCGACCCACATCTCAAAAATTGAAGACATAGTGTATAAACTAAAGAATATGGGTGAACAAATGTCAGATTCCCTGATAATAACAAAAATCTTAATGACACTACCGAAAGATTACAACCACTTCATCAGTGCATGGGAATCAACCAATCCAAATGAAAGAACGTTGTCGAATTTAACGTCTCGATTAACCATCGAAGAAATGCGGTTTGGCTCACAAGAAAATTAGAAGGGAATGCTTTTGTCACACAAAATAGACTTGCTAGTAAAAATAATTCAAAGAAAGACAAGAATAATACCTCAAGGAATGACAATTCAAAGAAAGACGGTTCAAAGAAACCAGGCAGATGTTACGTGTGCAATAAACCAGGTCATTGGGCACCAGATTGTTGGAGCAAAAAGAAGAATAAGACTCACGAATCGCAAGATGAAAATGTTGGTGATGGACTCGTGGGAACAATCTTCACATCTGTAAAAGAATCAAATACACAGAATGAAGCATGGTATTTAGATTCCGGTGCTAGTGATCACATGTCAAATAGACAGGAATGGTTCATTAATTTTAAAACCTTCGAGCAGAAAGTTCCAGTAGGTATGGGTAACGGTGCGAATATTTACGCTGAAGGAAAAGGAGATATAAACGTTTTAGTTTATAATGGACACAATTGGATCAAGAGATATATACTTAATGTTTTATATATTCCTGATATTAAACACAATTTATTTTCAGCGGGTGCAGCTCTCGACAAAGGTCTAAAACTGAAATCTGATAACGTCACTTGCGTAATGGAAATATAGTTGCAGTGGGAGAAAGAGAAAACAAATTGTTCCAGATGAAATTCAAAGTAATTGAGCCTAAGCAAAAATGTTCTAATATAGCTGTCAAAAACATACTGGAAGGATGGCATGAAAAATTAGCTCATCAGAACATATTTCATGTAAAAAACTTTCTAAAAAAGAAAGAAATTAATTTTAAGAACCAACAAGAATTTAATTGCGAAGCGTGCATTTCTGGGAAAATGCACAGATTACCTTTTCGAACATCCAAGTGTAAAAGTTACAAAATTGGAGATCTGATACATGCAGATCTTTGCGGCCCTATGCAAGAAAATTCATATGGAGGATCAAGATACTTTCTACTACTGAAAGATGATTTCTCACACTGGAAAGCAGTTTATTTTTTAAAAATGAAGAGTGAAGTGGTCACTTGCCTCGAGGATTTCTTGAACAAAAAGATTAAACACATAGATAAAGGTATAAAAATACTACGAACAGATAATGGATTAGAATTTGTAAATCAAGAAGTCAAAAAATTTACACATCGTTATGGTATTACACATCAAAAGACCGTTGCTTACAGTCCACAACAAAACGGAGCAGCAGAGCGAGAAAATAGAACCATAGTCGAGGCTGCAAGGACCATTTTATATGCGAAGGGATTACCAATCAAACTATGGGCTGAAGCTGTAAATACTGTGGTAAATGTTTTGAATAAAACAGGAACAAGCAGTATAAAAGCAAAAACACGAATTATGGCTAAAAAAGGAAACAGATATTACTGACCTTAGGATATTTGGAGAAGAAGTTTTCGTTCACATACCTAAAGAAAAACGACGCAAATGGGATGCAAAGGCTGAAAAGGAATATTTTGTTGGATATGACAACGAAGTTAAAGGTTATAGAATTTGGTTCCCAGAGGACGATCGAATTAAAATACACAGAGACATTAAGTTCACAGAGCGTTCGTATAAGAGCGAAACGCAGTTCAACATAGAGAAATCTTTTACCTTAATTCCAAAATCTCAAGATAAAATAGAAAACCAAGATAATGTTTTCAATGAAAGATCACAGGAAAACCAAAGAGAAGATATTGCACTACATATCACTAGAAATTGCTGGAAATATTTTTTATTTCTTTATTAAATTCAAATCAAAAATATTTCCAGAAAACTCCAAAATTAAATTGTTTATACGATCGAGACAATACAATACACTTCTCAATAATGTGAACAATGGCAATGAATCATGTCATCAAACAAGAAAAAAAAGCACATACAAAAGATCTTTTTCAGAAATAAATAATAAATCATTGGCACAAACCTAAGCAATGATTAGAGCTTTCGAGAAGTATTTTTTGTGTATTGAATAAGAATTTTCGAGAAACATTCTTTATGTAAACGTTGCCATCTAGTTTTTAGAAAGCCAAACGAAAAGCCTGGTTTTCGAGAATATTCCGAAACACACCAATTTTGTATAAAAAGCAGCCCTAGAGTCGAGGCTAGAATCAATTCAAATCAGAAAGCCGAGCTGTGTATTTGAAATATTCGGAGTAAAACAAAAGCTGTGATTTTAAAAGTAATTAAAATAGTGAAGCTCTAAAACTGTGATAAATTAATTGTAATAATTAAATTATTAAAAGACAAATATTTTTAAGACTAATTGTAACGCAGAAATAATTATACATAAACTTTATACACTATATTCACATAAATAAAAAGTGTTATCATTCTAATAACATCGAACCGAAAGAGTAGCACGTCACATTGGTGTCAGAAGTGAGATTATTTATTGTGAATCAGTGCGGAAAAGACAATTGTGCTAAAAATTTCTGCAAGAAAATTCGAAATTAAAGTAGAAACTTCTGTGGGGAAAATTTCGAAGAAATTCGTTATTAAGAAATTTGAGTGTATAGTAATTTCGACTGTGTGAGAAATTTCAGGGGCGTACAAGAAATTTTGTATGAGTTGTATAAAAATTTCGATTGTGCGAAATTTGAGATTATACGTCGTGTATCGTGTGAAAATTTCGATTGTACGAGAAATTTCGTAGAAATTAAGATTATACTAGGAAATTTCGTGGTATTTAGATACTGCGCGAGAAGTTTCGATAAAACAAGAATTTCGTGAACAATTAAAAATATTTGAACAATGGAAAGTAAATTATTAGACAATTTGAGTGCATCAGAACTATCCACAGTTCTGAGTGTGTGGAATTTACCTTCCAAGGGAACTAAAACGGATAAAAAGAAAAGAGTTATCGCTGAATGTGCAACAAGAGAACTAGACAGTAGCACATTCGATTTTAGTGAAATTCTGAAAGAGGGAAACAACGAAGACGCGGCTGAAACAACAGCAAGTGTTCAGGATGATTTACAAACGCTTATGGCCATGATGATCGGTCTTCAGACTAAAATGGACTCAAATGCTTCTAGTCTTCAGACTAAAATGGACTCAACTGCTTCTAATCTGCAAGGCGAAATAAAATCAAATGCTTCCAATTTACAAGGCGAATTAAAATCAATTGCTTCAAGTTTACAAAGTAAAATAGATTCGACTTCTGCAAGTCTAGAAAGTAAGATTGCAAGTGTATCTGACATGCAGAATAAGATGGAATCCAGCATGGGTGAATTAAAAACTCAGGTGGAATCCAGTGTTGCGAACCTTGAAACTAAAATTAGTACGGAAGTCTCTGCAGTTCGTACGGAAGTAAACAAAGTTGAGCAGAAATTGGAAGAAAGAATAACTACCGAAGTCAGCAACGTTCAAGAAAAAGTGGCAGAACTCGAAGCAAAAATGGCTGACATCAAAGAAAATAAACCAAATATTGAGTCATCAGGTAAAAGGATGAAGCCAGCAATATTTGACGGCAAAACTTCATGGCCAGTATACAAACGACAGTTTGAAGCGGCTGCTGGTGCGAACAACTGGTCCGATAAAGAAAAAGCCATAGCATTAATTCTGGCTCTACGGGGTAACTCAGCCGATTTATTGCGAACAATCTCACCGGAAAATGAGACAAATTACAATTACATTGTAATGCAATTGGATAATCGATTTGGGGACAACCACATGAAGGATGTTTACCGGATCGAACTCATCAACAGGACGCAAAAATCTGCAAAAAACGCTTCAAGAATTAGCGGCGGAGATCGAACGTCTAGTATACATGTCCTATCCCGATTACCCTGTGGCGACGCGGTGCGAGATGGCGGGAGAAAGATTCGTTAGCGCCATACGGGATACGGACATACAAAATAGCGTCCGGGTTAGCGGAAAGCGAACTCTACAAGAAGTATTGGCGTTCGCTTTGACATTAGAAAGTGCGAAGAAAGCTACGAGATCAGTCCCACGGATCAGGACTGCTACAATTGCTGAAGGGTCGCCGCACCTGGACATCAAAGACCTCAGGCAGCAGAAAAAGGAAATACTGCGGTCAATCCAGAAAGAAGGAGACAGAAACACGCGCAGGAAAATCACATGCTGGGGCTGCGGAAAAGAGGGGCATGTACAACATAAGTGCCCGAACCAAACAACAAAGCAAAAAGGTTCGGGAAACGAAAAGGAGCTAACTTAAAGGGGGACAAGTTAGATCAAAAGAATAATGCCCCCAGCATCGTTGTATCTGTCTCGCTTATGCAACACAACAACAACAGTCTAACGGTACAGGGTGTAATTGCTGGTCATCAGTGCAGAATTATCATAGATACAGGCGCAAGTAAATCCATCACTAACAAGAAACTCATCAATCATAAACACATCAGTGAAAGCAGTAACAGGGTGCTTCAAACCGTTACGGGTCAATCATCTCCGATTCTTGGGGAAGTCGATCTAGTATTGGAGCTAGATGGGTATGTGTTCCGGCATACATTTTTGGTGGCTGATATAATGGACGATTGTATCATGGGCCTGGACTTCATGAAAAAGAATGGAGTGAGTGTAAATGTTGAAGAGGAAGTTCTGCGATGTGGAAATATTGATTTCTCGCTAACGTTGGAGGAAGCAGGTTCCAGTGCCAAAGTAGAAATTCTACAAGACCAAACAATTGCGGCAAATACTGAAGCTGTTGTAGAGGCGAGACTGGTCGATGGTACTGGGAGGCCAGCAATACAAATTATTGAACCTGACAGACAAAACTTAAAGGATGGACTGATGATAGCGCGAACAATAGTAAAAGTGAACGAAAAAGGGACAATTCCAGTCAGAGTGGCGAACTTTTCAAAAATTAACAAGAAATTGAAAAAGGGAACCATTGTCGGCAGTGCTGAAGGGGTTTCGTCAATAACAAATGAGGACTGCAGAGACAAAGAAACTCAACGGGAGGAACGGGTTCTTCCGGAAGCCTTGAAACTGCTTGTTTCTGATATCACTAAAAGAGTATCAGAGTCGGAAGCAGTTAAGGCTACAGGTTTATTGAAGGAGTTTGAAGATGTCTTTGTATGCAGTAAAGGGGACTTTGGACGAACGGACCAAGTGAAACATAGAATTAATACCGGCAATGCAGATCCTATTCGCCAACCACCAAGGAGACTACCATTAGTCAAACAAACAGAGGTTGCTGACATGATCGAGGAAACGCATCAGGAGGGAGTAATTGAACCATCAAACAGTCCATGGGCATCTCCGGTAGTCCTAGTACGGAAAAAGGATGGGACTACAAGATTTTGCGTAGATTACCGAAGAGTGAATGACGTAACTAAGAAGGACAGTTACCCTCTTCCCCGCATAGACGACACGTTAGATACACTCTCAGGAGCAACTTGGTTTTCAACACTTGATTTAAAAAGTGGCTATTGGCAAGTTGGAATTGAACCCGAAGACAGAGAAAAGACAGCGTTCACAGTAGGAACAGGCTTATGGCAATTCACAGTGATGCCATTTGGATTATGTAATGCACCGGCAACATTCGAACGACTGATGGAACATGTCCTACGGGGCTTAACATGGAAGACGTGCCTTGTGTACTTGGACGATATCATCGTAATCGGGAAAACTTTTGATGAACATCTCCAGCGATTACGAGAAGTATTTGGACGTCTTCGTGCAGCTAATTTGAAGTTAAGTCCGAAGATGTGCGAACTATTTCAACATGAGGTGAAATACTTAGGACATGTTGTGTCTGCAGAAGGAATTGCCACCGATGAAGGCAAGATAAAAGCAGTTCAGCAATGGCCAGTACCAAAAGATAAGCATGAAATCCGGTCATACTTAGGCTTGTGTACTTACTACCGACGTTTCATAAAGAATTTTGCTAATATAGCCGGTTGTTTACACAAGCTAACGGATAAGGGAAAACCATACGAGTGGACCGAATAATGCCAGTCAGCTTTCGAGGAGTTGAAACATCGACTATGTTCTGCTCCGATATTGGCGTATCCAAAATTTGGAGAAAGATTTATAGTGGATACGGATGCCAGCAATATCGGAATTGGAGGGGTACTCTCTCAACAGATCGAAGGTGAAGAAAAAGTGATCGCATACTTCAGTAGGAAACTTTCCAAACAAGAGGTAAACTACTGCGTCACCCGGAAAGAACTCTTGGCAGTAGTTGAAACTGTCAGGCATTTCAACAAATTCCTCTACGGGCAGGAGTTCCTACTTCGAAATGACCATGCGGCACTTAAATTTTTGCTACAATTTAAAAATCAAGAAGGTCAAGTGGCAAGATGGATTGAGCGACTACAAGGGTACCATTTCAAGACAGAACATCGAAAGGGGACTTCGCATGGTAATGCTGACGCCATATTTAGAAGACCATGCGGTGAGAATTGTAAGCACTGTGGTAGGCTAGATGAGAAGGAAATAGTCATGGTCAAGACAACAAGAATAGGTAATGATGACGAGACTAGCATCAGAAATGAACAGCTAAAGGACAAAGATATTGGACCAATCCTTGAGTGGAAGGAACAAGATCAGCGTCCGGGACGGAGCGATATTGCAGCTTATAGTAGTACGACAAAGAGTTATTGGGCTCAGTGGGACTCGCTGGAAATAGAAAATGGCGTTCTCAGTAGAAGATGGGAATCTTCTGATGGTAGAGATACACTAATGCAGTTGATTGTGCCCAAGTCCAAAGTACATGAGGTACTTGGTGAAGTACATGGTGGGACTTCAGGGGGACATCTGGGAGTCAACAAAACATTAGAAAAAGTACGAGAACGATTCTATTGGATAAATTGCCGAGCTGATGTTGAAAGCTGGTGTCGAAAATGTGACACATGTTCAGCGAGCAAAGGACCACAGAGACGAACTAGGGCAGCAATGAAGCAATATAACATTGGCGCTCCATTTGAACGAATCGCAATTGATGTAGCTGGACCATTTCCTCAGTCTAAACAAGGGAACCGATACGTGTTGGTTGTCATCGACTATTTCAGCAAATGGCCGGAAGTGTACGCCATTCCGAATCAAGAAGCTACCACAGTGGCAGGAGTGATAATTGAAAACTGGATAAATCGATACGGGGTTCCACTAGAACTACACTCGGACCAAGGGCGGAACTTCGAGTCAGCGGTATTCCAGGAAGTTTGCCAATTGCTGGGAATACATAAAACCAGAACAACGCCCCTGCACCCGCAATCTGATGGTATGGTGGAACGTTTCGACCGAACCCTGGAGGAACATTTATCAAAGGTGGTAACATCAGACCAAAGTGAATGGGACAAACACATTCCATTGTTCCTAATGGCATATAGAACTGCAGACCACAACAGCACAAAACATACTCCATCGGAAATATTGTTTAGACGCAATATACGGCTTCCTGTGGATATAATGTTTGGTAGACCAGAATGTGACAAAATGGAAGTTAGTGACTACACCGATAAACTGAGGGATCGTCTAGACGAGATACATCACATAACAAGGGATCGGATAAAAATTGCTAGCGACCGAATGAAAATAAGGTACGACATTGCTACGAACAGCTGTGGATTCCAGGATGGTGACTTGGTATGGCTTTACAATCCACAACGGAAAAAGGGAATGTCACCTAAGTTTATGCCAAAATGGGAGGGTCCATATACCGTCATAAAAAGGATAAATGACGTCGTATATCGCATCCGAAGATCTCCAAGGGCAAAAATGAAAGTGGTTCATTTAAACCGATTAGCAAAATATCACGGGACGACTTCAGAAGATTCTGTTCGGGACGAACAGATTTAAGGAGGGGGTAGTGCACTACACATCACTAGAAACTGCTGGAAATATTTTTTATTTCTTTATTAAATTCAAATCAAAAATATTTCCAGAAAACTCCAAAATGAAATTGTTTATACGATCGAGACAATACAATACACTTCTCAATAATGTGAACAATGGCAATGAATCATGTCATCAAACAAGAAAAAAAGCACATACAAAAGATCTTTTTCAGAAATAAATAATAAATCATTGGCACAAACCTAAACAATGATTAGAGCTTTCGAGAAGTATTTTTTGTGTATTGAATAAGAATTTTCGAGAAACATTCTTGGTGTAAACGTTGCCATCTAGTTTTTAGAAAGCCAAACGACCAGGCTTTTCGAGAATATTCCGAAACACACCAATTTTGTATAAAAAGCAGCCCTAGAGTCGAGGCTAGAATCAATTCAAATCAGAAAGCCGAGCTGTGTATTTGAAATATTCGGAGTAAAACAAAAGCTGTGATTTTAAAAGTAATTAAAATAGTGAAGCTCTAAAACTGTGATAAATTAATTGTAATAATTAAATTATTAAAAGACAAATATTTTTAAGACTAATTGTAACGCAGAAATAATTATAAATAAACTTTATACACTATATTCACATAAATAAAAAGTGTTATCATTCTAATAACATCGAACCGAAAGAGTAGCACGTCACAATATCAATGAAAGTGAAGAAAATTCACAAGAAGACCAAAGAGTCATAATTGAAGAACCAAATGAAATCGAAGAAAATGCACAGAGATACAACCCACGGAATAGAAGGAAACTGAAGAGACCATTAAGATACGACGATTTTGCTGAAGCATCAGCCTTCATATGCGAATATTTTGTGCCAGAGACATACGAAGAAGTTGTCGCTTGCAAGGAAGCCGAAAAATGGAAAAGAGCTATGGACGAAGAAATAGAATCATTACAACAATATCATACATGGACCCTAACACATTTAGTTAAAAAGGAACAGATTATAGACAATAAATGGACATACAAAATTAAACAAAATGCAGATGGAACTATCCAAAAATACAAGGCTAGGTTGGTTGCTCGTGGCTTCAGGCAAACGCATGGACTAAACTATTTCGAAACATTCAGTCCTGTCGTTCGTTTCGATTCCATAAGGGCGATTCTCACTGTTGCAGCCTCTAAGAATATGAAACTTTATCAATTTGATATTAAAACGGCCTTTTTTGTATGGAGATCTAGAGGAGCCTGTTTTCATGCAACAGCCAATAGGTTACGAAGACGATAATCGAGTGTGCAAATTGAATCGCAGTCTATACGGACTTAAACAATCGTCGAGATGTTGGAATAGAAAGTTCACGGATGTTTTTAACAATTTTAATTTAAAAGCAACAGATGCAGATCCGTGTGTATTTACCAATTCGGACACGAAATATCAAATTATTCTAGGAATTTATATAGACGATGGTCTAATCGCTTCTGCAGACATAAAGCTGATACACAAGCTCCTTGAAGGATTAAAGAAAGAATTCAACATAATAGCAAGTGAAGCTAAATACTTTTTGGGATTACAGATAGAAAGATTCAATGATGGCTCTATTTTGTTACACCAAACGGCATACGCAAAGAAAATATTGGATCGTTTTAATATGGCAGATGCAAACTCTGTTGCAACACCAGCTGACCATAACCAAATGAGTTCATACATCAATGATGTAGAAGGCGTAGTAAACGCACCATATCGAGAAGCGGTAGGGAGTCTAATGTACCTATCAATTGGAACAAGACCGGACATAACTTTTTCAGTCAATAATGCAGGACGATATATAGAAAAACCAACAAAAGGTCATTGGAATGGCATAAAGAGAATTCTAAAATATTTAAAAGGCACTGTAAATTATGGACTATTTTTTAAACATGAAGAAAATCCGCAGCTTTTAGCATTTAGCGATTCGGATTTTGCTTGAAACATAGAAAGCAGAAAATCAACAACAGCTGATATATTGAAGATGGGATCTTCCATTATTTCATGGGGCTCTCAAAAACAGACAATAGTAGCTTTGTCCACAACGAAAGCAGAGTACATTGCTGCTTCAGAAACGGTAAAAGAGGTCATCTGGATGAAGAGGTTACTATCAACTCTTTTAAGATCATCGAAGTTGCCAGCTACACTTTATATAGATAATCAAAGTATTAGCCTTATAATAAAAAACCCGGAGTTTCACAAAAGAACGAAACACATTGACGTAAGATATCACTTCATACGGGAACATTATGAAGCGGGAGTTTTTTCTTTGGAGGGCATATCATCAGAACTTCAACAAGCAGACTTAATGACAAAAGCATTACCGAGAACGATTTTCCAGCAAGAACGAAAGATGTTAGAGATATCAAATATAGACGATATTGTTTTTTAATGAAAAATTAAATTTTTTTTTAAATCAAAGTGGGAGTGTTAGAAATATGATTTGAAAAATTGAATTTGGCGGTTTAGCTTAGACACACCCCACTATAAAATCATGTAAAGTTTTTTTAGATTAACTTGGCAACATTGTTAGGTTGTCATTCTGCTTAAAAATATATATAAGAAAAACCACGATCTGTAAAACACATTAGAAATAATCCAAATAAATTTCTGTAATCCAATCACGTAAAATCTTTTTTATTAAATTATAACCATCAAAATGTGCTAAATGCTCATATATTCGGTAAATTAAAAATATTGGTGATACGAAGAAAGTAGTGAATATTATTAATGATTATTTATGGTACATTATATATATTAAATTTAAATAAACTACATTCCCTTAAATATTATTAATTTGTTCAACTTATGTCTAATCGATTGCTTTTCTGATTTTTTTTTGAAATATAAAAATATCTTGTATTTAAAAATTTATCTATGATAGATATAGTTAGGAGGTTATAATGATTATTTTTAATCATATAGTTAAATTGGTTTTGGAAAAAGTTTCTTCTAATTACTTTCTCTTGCACAGCAAATGATATTTTCTCAAAATATATTTTTGTTAATATAGTTGCACCTGGTTGAAGGAAATGCATCTGTTTGCGCAACTCTTTCTCTGGCTCTTCTCATATCGAAATTACACTGACGGAAGGTACCTGTAGATAACCCTTAGCTTGGTGTGGCATTAAAGAAATTGGAGAAAATTCGCCTTCTGTAACAGCTAAACATTCAGAAAAAATTAACAAAGTGTTTTCATTTTAAAGTAATCATTATCGTTTCTTCCTACATATATTTCGATAAAATTCGTCACTTTAAAATAATCTTTAGACTATTTTCGGGGAAAATGTTACATAAAAACACAATTTTTGAGAATTTTTTTTCAATTATTTATTAATCATTCTTAAGTCTTGAATTTTCATTTAAAATATTCAAAATATAATTCTTTTTGACTAGAATTAAATAGAATTTATTTGCAAACTAAAAATGCAAAGAAAAATAAATAATTAAATATATTTGAATTTTTTTTTACCAAATAAAACGAATAAACTAAAAACATTTATCAAAAATTTTTGAAAAACAAAATTCTTCAATAAAACATCCATGCTGTATTTTTTCCATACATTTTATAGGTTCTTAATTAACGTCGTATAATAATGGTCGCTAAATTAGCGATCGATAGAAAACATGTACTAAGCCACATCTGCCAGATGATAGATGGCGCAAATCAAAGGTTTCTTTTCTCATTGGAATATTTAAAAATAACAGAAAATCAGTTTTTTTTTTTCATTATTTTTATTCCTTTTTGTTTTATTTAGTTAAAACAATACTTTAAATAGCCGTCTCGTGAAATATTATTTGTTTTAATTTCATTTGTCTAAAAAAGAATATTTAATTTTTTTAACCTCAAAAAATTACTTACGCAACCAAAAAATTCCTTCAAATAATTTCAGTGATTCGAATATTCGAAATTAAGAAATTATATAAGAGAAATTGTTCTTTTGAGAAAGTAAATTAGCGCCCAAAAGAATTCCCAATAAAATACAGCACCAGAGTGCTATTATTATTAAGAATCATTAATTTCTATTTTTGTAGCACACTTTAAATTTTGGTTTAAGAATTTAATTAATTATAATCCAATTTTATATTTTTTCAAATACAATTTTGTGCAATTTACAATTTTCTCGTTTTTAAAAATGATTTCTTAATTTTAAATAAAACAAAGAAAATAAACATGTTAAGCAATTTATTGCAGATTTCCTTTTTTTAAATAATTTAATAGAAACGAAATTAAATGAATTAAATTTTAAATGCACCATAACAATTATTTTAGATTGAATAATTTTTGTTTTAAAAACAATTATTTTCTAAAATAATTTGTTTTAGAATATGGCCAGTAAAATAATAACGTTTTCAATATTTTTATGAAATAAATAATAAAAAGAAAATAGTGAATTCATAAAAATTTGTTTTGAATTCAAAATCAAACTGACGAAATAGAAATGACAATAATCGACTACGGTCCATGACATTGGTTGAAAAAAGTTACTTTTTTTTACACCGGTGTTAAGCAGTGAACGACAGAGCGTCGATGTCATGACGTCATCGTAGTCGAAAAATGTTGACCAGTGAACGCGAAAGTGTAACTTTTAGTTACATTTAGTTGGTGAGTGAACGCAGCCCAGGTAGATAAGAAAAAATGAACAAAGTAAATCGATTTCATTGAATAAATAACTGCGCTCTCATCTTATGCATCTTCACTTTCCCGCTCCAGAAAAATGTGCCAGACCTGTCTTAAGATTACTTCAACTGTCTGAATTTCGTCGAATTTAGTCCAGTAATTTGCCTTTCATGAAGGATACATAAAAAAGTATTGCCATAGTCAAATTCTGACGGTAAATTCAATGTGTTGAAAATCAGAAATTCATTGAATTCAGACCATAAATTTTGCTTACAAATAGTTTTAAGAATTCGTGTTGCCATAAGTGAATTTCGTTGAAAATTTAATCACATCTGAGTTGGGCTTTAATACATAAACTGTGCAAACTTCATCAAAATTAACCCTGGAGTTTCGGTTCTACAATGAGTGCAAAATAGGCTATATTTGAACGAAAAGTGTTCATAGACAGTGTTGTTATACTCTTAAGGCTCAAATACAAGTATAATGTGCTCTAGGAAAAGACAAAAAAACTGAACGAATGCAACCTTATGCCAGCTTATGCATGTCAAATCCGTAGAACTGATTACAATGTGCATAAGCAAGAAGAACTATTTGACTCAAAAAATTTTGTTTTTTTAATTGTTTTTTGTAATGTAAAAGTGATTTTAAAAAGTTGAAAATCGTTTAGAAAACAATTTTTCAAAAAAAAAACCAAATCATCAAGTCACGTTTCATGAGAAAAATATTTGCAATTCAACTGTCAAAATTTCCGTACGGAATGTACTAACTGATTTGTATTGCTTAAACATAACGAAACAGAAATCGAACTCAACGAATGCCCGGCCGGGCGGGGAGGCTAAATCTGCTTCAGGATGACGCCTGCAAGTCAGGCGTTCAACCACTTCCGCAAATCTTGGGTGGGTAGCACATACATGGATAGCATGAATGAGAGAATATATATATATATATATTCTCTCATTCATTGGATAACCCGTGCACGCATGCAGTTTACCCACCCTTGGATTGAAATTCAGCTATAAAAAAGAAAAGAATTAGTTAATTGTATGAACATTTTAGACTTCATTTGTAATGAGCCGAACTCATTACCATTCTTTATGTACACCCTGTAAAGATTAAAGAAAAACCAAAGTTTCACAGAAAAATCGAAATTTAATTCCTTTTAATTTCTAAAACAATAAATCATACGATTTATTGAATTTCACAAAAAACCACACCGGAAACTTAATTTCCTTTGTATTATGACTCGCGATAGAAAAAAAAGAAGCATAGTCAATTGTTTTCAAAAGATTATGCAAAATATGATGCGTTAGCATAATTTTAAGTGCATTACCTTTCACCGTGAAAACGAAAAATATAAATTATAATTCGATTTTTCTGTGGGAAAGTGCGAATTCGGCAATTTTGATAATTAACGAAGCCAAAAGAAGAAAACAAAAATTGTTAAAAAGTTCAGTCGATGAGAAGCTTCAATTAAAACAAGGGTTCACTCAAAAATCTAATTGTTAAAAAAGACAAATCAATATATTGTGACTATATGAATAAATAAATAAATTCATAAATTATGATTTAATTTAAATATTAAAATAATTGATACATTCAAAAATAATAAAGTGAATTCAAACAACCGTTAAAAAAGGACTATACTATTTTCTTTTCCTATTAATCATTAAAAGGACAATATTATTTGTTTTAGGGCTGGTGAACTTCTGTTCAAAAGTACTCCCAGTCCTTGTAGCACAATTCGCTACAAAAATTTTGGTGGCAGCGGTCTAAATTTTTTGGTTAAAGTCAGTCTAAATTTTTGGTGAAAGTTGGTCTAAATTTTTGGTGAAAGTTGGTCTTAATTTTTTGGTGGAAGTTGGTCTAAATATTGGTGGTATCGGTCTAAATTTTTAGTGGCGGTTAAAAATTTAATAAAAACAAAAAATTAATAACAAGTTTCAAGTGATTGATAGTTAAAAATAAAAAATTCCTCAGCCAGGCGCTCAGAGGAATTATTAAAAAAAATAACAAATCTACACGATCAGGCGGAAAATATAACAACGGACAAATCAACAGGAACAAACAGGTGGATTGGCAGAAAATATAACAACGGACAAATCTATAGGCGGATTGGCGGAGTTTTTTTTATGGAAGAATGGCGTAAGTTTGTTTTAAAATAAATGTATAGAACATATGTTATAGTATATACATTTTTATTGATAAATTAAATTAAATAAATACATTTGTTAAGTGTTTACCGAATTCGTGTCTCAGGTTAAATTAAATAGTTATAGTCATTTATCTGAAGAAATAATTATATAAATAATTTGTGTTTGTGGTTGTATTTAATATAAAGTAAAAATTGTGCAAACGCGAAGTCAAGTGACGTCTATAAAAATGACGGGAGAGACTACTACGGGATTTGCTCCCCCAGTATTGCGAATATCAATTTCCGATGCATTAAGTATGATACCTAGTTTCGACGGGAACTCAGACGATATTCATAGATTTATATCATGCTGCGACGTTGTATTTTCAACCATAAAAACCCAATCTGATGAAAATATGTATTTAAATTTATTAAAAACCAAGATTACTGGAGCAGCATACAACGTTTTCAAGTATATGAGTATAAAAAGCTGGGGACAACTAAAAAGTGAACTAGAGGAACGTTTTAAAGAAGAAAAATCACGAAGTGCAATTCAAAGTGAGTTAAGTCGTTTAAAGCAAAACAATGGCGAAACAGTTTCGGATTTTACGACAAAAATAATAAGGTTATTTTGTGATTTAAACAGCCTTCTAAATCTAGACGTAACTGAAGAACAAACAAGAGCATTTTTAAGAGCAGAATACGAAAGGAATGCTATACGCGTTTTAGAGGATGGTCTCAAATCGGCTTAGAACAATAGCCAAAGCAAAAGGCGAAAAAGATTTAAAAAATTTGGTTAAATATATCAACGAACATGCAGCGAGAATTGAAGATAAAAAGGAAACAAGTGAAAAACCACAGTATAAACCAGCATTAGTTTGTGAAAAATGTGGAAAACGAGGTCACACTAAGGAAATGTGTTTCAAAAATAGGTTTTTACCAAATTTTCCACCAAACCATTTTAAAAGGCAAGAACATCGCATTGTATGCAATTATTGTAATAAACCAAATCATACATACAACGAATGCAGATTTAGAAAATACCAAGAACAACAGAACAACCGATACCCAAATCAAAATAACAACAATAATCGAAACGCAAATACCAACAATTATAATAATCAACATAATGATCGACACTATGGTTCACGGAGAGATATAGACAACAAAAGTTTTCTAAGTAATAAACAAGTTAGATTTTCAACACGAAATGAAACAAATGCGGAAAACGGCTCGCAGCGGGAGGAAATAAACGGCAAACCTTCCCGCTTCTTAACCAGGGCCGAGGTACATCAGCAGAATTAATTTTAAGAATACCACTACAATTTTCTCGGGACTCAATAATGGTTTCATTACCTTTTAATATATCCGAAGAGAGTTCTACTAATTTTCTTATAGAAACGGGAGCTGAGATAAGCCTCCATAAGTTCAGTGCTACCGCAAACGAGTGTCTGGTCAATGAAAATCTCAGCTGTTCAATCACCACCCTATCGGGAGATTTTATCACCTCTGTGGGCACCACAGTCGGAATAATTAGCGTAGAACATCAATATGGAGTAACTAAGCTCAAACATCCGTTTCATTTAATAGAAAATAATATGTTGCCCTACGATGGTATATTAGGAAATGATTTTCTGAAGAATAATTATTGCAAAATAAATTACGAAGGGCAAATTTTAGAGGTACCCTTAAAAAACGAAGTAAAAGTACTACAAAATAGTAGAAGTATAAGTAAAATCGAGAAAAACGCATCTATTAACAATATTGAACATGAAAATATTACGGAAAATAAAAGAGGAATAAAGAAAAGTGAAATAAATAAAATAAATACTTTCGAAAGGAAAGAAAAAAATGCAAAAATGACAGAAAAAATAGATAAAAGTTACAAGGATGCGAAAGATGAAAATAAAAGCAAGCTAATAGAAAAGGAAAAATTAAAAAATGCAGATAAAAAAATAAATAAGGAATATAAATGCCAAAAGAATAAAATTAAGGAGATAATAAATATTAATGATATTGGAATAGAAACTAATAATATAAAAAAAAACTACAAGTTACGCATCATTCGGAAATTACTGTATTAGGATTCCAGCTCGATCTGAAATGATAATAGAATTACCAGTATCTAAGAAAAATGAGATGACCTGTGTGCATCAAGAAATTATGAAAGGAGTTTTTTTGGGAAATGCTATAACTCAACCAGAAAACAATCATGTAAAGGTACCGATCATTAACACAAATATGAATGATGTAGAATTTTATATAAACAATTTAAAAGTGCATTGGGAAGATCTAGATAGCTATAATTTAATTGCGACAGATTACAATAAAGATTCAGTAAAAGGTAGACTGAAGAAATTAGCTCATCTAATACATGGCTTCCCAAACAGGGGGCCGCGACCCTAAGTTGGGTCGCCTAGATTTAAGACTGGGTCGCGTAAAATCTGCTAAAGTTTCAAAAACGTGTAGTAATTTTAAGAAGTTTTTTTTAAACGCAACGAAATAGAATGAATAAAGAAACAAAAATGAGCAAAGCAAACCATAGTAGTGAATTTACAAATTCCCTATATCGGCCGGACCACTATGGAACTTTCCCGATAATGTTATCAAATATTCATTTCAGTTCTCCTATTCCAAATGTACATTCCAAGTTTCATAAAAATGTGACTAGTATTGGCCGAATTAATAAGGTTTCTTTATATCACCCTCCCACAACCCCCACCGAGTGGAGACGCATTCTATCTTCTCACTTGCCCTATCCAGAATGTACACGCCAAGTTTAAAGAAAATCGGCCTATTATTGAGTGAATTATTGAAGTTTTTCATTTTTAGCCCTCCCCAACCCCCCATCGTGGGGAGACATATTTTATTTTTTCAGTTGGTCCATCCCAAACGTACGTTCGAAGTTTCATTAAAATCCGACTATTATTAACCGAATTAGGGAAGTTTCTATATTTCCACCACAAAATTTTGTTAAAAAAGTTTTGCGCATTAGTGTTGCCAGATGTAAATTCCGTTGACAAGCCAATATGTTCTGATTTCGAATATAGTACACAAACTGTGCAAATCTCATCCAAATTGGACGAGCAGTTTCGGTTTTACAACAAGTGCAAAAATAGACTATATTTGGACAGAATGTATTTTTAGACAGTGTTGCCATAGTCGAATATAGCCCAAAAACCAGATCTAAGTTAGGATCAAATACATGAACATTATAAATTTTATCGAAATTGGCCCAACAGTTTAATCTGAACCGTGCGGACAAAATTTTGTCGTTTTTAGACAAAAAAAGCGTTACCAAATATTGTTGCCATATATTAATTTCGCCCAGAATCTAACACCATCTGGCATTTGATGCAGCACCAAAATGGTGAAAGTTTCATTGAAATCGGACCATCCATTCAGATTTTATTAACGATTTAAGAAAGCGGACAGACGGACGAACGGACGGACAGACGGACATGGGGCTAATTATTTTTGACGAAACAGATTTTGCACTTATTTTCATCTTCCTAGCCCTTCTAGATCAAAAGTTAGGTTTTCGCACGATTATAGTACTTTCCTATAAGCATTCCTTTATCGGGAAAGTAAAAATGGAATAAAAAGAATAAATTCTAGTCATGAAAAGGGTCGCGTTGTTAAAAGTCTGGGAAGTCCTGATCTAATAGACTTGCAACATTGTAATACAGAGGAATATAAATCCATTTTGGAAATATGTCAAAAGTATAATGAATTATTTTTCTTAGAGGGTGATCATCTGACTTTTACTAATGCAGTGACCCATAAAATTCCGACCTTACAAGATAAACCGCCAGTATATATCAAACCTTATCGACTACCAGAGTCGCAACGAGAAGAAATAAATAGACAAATTGATCAAATGTTAGAAGACGATATAATTAGACCTAGCAAAAGTCCATGGAATTCACCACTATTACTCGTCCCCAAGAAACCAGACAGTGAGGGTAATAAAAAATGGAGAGTTGTAGTCGATTTTCGCCGATTAAATGATTTAACTATTGGAGATGCCTACCCTCTACCCAATATAACAGATATATTGGATCAACTGGGAAAATCAAAATATTTTTCAATGCTCGATTTGGCGAATGGATTCCATCAAATAGAAATGGATTATGAGGACAAACCAAAGACAGCATTCAGCACACCATTTGGACATTTTGAATATAACCGTATGCCATTTGGGCTGAAAGGGGTATGTTGTAACAAGGGGGGTTTACATATTAGGGGTTTTTGTCGAAAGAAGCAAATCCCCTGATGACCTATTTAGCATATCTTCTTCCTTGCGAGGAGAAGATATGAGATGGTGCAGCAAATGTGAGCAGCTAAAAGGCTGCACGCCTAGCTGAATCGCACTAGCTAGCTCGCCGGAGGGGTGGGTCGCTGCTCACCACCATCTGTCATCGCGTTACACATAAATTATATGCGTGCATGATGAGTGAAAACGTCGTTAAGACTTTATAGTGATAGCGCGAGCTATCAAGCAAGGAAATTCGGTTTTTGCGAGAAAAAAACCGAATAAGGGGAGTGTTCGCTAATTTGGTGGTCACCGGAACTTGACCAGCCATCCACGAAAGCCTTGCGAGGCATGTCGGGGCCGATTGGCAAAGGTGTTAATGCCAACCGGACTTTGAGGCACTACCCTCCTACATGGACCGACAGCAGAATGCCGATCCCCGTATGTCCATGCTCGCCCCTACAAATGAGCATGGACCCTTTGTTTGTTTCTTTATTTATGCTCTCTTCAGTCCCCTCTCATTCCGTCCCTCTTCCCCTTTACGGATTTTCTTTTTTTTTCTTTTTTTTTATCTACAGTAGCGCATTATAGAAATTACGATCATTTCCAAGTTGTTTCGAGTGTTGTCCTTTTTTTTTTCTTCTCCTTCCTTATTTCTTCGCAAAACAAAACTTCAAAATTAAAATTGTTCAAGGTACCATATTCTTTTATTTTTATAAATTCCTAAATTGATTAAACTTTACTTATAAACTCTTGACTTAATTAACTTCTTCTTTTTCTTTTTCTTCTTTTAATGTGCACAAAGTTTTATTCCTTATCTATATCGGGCATATATGCATATATGTTTTTTTTTTTTTTTTTTCTTTCAAATTGTCCCCAATTCTTTGTAAATCATCTTAAATTTTACCCCTTAACTTTAATATTTAATTATAAGAATATGTGATATCGAAACATATCATAGTAAAACCAAAACCTGTTTCATTTAAATTGCCTTTTTTTTTCTGTCCTTTTCTTGCGATTTTACGATCTAATGTTTCTGAAATTTTATTAGAAAAGAAAAGCTTCACCCCGTGCGGACCAATTTTCTAGCAACAGAAGGTTTCCATGATTTGTTTAGACATCATTTATTTTGGTTTTTGTACATATAATTGATAGTGAAAAAAAATTTAAAACTAACATACAGGATATGAAAACAATAATTTTACTTTTCAATGAAATTACTTGTGTTTTTGATTTCTGGTTCTTTTTCCCTTTTTACTGATTCCTGGCGGTGTTGGATTATTATCGTATTGTTGTTTTTTTTTTGTTTTGTTTGTCCTTTGGTTTATAATGATAAATTCGTGGTGATTTCAACTATATGGTGCTCTCTCCGACTTTTCCCAAAATAAGCTTTATATGATAAAGATGCAAATAAAATTTACGGGCCGCTCCACGCCAGATGTGAGGACTCGAGTAATTGATGAGATGACTGTGTTTACCATTCAGTTGGATAAGTATATATTTCTAGTAGCACCTGGTGGAACATACTGTACCGTTGACACCATTGGTAATCCCCGCTTATTTTCGTGACATTAATATAAAAATGGTGATTTCCTATTAAGACATTAGAAATTTAATTAAACAAAACATTGTAAAAATTGCCCTTTTGTTTCCTTGAGGTTAATTTTCACCACTTTATTTTCTTTGAAATGTGATGTTCGTTTTACGGTCATTATATTCGCGTTGGATTTGGTGACGGCCATTTTGATTGAAAAACTATATGCTTCTCAGGTTTTTTTTTTTTTTTTTTTTTTTTAATTTTCTTTTTTTTGTTATTATTCAACCACAAAATTCACATTTTATCGAGTCATTTCTCTGATTATTTTCGCTAGTCTTTTCTTTCAAATAATTTTAAAAATAGGGAATGAATTTAATAAAAAAAGAAAAAGAAGAAAATTAAATTTATTTCCGCTAAAACTTCAATAAAGAAGGCGTAATTCAAATTAATTTGGAATTTTGTCATTTTTTTTTTTTTTGATTATTTTTTTTTTTCTACATTAGATAAACGAAAATAACAACAATCTAAACGCATTATCCTAATTCACTTTTCAGAAGAACATTAATACATTTTTTGTAATTTAATTTTTTTTTTTTTTTTTCAGCGAAAAACTAGAAAAAAATTAAATAATTCTTTCAACTTTTTTTTTGTTAATTGTTTCATAAGATTTTAATACGTTATTTTCTTCGATTACAATGTCATTCAATGGAAGTTTTTTTCAAAGACATAAAAATAAATTTTACTTTTATTTTATTAATCCATTTCACTTTTCTCCTTTAAATAAAAAAAAAACTCTTTTTTCAGCTTATTTCCACCACGGATATGAGGTGAAAAGAATTTTCTGGAAAGAATTGTTTGAAAACATGCGGTTTTCGCAAAAGCTGACCACGCCGATGTTCAAATTAGTGTTGCCGTCTAGGCTTAAAATTATAAGTAAGCGTGTTGTATTATCCACACGTTACAACACAGATGCGTCAGGGATTGATCTATCAACCCGGACGTAACTGAAAAGCGTGTGGATGGTTTGAGTGGTACGTGAAATCTTGTACTGCCCAACGTGGGGCTCGACCACACCCAAAAGAGTCTCCGTTGCTCTCCCGACTGAGCTAGCCGGGCACCAGAAAACGAAAGAAAAGACAAGGAAATGATCCGTCCTAAACCGCGGCAGTGGATGTCGGTTCTTACCTCACTATTGCCTCAAGTCTTTGGCATGGTAAACCCCTATGGTTCTACCCTGCAAATCCTCGACCTCATAGAGGGAATCACCAATCGCACGAACAATCCGACACTTCAGAAATTTACGATTTAGCTTAGCATTGACATTTTTTGCGAAGTCACTAAGCGTGAAATTTCTTCGGTAGACTTCTTGTCCGACAATAAATCTCTTTACCCGGGTTCGACGATTATAAATCCGCTCATGATGTTGGTGAGCTTTCGACAAATTATTTTTGACGCGTTCGCGAATTAGTTCAAGCTGGTCTTTTTTCGAGGACACAACCAATTCACCATCATTCAAACCATTTAACTTCCGCATCAGTTCGTAGGTCGAGCCATGTGTGATCATGTGGAATCCGAACACAAGCAAATATGGATCAATTCCCGTAGAAGCATGGATTGTACTCCGAAGAGCACAGCCGATGCTTCCCAAATTTTGATCCCAATCCCTATGATCGGTGCCAACATAAGAGCGGATGGCCGCCAGTAATGAACGGTTTACACGTTCTGATGCGTTAGCTTGTGGTGAGTAGATAGCTGTTCGATTGTGTTTCACACCATACGCTTCAACTAATTTGCGAAATTCTTTAGATATAAATTGCGGTCCATTGTCTGAAAATATAATCTCGGGTACGCCGAATAAATTGAAGACGTTTTCCTCCAAGAAATCGGTGATCTGCACAGCAGACGCCTTACGTAGTGTTTTGAACAAAACAAATTTCGAAAATTTGTCCAAAACAACTAGGAGAGTGGTGTTACCATGCTTAGACCGAGGGTAGGGTCCTAACAGGTCAACATACAAATACTGGAATGGTCTGTCAACTTCAATTTGTTTGCCCATTGGCGGCCTCAACACACTATTTGGAGCCTTAGACTCTTTACATACGATGCAACTCGCGATATATTTACGTACTTCGCTAGCCATACCAGGCCAGAAGTATCTTTGCCGCAAACGATATAAGGTTTTGGTAATACCGCCGTGCGCAGCTTGTGGAGGATCATGCGCCAGGCGAACCAGCTCGTCCGTAAGGCTAGACGGAACCCAAAGCTTCCACGATCGATCTTCCTGAAAGATATTGCCAGTGCTAAAGCTTGTTCTGAAATACACGTAGCCATCTGACACTTGCGTGTCAGGCAGCCTTTCCGCGTTGCTTTGCACTGTATCTATCAGGTCGAGATATCCTTTGATTTGAAGGCCTCAGAATTCAAGTTTATGCTAGGTGCCGAAACTATTTCCGAAATCGCGTCCACGTAAACACGTGAAAGCGCATCTGGCACCACATTTTCTGAACCTTTCCTATGTTCAATCGCGAAATCAAAGGCTTGAAGCTTTAAGCTCCATCGAGCCAAACGTCCACTCAAGTCGCGCTGACTCATGAGCCATTTTAAACTCGCATGGTCGGTGATTATTTTGAACGGCAAACCTTCGACGTAGGCTCTGAACTTTTTAACGCTCAACACCGCAGCGAAACATTCCAATTCCGTCACGCTGTAGTTGCGTTGTGCAGAGTTCAGTTTTTGAGAAATATAGGCAATGGGTTTCTCATTGCCTTCGTCTTCGCTTTGCAGCAAAACACCTCCGACACCGGTCTTACTCACGTCGCACTGTATAATAAAGGGTTTAGTGTAATCAGGGTTGGCCAATATCGGGGCCGTAGTTAATGAAGATTTCAAGGCTTCAAACGCTACCTGAGCTTCCGCTGTCCAAACAAACCTGGCGCTCTTCTTTAGGCAGTCAGTAATTGGAGACGACAAGGAGGCATAATTGGCAATAAACCGCCTATACCATCCTGTCATACCCAAAAATCGACGAACCTGTTTTGGAGTGGTAGGAGAAGGAAAGTGAAAAATTGCAGATACCTTATTTGAATCGGTCTTTAAACATCCGTTACCAACGATGTAACCCAAATATCTAACTTCTCTCATGCAAAATTTGCTTTTCCCCAAATTTATTGTGAGTCCAGCAGAAGACAAGCAACGTGCAATGGTTGCCAAAAGTTTAACGTGAGAATCAAAATCCTCAGAAACTACTAACAGATCGTCCAAATAGACGAAACAGTTTTCTCTTAACTCGACTGGAATTGTTTTGTCCATCAGTCCACACATTCTTTGAGGAGCATTACAGAGCCCGAATGGCATCACTGTAAACTGGTATAACGGTCTACCAGGCACTGTGAAAGCAGTTTTTTCCCTACTCTGCTTTTCCAACGGTATCTGCCAAAAGGCGTCCTTCAAATCAATACTTGAAATGAAACACGTCTTCTCAAGTCTACTGAGAAGGCCTTCTATATGTGGAAGTGGGTAAGCGTCTTTTTTTGTGAGGGTGTTCACTTTCCTGGAGTCGAGGCAGAGGCGAACCTTTCCAGATTTGCGCACCAAGACTACAGGAGAGTTCCACGCGCTGACACTTTCTTCAATGACACCCAATTCCAACATACGGTCCAACTCAGCATACATGAGGGCTTGCACCGCAGGGGAAACAGGGTAGTGGCGTTGCTTCACAGGCTCCGCGTTTTCTACCTCAATAACATGTTCTTCTAAATGTGTTTTTCCTAAACCGACTTGGTTGAAAGAAGGAAATAAAGTTAAGATGCTTTCAAGACGCGCGCGTTGTTCCGAATTTAGCGCGTGTTTGTTGGGATCGTCAATTGACAAACAATCTAAAGTTTCGTTTTTTGAAAATATAGTCGGAGCTATATCGAATTCTTTCCAAAAATCTACACCTAGATATAGACTTTGGGTAAGTCCTGGTACGACGTATAGAGAAAGTGTTTTTGTAATGTTGTTGCATGTAATTGGAATCGCAATTTGCCCGTGTACAGGTTGAGCTTTACCATCAGCCGTTTTGACTGTGGTGGGACGACCAGCAATTAAAATTTTATGACGTTCGAGGAAATCTAAAGCGCCAGCGCCTAGACAGGACACACTTGCGCCACTGTCCAACAGGCCAAAAAGGGATTCACCATCGATTTCCACCTTAGCATATGGTCGATCGTCATGTTTACGCTTCACAAAAGCAGATTCCACCGTTTTACCTAACAACTTCTTTTGTTTACACCTTTCTCTAAACCTACTAATTTTACTCGGTTTTAGTAAAGCACCGATTATTCTATTCCTAGCTTCGTCATATTCCATTTGACGTTGATGTAATGTTTTGTTCGACCTTTCCAGTATATTATTATTAGATGAGATTTTAGTTGACGTTTCGCGTTTCAAAATTTTAATGACAGGCGGAGAATTGGGTTGTAATGATAGGTTCGGACTCAAGGTTGGTTCTATTTTGATTGGTCCGGGGACATTATTGGCAACCGGGGATTCCCGTGCGTCTCTCGGTGCCTTTGTGAGTTTCCCGGATTACATTTTGGGCACATCGGTAACGACACATCTTTTCTACCACAACGATAGCAAAAGAAGGACCGTTGTGGTATTGTACACTCGAAAAAGCCATGACCAATATTGTCACAGTTCGAACGCTGGAACCGTGATCTACCATTAGCATCTACAGCTTCTAAATGATCTTGTATTTCGTTTAACCACGTATTTTCGCTCACATAGCCTCGAATACTACTATCGATTTCAGCAGGTTGATATGGTAAACTACCACCGAAATGGGATGAATTAATATTATAGCGATTCGATACCGGTTCGTGAGGAAAAGATTGGCTACCTCTGGTGTATTGTTGGTGATTATACGAATAATTTCTTGGGTCACAATCATTTTTAAACTCTTGATATGGGAGATGAGAATCATTTTCTTGTCTGAAGCGAGAGTCTGGCATAAAGTTCGTTCTGGCAGGTGAGTTATATGCACCGAATTCCTGACTGTTTACATTTTGGCGAAAATCAGTGGTGTGCAACATTTCTTTTGCGGGTTTACGTTTGTCATTATCCAAGTCAATCCCATCATTTGCCGAATCAGGTCCATATGAGAGATTACGTTCGTCAAGATCATCCAATTCATGGATGGGCCGTGTTGGGTTTTGCCAAGTTCGTCTTGGTTCTCTGTCAGAAAGATGGCGTTCCGCTTTGCGGCATACTTCCTGAAAGCGACTCAGACTCATTGCAGGCATTCCGAAAATAAGATTTGCGATCTTATCTTTGACGTTCTCTCTCATAATGTCCGCCAATTCTATTTCCGTCATAGGAATTCTTAACCGATGGTATAAAGACATAACCGAATCGTAAAAATCATCAAAAGTTTCACTGTTGGATTGCTTCCTTTGTAACATCCGACGCATGATTTCATGGTCAGTGTCCAGGCTCTTGAACTGATGTCGGAGGGCCGCCTTTAGGCCATGTCAATCGATGTGGGGTTCTCTTTTCAGTAGTCGCCAATACCACTGCTCAGCCTTATCGGAGAGCAGGGTACGGAATTGGGTACAAATGGCGTACCACGAATTATCCCCACGCGATTGCATGGTTTCTATGCGGAATATGAACTCTTCCACTGACATATCTTGAGCCTTTCCACTGAACCTGAATCCCCATTTGTCGATTCGGGTATCATGTCGTAAACTAGCGTGTCGAACTTCCTGACCATTACGATTCGTGCCTGAGTTAAGATTTGAATTCCTACTTGGGCTACGCCTTCGATTGTTGTTTGGGTTAAAAGGCGGGCGTGGATTCGGATCCTGACTGGGGTCGACGCGGTGACTATCGTTTGAAGCTGAAATAGCATTCACGTTATAATTAGGATTTTGGTTATTAGCATCATATAGAGAAGGTGGTGGGTCTGTTTACATTATGGTATATTATTGGTTGAATTCGTCTCTGAGGAACGTCCAAACTATAATTTCCGTTCAATAGATTGAAGTAAGCAGACTGGTCAACGGATTTTGGCGGAGCCACTGAACATTGTGTTTGCGGTGGTGCATTTAAAGTCATTTTTTTAATTTGATTGAGCAACTCACTCTGGATTTTGGCCATCTGACTGCTCACAGCCGCTTCGATCATAGAGCCTATGTTTTCTGTTGAGGCACTTGGATCTGACGGAGAGAGGAAAGAGGCGCCATCACTAGAACCCCATCGTGTGATAGGTGGGTTTGCCGCACCTCTTCCTCTACCACTACGACTGCGAGTCGTCATTGTAGCAGAAGCCACTGATTTTGACGCTGATGGAAATTCGAACGAAAGCTGTGATTGCCCTCGAGTAACTCGAGATTCATCTCGACCTGTCAATACATTCACCGCAGCACCTTGAGCATCAGTAGTTGGCTCCGGTGACGCATTTGGTACAACTGTGGAGTTGATTTTAGGCGTTGCACCTGTATTTGTGTCCTCCATCTTGTAAACACACCTTAAGTTTCCAAAATCGAAGTTACAATCGCACCAATTCAAATTTACTCAAAAGTAAAGCCAGAAACTCAGTACAATCAAAAGTCAAATCGGGTATTTTGAGATTTATTCCTTCTCACGGAATATTTCAGGGACTAAAAAAAAATAACGGACCGAACAAGGACAAAAAAATTGTAATAATAAAAAAATATAGTAATAAAAAAATGATAATTGAAAAAAAAATAATAATATAAAGAAAAAAAAACTCCCCCACCAAAATATATTTTATAAAAACAAAATATAAAAATTCTCAAAAAAAAATATAATTTGAAAAGTCTTTCAAAAGAAATAATAATTCCAAAAAAATAAATGTATAACTTAGAACTGTAAAGATTAAACCTAAATCAAATAACCCAAAATAATAAAACCCAAACCGAAACGTAATCGAAAATTTAAATCTAAAAAACTAAAATAAACTAAACCTAATAAACTAAATTAAAACTAATAAAACTAAAATCAAAACTAAAACTAACCAGATCAATTTCCCAAAATACTTTGAGAAGAGTAAATTTTTTTTTTTTCAAAATTCTACAAAATTTATCGAAGAAATTCGCTCAATTAAATTCCGCACAATATAAATTCTTCAAAAAAAAATCAAACGTAATAACGTAAGAGCGAGAGAGAGAGACGAAACGAGTGGACGACACGAAGAAAACACAAACCCGACATGCAATCACGAAACGAAAATTGGATGTTGATGGGTGACCCGCGAATGGTACCAAGACGAGTGATCGGACACCTGCAATGGCAACCAAGCCCGTAGCATGTGATCCGATCCAAACGACTGGCACAATCCCGAATCACTATGTCTGATGTGGTTGCATGACTCTCGTGTCCTCACCGCATTATCCATGGGCTTAATTAAGCACGAGAATGTGCGAAAAGGCACACTAAAGCTCATACATCCGCATCTGTATCATTTCCCGGAGTCTCAACTGCATTGAAACGTGAAGCGTTGCAATGACTACAATATTCATGTAGCACGTAATCCACATTTCAAACGCTTTTGCGGCAAGCGGAATATTCAATAAAAAAAACCGAAGTACTGCTACTACGCAACCGTAAATAAAATGTGACGACAGTTGGACTCAACATAAACGCGATCGCTAATAGCACAAAAAAACGAACATCCGAAATTATGTTCACACCAAAACTTCGTTTAGAAATTCCGATGATGTGAACATACCTTCAGAAAAAAAAAATTGACTAATAAAAAAAAGATTGAAAAATATTTAAAGAGTACAGGGTGTTTCAGAAAACTGAAAAAAGTTAAAGTCAAAATTTTCAAATTTTTATAAAAAATTTGGTTTTTCTGAAAAAAACTTGGTTTACCATAAGGTAACAACCAAAACACCATTTCCAAACATCAACTCGTTCGAAAATGTGTCAAACAATTTTGTTTGAGCTCCATTTGTAATTTCAACCGAAGTCGAAAATACAAATGGCAAACAAAATTAAAAATCCGCTGAGCGAACAACGAGTCATTGGGCGCCTTATATGTAATTTAACCGAAGTTAAATTACACCGCGCACAATAAAACATTGGCTGACAAGCGATGTTGGGCGCCATATATGTAACAAGGGGGGTTTACATATTAGGGGTTTTTGTCGAAAGAAGCAAATCCCCTGATGACCTATTTAGCATATCTTCTTCCTTGCGAGGAGAAGATATGAGATGGTGCAGCAAATGTGAGCAGCTAAAAGACTGCACGCCTAGCTGAATCGCACTAGCTAGCTCGCCGGAGGGGTGGGTCGCTGCTCACCACCATCTGTCATCGCGTTACACATAAATTATATGCGTGCATGATGAGTGAAAACGTCGTTAAGACTTTATAGTGATAGCGCGAGCTATCAAGCAAGGAAATTCGGTTTTTGCGAGAAAAAAACCGAATAAGGGGAGTGTTCGCTAATTTGGTGGTCACCGGAACTTGACGAGCCATCCACGAAAGCCTTGCGAGGCATGTCGGGGCCGATTGGCAAAGGTGTTAATGCGAACCGGACTTTGGGGCACTACCCTCCCACATGGACCGACAGCAGAATGCCGATCCCCGTATGTCCATGCTCACCCCTACAAATGAGCATGGACCCTTTGTTTGTTTCTTTATTTATGCTCTCTTCAGTCCCCTCTCATTCCATCCCTCTTCCCCTTTACGGATTTTCTTTTTTTTTCTTTTTTTTATCTACAGTAGCGCATTATAGAAATTACGATCATTTCCAAGTTGTTTCGAGTGTTGTCCTTTTTTTTTTTTTTTCTTCTTCCTTATTTCTTCGCAAAACAAAACTTCAAAATTAAAATTGTTCAAGGTACCATATTCTTTTATTTTTATAAATTCCTAAATTGATTAAACTTTACTTATAAACTCTTGACTTAATTAACTTCTTCTTTTTCTTTTTCTTCTTTTAATGTGCACAAAGTTTTATTCCTTATCTATATCGGGCATATATGCATATATGTTTTTTTTTTTTTTTTTTCTTTCAAATTGTCCCCAATTCTTTGTAAATCATCTTAAATTTTACCCCTTAACTTTAATATTTAATTATAAGAATATGTGATATCGAAACATATCATAGTAAAACCAAAACCTGTTTCATTTAAATTGCCTTTTTTTTTCTGTCCTTTTCTTGCGATTTTACGATCTAATGTTTCTGAAATTTTATTAGAAAAGAAAAGCTTCACCCCGTGCGGACCAATTTTCTAGCAACAGAAGGTTTCCATGATTTGTTTAGACATCATTTATTTTGGTTTTTGTACATATAATTGATAGTGAAAAAAAATTTAAAACTAACATACAGGATATGAAAATAATAATTTTACTTTTCAATGAAATTACTTGTGTTTTTGATTTCTGGTTCTTTTTCCCTTTTTACTGATTCCTGGCGGTGTTGGATTATTATCGTATTGTTGTTTTTTTTTTGTTTTGTTTGTCCTTTGGTTTATAATGATAAATTCGTGGTGATTTCAACTATATGGTGCTCTCTCCGACTTTTCCCAAAATAAGCTTTATATGATAAAGATGCAAATAAAATTTACGGGCCGCTCCACGCCAGATGTGAGGACTCGAGTAATTGATGAGATGACTGTGTTTACCATTCAGTTGGATAAGTATATATTTCTAGTAGCACCTGGTGGAACATACTGTACCGTTGACACCATTGGTAATCCCCGCTTATTTTCGTGACATTAATATAAAAATGGTGATTTCCTATTAAGACATTAGAAATTTAATTAAACAAAACATTGTAAAAATTGCCCTTTTGTTTCCTTGAGGTTAATTTTCACCACTTTATTTTCTTTGAAATGTGATGTTCGTTTTACTCGATGGTCATTATATTCGCGTTGGATTTGGTGACGGCCATTTTGATTGAGAAACTATATGCTTCTCAGGTTTTTTTTTTTTTTTTTTTTTTTAATTTTCTTTTTTTTGTTATTATTCAACCACAAAATTCACATTTTATCAAGTCATTTCTCTGATTATTTTCGCTAGTCTTTTCTTTCAAATAATTTTAAAAATAGGGAATGAATTTAATAAAAAAAGAAAAAGAAGAAAATTAAATTTATTTCCGCTAAAACTTCAATAAAGAAGGCGTAATTCAAATTAATTTGGAATTTTGTCATTTTTTTTTTTTTTTTGATTATTTTTTTTTTTCTACATTAGATAAACGAAAATAACAACAATCTAAACGCATTATCCTAATTCACTTTTCAGAAGAACATTAATACATTTTTTGTAATTTAATTTTTTTTTTTTTTCAGCGAAAAACTAGAAAAAAATTAAATAATTCTTTTAACTTTTTTCTTGTTAATTGTTTCATAAGATTTTAATACGTTATTTTCTTCGATCACAATGTCATTCAATGGAAGTTTTTTTCAAAGACATAAAAATAAATTTTACTTTTATTTTATTAATCCATTTCACTTTTCTCCTTTAAATAAAAAAAAAACTTCCAACCCGTCACAATTCAGACCAGACAGACCTTTTTGTAATCTCAAACCAGACTTTTTTTTTTATTTTTAACATTTTTTAAAACCGACTGTATCATTTCACATTTCGAAACTGACTCTGCCTCCCAAATTTTTCATTATCCAGCTCCTGTTCGCAAAGATTTTTTTGTTTGAATAAATAAACCGGTTTTTCTAGTTTCATATCTTTATCCTGCCTATCAGAATGCGACACGTTCATTTTTCTTCTATTCTTCGTTCGGTCTCTTCTTTCGTTTTCTCACGGGGGGCTCTTTTTTCAGCTTATTTCCACCACGGATATGAGGTGAAAAGAATTTTCTGGAAAGAATTTTTTGAAAACATGCGGTTTTCGCAAAAGCTGACCACGCCGATGTTCAAATTAGTGTCGCCGTGTAGGCTTAAAATTATAAGTAAGCGTGTTGTATTATTCACACGTTACAATGTTATATATATAGATATCATTTTAACTAAAATTATTGTTTGAAAAATAACTGTTATCAATTGGGCAGTTATCGATTATAAAGTTAGGCAGTAGTTAACAGCCTAAACAGAAACTCGTGATCTCGGAATTATCTGTATTAAACTCAAATTGTATTAAACGCAAATTATATTAAACTATTAGTATTATTATAAATTCGGACTTTTATTAAAAACACTTCATTGGCGACGAGGATAAATCGTATTTTATTTTATAATTTTAAAACGAGTTATAATACAAATAATGTCAGAGTCAGTTTTAAAAGAATTAATGTTGCAACAACAGCAATGGGCATCGCAAATGTTAGCAGACCAACAAAAATGGATGAATAATGCTTTGGAGACAACTCAGAAAAAGTTAAAGGAAGCATTAGTTATTTCAAGTGATGAAACAAATAGGTTTTCTAAAATTCCACCTTTTCAACAGTTTGTCATAGGTAAGAATATGTGGGAAACATATCTTTCGCAATTAGAGCAGCATTTTCAAGCATATAATGTAACTGTGCCTGAGAAAAAACGGGAATTCTTTTTATCGTGGAGTGGTATCGAATTGTTTGAATTATTAAAAAAGCTTTTCGGTAGTGAAGACATTACTCGAAAATCATTCGATGAACTAACGGTAAAACTCAGTGAACATTTTAAAGCAAAAATTCATATTTTAGCGTCGCGATATGAATTTAATAAAACAAAAATGAGAATTAACCAATCTTATGCAGATTGCATAGCCGATTTACGTGGTATTGCACGGAATTGTAATTTTGTTTGTGGCAATGGCGACTGCAATACAGAATTTGTGGATGAACTCATTCGGGATATGATTATTTTGCATACTCCACATGATGCAGTTCGTACAGCTTCTCTTCAAAAACGAAATCCAACATTAGTGGAAGAGTAAAATTTGGCAGAGGCATTCGAAGCAACACAAAAAACTGTGGCAGCTATAAAAGAAAATAGTATAGAAAGTCCATCGGTAGTTAACCAGGTGGAGAAATACAAAAGGAATTTCGGTGGTAAGTCTAAAAGAAAAATTGTTAAAGCAGCATCTACGGAATGGAAATCATGTTCGGGTTGTGGCGTTAATCACGAGCGGAATAAATGTAAATTTCACAAAGCAACGTGTTATAAATGTAAAAAAATTGGTCATATAGCACATGTCTGCAAAACTATTAAAAGCTCAGAATCGAATAATGCACACAAATCCGAAACATCAAATGCCGTTGAGCAAGTTTTCCTCAACGAAATTCAATGTTACCAAGCCGAGAAAAAAGTTTTTATTGTGTAACAAACACATACCAATAAGCATACATTGTAACAAACACATAGTAATAAGTATACATAGCAATAAAGAATAGTCTTAAATGAAACACAGAACTGGTTGGACGTGTTTTTTGTATTTTGGGTTTTGTAAATCATTTTTGAAGTTTTTTGGAATAATCCCCTTGTGGCGGCTACAGTTCTCAGAAGTGGGATCGGTTTTAATTAATTTGGAAGTTTTTATTTCGAAAATTGGAAGAAAGTGTAGTTTTTGGGAAAATTAGAAAACATTTGGTTTGAGCGTCCTTTATGACGCATTCAAAAAAACAACGCATTTTGTTATTGGAATTTGCAGTTTGAACAATAAGTTTTGGTGAATATTCGAGCATTAGCTGATTGCGCAGATCAGGTTTTATTTTGGTAGACATTTGTGTGATTCTTATAAAATAAAATAATAATAAATAAAATAAGAATAAAATTTGGTTTTGTACGCAGAATTAAGCGTCCATTTTGTTTGGTTTCTAAAAAGGGGAAAAATTATATACACCGCTTATTAGTAATAAACACATACCATGATGAATTCGTGGACAATAAAAAAGTTACGTTCAGAACTAAGAGAACGCAATTTGAATACGAGCGGCAATAAATCCGAGCTAATAAATCGTATATTGAGGAATGACGAGTTAAAAGAAGGGGAAAAACATATAGATGATACAAATAGTGTTAGTGAAGACAACACATCGAATTTGGAGTAAAGTATGGAAACGAAATTACTTTTAAAACAATTAGAATTGAAAGAAAAAGAGACTTCTCTACTACAAAGAGAGAATGAATTATTGAAAAAAGAAATGGAGTTGAATAAGTTAAGCCTACAGTCCAGTCCAGAAAAAAATGTATTGGATAACGACAAATTAAATTTAAAATACTTTAGTGCGCTAATTTCTGAATTTGATGGCGAAAATATTTTATTTTCAATGTGGATAGACCAAATTGACAAATTACAGAAACAGTATACCGTGAGTGATTGTATATTAAAATTGATAATCATCGGGAAACTTAAGGGGAGGCCACTGTTGTGGTATAATTCGAAAGCAGAACATATCACCATGCCATTGTGTGATTTACTTGCTGAAATGGGTGTTTTATTCAATGTAAGACCAAACAAAATAAATATGAAAAAAGAATTTGAGCAACGGCGTTGGAAGACAGGAGAGCAGTTCATCGATTATTATCAGGATAAAATCAATTTAGCAAATCGTCTAAATCTTTCGGAACAGGACACTATTGAATATATTATTGATGGTATTAATAATTTCTCTTTGCAGAACCAAGCCAGATTACAAATGTTCAGTAATTTACAGTCTTTGGCAAATGCTATGTGCCAAATCCCAGCATTCGAAAAGTATAAGGACGCGAACAAAATTAAAAAGGAATCAACTAATAATTTGAAAAAAGATAAGAACTTAGATATACAAGAAAAAAATACTTGTTATAATTGCGGACAGAAGGGACATTGGTCGGCGAAATGCGAAAAGCCTAGAAGATCATGGGGTTCATGCTTCCTGTGTGGTGAAGATGGCCACAAATCAAACGCATGCGGAAAAAAAAATTGTAATACGGTAGGACTAGTTGAACATTCTTCGGAATATTTCATTAACATAGAATTCAAGAAAAATGTATTTCAAATACCCAATGATATTTCAATCAAAGCATTAGTGGATACAGGAAGTCCTGTGTCATTGATTAAAGAAAGCTTTGCACAAAATTTTGAAATTAAACCTTTTGTTGATAATTTAAATTTGATTGGAATTAATAAATCGCCATTGAGAATTATTGGTGAAGTTAGTGGTAGAATTATGATTAAAAATATTGAAATTGATGTTAAATTTTATGTTATGCCAGATTTTGCATCTAGGTATGCTTGTATTTTGGGTAGGGATTTAATTAGTAATTCAGGAATGAAATTTGAATTTTTGAAAAATGGAAAAATTAATTTAAGTTCAATTGAAATTGGAGATAATGAAATTTTGAGTATTGATGTAGTTAATTATGCTAATGACAGTTGTAAAGGAGATTTGGATATGGAACATTCACTTAATTGTTCGGTAAAAAATGAGATATTCAATATGTTTGAGGAATATTCTGATTCATTGGAATCTTTGCGGGATTATGATTCAGGTTTTGAAATGAATATATACGTCACTAATGACCAACCATTTTATTTCAAACCTAGACGGTTATCTTACGCGGAAAAAAATGAAGTTAGGAAGGTAATAGATGATTGGATGAATAAAGCTATAATTAGGCCGAGTTGTTCACCATATAGCAGCCCAATCGTATTAGTAAAAAAGAAAACGGGTGATTTGCGTGTTTGTGTTGATTTTCGGGTTTTAAATAAAATCACAATAAAAGATCGGTATCCCTTACCTTTAATAGAGGATCAAATCGATTCTTTATCTAAAAAAAGATATTTCACCAGTTTGGATCTTAAAAGTGCTTTCCATAATGTCAGAGTCGCTAACAATTCAATAAAATACACTTCATTTGTGACACCATTCGGGCAATATGAATTTTTGCGTATGCCTTTTGGATTGGCTAATGCGCCTTCGGTTTTTCAGCGCTATATAAATACCCTTTTTAAAAAATTATTGGATGAAAATTTAGTATTGATATATTTAGATGATATTTTTATTGCCACAGAAACCATTGAGCAAAATCTACGAATTTTGAAAGAAGTGTTTGATATTTTGAGTAGTAATGGGTTGGAACTTAGATTGGATAAGTGCCACTTTTTGAAAACTAAAATTTGTCATTTGGGTTACATGATAACTTCGGAGGGGATACAACCCAACCCACAAAATATTGAGAGTGTCGTAAAGTTTCCCATCCCTAAAAATACTAGAGAGGTGCATAGTTTCCTTGGATTATGTTCTTATTTCCGGAAGTTTGTTCCTAATTTCTCGATAATATCGAAACCTCTCTATGAGTTAATACGAAAGGATGTAGAATTCAAATTTGATAATTCACACCTACAATGTTTTGAAGTACTTAAGTCAAAATTAATTTGTACGCCTATTTTGTCTATATATTCCCCAACAAGTCCGACGGAATTGCACTGTGATGCCAGTTCCTTAGGTTACGGTTCTATTCTTATGCAAAAGAAAGAAGATGGGCAATTTCATCCTATATTTTATTTTAGTAGACGGACTACTGCATCGGAATCCAAATATACTAGTTTTGAACTTGAGTTGTTGGCCGTAATTTATTCATTGGAGAGATTCCGAGTTTATCTTCAAGGAATACCATTCACAATAGTGACTGATTGTAACGCAATAACATTGGCATTAAAAAAGAAAGATATTAACCCGAGAATTGCCCGATGGGCCTTGCAATTAGAAAATTATCAATATAAGATACAACATCGTCCAAATGAGAGAATGCGTCATGTGGATGCATTTAGTCGTGTAAATAGCGTTTTGGTACTCGAACAAAATTCTGTTGAGCAAAATTTGGCTTTGCATCAATATCAGGATGCAGAGATAGAAAAGATTCGAAAAAAATTGGAAATGAAAGAAGACTCTCTATTTGAACTTCGTAATGGATTAGTTTATAGAAAAAATGGAAGCAATATTTTATTTTATGTCCCGCAAAATATGCGTAATAACATCATTCGAATAAATCATGACCAAATGGGACATCTTGGCGTCGATAAGACAACAGAGTTAATTTTGCATACTTATTGGTTTCCTAAAGTTAGACAGCATGTCAAGTCTTATATCTCGAATTGTTTGAAGTGTATTGCATTCCAACCGAACAGTGGAAAATCTGAGGGGGTTTTACATTCTATTCCTAAAGGAGAAACACCATTTGAGACAATTCATATTGACCACTATGGTCCTTTGAGTCGTACTAAACAGGGAAATAAGTTTATATTAGTAATTATTGATGCATTTTCGCGGTTTGTTAAGTTTTACCCGGTTAAGAAAACAGATACGAAAGAAGTAATTAATTGTCTCAATGAATATTTTTCATATTATAGCCAGCCACGACGAATTATTTCTGATAGAGGAAGTTGTTTTACTTCCCATGAATTTGAGGAGTTTTGCGAAAATGTTGGTATAAAGCATGTTTTGATTGCAACAGCTTCACCTCAATCTAATGGTGCTGTAGAGCGCGTTAATAGGACTCTCACACCTATTCTTTCGAAATTAGTTGACGTCGATTCAGAACTTGAATGGGATATGGTTTTGAATGAATCGGAAATCGCGATAAATAATACTAAGCATGGTTCCATTGATGAATCTCCTAGTAAAATGTTGTTTGGAATTGAACAAAGAAGTAAATTTGATTACTTGAAGGAATGGTTCAAAGAAAATGTATTCGAACCAGATAAAAGAAATTTGGATGAAATAAGAAAGGCTGCAATTAAAAAAAATAGTCAAACGCAGCTAGAGAATGAGCGACGTTATAATTTAAGGCATAAACAACCTAAGAATTATAACATCGGAGATTTGGTAATGATTAAAAATGTGGACACCACAATTGGTGTCAATAAAAAGTTAATTCCGAAATTTAGGGGTCCCTTTGTTGTAAGTAAAGTACTAGAACACGATAGATATGTGATTACTGACCCCGTCGGTTTTCAAAATACACAAAGGCCTTTTACCGGAACATTCTCATCGTGCAATATGAGAACATATTCTGATAATTTAAACGAATAACCTTATTTTAAGTTTTGTACATTTAATTGTTTTAATCAAACGCATATGAATGAATAATTTTATTTTATGTTTTTATGGATTTATTTTAATCAAATATATATTGAATTTTTGTAACAAGTCGAGGACGACTTGCGGTCAGGACGGCCGAAACTGTAACAAACACATACCAATAAGCATACATTGTAACAAACACATAGTAATAAGTATACATAGCAATAAAGAATAGTCTTAAATGAAACACAGAACTGGTTGGACGTGTTTTTTGTATTTTGGGTTTTGTAAATCATTTTTGAAGTTTTTTGGAATAATCCCCTTGTGGCGGCTACAATTGATGTTCTTGTCAACAGACGCGCTTTAAAATTTCAATCAGATACTGGAGCCACGTGTTCCATGGTGGGTCTAAAGGGGTACGAACAGTTACAAAAGCCAAAACTTGAACCTTGTTGCAAAACTTTAAGAGCGTATGGTGATGTTAGTATACATATTTTGAGGTCTTTGAAAACAAAAATCCAAATTGGTCCACAAATACATACGCTAGAGCTTTTGGTAACTAATACAGTACATGGCAGTAATATTCTGGGTTTAGATTGGTTTAAAGTATTTGGGTTCAAAATTCAACATCAACAAGTAAATTCAATTGAATTGTTGCCTAAAATAGATAAGCTATGCAAAAACTACTCTAAAATATTTGAAAATTCATTGGGAATATGTAAAAATTTCAAAGCAAATTTAATTCTAAAACCAGATGCCAAACCAAAGTTTTTCAAGGCTAGACCTATTCCATTCTCGCAAATGCAAAATTTTAAAGATGAAGCAGATCGACTAGTATCGGAAGGCATATGGAAACCTATCCAATTTAGTGATTGGGCAGCACCAATTGTTATTGTGTCAAAGCCTAACGGAAAGATTCGTATTTGTGGTGATTTTAAAGTGACATTCAACGCACAAATAGACATTGACCAGCATCCTATTCCTAGGATTGAAGAACTTTTCCACAAGTTACGAAAAGGTCAATTCTTTTCGAAAATTGATTTGTCAGATGCATATCTACAAATGCAACTGGATAATAAATCCAAAGAGTTTTTGGTAGTAAATATTCCATTAGGACTATTCCAATATCAGCGCTTGCCATTTCGTATAGCTAGTGCACCAGCTATATTTCAGAGATATTTGGAACAAGTCATTAGGGGAATTAAGGGAACTGTTAATTATATTGATGATATTGTCATTACAGGTGAAACTATGGAAGAACATTTAGAAAATTTAGAAGAGACATTCAAAAAACTTCAACAGAACGGATTGCAGTGTGAGCTTGATAAGTGTCAATTTCTGCTTCCAGAAGTACAGTATTTAGGACACATTATTAGTGCTAGCGGAATACGACCGACAAATACTGGAATCTTAGCTGTTAAAGAACTTCCTCGACCTAAAAATATCAAAGAGTTAGAAGCATTTATTGGTAAAATAAATTATTACCATAAATTCATTAAAAATTTTTCGCAATTAGCCGCCATTTGGAAAACTGATCAAGAAAATGCTTTTGAAGAATTAAAACGTCAAATTGTGAATGCAACACAGTTATCGCACTTTCATGACGACTTTCCATTAATATTAGCAACTGATGCTTCTTCACATGGAATCGCAGCAATTATTTCACATATTTATCCAGATGGATCGGAGCGACCTATTGCTCATGCATCTAAAACCTTAGATGTACATCAATGTAAATATAGCTAGATTGAAAAAGAAGCGCTTTCAATCGTGTACGGTGTGAAAAAATTTCATCAATATTTATATGGCCGTCAATTTACGTTAATAACCGGTCATCAACCTTTAGTTTCATTGTTTAATCCGAGTAAACAATTGCCAACAATGACTGCTAATCGTATTCAGAGGTGGGCAATAATTCTAATGGGATATCGCTACAAAATTCAATATAAGCCAACAAAACAGCATTGTAATGATGATGCCTTATCTCGATTGCCTAGAGGACCAGATGACCAGTTCGACAAAGAAGATTCTTGTTTGCATTTAGATTTAAAAATTCAAAATGATCTAGATTCTTTTCCAGTTGATAGCAACAAAATTGCAAAACATACTGCTGAGGACAAAATTCTTCAGAAAGTTGTAAATTATATTCAGAATAGTTGGCCTACATATTTATCTGAATCTGAAAAGATGTTACAACCATATTTTATTAAGAGATGTTCGCTTATTATGATCAATGGAGTTATTATTTTACAAAGCAATAATAACCGAGTCATAATTCCTACAGATTTACGAAATAAAATTTTAAATATGCTTCACAAAGGACATTGGGGCATAGTACGAACCAAGCAACTAGCAAGGAAATATTGTTGGTGGCCAAAAATCGATGACGATATCTCAACATTGATTGCCACTTGTCAGGCGTGTCAAGTAAATGCATCCGGTCCAACTAAACAATTTCAAAGTTGGCCTGAAGCAAACAAACCTTGGCAAAGAGTTCATTTTGATTATGCAGGACCATTTTTAAATCATATGTGGTTGATTTGTATTGACACGTATTCGCAATATCCATTTGTAGTTGAGATGAATTCAACATCGTCAAAAGCAACAATAGAAGCAATGAACAATATTTTTTCTCTAGAAGGCTTGCCTGAGACAATAGTGACCGATAATGGACCACAATTTTGCTCAAGTAAACTTCAAGAATTTTGCAAAAGTAACTGCATTGAACATCTTACGAGTGCACTATTTCACCCAGCATCTAATGGTGTAGCAGAAAGATTTGTTAGAACGTTTAAAACTTCTATGAAAAAAATTATAGAGGGAGGAGAAAATGTAAGAAGTTCGTTACGAAAATACTTGACGTCATATAGAGAAACACCAAGCTTAACGGGTAAGTCGCCTGCTGAAATATGACATGGTCGTCAACCAAGGAATTTGTTATCAGTAATGTTGCCAGAAGAAAAAACTGAGATTAACCGGAAGACGAAAAGCAAGTACATAGAAAATCAACCCGTATTCATTAAGAATTACGGAAAAGGAAAAATTTGGCTTTCTGGTGTTATATTTCAAATTTTGGGACAAATGGTTTATCTAATCAAAACTGAATCAGGAATGTATAAACGGCATCAAAATCAAATTCGCTCAAGAAAAATAGATAATAGTAATGCATCTAATGATCTTGATTTTACATTAGCTCGCGCTTTAGCTGATACTACAGTTATTAGCCACACTCATAGTAATCAAAACTTAGCTATTCGCAGGAGAGATGAAGTGATCAACACACCATCTAATGAGATGGAACCTATTGTTCAACTAAGAAGGACGACTCGCATAACTCGACCAGTACAACGATTTCAATCAGCACCCTTGAAGAAAAATTAAAGGAAGGGATATGTTATATATATAGATATCATTTTAACTAAAATTATTGTTTGAGAAATAACTGTTATCAATTGGGTAGTTATCGATTATAAAGTTAGTCAGTAGTTAACAGCCTAAACAGAAACTCGTGATCTCGGAATTATCTGTATTAAACTCAAATTGTATTAAACGCAAATTATATTAAACTATTAGTATTATTATAAATTCGGACTTTTATTAAAAACACTTCAGGGTACCTGCCACTTTTCAGAGGCTTATGAACCCCGTATTAAGTGGCCTCCAAGGCTTATATTGCTTCGTATATTTGGATGATATAGTTATTTATGGATATGACCTCAAGGATCATAATAAGAAACTTATTGCTGTATTGGAACGTTTAAAAGAAAATAAATTAAAGTTACAACCCGATAAATGTAATTTTTTAAATAAAGAAATTGTTTACTTGGGTCATATTGTTAGTGAAAAAGGAGTTCATCCCGATGCTTCTAAAATTAATACTGTTAAAACGTACCCTGAACCCAAGAAGGTAAAAGACATAAAATCGTTTCTAGGGTTTGTTGGTTACTATAGACGGTTCATTCCAAATTTAGCCAAATTAGCAAACCCTCTTACCAGACTCTTAAAGAAGGATACACCTTTCGTATGGGACGCATTTTGCGATGAGTCTTTTAGAGAATTAAAACAAAAACTATTCACAGCACCAATACTTGCATACCCAGAATTCGAAAAAACCTTTATCATAACGACTGATGCAAGCAACTACGCTCTGGGTGCTGTTTTGTCACAAGGTGAAATAGGACAGGACCGTCCTATAAGTTTTGCTAGTCGAACTCTAAATCCCGCTGAAACGCGTTATTCAACCATTGAGAAAGAATTGCTTGCAGTAGTATATGTAATTCAGACCATATGTGTATGGTAGATATTACAAAATAATTACCGATCATAAACCATTAGTGTGGCTGATGAATTTGAAGGATTATACTTCAAGATTAATGAAATGGCGCATACGACTCGATTAATATGATTATAAAATTATCCACAAGTCGGGAAAGCTTAATTCCAATGCTGATGCACTAAGTCGAATAAAACATGAATTTGTAGAAACACTACCCGAAAATCCGAAAAAAGAAATTAAAGTGGTTTTAAACAATAACGGTAGAAAGACTATCAATGGCATACAAAATGAATACGACAAAAATAGAAACAAAAAATGGATGGGAATCAATGTTTTCAGAAATAGGTGAAAAATGTGACGAAGATGCAAAGGCATTCACAATGATTGAATCAAAAAGAAATCGAAATCGATCGTTTAATCGTTACCGCAATGTAAGCCCATATGATCATTCCAGAATAATACTTCATGGTGGGAAAATTGAGTATATAAATGCGAATTTAGTTAAATTGGAGAAAGCTGAACGAAAATATATACTAACACAAGGACCTCTTCAAGGAACGATAGAACAATTCTGGGCGATGATTTGGGAATATAATACAAAGGGAATATTAATGTTATGCAATATATTAGAAGAAAATCAAATAAAATGCCATATGTATTGGCCTAAAGAAATTGAAGAAATGTATGTGTTAAAATTACCCGAAGTTGGTCTTACAGTACATCATGGGTGGCCATCGCGAGGCCCGCGGGCCGCATGCGGCCCGCCGGGAGTTTTATTGAAGCCCACGGAGCTAAGTCAAATTAACAGAAATGTTAACTTTATTGTACATATCACCAAAAGAACATTACATCATGAGTCGTTCGCATTATACTAGGCTAGTCAAAAAGTTCTCGGGCTCGATAAGAAAAACACAATTTAATGGTTCAAAATATGCTTTATTATTCAATATAATCTCCCTCAACCTCAATGCACTTGTTTCAATGGTTTTCTAATCGATTGATTCCATCCCTGAAGTGAGAATCTGCAAGGTCTGCAAAATACCCCTCTTTGTTTGACGAAAAACGCCTTCCCCGCATGAATTTTTTCAGGTTTGGAAATACATGGAAGTTACTAGGCGTCAAATCTGGTGAATACGGTGGATGTTCTAGCAATTTCTACTTTAATTCCGTGATTTTTGCAATAATTTTTCGACTTTTGTGAGCTGGTACATTGTCTTGGTGGAAAATGATTTTTTTCTTCTTTAATCCGGGCCTTTTTTCATGAATTTTTGTTTCGAGCTGGTCCAATAAGTTTGAATAATATTTAGAATTAATTGTTTTACCAGTTTGGAGATAAACCACCAACAAAACCCGTTTCGCGTCCCAAAACACTGAGGTTAAAACTTTTTTCGCCGATCTTTGGGCCTTAACCCGTTTTATAGCCGAATTATCGGTTTCACACCATCCTTTTGATTCTGCTTTCGACTCAGGCTCATAGTGATAAACCCAAGTCTCAGTCGCAGCGATGAATCAACCCACAAACGCTCGAAATTTTGTTGAGAAAGTCGCATTAGCACGTGTTTTTGTTCCATTGTTAGGAAATGCGGCACCCACATTGTACAAAGCTTTTTGAAACCTAAAAGTTCATGTAAAATCTGATATGTTGATCCATGCGAGATGCCTATGGCCTCAGCTATCTCATCCATCTCTCGTTTATGTTCCGAAACCATATCCTGTATTTTTTGTATCTTTTCTGTTGTTGATACACTTATTGCACGTCCTTGACGTGGATCGTCTTCAAGGCTTGTACGACCAGATTTAAAAAGGGCAGCGCATTTTTCAACGGTGGATTTCGCAGGTGAAGAGTCCTCATACACTTTTAATAATTGTTCATAAATTTCCTTTACTTTTAAACGTTCCAAAACAAAGAATTTAATCACTGCACGATATTCAATTTTTTCCGTTTTAAAAAATACTGTGACACATCCACACTAAATGGGTTGTAAACAAAGAATGAATTAACAGATCAAAATGAAATTTCACACACGTTCTTATGAAGGATATGCCAACATAACAAATTTGGGCTGCTAGCAGCACATTCTGTTATCGACCCCGAGAACTTTTTGACTAGCCTATATTTTTAAATTATAGGTAGGAGAAATTTGAAATATCTCGCATTTTTGGAGAAATTCATTGCTTATGAGCTCTTTTAAATATACCGTATTTTCAGAAAAATGCGCAGATTTTAACTATTTCAAATATCCCGGTTCGATGTTATAAAATAATAACTTTTTATTTATGTCAATTTGGTGTACGATTATTTCTGCGCTAACAATTAGTCTTAAAAATATTTGTGTATTATTTTATACAAAATAATTTATCACAGTTTATTTGCAATAGAACAGTTACTATTTTCAATAATTATCACAATTTTTATGTTTAGGAGTAAAGTTACTTTTCTGTATTAGGCTTTATATTTGAAGTACACTTTTCAATTCAGATTGATAGATACTTGAAATCTCGTCTCGTATTTATACCTCAGGCAATACTTCGAAAATCGCCTGGAAATGTTTGAGAGTTTCTGATACAGATCAATTTAGATGCACTTAGTTCTGCAAAACAAAGTCAGATGTCTCGCTTTTAAATATGTGCAATTTTTTAAATAAATAATATGTTAGATTCTCAGTTATGCTTTATCCGCTTCAAAAAAATAAATGTACCTATTTCTTTATTTTCACATTAAACCAGGCAAGCGTTTGACCAAAATCTCATCTACTGGCAAGCGACGATGTGATGGAAGTTGTAGCACACTTGCTTGTTGACTTTCATTACAGAAAAAAATATATATTGGGTGCGTGGCCCGGCAGGAAATATTATTTCTGAAATTTGGCCCGCCTGCTGAAATGGTTGGCCACCCATGGAGTACATTATATTAATTGCATCAAATACACAAACTTTGTAAAACGAATTTTCCAACTTACAGACGTTGAAACAAAAGAAAACCGCGAAATTATACAATTTCACTACACAAGCTGGCCTGATTTTGGCATACCAAATTCTCCAGTAGCATTCCTAAAGTTTCTTAAGGAAGTTAGGAATTCAGGTACACTTGACCCTGAGAGTGGGCCTACCGTAGTACATTGTAGCGCTGATACCGGACGGTCCGGAGCATTTTGTTTAGTTGATTGCTGTTTGCCTCTTATTGAAAAAGAAGGAGAACATACAGTTTCAATAAAGGATGTTTTGTTCAAATTACGTCGATGTAGAAGCGGATTAGTACAAACAGCGGAACAGTTTTATTTTTCATACCAAGCGGTTATAGAAAGAATTAAATGTTTAAAAGAATTAACACAAAATATAAATGTTATCACCAGAAGTAAAACTAAGAATTTGGATCAACAAAACCAACCCACAAACGAAATAACATGTATGGAAAAAAAGGGAAAATTGGCAGAAATATCAGATAGAAGGGAATGTTTAGTAGAAGATAAATCAGTATTATTTCAATTTTTTATTTTACCAACCATAGAAACAACAACCGAAAAATCATTAAAAAAACTGTTTCCTAAACTCTCAGAAGAAAACCTTCTCGGTGAAATCTATACAAAAAAATATCAGAAATATACTTATGTTATTACTAGGATTGAAATTCCAATACGAACTTCTGAAGAACATGTCAAAGTATCGGAAATAGTTCATAAATTCCTTGAAATTTGCATTGAAAATAAAATTGATGATTTTAATGTTGCACTACCAAAAATACTTCACCCAAGTGTCGCAGAGCTTAGATATATGATCAAGACAATATTTTGCAGCAGCGAAATTGAAATAAATTTTTTTTTGTCAAAAGTTAAACATCTTCAAAGGGGAGTGGAAACCGAGGAAATGATTAAATCATATCATGAGCATTGAACATTGAAGCGAATACAAATATTTTTCCGTTGGAATGGCATGAAAAACGATATAGAAAAATACATAAAACGATGTGCATCCTGTCAATCAAACAAGTTAGTTCAGAATCATAAGATGCCTATGAAAATTACATCGACTAGTTCTATGCCTTTTGAGAGAATTTACTTGGATATAGTTGGTCCTTTACCTATAAGTCACAATAACTATCGATATACAAGTATATTAACCTTTCAAGACGACCTTACAAAGTATTCCGAGGACATTCCAATTCATGACATGGAAGCTAAAACTGTAGCGGAGGCATTCGTGGTAAATATCGTTTGTAAACATGGTATACCTAAGTCTATACTCACAGACCAAGGAACTAATTTCTTAAGTGAGACATTTAAAGAAGTCTATAAATTACTGAAAAACAAAAAACTTCAAACGACACCTTACCACCCACAAACAAATGGGGCTTTGGAACGTAGTCACCGCACGTTAGCTGAATACTTACGGCACTATGCAAATAAAGACGATTTAACTTGGGATACATGGATACCTTATGCAATGTTTGTTTACAATACGACGCCTCATACTAGCACAAATTTTTCGCCGCATGAACTATTATACGGATTTCCGGCAGAAATTCCAACGAGTTTAAAGAGTGAACAAGATATATGTTACAACTACGATAATTATTGCAGTGAATTAAAAGCCAGATTACAACATGGATTCCAAATAGCGAAACAGACAATAAACACTAGCAAGGAAAGAAATAGAAAATACTACGATAAAAATACCAAACTTAAAGAATTTAATTTAGGGGAAAAAGTTTTGTTAAAAAATCATGGCAGGAAGAATAAACTACAACCGCTATGGATGGGCCCTTACGACGTTGTAAAACTTAATTCACCAGAAACAACGACCATACGAGTAAAAAATAAAAATAGAACAGTCAACAATAATAATATTAAGATTTTTCTTGACGATTAATTGCCTATATAATGAATAAATTTAAAATCACACGCACTGAAAATAAGAAAAAAAATATGGCTTTCTCTGTTTAGGAACCGCATTCTATTAGTAGCAACACTAATATTCCACTTGGGGAATGAAAATCAAGGAGCGAATATAACAAACTTACAAAATAATCCCGGAATTTACTTCGAGAATATTGGAAAAATTGGACTCTACAGTAATGAATGGCAAGTCGTTAGTTATTATGATTTGACGAATTTTAAATTAGAATTAACTCAAATGAACTACTGCATAGATAAAATTGGTATATTATGCAATAAGTTATTAAATTATCGCGGGAACATGTATTTTTGTAATGAAATACACCAAGAATTGTCTAATTCTCTTGAGGAAATAAATGCAAAGAATTTGATCATCTGGTCAAATGGGCGAAAGTATAAACGATCTTTGTTTAATGCGATAGGAACATTGAGTAAAACTATGTTTGGAACATTGAACGAAGATGATGCTAACAAATATGACACACAAATTAATAACTTGATGCAAAACAATGATCACTTATTAGAACTAATTAAAAACCAAGCTTTGATTATTGAAACCACTGTCAATGTTTTTAATAAAACACAATCGGTCATAAAAAGGCAATATGCTCAATTTGAGAGGAAAATTCAAAAAATGGAAGCCACTTTACAATCAATTTATTCAGATACCATTCACCTTAACGTGACTATGGAGATGGAATCTTTAACTACACTTACATCTCTAATGATCAGCCGTTACCAGTCAATTCAAAACCTTTTAATAGATTTAATAACCGATATAAGACATGGAAAACCACATCCTTCAATAATAACGCCAAAACAAATGGAAGAAATTTTGACAATAATACAAAAGAAATTACCAGATTCATTAACTCTACCAATAAATAGGGACGACAATAGTCTGTTGCAATTATATAGGATTGGGCAAGTGAGTACAGCGGTTACGTCATATAGAATAATTTTCGAATTGAAAATTCCCCTACCCTTCCGCGAACACTATGAATTATACAAAGTCATACCTCTTCCTACTAACTACGATGAAAGTTATATTTTTATAGAACCTTCATTGGACTACTTAGTGATTGACTATAACAGGGAACATTATTACACGTTAAGTAAATCCGATCTAAGCAATTGTCTGACCAATAATTTGGAACAATATCTTTGTAGAATCGTTCACCCTATTTTTAACATCCACTCCGAAAATAACCTGTGTGAAGTCGATTTATTAAAACATGTTAAGAAAATTCCGAGTGCTTGCAATATAAAAACAATCCCCAAAACCAACTTCTGGATTCAACTATCGCAACCTAACAAATGGCTATTTGTAATGCATGACGAGGAAACAACCGATGAAATATGCAAAGATAAAATTACGCCCTACATTTTGAAAAACACTGGTATAATACAAATAAAACCGGGTTGTTACATGAGGGGAAGAGAGCTTATAATACAAGCTCATAATGTTAAAACTTCTCGTTTGAACAATTACTATTTGCCATCAATAAATATAAGTAACAAACTGGATCAATTTATGTTTACCCCAAAAATTCCTAAAAATAATTCGAGAACAATACTAATTAAATATAATAATGACGACGATCTTAAAGACTTAAGTAAAGCAATACAATTCCAAAAAGACCATGAGAAGTTAAAACCGCTTGAAAATAATTTGCACCACATACATCATTACACAATTATATATATATTATTTTTCGTAATAGTAACCGTTATAATACTTTTCATAAAAAAAAAAAACTGCAAAAATATAAATAATATAATAAATAAATATATAATATAAGAGGTAAAGAGGTAAAGAGGAAAATGATAATAAAATTGAAGCAAATGAAGAAATTTCAAATGTAAACGAGCAAAATTACGAACTGACTCTTGAGAGTGATCCTAACTAATAAACTTAAAAAAAAAAAAAAATGTAATAATTTAATTTTTATCAATTTCAAAAAAAAAATATTTAGAAATGTATAGTATATAGTTTTTAATTTTCAGAATTTTTTGGGTTGTCAAAAACTATTTGTATCAAAAAGAAAAACATAATAAAATAAAAAAAAAAATATGTAAAATGAAATTTTATAATTATATAAAATAGAAATAAGTTTTAAGTCAATTAGCCATATATAAATATATATAAAATATGGTATATTATATCTATTGCACGAAAACGCGATTTCACAACCAAGAACTATGGTTTTTGTTTTTCTAAGGGCATAGGAATGCAATGAGCCGAACTCATTACCATTCTTTATGTACACCCTGTAAAGATTAAAGAAAAACCAGTTTCACAGAAAAATCGAAATTTAATTCCTTTTACTTTCTAAAACAATAAATCATACGATTTATTGAATTTCACAAAAAGCCACACCGGAAACTTAATTTCCTTTGTATTATGACTCGCGATAGAAAAAAAAGAAGCATAGTCAATTGTTTTCAAAAGATTATGCAAAATATGATGTGTTAGCATAATTTTAAGTGCATTACCTTTCACCGTGAAAACGAAAAATATAAATTATAATTCGATTTTTCTGTGGGAAAGTGCGAATTCGGCAATTTTGATAATTAACGAAGCCAAAAGAAGAAAACAAAAATTGTTAAAAAGTTCAGTCGATGAGAAGCTTCAATTAAAACAAGGGTTCACTCAAAATTCTAATTGTTAAAAAAGACAAATCAATATATTGTGACTATATGAATAAATAAATTGTCTCAGCAAATAAATAAATAAATTCATAAATCATGATTTAATTTAAATATTAAAATAATTGATATATTCAAAAATAATAAAGTGAATTCAAACAACTGTTAAAAAAGGACTATACTATTTTATTTTCCTATTAATCATTAAAAGGACAATATTATTTGTTTTAGGGCTGGTGAACTTCTGTTCAAAAGCACTCCCAGTCCTTGTAGCACAATTCGCTACACATTGTGCTTACTCTTTCACGAACAAATTTTTCCTCTAAATATGATCATCAAAAAGAAACTAGACGAATTTTTTGAAATTGGAAAAGAGAATAAAGACTACAAAAATTCGAACAAGCAAAAGGATTATTCTCTTTTTGATGAGCAAGATGATCAAAACAAATTTCAAGAACTCGACAGATTCTTGAGATTTATCGATGTTAAATGATTTTCCTTGCATCAACAAGTTTTTCCTACAATTTAATACCAGAGTAGCGCTCCGTGTGAAAGACTATTTCAGTTCTATCTAATAAAAGGTTTCGCATGTCTGATAATTTGTTTCAACAAAAAATATTGTTAAAATTAAATAAAAATTATAGTTAGAGAAATGTTATGATACCTGAAATAAACAGTTATGAAAAGAAAATTTATTGGTGTAATTTTCCATCAATTTTTTTGAATATCCAAACAAGTTACAAAATGTTACACCATAAAGGTTTTTTCTCTTTTTAGAACCGAATTTCAGTTTTTGTATTAAGTTAGTGTCTCCTATAACGCGATTTCCCATAACGTGATAATTTCAAGGAACATATCTACCACATTGTAGGAGGTTTAAATGAATTTTGGTTAAGATGTCCGTCGAAAGATAATTTCTTACGATCCCCTAAATTGCTATGATCGTCTAGTTCGATTGATAACGCCAATAAACATCATTGGCTCATTCGAATTCGGAATTATCAACCTGACGACTTTCGTTTCGAATTGTAACGAATCGAATTCGCTGGTAGACCCGACCAACAGAAACAATAAGAAAGAAATATTATCCATTTGCCTTTATATGATTTAGATAAAAAAAAATTTTACATTTTAGAAACAAGTCTTTTCAAAAGGGTTTTTCTTAACGTATTTAATAATGTTTTAATTCCTATGTAATGAAAATAAAACACTATGTAAACTTTTTTATACCCTAAAAATCAGTTAAGTCATTCAGCGAAAAACATAAAATACTTTAAATACTTTTCATATTATTTTCTTCGTCAACGTAAAGATTATATAAATCTTTAAACGTTTTAGCAGCATTCGACCCTGTTCCACTTAAAATGCTGGACAATTTAGTTAAATTTATTCCTTTTTCTTCAAAGTTTTTTAAATATTGTGTTTTATTTCCTTCTTCATCAAAGCAAAGATCATATAAGTTTTTAAAAGCTTTTGCAGCATTAGCCCCTGCTCCTCGTAAAAGACTGGTCAATTTAGTTAAATTCACTCCCTTTTTTTCAAAGTTTTTTAAATATTTTGTTTTATTTCCTTTTTCGTCAAACCAAAGATCAAATAAATTTTTAAAAGTTTTAGCAGCATTAGTCCCTGTTCCATTTAAAATTGTGGATATATTAGTTAAACTTATTTCATTTTTTTCTAGAGTTGTTAAATATTTTGTTTTATTTCCTTCTTTATCAAACCAAAGATTAAACAAGTCTTGAAAAGCTTTTGCCGCATTAGGCCCTGTTGAATGTAAAATAATGAATATATCCTTTAAATTTATTTCCTTTTCTTTTAGGATTTTTAAATAATGCGTTTTATTTCCTTCTTCATCAAACCAAAGATCAAATAAGTTTTTACAGGCTGTAGAAGCATTAGCCCTCGCTCCATGTATAATACTGGATATTTTAGTTACATTTATTCCACTTTCTTCTAAACATTTTAAATATCGTGTTTTGTTTCCTTCTTCATCAAACCAAAGATCGAAAAAGTTTTGGAAAGCTTTTGCAGCATTAGTACCAGCTCCACTTAAAAGACTGGACATGCAAGATAGATGTATTCCGTTTTCTTCTAGAGTTTTTAAATAGTGTGTTTTGTTTCCTTCTTCATCAAACCAAAGATCATGTAAGTTTTTAAAGGTTTTTGCAGAATTAACTCCCGCTCCATGCACCATAATTGACATATTAGATATATTCATTCCGTTTTCTTCTAGAGTTGTTAAATATTTCGTTTTATTTCCTTCGTCATTAAACCAAAGATCAAATAAATTTTTAAAGGCTGTAGAAGCATTAGCCCCCGCTCCATGTATAATACTGGATATTTTAGTTACATTTATTCCACTTTCTTCTAAAGATTTTAAATATGGTGTTTTATTTCCTACTTCATCAAACCAAAGATCATATAAATCTTTAAACGCTTTAGAAGCATTAGCCCCTGCTCCTCCTAAAATACTGGACATGCAAGATAGATGTATTCCGTTTTCTTCTAGAGTTTTTAAATAGTGTGTTTTGTTTCCTTCTTCATCAAACCAAAGATCATATAAGTCTTGAAAAGCTTTGGAAGCATTAGCCCCCGCTCCTCTTAAAATATGAGATATACTAGCTTGATTTACACTTCCCCTTTTTAAAACTTCCAGCGATTTATTTCCTTTTCTGATTAAAAAATCTAAAAAGTGATTAAATGCTGTTGATCCTTTTCTACTGAACATTCCTTTAGCTAATTTAATTTCTTCTTTATAGATTTCATTTTGAGTTTTCTGATAACTTAATCTATTATGTTTTATATCTTCATAAAGCTTTATCATTATACCTTTTTGAATAGGTCGAAATTCATGAGATTCTGACCAGCGTAACGCTATTTCATGCAATTGTTCGTAATTATATGGAACTTTATTACAATTTTCTACCTCATTCTTAATAATCATATCCAATTCTTCATTATTCGGTTGTATCACCGCAAATATTAGTTTATCTAAAAATTTTTCTTTTAATTCTAATTCATTTTCATTCAAAAATGTTTCTTCTTCCTTCTTGTTTCGCAAATAAGACGGTATTTTCAATAGACTTAGAAGTTTTTCTCTTGTTGTATCTTCTCGAGAAAACTGATAAAGACTATTCTCATTTAGACATGAATCTCTTAAAATTTTATATTTCTTTTTTCGAATATTTATAGTGTTAAATTTTAAAGGATAAAAATCTTTCGATCGACTTTGTTTTAATATATTTTCTTCTGTAAGACGGAGATCTACATTAGTGCAAATAATAAAGTATTTTAGATCTTTTTCTAATTCTTCAATAAAAAAAGTAAAAAGCTTGTTAACAGAAAAACTTTTATTCCGTTCATGTTGCCAGGACGAAAATAACTGTCCATAATCAATATTACTATTTGCAGTACAAGCCTTTATGTAAATCATTTCATTTTCAAAATGAAGAGTAATATCATTTGATATATGATTTTTCCTTTTAGAACATATGGAAGTTATATTGGTATCCAAAAACATTTTATGCAAGTAGAGCATTAATAAATTGAATTCATATATAATTCTAGGTATATGATTGAAAGGTTTTCCAGGTCTTTTATGGCCTTCTTGAGCTGTTAAAGTGCCTAGTATCTCTTGCTGTAATTCTGTGTAATCGTATTTTCCTTCTATTTCATTTCGAATAATGCTATTCAATTCTTCTCTATTCGGCTGGTTAATTGCAAATACTAATTTATTTAAAAAATTATCTTTTATATCTTTTTTAAATTTCTGAGAAATTAATCTTTCCTCTTGAATATCAGATGGAAATTCTAATCGCCTTAAAAGTTCTTCTCTTGTGAGTTTATCTTTTGCAAATTGAAAGAAACCACGATCTTCGGAATTATCATTTGTAAAGAAAAAATTTTTTAAGGTCTCACATTCCTCTATGTTAATCTTGTTAAATTGAAAAGGATAAAAATGATTGGATCGTATTTGTTTTAATTTCTTATTATATGCAAGATCTAAACCGGTATTTGTATAGATAATAAAATATTCTATATTATTTAATGATCCTGATTCAGAGATTAGATATTTAACAAAACGATCAAAGTAATTATGAATAGAAAAACATCGTTTCTCTTTGCTAAATAATTTAGCATAAGTAATCTTATTATCAATATAATATTGGTCGACATTTTCAATTTGAATATGAATCGACTTCTTATTATAATAAAGAATATTGGTAAATTTACCAAGGTCAGAATTTTCAAATGTTATTAAAAATGAAGGATATTCATACGTAATCTTTCGGAGCAAACAAAGCACCGACAAATCTAATTGATACATTAGTCCAATTAAACGATGAGGAAAATGTGCCTGATTAAATTTACATATTTTATCATCTGAATCTGATAGATTATTGGATTTCTTTGCATTTGATGGTATATCATCCGAATGTCTTCGTTTTCTAGAACTTGTTTTAAGATTTTCTTCATGTGGACTGCTTGATTGAGTTAAAGAATTAACAAGATATTTATTGCATACGATTTTTGGCCATTTCAATTGTAAAATATCAGCGAGTTTTAATATTTCATCGGCATTCTCGCCATTCACTGATAAAAAACCGGAGTAAATGTAGTCGAGAAGTATTTTAAATGCATCAGGATTCCATTCTTTTATATTATAGGTTTCGGTTTGACTTTGTTTACCTTAAAATTGAATAGATTTACAATTAAATTCAAATTCTTAAAAATTCTCACACACCTTTTAACATATTGGCAAAATATTTAGAAGCTGATACTAAAACATTTCGATGAGCTGAAAATGTTCGATCCTGGATTTTTAAAATTACATCACAAAACTAAAGAAAATATTCCAAAATTTATTAAATATTTATTAAAAGCAACTCTTTTTCGTTTACCAATTTGGATTTTCGTAACATGTTTAATTCTTCCAGAATATTTGATGAATAATTTTCATCCATAATATTTATTGGAATTGTCATTTTTTAATAATATTAATATTCTATCCACGTAAATTAAAATGAATATAAATTTGTAAAATTTCAAAAAATTGTAAACAATTGCCGGCAAAAACGTTCTAAACATGAATTGCACGTCAAAATACAGTGAAATGCCATTTTAGGATTTAAATTCAGTGTTTGTCAAACTTTTGACAATATAATTCAACGAATTGAATATAAACTTATTACTAAAACTATAATTTTTCTATAAATTTGCCAAATAATAAAAAAAAAAAAAATAGTGAATTCATAAAAATTTGTTTTGAATTCAAAATCAAACTGACGAAATAGAAATGGCAATAATCCACTACGGTCCATGTGCCGGATTACACGCGGTAGAAATCTACCGTCAAGTTTTGGGTAGAAAACTACCAAACCGATTAGACGAGGAATGTTTATACCACAGTCTTTTATACAAGCTACACAAGGAGTGTATTAGTATGTGTGAGCACAGCATCACTCGATTTAAACCGTCAAACTGTTAGGATCTACTATTTTACTATTTCCTATGTACTTTTAGATTATGATTACATGTTGACGGTCAGTAAGCGAATGGCGCGCTTGAATTTTCAATTTTTTTCGAAACCGACACAAACAGTGACTCTTGTTTGTGTGCGTAAAAAACTCCGTTGCGCCAACATTTCGAGAGGTAGATCTTGTGCCTCACCCCCAACCAACCGTAACCTATGTCTGCGGTAGAATTCTACCCAAAAAACATAGCGTGTAATCCTGCACCATAACATTGGTTGAAAAAAGTTACCTTTTTTTACACCGGTGTTAATCAGTGAACGACAGAGTGTCGGTGTCATGACGTCATCGTAGTCGAAAAATGTTGACCAGTGAACGCAAAAGTGTAACTTTTAGTCGCTTTTAGTTACATTTAGTTGGTGAGTGAACGCAGCAAAATATGAATTATCGGTTTTTTGGGTTTTTTTGATTTTTCGGTTTTTTGGTTCTGATTGATATATAATTTCTTTGTTAAATTATAATTTTTATTGCATTTTTACTTTCCCGATAAACGAATGTTTATAGGAAAGTACTATAATCGTGCGAAAACCCAACTTTTGATCTAGAAGGGCTAGGAAGATGAAAATAAGTGCAAAATCCGTTTCGTCTAAAATAATTAGGCCCATGTCCGTCCGTCCGTCCGCTTTTTAAATTGTTAATAAAATCTGAATGGATGGTCCGATTTCCATGAAACTTTCATCATTTTGGTGTTTCATCAAATGCCAGATGGTGTTAGATTCTGGGCGAAATTAATATATGGCAACACTATTTGGTAACGCTTTTTTTTGTCGAAAAACTACAAAATTTTATCCGCACGGTTCAGACTAAACTGTTGGACCAATTTCGATAAAATTTACACAGTTCATGTATTTGATCCTAACTTAGATCTGATTAGTTTTTGGGCCATATTCGACTATGGCAACACTGTCTAAAAATACATTTTGTCCAAATATAGTCTATTTTTGCACTAGTTGTAAAACCGAAACTGCTCGTCCAATTTTGATGAGATTTGCACAGTTTGTGTACTAAGATCGAAATCAGAACATATTAACTTTTGAACGGAATTTAAATCTGGCAACACTAATGCGCAAAACTTTTTTAAAAAAATGTTGTGGTGGAAATATAGAAACTTCCCTAATTCGGTTAATAATAGTCGGATTTTAATGAAACTTCGAACGTACGTTTGGGATGGAGCAACTGAAAAAATAAAATATGTCTCCCCCCCGGGGGGTTGTGGAGGGCTAAAAAATGAAAACTTCAATAATTCACTCAATAATAGGCTGATTTTCTTTAAACTTGGTGTGTACATTCTAGATAGGGCAAGTGAGAAGATAGAATGCGTCTCCCCTCGGTGGGGTTGCGGGAGGGTGATATAAAAAAACCTTAATAATTCGGTCAATAACCGACGGATTTTAATGAAACTTGGAATGTACATTTGGGATGAGCAAACTGAAAAGATAAAATGCCTCCCCTCGATAGGGGGTTGTGGGGGCTGAAATAGAAAAACTTCAAGAATTCACTCGATAATGGGCGAATTTTCTTAAAACTTAGTGTATACATTCTGGATAGGCCAACTGAAAAGATAGAATGCGACTCCCTTCTGTGGGGGTTACGCGAATGCAAAATAAAAAAATCTTAATAATTCGGCCAATACTGGTAACATTTTCATGAAACTTGGAAAGTACATTTAGAATAGGAGAACTGAAATGAATATTTGATGACTTTATTGGGAAAGTTCCATAGTGGTCCGGCCGATATAGAGAAAATATAAATACACTGCTATGGTTTGCTTTGCTCATTTTTTTATTTATTCTAAATAATATATTATTAAATTAAATATTATTAAAATAGAAGTAGTTGTAATTTACCTAAAAACGATAAATTCGTGTATTTGATGACATTATATCAGTTTATTTTCAAAAATTTCTTGGAAGAAAAATCCATTGCAGTAATGTAATAAAATGTCTTTAAGAATATTCCAAATATTTTTGTCATTAAACGATATGAATTTTAATCAAAATTTTTTAAAATGAAATACTAAATTGTATACATTTTATTGGGGTCGTAATAAAGGCGCCAAATTATTCTATTCCAAAAAAATGTCTAGGAAATAAAAATATTTTAAATGGAAATAATATTGGGAAAAACCTCTCGCAATTATGTGCATTCCGTATGCATTTAGTTGCAATGAAATTGCCAGTTAATAGCAAGCAATCTTATTTTTCAAAACTTGAATCGCCAAATTTTGCTGTTGCTGTCGTTTATTGTGTTTCAAAAAGCAGCATTCACGACTTTCGCTGTTGTTGTTGCTGTTGCTGCTTCAATTTGATTCAGGGGTAACCCTGGAGCAAAGTGTAACTAATAATAAAGTGAGGAAAGCTATCGAAGTAGCCAGAAAAAGCACGTGGCAATACGGGGGAAAGAATACGCAAGAGTACATATACTTTTCATAGGCAAAATCCACCAGGAAGACAGAGAATGAAATGTTCTTAAAAATCAGATGAAATCTTATAAATTGATCCCGGAATCTTAAATATGGGCACAAATTTTATAAAGTTTCCCACATACCAGAAAAAAAAATTAGCGCCAATTTTTTTTTTCTGGTATGTGTGCATTTTTACATATTTATATAATTACCCATTAGTGGTGTTGCCAATATTACAAAATGTTATGCTTTCAAAAAAAAAGTCAATTGAGTTACATGCGCTTTTAAAATATGGAAAATTTTTAACGTTTGAAACAAAATAAATTTAAGTGTTTTGTACCTGGCTGCTTTTCAACATCTGTTTCGCTTTCACCCGTATGTACAATTTTTAGTGCTATCATATGTCAGTAGTGAATAAAAAATTGTTTGAAAAAGAACAGGTATAATTTGAAAAACAGCGTGTGAATTATTTTGTGAAAACTTCATTTCAAAACGGTATTTTTGTTTTTTATTAATTTACACTACTTAAAAAACAATTTTAATTTATAACACAAAGATTGTATCAAATAATAAAAAAAATTACAAATTTCATCAACGACGTCGAGATTGCCTACACAAAAATATTTATACCGTCACTAACGTTTTTGACAATTCACGCGTTCGTCGCGTCCGTCGAGATTGCCTCCAGGGCTGCGCTCACTCACCAACTAAATGTAACTAAAAGCGACTAAAAGTTACACTTTTGCGTTCACTGGTCAACATTTTTCGACTACGATAACGTCATGACACCGACACTCTGTCGTTCACTGGTTAACACTGGTGTAAAAAAAAGTAACTTTTTTCAACCAATGTCATGGACCGTAGTCGATTATTGTCATTTCTATTTCGTCAGTTTGATTTTGAATTCAAAATAAAAATTTATGAATTGAGGACTGGCATTCTGTATAGTGACTGGTGATTGTCGTTTATGACCAATTTGAAAATGATCACCGCATATTTCAGCATCATGTACGGTGATCATTTTCTTTTCGCCGCAACTTAATTTTTTCGTCCACTGTAGCTGTCAGTTTTGAGAATGTTCTGTGAAAAGCAAAAAATTGTTCGTCAAAAAAAAGTATTTCGTTGTATGGAAGTGTATTTATTAATACTACCTTTTTAATAAAAAATAAAAGTGTTATGATAATAGATGCATTAAAAATCTTTAATTTTTCCTGCATATTCAAAGAACATTAACACTTGAAATATTATTCAAAAAAAAACAACATTTTTTAATGTTTTAAATAATATTATTAAATTAATTTACTTACACTTAAAAAGAAAAGAAATAAAAATAAAACAAAATAATAAATTGCCAAAAACGTAGACATCAATTTATAAAATTATATGAAAGTGACAGGGTTCGAGCTGTCTTTTCAGATTCATCAATATGCGTCGATATTTGCGGCGATATCACTTTACGGAATGCCGAAAAGCGGCAAACGACGAGCGACAATCTCCTATCACTATACAGAATGCCTACCCAGTATTTTTTTTTTATTATTTGGCAAATTTATAGAAAAATTATAGTTTTAGTAATAAGTTTACATTCAATTCGTTGAATTATATTATAAATAAATATATTATAAAAATTTTAAAATATTAAATTTATAAAAAAAGTGAAACCATAAAATATGTTTTTTATATAAATATTTATTACTAAATTAAATATTAAAAATAAATGAATTTCATGAAAGTAATTTTAATAATTACAGTACATTAATTAACCTGTAAATATGCATTTTCTCTAATTGACATTTCGAAATGACACTAATTGCCTACGACTACGACTACGACCGTTCACTCCCACCAACTTACATTTTTCGACACCGGCTTTTTGACATTAACTTACACCGACTTTTTCTTACACCGGTGTGATCGAGTGAACGGAACCCAGGGTAAAGTGTGGAGCAGAATGCAGTGAAAACCATCGCGAAAACCAACGTATTGGAATTTCAAATCAATTCAAATACACATGTTTTCTATCCGACTACCCACATTGACGTGAAAATGACGGAGCTATCGCAACAAGTTTGTTAAAATCCGAAAACCAACGCGAAAACCAAAATATTCTAACCTTATTTTGTTTTTATTTACATTTTTTGTGATAAAGAAATTCTTATTGAGGGTAAAAGTTATATGTTTTAAATGGTTATTTCATTTGATATAATTAATTTCACAAACTTATTGAAAAAGAGTGAATTTATTTATGAAAATAAAATCAGTTTACACTATACTTGGTTACGCTATTGTGTTCACATAAAATTTGAATACGATTTTTGCCATTCGAATACTTTGGTTTTCGCGACATTCTGCTCCAAACTTTAGATTATAGAAAATGCAGATGGGCTCCTTGCAAGGGAAATTGAAGCTATTTTGAAATACACTTGCATTTCTATTGCTTATTTATGCGGCGTAGTGGCGGCGGTAAAAATATGAATACGGAGGTGCTGAATGCTCATATATTCGGTAAATTAAAAAAATTGGTGATACGGAGAAAGTAGTGAATATTATTAATGATTATTTATGGTACATTATATATTTTAAATTTAAATAAACTACATTCCCTTAAATAATATTAATTTGTTTAACTTATGTCTAATCGATTCCTTTTCTGATATCTTTTTTGAAATATAAAAATATCTTGTATTTAAAAATTTATCTATGATAGATATAGTTAGGAGGTTATAATGATTATTTTTAATCAAATGGTTAAATTGGTTTTGGAAGAAGTTTCTTCTAATTACTTTCTCTTGCACAGCAAATGATATTTTTTCAAAATATGTTTCTGTTAATATAGTTGCACCTGGTGGGAAATGCATCTGTTTGCGCAACTCTTTCTCTGGTAACATTCCGAGCAACGTAATGTCTTTATGTATATTATGTATATTAGCTTTGTCACTCCATTTGTAACACATCGATAATCGTCGTAGAAAGGTTTTAAGGGTATGGTTGTGTCAGGAATCAAAAGTTATATCGATTTCTGCATGTCCGTCCATCCGTTTACAAGATAACTCAAAAACGCGTTATCCGATTTTCATGAAATTTACAATGTGAGTTGCTTAACTTGGTTTGGTATTGCATTTGAGCAAAATCGGTCCAGGGGGAGCAAAGTTATTAAGCAAAAACCAGAAAGTTTGTCGTTTTTTTGTTTATGTTTTTTGGATTTAATTGGAAAATTTGTGAATTAATTTTCTTGAAATTAATTATATAGGTTAGCTACATAAATATACGATTGTGGTGGAACCACTGTAATACTTTAATTTTAACCACTGTAATACTTTAATTTTAACTACCTACAAATTAAAAGAAATTGTGAAAAGAAAGAACAAAGTTATAAAGAAAAACCTTTAAATAATGTTAGTTTTGACAGTTTTTCTGCCCCATTTCTACCATAGGGCATCGAAAAATCGGCTATTGGCCGATTTTAAGTTACTATATGTTTTTTAATTTGAAAACGACAAAACCTGATATATATTTAACGACATGTAAGGTATATTCAGAAAGTTTAGTAGGATCAAACATGTAATTATGTTCCAGTAAAAACTGTTCTTCTTCGATGGAGTAAATTTCATTTTGCGATGATTCGTCTACATCAGGGGTGGGCAAACTTAATACTAGTATGATCGACATTCATTTTTTTTATTTATGCGCGATCGACTTTGAAAAATGGATTAAATTAAAAACAAATAAAAATTGAATTAGGGTCTTTATTGATAATAACAGATTAAATACATTGTATTTACTATTATATAAATAAATATAAATATTTTGAATTAATTTTTTAATGTAGATGCGCGACATTCCATTTCATCAACAAGGCTTGTAAAGTTAGGTTTGTAATCACTGATGCACAATCGAATAGATGCCATTAAGTGGTCATCAGTCAAAGAACTCCTAAATTGCGATTTGATGTTTTTCTTTTGAGAAAACGCTGCTTCACATACATAAGTGGAATAAAAAAATGCAAATATCCTCATTGCCACCGATCTCAATAGTGGATATTTTTCTTCTTTAGGTAATAAGTTCCAAAAATAATTTTTATTTGCACTTGCCTTCAGAATTATATCTAATTGTATTGTTAAAATTTCCAACTCTAGATCCGATGAATTCAATTGAAAAGTATGAGCTAGGTTTGATGAAATATCCTCGTTATCGAATTCTCCAAAAGGAAAGGAAATAAATTCGAAAATCGGTTGAAGATTATTGACATTTGCAAATCGTCTCTCAAATTCTTGATTAAAATTTTCCAGTTCAGAACAAAACATTTCAGTATTACATTCAAGTTTCATATGTTTTTCTAAATATAGAAAATATTTAAAATTTTGCATAACATGACAAAAAAGAAGTAAATCTTCATATTCCGAGTCATTGTCTTCAAGTTGACTACGGAATAGACGCCTCCTTAAATTTCGCGCTCTTATCGAATTAGCAACTTTCCCTGCCACATTCATAATATTGTGACGTATTTCTCTTTCGGTTCGATGTTATTGAAATGATAACACTTTTTATTTATGTGAATATAGTGTATAAAGTTTATTTATAATTATTTCTGCGTTACAATTAGTCTTAAAAATATTTGTCTTTCAATAATTTAATTATTACAATTATTTATCACAGTTTTAAAGCTTCACTATTTTAATTACTTTTAAGATCAAAGCTTTAGTTTTACTCCGAATGTTTCAAGTATACAGTTTGAAGTTCTGATTTGAATTGATTCTAACCTCGACTCTAGGGCTGCTTTTATATAAAATTGGTGTGTTTCGGAATATTCTCGAAAAGCCTGGTCGTTTGGCTTTCTAAAAACTAGGTGGCAACGTTTACACAAAGAAGATCTCTCGAAAATTCTTATTCAATACACAGAGCAATGACTCTCGAAATTTCTTATTCAATACACAAAAAAAATACTTCTGAATCATTGCTTTGGTTAGTGAAAATGATTTATTATTTATTTCGGAGATCTTTTGTATGACATGATTCACTATTGTTCACATTATTGAGAAGTGTATTGTTCTCGGGTGTGTGAACAATTTAATTTAGTGTTTTCTGGAAGCATTTTGAAGAAATCAAAATATTTCCAGCAATTTCTAGTGATGTGTAGTGCAATATCATTAATATCCAATATATTTGCACAGAAGGCATTATTATGAATTACTCGATTTTTCAGGGGAGAATATTAATAAATAAAAACAACTTACGTTTTTTTCGAATTTTCGAGGCTTCGTACAGAAAGGACATAATTAATAATAATAATTGCACTCCATTTCTTGCTATTTTATTATTATTAATTTTGTATCACTCAATATTGTCACTGAATGTTGTATGAATGTCAAAATGCAATGTCAAAATACAATGTCAAAAGTAAAACGCAGTGTGAAAACCAAGCATGAACAAATGAAATTCCAGTAAATCATGGGTTAAATGGCGTTAATCATGGAAAATCGGCTGATTAACGAAATCATGGATTAACTAACCAAACCATGGATTCTCTGATTAAAATTTTGGTGAACAAACGCAATCTATGATCAACCACTGGAATAATCATGGATTAAAGTTGACCAAGAGTGAACAAACCGGCCCTTAGAGTTAGTCATGTCAGTTGTAGAATAGATACGTGTTTAATTTTAAATTCATGTTTCATCGTCTGCTAAATTTTTAGTATACATTTTAAATTAAAAGATTTGAAATTAACCTAGTAAATTATTTAAAAGGTCTGCGATCGACTGTTGAACCGTTCGCGATCGACGGTTTGCCCACGCCTGGTCTACATCAATCATTCCAGATCTCTCCAATCTATTATTTATTTCTTTATCTGGATCGCACTTAGATCCTACAAATTTTTAAATTTTTATTTCATCTCAAAAAGCGTTATTTCTGATTCCATTTTCACGCAGCTGAACTAATACTAGAAGCTTCTTGTAAGCAGCCTAGAATTGTCTTACATTTGGGTTATTATTATAACCCAGACTTGCTCTTAGGGAACCGAAAAAAAGGTCCACATGATCTTGATTGGCCTTATTAAATGGAAAATATTTTAAGAGATCTGTTGAAATAATCTACTATGTATTAGCGATATATTCTAAAGAGATGCTATTATGCCAACAAACCCAGTTTTTCTTCTATGTGCGCAACATGTTCACCATTCGGCAACCGCAAATTGACAATTTATTTCTGTTTCATATTATTTATTAATTGTATTGATTAAACTCACTATCGCATTTCCATAAAACACAGGGATTGCATTGGATACAAGCATAGTTTTTATTTTTGTTCGCTTTAGATCCTCTTTATTGAAATGTAACGAACAAATTAAATCTCTACTAATTAGCGTAAAATTTTGTAAGCCGTACGTAGAGCCTCATTTTTTGGAAACCTTAAAACCAAAAAAAGGCATTTAAAACTAAAAATACTAAATTTTCAAAAACTTCGATAAATTTTAAGAATTGCCCCATTTTGACCAAAAAAATGACTGTCACTGGTAGTTTTCGTTTTAATTTAAATAAAAACTGAGATTTCGCGCTTGAATTTACGATTCAAACTTGATTAAACAAAACAAATTTTTTTCTAAATTATGAATTGACATAATTTCTGTTTGACTAATTAAAATTACAATAAACACTCTAAAAACTTTTTTTTATACAGCAATAATGAAAATTCACCCATTTTAATACAAAATATATCAAACTTACGTGTGAAAGGAAATTCCAGAAATTTTTCGATGTTGTTTGTTGTTACACCCAGAAATTAAACACTTCATATTGCAAATTTTCTAACACAGGGTCTACATTAGCCAATATTTCTGGTATACCAGCAAAATTGGTTGCTAAAAAGCTAGTGTAGACCCTGCTGGTATACCAATTTTTCTGGTATGCCAATTCTAGTATACCATTTTCGTAGCCAGCGCTGGTATACCAATTTTTGACATTTGCATTTAATATAATGGCGGAAACTAAATTTTTGCGGAGTGAAATTCTCAACTTGATAAATATGTTTCGGGAAAAAGAAGAAAATTATAGAAGGATTGATTTTAAAAAAAAGGCATGAGAATTGAATTCGACACTTTAAAGCCAATATTTTGGCTATTTTTATTTTCTCTTCTCGGTTCAACGGCATGTCAGATACTGAATTGGTATACCAGTATTGGCCCACGTAAAAAAAACTGGTAGTATTTTATTTCTGGTAAAGCAATTGGTATACCAGAAAAATTTGCTAATGTAGACCCTGTGTTAGAAAAAAAGGCAATTTTTTCCCCTCCAAAATTGACACTTCGATTTAAAAACGGTGCTTCAAACACAGATATCAGAAAAACGAGTTTATGCCTCCACCCGCTTGCTCTATATGACACAAACAGCTATTGTTCTTGCTGTCGGAAAATGCTGACTTGAAATTCAATTTAATTATCTTTGATATAGAAAAAAGGATGGATAAAAAAAAAGAAGTTGATGATTCTGGAAATAAGAGATATGTTCATAAGGACTATGAATTTGTATAATGAACGAATTATATTGAAATGTTTGGTCAAGACCAGATGCTATTTGAATGCTTCCAGATATCTTCAAGAAAAGTTCCGTAAGCCCTAAGTTATACGACGATCATTGTAATGACGGAAAAAATTTTAGAATGGAAAATTAACGTATTACAAAGGTTATTTCTTTAAAAAAAAATAATGCAAAACATGGGAAAAAGTTTAGTAAATAGATTTTAAATAAAAATCTTAGGATTATCACGTAATTTGTTTTTTATAATGATTTTTATAATTTGAATGACGGTAACATGTTTTAATCGATCAGCTGTTTTGTGGATTGCGTTTCTATTTAATTTCACTTCACTGGAGTACTGCCTTCATTAGGAATTTTTCGTCGACATTCTAACCTCAAACTTTAGCGTCCCAATAAGAAAATAATAATATATAAAAAAAAAATGGAGAAAATTTGTGTCTCATCGGTAAAAAAGGAAAGGGAAGAAATAATCTAATTGGATTTGATGAAAAAAACCATTATACGACTTAGCTATGAACGAAAATCTGACTGAAAGTTTCTCTGACATTCGTAAAAGAGGTATAACCAACTTTCATTGAAAATCAAAGAAAAACGCTTGGTTTCCACTAGTTCCACAATTTCCTTCATTACAATGATCGTCGTATAACTTAGGCCTAAAATTCTTCCGGGAGAAATTCAAAGTAAATTTTTTTTTTACGATATTTCATGTTTTTAAATATCTTATATTGCACCATTAATGAAATTTACCAGATAAAGGAATTCATCTTTTGAAATATCAATATTGCATTCTATAAACCCCCATTTCTCGTTAATATCTAAAATCAAAGCCTTGGGAATGCTTGAAAAAAGGATACAATATCCAATGAAATCAGAATATGATCTGGAATAGAAATATTTACCCAAAATTGCACGATTTCCAGGGAGTTTTTGATATTGTACTATGAAACAGAAGCTACTTGCGATAAAATGTTAACGAAAACAGATATTTCAAACCTGATATGAAGCCGTTTATTTTAAAAGTGGCCTAAGCCAACTTTTCTTGATTTCGAGTTATGAGCACTTTTGTAAAATGATTCCAATACAAACTGCACTACACAGTTATAATATAATTAACTTTTTCGGCGTTTTTGTGATAGATAACTGACTATTAAACTGTTCTAAAAGAACGTACTATATATCTATATAACTACAGAGCGCTTAACTATTTTTTTTTTAAAGTGAACTTAGGCCAGTTTCAAAATAAACGGCTCATATAACAGGCATATATGCTATCAACTATGGTGTCTTTCTAAAAGAGCATATGAGTTTAGAGGCACATTGAGGCACTCCTCATTGACTTTGCTGCCATGCTAGAAATAAAACTATATTACTTTAAAGTTGTTTTATTAAATTATTAGCTTATTTTTCTAAGCTATCTGTTGGATTTTTACCAGGTAATATTTTGTATAAATTCGAATCCGTAAATATGGCATTCACGTAACTAATATTCTTTCTTAAAGGCTATTATCAAAAATCGTATACATACTACTATAGGATCTTTGCCTCGATATTATAAATTCCTTAAATAAGACCGTATAAAATGTATGGTAACCGTGTATGTTATTATGTTTATAATAAATGTAATATAAACATAACATTTGAATAATTTATATATAGATTATTGTTATTCCCAGCTTGACAGCAGATCGGTGTTATTCGATTGACTTGTTGAGCTCGACTGAGAGTGAAATATACCACACCGTGCTTATTTTTTTCTGTGTTTTTAAAATCATTTTATTGCTTCTGTAAATTGAAAAACCAAATTATTTTTCCCAAAAAAAAAAAAATTTGAAATGGAACAATGCACAATCGAACAATAAATCAAAATCATTGAACTTTATTTTGAACATCAACGGTCCATTGTTCTGACTCAACGTGCAGTGCATATCTTCGATATTTTAACGTGCGGATTACCAATTAAATGGCTTCGTAAACAAGCAGAACTGCAGAATATGAGCTACGTGGAATCCAAGAGCAGTTCATCAACGACAATTACACTCACTTAAGTATGCTGTTTGGCGCGATGTATCGTCTGGGAGAATGATTGGACCATATTTTTTCGAAAATGAAGACGGTGTCCCAGTTTCCATCAATAGTGCTCAATATCAGACGATGTTGGAAATTTTTTTAAGGCCAGCTATGGGAAACCATTCAACGCTTTGTGTCCAACAAGATGGAGCCACAGCGCATACTACAAGGTACTCAATGGCGCTTTAAAGAATATTTTGGCGAACGCATTATTTCGCGTTCACCCGATTAAACCGCTCTTGACTGTTTTATTGGAGGCTATTTGAAAGAAAGAATAGACGTTAATAAGCCAGCAACCATATCTCAACTAAAAAACAACATTCGCAATGAAATCGAGATCATAAAACCTGAAATTTTGCGAAAGGTTATGGAAAATGTTTTGGAAAGAGCACGAATGTGCGAAGCAGAAAATGGCCACCACTTAAAAGACATCATTTTTCATAATTTAACCAAAAAAATTACTCCTTTATTATACATACTGTATTCAAAAAATAATAATAATTATCGCTTAAACAAAACAATTATAAAGAATTCAAATCAGAACGTTCATTTTACAATACCCATCATGATCATATCAAACACGAGACCCGCTGGCCGCATGCGTCCTGTTGATTCCACAAAACCTAACAGTGCACTACGGCCCATAATGACAATTTTAATTGTAATCGGCATTTAATACTATTTGATAGTTTGCATTTCTGTGAAACATTTTTGCGCAGTTGACAGACTCACCTATTTTTTACGCTAGCAGTAGTAGATAAATGGATGGATATCTTTATGTACATATGCATTGTTCTAAGCTTAATTGGGCTAGTAAATTTAAATTTTATGTGAAAAAATGTTCAAAGCGAGATACAAATGGAAGTGATAGAAGTTCAATGTGATATGAATCCAAAAAGTTACAGAAGTAGGTATTACCAGAATTTTGTAAATACCAACCTGAGCAAGAAACTCACAAATTTGCTTATGAAATTATTTCTATTTGGAAGTACATACCAGCGTGAGCAATTATTACCTCTGATGAATGGTAATATGTCTCCTGACAGATCAATATTAAATTCAATTTTGAAAATTAAGAGTACAACGATAAGAGATTGCAAATAGCAACCAAAAATAGTAATATGTAAAATATTGTTTCAATAAATACTGTGACGTGTTATTCTTTCGGTTCGATGTTATTAGAATGATAACACTTTTTATTTATGTGAATTTAGTGTATAAGGTTTATTTATAATTATTTCTGCGTTACAATTAGTCTTAAAAATATTTGTCTTTCAATAATTTAATTATTACAATTATTTATCACAGTTTTAGAGCTTCACTATTTTAATAACTTTTAAGATCAAAGCTTTAGTTTTACTCCGAATGTTTCAAGTTCACAGTTTGAAGTTCTGATCTGAATTGATTCTAGCCTCGACTCTAGGTCTGCTTTTATATAAAATTGGTGTGTCTCGGAATATTCTCGAAAAGCCTGGTCGTTTGGCTTTCTAAAAACTAGGTGGCAACGTTTACACAAAGAAGATCTCTAGAAAATTCTTATTCAATACACGAAGCAATGACTCTCGAAATTTCTTATTCAATACACAAAGCAATGATTTATTATTTATTTTGGAGCTTTCTGGAACAGATCTTTTGTATGTGCTTTTTTTATGGCATGAGTCATTGCTATTATTATTGAGAAGTGTATTGTATGTGCTTTTTTTTATGACATTAGTCATTGCTATTGTTTCGGTCGTGTGAACAATTTAATTTTGGAGTTTTCTGGAAATATTTTTGATTTAATAAATAAATCAAAATACTATGAAATTTTAAAAAAATGTTTTTGCTTTCGGCCCCCTAATATTTTGTTCTTAATTAATTGACCCCAACTGACATTTTGAGTTTGACATGTCTGAACTACAATAACAAATATCAATTACAAACAACACGAACTTCGTATTTGTTATTAGTCCATTCATCAAGTCCTCCAACCGGTTTCAGACAAATGTACTAGATTTTCTATGTAAAAACAAACTTGTCGCATTTAGTTTTGCGAAAGTGTGTGGTAGTTGTTGAAAGTCGTCGAGTTTTTGTATGTCAAACAAAATAATTACAAAAAAAATAAATTAAAAAAAATTTTTATATTTAAAATAAAAATATTAATATTTATAAAACTCGTTCTTTGGCCAAATAAATCTCTGGCGCCGCGTGGTTTCCGAAGTAACAAAGATTTTATATATATATATAAAAAAAAACTTTCTATCTTGGAAAACAAAATAAGTTCATTATGAATGATCTTCGAAGTTATTCACGTCATTGGATTAAAGAATTTATTGAAATTTATAAAAATGAAATTTGTCTATGGAAAACGAAACATTCCGATTATAATAATCATATTTTAAGAAGTGATGCTTATGAGAAATTAATTCATAAATTACGTGAAGTTGAACAGCATCCAGATCGTTCAATGGTTGTACGGAAAATAAATTCATTACGATCAGCATTTCGTCGAGAACTTCGTAAGAAACGTACAATAAAAGGTTACGAACCACGTTTATGGTATTTCAATATATTATCATTTATCGATGATCAAAAAGTTACTCGAAAATCCAACATAACAAAACATATCGATGATAATGAAGAAGAAGGTTTCATTGAAGAACAAGACGGTATTACGGATAATGAAAATCATGAAATTGAAAATAGTATAAAACTAATAGTAATATTGAGTATGGGAATGAAAAGTTATCGTTTTTGATGTTTATAGAAAAATAACGTTACATTATATTTCAAAATATGTATTGTGGGATCGGAAGCTACAAGCTTTGCCCCTTCTTTCGGATAACAAATGTATTCTGTGATGTTCTGGAGGCGAACGAAGTATGAGAGTAATTGTAAAGTACCCCAACTTCCTATATCTCTGTCGTGACGACGTTTTTTAAATTGCGACGGTAAATTTTCAAATAATATTCTATCTAGCTACTAATTGTACGTATGAGTGAACGAGAAACATGATTTAGTTTTACCAAAGTGTAACTAATAACAAAGTCCGGAAAACTAGCGAAGTAGCCAGAAAAAGCACGTGGCAGTAAATGTGAAAGAATAGGCAAGAGTACATACAGTTTTGATAGGCAAAATCCATCAGGAAGAGAGAGAATGAAATGTTCTTAAAAAAGCACATGAACAACTCTGAAAAACCTTATATCCCGTGCTCTTTTGCACTTATTGCAACGTGTTTTTTTGTTTTGTTTTTGTTCTTTATTCTGGTTGCAGCTAGCTTTGAGTACTTTACAATTAGTCATACTTCAGAGGCGGCATAAGTTAAAGTTCATTTCATATTTGCAATGCTGGATCTATCGAAACAAATGAATATCGGATAGCGCAATGTCTCGTGAATATAGCGGGTGCCGTGTGTATCCAACATTTTTTTCCACAGATGTGTGGCCGAGTGTTGTCATATGTTGAAAAATCGCTTTATCATATCTTTTATGCCTTATGGCAGGTAATACCAGAAGGTATATTAGTTTTGTCACTAAGTGTGTAACGCATCGAAATAAAATCATGGTAGAAAGATTTCAAGAGTTTGGTTGTGTAGAGCAGTGATTCTTAACCAGTGGGCCGCGGCCCCATGGGGTCCGTGAGAAGTTTGCCCGGGGTTCGCCAAATTATGCAAAATTTGCTTCAGTGGGCCGCGAGTACAAAAAGGTTAAGAACCACTGGTGTAGAGAATCAAAAGTTATATCGATTTATGCATGTGTCCGTCCGTTCGTGTACATGATAAGTCAAAAATATGTTATCCGATTTCGTTGAAATTTAGAATGTGTGTTCTTTAACTGGATCAATCAATTGTTGTCTTCATACATTTCGTAAAGCAATTTGTCGCTTGAAAATGATAAATAATTTCAGGTGAAAACTATTGCGTTATCACTTTCAAATAATGTTTAGGCCATTTTCTAAGTAATAGCATTTTTTCAAAGTTATCGATTTTAGAAATCAACAAAGTGATAATCACTGTTACAAGAATTTCTCTGCCGGTTTCGGTAGTATACCTGGCCTGATCATACGTGTCCAGGACGTTCTTTATCTTTCTGATCATTATCCTTGAATCGTTTAAACCAAGGCTGTCCAACCCTTTTGTTTGCCTGGGCCGCATTGGAAGAAGACATGGTGTTTTGGGCCACAAATATATTACTGTGTATAAATCCATATCATAAAATGAATGTGATACTTGGCATTGAAGTTGAGAAAATAAACCGTCAATATCTGGTTCGATTGACGCGGTTGCAATTCCCAAGCAGTTCTCAAGGTGTTCATCCAACGTGTTGGTTCTAATTTTATATTTAGTATGTTTCATTCTTCACTTAAGCCACCAGGTGACATACAACAGAACAGTGTAGCTGAGCGAGCAACGCAAACAGAAAGAGAATTTACTACATAACGAAAAAGATTTCTGTTCTTGTCCTGTTTGTGTTGTTTCTCAGAAAAATGGACATGCTTCAGTAAGTTTAAATATTTTCGGGCCGCATTGATACTTGCCTTGGGTCGCATGCGGCCCGCGGGCCGGACAGCCTTGGTTTAAACCAAACTTTACAAGTGGTTTCGCATATATGTTCCATAAAGGTTTCCACAAGGGTTTTTTTTCATGGACCGTGTTGTTTAAAAACCGTTTAAAAAAGACCTTGTATGATTCTTATTATCATATTGAACTAATACATGAGTCGCACAATTTGAGTGGTTATTAAGATAAAATAAAATCTTATTAGAAAACGATGATTTTTAATTCCCATACCCAATAAATAATAAAAATAAACATGTTTCTTTTTCGTTTTTTTTTTGTTCTTTTAGTCAAACAAGAAGAAATTCGTTTTATTGAAATTGAAGAACATTCAATTGATGCAAATGACAATCAACATTTAAAAGGACAACAGGTTTTTTGTTTTTATTTTTATTATAAATATATCTTTTATGTTATGTTATGTTTTTTTTTTTTGAAGATTGGAACAATTAGTTCGATCGAACAATTTCAACAGCAACATGAAAATCAGCTACAACAAAATCAACAAAACGACATAATACAACAATCGTTATCGACAGCATCAATAACAACACAAGGAAATTTATTAAACAATCATTTAAATACAAATACAAATAATAATAATAATAATAATATTCATATTCAAAAAGCCGATATGAAGGATCCATTAAAAATGGTATCATTTTTGGATTCTTCCTCCATTATTAAGCATGATGATGAGTTCGATGCGATCGGTACAAATGTTTCACATAAATTACGAGGAATGAAATCAACTCAACGTATTATCGCCGAGAAATTAATTAGCGATGTTTTATTTAATGGACAACTTGATAATTTAAATGTAACATCAAAATTAGTTAATTAATATAAGAATTTGTTTGGTTTTATGAAAATGAGAGAAGTTTCAAATAATTACGTTTTACATATAGTAACGTAAAATCGGCCTATAGCCTATAGCCTATAGCCTATAGCCGATTTTTTGATGCCCTATGATAGAAATGGAACAAGTAGTTAACAAATCTATAGTTGAATGAATTAACTCTGAGAAAGAAACATCAAAACTAAAAATATTTCAAGACTTTTTCTCCATAATTTCGTTTCGTCTATTTCAAATTCACTGAAATTCACAGGTAGGATGTGGACTAATAGTATAAAAACCTTTTGCAAATTTTATTGAAATCGATATATAAGTTTTTAAAATACATACATCGGAAAAACTTGACAAGCAAGCTTATTTCCCTCCAACAACTATTTCTTCCTCCACTATCCTTGGACCGATTTCACTAAAATTTACCACTGTAGCTATTTATATAGCCAACGCATGTAAATAATTTAAACAAAATTGCTCCACAAATTTTCAAATTAGATCCGAAAAACAATAAGCAAAAAAACGACAAAACTTTCTGGTCACCCTGGTTTTTGCTTAATAACTTCGCTCCCCCTCGGTCGATTGTGCTGAAATTCAATACCAAACCAAGTTAAGGGATAACCAACTCACATTATAAATTTCATCGAAATCAAAATGGTAGCACCTACCGTAAGGCATATCTTTCAAAAATACGCCTACTCTACTATTGAGTGAGTAAAGAGGGATTTTCTATTTTTGTTCCACGAAAACCTCACTGGATTAAGACCTGTATTTTTAGTTAGTTGGCCTATTCAGAATGTACATTCAAAGTTTCATGAAAATCCTAAATTAGGAACGTTTTCTTGACGATTAAAGAAAATTACCGAACATTTTGCATTTGGAAAACCAGGACAATATCCAGACAGTACAAAATTCCCAGTTATTTTTAATTTTAGCGCATTCCAATTTATTTCATTCTTAATCCATTGGCTATCAATTAGTGAATAATAAAATATCCTAGATGTTATGTTTTAGATCTGCACTCCTTTATGGTATTCTGTGGATCGACATAGTGTCACTACACTAAGTAGTAGGCAGTGTGTTACAAGTTATGCATGGATTATAATATGTAGAACGGGTGTGATTTATGACAGCAAATTCAATTTTAAACTACATATTGATCTATTGGTCCATAAGGTCAATTCAACTTTAGACTTCATCAAACACTGGTCAAAGGAACTTTCGAATCCTCACATTACTAAACTCCTTTTTTATTACCCTGATATTGAAATATGCTAGCCATGTGTGATCTCCCTACCAAATTAGTAGGGTGGAATCTGTTCAACGTGGATTCGTGCGTTATGCCTTAAGAAACTTTCCTTGGAGAATGTATTAAAATTGATCAGGCTACATTCTTTGGAAAGGAGGGATCTGATGTTTTTCTCCAACAAATTATCAATATCGCCATACACTCCTTTACTTTAATACAAAATTGTATCTAAATGCCAATGCAGGTTTCTTGAAGTATTTTAAGAAGTTCTAAGAAAACTTCAACTGGGATGCTTGTAAGGGAAATCCCAAGGTCTTGCAACCATATTCCAATAAATGGAATTTTTCTGAAATTTTTGAAAGTTATAAAAGATTTTTTTTGCAATTACTAACCTGTTTATTTAGCTGCATGTAAAGGATTCGTTTTGTTACTGCCAGGTCCAAATAATGCTTTATTCTTAAATTTTTCATGCATATTAAACATCATTTTCTTTGTGTTCTTAGCTAAAATATTGACCAACAGTACATTATATTTATAAACATTACTTTAATTTCTCATAATTTATTCAATTTCATTAATAATTTCAACTTTTAACACATGGAAACTTTTTATTTGACTATTCTATTCTTTTGGTGTTTCAGAACTTATATTTCCTGTTATTTTGCTCCACAAATATTTTGTTGCCTTAAAAAGGAAAAGTTAAAAAATATTTGAAAATTAGGAAATTTTTGAAAATTAGGAATTTACTTTTACTGCTGGAATACCGGCTCGTTCTTCTTTCGGGACGAGAGCTTCGTTATCTTGTAAAATACTCCAACCATAATGAATTCCAATTATTGCCGGTATCATAACAATTGCAACTAAATTTCGTTTAAAAAAAGATTGATTAATGTTCGGACCACCTTTACTATTTGCCTCTGGTGGCATTTTTATATTAATTTAAATATATAGTAACAATTATAATTATATTTTATATAAAAATAATAAATTGGATTTTCAAAATATTGTGACAATTGAATCAGCTGAACTGCACATTCTAGTACATTCTAGTCAATTTTAAAGGCATGTACTAACCCCGGAGGCAATCTCGACGGACGCAATGAACGCGTGAATTGTCAAAAACGTTAGTGACGGTATAAATATTTTTTTGTAGGCAAACTCGACGCCGTCGATGAAATTTGTAATTTTTATTATTATTTGATATAATCTTTGTGTTATGAGTTAAAATAGTTTTTTAAGTAGTGTAAATTATTAAAAAGAACTAAAATACCGTTTTTAAATGGAATTTTCACAAAATAATTCCCACACAAAAATTTTAAAATGACATTTGAACGCGTCCGTCACGTAAAAGTTGAACACGAATCAACTTTACAACGTCTTAACCGTCGCGTCCGTCACGTCTACGTCGAGATTGCCACCTCCCATACATTTCATATGAAATTAACTTTTATTTGACACTTCACGCGTCCGTCGCGTTCATTGCGTCGTTCGCGTCCGTCGAGATTGCCTCCAGGGTAATGGTAAAAGAAGTAACTTCTCAAAACTTGGTCTGTACAATTCACATATGTGCAGGAATTCACGCTATGTTTTTTGGGTAGAATTCTACCGCAGACATAGGTTACGGTTGGTTGGGGGTGAGGCAGAAGATCTACCTCTCGAAATGTTGGCGCAACGGAGTTTTTTACGTACACAAACAAGAGTCATTGTTTGTGTCGGTTTCGAAAAAAATTGAAAATTCAAGCGCGCCATTTGCTTACTGACCGTCAACATGTAATCATAGTCTAAAAGTACATAGGAAATAGTAAAATAGTAGATCCTAACAGTTTGACGGTTTAAGCGCGAGTGATGCTGTGCTCACACACACTAATACACTCCTTGTGTAGCTTGTATAAAAGACTGTGGTATAAACATTCCACGTCTAATCGGTTTGGTAGTTTTCTAGCCAAAACTTGACGGTAGATTTCTACCGCGTGTAATCTTGCACTTAAACAATTAAAATGCATTCGATTGTGTTTTCTTTAACCGTAATAGCTCGAATGAATGTGGAAAATGAATCCAGTAGTAGCTAGATGTTGGCATACATTTCAAAAAATTTCGATATGCAAGGGTCCCAAATTATATATTTTTATACCGTACTAACATGCGAAGCATACGTGTCCAACGTTGGGCACGTTGGTCTACGTTGGACTTTACACAAAAACGTTACATAAAAACATTGCAAATTTGAACTTATCTTCTTGTATTGTAGAGAAGATAATGTAAAATGTCTTAATTCCTAATATTTATCGAAATCGGATCAGTTATTACTTGAAAGATTATTTTATACTGACACAGTGGAGGAGGAAAACTGTTTTATTGTTTTAGATATAAATTTTTATCGTAATAAAATTTAAATTCCCTTTTAGCAGAGATGCTAGTAAATTCGTAAATCGGTCGGTCCAGTGTTATGATATGAAAACTTTGTCGAGACAACAATTTTCATAAGAAAAGGCCGAATCATAATTTTTTCCAATTTATAATTATTAAAATCTAATTTGTTTATTTGATTTTTGAAAATAAATTTTCTTTGTAATCATTTTTATTATGAAATCATTAATTTTAATTTTTAATCCATTTTAATTGACACGTCTAGATCCTAATTAACCGTAATGAATAATAACTGAAATTTCAAATTTTTTTGCTATTTATTTATTCACACTATTCAAATAAGATTTTAAATTATCACACAAACATTATATCAAATACTAATAACACATTTCAACGGCGTCACAGCGGCCCACACAAAAATATATAGAACGTCACTAACGTTTTTGACAATTCACGCGTTCGTTGCGTCCGTCGAGATTGGCCCCAGCATTAGTTAAAATCAATTTAGAATTGGGTTTCGTGTCTATAAATAAATTCGTGTTTAATTTTAAAGTCGTCAAAACCTTAAAATATAGCACTTCTCAATCTTCAATTATAATTTTACATCCCTGGTAATAGTAAAGTTCTCTTCGAATTTTGTTATTATTACCTTTGTAAGTAACCTTTCGAAAATTTTAAGCAATTTTAATTAAAATACTATTTATAAGGTCATCAAAAAATAGTGGGAAAGATGTCGGAAATCAAAGTTGATATATTTGTTAAAAAATGCAGTGAAGAAACACCAGAAGTTTCAATTAAACAAGAACCGGAACTAATTATTGTAGATGAACTGGAAACTGAAAAAATTGGTAAATATTTGCACGAAAATAATGTAACTCAAGAGGATCCATTAAATTTGCCTTGGCATAGTTGCGGGGTATGTAAAGAACAATTTTCCAGCACCGATGACTTAACATTACATGCCCAGAATCATGAAAATTCTGAATTGAAGGAAATCGATCAAAAGACGGATGAAGTTACGAAGTTCCGATGTACAATGTGTGACAAAAAATATACTGCCAAACGGAGCCTAAAAATCCACCTTCGCCTTCATACTGGTGAGAAACCATTTAAATGTAACAATTGCAATAGCTCTTTTGCACGAAATGATTATCTTCGAATCCATATGAGAACACATACTGGAGAGAAACCATTTAAATGTGACAATTGCAATAGCTTCTTTGCACAAAATCAGTCTCTTCGAAACCATATGAGAACACATACTGGGGAGAAACCATTCAAATGTGACAGTTGCAATAGCTCATTTGCACTTAATTGTAGTCTTCAAAAGCATATGAGAACACATATGGTTTCAATTAAACAAGAACCTGAACTAATTATTGAAGATGAACTGGAAACTGAAAAAATTGGTAAATATTTGAACGAAAATAATGTAACTCAAGAGGATCGATTAAATTTGATTTGGCATAGTTGTGGGGTGTGTAACGAACGATTTTCAAGCACCGACGACTTAACATTACATGCCCAGAATCATGAAAATTCTGAATTGAAGGAATTCGATCTAAAGACGGATAAAGTTACGAAGTTCCAATGTACAATATGTAACAAAATATATGCTACCAAGCGGAGCCTAAAAATCCACCTTCGCCTTCATACTGGTGAGAAACCATTTAAATGTGACTATTGCGATAGCGCATTTGCACGAAATGATTATTTTCGAATTCATATGAGAACGCATACTGGCGAGAAACCATATAAATGTGATATTTGCAATAGCTCTTTTGCACATAGAGGTAATTTTCGAAACCATATGAGAACCCATACTGGGGAGAAACCATTTAAATGTGATATTTGCAATAGCTCTTTTGCACGAAATGATTATCTTCGAATCCATATGAGAGCACATACTGATGAAACCATTTAAAAAACATTTGTATCTTAAATAAATATAAAACGATCTGCAAAGAGGGCAGTCGTCTCAGGAAAAGGGCATTTTGAAATACATAATGAACTCAAAATTTCAAATTACTCAAAAATCTAAATCTAACTACAGATGAGAAGTAAAACCGATTAAGGTAGGACACAGGATTCAAATTGAAGACGCAATATACTTTGAGAAGTTTAATCAAATAGTGGACTCACATTATATACTACTAAATACATTCCCTCATAATCAGGACAAACTGTCCAGAACTATTATTACTTCTTTATTAATGATTAGGGATCCGGAAATTGTCATATTATTTCGTAAAAATATTGAAAATATTTTTTTACTGGCCGTATTCTAAAACAAATTATTATAGAAAATATTGTTTTTAAAACAAAAACTATTCAATCTAAAAAATTTTTTTGGTTCATTTAAAATTTAATTTATTTAAATTAATTTCGTTTCTTTTAAATAATTTAAAAAAAAGAAATCGACAATAAATTATTTAACATGTTTACTTTCTTTGTTTTAATTAAAATTAAGGAATATTTTTTAAAAATGAGAAAGTTTTAAATTGCACAAAATTATATTTTAAAAAGGACAAAATTGAATTCTTAAACCAAACTTTAAGGTGTGCTACAAAAATAGAAATATATGAAAACGACAATCAATTGTCGCTTATCATAGAACATAATTCTACTGCTGCCAAAACTCTCCCTGACCCTTTGCCACTCACTATACAAGGGACGTCTGTTCCTTCTCAGCGTTTTCCTTATCTATTTGTGTTGAAATTCAAGTTTACAAAAAAAAGGCTCTTGAAAAAATGGGACAGACAAATCATATTATTTATATAACCAAATGAGTTTTATTCCATCTGGATTGGATAAAGGGCTTGTTCAGAACCACTGAACGTGTTTTCTAATAATAATGGTTCATGAACCACTGGGCGCACGCATTTCTATAATAAACATCAGGCAACAATACTTTCATGCACAGACACATCAGTAGCTCAGTATAATATACAGTAAAAAATCTGGGAACTGAAGAGAAATTAGACTCGATCCTCCCAATACCTCCTTTGAAAATGACAAACAAAAAATTCCTCACAAAATAAGGAAAGAAAATTAAAATTTTTCATTAGAAGGAAAGAACCAAATATAACCAAATATATTCTATTTTACAACGTGCTCCCTATAAGATAATTGTAGCAAGGAAGACCAATAATAGGCTTATGCGTTTTGGACTAAAGAATGAATGAAACAAAGAAAGCAATCGAAATTTTTTTTAATTTGTCAAGTCAATCTACCGTCAAGTTTTGGGTAGAAATCTACCAAACCGATTAGACGAGGTATACCATAGCGTTTTATAAAATCTACACAATGAAACTCACCAGGGTTCAACGGTCTGCTTGTATTGGAGCGACAGGGGCGCTTCGAACAACACCAACGGCAGCCCTGGAAACGATTTTGCATTTGTTGCCAATCGACTTGTACATTAAACAAGTGGCGGGTAACAGTGCTCTGAGGCTAAGAAACCATGGGTTTCCCAAGAGACTGTATAAAGATCACGGAAAGATCCTTAACTGGACATTTGGTGGTGGTACCAAGTCGGCAACGGACACCATAATGGAAATATTGGACTTAGATACCCCTTACAGGATGTCATACCCGGATAAAACAGACTGGTGTGACAACAGAGTCCCTATAGAAGGCGAAATTGCTATTTATACGGACGGATCTAAAACAGATTGCGGCGTAGGCTCGGGTGTATCTTCGGAAGTTCTTCGCATAGCAAAATCTTTCAGACTTCCACCGGAATGCTACGTCTTCCAGGCAGAAATATTGGCAATTCAAAAGGCTGCAGAAACATCTAGTCTGGAGAAGATATCCTCCAGGGATATCTCGATCTACACAGACAGCAAGCCAGCTATGAAAGCGCTAAGTTCGGTAGCTATAAACTCGAGACTAGTCAGTAGCTGTCGCAATGTCTTGATGACACTATGCGTTCAGAATAATGTAAGATTATGCTGGGTTCCAGCCCATTGCGGAATCGAGGGAAATGAATCAGCAGACACACTGGCAAAGGAAGGAGCAGACGGTTCAGAAAACGAAATCACTGACGTACTGCCTTCCCTCTCTGCGTTTAAAGCACGCATCAAGGATAAAATTATCAGGGAAGCTAACACACGCTGGTGAAATCTTAGTGGGCACGAAGTGTCAAAAAGTTTGTGGCCGAAATTGAATCAGAGGAAGTCGAGTCTCATAATAGACTGGAATAGGAATCATCTACGAACAATTATTGGGATACTAACGGGACATTACCCGCTAAGAAAGCACGCCAAAAGACGGATTGGTGCAAACAGATCTCTACTTTAACTTTAAATTTTTTTCGAAACCGACACAAACAGTGACTCTTGTTTGTGTGCGTAAAAAACTCCGTTGCGCCAGCATTTCGAGAGGTAGATCTTCTCCCTCACCTCCAACCCACCGATACCTATGTCTGCGGTACCCAAAAAACACCACGTGTAATCCGGCAGTAAAAATTAGCCTCGACATGATTTTTGATAAGCACGTGCGTTTTTTTTAAGTAGAAGAAATTTTTTGTTATGTATTTTTCAAATATTTTAAGCGTTAGTGCCTGTATGAATTATTATTTACATGACTGTTAGAACTGTTTATTAAAGCTAAATGCATATTGATCTCTGTTGCACTATTATAATGTAATCTATAAAAAAAATGATAGCTAAAAAGATGGCGGGTTGAATTTATATACATTTTTGATTGAGAAAAAGCACACATGCATGGAAAATAGTAATTATGGGTGGCAAAAACGGGTGTACAATTCTAAAAATAAACGCAAGATAGGCAAGGTCACTCGTAAGTTTTCACAACTTGTTCCCCTAATTTTTCACTGTATATTAATACTGTGCTTATAGTCTTCACTAAGTACAGTCATCTGAGAACGGTCATTGGAAAAATATTTTCGAAAAATCTGCGAGAAATAATGCTATAATATTGTGAAAAAGTTCTATCAACTAGAACTTTTATAGCAATATTATATCAAAAATTTTTCTCACTATGGAGAATGTTGAATATTTATTTCTCGCGCCAAAGCCAGTCGTATGGAGAGCCGTATGATAATCGCATGCGCATTTTTTATGGAAATGTAAATTTAAATTTGTTTAGCAATATGGGGACCGACAATTTGTAAAAGGTCTTTAAATTGGCATCATTCGCATATAATGATCCCAATTGTAAAGAATTATCCTATTATCCCGACAAAAAAGGAGCATGCGTGGTCACCGCGTGCGTTAGAAGTTAAGCTTCAAAGATGGAGGAATATGAAATTTATAGGCTAAACAAATATTTGAAAAATTTCAATACCGGATCCGTTAATTGAAGTGTCCGGATTTAAAAACGCTGTAATTTTTTTGTTTATTGGTCGGCTTTATTAAAATTTCTGGAACTGATAGTTTATAATACATAGTTAATTTTACAATTATTCGAATGGTAAGTAACCGCCTTTTGGCTAAAGCATCAGCTTCAGAAAACTATTTTTTTATTATTACAATACTATATATTTACAATTTAAATTCATCAAGTAAATAATTAATAACAACTAACAAATTTCATGAACAACGTTGATGTTAGGGCATGGTACGAATAATTGAATACTTGAGCAAACAGAACATGTTTTATTTTTTCACTGCTCAAACAGAAATGAAATAATTCTTTCATTTAAGAGAAACAAAGCGAAATAAATTTGAAAAAAATAAGTTAGACGCGATCTTCCCATACCTTTTATGAAAATGATAGGAACAAAAAATTCCGCACAAAATAAGGAAAGAAAATTACAATTTTTCATTACAAATAATGAACTAACCTATTAATCAAATATATTCTATTGTACGTCATGCTTCCTATAAGATAATTGTAGCAAGGGAGAGATAAATAGTATATTATACTGTGACACGAGGTTGCATAATATATATTTACACATTTTTCTCTTTTAATGCATTTAGGCTTGTCACGAGACTCGATTATTTTCGCGAAGACTTTTCTCAAGTTTGACAGATCATTCTGATTGGTAAAAACTTAAAATAATACAATAATAAATGCACCCGTGACAACGTTTCGCAAATATAATTTTTCATTTTAGTATTTTCAAACAAAGCATTTTCAATTAAAAATTCCACTTATTCCCTTTTTCCTGGCATTTTATACAATTTAACAGTTTTTGGTATTAACTTCCAAAATAAACACCCGTTAAATTCAAAATTGAAGAATGACCTATCAGATTTGCGAAAATTCTTCGCAAAAATAATCAAGCTTTGTGACCAGCCCTTACGTTTTTTTATTTGTATTTTATATTTTCTTTATTATTTCAATGTCGTCTTCTTTTTTTATTAAATAGTAGAACTGAAGAAAGAATTTGATTTCTCAGATGAAATTAGAAACATATCTAATGTCAAAAAACGCACATGTGTTGAAATATACTGTTGTCATGTTCGCTATGAGAGTTCACACTAACTAAGTGTGCACTTTTAACAAAAAATATGTCAAAACATTTAACAAAACAGTCTGAAAGCAAAACCTACTGCGTGGATCAGTTTCGCACACACCCTAAATACAATTTCTTATCAAAGAAATTCTTTTTGACAGCTAGTTTTTCCTGAATTTAAAACGCGTAGCAAAATAAACATTTTTATTTTTTTCTAGTCAACAAATTGAACTCGACCAAGTTAAATGGTATTAAAAATTAATAAGCAAGTTTTGTGTCACTGTTTTTCGTGGTGTTTGTAATACAAAACAAAAACTATTTCGAACATAATTTTTATTGTCATTTTTAAATTTAATAAAAAAAAAAAAAAATAAATTTATATTTATGAAAATAAATTCTTAATTTTGTATGTTTTATATTTAATTTGATTCAAAAACTATTAATAAAATTGTATCGGAAAACCTTCAAAGGTTTTTGAAATGTATTAAATTAAAAAAAAAAAATGAAATGTGAGTGAAAAAAATACGTAGTTGCAAAATTATTTTCTGCCTTTTTTTTTGTTTCTCCAAAAATTTAATATTTCATAAAAAAAGGAAATCCAAATGTAAAAAAGTTTTTTGTGTTTTAATTTTCAAAAATTGTTTAACAAAATTATATAATTTCTTCAGTGTAAAAAGAATAATTTGAATTTATTCGAATTTTCTTTAATGAAATCAAAATCCAAAGTTCATTGCTTTTCAAAATAGTAACAAAAAGGAATGAAAATTTGAAAATTTCTTATTAATTTGAAAGAAAACAAAAAGGTATTTTCTAAAATAAGTTTTTGCCAAAAAAAAAAAAATAGAAACCCCTTAAAATAAATTTGTTAAACATTGATTGACAAAAAAAGGCGAACTTCTAAGTTCGCAAGTCCAAAGTACCCCAAAAAAAAGAAAATATGTTTCAAGGGGAGAGAGAGAGATCTTTGCCTTCTTTAATTAACGTCATGTTGCTTTGAAAACATAAAAATAGATTAAATTTTATTCAATTTAGTCAGAATGAGAATTTGCTATTTTGTCGATTAATTATTATTAAATGAAAACTGAGAATTTATTATTCATTTACTTTGTCTAGTTTTAAAAACATGTAATTTTGATAGTTTTGAAAAGAAGAAAAAATTTAAAATTCTTATAAATTAAATATTTGATTTTTGTTAGATTCAGGTTGTCCTAAAAGTTGAGTCGTTTTATTTTTTTTAGGGTCAATGATTATTAAAATTGTATGACTTGCACTTTTCGTTTATTTATTTTTACTTTCCCGGCATGTCAAACACGCGGCCCGCGGGCCGCATGCAGGCCGTCAATACATAGATTGCGGCCCGCCGAGACTTAACAATTTTAAAACATCAAGCTTTGACGCTTGAAGCTGGAAAATTTGAACTTTTTGGTTGATGCTGGCGCGAGGCGTCAAATGAAAAGCGGCGGCCGAAACCGAACGGAGATAAAACACAAGATGATCAAGACAAAGTCCAGTGTTTGCTCAATCATTTGCGATTGAAAGTGGATTTTGGTTTTTATTCATGTAGGATGGCTATCAGATGTAAGAAACATGAATCAAGTAGAGAAAATGCCGACATGAAAAACTTCCTTTCAGTTGCTAAAAAATATACTCTTAAAAGGCACTATGACACAAATCATAAAACAAACACTGACCAATACGCTGTAAAATTTCATGAAGACAAAGATATTCGAAATATCGCTTAGCTGGCCATTTTTATTCGCGAATGCGATGTTAATTTAAAAATAAGTGAAGAACTTTTGGAAATCATTCCTGTGCATAATACAACCACTGGAGCTGATATTTTTGATCCACTTATGGAAGTTTTGAAGAAGTATAAGCTACCATTGGAAAAGTTGGTTTGTCTTGCAACTGATGGTGTACCTACCATGACCGGTATTATACTAAAGGAGTTGTTGCAAAATTAAAAGAAACATGCAAACGGCATGGTAATAATAATTTTGAACATTTTCATTGTGTTATTCACTTCTTTAACTCCTTAATAAAATCTAAATGGAAGTTTCGGTTTCCATGAAACTTTCACCGTTTTGGTGTTGCGTAAAATGCGAGATGATGTTAGATTCTGGGCGAAATTAATATATGGCAACACTATTTGGCAACGCTTTTTTTTGTCTAAAAACGAAAAAATTTTGTGGGCACAGTGCAGACTAAACTGCTGGGCCGATTTCGACAAAATTTATTCAGTTCATGTGTTGGACCCTAATTTAGAACTGATTAGTTTTTGGCCCATATTCGAATATGGCAACTTTGTCCAAATATAGTCTATTTTTGCACTAGTTGTAAAACCGAAACTGAAAGTCCAATTTTGATGAGATTTGCACAGTTTGTGCACTAGAGTCGAAATTAAAACACATTAACTTTTCAACGGAATTCACTTCTGGTGACACTAATGCGCAGAACTTGTTTTAAAAAATGTTGTGGAAATATAGAATCTTCCTAATTCGGTCAATAATAGTCGGATTTTAATGAAACTTCGAATGTACGTTTGGCATAGGCCAACTGAAATGATAAAGTATGTCTCCCCTCGGTGAGGGTTCCGGGGCAAAATAGAAAAATCGAATTAATAATTCGATAAAATTGAAATTGAATTTACTCTATATATTATAGAAATAACGCGAGCAAAGCCGCGAAAATTACGAAAATGTAAGACACTCAAATCGTCACACAGAATTAAATGGAGGGAGAAGAAATTTTAAAATATTTCCATGTGTATTAGTTTACCTCAGCCTCCATGGTTCAAAATTGGGCCCTAAAAATACTAGGAACATTTTTCAGTACGTAAGTACTGAAATTTTATACCCTTTGCGTTCGAACATTTCGAAAAATCGAATCCATTTTCAGTGAATTTGTTAATAATTACATTTTAAGGTAATTTAAGGTAAAGGGTGATCCAACTTCAGTTTCCGAACCTTAAAACAAAATAAAAAACACAAATTTCAAGAAATATACTTTCTTTTATTTGTAAATCATAAATGTTATGTATTCCATTAACTATGAAAACTAATATCAATTAAATGGCCGCTACTGGACCTTCTGCAGCAGCCGATCCTTTCGAGGTAATTTTACATGATTTTTTCTTCAATTTTGTACAGTATCTCGGATGTTGTTTTTTAAGTGCTCCAACGTTTTGGTTTTTTTGGCGTATAAACGACTTTTAAAGTTACCCCACAAAAAGAAATCCAACGGTATTAAGTCGCATGCTCTTGGCGGCCGGTTGACGCTACTAAAACGTCAAATAATGCGACCTGGGCATTTTTCACGCAAAAGATCCAACGTTGCACCCCCTGTATGGCAACTTGCTCCATTTTGTTGGAACCACATGTCTTCCACGTCAATATTTTCGATTTCGTGCCAGAAATAATGGGTTATCATGTGAGTATATCGCTCACCATTTACAGTCTGACTGATTGTTTTCAAAAAATTAAGGGTAAATGACACCGCCTGACTATCGACAGTTGCTTGATTTACAGTGCTGACAACATAGGAAACTCAAATTGAATCACCCTATCTATACAACCCTGTTGGAAAAAAAGTTCTTATTGAAAAAGCCTATATAAAATTTAACTAATGTGTTGTGGTATAATATATGCTTTTTCATATAGTGTATAAATATGAACACTAATTAATAAAAGATATGATCAAGCCTTTGCTCTATTCCAAAATAAATGTAGTTTTTATTATTCATATTCTTCGACTTTTCCGTATTTTCAAATTGATCTCAATTAATTTTCTTATATTCAATATTGTTTACGTGCCGATTCCTAAAACCATGGTTGTGGCCCCCTATTAGCCGAATAACGAAGAGTTCAACTATAATTTGTTTATGATAATTATGTTGTTGTTGACAAGCAACAGAAAAATCATGTCAATAACAAAAACACGTTCAACTTGTAATCTTGGCACCAATAAAATTTCAAAATACTTTTATTATTATTATTTCTTAAAATTATTTGTTTTAAATAATATAATATTAATTGTTAAAATTTTATTTTTAGATAGCCTACAATTAAATTAGACAATGTTATCTTTTTTCATTATTTTATTTAATTAATAATTAATAATTATGTCGTTTTTTTTTGGCATAACGAATGCTTAACGCATGTACTTACAATTTTAAAATAAAACCTTTTTCAGTACATGTTGTAAAGTAGAATAAAATCAACTTGGCAAACATAACAGAAGGCCACATTAGAACAAATTGGTTCTATTGCGATGTGTTTTGTTTGATTAATGTTTCTAAAATGTTTTAATTTAATATTCTACTCGATAAATAAGTTTTATACTATGCTAGTATATCAGAGGTAGGCACGCATGAGGTTAATGAGACCACATGACGGTTTTTTCATATATAGTAACAGTAACAGCTCAAACCGAGCTTAAAAAAATTAATACATAATAAAAACATTGATTATTAGGAATTATATAAGAGCCTCTTCAGTTCCTGTTTACTGAGGCAAAAGTCAAAAATTTGTGCATTGGCATTGACCACGCTCAACATTCGGGAGACCGATTCATTCTTTCCATAGTCCATCCGGTGGAATTTGATTTTAAACAAGTCCACGGATCTCAAGGAATACATGTTAGAATTAAGGTACATTTTGCATAAAATATTGGGGGTGTCAATAGCTCCATTGAAAATTTGATGAACGAAAATTACATCTGCCACGTCTCGCCGCTTTTCCAGGGAATGCAAGCTTACCAATTTCAGTCTATCGCTGTAATGTGGCAAAGATAAAGGATCATTCCATGGTAAATTCCGCAAAGCAAAACGTAAAACCCTACGTTGAACGGATTCTAGCCTGTTGATATGAACTTTGTGGTGCGGAGACCACGCCTGACTGGCATACTCCAAAATTGGTCTAACGAAGGCAATATAAAGCGATTTACAGACATACGGATCGGAAAACTCCAACGCTTAATGTAGCCCAGAGTCGAATTGGCTTTATGAATCACTGTCGCAAGTAACTCCCAAATCAGTAATACAATTAACTCTTTGTAGAGGAGTGTAGTCAATAAAATAATTGCTATAAGAGTTATCACATTTACGAGAAAAAGTGATAATAAGTGATAAATATATTATAAAGAGCTACACCATAGTATTCAAGTACACAAATTCCAATTTTTTTTTCATTTTATTAATATGATGACCTATTATACAACCCTTAAGTGCTATTTAAAGTATAAATAAATATAAGAAAATGTAATTAAGAGAAAAAGCTCAACGTGGCTATTTATGATATTGTAGAAATTTGCAATATACATTCCCTCAAAAAAGTATTCGGGATTATTCTTTTTAAATGAGCAATTTCGTAAAACGTATGAAAAAGTGTATTTTGCAGTGAAGCTGATACAAATCTACCTAATTGTCACCCAAAAATTTCTCGTGATGTGCCAACCAGTTTCTTTACAATTGTTGGCTTTGTTAGTTGAGTTCAAGTGTGCTTTGCGATTTTTCTTAAATTTTCTTGAAAAAGAAGTTGTTTAAGACATGCTTCAATAAGCCGATTTGGATCCTACATTCATAAAACGTATCATAACGGGTGACGAGATGTGGGTATATGAGTTTTACATGCAAACTAGCGTAATGGCGTTTCGATAACAAGCGGAAACCGAAAAAAAATCACATCAACGTCACTCGAAAATCATGATGTTGATTATTTTCTTTAACTGTCGTGGTGTTGTCCGACGAATATTTGCCGGTAAATTCGAGATTTGTGAAAGGATAATTCTTGAATTTTGCACCAATAATGTGCCGTCCCACACATCGATGATTGTACGCAAATTTTTAACCCAAAACTCAACAAATGTCATGGATCAAGCACCGTTTTCGCCAGGTCTCTGTGACTTTTTCCTGTTCCACCGGTTAAAGTTACCACTTCGTGGAAAATGTTTTGAGTCGATTGAAGCCATAAAACAAAATTCGCCGAAGGTGCTGGAGGCTATACCAGAAAATGCCTATAAAAAATGTTTCGACGACTGGATTAATTGTTGGCATATGTGTATTGCATCAACTGGGACTATTTTCAGGGAGACAAAATAAATGTTGATGATTAATTGAACACATTGTACGGAATGTACACATACTAAGAGCAATGAGAATGGTACCCATGGAATAATTAAAGTTACCACCCTTTGAAAAGCCCTACAGATAGAATTGTCATTGTATTTGATCCTCGAGTATGCTAAGACATTAGAAAAAAGTCACTAAATGTGTAGAGATTACCTTTTGTGTTTGACAGCATATTTGTTCGTCTAGGTTTATCTCAAAATTCGGAATATTGATTACTAATTTAAATGCACGATTTCGTATTACTATAAATTTGGTTAAAATTTTTCCAAGGAGACCATAGCTATATATTGGATACGAATTAATTTTGAGTGGATTTTTATAAAAAAAATATAAAAAAAGATGTTTATTTAAATGAAAGCATTACATTTATATTTCATTCAAGGTATTGCCGGTCGGACGTTACAACTTTTTCCCATTTTTCGGACAATACATGGATTCTGTGATAACAAAAAATTGTTCTTGTTTTGAAGAAATCCATCTATCGTGTCATTTTTACTTTCCCAGCAAGACGAATATTTTTAGATAAATAATTACTTTGATGTGAAAGATACATTTTTTTCTAGAATGGCTAGAAAGATGAAACAAAAGTGCAAAATCAGTTTCATCCAAGATGATTAATTCATGAAACTTTCCAAATTTGTGTGTTGCACCGAAAGCTAGATGTTATTAGTTTTCGGGAACACCATTTTGTAATCCTTTTTTCCCAAAAACTACAAAATGACAAAAGTGTGATACAGAACAAACCACTTGGTGGATTTCCACAAAATTCATACAGTTTATTTTGAATTTGACCCTAAGTTAGAGCTAATTAGTTTTTGGGCCACATTCGACTATGGCTAAACTGTTTAAGAACTCTGTCCAAATGTAGTCTATTTTTGCACTTGCTGTATAGCCAAAACTCCGCATCCACTTTTGATGAATACGAATTCAATGAAATTCTGATAGTTTACGTGTTTCAAGTTATTTAAAACTGATTAGAATTTGACTATGGAAACACTTTTTTTTTTGTATGCTTCACGGAAGCCAAACTATTGGACCGATTTCGACGAAATTCACACACTTGAAATAATCGGACTTAAGGGAGTTCTGATGTAGACGGGACTGATGCGATTTGAGAGGAGTAAAGAGTGTCGAAGTGGGGAAGCATAGTGATGCGAACACAATAACATTGTCGGTAAAGCTCCATAGCGGTCAGGCCGGAATAGAGAAAAGTGTAAACTCTTCATAGATTTATTGAAATACTGTTCAGAGATGTCATGAATATTTTGATCATATTCTTTTTCTTATAATGCTCATTTCATTTTTTTTTTGTCGGTAACCATCAATGGGCGCATCCAGCAGTTCTAAGCGCTTAAAGCGCTTAAATCTAGCAAGAGGACTGGATGCAATTCTAAATTTAAGCGCTTAGTGAAATTCTAGCATAAAAATTTTTTGCTAACCCAAACAGCGCATTTGATGTTGTTGTTCACGTTAAGAAATGGTATGTGCAATGGATAAGTTGAGATTAATTTTTGAAAATTGTTTCTGGATTATTGAATTTTAATTGCAATGAGTTTGTTAAAATTTTTCCACTTTCCCATAAAATTTTTAGTTCACTTTATTCTCAATTTTTATTTATTTTCGACACTTATTTCGTTAAAAAAAAAAAAATATTTTTTTAGAATTTATTCAATTAAAACTAATTTGACGTTTACCACAGACAATTCTAGTGGTGAATTATTTTTCGCTTAATTCAAGCAAAGAAAACGCATCCAGGAGTTCAAAAAATTCTAACTGATAAGATTAAGAATTTTGACTAAGCGCTTAGTAGTGCTGGATGCAGCCAATGTTAACTATTCTAGATATCTAATTTTTTCGGCTGATCGGGACGTTGCTTGTTTTTCAAATCAAAATTATTATCTTTGATTTGTCTAAACCAATCTCTTCGAGTTGTTTCAAATAGAGTATGTTCACCATAAGTTTCCACAAGCAAACAATAATTTTCAGAAGCACTGTTCCTTAAATTGAAGTAAATAAGTAACACTTTCCGCAAATGCCACCAAAACAGTGTTGGCACGTAAATGTCATATAATAAAAATTAAAGCGTATAAATAGTACATTAATATATGCTATCTTTTACTATAAACAATTTTGGAAATAAAACGATAAACGCCAGGTCTTGGGCGATACTCAAAATTAATTTAAGTACCCAATACATAGAAAACATCGTTCTCATCGGGTTCTTTTTGTTATTTTCTTCTATTTTTTGGTGATGTTAACTCACAAACCTGTTCACTGATTTAAATAAAAATCATAAAATAATAATTAACAATACAAAAACTCGATTTCGTATTAAATGTGGACATAAAATTTGCGCAGAGGTAACGTGGGTATAGTTGAATTAATTTCTTATATTTAAAGGGTGTCGCATTATTCACCCAAGTTTTGAATTTTTCGCCATTTGTACGGTAAAGTGTTGCCAACGAAAAAAAGTCAGCGTGACAGCTGACAGTTCAGGGTTATGAAAAATGGAGCGATACACGAAAGAACAACGCGTTTTCATTGCTCGGTAATATTTTAAAAATTCCGTATTTTTCGGACTATAAGACGCACCCAAAATTTGAGTCCATTTTTTTATGTAAAAAGGTTCGTCTTAGTGTTAAGACATACTGAATCATAATTTTCTTCAGAAAAAAAGCAATCCGGGGAACAGTTGAAAATTTATTCCTTTTTTCGGTTTTGGAGTTATACTAAACTGTCAGATTTATTTTTAAAAATGCGTCCAAGTTAGAAATTTGAACAGCATCGAATGTTTAAAATTTGTATATTTCTTTTTTTTTTAGGTTATGTACGCCCGAAAATTTTTCTCTGAAAGAAATTCTGCCAGGGAACGATTGGTAATGAAATGAAACAAATTGATAATCAGCTGATCCGAAATTTAATTCTACTTGAGGGAAATATATTTTCATAATTTTTAAAAAAGATGTTAAATAAAATCAAATCGTGTTAACAAAAATATCAACATTATATAATTGCTGATATTTTGTAATCATTTTTGAAACAAGTTATTGCATATGATGTACAAAAAAAGCAAATGAAAAAAAATGGTTTTTTTTCTGAAGAGAATTCTGATTTAGTATGTCTTAATCCTAATAGTCAGAAAAATACGATAATGCAAACAAAATCATCTTGATGGCTTAGTTAATCGACAAAATTGTCGCATTTGGGGTTCAGAAAATCCACGAGTGATTGTTGAGAAACAAATGCATCCGCAACGTGTCACTATTTGGTGCGGATTTTGAGCTGGAGGCATCATCGACTCATTCTTGTTCGAAAATGCGGATGGTCAGGCAGGCAATAACAATTGGTGGTTGTGACATGATAATCCAATTTTTGTGTCTAAATTGTAGGATATGGATGTGGGCGACATGTGGTTTCAACAAGACGGTGCCACATGCTATACAGCCCGAGAAACAATTTAATTACTGCGTGAGTCATTTCCTGGTCGTGGAATTTCCCGTTGTGGTGATCAAAATTGCCGCCCCGGTCATGCGATTTAACGCCGTTGGATTTTTTTCTTTGGGGTTTTTGAAGTCTAAGGTTTATGTCAACAAGCCCACGACCACCCACGCCTTGACGGAGGAAATTGAGCGCTGTATCAACGATATTCAACCATATTTATGCAAAACGGTCATGGAGGCCATGCTATTCCATAAATAACCCTATACTCTTTACTGTATGAATCAATACAAAATTTACAAATTTTTAATTATAAATCTGTGTTTTCTATCAAAATTACTTCATGCGTGAATTTTGGGACACCCTTTATTATTTTTGCGTTTTGTTGTGAATGAGAACTTATGGCAAAATTTAAAATTCAGGGATATGCACCAATTTTAGTTTTCTATATGTTTAGGATGCAATAAATAAATCTTAACTCTTTTTTTTTTGCTTTGGTATTATTTCCAAAACTCACAAATCTGATAAATTTATTATTCTTCTAACTGAAGAGTAAATATTATAACAAAATTACGTATTTTTGTTTTGTTAAGAATTTATTAGCACCCAAAACAAGTTAACAGGTTGTTAAATATTAAAACATTCAAATTAGTCACGTATTCAAAATTTTATAAATTATTATTTTTAGTTTATTTTTGTTATTATTTAATAATTATGGTATTTGCAATTATTATAATATTCTATAAAAACAAATTTAACATTTAATATTCTGTCATAACCTTCAATAATAGTTTTAATAAAAATAAGATGAATAAATTTGTTTATGTTCCACAAGTCTTATCATATTTATTTTCAATCGAATGAAAAACTATTGAAAACAATTCATTAAAACTTAATTACACAATTTTAATTAATGCGATTCTAGAGCAATTTGTAGAAAAACAATTCCTAATAATTTGATAGAACTCGAATGGGTAACAACTGTTCTTGGAGTCATGTTATTTTTTTCGACAAGTATCGTGATTTTTCAAATAGACTTCACTTGTTTCGATTTAAGTGATGTGATGATTCTGAAAATATACCTGATTAAATGCCAGATTTTACATCTGGTTGAATGAGATATGGGTCATATTAGCAGAATGCCCGAGTTATACGCATATTTCAATTTACTCGAATTAAATCCGGTGCTCGTATTGGGACAAAAGCATTACCTGGAGAAATCCCAAAAGCGTTTACAGTTTATTACACAGAAATTCAGGCAATGAATAAGTTCGTGGAGCCGTCATTTTGCTTGGACCTTTAAGTTTTAATTACATTTTTCTTTCATTTGGCATTAAAATATAGTATGCTCTTCGCACGAAACGAAATTTTAAAATACTCTCCAAAATTGCATAATTCAAAAACCAAACAAAATATTAATACGTAGACTTATTAAAAAAGGATTGAAATTGTGTCTTAACTTGTGCGGCTGAACTAAATAAAAAAAAAACTGAGTTCGCGCTAAATATTCTAAATCGAGGCTGTCTAACCCGCGGCTCGCGGGCCGCATGCAGCCCAAGGCAAATATCAATGCGGCCCGAAAATATTCAAAGTTACTGAAGCATGTCTTTTTATTTGAGGAATGATTTGTGTGTTTGCTGCCAAATGACTAACAAAAGAAACAGGACCAGAACAAAGAGCTCTTTCGTTATGTAGCAAATTCTCTTTCTGTTTGCGTTGCTCGCTCAGCTACACTATTCTGTTGTCACCTGGTGGCTTAAGTGAAGAATGAAACATACTAAGTGTAAAATTAGAACCAACATGTTGGATGAACACCTTGAGAACAGCTTGAGAATTGCAAGCTCGTCAATCGTACAAGATATTGACGGTTTAGTTTCTCAACTTCAATGCCAGGTATCGCATTCATTTTATGATATGGATTTATACATAGTAATATACTTGTGGCCCAAAACACCATGTCTTCTTCCAATGCGGCCCAGGGAAACAAAAAGGTTGGACACCCTTGCTCTAAATATTGTACTACAAACGAATTCACTTTTCCGCTCAGAATTAAATGATCAAAACATTTATTTGAAACGAAAAACTTGGGAGAGTTTGATCACGAGATCTATCTCAAAATATAAATTTCGCTGGTGAAGTGGATACTGGCAAAACGCCGAAATTTTCCATTTTGTTTTCTCAAACGTCAAATTTGTATTGGGAATTTTGTATCGTTTGATGTGCATACTAAGTGCATACTTACCTTGATAAGAAATCTTGGCACCATTTTTCATATTAATACATTTTGGACAATTGTTTTTATTTACTTAAAATATTTCCATATGAAAAAAAAAACGGTTTTTCATTTATATTTGTGATTTGGATATATTTTGTAAGATTTTATACTATATTTGTTATCCAAAATATTGCATTATATTTCACTAATACGTAATTAATTAGAACAAAAAGGAATAAATTAGAATATTTGATGGTACTCGAAACCACCAAATATTCTATAAAAACCATCGCGAAAACCAACGTATTGGAATGTCAAATCAATTCAAATACATATGTTTTCTATTCGACTACCCACATTGACGCGAAAACGACGGAGCCGCCGCAATAAGTTTGTTAAAATCCGAAAACCATCGCGAAAACCAAAATATTCTAACCTCACTTTGTTTTTGTTTACTTTTTTTGTGATATTCAAATTCTTATTGAGAGTAAAAGCTATATGTTTTAAATGGTTATTTCATTTGATATACCATAATTAATTTCACAAACTTATTGAAGAATAGGCAGTTTACTTATGAAAATAAAATCAACTTACACTATACTTGGTTACGCTCTTGTTTTCACAAAAATTTGAATACGATTTTTGAAATTCGAATACTTTGGTTTTCGCGGCATTCTGCTCTAAACTTAAGTTTCTTCACATTCATAGAAAGTACGTTTACATGCAGGAATATTTTAGAAGTTGAACTCAATGAGTATATAAGGTGGAAACACCGATAGAACAGACACAGTTCAATTCAGAACTTGACGAAGTGATGATCAGAGAGATTTCGGAAAGCGATTACAACAGTGAAATATTAAAGTGATTTGAGAGATCAGTAAATTAATATGTAATTAATAGTGTTTTCCGTCGTAAATAAATCGTGGATAAATTAATCTTGTATGAATTAATAATAATTAATAGACAAATATTTTAATATTTTAATGCAGAAATAATTGTAAATAAAGTTTATACACTAAATTCACATAAATAAAAAGTGTTAATATTCTATAGCATTCGAACCAGAGGGGTAGCACGCCACAATATTATCAAAAGAAAATATCGTCAATTTATAGTCTTAAGGTAAAAAGTTTCTTAAATATCGGTATATTATTTTGTATTTTATATTTTCACTGCAAACTTTTTATATCTGAATCCCAGCATGGATTCCTGAAGTGTAGATCTACAGTCACTAGTTTAGTTGAATTGGCGTCATATTTAACTTTCGCTATGGAAAAGGGAAAGCAGTGTGAACTGTATTACTACTGATTTCAAAAAGGCTTCTGATAAATTATCTCATAAGATTATATTACTAAAGCTATATGCCCTTGGGTTTGGTTTCATTGAATGAATCCGCTCATATCTTAACGGTAGAAGGTGTCAGGTCTTGTTTCGGACTGCTAAATCTATTCCCTTTTTGGCGACATCTTGTGCCCCTCAGGGTAGTCAATTAGGAGGACCCCTTCTGTTTATATTAGCTATCAATGATGTAGCTTCTGTAATCAAATTCTCGAAGATTTCCAATTACGCAGACAATATGAAATTGTACGTAGAGCTGATCTAGTTCGTTTCTCTCCAGGAAAACTTTACTATAATTTTGTTACGTGATGTCGTAAAAATAACCTGACATTCAACACGAACAAGTGTAGGATTATTACTTTTTCTCGTAAACGTGATAACTCTTACCGCAATTATTTTATTGACAACGTTCTTCTACATAGAGTTAGTTGTATTACTGACTTGGGAATTACTTGCCACAGTGAGCCTAACTTCAGACTTCACTTTGACTCCTTGGTTCATAAAGCCAATTCAACTCTGGGCTATATAAAGCAGTGGTCCAAGGAGATTTCTGACCCGTATGCCACTAAATCACTTTATATCGCTTTCGTAAGACCAATTATGGAATATGCAAATCATGTGTAGTCCCCGCACCACGGGATTTACATCAACAGGCTGGAATCCGTCCAACGTAGGTTTTTACGTTTTGTTTTGCATAGCCTACCATGAAATAATACTTCACTGTTGCCACCTTGCAATGATAGGCTGAAGTTGTTAAGTTTGCATTCTCTGGAAAAACGGCAAGAAGTGGCAAATGTAATTTTCGTTCATAAAATTTTTAATGGGGCCATTGATGCTCCTAATATTTTAAGTAAAATGCTTAGATCCGTGTACCTGTTTAAAATTAGTAAGTTTGAATTAAGAAAACTTTTATGTATTAATTCCTAATAATAAATAAATTTATTATGGAAATTAATCCACATTTAGGCTTGATTTGAGCTGTTATTATTTTTATTAAAAGGTATTCGAACCCTACTTTAGGCGAAATATTTTGTATTCGAATCCTAATTTGGGGGATATTAATTGTTTATATAGCATTGACTCTATTTATATAAGATATTTCGGTTGTCAAATTAAGTTAAGAAAGACTTAAGTTGTAAACAGACGAAACTTAAGTTTTACTTACTACTTGACTATTTCGTTTTGTAACTTAAATTCAACTTAAGCTTAAAACTGAGCTTAAGCTCTTACGTAAGATATTTTTATATTTTTGAATAGACCTAAATTAGTCTTCTTTACCATTTACGTTCTTCAAATATATATAACCGAATAGGTCTCATTAATATCCCTATTAACCTAGTTTTGTGTGACGACTTATTTTCTTCATTTCCCTAATTTTAATACGGCTTTTCTTTTAAGATTTCATATTGCTGATTTTATATTTATATTTTTAATAATTTTGTTTTTGAATAAATATTTCCACTGTTCAACAAAATAAATAAAATCAAAGAATTATCATCTGTTTTTTTTTGCAAGTAAAATAACGCGCCTCCTTCTTATCACAAAATTCAAAAGAATTTAAGAAATCGCGTATAACATTGATTTTTTTGTTGTTATCAAGGTTGTTAAAAAAACAACAACTAAAATTATAAATAATCCAGCGGTGGCGGGAAAAACAAGCTTTTGTGACGAAAATATAAATTTTCTTTTGTTGAATGGATGTTTTTCTTTTGAAGATTTATTGGGTAGTCCGGAAAGTCTTTTCGGTTGTAACATAACGTAAATACATTTTCACACCAACATCGCTCGTTAAGTTTTTCCCAGCCAAACGGGGTTTGCAGAGAGCGAAACAGATAATAATTTGATGGTGCAATGTTATGCCTATATTGTGGGTGTTACAGCACATTCCAGTCAAATTTCAGTAAATTTTCCCGAGTGACCAAAAAAAAGAGGCCTTGCTTTGTATTGATGGAACAAAAAGCCTCTAATTTACTAATTCTGGAAGTTGCTGCAGTAAGGAATCATTGGCTGCATCCAGCAGTCCTAAACGCTTAGTCAACATTCTTAATCTAAGCAGTTAGAATTTTTTGTACTTCTGGATGCGTTTGCTTGAATCAAGCGAATGTTAGTTATCTGAGATTTATTTGAATAACTTTTAAAAATATATTTTTGGGTAAGCAAAATTAGTGTCGAGAGTAAATAAAAATTGATTATAAAATGAAATCAAAATTTTGTCGGAAAATGGAAAAGTATAAAATTCATTTTTTTAAATTTCAATTAAAATTAGATAATCCAGAGACATTTTTCAAAAATACCTCCTTTACACAAATCATTTTTTAACGTGAACAACAACCTCAAATGCGCTGTTTGAATTAGTAAAAAATTGTATGTTAGAACTTCACTTAGCGCTTAAAGTTAGAATTACATCCAGTCATATTGGTAGATTTAAGCGTTTAGGACTGCTGGATGCGCCCATTTAATTTGATTCTGTGCTGACAGTATACACTAGAGTCGATAGTTTTGTTTGGTGGTAGTAGTCCAAAGTAAACAATCTCCTATAATCCTATCATATTGGCAACATAACCTTCTTTTGATGAATATCAGATTTTGATGGTGTTTGAGGTTGTTTGGACTTTTTTGATCTTTTCCCTCGGACATTACTTTATACAATTCATTTCTCATCACTCATCTCTAAATTTAGGGATTGAAAGAACGTATATGGTATACTACCTTGATCAAAAACAAAGCGGAATGGCCGCCGTGTGGCGCTCCCATTGTTCCGATTTGAGTTCTGTTTGTTAAATTGGTACATCTGTTATTGATATTCCCTCTAAATCTTAGCGTCATAGCTTGACATTTGCAAAAGTTACGTAGCCAAGAGTACATCTATCTCTGTGTTTTGTTTTTGATCAAGGTAGTATATATATTTTTAGTCTGCCTAATGAAATTTACAATGTGGGTTCGCTATTCCTTAACTCGATTTTGTATTTCATTTCAGCATAATCAGCTCAGCAATGTTATAAAGCAAAAACCAGGGTGCTTACATAAATAGACAATAGTATGCTAAGTTTCATTATAATCGATCCAAGAATAGTGAAGAAAGAAATAGTTGTAGGAAAAAATAGGCCTCTTCATAAAGTTTTTTTTTCGATTTAGTTGAAAAATTGCATCGATTTAAACAAAATTAAATTTACGCTATTAAATATCCTGTCAATTAGAGCAAGTTTGAGGAAGAGGAAAAAAAGTTTGCAATGTCTTTCGCTTTGCTTGTTTTTTGTTAGAGCATCAGTTCTAAAACTACTCGGGTGTACAATAATTTCTCAGCCTCGACAAGAGAACGCGCTACTAGCAGGTCATTTTTTTGTCTTATGTTGACACAACCTTCATATGAACACGTGTCAAGTTTCACGTCGATAAGTCAATTCAGCCTTTGTTTAGAAGCTATTTGAAGTTGACGTGTCATTAAATTTTTTTAACATGAAAAAAATTGAATATCGTGCAGTGATTAAATTCGTCGTTTTGGATAGTTTACCATCTACAAAAATTTATCCAAAATTGTTAGAAGTATATAAGGATGCATCACGTTCACTTTCCACTGTGAAAAAATGGGCTGCCCTTTTAAAAACTGGTCATACAAGCCTCGAAGATGATCCACTCGAAGGTCGTTCAAAAAGTATATCAACAACAGAAAACATACAAAAAATACAGGTTATTGTTTTGGAAAATCGACTAGTGATTGTAGATGAGATAGCTGACACCATAGGCATCTCACATACCATAGATCACATCTTAGCTGAAGTTTTAGGCTTCAAAAACCTTTGGGAAAATTTGTGCCGCATTCGCTAACAATGGAACAAAAACACCTTCGAATGCGACTTTCTCAATAATAGTTGGATCATTTTAAGAATGATAAAATGGATTTCGTACATCGATTCATCACTATGGATGAGACTTGGATCCTTGACGAGGTTGAGAAATTATTGAGTACCCTAGTACGCAATGAAAGCATCGCGTATTTGAAACGTCAAATTTTGTTCGGCCGTTCACAATCGCTCCTACTCAATGAAAAAGGGAATGATTCACGGTTCTCTTTGAACGTATTCAATGATCATGAAACGAGCGATACGCACTCACTTGTCTAACGCCGTATTCCATGATAGGTATCACCGTTTTTTTCATTGTTATCATTCTTAATCTATTTTTACGTATGCAAAAGATATCTTTAATTGCATCTGTTTATGCAAAAAAGGAGGGCAATGCACGATTATGTTTGATATTTGAATACATTCTTTTCATGGAAATTTTCCACAAATTATAAAAGCTTAGTCTTAGCTTATATGCAATTTTTAAACAAATAAGATCAAGTTGAAGGTTTTTAATAAATTTTTAAAATTGAAAATAAATAAATAAAATTTATTTTTTTTACGATTTCTTAATTTTTTGATTAAAATGTGATATTCTTAGCCAAACATGCGTGCGAAAATATTTTATATTCTTTTTTTATATATTAAAAAAAAGCTATTAAAAGAAAATTCTATATTTAAAACAAAAAGACGACACTTTGATTTTATTTAAATTTTTTGTCCTTGATTTTCAAAAAAGTAAAATTTTTATTTTCTTTTTTTTTCACAAAAAATTTCAAATTTAAAAACATGTGTTTTTTTAAAAATTTAAAAATATATTTTTAAAACTTCAGAATACTTATTACAAGCCAGCAATATCCTTCATAATCGTATCGAATAATCAATAAATCGAATGCCTGTGCTATCATCTCATTATTAAGGGCCCCATAAACGACCAACATTGTTGTCAACTTGCCATGTTGGTGCTGATGTTGGCCGTTTGCGGGCATTTTGGTGGTTGGTATCTCTATGTTGTCAACAATGTGGGATGTTTTGGAAAAATTTGGAAAACATCGGATATTCGGTGGGCGGAGTCTGATGTTGCGATCATGTTGTACATCAGTAGTAAATTGAATTTTACGCTGTGAATTTTCTGTCAAAAATAAGCATACAAAGACGATGACAATACCTGGAAAGTGATGTTAACAACTTGGTTGCCAACATTTCGTTTCGTCTGTGGCGAAACCTGACAACCAGGTTGACAACAATGTTTCTCGTTTATGGGGCCTTTAGTGTCGAGAAGGGAGGAGGAGTATGAAGAGTATTAGTGTGGTCGAGAATAAAATTAATAGGAAGGGAAATGAAATACCATCACCGAACCGCCACCTTCAACCGACCACCATAAATCCACTATCCGTTCACCGAGACAAAATAAAAGAATACCACACGTAATCATTTCTATATAAAAATTGATGATACGTTTGCAGCGCTGCAAAGCGCGCCTTGTTTTTAAAAGTATTTAAAAAAGACTGTAAATACATGAAATTTTATATCACACAGAGTCATTTTAACAAATACTATTAATAATATGACGTTTGCAGACGTGCCCAAATTGGAAACTCTCATTATTGTTTGCTTTTTGATAATACATATAACTATTATGTTAGTCTCACCCTACTCAATAACAAAAATATATGTGGGCAACAACCAAGAAGGTTAACCGAAGAGGTTACATATCCGATGGGACAGCAGAGTCAGTGACCCAGAAACTCTTCAGTTTCTCCTTACTTAGCGAAAGGTCAAAGTGTACAGAGGTCTTGTTTACATTCTGTAACATTCTAGCAACTGGTTTGAACTTTCTATAGGAATTACGATTACAGTCGATCATGAATAAGCTAACACATCTTAGAGAGTGCGTGTTAATTATAAATTTTATGTCTTCTAGAAGGCTCGAAGGCTCAATGGCACCAACAAGAATTTGATGAATTTTTGATTACACTTGTTTTCCTTTTTGTTTAAACTCCAAACTGCTAAGTTCTCATTTAAGAAGTGTGTCTCATTATAGTCTCTGCACTGTTTTTAAATGGCTAGAAAATATGTTAAGACAATTTTATATGTTTCTTTTTTGGGAAAAATAAGGACCAAATATCATACATTTTATACCCCTTATTTTAAGCAATGTTATTGATGGTTTATTGAAAGGTATATCTACAGTCACTAGTTTAGTAGAATTAGTGTCATTTTTAACTTGTGCTTCGGAAAAGGATAACAGTGTAGACTGCATTTTGACCGATTTTAGTAAGGCTTTCGATAAGTTATCTCATCAAATCATATTACTGAAACTTAAAGCCCTCGGATTTCCAAATTTATTCACTCAATTGATTCGGTCTTACCTTATTGGAAGAAGGTACCAAGCTCGATCTGCTAAAACCCATTCCCTTTATTGCTACATCTGGCGTCCCTCAAGGTAGTCACTTAGGACGTCTTCTGTTTATTCTAGCTATCAATGATGTAGCTTCTATAATTCAATTCTCCAGGTTATCAAACTATGCCGATAATATGAAACTATACGTAGAAGTGAAACACTCTATTGATTCTCTCCATCTCGATGAAGATTTTAAAAACTTTTGTATGTGGTGTGTTCAAAACAACATAACACTCAACATAGAGAAGTGTAAGACTTATCACCTTCTCTCGGAAACGTGATAAGTCTTTCCTTAATTATTTTGTTGATTGTGCCCCTCTCCAAAGAATTAGTAACATTACTGACTTGGGAGTTATTTGCGATAGCGAGCTCAACTTTAAGCCAATTTGATCTTGGGATATATAAAGCGGTGATCTAAACAATTTTCTGACACATGTCACAAAAGTTCTTTATGTTTCTTTTTTAGACCACTATTGGAATTTGTCAGTCAGGTGTGGTCGCCGCACCGTAAAGTTCATGTCAACAGGCTGGAATTCGTTCAACATAGATTTTTACGTTTCGCGTTGCGCAACCTTCTGTGGGATGATTCTTTTTTGTTGCCTACAATGATAGGCTTACATTCCTTAGAAAGGAGGCGTGAAGTGGCTGATGTGGTCGTTGTTCATAAAATTTTTATGCTGCCATCGATGTTTCCTCTGTTTTAGATAAAGTGCACCTTAATTTACACATTTGTTCCTTAAGATCCGTGGAGGTGTTTAAAATCAATTTTCACCGAACTGACTACGGAAGGAATGAACCAATTTCCAGACTTTTTCCTCAGCAAGTATCTACCAGCTGACAAAGCTCTTTCTATTATTAGCTTCCTTTTTTTAACTAACTTTTATGTGACCGCCAATGTCGTAGTCAATTTGCGTTGGTTATGGGGTGGGAATATTTCTCTTACTAACTTTCTTTATATACTAATATCTTCTTTTCCCCCTTCCCTAACACTAATGATGATATTATCACTTTATACTACATTCGATGCTTCGTTTATTCGTTGCCTTGTTAATGATAATATGTGATGCTTGCTTTAAGCATATATCTGAAGTCTTGTAACAAAATGAGAGCAGAACAAAGCGGGATACTCCTTAATTAAAGAAATATAAACTTGAATTTTAACACTTCATTAATATTTAGATAAATAACAATTTTTCATTATAAGTATTTGCGTGTGCCTTATCAGTTATCAATGTCGTTCGTTATCGTATGTGATAAAGAAAAGCACACTGTTTAGGTGTATACATTTTATTTAATATTTAAATCTATTCATATTTTATTAAAATGTAATTAATGTGTAATTTTTGTTTGTAGATTATCGAAATGAGTCAATTAATTAAAAATACAAATATTACAATGTCAATTAAAACAACAACATCTAGTGGAGGCGGCGGAGCAGGTGGAGAAACTGGAACTACACATGTTACACAGTTAAAAGAACCGAGTGGTACACAAACGATGGCCACCACAAATACTAGTCTTGGTAATTTTTTTTTTTTGAAATCTTGTTTTAAAAATAATTGTTTAATGTTTTTCATTTTTCAAGATTCCACTAATAAATTAAATAGTATGGATGTAGTTATAACAAGTTTAGTGGCCGGTGCAATAGCTGGATCTCTTGCTAAAACAACAATAGCACCATTAGATAGAACTAAAATCAATTTTCAAATTAAGTAAGCATATTTCAATATAAATACAGTAGTTTCTATGACAATCATATAGAACAGGAGTGGCCAACTTCATTAAATATTGTATATATAATCGACTATTTTCCTTAAAAATATTTCGCGATCTACCTACTATTAGTAGGTAACATATGATAAAAACGATTTTTCCCATTAAAAACAAAATGTTTAATTTAAATGAAAACCTTCTTTTATTTAAATCAAAATATTTTCCACCACTATGACTTTTGTCCATCTTTCAGGCAGGGCACGGATTCCGCACTGAAAGAATTGTTCGTCTTTTGAGGCAATCCAGTCATCGAGCCATTTTCGCAGTTCTTCAAAATTAAGCATGTGTGTATCAGCAAGGACATGTTGCATCGACCGAAATAAATGGTAATCGTAGGGAGTAATGTCTGGTGGATATGGCAAGTGGAGTATTATTTCCCAGCCAAGTGCTTCCACCGTTTCTCGAAACGGTTTACCAACATGTGGCCCGGCATTGTCATGCTGCAAAATCACTTGACCGTGTCTACGTGCCCATACCGATCGCTTTTACATCAAAGCGCGATGCAATTTCACCAGTGGTTGTCTCTAACGACCAGCACTGATTCTTCCACCAGTTTTCAAAAGTTCATAGTAGGCCACACCCTTCTGGTCCCATCATATTCCTTCATTCTATGGATATGAGGCTTGGCAGTCGATGTTGATCGCTGCTCGGCATCGCACCATGACTTTGCATTTGGGATTGTCATAAAGAATCCATTTCTCATCAGCAGTAACAATTCGCTTCAATTCGTAAAGTCGACACTCTGAGAGCACTAAAAACTTGTTTGTCTTCACTAGAATTTCAAATGACTTGCTTGTCAAAAATTCTCTAAAGACAATAGCTATCATTTAAAAAAATATCATGATTTATGAATAGGGCGATCTCTTAGAAATCGTTTGATGCAAAAAAAAGTTACCTATTATGAGTCGAATTGGCCTCACCACATAGTCGTATATAAAGTTGCTTAATTTTACCTTTAGTAGTAACTCCAAACTAATTTTGACCAGCGAATTTCAATAAACCGCAAGACATGACACAAATTCTAAAATAACATGATATTTTGATGGATCAAAAGTCGCTTTGCCATCGACGTGTTGGCCATTCCTGATATAGAAGATTCATATTCTTGTGGAGTTTTTTAGGTAAAAAACATAAATGTTTCATGTTTACAATCTATTTTATGGCGTTTTCGTTTCTCACGTGAAAATTATAATCTGAAAAATACAGCATTTTTAGAATTCTCCATTTTTTCAAAGTAAAATCAAACGGAAAAAATTCTAACCCCTTTTTTTGCTCATATTTTTAATCAATTCGTTATCAGCTGTGATGTGTGATTGTAGGTTCAGAATTTCTTGTATAGCCGGACAATAAGGCCTAAGTTAGGCCTAACCCTGGAGGCAATCTCGACGGACGCGAAAGACGCAATGAACGCGACGGACGCGTGAAGTGTCAAATAAAAGTTAATTTCATATGAAATGTATGGGAGGTGGCAATCTGGACGTAGACGTGACGGACGCGACGGTTTAGACGTTGTAAAATTGATTCGTGTTCAACTTTTACGTGACGGACGCGTTCAAATGTCATTTTAAAATTTTTGTGTGGGAATTATTTTGTGAAAATTCCATTTAAAAACGGTATTTTAGTTCTTTTTATTAATTTACACTACTTAAAAAACTATTTTAACTTATAACACAAAGATTATATCAAATAATAATAAAAATTACAAATTTCATCGACGGCGTCGACGGCGTCGAGTTTGCCTACACAAAAATATTTATACCGTCACTAACGTTTTTGACAATTCACGCGTTTATTGCGTCCGTCGCGTCCGTCGAGATTGCCTCCAGGGTAAGTTATACGACGATCATTGTAATGAAGGAAATAATTTTAGAATGGAAAATTAACCTATTACAAAGATTATTTCTTTAAAAACAAATAATGCAAAACATGGGAAATAGTTTAGTAAATAGATTTTAAATAAAAAATCTTAGGATTATCACGTAATTTGTTTTTTATAATTATTTTTATAATTTGAATGACGAAACATGTTTTAATCGGTCAGCTGTTTTGTGGATTGCGTTTCAATTTCATTTGATTCCACTGGAGAACTGCCAAGTTGATTCCTTCATTAGGAATTTTTCGTCGATATTCTAACCTCAAACTTCAGTGCCCCAATAAGAAAATAATAATATATAAAAAAAAATTGAGAAAATTTGTGACTCATCGGTAAAAAAAGGAAAGGGAAGAAATAATAATAATTGGATTTGATGAAAAAAACCATTACACGACTTAGCTATGAACGAAAATCTGACTGTAAGTTTCTCTGACATTCGTAAAAGAGGTATAACCATCTTTCATTGAAAATCAAAGAAAAACGTTCGGTTTTCACTAGTTCCACAATTTCCTTCATTACAATGATCGTCGTATAACTTAGGCCTAAGATCTAGAAAATTCTACATTCTCGGTCGACATTTTTCCTAGAAACGAAAACAAGAATTTTTAGAGGCCAACTTTCTTTCTGAACTATCCTGACAACTGGTATAACTGATATAAAAAATACAGACGCCATTATAGTGGAATGCTCTTGAATGTATATGAGATTCCTTTTAGCACTAATTCAATCCTTCATTCGTTTTTAGAATATTTGGGCTCGTCACGAGTTTTGATTTTTTTTGCGAAAATTTTTCGCAAGTTTGACAGGTCATTCTGATTGGCCAGGGAAAACTTAAAATAATCTGCACCCGTGACACGTTTCGCAAATATAATTTTTCATTTTCGCAGAATTGACATTAGGCAGTCAGTTATTTTGAATATAACATTCTACTAATTGCCTCTCTTCTGACATTTTGTGCAATTTAATAGTTTTTGGAATTTACTTCCAAAAGAAAAATCGTTAAAATAAATTCAAAATTGCATTTGTCAAAAATTAAAAATTTATATATTTATTTATATTTATATATTTATAAGATAATCAACTCCAGGGCATGTTTAAGCATTTTGATTGGTTCAACAAATTGTCAAAGATAATCAAATAATTTCGCAAGTTTGCGAACTAACTCGTGACGAGCCCAATTGTTTTTTCTAATTTTTGAAATCCAAGAAGAATTTATTATGTCTGTCTTATTGTACTACGAGTATATAGGTAAAATGTTGAAAGCCATCAAGCGTGTAACGATTGAAGTTGATCCTACTGTATAATTTATTTTCAATTTTAATGAACTATTTATATATAGTTATGAATTTTTTGAAGCAAGGATATACCATACTCATTTCGAGCCGCTACACTTTTTCTAAAAAATACTTTTGATAAAGAAGGTTTCATTGCATTATGGCGTGGTAATTCAGCAACAATGGCACGTATAATACCGTATGCTGCAATACAATTTACAGCTCATGAACAATGGAGAAAATTACTAAAAGTTGATCAGGATGGTAAAAGGTATTAAATATAATTTATAATTAATTATAATTGTAATTACTTTTAAAACAATATATTTTTTTATATAGTACGAATGGTAGAAGATTTTTAGCTGGATCATTAGCTGGTGTAACATCACAATCGTTAACATATCCTCTTGATTTGGCAAGAGCTCGTATGGCGGTAACTGATCGTTATACTGGATATAGGTAAATGAAAATAAAAAATGAATTTTTTTCAAAATTTTCAAATTAAATTTAATAATTAATTATTATATTAATATAAAATAGAACACTTAGACAAGTTTTTGTTAAAATTTGGGTAGATGAAGGTCCACGAACATTATACCGAGGATATTTAGCAACAATATTGGGTGTTATTCCTTATGCTGGAACATCATTTTTTACATATGAAACTCTTAAAAGAAAATATTTTGGTAAATTAAAAATCAAAAAAAATTTTGAAAACAGTTTCAAGTACATATTATTTCTTTATTATTATATAATTCTTTTTTTTTTATAGACATAACAGGAAATAAAAATCCGAATACCATAGTGTCTTTAGCGTTTGGAGCTGTAGCTGGTCTAGCTGGACAAACATCTAGTTATCCGCTTGATATTGTTCGTAGACGTATGCAAACGATGGGAATTAAACAATCAAATCAATATCCAACAATACTTTGTATATTAAAAAAAATATATAGGTAAGAAAATAGGATATATATCACTGTGTTCAAAAAGTAAGGTGAATTTTGCTGCTGCCAGACAATATGTCAAGCAACATTCATGTCAAGTTTTAGTTTTGCAAGATGTGTGCTTTACATTTGACAGCGATTTGAATTAGACGAACACTTCAATTGTCGGACCCCGTATATATAATATAATAAACGGGTGTTCGGTTTTTTACTCGCTTGGGAGAAAGGATCATATTTCGATTTCGTTCCTTCTACTTATTTGAGCCTTTAGTATATAACCAATCTTCCCGGACTAGAAATTTCATTCCTCCTCGTATCTCATCGTTAGCCATGAATCGATTCTTCATTACTAGGGCTACTAGTCTTTGGAATGGCTTGCCTAGTGCTGCCAAGACTTGCAACTCATTACCCAGATTCATAGCGGAATGTGCTAAACACCTTAGCATTTCCCGGCGATTTTTCTTATTTTTATTAAATTTTTTTTTTTATTACCTATTATATACCTATATTTTTTTGTTTTTTTTTTTTATTTTTATTTCTTATTATTATTATTATTATTATTATTTTATTTCTTTTTCCATTCGTCTCTTCTTCTTATAGTCTTGTCTATTTCTTGCTGCTCTGTTTTTACTTTATTTGGTTGACTATATATTGGTAGACCAATCTTTGGATTTGGCTGTAGGTTTTGTGGAAGGGAGTTCTTAGAGCCACCCTCAAATACTAGTTAAGCTTATTTTAATACTATCACTCGGTAGCAATACGACAGTTTTTAAAGCTGAAATATTTGCTATTTAAATCACTGTATTGCAAGAGGCGACTATCAGAGCACTCAACTCATAAACCGTTTCATTACGGTTAGTGGACGAATGCGTCTGTGCGCTGAACAAGTTGGGTCGAAAAAACAGGATAACAGCTGCGTGGCTATTTGGTTACTCGGGTATTCCGGGCAATTAACAAGTTAACTCGATTGCGAGAGAGTGATCAGAGATGCCTTTTCAATCTTCGGTAGGGTGGACCTACTCGGGTCTCAAACATGACTTCAGTAGGCAATAAAACCACCGCCACCAACATAGGTGGCAAGGGTTAAATCAGTGTAGGCAAGCTAAAATGATGCTGATTGGGTCGGATTGTCGAATGGCAAGATTGTTGATGGAACTCGAGCGTAAAAACTCCTAGAACCATTGTGGGCATTGCTTCTTAAACGAACACGTGTGGAAAATTGGGGTGGCCAGGAGTTCTATATGCTGAGCCTGTCTGGAAGAAAATGAGCCAGCAAAACATTTTTTGTGTAAATGCCCGGCCTTTTCTAGAATTGAATTAAATTGAATTAAATAAATAAACAAAATAAAATAAAATAAAACAAATAAATAAATAAATAAATAAATTTCAGGGAGGAAGGCATTAAAAATGGATTTTTCAAAGGACTTAGTATGAATTGGATTAAAGGACCAATTGCTGTTGGAATTAGTTTCTCGACTTATGATTTCATTAAAGAATTTCTTAGAGAATTGGCTCATTATAAAAAAGGTCGATTTGGTTATTAGAAAATTGAGTTTTTTTTTATTCTGGAAGAGGAAAACAAATTGTACAAAGGGAATCCAAAATTGTGTAGCAGAAGCATATAAAATGTTATCGCAAAATCGTTTTTTTGTTCTTTCGTGTAAACAAAATTGTATTTATAAATGTTATTCTTTATATAATTAATTAAAAGTTGATTTCTTATTAGAGAATATTTTTGTTTCTTATTTAAAATTTACAAAATCTCAAGTCTTTCAAAATTCTTTAAAAAATTTACAATAAAAGAAAATAATGCTTCTTTGAAAAATCAAATTATTATTAAAGACGAATTTATAAAGAAGAAAAATAAATGTTTCATTGTTTTAATAATTGTTATTATTATAATTTGTAATTTCTTTTTAAATTTTTTTGACATTAAATCCGTTATTATTTCTGTGAATTTTTATATAAATATATGAAAAAAAAGCACAATATCGAAAGACAATAAAAACACGAAATTATATTACAATAATTTTACAAAAATAAAACAAAAAAAAACAAATGTACTGATTACTGAATATTTTTAATTATACACAATTAAATTACAAAGAAAAAAAAATGGCGATTAATATTAAAAATTAATGCAACATTTTTTTTTTTAAATTCAAATTAAAACAAAATAGATTTCTGGTTTGTGCTGTTTTTATGAAAAATTAAATAAATTGTTATACATTTGAAAGTTTTTAATTTTATTTATTTTTTTTTTTAAATTTGAAATTATTTTTCATTTTAAATTTTCAAAATTTGGAAACCATTATTAATCTTCTGTGTCTGATAAATTTTTTTACTTCCAATCAAATCTAGTACTTTTAGAGATGTATTAGATGGAGATTATGTTTCCCTAATGTTTCTAAACAAAACTATGCAAGGGAAATGGTAATTTTTCTTCAACCACAAAATATATAACAATTTGAATTGATCTTGTTGGTCGGATTTTTTGTTGATTTTACACTACTTCAGCGTATTACTTGTATTAAATTTTCCCAATTCAATTTATTTGTGTGATTACTTTACCCATTTTTTATCTATATCTATCGATCGACGGATTTAAATCGGCTAAACCATATGCACAGATCAAAACTCAATCTCACTTCAAACACGTATGTAAACGAAGTATATAGGCTGGATTAGATTGAAGCAGCAACAGCAAAACTTTTAGAAACCATGCATTTAAATGGGTTGAATTCAAGCGTAGGCATTAACTCGTTTTTACGATATCTGTGTCTGAAGCATTTATTATCACGCCGAACTGTCAAATTTGGAGGGGAAAAAAATTGCGTTTTTTTTAATTTATAATTTTTAGTGCGTTTCGGATTCCAAACCAAATTCTTTTGAATTAAATAATCAAAGTTAATAAATTTCCTATATAAAGTGTTTAATTTCTGGGTGTAATAACAAACAACATCCAAAAATTCGTGGAATTTTCTTTCACAACTAAGTTTGACATATTTTTTATTAAAACGTGCGAATTTTCATTCTTGCCGTATAAAAAAAAGTTTTTATCGTGTTTATTTACTTTTTGGTAATCAAATAGAAATTATGTTAATTCATAAATTAGTAAAAAATTGTTTTTTTTTTAAATCACGCCGAAATGTCAAATCCCACTTTTTTTTTATTTTGATTTTAACGAAATCTACCAGTAACAGTCATTTTTTGGTTAAAATGGGGGCAATTCTTAAAATTCGTTGAAATTTTTGAAAATTCAGCATTTTCAGTTTTAAATGTTTTTTTTTTTGGTTTTAAAGTTTCCAAAAAATGAGGCTCTACGTATGAAATGGCTTTCGGCTATTGGTTTACGCAGGAAAGGACATATATAGGCACATACGTGTTTATAATTATTATTTAATAATTTAATTTTGTATGTTTAAGAAAAACTTGATTTTTTTAGCAATCAAACGCAAACATTTTTTGGCAATTCGGATGTTACAGAATGCATGAGCTTTTAGCCCATTTGCGATGTTGCCCCCGAATTCATGTTTTTAACGCCACCACTACGCCGCACACATAAGCAAAAAAATGCAAGTGGATTCCAAAAGTGCTTCAATTTCCCCTGCGAAAGGCCTATCCATATTTTCCCTAATCTAAGGTTGAATTAGATTACCGACAGCAACAGCAGCTAATTTTTCTTAGGTCAAAAATATTAACAATATTTCGCTATTCCTCAAAATTTTATTGAAAGTCCGCTCGTAATATGGGTGGGGGAAAAACTGTGGTAGGTGCCACTACGAATTTCTTAAAAATTTCATTTTTGACTCCCACCATTCTCCCACCACTTCGCACCAGTAGGCTACTTGACTTCAAAAGATGCATGCAAATAAAAGTAGCTTAATGAAATATTGTTCGAGAGGTAGGTTGCAAGTGGACAACATGATCATGCTTATAATGCAGTGCAGGAACCTTGAAAATATGAATTATCGTTTTTTTGGGTTTTTTTTCGTGATTTGGTTTTTTGGTTTGTTTGATGAATAAAATATAATTTCTTTGTTAAATTATAATTATAACAAAAACATTTTAAATGGAAATTATATTGGGAAAAACTTCGCAATTATGTGCATTCCGTATGCATTTAGTTGCAATGGAATTGCCGGTTAATAGGAAATCAAGCAAACTTATTTTTCAAAACTTGAATCGCAAAATTTTGCTGTTGCTTTTGCGGTTGCTGTTGCTGCTCCAATCTGATTCAGGGGTATATCTCTATTAATTCATTTACATAATCGATTTGAAGTAGACTTCCATCTAAATGGGTGCATTTAAAACTGGATTCGCTCCAATCATAAAACTTCTTGCGGTCGACTTGATATTTATTTATTTATTTATTTATTTATTATTATTTAAGATATACAAAAAAGGATTAAAATCCTTATACAAATTGTATTAGATAGAATTCAAGACAGTGGCAAAACAAATAAAATTCAAGAGATATTATTTACATATTGCATTTAAAAAAAGAAAAATAAAAATTAAAAAGACTAACTTAAGACTAAGGACATCACAAATTGCATGTACCCGTTCCCACCAATGCCCAAGAATAGAAACTATAGAGAGATAAAAATGTAGATAATTTGTGGCGGGATCCGAGAAATTCCATCTTTGAAACCAATACCGAACACCGAGCAGAGGAATATAAAAGAAAAAGAAAAAGAAAAAGAAAAATAGAAAAATAGGAAGAAGACTGGCAACAGACTATAAGGCAGGAGAAAAAGAAGAATAGGAGAAGAAGGTGAAGAAAACAAAATGAGCAAGTGTCAGAGGATGAATTAAAAAATATTAAGAAAGTTGCTGCATAAGGCTTTGAAACTTGCTAAAGTGGTACAAAACTTGACTTGATTCGGCAGAGAATTCCATAGTCTAACAGCCCTGGCATGAAACGAACGGTCCATTGCCAGCGATAAAACGAGAGGTGCAACCAGATTTCTGGTACGGCAAGATTGCCCAAACTCAAGTATATCAAATAGATAAGCCGGACTCTGGTGGGAGATAATTTTGAACAGAAGTATTAAGATACGAAAGTTGAAAAAAGTAGTCAATTCAGATCAAATCGAAAATTTATATTACAGTACAAACAAAAATATAATTTGTTCGCAAGAGCCTCTGTCAAATTAAAGTTAATTTCAAACCGATTTCAAGCCAATCTTTTAATTTGGTAAATCTGAAATTTTAAAATATAGCACAAACAAAAACGATGCATAATAACCTACAAAAATATAAGAAAAAAGATTGAGTTTCAAGTTGATCTCAAGCAAAGATTAAGTAACTAGTAAGGACCCCAACTTCTCTGCCGTGACGACTTTTTTCGTATTTTGACTGTAATTTTCCAAACAATTTTCTATCCACTGCTGACATAGCTGTCTACATATTATATGTATGGCTGAAAGAGAAATATAATGTAAACAAAGAAGCACGTGTTGAAATTTATATAGCAATGCACAAATTCTAGAAAAAAATAAGAGTTTTATGAGTCATACTTTTTTAAATAATTTTCATTCTCTCTCTTCTTGATAGTTTTCGCCTTTGAAAATCATCCGTTCTCTTTTGCACATATTAGAAGATATTTTTTTTGTACTTATTTTGGTTACTTCGCTAAATGTTAAGACATACTGAATCAGAATTTTCTTCAGAAAAAAAGCAATCAGGGGAACAGTTGTCAGAAATTTTAACTGCATCGAATGTTTAAAATTTGCAGATTTCTTTTTTTAGGTTAATTACGCCCGAAAATTTTTCTCTGAAAGAAATTCTGTCAGGGAACGATTGGTAATGAAATGAAACAAATTGATAATCAGCAGATCCGCAATTTAATTCCTGCTCAGGGAAATATATTTTCATAATTTTTGAAGAGGATATTAAATAAAATCAAATCGTGTTAACAAAAATATCAACATTATATAATTGCTGATATTTTGTAATCATTTTTGAAACAAGTTATTGCATATGATGTACAAAGAAAGCAAATGAAAAAAAATGTTTTTTTTTCTAAAGAGAATTCTGATTTAGTATGTTTTAACACTAACTTTCGGTACTTTATCTCGATTTAATTTTCAAGTCGTCATATAAACGAAGCATATGTTCTAGTACTACATTATATTTGTATCATTTTGTCATGAAATACAATTTCATATGGCAGTACCACACTAAAATAAAAAAAAAAAATTAAATGTTAAATGGCCGCCGTGGTATGTGAACGTGAAAATCTGACGCTTTTGTAGTGTTGAAGAATTACAAAACAAAAAAAAAAAAAAAGAAAAGAATATATAGATTCTAAATATTGATTATTGTATCGGAATTTTATTTTATTTTTTTTTTTTAGTGTTGAATGTGTTGTTAAATTGTAAGAATAAAAAACAAAAAAAAATAAATAGTTTCTCCAAATTTGGATTAAATTAGACGAAACCAGGAAAAAAGGTAAATATTGCATAATAAATATTAAAATGGAATTAAATTTTTTTTTTTTTTTTAAAGAATGTGTTTTTTTTTTGTTCTTGAAGCGGAAAATTTGTCAAAAAAAGAAAAGAAAAGAATAAAATATTGAAGTAAATTAAATATCGAAGAGCGCGCACGGATAAACGTGAACACATTTTTTTTTTTTATTTTTATTCAGTTTTTCATATCAAACGTGTGTGTTGTTGGCTAGGAAAGAGAATTGCGTTCAATTTATATATAATTTTTTTTTTTTTTTTTTAGTATTTTTGGAGATTGTGTTCGAATTTCAAGCAAGTCAGTAGAAGAGTCACCTACAATAAAAAAAAAAAAAAAAAATTTAAATTTTAGTAAAAAGTGAAATTTTTGATTTGTTTCTTGCATCTAATTTTAAGATATTCGTAATTTTGGTAATCCTTGTGGTATATTTCGTTTTCTTTTTCAATGTCATTTAATTTTTTTTGTTCGAAACACCTAAAATTCGGAATTATTTTTAAATTATTTTCTTAATTTTTTTTTTTCTTGATAAGAATATTTCTGAATATAAGAACCCAAAAAGAAAAACAAAAAAAAAAGAATACAGGTACACAAACAAATAATTTGCCAGCTAACAACTTTTTATAAAAAGTGGCCTCCAATAGGTAAAAAAAAACAAAAAAGCAAAAAAAAAAGCAATGATCTTGAAAGAAACTAAAATCATTTGCATACAAGATGACCAGTCCGAATCGTGTTTTCTTTGCTAGCGAAATCTATAGGCGCCTTCTTTATATTCGCATACACACATTTATATAAAATGTGAATCAATTAAAGTCTTATTGAATGATTTCTAACTTCTATACGAAGTATGTGTATAAGTTCTTCTTTTTTTTTTTTCTGCAAATACTTATGACAACACTTATCTGGCTGGCCGTATTTTTGAAGCGATTTGAATGTGATTTGGTAAAAATAGTTTTTATGCCTTAAAGCAGGTACTACCGCTCTCAATTTCCTCCTTCAAGGCATTTGGGTTGTCGTGAGATTGTTGGCATAAACCATAGACTTCAAAAAACCCCAAAGAAAAATGTCCAACGGCGTTAAATCGCATGACCTGGGCGGCCAATTCCGATCATTAAAACGGGAAATTACACGACCAGGAAATGACTCATTCAGTAATTGAAATGTTTCTCGGGCTGTATGACATGTGGCATCGTCTTACACAGGGTCTACATTTGCCAATATTTCTGGTATACCAGCAAAATTGGTTGCTAAAAAGCTAGTGTAGACCCTGCTGGTATACCAATTTTTCTGGTATGCCAATTCTGGTATACCATTTTCGTAGCCAGCGCTGGTATACCAATTTTTGACATTTGCATTTAATAAAATGGCGGAAACTAATATTTTGCGGAATGAAATTATCAAATTGATAAATATGTTTCGAGAAAAAGAAGAAAAATATAGAAAAATTGATTTTAAAAAAAGGGCATGGGAAGATATTGCCACAGAATTGAATTCGACACATTAAAGCCAATATTTTGGCTATTTTTAATTTTTTGTTCTCGGTTCAACGGCATGCTAGATACTGAATTGGTATACCAGTATTGGCCCACATAATAAAAACTGGTAGTATTTTATTTCTGGCAAGCCAATTGGTATACCAGAAATATTGGCCAACGTAGACCCTGTGTTATTAGAACCACAATGTCGTCCACATTCATATCTTGCAATTTAGGCAAAACAATTTGGATTATCATGTCGAAATAGCGACCACCATTAACTGTTATTACCTGACTAGCCGCATTTTCGAAGAAGAATGGTCCGATGATCCCTCCAGCCTAAAATCTGCACCAAACAGTGACACGTTGTGAATGCATTTTTTTTTCTAAACTATTGTGAATTTTCTGAATCCCAAATGCGACAATTTTGTCGATTAACCAAGCCACCAAGATGAAAATGAGCCTCATAGCTGAAGATGATTTTGTTCGCTCCTGAACTGGGACCTGTCATGTTGTCTTTTTTTTTTTCGTTGGAAACACTTGATCGCACAATTGGCGCAAAATTCGAATCTTGCGTGAATTTTGGGACACCTTTTAGAAGTTGAATTCTATTGATTGCCCCCGAAACTTTGACAACCAACGCCAAAGAAGAGATTAGGTCTGTTTTATTTGCCACTTGCTTTGGGGTAGAGCAAATTTTTACATTGAAAACAAAAGTGCAAATCCTACACAACTTTCAGACCAGGGGTAGCTCTCACACCGAAATTAGTTCAGTTTTCTACCATAGAAAGTGTAATAGCTAAAAATTTCCCATTTAATTACAATCTGGTTGCTAAGCAGCGCTACAAACATTCGAATTAAAGCTTTCTCTTACTCCTGCTCATTTTATTTGCCACTTACCCTGCTCCAGGGTAGGGTATGGCAAATAAAACAGACCTTTTGTGTTTTTAAAGTTGAGGATACTGTAACGTTTTTTGTAAATTAATTTCAATAAGATTTGATAAAAATACTTTGGTATTTTTTTAATGAATATATCTCAAAATCAATTGAATCCAATTTACCAACATCCGATAAATGGCGAATAAAATTTTAATCAATCAAATGAGATGTTTCCGAACTTTGCTTTCCTCTTATTAACTATCAAATGTGTTATCCGAATTTAATGAAATGTCATGCATTTATTTACGCTATATGTTAGGAATAGAGGTTTGCTGTTTCTCGCCAAGATCTTATGAACGGATACCACAGGACTGCTGAAATAAATTTTTATGAAATTATGTGATGACCGCCCAATTATCAGACAGTATTAAAGTATACGGAAAAGATAAAACAGATACTTTTCCGATCAATAATGTTCCTAATAAGAAAAGGTTAATTAAGGATATTTCGAGTTGAACAGAATATAATTTTGGGTGCTCGCACAACATCCAAATTTTCGGATAAAATAAAATACATATTCTTTAATGAACCACTTTTGTGCTATGATATGTATAGAAGTTCTTGTCGTGGTTTTGCACCATAGTTTGGTTTTTGTTTGGTTTCTATCAGAGCTCAAAACCGAAATGTATTTTGTGCCGGTTTACGGTTACATTCCCAACTTTCTCCGGTTTTCGTTTCGGTGTTCTTCTATTCTTCGTTTAAATCAGTTAATACCGGTCTTTTTTTTGTTATCCTGGTTTTTACCTTATAATTCCTTAATATTTTAATTAACAGCCCTATTCTGGCGTTGTGACAAATTTACAATTAAAAATATTATGACAGCTAAGAAAATTCGTATTTTGGCAGACGGGTCATAATTATGTCAAAAATATGAATTTATAATAGTTTAAACTGTTATAATTCGAGCGAGTTGTCATGGTTATTTGAAAAATACTCTCGAAAATGTTTGTATAAGTCGAAATTCTTTTTATAGATCTATAATAATTATTTGTGTGTTTAAAAAATGGTAGAAATTATTCCATATTTATCAATTAAATCACTTAGAAAACACATAAAATTTCGTTTTGATACAAAAAATGTTCGGTCAGAACTATCTGACCACACGACTCCATTGGACTTATTTCAAGACATAATTTCAGTCGGACTGAAAAAAAGTCTAATGGAGACTCGAAAATTTGGACCTTTTTTTGTCAGTCTGACTGAAATTATGTCTTGAAATAAGTCCAATGGAGTCGTGGGGTGAGGTTCAGCCGAGGGCTGCTGAATTATCAGAATGGCCGAACTGTAGGTAAAAATGAAATGCAATTGAATTTGGTAATAACAATTGAAGAGGTATAAGAAAAACAGTTGTAACGATTTGAGAGTATTAGGAAAAGGCAAATGAACAGACTAGTAGGGACAGTATTGAACGGTCCAGTTAGTTTAAGACCTCGCCTCATGAGACTGACGAGACCCTCGTTCAAATCCAAGTCTCGGTTTTTCACTTTTTCTCTACTTTTCTTTGCCTTTCAATTGGGAATTCTATCGGCCGCTATTCCACTTTCTCAACTCTATGTTCTTCTAATTTTTAATTCCGGATGTTTGTATCACTGACAGCATTTTATGGAAAGCATAAAATGTGTGGTAACAGTGCTTATTTTTACCCAAAAAATATTCCGAATGTTTGTTTTATCCAGACGCAATATTCCCATTCATATATTGAAAAAAAAAAAAATTAAGAATAGTTTGCTTTATACTTGTATGTCTGGAGTTTCGTTTGTAAGAAACGAAACTGGGGTGGAATCGTTTAACGTGTTTTCGACCAAATCGTATCGAAAAAGCATAGGAATTGCAATGTATTTTCGATACGATTTACTATCAATCGAATTACACGATTCCCTTCCTGGTCTCAAATTTTGAGAGCCGTCTCAGAAAAGATTATACTTCTTAAAAATGGTGGGGATTTTAAATTTAATGCGTTCCGCCTGTGTCACTTGACACATTGTATATGCGATTTTGTCGTAACATTTTAATTAGCCATCAAAATTGAAATTATTTCCATACGTTGACTCCATAAATATTGTGCTAATTTTCAATAAAATCGGTCCAAGGATAATGGAGAAAAAAAGTCTGTTCATAAAATTTTTTTGATGTACTATACTTTAAAAGCTAAAATAACGATTTGAATAAAATTTTCAGAATAGATTTACGCTATTAGGGCCTAGGCTACTTGCGAGCAAAAAGTAAAACCAAAGTCATGCAGAAAAACCTTTGAAATAATACTAGTTTTAGCTGTTTGTCTGTCCCATTTCTACCAATTGGATATAGGCCGATTTTCAGTTACTGTATGTTTTTTTCCGATTCGATTTCTCTTTTGCTCAAAAAGGTGGTTTACGTTTCGTTTCCGTTTCCAAGCTCTGGTTTATCTATACAGTTTTTTTTTACATTTGGTAAATGTTGTACTTAAATATTCTAAAGTTGACCTTAAATAACAGAAAATATAATTATTAGAAGTAATATTTTATTAAAATAGTTTAATGTTAAAAATTGTATAACACAATTATTTATCTCTTATTGTACTTTTTTTTTTGCTTTACCAAGTTTTTTTCAATAACTTGTCGATCCAAAACGTTAATGTTTTGACTTTATGGACCTTGACAATTGCAACGCGTGTTAGACGAAGTATTTACAATATCACATTTTTGTTACAAAATATCATATTAATTGAAATTGACTTAAATGTTTTTTTATTACCCTGTCTTTAGTAGTTCCTTTTTTCTTTTCTTTTGATATGATATACCCAGTCACAGTATTAATAAAACTAAGTACCTTTTTTTACTTATGTTTACACCGTTCACAGTTTTTCCGTTTTTATGACCTATGGTAAGTACTACCAGAGGGTATATTAGTTTTGTTACTAAGTGTCTAACACGTCGAAATAATCACCGTAGAAAGGTTTCAAGGGTATGGTTGTGTAGGGAATACGAAGTTGTATCGATTTATGCATATCCGTCTGTATACAAGATAATTCAAAAACGCGGTATCCGATTTCGTTGAAATTTAGAATGTGAGTTGGTAATTCCTAAACTGGATTTGGTATTGCATTTCAGCAAAATCGATCGAGGGGAAGTGAAGTTTTGTCGTTTTTTTTTTTTTACTTTCCCGATAAACGAATCATCAAAAATAATTAACCCCATGTCAGTCCGTCCGTCCGTCTGCTTCTTTAAATCGGTAATAAAATCTAAATGGAAGTTCCGGTTTTCATGAAAATTTCACCGTTTTGGTGTTTCGTTAAATGCGAGATGGTCTTAGATTCTGGGCGAAATTAATATATGGCAACACTTTGGTAACGCTTTTTTTTTGTCTAAAAATGATTAAATTTTGTGGACACGGTGCAGACTAAACTGCTGGCTGATTTCGACAAAATGTATGTTGTTCATGTATTGGACCCTAACTTAGAACTGATTAGTTTTTGGCCCATATTCGACAATGGCAACACTGTCTAAGAATACATTTTATCCAAATAAATTTTGAAAAGGAGAAACAGTTATGACGAAAAAATCTTGAAATATTGGCTACGTTTACACCGTTACTTAAAAAGAGACTTAAGTGCTTAGGTTGGCCTAAATATGACGTAAGTAACTTAGGTTAGGTCACTTAAATTGCAGACTTACCTTAAATTTAAATCGACTTAAGAACTTTTGACAGATAACAGCTGATTTCTTGATATCCAAGTTCTATAAATGTTCACATATGACGTTGTTTTAGACTTAGGTCTAGTACGGTGTAAACACGTCTAACCCAAACCTAACTTTTAGTTAGGTGACCTAAAAATTTGTCGGTGTAAACGTAGCCATTGTTAGTTTTGACAAGTTTTCTGTCCGATTTCTGCTATAGGGCAATAAAAACTCGGTTACAGTCCGATTTTCAGTTACTATATGTTTGTTTATTCAATTTATCTTCGTTTTACCCGCGCTCTAAAGAATTTGTTTTTTTTTTTTTTTTTCATATCACCAACTTTATGTTATCTTGTTACAATGCCTATAAACATAAAAGTCTTGTTCCACACTATGTGGTGTTTGTTTAATATTCGTTCACAATATTATATACATGATCCGCGGTTTTTTTTTTGTCTTCGATTGTAGATATTACCAATAAATATTTTGAATTGGAAAAGTTCATGATATATTATTGATTGCCTTCTTTTTACCCGGCTCAAATTTATTTATTATCGCGTGAGCTGCAATTTGATGCCGATTTAATTGCATTTTTATTTTTCTTGAATACCTTTTTTGTTGTAAGGCATTTCATATAAAATGTACTTAGTCTTTATTTAGAGAAGAATGGGCGTCAACTTACAGAATGTACGGAATGAAGTTTTTAACTAGTTTTTTTTTTGATTGAAACTTTTATGGAAAAAAAATCTATTAGAAATATTTTTTGCAGAAGAGTTATAGCAGAAATTGTAATTTTTTTTTTTTCGATATATCCGGTTTTATTTTATTAAATTCGTTTTACTTTAATTTATTTTAAAATTTGAAACAATCCTAAAGAAAAATACATTAAATTATCAATGATTTAATATGCGTCCAGTGGGTAGGTGTTATTGGGTTTTTTTTTGTTCTCTCGCTACAATAAAATCAAAGAAAGTTTGTAAAATAAGTTATTTCAACGGAAATTCTTAATTTTATGTCCTATGGTGGATGTGCACAATCACCAGAGAACGGGTTCACGTCACTAAATGTGTAGAGAATCAAAAGTTATACTATTGTGTCCAAAAACTAGTCGGAATTTTTCGATTTAAATTACGCGGGTAAATATTTTCGCTCAATATTTTTTTTTTAAGTTGGTAGGACTGTTAGTGACGTCTGTGACAAATTACATGTCAATATCATCTTTAGTTTTTAGTTTACGCTTGGTTTTGTGAACAAAGAAAAGTGAATTTAGCGATTTTTACGATGTCGAATTTTGTTGAGCAAAGAAACGTCGCCGCTGAAATGTATCGAATGTTACAAAAGGCCTTCGGTGACGAGACTATGTCACAGAAAAATGTTTACAAGTGGTACAAAGACTTCAAAGAAGGCAGAGAACGTGTTGATGACTTGGAACGCTCTGGACGACCATCGACGTCAATTGATGAGCAACACATCAAGAAAATCAAAGAATTGGTGCTCGAAAATCGTCGAATAACAATTTGAGACCTTGCCGACATGCTTGCAATATCAATTGGATCAGTGCAAGCAATTTTGAAGGATCATTTGTGCCTCAGAAGAGTCAAATCGCGTTTGGTGCCAAAATTTCTCAATTTTGCACTGGTTCTTCGTGAGTTTTTCGCCAAAAACTCCACTCATGTCGGTCCAGAACCACCGTATTCGCCTGATTTAGCACCGTGTGACTTCTGACTATTCCCAATGCTCAAGAGACCACTCCGAGGAAACCGTTTTGAGTCGATTGAGGAGATCGAACGTAAATCGCTACGCGCATTGAAGGCTATACCGGAAGAAGACTTTTTGGCATGCTTCGAGGACTGGAAAAAGCGGTGGTATAAGTGTATTATATCGGGAGGGGACTATTTTGAAGGGGACGAAACTGATTTGGAAGAATAAATAAAGATTTTTTGATTTATAAAAAAATTCCGACTAGTTTTTGGGCACAATAGTATACTAGAGTGTACAAAAATTTCTCAGCCTCGACAAGAGAAACATTGTTTTTGTAAATGAAATATATTTTATTATTCAGTATAATTTCGCTGAACTTCAATACATTTGTTCCAACGATTCTCCAATGTAAGGATTCTATCCCTGAAATGAAAATCCGGCAGGACTTTAAAATACGCCTCTACAGCTGCTATGACCTCTTTCAGCTTCTTGTTTCGATTCAGGTTCATGGTGGTGGTCCCAAGTGTCATCCATAGTGATGAATCGACGTACGGTATTCATTTTATCCTTCGTAAAACGGTTCAAATCTTGTTGAGAAAGTCGCTTTCGAAGGTGTTTTTGTTCCATTATTAGCGAATACGGCACCTATTTTGTACAAAGCTTTTTGAAACCTAAAACTTCAGCTAAGATATGATGTACTGATCTATGAGAGATGTCTATGGTGCCAACTATCTCACCTACAGTCACTCGTCGATCTTCTAAACCAATATCCTGTATTTTTGTATGCTTTCTGTTGTTTATACACTTTGGACGACATTCGAGTGGATCATCTTCGAGGCGTGTACGGCCAGTGGAAGGTGAAGGTGATGCATCCTTACATACTTCTAACAATTTTGGGTGAATTCCTGTAGGCGGCAAAACATCCAAAACAACGAATTTAATCACTGCACGATATTCAATTTTTTCATGCTAAAAAAAATTTAAGGATACGTCAACTTCAAATAGCTTCTAAACAAAGGCTAAATTGACTTATCGACGTGAAACTTGACACGAGTTCATATGAGGTTTGTACCAACATAAGACAAAAAAAAATTGACCTGTTAGCAGCGCGTTCTCTTGTCGAGGCTGAGAAATTATTGTACACCCTAGTATATATATATTTTTTGTGTTTAAAACTGTATGGAGGAAGAATGAAGCTATCCTGCCATGGGAGACCGCGAAGTGCAAATCTTAGAAATTTCCGCTGGACTGATTCGATTCTGTTTAAATTGACATTTGTCCATATTTAATACTAGGTTGTTTTACAGCACTATTTAGCAAGTTCATCAAGATCTTGTAATGCAAAACAATCTGATAAATCAGAAACTCTTTTGTATAATTATCATGTCATTAGCATAAATATTGAGGTTGCCTTTAGTAATAACCGAAGAAATATCATTTAGGCTAATGATAAACAAAAGTGGTCCTAGGTGAATTCCTTAGGGTTCACCAGAAGTTGCGATAAAAGGAGTTGACACTGCAGATCGAAATTAGTTTTCATATTGCCTATTTTCTAAATAGGAATTAATCCACTTAAGAAATATATGTGGAAATCCCAATTTACTCATTTTTAATAGAATAATTTTGTGAGAAAGGACATCAAAAGCTTTACTGAAGTAAGTCTAGACTGCATCAGTCTGATATCCTTTTTCCATCGTACAAAAGTATGTAAAGTATGTTAAATTCGTAACAAAAGATTTCTTTTTCAGAAACCCGTGCTGATGTTCAGTAGTAATATTTATGCATATCTGTATGTCGTCTGTAATATTAATTGATCATTCTTTATCTCTTACTAGCGGCCTGTCCCGGCTTCGCACGGGTGGACATTTATTTTTTAAACATTTTGGGATAAACGTAGAGTAAATGTATCTTTTTGCAGGACTTTATTTACATTTTTGTACATTTTTATTTTATGGCTTAAGTAATTTAATTTTGTAGAATTTTGTGGAAATTTACGGAGATAGAGAGAGGGGTAGTCTGGGATCCCACCGGCGAGTCCGCTGAGGGTCCGAGCGCCTGGCGTCAGTCTGGAGACTATAGAGGCCCTACAATGGATCAGCCGTCGCTAATGACACTGAATATCGGGTGATTGAAAGCAATAATCGTAAAATCTCAATTAGGGTCTTTGTGCATGAAGTTAGACTACAGAGAATATTAGGCGCGACACACATGAATGTAAGGATTATTGGATACAGATGTATGTGGAATTACATTATTTAAGTTTTAGTAGGGATCCCTAATTTTTTCTAGTAATAAATATAGCCTATGTTACTTAGGGATAATGTAGCATTCTAATGGTGAAAGAATTTTTGAAATCGGTCCAGTAGTTTTTGAGCTTATTCGTTACAAACATACAATATAATATTTATGCCCTATGGTAGGTACTACCAGAGGCTATATTAGTTTTGTCACTAAGTGTGTAACGCATAGAAATAATCACCGCAGAAAAATTTCAAGGGTATGGTTGTGTAGGGAATCAAAAGTTATATCGATTTATGCATGTCCGTCCGTCCGTCCGTCCGTCCGTAGACAAGATAACTCAAAAACACGTTATCCGATTTTGATGAAATTTATAATATGAGTTGCTTATTCCTTAACTGGGTTTGGTATTGCATTTGAGCAAAATCGATCCACGGAGGGCCAAGTTATAAAGGAAAAACCAGGGTGACCAGAAAGTTTTGTCGTTTTTTTGGTTATGGTTTTTCGGATGTAATTGGAAAATTTGTCAATCGATTTTGTTTAAATTAATTATATAGTTTAACTACATAAATAGATGATACCATGTTAAATTTCAGTCAAATCGATCCAAGGATAGTGGAGAAAGAAATAGTTGTAGCCTAAAATAAGCCTGTTCATAAAGTTTTCCCGATGTATTTTAAAAAGTTATATGCAGATTTCAATCAAATTTACGAAACGTGTTTATGCTATTAGAGTCCAGCACACTTGTGAATTTGAGCCAATTTGAGAATGTAGAAACGAAGTTATGGAGAAAAAAACCTTGAAATTTTGAGTTAAGTAGAAAGTTCGTGGCGTTTTTTGTCCAATAGATGGCTTTAGAGTCGTATAACTTTAGTAGTTATAATCCTATCAAGTTATGTTATAGCGCGCTTAAAAGGTGATATTTTATAGAATATTTATAAAAAAAATTGTGAAATTCAGGCAGAACTAATTGGAGTAATTGGGTTTTGAAAATGAGCCAAAATTCTGAAAAAAATTCCCTATATTAATGCTCCATGTTAGGTACTACCGTCCGTCCGTGGACAAGATAACTCAAAAACGCGTTATCCAATTTTGATGGGTCTGGGTTACTTACAAATTAGAGAAAATTTTGAAAAGGGCAAAAAAAGTTATGAAGAAAAAACCTTGATATATTGTTAGTTTTCACAATTTTTCTCTCCCATTTCTACCATAGGGCATCAAAAAATCGGCTATGGGCCGATTTTAAATTACTTTATGTTTGTATGATTGCATTTCAGCGAATGAGAACAAGGAAGTTATAAGCCAAAAATCAAGGTGGTCATAAAGTTTTGTCGGTTTTATTTTCCATCTTTCCAATTTTATTTGAAAATTTGTACAGCAATTTGGTGTAAGTTATTTATGTAGGCTGACTGCATAAATAGACGATATTGTGCCAAATTTCGAATGAAGAAAGAAATAGTCGTAAGAAATAATTGGCTTGAATATAAAGTATTGTAGTTTTTTTTGTTTAGTTTTTCAAATTTGATTCAAAAACTGATATGCCGATTTGAATAAAATTTGTACAATAAATTTATACTATTAAGTACTCAGCAAATTAAAAAAGAAGTTAGTAAAATTGTGCCGAAAAAAGCTGTTAACTACAATTTCTATTTCTATCAAAGGGCATTGTTTCGTTGTTATATTTTTATTTTTTCCAATATTCACATTTGTTTTTTTGGTTTTTGTATTTAAATTTATTCTAAAGCTTTGAAAGTTAAAACTTTTGGATTTTAAGAATATTTTGAAATTGATTTTGTTTAAATATTTGAATAGAGATTTGATTTTCCAATGATATGCATTCCATCAAAGAAGTATCCCGAATTTGTCAATACACACAATATATTCAATTAATCATCAAAATTTATTTTGTTTCCTGAAAATAGTTTCAATTGGTGCGATACCCATATGCCATTAATCTAGTCGTCGAAACACTTTATAGCCTCGAAGTTTGTTTTATGCCTTGAATGGACTCAACACGTGTTTCATGAAGTGGTAATTTTAACCGGGGGAACAGGAAAAAATCACAGGTGGCCATATCTGGCGAAAACGGTGCTTGATTGATGAAATTTGTTGAGTTTTGGGTGAAAAATTTGCGTACAACCATCGATGTGTGGGACGGCTTGCAAAATTCAAGAATTGTCCTTTCACAAATCTGGAAGTTTCCGATGAACATTTTCTCTCAAACACTTCATAACGTCCAGATAATATTATTTATTGACTGTTTATCACTTCGGAAGTAATTTCGTGTGGATAATAACACCACGGTAATCAAAGAAATCAATCAACATGTTGATTTTCTGGTGTTTTTTCGATTTTTGCTCGTAATCGAAACCCTATTCCCAAGCTTGTTGGCTAGTTAGTATGTCAAACTCATAAACCCACGTCTCGTCACTCACCTGTTAAGTACCCGTAAACGATCAAATTTGTTTGTCAAACATACGTGTTTGTCAAACAATTTGATTGTTTGTGGGTTTGTTTGACGTGTTTGATGGAAATTTCGATTTTCGGCGTTTTGACAAATAGGCTTGATAGTGTGCGGCCATGTTTGTCAAACACGATCTTAGTCGTCGCTTGTATTATTCATTGTCGCCGAAAATTGAAATTACGGGCAAATTTGATAAATTTGTTTGTCAAACAATTTGATCGTTTGCGCTGAAAACGTGAAGTTTAATAAACAAATTTGATCGTTTACGGGGTCCTTTATGATGCGTTTCATGAATGTAGGGTCCAAATCGTTTTATTGAAGCATATCTCTAACAACTTCCTTTTCAAGAAAATTTAAGAAAAATCGCAGAGCACACTTGAACTCAGCTAACAAAATCAATAATTGTAAAGAAACTGGTTGACAAATCATGCCAAATTTTTGCGTGACAATTAGGTAGATTTGTACCAAGTTAACTGCAAAATAGATTTCTTCATACTTTTTACGCGGGTTTTTAAATGAACGATTCTGAATACTTTTTCGAGGGAATGTACTTGTATATATATTATAGTATGTCTAGAATTAATTTTTAATTGGTTTAGTTTCTAACTTAAATAAAAGGAATAAAATAAATCCACTTTGAATTCGATTTGCTCTCTGGTCATATTTTTTCTCTATTCTGTTTCAAATGGAAAGAAATTTTGGTTTTTTGTAACATAAAAGTTGGTTTTTGTTTAATTTTTGTTGAAAGAATTATTTTAAATCTTTAATATTTAATCCTATAGAACAGCGGTTCTCAATAGTGCAAAAAAAAATTTAAAGTTTTCTATGTTATCCTATGTTATGTTATAAAAATGTTCTTAAAATTTTTCCAAGTTTCGTATTCTGAAAAAATCCATTTCTTTTACATTTCGAAAACGTAAGAGATTTTTATAAATTTCTATTCCATTGGGATTAGAAATTTAAAATTATTATCGATTGATTTTTGCTTCGAAAGTTATTTTATATTGGTGCCTATCATGGAATAGGAGTATCTGAGATTCCCTTCACTCACTCGATTCTCTTTTACTTGACACTGGTATCATTTGACGAATCGTTCGTTAAGTATTTTTTCTCTGTCATTGCTAATTTTAACAGATAAAAGGTTAGGTTAAAATTTAATTTTCCTATTTATTGTCATTGTGGTTTTGAAGTGAAAACTGATAAAATGAATACAGTAACACTATTTTCGCATATTTTAAACTACGACAGTGAAAAAGCGTCACAACGAGAGAAAGGAGGAAAGCCATTAGAAGCATCGCCGATATTTTTGAGCTATCTGATTATGAGTGAATTTACTTAATTCATTTGCTTTACATTTTTATATTTTTTTTTCATAGCCTTCACTAGACTGGGGAACTGGTTTTGGTTTCTTGTTCTTGTCCTATTAAAATATGTTAAAAATTTACTATTTACTCCATTAATTCCATTAAACTTACATTTTGTGTTCTCTGTTGTTCACTCAAATACGAAATGAAAGTGTCTCATATTTGGAACGTCAAATTTTGTGAGGCCATTCATAATCGCTCGTATTCAATGATAAAGGAAATGATTGACGATTCCCTTTGAACGTATTCAATGATCACGAAACGAGTGATACGCACTCACTTGTCTAACACCGTATTCCACGATAGGCACCATTATTAAATCAAAAAAAAAAAGTGGCAATGTGTGTAGAAAAAAAGTTTTTATTAGGAAATCTCTTGTAGAAACTTCTTACAAGTATATTTTATATATTTATATATTTCTTTACATATTCCAAACAGATTAGCGACAATATTTGTTTTTATTTTTGTTTTGCCAAATCAAGAATTAAAATAAATTCAAATGATAGAAATGTTTTAGTCAGTACTCGTTCGAATTTCTAAAATAAATTTTCTTTCAAACTATTCATAAAATACTGTAACAGCCCATCTATTTAAATCAAGGGTGTCCAACCTTTTTGTTTCCCTGGGCCGCATTGGAAGAAGATATGGTGTTTTGGGCCACAAGTATATTACTATGTATAAATCCATATCATAAAATGAATGTGATACCTGGCATTGAAGTTGAAAAACTAAACCGTCAATATCTGTTTCGATTGACGTGGTTGCAATTCTCAGGCAGTTCTCAAGGTGTTCATCCAACATGTTGGTTCTAATTTTACACTTAGTATGTTTCATTCTTTACTTAAGCCACCAGGTGACAAACAACAATGTAGCTGAGCGAGCAACGCAAACAGAAAGAGAATTTACTACATAACGAAAGAGCTTTTGTTCTGGTTCTGTTTCTGTTGTTTGTCACTTGGCAGCAAACACACAAATCATTCTTCAGAAAAATGGACATGCTTCAGTAACTTTGAATATTTTCCGGCCGCATTTATACTTGTCTTGGGCCGCGAGTTGCACAGCCTTGATTTTAGATCATTTTAAGTTTACTCGTTGTAACGTAAGAAAATAACACAATTCAACAGAAAATTGCCTTGTAGAATGCCAATTTAACGAAACATAAGCTATGTTTTTTTTTGGGAAAAATAAAAACGTTTACCATACGGGCTTATTAAGCAATGTTAGTATCGGGAGTAATCTTAACGACAGTTATTTAGTAATATATTCAAGGTCACTAACAGCATGTACAGCATTATTATTTGGCCGTATAACGAAACATTGTGGGTCGCAAATCGAAAAAGTGCCATAATTAAAAAAAGCCGGTATAGGTCTACTTTGAATTTCTATTTAGTAAATTCTATATTAAATAAAATTAATAAAATACAGTTAAAGTTAAAACTACAAAAAGTAAATATCGCTGGGTGCTACCAAGAAAATTTATATATCTTATTTTTATTTTCTACACAAAGCACAGTATAAGTTACTGGAATTATGATCTCCACATTCTAGAAGATTCTAAATCGTTTGCAATTAATTTTATCTAATGTCTGTCCGTTCGTCCGTCTGTGATGGGCTAGATTGCGGCCGTATTTTTGAAGCGATTTGATCGAAAATTGGTAAGTGTTTTTTTTTCCATATTGGGAACCTTTCAGAAGTTGAGTTCGATCGGACTAAAACTTCGTGTAGCTGCGAATAAAAGTTCGGTTTTTTGTGTTTTTAAATTACAGGGTATTGTAACTTATTTATAGATACATTTCAATGAAATTTTGTACAGGGTATTTTTTCAATGAAAGAACCATTGTGCCCGAAAATCAATTGAATCCGAATACAGCTTCGGGTAGCTGCCGAACCAATGGGGATTTTTTGAATGAAATGAAACAATTTCCGAAGTTTCCTTCCATATTATTGTATCTTCATAAATTGTAATTGGGATAACTGACAAACGTGTCACAAGACAACTCGCCAATGGTGAGTTCGTTGGCTGTAAAATTGACATTTTATTCATTACTCTGACTACTGACTGTCAGCTTCTTGTCATAGGACATAAATGTGACAACAATGTTATAAAGGGTAATTTTTTTTTAGCGTACAAAAAGTTAATTTTTAATCGAAAATCTTTTTTTTTCGAAAGACCTATTCATGCCATTAATATTTAAAAATTAAGAAGCGCATAATGTTAGTCCAATTTTGGTTTGTATTTTCGATCAATTGCGGCCGTAGGTCACGAATAATACGAACAAGGTTGGCCAATTAATGCTGGTTTATCAGCCAAAACCAGGGACTACACCTAAGCCCATAGAAAATGTTGGAAATATGTCAGATCTCACCATTTTGGAGGTCAATTTAAAGGGATATTTCTCAAAATCACATTATCGCTAAATCGTGATTTCAATAAATCGATGGTTTCTGTCACTGTATGGCACGTAGCGTCTTCCTGTTTAAACCACATCTCAGTAGGATCAATTTCATCCATATTTTCGAAGAAATATTCATTGATCATGGTGCCAACGATGGCACTAGCATGTAAATTTCATTTTTCTGAATGCAACGGGATCTCTAGAGTCTTCTAGGTTGGTCTCACTCCAGATGCGACAATTGGTTATTAATGGAGCCAAAAATGAGCCTCGACACTGAACGCAAATTTGCGATAAAATAACGGGATCGATTTTCAAAGCAAATTTGGATAATTCTTGATTGTTTCTCAACTGTGAATTTATTAATGGTGAAATGGCAATGCTAACTGAGCATGTTTGACTTTGACACATGTCTCGAATCCCGGGCGAAATGTCAATAAGACAACGCTGAAAAACCAAACGCCTAAATATCACCCTTTATTTGAAAAACAAATATGGATCAAAGTTAATACAATATATCAGCTTAAGTAATAGGTTAAAAATTTGGGTTTTCCGAATCATCAAACGTAAGGGAATTTTGTATAAAAGGCAGGACGAACAAATTATTTGGAATCTAAAATATTGAGAATCACTGCTTAGAATAATGTTCACAATAATATGTATTCAATAAATTTCTTCAATATACAGTATTTGGCGACAATTCCTGTATAGTTTATTGCTGCTACCTATTTTCAATTTTACCTATTTATTCAGGTAAATCTTGTGAGTGTTTCCCTATGGTTCTAATTACCTTTTCGAATATAATTGTGTACCTTTCGCTTGTAATAAAAATATGTTGTTTAAATTTTAAACAATTTTATGAAATTAAAGTCTATCTATTCAGTTGGAGTTGTCCTGTCTATAAGAGAGTATCGATAAAAGTGGTTATTCCCAGTAAAAATTTATAATAAGAAATTGTTTTTCTAAGTTTACAAATTTGCCATTTTATCATAAGTGAGTAAAAACAAAATTTTTAAAATATAATAAACTAGTTTAAACACCTTTTTAAAGTATGGCCTTAGTTTTGAAGAACTTGCGTATAATTATGCCCTATGGTAGGTACTACCAGAGGGTGTATTAGTTTTGTCACTATATTTGTAATACATCGAAATAGTCATCGTAGAAATGTTTTAAGGGTATGGTTGTGTCGGGAATCAAAAGATATATCGATTTATGCATGTCCGTCCGTCCGTGTACAAGGTAACTCAAAAACGCGTCATCCGATTTGGTTATTTCTTAACTGGATTTTGTATTGCATTTTAGCAAAATTGTCCGAACAGGAACGTAGTTATTAAGCAAAAACCAGGGTGGCCAGAAAGTTTTGTCGTTTTTTTATATGGTTTTTCGGATTTAATTGGAAAATTTCTGAAGCAATTTAAATTAATTATATTGGTTAACTATATAAATAGACGATAGCATGGTAATTTTCAGTGAAATCGGTCCAAGAATAGTGAAGAAAGAAATAGTGGTAGGGGTAAATAAGCCTGTTCATAAAGTTTATCCAATGTATTTTAAAAACTTATATACCGATTTCAATTAAATTTGCAAAAGGTGCTTTTGTTATTAGGCCCTAGCCTGCCTGTGAATTTGAGCAAATTTGAAAAAGACGAAACGAAGTTATGGAGAAAAAATCTTGAAATATTAATAGTTTTGGTGTTTCTTTCTCAGAGTTAATTCATTGAACTATAGATTTGTTAACTATCAGTCACATTTCTAACACATCAAAAATCTGCTTTAAGCCGATTTTACGTTACTTTATGTTTATGCCCTATAATAGGTACTAACAGAGGGTATATTAGTTTTGTCACTCCATTTGTAACACATCGAAATAATTGTCGTAGAAAGGTTTTAATGGTATGGTTGTGTCGGGAATCAAAAGTTATATCGATTTATGCATGTCCGTCCGCCTGTATACAAGATAACTCAAAATCGCGTTATCCGATTTTGATGAAATTTAGAATGTGAGTTGCTTATTCCTTAACTTGGTATTGCATTTGAGCAAAATCGATCCAGGGGGAGCAAAGTTATAAACGAAAAACCAGGGTGACCAGAAAGTTTTGTCGTTTTTCGGATTTAATCGAAAAATTTGGGAATCAATTTTATTCAAATTAATTATGCAAGTTAATTATCTAAATAGACGATATCATGTTCAATTTCAATCAAATCAGTCCAAGGATAAAGGAGAAAGAAAAAATCCTATGAGAAAATAACCCTCTCTATAAAGTTTTTTTGATGTACTTTAAAAACTAATACAACGATTTGAATAAAATTTACAAATTAAACTTATGCTATCAGGGTCTAGGTTACCTGCAAATTGGAAGAAATTTTGAAAAGTGGAAACAAAGTTATGAAGAAAAAACCTTGATAAATGTTAGTTTTGACAGTTTTTCTGTCCCATTTCTACCATAGGGCATCAAAAAATCGGCTTTAGGCCGATTTTAAGTTACTATATGTTTTTTATTAAAAAATAGCTAAAGCGCAGTGTAATATTATTCAAATTTGGGAAATAAAAATTTAAGTAATAGCGGTGCTAATCTACATAATCTGATAAGACTGCAAAAAAAAACTTTTTTTTTATATATTGAAATTTAAATCCATTTATTATGAAAGGAAATATAAATTTTTTAAATAAGTTATTGTTTTCACACAATAGGTCTGGTTTATTTGCCACTTGCCTCTGGGGTAGAACAAATTTTTACATTGAAAACAAAAACAACAAAAGAGCAAATCCTACACTACTTTCAGAACAGGTGTAAACTATTACACCCGAATTAGTTCAGTTTTCTACCATAAAAAGTGTATTAGCTAAAAGCTTCTCATTTCATTACAATGTGGTTGCTACACAAAGCTTGAAACATTTGAATTAAAGCTTTCTCCTACTCCTGCTCCTTTTATTTGCCACTTATCCTCCTCCGGGGTAGGGTATGGCAAATAAAACAGACCTAATATCGATGAAATTGTCTTAATTTTAGGATTATAGTGCTTGTGTAAAAGTTGCGATAGACTAATCTATTTCACACAGATTCTGTCGCCAAACTGACTCTCTTATGAAAAAAATTTATAATAGCAAGATTTGCGGTTAATTTTACTCGATTGTCGGCAATTTCATCGAATTTAGAAATCCAGAGTTGGAATTGTCAAATTTTTGATTAAAACTAAATCGAATCGAAAAATATCGCTAATATAATTTTTCGATACAATTGCGGTCAAAGGAGACGTCAGGTGGCTGATATTGTTTTTGTTCACCAAATTATCAACAGCAATATAGACGCCCCTTTCCTTTTGGACAACATACATATTAATATTAATACTCGTTCTTTGAGGTCCGTTGAACTTTTTAAAGTTAAGCATCATAGAACTGACTATGGTAGAAATGAACCGATTTCCCGAATGTTACGTATTGTTAATGATAACGCTAAGGATTTCGACTTCTACCAATGCGAAAGTAATTTAAAAAAACGGTTATACTACTGTGTTCAAAAAGTAAGGTGAATTTTTAATTTAAACTTCCCGCGTTAACCGAATCGGACAAATGAATTTTTTTTCAAGTTGGTAGGACTGTTAGTGACATCTGTGACAAATTACATGTCAATATCATTATTAGTTTTTAGTTTACGCTTGGTTTTGTGAACAAAGAAAAGTGAATTTGGCGATTTTTACGATGTCGAATTTTGTTGAGCAAAGAAACGTCGCCGCTGAAACGTATCGAATGTTACAAAAGGCCTTCGGCGACGAGACTATGTCACAGAAAAATGTTTACAAGTGGTACAAAGACTTCAAAGAAGACAGAGAATGTGTTGATGACTTGGAACGTTCTGGACGACCATCGATGTCAATTGATGAGGAGCAACACATCAAGAAAATCAAAGTATTGGTGCTCCAAAATCGTCGATTAACAATTCGAGACCTTGCCGACATGCTTGCAATATCAATTGGATCAGTGCAAGCAATTTTGAAGGATTATTTGTGCCTCAGAAAAGTCAAATCGCCTTTGATGCCAAAATTTCTCAAGTTTTTCGAAAAAGAGCGTGAGTTTTTCGCCAAAAACTCCACTCATGTCGCTCCACAACCACCGTATTCGCCTGATTTAGCACCGTGTGACTTCTGGCTGTTCCCAAAGCTCAAGAGACCATTCCGGGGAAATCGTTTTGAGTCGATTGAAGAGATCAAACGTGAATCGCTACGCGCATTGAAGGCTATACCTGAGGACGACTTTCTTTTTTTTTTATTGTCTTGACTTTCGCTTGTATTAATCTGATAATAAAATAAAAAAAAAATAATTATGACCCGTCTGTCAGAATAGGAATTTTTTGAGCTGTCATAATTTTTGTAGTTGCAAATTTGTTATGACTAAAAATTTCTCACAACGCCAGAATAGGCCCGTTAATCGTTTTAATTATCATATTTTTGTGATAAAACTATGCCAACTGTTCCTATTCTGTTTTATTTATTTTTTCCACTAATTAATTGCAATCAAATGGCTTTAATTGATGATAAAAAAATGCTTATTGTTTATCAGCCGTAAAGATATAACATTTTATTAGTTTGTAAACTATAGTATATACTCTCTGGATGATCCGGCTAACAATTTTCCAAATTAAATTTAATAAGACGCTGCCACAATATTTTTTGTTTTTAATTCCTATCAAAATTTGTTTGAATCATAAAACTATATCCAACTTTTTTGAAATTGAATAACAATTCGCTTTGTGCAAAAATTAATTTTGATAAGAATTGAAAAAAAAAAAATTTATATATTTTAATCAAATAGACCTTGTTCTTTCCTTTTTTAATACAAATGAATATCTCATTTCCCAATTAACTCATATTCATTGATTAATAATTCTTTTTTTTTTTTTGCATACAAAAAAAAGGTTATCAGTTAATTATTTTTATAGGAAACTTAAAGTGTAATGTATTTCTGTTTTATTCACTTTAAAACAAATGATTAAGAACAGAAATTCTATACGAAAAAGATTAAGTTAAATCTAAATAGATAGATCGATTTATGATAAAGATTCACGTGTAAACTTCATGAATTCTCTGTACTGAACTTTTCTAAAGAAAAATTACTTCCTTTTCATATGAATTGAGTACTTGAATAAATTTGGAGTGTTTTTTTGTTTATAAAAAAGACGTGTTTATTTAGAAGAAAAGATACATTAGGTGTGTTTTTTTGGTGAAAAAATAAGGACGGCTACAGTACATTTAAACAGCCGTGGAACTGATTATTTTGCAAAAACTTGCAAACCTATGACTTTTTCATTTTCGACAGTTTGTAATTTTGAAAAATTCTACCTATTTTATTTGAAAACGAAACACCAAAAAATTACTATGAGGGCTTCTATTTATAGTTCGGGAATAGAGAAAAAACAAGCTATAGTGCGCAAACCACTATGGGAACTTCTATACATATAGATCAAATTATTTCATACAACAATTTATGATTTATTTTATACAAAAATTTCGAAGTTTTGTCCGAGCACCCAAAGTTATGCTCCAAATTTCATACAAAAAAATGAGCAAAGCAAACCATAGTAGTGAATTTACATTTTCTCTATATCGGCCGGACGACTATGGAACTTTCCCGATAATGTCATCAAATATTCATTTCAGTTCTCCTATTCTAAGTGTACATTCCAAGTTTCATGAAAATGTGACTAGTATTGGCCGAATTATGAAGGTTTTTTTATTTTGCATTCCCGTAACCCCCACAGAGGGGAGTCGCATTCTATCTTTTCAGTTGGCCTATCCAGAATGTTTACACTAAGTTTTAAGAAAATTGGCCCATTATTCAGTGAATTCTTGAAGTTTTTCTATTTCAGCCCCCCACAACCCCCCATCGAGGGAGACATTTTGTCTTTTCAGTTTGCTCATCCCAAATGTGCATTCCAAGTTTCACTAAAATCCGCCGGTTATTGACCGAATTATTAAGGATTTTTTATATCACCCTCCCTCAACCCCAGCCGAGGGGGACGCATTCTATCTTTTCACTTGCACTATCCAGAATGTACACACCAAGTTTAAAGAAAATCTGCCTATTATTGAGTGAATTATTGAATCTTTTCTTTTTTTAGCCCTCCACAACCCCCCCCCCCCCGCGGGGAGACATATTTTATTTTTCCACTTGGTCCATCCCAAACGTACGTTCGAAGTTTCATTAAAATCCGACTATTATTAACCGAATTAGGGAAGTTTCTATATTTCCACAACATTTTTTTAAAAAAGTTTTGCGCATTAGTGTTGCCAGATGTAAATTCCGTTGAAAAGTTAATATGTTCTGACTTAGATCCTAGTACACAAACTGTGCAAAAATGTATTTTTAGACAGTGTTGCCATAGTCGAATATGGCCCTAAAACTAATCAGATCTAAGTTAGGATCAAATACATGAACTGTGTAAATTTTATCGAAATTGGCCCAACAGTTTAGTCTGAACCGTGCGGACAAAATTTTGTCGTTTTTAGACAAAAAATGCGTTACCAAATAGTGTTGCCATATATTAATTTCGCCCAAAATCTAACACCATCTGGCATTTGATGCAACACCAAAATGGTGAAAGTTTCATGGAAATCGGACCATCCTGTCAGATTTTATTAACGTTTTATAAAAGCGGACGGACGAACGAACGGACATGGGGCTAATTATTTTTGACGAAACGGATTTTGCACTTATTTTCATCTTCCTAGCCCTTCTAGATCAAAAGTTAGGTTTTCGCACGATTATTGTACTTTCCTATAAACATTCGTTTATCAGGAAAGTAAAAATCCGAATTTTGTTCGGCAGCTATCCGAAGTTGTAATCGGATTCAATTGATTTTTGGATACAATTGTTCTTTCATTTAAAAAGTGTATCATGCCAAATTTAATTAGTTGCCACTATGTCGTCTGGTCAGGTAAAACATCCCATCCACGTGCTTTCAACGTTTCCTTCATAGATTTTGGAATATATGCATGACGAACTCTTATCATGTTGGAAAGTCACCTTATCATGCTTTTTTGCAATGTAATGCAATACTCGGTTTAGGTTGATTAATTGTAGGTACCGATCAACATTAGTGGTTTCCCTAGGTTTAATCAACTTCAAATTTTTGTCAACTGATGTTATTTGTCTTTCAAATAAAATCGTTTAAATCAATGTCTCTAAGTTTCATATAGAACATGTTTATCATAAGCTAGCTTCCCCTACCAAACGATAACTTTCAGTGTTATTTTGTTTATATTGCACCAAAAAAGTAACTCGTCCCACAAATGCTGCTCTGTTAGCACAAAAGTCGATAGTTTCAATTCAATAAATAACTGTGATTTTTACACTTCAACTAAATTTCATATACTAAATATTTAAGTTTATTTGATAGTACATTAGCTTTCAAATAATATGATTAACGCCACTTCTTAAACAAAACTCAAAATTAATGCAAGTACCCAACACATAAATGAACAGACTCATAGCCGTACTGGTAGAAAAAAATCGGTTTGAGATCACAGCGAATTGGCCGGCCAATTTATGTATGAGTAAATGGATATTGCGGCTATTCCAATGTTATGTCTAAAATATATAGGACAGTATACGAAAGATTAAAATAAAATATATTTCAGAGTTACAAACTAGCTAAAATCTTATTAATCTCATCCCACCATAACTATTTAGAGCAGAGATGCAAACCGGTTTCTTTGAACCGCTTTGAACTGAACCAAAACCACTGAACCATCGAAATTTTCCGAACGAAAAACAAAATCAAAACCAAACCACTTTTAAAATGATTCGGTCGAACCAAACCAAAATCAAACCAGTTTTAAAATTAATACTTGAACCGAACCATAAACCGAAGTTTTTCTATTGGTTTATGGTTCGGTTCAACAGAAAAAATTTGTCCTAAAATTTACATTTTCCTTTTAAAAAAACTAAAAAAGTCTACTACATTTTCTTATAAAAACTATGGTTAATCAACATTCAACAGTTTGCCAATTTTCAAATTTGTTTTTAACGAGTAATTAAACACGACATAGTTTTTCATTTAGTGAAATCATAATTAAAATAAAAACAGAAACAAGCTCAAGAAGGAAGAATATACTTAAAATTAAAAGATATAAAATTCATATCTAATTGACAAATGTAAGCAAGTCTGTATATTTTTGAGTTTAATAATAATTTTTTTAGTACTACCCAAAAGAAAATGTCAGGCAACAAAGATAAAAAATATCCGGTTTTTTAAAAAAATTTGTTTGTGATTCAATAACAAATAGCAGTAAGTACAATGAATGCTGTATTGTTATGACAAATAATAATCCAAAAAATTTAATGCGGCATCTTGAAAAAAAGCACTCCGAATCCTACGACATAATTGACACGAAGCGAACAAATAAAACAGCTGAAAAAAATTGGCCAAGCAAATCTGCATTGGCTTCCTTCGTTTCTGTAACAACAACTAAGAAAAAAGACATATTTGTTCTGAACCTAAACCAAAACCAAAAATTATGCAGTCTTTAAACCAGAACCAAACCAAAACCAAATTTTGAAATATTTAGAAACCAAAACCAAATCAAAAACCAAAAAGAAGGCTTATGCTTAAACCAAAACCGAACCAACTGTAAAAAAGTCTTGGTTTGCATCTCTGATTTAGAGTGAATATGTAGGCTGTAACGAAAACTTTACTTTACCGGCCTAACAAATAATTTCAGTCGGACATGGGGGTGGTTCTTTAACACGACGTATGGGGAAAGTAATTGTACAATTTTTAGGAATGAGTTTTTATCAGCTCAAGAACAGCATATCGGACATGTGCCGGCTGTGTTTACTTTCAAAATGGAAAATGGAAGTGTTATTTGCAGAGATACAAACCAATACTTTTTCTACAGATTGTTCGGTTTTGGTTTGGAGACAGCATATTTTGTTTGGTTTCGATTCTGGTTTTGGTTCGTAAATTTCGGTAGTTCAATGGCTTTGGTTCGGTTCAGTTTGAATCTCTGGTTATTTGATTCCAGCTAGACTTTTGGGAATTCTTTGACTGACGCAAGCGTTTATGTTAATCTTTTTGGACGGAATTCGTAAATATTCAAATTGGTTTTATATAAAATATAATTTTTGTATTAATAAAAAGTTTTTAAAAGTGAAATTTGTGACGTCCTTTATTGGTGAGATTTCATCGTAAAACAAAACAAGTTTTTCCTATGAAACTCAAATTTATATATGTAACATACGTCATAAAAATTCCGCTATAACTTGACGTATTTTAACGTAGTAGATGACCCAAAAGTTGGTAAGAACCTGTTGTTGGTTTTGTTTTCATGTTTCCAATTCTTCACAGTCTTTCATATAAAAAAGTACTTAAATATCAATTTGTTATCAGTCAATTGAATTAAGTTTCTTCCAATGAATTTTTTTTACTAGAATGGAATAATTTCATTGAATTTATATGAATTTTTTTTTCTTTTTATTTGTAATTTCATCTAAAAATAGGAAATTGAAATTGATTTCACCTGTCCGATATTTATTGATTAGATTATTTTCAATTTCTTGTTCGTTTATTTTCCAAAAATTTTAAATTATATTAAACAAATTTTCATCTTCTTTCTGAGTGTAAAAATTAATTTATTTAGATTTTAGAATTTCCATTTAATTCACTTTTGTTATATTATTCAATTTAATTTTCGAAAGAAAATCCATGAAAATGTATTAATTAATTATTTCTTTTCATATATTTAATTTTAATATTTTCCATTTTCCATGTTTACAAACATTTTTCACATTAAAAATGTATTCGTACTTTTGTTTGTTTTTTGTTTGAGGTGAAAATCTTGTTTAATGGGCTTACAAGTATCGAAGTATAAATATGTAATTGTAAAATACCCAAAGCTAGCAAAGCAACCAGAATCAAGTATAGGGTCTTTCATTAAGGACATAACAAGAAAAGTTTCGGCGCTTCAAATGGTCAAGTGGCTACAGTTCTTGAGTCAATTTGATTTTGTAAGGGTGTAAGCCAAGATCTTTTCGCAAAATACGCCACAATGACGTTTGAGATATGCCCAATTCTTGAGAACGACGTGAAATGGACTGATTTGGCTCATTTTGAATTGATTCACTTACGGCTGCGATATTTTCATTGCTGCGAGCGGTACGACGTCTCGTTGGCACTGGAACATCCAATAGTGAAAATGTTGATTCGAATTTATCCACTATAGCACACACAGCCTGTCAAGTGGGACGATTATTACGGCTCTTAAAGTTGCGACCACCGACTCGGAATTTCGGTAGTAATTTTTAATAATTTCCAAGCGTTGTTCGTTCGTGAACTTTACCATGATGAAAATGTTTACCTTAATCTACGTTTTGACATTGACAGGTCATTATTAATGTTTAAGGGTGCGTTCATATAAAGATACACCATTGTTATGTCCCTATTAAAAGACCCTATACAAAGAAAAAAAACAAAGTAATTGAAAATCGGCATATAGCCGATTTTTTGATGCCCTATGGCAGAAATGGGACAGAAAAACTGTCAAAACTAACAATAATTCATGGTTTTTTCTTCATAACTTTGTTTCCTCTTTTCAAACTTTCCTCTTATTTGCAAGTAACTCTAAAAGCATAAATTTAATCTGCAAATTTTATTCAAATCGGTGCATTAGTTTTTAAAGTACATCAAAAAAACTTTCTTCTCCTAGGATTATTTCTTTTTCCATTATCTTTCGACCCATTTTACTGAAATGTAACATTGTATCGGCTATTTATGTATGGTATTTAACCAATATAATTAATTTAAACAAAATTGCTTAACAAATTGTTTAATTAAATTCAAAAACCCACATAAAAAAACGACAGAACTTTTTGATCACTCTGGTTTTTGCTTAATAACTTCGCTCCCTCTCTGTCGATTTTGCTGAAATGTAGTACCAAATCCAGTTAAGGTAACCAACTTATATTCTAAATTTCAACGAAATCGGACGACTCGTTTCCGAGTTATCTTGTATACGGACGGACGGACGGACATGCATAAATCGATATAACTTTTGATTCTCTACAGTCTACACAATCATACCCTTGAAACTTCTACGATAATTGTTTCGATATGTGTTACACACTTAGTGACAAAATTAATATACCACCTGATAGTACTTATCATAACGCATAAAAATGAAGTTTTAAGGATATATCATGAAAATTTCACTCTGTTCCTGTAGATTAGAATTCTAAGGGTTCGAGCACAATACTTCAAACTTTAAGAGGCTACATCTGTCTAGAACAGTGTTTCCCAACGTGGGTCCCAAGCCCCACAGGGGGGCAATTTGATTGTTAAGGGTGGCAATTCGAAAATGGACATGACACGAGTTTAACCCTTTCGCTCCAGGCCATTTAAATGAAATGCTACATTTCGGTGCCAAATTTAGTTTCTGAAGTGAACAATTCAATTTTTTAATATTAAAACTTATGTATGTTACATAGGGGGGAAGCATACGAATTTTAGAAAGGGTAAGATTGGGCATGGCACAAAAAGGTAGCTAAGGTGGGGCATGGCACAAAAAAGGTTGGGAAACACTGGTCTAGAATATAAAATTTTATATTTTTACATTTTTAAAAAGCTTTAAGTTTCAAGAAAATGTATGTTGGACCCCTTAAGAAAGTTTCTTATCTAAGAAAAATAATGTTGAATATGATTGGAAATATATAATTGTAATTTTTGTTTTACAAATTAATATTATTATATGAATTTTATAAATAGGATTCAAAATGTCTTTGTGGGATCAAATTGCTAGCAGAGAGCAGCTATTAACATTTATGAATACATATTATGCTGAAAAATGTCAAGCAGAAGTTCGATATTTATTTGCAGTATGGATTGAAGCTAAAATAATGTAACTTTCTTTATTATATTTATGTAAATGAAAACAAAAATAAGATTTGTTGTCTTTTTAATCTAACAGGTCAGAAAAAAATGTCACAACAAATGAAGCAACATTTGAACAAGCTGCTATTAGTTTTGTTGAAGGATTACTAAATGAAATGCGAAATTATACATCAATTGATCAACAAGGAAAACTTCAATTGGAACAAATATCAAAAACTATCGGACAATATCCTCCTGTTGAATTTTATAGTCATTTAAGAAACGGTCTCGAACGTGAATTACAATTGATTGATGCTCTTCGAAAAGGAAATTCAGTTGTCGGTAGTGTTGGTAATATAAATGGTATCGGCACCGGTTCAATTGTTGAACAGAACGATGATATTTATAAAGTTGGACCAAGAATTCAAGAATTACAACAACAAACCACATATAGTAGTCAAGAAGTGAATAATTTTCGTTTGAATTGTGAAAAATTACAAATTGAATATAATGATTTTAATCGTTCCGATTCACTTGGAATGAATGCTCAACAAAAAGATGTTTATCTAGCATCTATTAAAACAAAATTAGATGATGATTATAGAATAATTGTTGCCCATAAAATGACTTTAACAAGTGGTTTTAAGCGAATTATTGAAAAATACGATGAAGTTCAAACCTGTGTTGTTGATAAAGAATTAAAAAATTGGCAAAGAAATCAAGCGTTAGGCGGTAATGGTGCACCATATATTGATAATCTTGATACAATACAAAGATGGATTGAACATTTGGTTGAAATTATATGCAAATTTCGTAATCAAATTAATATGATGATTACAATTACGACACAATGCAATTTTAATTTAGGTGATATTTCTGAATTACGAGAAATCTTTCAACATGTTAAAAATGAACAAGAACGTTTAATTTTATCAGCATTCATTGTTGAAAAACAGCCACCACAAGTCATGAAAACAAATACAAGGTAAAATATTATCAAATATATACATTTTGTCAAAAAAGTATCCGGAACTTATTAATAAAACTCAATATGTTCAATTAATCATCAAAATTTATTTTGTCTCCTTTAAAACAGTCCCAGTTGATGCGATACACATATGCCAACGATTAATTCAATCGTCGAAACACTTCTTATATGCATTTTCCGGTATAGCCTCCTAATTTTTTTTTATGGCTTCACTCGATTCTAAATCTGTTCCACGAAGTGGTAATTTTAACAGGGGGTACAGGAAAAGTCACAGGGAGCCATATCTAGCGAATACAATGCTTGATCGATGTTGACATATATTGAGTTTTGGGTCAAAAATCTCCGCACAATGTGTGGGACGGCGTATTATCGATGCAAAATCCAAGAATTGTTCTTTCACGAATCTGGCCTTTTCCGGCAAACATTCTCTCTCAAAGGCTTCATAACGCCAAGATATTATTGTTTGTAAATTGTTTGCCCCTCTGGGAGAAATTTCGTGTGGACTACACTATGACAGTTGAGTAAACCAATCAATTTTCGAATGACGTTGGTGTTTTTTCGGTTTGCGCTTGTTATCGAAACGCCATTCCCTAACTTGTTGGCTAGTTTGCATGTTAAACTCATAAACCCGCGTCTCGTCATCCGTTATGATGCGTTTCATGGATGTAGGATCCAAATCGGGTTGTTGAAGCATGTCTCTAACAACTTCTTTTTCAAACAAATTTAAGAAAAATCGCAGAGCACACTTGAACTTAACTAATAAAACCAACAATTGTAACAATTAGGTAAATTTTGTACCAATTTAACTGCATACTCATACTTTTTACGTGGGATTTTTAAATGAACAATTCCCGATACTTGTTTGACAGAATATGTTGGGTGGGCAACAAAGTAATAGCCGATTTTTTTTATAGAAATATGAAACATTCTTTTATAATTATTAAATTTTATTCAATAACATAATTTCCATTTTGATATTTTTCTGGTAAAACCATTATGCCATCATTGTAGAATTTCTGAGATTTCGATGCGAAAAACTCAACCAAGTGGTTTTCACAGGCCTCTTGAAATCAGTTTTGCACCATTAAAGGAATTCTGCAGAGACCGAAACAAATAGTAGTCGGATGGAACAAGGTCCGGACTATACGGTAGTTTCGTCAAAACTTCCCAGCCAAGCTCTCTCGATTTTTGCCTAGTCATTAAATATGTGTGTGGTCTGGCATTGTCATGATGGTAGACGACGCCTTTTCTATTGATCAATTCTGGCGACTTTACCTCAATTGCGTGCTTTAATCGCATTATTTATTGACAGTAGAGAGTGGAATCAATCGTCTGGCCAGGTTGGAGCAGTTCATGATGCACGATTCCCTTCCATTTCCACCAAACACAAAGTATTACCTTACGTGGCATTAGTCCCGGCTTTGCCACCGTTTTTACAGATTCATTCTTCTTGGACCACGATCTTTTTCGCACATTATTGTCGTATGTGATCCACTTTTCATTACCCGTTATCAATCTTTTCAAAAATGGCTCGATTTCGTTTCGTTTCAGCAGCGATTCGCAGATGGAAGTTCGGTCCATTAAATTTTTCACTGTTAATTCATGTGGAACCCAAATAACGAGCTTCTTTTTGTATCCAGCCTTAAGCAAATGGTTCAAAACTGTATTTTAATCAATCTCTAGTTCCTCAGCAATGTCATAAGATGAAATGTGCCGGTCTTCCTCAATTTTTTGGAGAATTTCATCGACTTTTACAATGATTGGTCTACTAAAGCGCAGCGCATCTTTAACGTCTAAATTTCCAGAGCGGAAACGAGAAAAACAATAAATTTGCTGCTGTTTTTGATAGAGCATCTTCACCATAAACACTACCAATTTTTGCACAAGTCTGCGAAGCTTTGTCGCCTTGGTCGAAATGATATTGTAAAACACATCGAATTTTTCAGAATTTTGGCTCATTTTCAAAACCCAATTACCGCAATTGCTTCTGACTGAATTTCAGATTTTTTTTTTTTTTTTTTTTATAAATATTCTATGAAATGTCATCTTTGAAGCGCGCTATAATATAGCTTGATAGGGTTAGAACTACTGAAGTTATGCGACTTTAAAGCAATGTTTTGAAAAAATCGGCTATTACTTTATATATATATATATATAAGTAATAATATTAATTAGTTTTCTTTCTTAGATTTGCTGCTACCGTAAGATGGTTAATTGGACCACAATTAGGAATTAGTATGGCAAATCCAACTGTTGAATGTATTATTCTTTCAGGTTTGTGATTTTGAAATAATAAAAATGAATTTTTGTTAAACTATTTTGATAATAATATATTAGAGGCCCAAGCTCAAAGACATTGCGCCCAGAGACAAATGAGTGAATCAACACCACATTCTTCTGGTGAAATTTTAAATAATGTTGGAAGTATGGAATTACAACAGCAAACAAGACATTTCGCGGCTAGTTTCAGGTATTTTTCCCTATTATTATAAATATGAGTTTGTTTTTATGCGTTCTGTTTATAGAAATATGCAATTAAAAAAAATTAAACGTGCTGAAAAGAAAGGAACAGAAAGTGTGATGGATGAAAAGTTTGCTTTACTTTTTTATACGACATCTGTTGTAAATGATTACAGAATTCGAGTATGTTTTATTTATTTATTAATTATTAAAAAATGATCTAATAATAATATAAATAAATTGTGTTTTCCAGGCATGGACATTATCTTTACCGGTTGTAGTTATTGTTCATGGAAATCAGGAACCACAATCTTGGGCAACAATAACATGGGATAATGCATTTTCGGAAATAAATCGTGAACCATTTCAAGTTCCTGATCGTGTTTTATGGTCGCAACTTTCGTGTGCTTTAAATACAAAATTTGCATCACAAACTAAACGTGCACTATCTGAAGAGAATATGCACTTTTTATGTAAGAATTCTTCTTTTTCTCTCTCGAGAGAGGATGATTTTTAAATAATATTAGATTGAGTCCTAAATAGCTTCCGTTTTTTTTATCAGACATTTATTTTTGCTTTCATTAAATAACAAAATTATATCAATTTATTATGTATTCATCACTATTGTGGTGTGACCTCCCATCATCCTGGCAGCTTATCAATTCCTTCTTTGTAAAATGTGGTTTGTTTGGACTGGAAGAAATATTCGACAGCCTTACTGAGTTGCTCTTCAGAATTGAAGGTTTTTCCATTCAAAAAGTTTTGTAAGGAACGGAAAAGTTGAACGGAGTAAGGTGAGTGTGATAAAACAGATCATCCAAGCTCAAACATTTTTTCTTGAATCATTGAGCTGTATGTGGTCGTGCATTGTCGTGTAAAAGAATGACATTTTTGAGATTGACGAGTGCAGGACGCTTTTCATGGATTTTATCTTTACTCTGCAGTGATGGTGATGTATTCAATCTTTCTGCTATATCTCTTGTTGATTGACGTCGATTTTGCTCCAATATTGCCTTTAATAGGTTGTTAAGGTCGGAAGGACTTCCTGCTCTCGGTTCGTCCTTTAAAGTCGTATCTCCAGAGCGGAATTTGACAAGTTGTAACTGCCCGATCGGTTATTAGTCCTTCAGCGTATACACTGTATATTCGTTCAACTCTCTCCTTAGCACTATTGCTCCACTTTTTCTCTCTCCACTTGGAGGTTTAGGAACAACAGTTTAATGAAATGTGCACCAGACAGTTATCAGAAGACTAACTGAACCCTTATCTATTTATTTAGTGAAAGCAAGAATTCTTTTGTGGCGGTGACTCATAATGGGTAGATACAAATAATAGATTCTACCTAGCTGCATCGAAAGTTATTTATGACTCAATCTAATAGTATAATTTCATTTTGTTCTTTTCAGATGAGAAAATCGTTCGTGGTGATATAATTGGGGATCATAAAGATTATGTATCATGGGGACAATTCTGTAAAGAACCATTACCTGATCGAACATTTACATTTTGGGATTGGTTTTTTGCTATTATGAAATTAACCAAAGATCATTTATTAGGACCATGGCAAGCAGGACGTATTATTGGTTTTATTAATAAAAAGAAAACAACAGATGAGATATTAAAACAATGTCCAGCTGGAACATTTTTATTACGATTTTCCGACAGTGAATTAGGTAAGTCATTTGGATTTTTTAAAATAGAAAAATAATTTTTTTTAAAAATATAAAATTCCTATTCAAAATTAATGTAGGCGGAATTACAATTGCATGGGTCAATGAATGTTCAAATGTTTATATGCTGCAACCATGGACGGCAAGAGATCTAAATGTTTTAGGTCTTGCTGATCGAATTCGTGATTTGGATCAATTGAGATTTTTATATCCAAATATTAATAAAGATGAAGCTTTTAGAGATTTTTATCCACCTGTGACGGGTAAGATTTTATCTCGTTTATTTTTCTTTACCAAATCTTTTTTTTTTTCAGAGATGCAAACCAAAAAATTTTTTGCAGGTGGTTCGGTTTTCGTTTAAGCATACATTTTATTTCTGGTTTTTGGTTTGGTTTCTAAATATTACATAATTTTTTGGTTTTGGTTCAGGTTCAGAACAATTATATCTCTTTTTCTTATTTGTTGCGACAGAAACGAAGAAATCCAATGTCAATTTGGCTTGGCAAATTTTTTTCAGCTGTTTTATTTCTTCGCTTCGAGTCAATTATGTCGTAGGATTCCGAGTGCTTTCTTTTATGATGCCCCATTAAATTTTCTTTGCATAAGCAATTAAATCCAGTTGAAATTTTTTTTGACAAATCACTAAAAAAACTGCTATTGCTTTTTATGTAATGATGTGAATTTTTTTTTAGGCAAATTAATTGCTTTTCAAATTTCCAAAGTGTCTATAATTTGCCTATTATAGGAAATTGTCAATAAATAAATATTTAACGGATTTAACTTTTTTTGCTTCTGTATCTGGATTTAACTGCTTTTGTAAATGTTATTGATGGATAAGTCTCATTGAACACAGTAGCATAACAACTTAAATTACCATTTTCTTTCCCTCAACGCCGTAGTGAAGCTCGAGCAAACTTTCCACATCATTTATCTTTACCGGTTTAACATGATTTCCTTTGGGAACATCAGAAAGTCTGATACTATTTAATGATTTCCATTTTTTAGTGATTCAAATTCATACAACGGCTACCCTTGAACTAAAACAGATTTTCAATTACAGAATGTGGTTTAAATTGAAAGAGCATGCCAAGACATATTCAAGGATATAGCTGCTTTTGTTACTGTAATTTGTGGCACCCAACTTTCAAACATGGATTTATGTGTTATTGCAAATTAAATACGGCGGGTATGGATTTAATTCTTTTGCACATGAATCCTGAACAGTTTTGACTGCTTTTGCTTGGTTCTGTACCAATATTTCAATCACGAATTTATAATGTTTTTCATATTTTTGGCATCTGTAGAACATGTTTGTTTGATAGCCAATGAGTACAGTTTTCTAGAGATACCAAAAACTCAACTTTTGATTTTTATTTTTGCAAACCAGACGACTTAATTTTAAACTGGTTTTGGTTTTGGTTTGGTTCGACCGAATTATTTTAAAAGTTGTTTGGTTTTGGTTTTGGTTCGGTAAATTTCGATGGTTCAGTAATTTTGGTTTGGTTCAAACAAACCGATTTGCATCTCTGATTTTTTTATCTAATATTTTTTATTTATTTTATTTTTGTTTGTTTGTTTGTTTGTTTAGAAGAGAAACGTGGTACGGGTGGCTATGTTATTAATAAAATTAAAGCAACCATCCCTGAAATGAATCATCAGTATAGCAGCTATCCAAATACACCTCAACATAATATGCAATCACCGAATCCTACTAGAGATATGACATCATCAATGTCAAGGTAGATAATTTTTTTTCTTTATCATTTAATCTAACAAATTACTTATTATTATTTAATTCATCCGCTGTATAGAGAGAAATAATATAATTATAATAAATAGAAAGGTTTAATAATTAATATTACCAATGAAACTCATTTTTAACTAATTAGATGCTTCTTTATTTTTGTATTATTACAGCTTCCAGAATAGCACCATAATGCATCTATAAAAAAAATATATAGATTTTAGTTTAAAAAAAAAAAACTAGAAATATAATTTAAAAAGAAAACTATTTAAATAAACACAGTAAAAGTATTAACTCAAATATTAATCCATACATTTCGTATTTTTACTAAAATCGTATTTTAAATTCTTGATGAATAAAAACATAAATTTTTATTAACCGGCCTCAATATACTAATTATAAACTAATTATAATAATAAAAAATAATAATAATGAATGTTGTGTGTATGTTTTGAGAAAATTTAATGTTTGTAGATGTTTTATCATCTAATTGATTGTTGCATGTCTATTTTTAGTGTTTTTAAATGGTATATATTTGTAATTTTATTAGTTCTCAAGAAAAAAAAAAAAATTCATTCAAATAATAATATTCAATACGAGGTATGATAAAAGAAATTTACTAGAAACACACATATAGTATAGATACCATAATTTAAGAATACCATGTGCTATTACCATATGTGTACCACTTTATAACATTTCAAAAAATGAAGTATAAATATGATAATGAAATGGTATACGCTATACTACAGTATTGATACCATAGTATGTATACTATATATGTGTCTCTCGGTACCAATCGCATTCTGAGTTCTTGTTAGAGATGCATGATGAAGATAGTCGCGAATTTGAGAGTAGATTAAAACAGTTTTTAACATATTCATTCGAGTTCAATATGTAAAAATTAGGGAATGGTTTGATTAACTGATTAATTGAGGAATCAAAATTTGCTCAATATTTTGATTATTCAACCGAAAACTGATTGTTTAAAAGAAACAAAACAAAATAAATTTTCGGGAGAGAAATCCTATGAGAATATATTTTGAATAATTTTTAAATGAAATGTGAAATATTAATATATACCATATATATTTTTAAGAGAATTTACGCTTTCTCTTTTTCTTTTATATAAAAATTTACTTTTCTTTCTAAATTGTTATTTTTACAGCCAAATTTTGACGCTTGGCTATTATAATAGAAACCAATTAATCTGTTTAAAACCAACAATTAATCAATTAATCACTTACAATCGAAAACCAATTAATCAACCATTCCCTAGAAATATGAAATAACAAGTGAATGTGAAAAATGCATAGTTTTTCCTGAAACAGATGAATATCTTGATTGTTTGTACCTTAAGATACCGATTAAAAACATGTAAATGTAAATTTCCAGTTGCTCCCTAATGGTAATATTTCGAAAATTCTCATGTGGCGAAGTATATTTAGATCCAAAAAATAATGTACAAAACTACAACAATTTATTTCGGAAAGTTTTTGGCCATATTGTTTTTTGTACATTTGACATTTTTTGAAACATAAATAACAACATAATTCTGCCTATTCTGCACACACATTTTATGTTATGTTATGTTAGATTTGACGTAAAAGAATGTTTTTCGTCAATTTCGTATTCTGCATACAAATTTTATTTTATGTTCAAGTATTTTCTTATTTCATATAGAGCAAATCTAAAATGATCTGAATAAGTCAAGTTACAATCAAATTACAGGCAGAAAGAACCAGATACTGGGAAATTCAACCAAGACTAAGGCAGGCCAAGGATCTCCTTGGAGAATTCAACCCCCAGAGATTCAAAGCCTTTATTAGCACTAATAGGAAGAATATAAGAGTTCTGACAGGAATTCTTACAGGACACTGCAGACTCAAAGCACACCTCAAAAAACTAGGACTTGAAAGGGATAGCACCTGCAGATTCTGCGAGTGGGACGACGAAACCCCAATGCATATTCTCTCCTACTGTGAGGCATTACTCCGTAGGAGAAGAAAACATCTCGGGGCATATTGCTTCTCTCCAAGCGAGATACAATCTCTCAATCCACTCCGGATACTAAAATTCCTAAGAGAAATAGGCCTGGAGGAGGTGTTGTAGAATGGGAAATTAACCTAACTATTGCACCAAAGAAAAAGGGGGTACAATAGATATTAAGGTCGCAGTACAGGAACACCCTAAAATTAAATCTAATCTAATCTACAATATTTTAGAAATTAGTTGAGCGCATTTGCCAGAAATTTGAACGAGCATTAAAAAAAAGAGAAATATTTTCATTACATACATTTCATCGGTTGTTCTAACCAAAATGTACATTCCAAGATCTATGAAAATCCGCCTATTATCGACCGAATTATTGATGCGTTTCAAATTTTCATTACGCTTCTATTCTCCAATATGCAAAGTTACTCTACGGTGACATAAGAAGTTTCACTTCAAAAATATGTATACAATCAGACATATTTAAATAATAAAAGCATTTCAAAATATTTATATTTTCAATACAAAATATTTGAAAAAAATTTAACCTCACTTTTCTAAACCTAAAATATCCCATAAAAGAATTTTTGCAGAATACAAAATTTGAAAATATTTTAGAAACCATTTTTAGAAATAAGGGGAAATTAATCTATATATAAATAGGCAAACACAAAAATTTACCTCCCTTTTATTCGTATTCTAACAAAAGATGTGGCTTAATATATATTTCAATCGAAAGGTATTGATGAGGAGAAGTGTTTAAGCACAAAAAGTATGTTGATATATGGTCATTGAGCCAGGTTGGACAGGTAAAAGTTTCCCATATATTTATATGGGAACAACAACAAAATATATGGCATACAGTTGTGTGCATTACGAATTTGTGTAATGAGGGAGTGGAATTTAGAAGATTTTTGATTCAGAATTATATAGAAAACAGCTCTTTATTTTTCTGGACCAAATTCAAGAAAGCAACTGAAAAAAGCATTGATGTTTGGATTTGTAAATAAATAAGTATGAGAATAAGAATATCATATTGAAATTCACAAGTTTAGCTTTTAATTATTGCAATCGATATTTTAATTTCCATTTTATTAGGTCGAATTTCGACCAATGAGCGATACTAGTATAACATAAAATAACATAAAAAATCGCAGAATAGACCCAAATATCTAAGAAACAAAATAATGCACTACACACTAATCGGCTATTCCAGATAAGTCTCTCCAAGAACTTCTTGACTGCACGTTACACCTCGTATATCAATGCGATTTCATTGTCTCCGAATAACACAAAATTGGTTTCAATTTTGTACAAAAATTAATCGTTTTTTAAATAACATATCAAATTGGTTTTAAAAATTTGTATTTTCATGAAATCCGCATTGATATTTATTTCATGATTTTTTTTTAAATAGCATCTGAAAGAATTGATTTTTTTTTCTAGTTTATATTAGACGTAGTAAAATTATATTATTGTAGTTAAAAAAAAATATAATTTAAAAACAAAAAATACGTAAAAAAAAACGCACAGAAAAAAGTATTATTTATAAATTATGAATTTTCTTATTTTTACTTCTCCTATAGCGATGCATTTTTCCAAAACAACGCAAATATGGTTGATTTTTCGATATTTTCAATGGATGATATCCCAAGAATGGAATAAAAAGAAAATTTGATATTTTAAATAGAAGAAGAAAAAAAAAAATAAGATTTAATATAAGAAATGAGAAAATTATTAAAACTATGAATGTTTATACGTCCAAAAAAAAAAAAGAAAAATTAAAAAAAATTGATTAAAATAAATATATATATATATTTACATTTTATATATAAATACTTAAAAGAAAAACTACGTACAACGAGATATTTTATTGAATAATATAAAAAATATATAAAAGATTTTATATATTTAGAATATTTACAAAAATAATTAACGAAAAAGATTAAAGATGAGAGAAAATATAAAACAAACTATTTTGGTGATATTTTTGTGAAAAAGAAATAAAATTATATTAAACCAAATTGAAAAAAACCACAGAGAAAGGAGGCGCAAAACATTTATTTCAAAATGCATTTCTAGCTATTTCCTTCCATATTATATTGCATTGGGTATGTATAATGTTTATTATTATTATTATAATTATTATTAGTAAAGATTATTAAACAAAATGTTATTAAAAAGAAAATATTATTGTTATGTAAATTTATACATCATAAAAATATGTTGTGTAATCTCTTCTATTTGACATTAATTAATTTTTGAAATGGATTTTGCATGATTTTTTTTAGTTTTTAGTTCTTAAAATTTTTACATCCAAATTCAAATGTATACGACGGCGGCCGAGTAAGAGGCAATTATTTTTTAAAGATTTGTGTATTAAAATGAATAATTTATACATTAAAACAATTAATTTGTGTTTTTAAAAAAAATTAACCTTTTACACAGGGTCTACATTAGCTTTTATTTTTGGTATACCAGCAAAACTGGTTGCTAAAAAGCTAGTGTAGACTACGCTAGTATACCAATTTTTCTGGTATGACAATTCTGGTATACCATTTTCGTAGACAGCGCTGGTATACCAATTTTTGACATTTGCATTTAATAAAATGGCGGAAACTAAATTTTTGCGGAGTGATATTATCAAATTGATAAATATGTTTCGAGAAAAAGAAGAAATATATAGAAGGATTGATTTTAAAAAAAGGGCATGTGAAGATATTGCCACAGAATTGAATTCGACACATTAGATCTGTTTTATTTGCCACTTGCTTGAGTAGAGCAAATTTTTACATAGAAAACAAAAACAACAAAAGAGCAAATTCTACACTACTTTCAGAGCAAATGTAACTATTACACCCGAATTAGTTAGTTTTCTACCATAAAAAGTGTATTAGCTTCTCATTTCATTACAATATGGTTGCTACACAACGCTACAAACATTTGAATTAAAGCTTTCTCCTACTCCTGCTCGTTTTATTTGCCACTTAAGCTGCTCCGGGGTAGGGTATTGCAAATAAAACAGACCTATTAAAGCCAATATTTTGGCTATTTTTATTTTCTCTTCTCGGTACAACGGCATTACAGATACTGAATTGGCATACCAGTATTGGCCCACGTAAAAAAAACTGGTAGTATTTTATTTCTGGTAAGCCAGCTGGTATACCAGAAATAAAAGCTAATGTAGACCCTGTGTTAGTAGCATCAAATTATGTGTCGCCTGGCACGTCATGTGTTTCCAAAATGGTGCAACCTAAAAAATACTGTCAGCTTACGAAAATAATAAACAAGTCGGTTTATATTATTGCTAGTAATTTGATACGTGTTCGCTTCGTTCGCTAGCTTTACTTAAGAATTCATACTGACTGGTGTGTCAAATACTATATATTGCATATTTATTTATTTAAATGGAAATCTAATGTAATGCACATTTTTTTAATGATCACAATAAATGCCCATTATATGTTGAAATTGTGATTTTTTAATTTTCAAAATATGATCATAGAATTTTGGTATTTAATTCCATCCATAATATTTTAAAGATCATTAAAAGAAATGAAAAAGTAATTAACGAGATAAAAATGGGCTCAAACAATTTTAAACAATTTTATATTTTAATCTTTTTACTTTTGAGAGGTTTAAAAGGCGTCGAACAGTAATTAACCTTAAACATTTCTTATTTTGTTAGACTTTAATCTGTCGACAATTGAAAACACTACAGACTTGTGAGATTTTATACAACCATATAAGAATATGTAGTCCGCAAGTTATACTATCGATAATATTTACGACAAAGCAAGTTATAACGTTTTTGTGACAAGGATCCAAGTAATACTACTCGAGTTAAATTTAAATCCGTTTACATATTCATAATAAACAAAACCGAATCCTTTGCACAGTTGCATAGGGATTTAAACAATTGTAAACTTAATTTTTGGAGATAGTGTAGTCATAAATATGATGGTATATGTTAAAATATTATAACAAACTATTTTTGGTTTATTTAAGTATCAAATTATTATTTCGAAGGTCTGACGGGGTTATAACTTTTCACAGACATTTTAATTAACTTCAATTTACTAGTTGAAAAGTAAATTCGCCCAGATAATCTCCTTTAATTATTATAAAGGATAATTAACATTGAACATTTATTGTTCCTTTTTTTCTTTTCGAATTTTATAAATTTAAGTTCACAAGACCCAATGTTTAATAATAACAAAAAATCCATAGAAAAGAATAGAGTAGTATTCCCTTACTGTTGTTAATTATCGTGTATTATTGTATAAATCGAAATTTTTCTATAGAAAAACATGTACAAACTTAAAATTTATTTAAAGCCTATTTTTTGATATTCTATTGTTGATATATGACTTGTAGTTAACAAAGTTAACAAGCTCAATGCATCAATTCTAACAAAAAAACTTCTTCTTTGAATTGCTTTAACACTGGTAGTCTGGGTCCTTAATTGCAAAAATCTATTCTGTACATTTTATTTAAATCGTTTTATCAGTTTTTAAAGCACGTATGAAAAACCACAAAAAAGTTATGTGGACAGATTTATTGTTTCCTACAACTATTTCTTTCTCCACTATTCTTGAATCGATTTTACTTAAATTTAACATAGTATCGTCTGTTTATGTAGTCTGCGTAAACAAATTAATTTAAACAAAATTGACAAAATTATGCCTTTTGGTTTTTGTTTTATAATTTCGCTCCCGCTCTGCTAATTTTGTTCAAATGCAATATCAAATCGAGTTAAGGAATAATCAACACGCATTGAAATAAAATCGGATAACGCATTTTTGAACGCTAAAATAAATATAACTTTTTTTCATAATTATACAATTATAATACATCACGATTTACAACATAGGGGAAAGAAATAAACCATAATATTTAAGATTATCAATGAAATTCTGTAAGGCGATAAGGCATATCGATTTTGAAAATGACGAAATTGTATAATTCGATTAAAAGTAAATCATATCGAAATTACATATTACCGCCTCCTATACTTCTTCGGTACGATTTAGTTAAAATCGAATTGCACTATTCCACCATCCCTGTTGCCATGCAGAATTTCACTTTAGACAAAAGACAGACACAGACGCCTTTGTAACTTGTAATAACGCTTCTGAAGAATCGTCATGGTAAATATGTTTTTCCAAGAAATCGTATATATACAGAGTATGGTAAGTACCTGTCAAATGTCGTTGTAAATTGAGAATCGAGAATGATTAAAATATGATGTTGCATGGAAAATGATTGTAAATGTTGTGTTCGGTCGAAGGTGGTTTTACTGTTTATTTAATATGTTGTACAATATCGAATTATTAAAAAGATTTTCATTGAATATTTTATAAAATGTGTGTTGCATCAAGTAATAAACTAGTTTTGTTAAACCACAATTTTAAAACGACGGACTTTTGGCAATTGAAAAATTCTATACAATATTATAAAAAAAAATCGTAATTAAATAAAAAATTACATCTACCTCCACTCGATTTGCACGATAGATATGTTCCACGGAAAATTGTCCAAGTAAATTGAAACCGTGTACAACTAAACAAAGATTCTTACATATTAAAAAGTCGAAATAAAACATGGAATACATCCAATTACTTCGTTTACATGATCTACTTGAAGTCAACTTCAATCGGAAATTGGTGCATGTATACCCTACCCAGATCGACTTGAGTCAATCCGATCACAGAAATTTTTCTGATCGACTTGAAATTTGCATGTAAACCCAGATCGACTTCAAATCGACTTGAAAATTTAAAACGTAGTATGAACAGAGGCGAAACATAACATACTATAAAAAAGAAAAATTTGTTTAGCAGCGTCTATGAAGTTGATGTTGATTTGAAGTCGATTTGAAGTCAATCTTTCAATCCGGTAAAACTTAAAAACCTAGGTTGAGTTTCTCAAGTCGGTCCCAAGTCAATTCTGAAGATGCCATGTAAACGATGTATGTCCATAACCGTGTGAAAATGAAACCGTGTAAATCGAGGACCATGCAAATCAAGATATGGGTGTATATAGTTTTACATTCTTGGAAACATAATTATAAATTCAAATAATGTTTATTTTGGTTTGGCATTTATTGGATTTCTTGTAAAAGAAAAAGAAAAAGTTAACAATTACTTATAAGTAATTGTTTACAATTAATTAATCGTTTTTCTTTTATTTTTTTATTTGTTCATGTTTTCGATGTTTAATTATTAATCCCAACAATATTTCTATAATTATGGTAAATCTTTATAATATATTTATATAAACGTAAATGAATGATTATATTTGTTTGTATATTTATTAATTTTCTTGTTTTTTCTTTTTGTCCGACATATTTTAACATATCAATAATAATTCAGCTATATTTATAAATAAAAAAGAAAATCACAGAAAATATAATTATTTACTTAAATATTCTCTGATATATACAAAAACAAAAAAAAGAAAGATAAGAAATACAAACTATTTATTGTAAGAATTTATAAGGAAAAAAATTGATTCTCTCTGATATAATATGAGATATATTCATTTCAATTAGTATTTTAAGAAATGATTAAAATTTTAATCAGACAGAGAAAAAAAAAACACTTAAAAAATATAAATGTGATGATTGTTTTTAAATGATATACATTAAATTAAATTAAAAAAATATATATATATATTTTAAGTCAATTGTTGGTATTTACACGTTTCAACGTATACAAAAAAAAAAAACATTTTAATCGTGAAAAATAATAATGAATTTATTACATTAGCACAAAAATTTGAAAAGTTTATCTTTTTTTTTTAAATTGCATAAATAAAAATTTACTTAAAAATATAAATTAAATTTTAAATCAAATAACGAAAATAATGAATTTTTAAAATACATAATAAATGTTGGCTGTATTTTTTTGTTGTATAAATTTTACTTTAAAACTTTAGACCTTTGTGGTCCCAATCAACTCAATTTGGAGATTCGACCAGCGAAGATATGAACATTTCAACTCAGCTTCGTATATGGCAAGGGTAACAGACTCGTTCATGAAAAAAATCATGGCATCGTTACTGCTAGCAATGTAAATTTATCCATTTTGGAAATATTGAAACAACTGTTTTAGACTATAAGGAATATATTTCCATATCTATTGTATATCGTAGTGTATCGTTGTATAATTCTATAATAATGTATATATAGTAAAATTTTGTAATTGCGATAGTGAATAATTGATAATTCTCAAAATTAAAAGCTTCCAAGTAAGGCTATTAACAAAGAATAAATAACTAAGAAGTACCCCAACTTCGTATCTCTACCGTGATGACGTTTTTCAGATTTTGACTGTAATTTTTTCAACAATTTTCCAATCCACTGTTGACATAGATAGAGCTACAAATTGCACGTATGGGTGAAAAAAAATCCCACTTTTTCGTTTACTTTTCTGTTTTATTCTGAATTAATCCCATTTTTCAATTTAGGTTTTTTTACGGACTGTTTAATTTTAAAAAGAAAATGATAAAAATCATTAACAAACGAGTTACTATTTAAATAATAAATAAATTTAAGAAAAAAGATAATTCGAAAATTCTGAAACAATTGTCGGCAATTTTAAAAAACAGTACTTGACTGTTTTCAGATGTTGAAAAGCAACCAGGTCTACAAAACACTTAAATTTCTTAGATTTCAAAGATTTAAAATTTTCCATATTTTAAAATATTGTAAACAAAGAACTTGAAATTTATATACAAATGCACGCATACCAGAAAACAAAAAGTGCCATGGGAAATTGTGTAAGAACTTGGGAAATTTCATTGATTTTTTCATTCTCTCTCTTTCTGATAGATTTTGCCTATGAAAACTGCCCGTACTCTTTCGCAGTTATTGCAACGTGCTTTTTTATTATCATCTTTTTTTTTTTTACTTATTCTGGTTACTTGGCTAGCTTTCGGCACTTTATCGTTACTCATACTTCGTTATTACTTACAAAATTGCCTAAACATTAGCGACAGTCCAATATGTAGTTTTCATTTCAAATTTATCTTTTTTTAAGCGAATTGCCTTACAAAATGACGAATTTTTCACTACTGCTGGATTTGTACCATTGTGAAATTATCTAAAAAATTGTAATATGCAACAACTAAATGTACCAGCTGTAATTTTTCTACATTGTTTAGCAATACCTTAGCAAGGTTCAGTGTAAAAGTGTAACGTATTTTTCTTGAGCCAAATTAAGTACAAATATCACATAAATTTACAACGATACATCGATTTACAACGGAAAGGGAATAACCTTTTTGTATAGTCTGAATATTTTCCATGTACGAAGAAATCTAATCGAAGATTACTATATGGTATATACCCCGAAGGTCTGGAGTTTGCAGCTTAAATAATTTTTATTATATTTATCCTATTTAATCTTTCCTTTTTCTTTTGGGTCATTTCAAAAGTTTATTGTAAGTGAAAGTGTTATCTCTTTCTGTCTCTTTGCTCCTGTAATATTGTAAGTTTGCAAAATACATTGAGATATTTAAGGTGATTTTAGACTGTTCTGTTTCGTCGTAACGTCCACTTATATGGACTAGGGGCACACATAGGGTATTCATGACATGATTTAAGAATATCACGGAGTATACCAGGTCTCGCGTGACGTAGGTGAACAGAATAAACCAATTTGAAATATGCGAAAGCGTAATCTATATATTCTTTCATTCATGCTGTACTTTAGTATCGACACAAAAGCATGAATACTCTTATGTGTGTAGTATTAGATAGAGAACATATGTGGAAAAAGTCATATGACAAAGTTTATAAGTTTTTTGACATTAGAAATGTTTAGACATTTTTGTGGCAAAAAATGTATGAGAAAACATATAACAACACAGAAGGATAGTCTGAAGGCATCTTTATATGAGAATAAGCTTTGAGTTTTTTTTTTTAAAGAGCAATAAATTTTTGAAATTACCCGAATTTCTTCATCCTAATTTCTACTGTTATGAGTGCCTATGTAATTGTGCTTTAATGTGAAGCATTATTTTTAATTAGAAAAGAAGCTAAATGATAATAAAAAACTAAAAAAAAAAAAACAAGAAAATAATGAGGCACGTCTTTCCTTTTGAAAACGAAAATAAATTCTTTAATCAAAAATAAAAACAAAGAAAAAGGTCCAACCGAGAAAAAATATAAATCTTTTTTAATTAATTTTTAAATTTTTCTTCTTTATTAGTGGCCCTCATTACTGATTATATTCAAATCAAAAACCAAAAAAATAAAACCAATGCCTTGAATGGCTTAAATACATAAAAAAATATAATAAAAAATAAATTCCTAGTTAGTACAAATTTTTTAATTATTATGAATTTTTATTGTAAATATTTGACAAAATGTATTAAATTTTAAAAAATATTAAAAATTAACGAAAATTTAGTGCAAATTAATGAAAAAAAGAAGAAAAGTAACAAATTTGTTTCGGTATAATTTTTTTTATGTTGGATTTTTATTTTTATAAACAAAAAAAAAAGTTTTTTTTGAATAATGTTTTTTCTTTTTTTTTTTTTAAATAAATAATTAATTAGAAATGATTTTTCTTTTAAATGCGTTCATACTATGCATCATTTCGTACAATAAACTCTTTATAGCACGCTTTATTATGAGGTGTGAGCTTAACAGATCTATTCTGGCGTTGTGACAAATTTTTAGTCAACAAATTTGCAACTACAAATATGACAGCTAAGAAAATTTGTACTATGTCAGACGAGTCATAATTATGTCCAAAATAAGAATTTATAACAGTTTAAACTGTTATAATTCGAGCGAGTTGTCATGGTTATTTGAGAAATACTCACGAAAATGTTTGCATAAGTCGAAATTTTTTTTTTGTGTAGCTGTATTTTTATTTGTATGTTTTAAAAATGGTGGAAATTATTCCATATTTAACAATTAAATCCACTCAGAGAACACATAAAATTTCGTTGTGATGCAAAATATTTTCGGTCAGAACTTGTAATAATTTTTTATGACAATTGTGAGTTATGATCGCGTTAGAATACGAATTAGCCTTTAATAAAAAATTATGACGTTGTGACGTCATGTTATGACCATTATGACTGGGTTCAGAATAAGCATGTAAATATCATATGTTTGGTGAACTGTTTCGTCAAAAAATCTGACGGACATGTGATGTTTCATGCAACAAATTGGACAGTTAGACATGGTGTACGAAAAATTCGAAATATTTTCATGATGTGAACGCATTTTTTAAAACAAAAATGAGAAGAAAAGTAAATGACCGGTTTTAGAAACGCCACAATTTAATGTAAGAATTTTATGAGAACAGTTTATAGTAGTTACAAATCAGCCAATTTTGCTCAAAATATAGTTTCTATCGCACAATTTTAGTAGAATAATTATTTTTGTTTTTCACTAGCAAAAAAATAGTTAATCCGGTTTTAAAGAAACTTTTCAAAATAAGAGTCAACATTATTTTCTTTTGTTCATAAATAAATCTCATTTTTGTTGAATATAGTTATTTATAAAATTAAGTAAAATAATAATTGTGCGAGCTCAAACTATATTAATATAATGATGTAATTTTAATACAGAGGTTTACAGGTTTCATATTCATGGTATATTTAAAATTATTTTATTAGGATTTATAAGTTTAAAGTTCAACGAAAAAAAAAAATGTGCTTCTCAAAGTACTATAACACAGATACTGTGAACTTTCAAACTGTTTTAGCGAGCCTTGATTTTATTGAAACCCTTTTATGGTATAATAATTAAACATTTATAAATGTACAGCCTTTGATTTTATTATACTCCTATTTAAATTCTGTTTATGGCGATCATAAAGCGTAGGTGATTTTTAAATTAGCCAGGCATTAAAAAAATCAAAATTGTATCTGAAGAATAGTTAGTTCATAGTTAATAGATTGTAGGACGGAAGTAACATTTTAAACGATGAAAGTAAATTGTCCTAGTTTCGATAATCTTCTAAATTCCGACTTGCCTTATTGTTATCAATAACAATTAGTTTCGGATCTAACAAGGTGAACACCAATTGGAGTATACTGGTGTGTTTTTATCGACTATTATTTAACTTGCTCAAAGAAATGATTTTTTTAAAATCTATGTACATACTTATATTTGCTGGAACACGTAACTAATTTCAGTTATATTGTTTGACGTTTGAAAACAATTTTTAGACAAATAGTGAAATTAAAAATATTTTCAGTAAAATTGGTATCAGGAGTTGTTAAATATAATACAATATTCTGGCTTAATCTTTCAAATTAATATTGTCAACTTCAAAATAGGCCTCATTTGATGCAATACATATATGCCAATATATTTAGTCGTTGAAACAATTCTTATAGGCATTTTCCCTGTATAGTCAGAAGCACATTCGGCGAATTTTTTTAAAGGCTTTAATGTACTCAAAACTTGTAGCACGAAGTGTCAATTTTAACCGTGGAAACGGAAAAAATCACACGCAAGCATATTTAGCGAATACGATGCTTGGTCGATCACTTTTGTTGACTTTTAGCTCCAAAAATTTGCGTACAGCAATCAATGTGTGGGATGGCGCATTATCGTGGTGCAAAATCCAAGAATTGTCCTTTTACAAATCTGGAATTCACTTGAACTCAATTAACCAAACCAACATCTTATAACAGATCACGCCAAATCTTTATGTGACAGTTAGGTACATTGATACTAATTTAATGGCAAAACATAGTACATTTTTCTCATACTTTTTACCCGGGTTTTTATAAATGAACAATTCCCGATACTTATTAGACGGAATGTAATATTTTGCGAGATGGTCATTGAGGCATTTGCTTTAATCAAATAAAACTAAAATAGAAAAAAATATTAAAAAAATGCCCAACATTTGCGTTGATTCAAAATTAAAAAAATTTTTTTGTAAATTTCAAATACTGCAATGAAAAACACAAAAGTTTCGGTTTGTGCCATCTATATTTTCAATATAATACTAAATAAGTTTTGTTAAAATTAGACAGCGATAAATAACATTGCATAAATAAGCGGGTATAAAATGTATGGTAACCGTTCTTATTTAGTGTTGATCTTTTTAGGCTCGTAACCAAATCAAAATTAGGAAGCTGTCGGAATTTAGGACAATTCACGATATATTAGTGGAGAATATTGGGAATTATTTTATATAGGAATTTAAAAAGATTTTTATGATTTAATTACAAATTTATTTTTGTATTTTTGTTTTTTCTATTAATATTAATTTTGATTATTTTTTTTTTATTTCCAGTTTTATTAATTTGTTTTCTTTACACCAAAAATCACCATCAAAAATTGTTTTTTAGTTTTAGAAATTTATGTTTATTTTTTTTTGTTGTTATATGATTAATTTCAACATTTTCAAATATTAAATAAAAACTAAAGATAATAAAAAGAAAAATAAGTAAAAAAAAAAAATGTTAAAAAAGAAATCTTGTTTTAAGAAAATATTAAAAATAAAAGAACGAAAAAGTCAATATTTGTTCTTTTTTATTTTATAAATATATTTTTTCTATGAGCTATTTTTTTTTTTTCACTATTTTTAAGAAATATTTAGTTTTTAATGGCATTAATTAAAAAAGAAAAAGAAAAAGTGTAAAGAAAAAAAAATTTATTTTTAAAATGATTTATACTTTTTAAATATTGCTTTAGTTGTTTAATTTAAAATTCGAAAGAAAGCCATATATTTTTGTTCTATAATAAATATTATAAGCGTTTGCATTCGTAATGTAATTAAATTAAATTTTAGTTTACTTAAAAGTATCTTCATTAAAAAATTGTTTCGATTAAAATAAGATTAAATTACTATTAATAACAATATCTCGATGGCGATTTCTAAAATGAAATTCGATCTCCATCAAATCGTATTGGAAAATCGTCATGAATGAAAGAATATAAAGATTGTGCATATCGTCCATTTTGAATTTTTATTTTCATATTTTTATGGAATCAAGTGTGATTTTCTTTCAAACAAATAATCGTAATTTTTCATACAAACAATGTATTTCATGTCCCGAGTGACGTAGATGCACAGATAAAACCAATTTGAAATATGAGAAAGTGTTATCTATATATTCTTTCATTCCTGGAAAACCGTAGCAATTGATAGAGGCGGTCTTGGGGAAATTCAAATCCTTAGGAAAAAGCAAAATTTACTACGCTTTTTTTAAAGAAAACTGTATCAAATCGTATTGGAAAACAAATAACAATTGCTAGAGGCGTGACTGGAAAAATTCAAATCTCTAGCAAAAAACAAAATTTACTACGCCTTTTTAAAGAAAGCTGTATCCACAAAGAAACCAACCAGTTTTTTGTACAGTAAAATAATAAATGCATATATTTTTGATCTAAATATAATGTAAATGTTCTTAAGTGCAGTCGATGATCTTATTCCGGCTGCTATATCTAAAAAAAATCCTTGTAATAGTCATCTTAATGTATAAAGTGCTAGATGTGCTACTTCTTCGTGCCACTATAAAGTAATGTTTTAGATTATAACTTGTTGGCTACGAGGAACATCCCAACGGTTGGAAGCATTTTCAGATATTTTGTTTGATTTTAATGAAATTTTAAATTTGGCCATTTTGAAGTCCGATTTACATTTTAATTTTCTATTTTATAATTCGGTCTAATAGAGTAGAGGGAAAAAATTGTGAAGAAGAATCAAAATTTCTCATATTCTGTTTGATTTTAAATTTCCGTTCAGTGATGATAATAAAATGCTAATTTCGGTTCTTTAAGTGTACTGGGTAATTAATTCTTGGTACTCAAAACAAATCTTAGGGCGTTATAAAAAATCTTGATTTTCTTTGTGAAAAGCAAAGCAAAAACGAAAATAGTTAAAGCCTTAGTTAGTCCCGTCTCCGTTTCGTTAACATAACTAAGACTTAAATTAGTTTTTTTTTTTCTACAAAACAAAAATTTTCTTTAAGACATACTTGTGTAAATAATTAAAACATATTTTATATCAAAGTGTATTTACAAATTGATTATATTTCAAAGAGCATGTTATGCCTATTATAAGGAGTTTTTTTTGTTGATACAGTGCTTGTATTTTGGTCACCTAAAATGAGAGTAAAACTTATTAAAAAAATTGCGATTCAGTGTCGCACCTACCTGTTTTTTCGGTTCTGGCTATGTGTCTTCAATTCGATTTCAGTCGTATTGGAGAGTTCCAGTGGTAGTCTATTCAAAACACTGACATAATTTAAAATATTATTATATTAATCAAATCGTTTTAAAGTAAGGAAAGGTCGATTGAAGTAAGTAAGAACAAGTTTGGTGTACACAGACTAGTCTTTAGAGAGCACGCAGAGTCATACTTTTACCCTTTTTAGTTAGAAGATCAATAAAATAAAATGTCAACCCTGAGGTCTTGTAATAAACAGGGAATAGATTTAATCCGTTCAGGAAATAAGGAGCTAGATATACACATATAAAGAAAATAATATTAATGACCAATTTCACAGAGCTTAAGCCTAACTTAAGTTTAGATAGATTCTGGTTTTACTTATATTTTCATTGCATTTCACAGTAAGAGGAAAATAAACCTTTAATAATTTTGATAAGTAAGTGATATTGTGAATGGTTTATATTATACCGCAACATTAATTAATATCTTACTTTTAGAATGATTAGGACTTAGAGAAGCCTTTTCAAGTTAAAATAAATACAAAAATTATAATAATATTATATTATATTTTGGCTGTTAAATCGAGTTAAGAAAAACTGAAGTTTTCAATATTAGGAACTTAAGTTTTACTGAAGTTTAGTTTGAGTTTTGACTGTAAGGCCCGCTGCACACTTGAGCTAAGTTTCTCGCTGAAATTAAAAAATTAAGCATTTGGATTGGTCGTTGCAGATTTCAGCCAAGCTATGAAACTACGTCGCCTGGTCATGGGCGACACGAACTAATATCCTAGACAAATCTCCGATTTTAATGATCCAATCGGTCATTAAAACTCGATAATGACGTTTATTTACGTAATAATTATCAATTTTAAGTATCTATTTCAAGTATCATTATCATACGATACCGACAACAAATGGTCAAAATAAATCATGCTTTGATCGAAAAACAACCGTAATGGGTCACAAGACACGGTAAGGTAATTTTGCTTCATGAAAACGGAGTGATATCCACGAATTGCTTGAAAGGTGGTCAAAATGTGAAGAAAGCGATGGACAGTATTTTGAATAAAATATTTTTACTTTCCTATTTAAAAAAAGCGTTTTATTTTTGTATAAAAAAGGCTCATTTGATATGCATAAGCCTGGTATGTCTCTTTGACGGTTGCAATAGAACTAATGGCATGAATTTATCAAAAATACCGCCGCGTAGCTTAGTTCAAGTGTGTAATGGGGTGAGTGAGTCCAGCTATGTAACTACAGCGAGCCTCATCCGCATTGCTTAGCTCAAGTGTGCGGATGGTCTAAAACTTTGACTTGTAATTAAGGCTTAACTTAAACTTCAATCCGAGCTCTTAAGCTCTCAATGTGAAATTGGGCATAAGAGATACAAAATTTATAGTAAGTTTAACTTTTGTTTTTATTTTAAGATTAGTTTTTTTTTTTTTTTTAAATCATTTAAATTTAAGGAAGGCAATTTTAAGTAACTAATAAGTTATTTTCCGAATGCAACAAAGAAAATATGTGTTAATTTTGTTTATACTTATTTTATCTTTTTTTTTTTTTTTTTTTTTTTAAATTGTTAAGCAAATACTTAAGAAAAAATCAAAAGAAGAAAAGAAAAACTGATGCAATCTTATTTTTTATATACAAAAAAGATTTCTTCCATTTTATTATTTTTTTTTAATTCTTCCAAATTCCGATTTTAAAAATCTTTTATTTTAAATTGTATTTTTTATTTTATTTTATTTTGCAACTATTTTTTTAATTTTATAATTTGTGATGTATAAAGGCCAATCTCCACACAGCCGACATCCTATTCTGACGAGAAAAATCAGAAAAGTAAAAAGAGATGGACTTATGCAATTTTCGCTAGGATTGACCGAATAAAAACATCAGGGTCTCTTCCCACACAATTTATAATATTATGGGAAAATTAAGAACATTCCCTTCAAGTTTATCTGCGTTTGAGGGGAATCATCTGGCAGATGAAGAATCAGATGGGGAAATTTGAAGTGCAGAAGACGACAAAATTCGTAGGATGATTATTTCTCCCTTTCTGTTTAACTAAATTTTGCATAATATAAGTGCATCCCATACTTTTATCATTTTTTATCAATAGGATGTCGGCTGTGTGGAGATTGGCCTTAAGAAATTTGTTTTTAAATTGTTTATAAATGAATATAAGTATATATATATAACAGAAAAGAAGTAAATTTGTATGTATTTTTATATGTAATTCTTTTTTTTTTTATACATAAATTTAAAAGTAAAAAAAAAAAAATAATTTTGACATTATTTTTAAAAATATAAATGCAAAAATGTTTTGTTGTTTTTGGGAGGGCTTTTAAATAAGAAATAAAATAAAAAATAATATATTTTTTTTCTTCTTTGTCTCTTATATTTAAAAAGAAAATTAAAAATAGAAGAAAACATCTATTTTTAATTAAATGTTTGCACAAATAATGAAAAATGAAGAAAAAATGTTTTAATATTATTATTATTATTATTGTCAATGTGAAAATTCATTCTTGTCATTCATGGCCAATTTATAAAAATAGAAAATCAAAGGAAAAATATATATAAATGATATTTCTTTATTGTAAGCTTTTATTGCTTATCAAAAAATATATTTGCATTTTAAATAAAAATTTAATTAAAATAATATGTAATTTTATATTTTATTGATTTTTAAATGTTTTTTTTTTCGTATTATGAATTTATCATATATTCTTCAATGTTATCAACCGTTCTTATGGTAGGTTTTACATTACCAGGCCTATTCCAGGCTCCGTCGGAGTGTTAGGTAGGTAGGTAGAGTAGGGGTACTGTGTACAACACCAGGCACCTTATGGGTCCATTGTGATCCCTACGAGACCAAGAGTTACCATATTGGAAAACCTATTCATCTTCAAAGCATTTAATTTTCCTACAAAATTTCATTAGCCTGCTTGCGTCCGTATCGTAAAGCATCCCTAAATTCCCGAAGAAATGGTTGCCCAAAGTGTTAGTGGATTTAAAAAATTCTTGTTTAACCGATCGCTGTACTTTAATAAAACCGGTTGGAATAATCATTACTGACAAGACACTTAATTTGAAAACAGTTTCTGGTAATTCTGCATTTGATCAACTTCTCTTACAATTTCCAATGTTAACAAATTCATCAAGTATTCGCTTAACAAAACACGATGTCAAGCATTTTATTGAAACCAGAGATCCTCCAGTTTTTTCTAAACCAAGACGTCTACCTCCTAATAAACTGAAAATTGCTAAAGCTAAGTTTGCATTTATGATGTAGAACAGAGCATTTGTCGACCTTCAAAATCAAGTTGGGCTAGTTCTTTACGCATGGTTCCAAAGAAAAATGGTGATTGGCGTCTTTGTGGAGATTATCATCGTTTAAACTCAGTTACGATAACTGGAATGGAATTTTGTATTTCGATTTGACCCAATTGGATCGTATATACGACTTCGACCAACCAATTTGGTATCGGCTAAAATTGGATCGAAAATATTTTATACTGTGATCGTATAAAATTCATTCGATCAGTGTTGAGTTGTCGAAAACATGTTTTTTTTATGTTTATTGTCATATTTTTAATTTCTTTAATGAAAAAAACCCAAGTACAAGAAATTTGACAATTATTTCCTTAAATGTTTACTAAATTATTGTAGTTTTCACAAAAAAAAAAAAAATAAAATATTTTTTTAAAAATTTTTTTTTTCACTTGAGTTCATGCAAAAAAATCCCAAGCTTGCAAAAGTTAACTTGAAAGTATTGAATTTAAAAAAATTATCAAGATTTTCATGAAATTACAACCAAATAAGATGGCCCTAAGAGCGAAGTGAAAATTATAAGTATAACAAAATAAAAAAAAACGACGCCAAATTTAGGACCGAAGACACTTAAAGATATTTTGTTTCACTGAGACCAACAATTTTAATATTAATTATTCAATATTAATTTAAAAATAATTCAAAACTAAAAACAAATCTAAAACACAAACATTTTAAATTATTGTTTTCAAAAAAAAAACTACCAGCTGTCAAAATTTCATTACATTTCATCGGGCAATTTGAAAATTTATACCATTTGCGTGGAATTCTCAAAGGCCACACTAATTTACGATACGATAATTTTACAGGATGCCAAAAAGAATTCAGATCGAATATTAAATCGAATCGAAAATTCAGTTGGATCGAAATACAAAATTCCATTCCAGATTGTTATTCAATTCCGCACATTCAAGATTTTGCCCATCATTCTGAAAGGAAAATACATTTTGAGCAAAATTGATTTGGTACGTGCCTACCATAAAATTCCAATCGATGAAGAAAGCATCGAAAAGACTGCCATTACAACCCCATTCGAACTTTTTGAATTTCCATTCATGACTTTTGGATTATGCAACACTGCACAAACCTTTCAAAGGTTCATTCACGAATTAACAAGTGGATTCGATTTCTGTTTTCCTTATTTGGATGATGTTCTCATCGCCTCTCATGACTTAGCTGAACATTTAAATCATCTGAAGGAACTCTTTACTCGTTTTAAAACATATGGTATAGTTATCAACAGAAAATGACACTCGTCCTTTGGCTTCCAGAGTCTTGGCAATTCGCGATTTCAGAGGGCCAGAAACTGTTCGCGATTTACGGGCATTTTTGGGTATCTTAAATTTTTATAGAAGAGTCTTTTCAAATGCAGCTCAAACTCAGAAGATTTTGGCTGTATTTAGCAGAATAAAACATTTCAGAGGGATGTTAGAAGCACGTCAATTTACTATTCTAACAGATCTTATAAACCATTGGGTTTTGCATTTCATCAAAAAGCTGAAAATACTTCTCTAAGCCACTTAAGGCAACTTGATTTCATTGGACACAGATATTCAATACATTGCAGGCAAAAACATCGTGGCAGATGCACTTTCACGTGTTAACACGATTTCACGATTTAGCTCATCATATAGCTCATATAGCTGTTTTTCCATTATAGTTTGAACTCGTCAAATTCCCCATTAGTCTAACTCGGTTTGTCCATGATTTTTTTTATAACTGTTTAAAGCAATAGTGTACGCCGGAGCCAAATAAATTGAAATTTTTGTCTATCAACCGAAATTTTTTTTTTAAATTTTTAAACAGTTTATGCATATTCCCTCGTTTAAAATATAAAATGCAATCTTGTAAGTATGGGAACTTCTGAAAGATTTTGAAAAGTGGTCACAACATTTTTTTCTCGAGTACATACATATCTATGGATTACTTTATGCTATGGGTCTTCAAAACAGTCTTCACAATTCAGCATCTGTATATTACTTGTCTGTGGTTGCATCATGAATTTCTTGTTCAATCTCTAGAATAACCATTTCTCGCCCCTAAAAAATAATGTTCTTTTAAAATCTATTAATCATATTCTCCGATGGAAGCCTATTCTTTAAATGTGTATAGAACAGTTTTAAAATATGATGACTAGGAAGAAGCTAATTTTTTGGTGTGTGGAAATGTTGGTTTCAAGCTTAAAAATCTAAAGAAGTTAGGTCCGGTCGAAGCTGGGTAGTAAAATTGTTTATATAATAAAAATGAATTCTGCCTTTCGCTATTTCAAACATTTTATTTTGGTTTGTTATATTCAAATAAAAGATACAATAATCTTATGTTCTAATAGGATCCATGAAAGTTGCATATGCATAAACTTTAGCAAATGGTTGATCGACATTTTGATAAAATGTAAAAATAAATTTATAATCACCAACAGGAATCAATATGGGCAACTCCACAAATGGAGGTAGAATATCTGAAACATAAACGAAACCCTATTAAGAACGATAGAAGAAGTTCTTAAATTATAGAATTTACGTTCAACGGACATGGGTGAAGCATATTAGTTTTAATTTTTAATTTTCGTATTAAATTCATTACTAATGTTGCGTAACCATGTGCCGCTTTTCCAGTAATTAAGTCGCAAACATTTCTCGTCAAATTCATTAAAAATGGTTTGTAGACAAAACTGTTTTTACGAAATAATTGAATATTACCCTGAAAGTATTTATTTAAAATGTTTAATATTAAAATCATAATAACAATTTACCATGAAAGTATGGATCGGCTCAAAAATGTAGGCTGAAGTTGTAGCCCTTTGTGTAGTTCGATTTAAACTTTTAACTTCACATGTTACATTTGTTACGAAAGTATGATTGTAAATGCATTCGATTTTGGTACCTTTTATATAATTCTTAAACTGAAAACACCAATTTAAATAAATTAATTAATTAATTAAGTTTGCTCTTAAAGTAATGATTTTACAATATTTATTGAATATCCAAAGTCTAAAAGGCAAATAAAAATTACCACTTTAGCGATCACCATTCTGCAATAAAATATTACTTGTAAATCATTTTTTTTAAATAAATATTTTTCACAGAGAAGAACTAATTACTATGATTTTTAATGCAGTTTTAATTTGCACAAATAAATATTAATTTATCATAATTAATGTACCATAACACAATGTTGGGACTAAACTATTGTAGAGAATTTCTTAAATACAATACAAAATTTTTAATAATACATATTTTGCTTGGTTCTCCTTGTGTAGGATTTCTTGGAATGCAAATAAAAATGGTTAATTATATAGATAGAAAAAGATTTAATATTCGATATCATTTTGAAAAAAATTAACAAATTAAAAATGAGTAAAGCAAACTGTAGTAGTGAGTTTATACTTTTCTTCTATTCCAGCTTGATCCCTATGGAATTTCAATATCATTCAATGCATCACTGTACTCTCGTTTCAAAACTCGTTCAACTGTCAAGCCGCACTGCACTTTGTCACTGCTCCAGTTAACTCCTCCTGCATCCTGCATCTGTCCCATCTCCATCAGAATTTAGTGCAAAATTTGCCAAGACCTCCCTCAAGTCCGATTATTTCAAGTGTGTGCATTTCGTTGAATTCGGTCCAGTAATTTAGCTTCCATGAAGTACACAAAGAAGTGTTGCCATAGTCGAATCTGGACCTAAAATCGAATCGAATTTAAATGAATTCGGACCACACATTTTGAATACACAAATGTTTTTAAAATCAGTTTTGTGAATTTTGCCATAAGTGTATTTTATTAATCACTTCTGAGTTCGGTCTTAATTTACCAACTGCGCAAATTTCATAAAAATAAGATAGATTTTCAGTTGTACAGCGAATGGAAATATAGGCTATATTCGGACAAAAAGTGTTCTTAGGCAGGGTCGCCAGACTTGAATGTAGTCCAAAAATCAGTTCTAAGTTATTCTCAAGTACATAAACTGTATGAATTTTGTTGAAATCCGCTCAGTGGTTTGTTTTGCACCGGAATTACAAAATTTTGTCATTTTTTGATAAAAAGTGGGTTACAAAATAGTGTTGCTATATATAAATTTCGCCCAAAAACTAATATCATCTAGTATTCGTTCGTATTCAGTTGTTCAGATAAAAAAATAGATTCATATGTATTGAAGTTCCATAGTGGTTTTGCTGATTCAAAATACTTTCGAGATTATGGGCAGATTCAAGAATTCAGCCGTCTGCAAAACGACAATTACACCCACTTAAGTGCACTGTTTGGTGCGGTGTATCGTCTGGGTCACATTTTTTCGAAAATGAAGATGGTGTTGCGGTTTTCATCAATAATGCTCAATATCGGACGATGTTGTAAAATTTTTAAGCCAGCTGTGGAAAACCACCATTTGGTTCCAACAAGATGAAGCCACAGCGCATACTGCAAGAGACTTAATGACTCCTAAGGAATAGCACAACGTTCATTTTGTTTCACCCTGTATAAGACGATATTTTTTAAATAAATTTTTTTGTTTGCTTTTGAAAACCAGCCATGCTCTTTTGTAGTTGATTGGTCCCTCAAAATGTTTCAGAAATTTTTTGGGGGAATAAATCACAATGAAGATCGCGTCCCATTTAATCATTTCCTTCAATAAAAATCACGCGTTCTACTATGATAACCCTAAGGATTTTTTTTACACACGGATAGGAAAACACAGCGTACACAAATTTTATATATATTGGTTTCTCTGTTTAGTTACTCTGTGCAGCTACTTAATGACAACTAGGCAATTGCGGCAAATAAATAAAAATGTCTTTAAATAGTAAAATTGTAAGCTATTTTCGGATTAATAGACACGTATTTAAAAAATTTTTTTTATATATTTTATGATGCATTTGTATTATTGTAGATACTAGAAAAGGAAAGAAATGTCCCACAGTTCCATTAAAAAAAGCCCTGTTTTGACTTTTAGCAACGCAGGGCAGTTGTGCACATGCAACAGTTTTAAAAATATGTAAAACCATTTTTTCAATAAAACATAAATATATAAAATGCCCAGAAAGTAATAAGGAATTGTGGCAAAAAGCACCAAAATTTAATTGTCTTAGAGGCGTCATTGTAATAAAAAAAGTTTAAGTGCAAGTTGTTTATTAAATTTCCAATTTATTGTGCCTGTTCCAGACTTTTTTCCGGGATTTATTTCGATTGTAAGTTGCCATCAGGTTGTTGAATTTTTTTCTGGTTTCGTCGGAAGTAACATTTAGTCGAGGTTTTTCCTTTTTCATAACACTTTATCATTTTTTTTTATCACTTCATTCCACAGACAGTTTCTACTTCGAACTCCTTTTTGAAATTTAAATTTGTTTTTTGATCACTCCATTTTGATCGACTTCGCCCAAAATTTCAAGTAATTCTCTGTAATAATAATAATAATTATTAATTATTTCTACAAAATTTATTAATTTTTATACTCACTCTTCCATTATTACAACATTTGACGAAATCCTTATATTGACGGTTGCAATCAGAGCAAACGAAATCAATCGACTTCAGCGACTGCGGGCTTTTCTGTGAATTGACCGGTTACCGATAAATTTGGCCACATGCATTTTTAAGAGCGTCGAATGTTGACAAACTGGATTTCATAAACATAAAACTACTGCATCGCAAAGTTCACGTATCTATAAGATCGCCTATTTTAGAATTAAGAATAGTAAAAATTGCTTGTTGTATTAGAGTTAGAGATTTTATAATACCAACAAAAAAAAACGTTTTTATCAAATAGTTAAAAGATTCTTATAAGGATTGAATTAAAATTCAAAATTGTGTAAGCAAAAAGGATATATTTGTGTGAAAAATTACACTAAATAAGAAAAATTAGGTCTAGAAAAAAAAAAACACTGCAAAGCTTATTGAAGTAGACAATTGTGAACGTTGACATTTTCTTTGTCAATGCCATCTTTGGCCGTTAATAAAGATTTAATACTTTCCGCTTCTTGCATCCAAATTGAGATCTGTTATAATTAATTTATATTCGCAAAATTCAAATGAAATATAAAGCTATAATTACCTGCTGATGTAAAAGATTTCTACGTTCGCCTTTCGGTTCGCTATTTATTGATGGAACTAATATACTAAGAGCTGAGGTAAAATATTCGAAAGCTATCTTTAATTTTCTTTCATATAAATATAATTCGGCTTGTCTTCCGATCTCTAAACCATGTTTCATTGAAGGACTTGATGTTGACATTGTGTCTTTAATAAAATAAGAAAACATTAAATTTTACCGCTCGATATAATTGAAAATAAATTTTTTCTTTTTACATAATTGCTTATAAAGAATATTTGGTTCGAGTATATTTGATATTGTAGATCGTTTTCCATTTGGTGATGTTCCAGAATCTGTTTCTTTTATTAAAATATTTGTTTTAATTTCTTCAGCACGATTCATATAAATGTGGGCACGATTTCTTAATGCTTGCCTTTGTACAGCATCAGTTTCATCAGTGATTAAAGGCACAAAATATTGTAAAGCTTTACAATATAAATGATAGGCTTTCTCATAATTTTGTTTTTCATCTTCTTGAACAGCTTCAGTTACAACTTGAATAGCTTTTTCAAGACTCTAAACCAAAAAGAAAATAGTATTATTGATTATTTTCACTTAAATCGTTTCAAAGAGAAAAATATCGTGCAGCTTCTACACACTATAGAAATGAAACGTCGTTGCCATACATGTACGGAAAAGATTAAATGATTGGGGGTTGTCTAGTGCAGTGGTTCTTAACCTTTTTGTACTCGCGACCCACCAATATTTCATAATTTTTTTGTGACCGACATTTTTTTAAATAAATGAAAAAAATCTAAATAAGGAAATTTTATTTTTCTGATTCAGTTTTCATGACAATATTCGGTTGTTTATCACTTTTTTTTATTATATTCTAAAGGAAATTTTGGATAATTTGGCGGACCTCCAGGGAGCCGCGGCCCACCGGTTAAGAATCACTGGTCTAGTGGATCGAGTAGGGGCGAGGTCCCTAGCAAACTTTCTAAAGAATGCAGTTTTTGTTTCTTTTAGCTTAAATCAAGCGGCAGTGAAATAATTTTGTGTGTGTAAATTAATGATATAAACCCTTCTTTAACAAAATTTTACTTAATTTATTAATAAAATCCAAAGTCGAATTGGCTCGATGGACCAATGAGTCAATATGTATTATAAAATCCAGTTCGCTACCACAGATCACGCCCAAATTCTTTATACTGTTCACTCCTCGTAGAGGCACCTCAGTAAAAGAATAAGGATAAAGAGGATTACCACTTTTTCTGGAAAAGTGATAACACATTTCTCACAATTAAGATCAAGAATATTATTAAGACACCACATAGAAAAGTTGTTCAAATCATCTTGAAGAAGCTGCGAGTCATTAAAGTTTGATATTTCTCTACAGATTGTCATATCGTCGACAAAATTAGAGATTTTTGAGAATTTAACTACAGAAGCAACGTCATTTACAGATAAGACAAATAAGATTGGTTCTAAATCCTGCCCTGAGGAACCCCTGAAGTTGCTAGATAGTAGTGGCTGATCGGAATAAGACCCGATAACTCCTGCCACAAAGATAGGATCGAATCCATTTAATAAATATGTCAGGAAAGCCAAGGGCACCGAGCTTGGATTATATTAATCGATGAGAAAGCTTATTAAAGGCTTTACTGAAATCAGTGGTGACACAGTCCATCTTATTCCTTTCTTCCATGATACAAAGTTCAACTAGACTGGTAGTCGTCGATCTACCGTTCAAAAATCCATGCTGATGATTCGAAATAATGAATTTGCAACTAAAATATATGTATTTGTGAATTACGCATTCGAACAATTTAGGAATGCAAGACAATTTCGCAACTGGTCTGTAATTCTCAACGTCCTCCTTACTTCCTTTTTTAATTGATAGGGATAATAATAGATTCGTTCCATATTTGTGGAAATTTAACTGTTTTGAGGGATTTTTGAAAAAGAATAGACAATGGGCGACCAAGAATAATACTGATTTTTTTCAAAATCACTGCGAGAATTCCGTCAGGTCCAGGCAAGAAATCCTCAGTTAATTCGTTAATGTGTTCGGCTACTATAGATTCATCTATAGTTATGGAATTCAATGTAGTTTTAGGATAATCAGCGAGGTACGAAAAGAAATTCGTATCCGGAACAAAATTATCTTCGTTAAAAGCTGCCGCGAAAGATGAAACAAATAGATTTGATATAGTTGCTTGACATAGTTACTAATGATTATAAGCGTAGCGGATATCAAAGAGGAAATAAACAGACTTCCCGTGTATTAATTTTTGGCACTATTCCAGGCAACAAAGAGCTTTATTTCATTATTAGCGTTTGTAATTAAGACTGTAAATACATACATTGTTATATCACACAGAGTCTCTTCACTAATAACGAGATATCTTGTTTACAGACTGAAAGTTTGTGCCACATGAGAACACAAGTTGGGTATTTTAGTGTATAGTATGCTTTTTGATTTTATTAATAGTTGTATTGACTTTAGCGCCGGATAGATAGTGGTTACATATAACTACTATTTTACAACTTTCCTGAACATTGCAATAGAGTGCTAGCTCTACTTTAGGAGATATGAAAGGTTTAAAATATTATTGATATCAGTTTCAAAGCGGCGAGAGATAGAACTATCCGACCTATCGCAAATTTTTCACTATCAAAATCTTTATAATTCTGCTGAACATTGCAGTATTGTGGAACTTCTAATTTAAGAGGTATGAAAAGTATAAAAATTGTATTAACTCCAGACAAAACTATGCGGCTTACAGCAAGACATTTGCCATGAAAATTTCTATAACGTTGCTAAACATTTCAATAGCAACGTAACAAGTTTGACAAACTTATTGAAGTGTCTATCGCCTAACTTTTCATTGCCATTTTTATAAATCATTTTTACTCTGTTCAAAGCTAATGAATAAAAGCCATTACCTTATCTGTTGGATAATGTTTGAGATCTAAAAATGGATGTTCAAAAAATTCTTGAAATGTTATACGTTTTGCTGGATCATGCTGTAACAATTGAACAAGTAGATCTTCACATTCTTTTGAAATTTTTGTATTTAATGGAATTTGAATTTTTTCTCGTCTTTTGATTTTTAACATTAATTCTTCAACAGTTTTTGAACTATACGGTGCTTTACCAAATAAACATTCATATAATATGACACCGATACTCCAGAGATCGGCACGTGCATCATAACTACGTTTCAGAACAATTTCTGGTGCCATATAGAGTGGTGAACCTTTTAAATTATAATTTTGTTCATCCAATTTTAAATGTTCTGCAAAACCAAAATCTGCTACTTTTAAGATGACATTCGGTAATCGTGTCAATAATAGATTTTGTGGTTTTAAATCGAAATGGCTAACATCATTTGATCTCATGTATTGAACAGCTAAAGCAAGTTGACGTAGAAAATATTTACAAGTTGCTTCTTGTAAACATTTACGTTGTTGAATGTATGTCGACAAATTACCAGCATTACAATATTCTAAAACTATATAAATAAATCTAGTAATGTGAAAAAAGAAAATAAAGAATTATTTTAATTCGTTTTTTTTTCTCATATTTTATGGAAATCATTTACTTATCATCCCAAAAGAAATCATTGAGACCAACAATATATTTATGACTAAGTGATTTTAATAGTTGGATTTCTGTGACTAGATTATCAGTTGCAGATCGTGATAGAGATGCTTTTTCGACACATTTTATAGCATGGAATGTATTCGTTTTCTATTAATAAGAAAAAAAACATAACTACTTTAATTTTTGATAAAAATAAAACAACGTAATAGAGTCCAACTTACTCTTTGTCGGGCTTTATAAACAACCGCGTATGAACCAATTCCCAGTTTTTCTTGTAATTCATAATCGGTTATCTTTGGAACAGTCATTTCTAATATAATTTCAAAAAAATATCATTGAGAAATATATTAAAAACTTTATCGCGACGAACTATCACAACGTAGTTATAAATAAAAACAGCTGTTTGTCAAAATACGTTTTTCTTAATCTTCTTCTTATTAGATATTTTCATAAAAAAGAGTATCTTTTTGAAAGATTACACTTTATTGTATTGGGTTTGGTTTCCACGATGATTATATAGGGTGTCCCAATAATAGCGTATAATTCAATTTGCGTAACCCATACCTTCCAATTCCTTTTTAAGACAGGAAATACAAAAATTCTCTAGTATGAAAGTATACATATATCTCAGGTATTCTGGTACAGGTAGGGAAAAAATGTTTGATATATTGATATATCAAATCATATGATATATCGTTAATCATATATCGCCACGTTCGATATATCGGTATAAAAATATCGATATTCTCATATATCGATATATTTAACTTACAAATTTTACTGTCAAGAAAAAGAGATAAAAAAAAATTTTAAAGATTTTAAAATTTTTAAAGATTTCAATTTAACATAATAATACAGATGACATATTAATAATAATTCAAAATTAATAATATAAAAACGAATGAGATTTTCACCCGACTATTTAGTAATAATAATAAAATTACTACTTTGTAATACTTTGTAACAAAGTAGTAATTTTATTATTAATAATCTATAATTAATCAATATATTTGAAAATCATAATTCGAAAATCAATAATAATTAAAATTAACTCCAGTATTCACTGGGAAGTGACTGCAAAAATAATAGCTTAGAGAAAGTCTTTTGCCCATTAATCGATTTCGGGTTTTAGTGGCGGTGGCACCAGCTTTTGAAAATGGCCGCTCACACGGCACTGATGTAACAACAATACAAAAATATTTTTGTACTTCTTAAAACAAATTTGGAAAAATTCTTTTGCTTCATCCCCGATCAAAAAAGGATCCTGATATAAATTATGTACCGCTGACTGCAAATATTGGGTAACTTCATCAGGGGGATCACTACCTTTTACCTTTTCGTCGTTTGGAGTGAGCTAATTGTTCATGGTGGTCCCATAAATCAAAAGATTCATCACCGTAGTCAATTTCTTCGCTAATTACGATACTATCTAAATTTAATACCATAGCTCGTTTTAAATTCTTAATTGTTGACGCTCAAGCATCATTGAAATACAACTGTTTAAATAGCGGATCAAGTAGCGGTGGCTAACAAGTGGAACTTTTCGATTTATCCTAATCGCTTATTAAATCCTAATAATAGGGATTTTGGCCCAATACTGTTGAAGGTTTAATTTTGAATTGTGCAGTAACACACCGTATCGTAGGAATGACTTTTACTGTAATAAATTTTTCAGTGTATATAGCTCGGTAGTCATTTTTCCAAAAGGTTTCAAAAGTCGAGCAATTTTTTTTAAATTTTCAGTATCATTTGCAGTGAATATAGGAGGTCAGATATTATGTTGAAAATTAAATAATACGTATATAAGTTGATTTCTTTACTCTTACTTTCATCTTTGATTACAATCCGGTGTACTAGTGAATCGAAGTGCAAATGCATGCATAGGAAAAATATCGATATATTTCTGAATATATCGATATTTTTTCTGATATATCGTTGACAAACATCGATATAAATATATCGATATATTTTATTAAGTTTATCGATATATAGTATATATCGATATATTTTTGCCATCCCTACCTACAGGTATCATTCGTTCGAGAATTTAATAATTAATTAAATAAAAGATGCTCGGAAAGAAACGTGTAATTTGAATTTTGGGGAGTTGTCTTTTCCACCACAGTAGACGTTCGAAACTTGACAAACTATAATTAATAATGTAGTTCCTTTGTACAGAGTTCCATGACTATTAATAGCAGATGGTCAAGATTTTAGTACTGTTAACTTACTGAAATGAAAATAGCACGAAACTTAAGTCTGGCGCTATTTTTAAAATATCGGGTGTCCAAATCCTTGTCAAATTAAAATTTAGTTACAAAACTGTTACTTACTATATTCATATATTTCCTGATCATTGGGAAAGTATAAAAACATCTCTGGTTGAGCAGTTTTTAAATTGGAGTCAGTCAATATTTTTAATTTTACATGTTTCCGATTTTTCTCATGTTTTTCGCCTATTATGAGAGACACACATATAGTATAAATACTATGGTATCAGTACTGTAGTGTAGCTGATATCATTTCATTATCATATTTATACTTCATTTTTTGAAATGGTATAAATTGATACACATGTGATTATTCTACCTGGTATTCTTAAATCACGGTATCTATATCATAGGTTTGTCTCTAGTATAAGGTAAAACTAGAGAACAAAGGGTATATTAGTTAAGTCACTACATTTGTAATGAATAGAAATAATCGTCGGATAGCTATTTTAAGGCACCACTGTAGAGAACCAAAAGTTATATCGATTTATGCATGTCTATCCGAGTACAAGATAACTAAAAACCGCGTTATTCGATTTTGATGAAATTTTCAATGTGAGTTTGTTATTGGATTACAGCAAAATTGATCAAGCGAGCATGCATTAAGTCACTAGTAATAACATAAAAATAAAAATAAATTTAAAAAATCATTTATGAATAAATAGCAAATGTTAATAGTGGTTTTTGTGTCTGGGAATGACCCTAAGTTTGCTTACAGAATTCTCTGTATGTAAAGTAACGGTTACATAGACATACGATTTGAGAATACTTCAGTTAATTCGTTAGTCCGTCCGCAAGCTAACTCACAAACGCATTATTCCATTTAAAAAAAATTTGGAATATAGGTTGACCATTCCTTAATTGCATTTGTTTTGTTGTTTTTTTCACAGTGATTTCATTTGAGTTGTTTACATACGTTGACTACATAAATATATGATACGAATTTTACTAAAATCGATCCAAGGATAGAAAGGGAAAAATTTACTTGGACATAATGTTTTGTCATTTTTTGGCTTAGTTTTTCAGATTCGCTACAAAAACTGATATGCTTATATGAATAAAATTTGCAGAAATGATTTATGTTACTAATAATGTACGTAATTATTTGTGTATAAATTTTTGGGACGATTGCAACGCTGCAAAGCACGTCTATTCTTTAATAGTATTTGTAAAAAAGACTGTAAGTACATTCATTTTTATATCACACATATGCTTTCTAACAAATTCTTTTTATGAGATGGCTTGTGGAGACGTGCCCAAATGAGAATCCAAGTTGGAAACTCTTTTTATTTTATACTCTTTGCTAGTACCCAGGTTATTTGTAAATTAGATCAAACAAGAAGAAATAAAGTTAGAATTTAGAATTCGCCTGAGTCCTTTTCATATTTTTAGCTTAAAATCTTTTCGTCGAATTCTGATTTGGTTATATTCGTGGTGTCTGACAAAAACCCTATTTAACGACAAATCCGTAATAAGTTAGTCTGCTTTAAGAAGACTGATAGTGAGAGGGACTTCACTATAATTGCATAATAAAAGAATCCAACATTACATTGCTTAAGGACTACCATAATTCATTTAATTTTAGAAATCTTAAAATAAAATTTTCTGCTTCTATAAATCATTAAAGGTTTTTCACAGAACTAAAACCTAACAACTATAATGCATAATTTTCGCAAGGACAATATAGATATATAAGATTTATTTATATTTTACTTTCCAGTAATTAATTTTATTGTGCAGTCCTAAAAAGTAGTCGTCTATCTAGTTGCATCCCTGCGCAATTTTCTCCTAATATATACTATAATATGTAGTTTTATGTATAATTCCAGGTGTGCTTGGAGTAAATTTCTAAATCTGGAACCCTTTAATGGAGAATATTTGTTGAACCAATGAATGAATATAATAAAATAACATAGTATGAATTTGTGCCTGGATATTTTTACTATGCCTTGACATGCTTTTCCACATTCTAGTGAGAAATCAACTGGTGTCTATCCCACTACTGAAATTGTATGAAAAAATATTTTCGAATTTCATGTATACAACATTAGTTTTCCAAAGAGAATGCGCTCTTCTTTAAATACAATATAAAATATCTTCCTGATAAAATTATGTAATTCCCACAACAAGAATTCTTACATTCTTTTATTACCCCTGGAGTTATCTGGAGTTTCTTCAATCTAAAATACTACCAAAGAATTATGTTTTTAAGTATTTTAAAGATTGCCATCTTTGTTGTTGATCTTATTTCATTACCAGGCTCATTTTCTGATATACGAATTCTGAAATGAATACAATACCTGAGGTTGATACAATTATTATTATATAATAAGCTTTGAAGGTGAACAATTTTACTGTTTGTAACATTTTTCTTGTGTAAAGATGATGTTGAATATTTTGTTGGTGAATATTTTCTTAACATCGGATATATTCGTTGTCCTTCAAGAAGAAAGTATATAGATACATTTTGGTCTGTGTTGTTTTTGTATCTTTCATTTCTTTATATGAAAGTTGGAAGGAGTGCACACTTCGAATAAAAATTGTATGATCCAATTTTCATGATGTTCAAGGCAGTAAATAGGTACTTATTCATTATGCCATGCATATCATTATTTAGATATATGTGGTGAGTAATAAGACAAATTTTCCATTAGAATGGTTTTTTTTTTGTTAATGGACTTTAGTACTGTGGGTGAGGCTGCAGCACCGCAATTGTACATTTTACAGAAATTAATACGGAAAGAATAAGATGCGGCGGCATCCTGTGATTTATTAAAAAGTTAATAAGACAAATTCTCCTCGTTTTATATAGTGTAGATGAAAAATCATTGTTTCCGTTTTGAAAAGTCATGATTTTGGAATTATAGTAAGAAGGAAAAGTTTTCGTAAATATTGCATGAGTCAAAAAGTCCTTGCGTTGTTGATGACGGTAAAATAAAGGCACTGATGTTACATGGTATTGCCCAAAATCTTAGCATATCGAAATCTCGAACGATGAAAAGCAGTTGCAGTTGCCCTGAATGAGTGTATTACAAAAGTATTGTGTTTCATCATGATAACACTAGACCACATGTAAGTTTGGTCACTCGTTAAAATTTAAGAAAGCTTGGCAGAAAAATTTTGTAACATTCTGACCTTTCACATCATCAGACCAGTATTTGTGTACGTTTCTAATATTCCACTATATTTCTAAGAAAGGTTCCACGATATTCTTGATAAAAGAAAAATCGGAAACTTTTCTTAGAAACACAAAACACAGAACACAAAAACACACATAATTATTATATTGCAGTGTTTCATGCTTGCAAATTGGAAAACATCACGCAAATAATCAAATTTTGTCTTGACTTTTCTAGGAATATGTTTCCAAGCGAATTCTAGAACTACGTTTCAACGTATGATTGAACGAACATTCTAGAGTTTCCACAATGAGTATGTAAGGTGGAAACGACGCTGAAACAAAAAAAGTTGAAGGCAAACTTCGAAACGGATTCTATCAAAGAGATTGCAAATAGTTGTTTTTTGTGGTGGGTTCACACATTGAAATATTAAAAAGATTTGATAGAAATAATTAAATTAATTAGTAATTGCTGGAAATAGTGTTTTTCCGCTGTAAATAAGCTATGATAAATTAATTTTGTATGAATTCATTATTGATATAAATATAAAATATTTTTAAGACTAATTGTTAACACAGACATAATAATAAAGAAATTGTATACACCGAAGACGTTATTATTTTATAACATCGAACCAGAGAAGTAGCACGTTACAATATGTAGTAAAATTTGTCTTTTTTTTACGCAGAAATAAAAAAAAAACGCAATGACTTTTCGGCTCATCCAATATTTTTTAGGTTATGTTCATTATCATTCTGCTAACTAAATCGAAAAACAAAAATTATTTGGTTTAGCTCATTCAATATGAATGATGTTATCAGAATTTAAGATTTTATAAAGGTGACTTTGAAAATGATGCCCAATCATTGGTATTATTAATAATATCCTAATCTATAATTGTATTTTTTCTAGACTTTTATATGCAGTGATGTATTTAAGAGTTTTAATATAACAAACTATACATATGTCTGTTCGTAACAGATTGGCACTCTGTTTTATTCTGTTAATAACGAAGAATTCCCTTGTAATTAGTAGCTTTCCTTTTGCAAATTCCAAGTACTTAAATAGCATGGACAACAACTGGTAAGCGGAATACGTCTTTAGAAGTATATCACCTAAAGTACGTTTCCATTTGCAAATTCCCAGTACTTAAATAGCATGGACAACAACCCGGAAATAGAAAAGATTTTTACAAGTAAAACACTTTTAGTAGCTTTCCATTTGCAAAAGCCAAGCAGTTAAATGAACAAGAACCAGGTAAATGGAACATATTGTTACAAGTAAAATGCTTGCATAAAAAAGCAATTCCTGTATAGGCCTATTCTGGCGTTGGGACAAATTTTTAGTCATAACAAATTTGCAACTACAAATATTATGACAGCTGATAAAATTCATATTCTGGCAGACAGATCATAATTATGTTATGAATTTATGGAACAGTTTAAACTGTTATAATTCGAGCGAGTTATAGTGGTTATTTGAGAAAGACTCTCGAAAATGTTTGTATAGATGCAAAATTTTTATATAGGTGTAAAATTATTTGTATGTTTAAAAAAATGGTGTAAATTTTTCCATATTTATCAATTAAATCACTCAAAAAACACTTAAAATGTCGTTGTGATGCAAAATACTTTCAGTCAGAACTTGTGATAATTTTTTATGACAATTATGAGTTATGAGCGCGTTAGAATACGAGTTAGTCTTTAAAAAAAAGTTATGACAGTGACATCATGTTGTGATCGTTATTATTGGGCTCAAAATAAGATGGAAAATTTACTCCGTTCGTTAACTTTTCATTATAAAAGATATTATCTGAGCATAACGACATATTACCTTATTTATAAAACATTGACGTGTAAAGATAAATTTCCCATGCAAACAAATTATATGAAAAATCCACCTAGTGAAATTGGCTAGTTTAAGATTTTGGTTAAGTAGCTGGAAGTAGATTTTTTTTAGAAAATATTTGCAACAATATAGTATAAGAATTTAATTTAAATTTACTGAAAATACGTTCTTTTTTTGCTTTGATTCCTTTCTTATACATGAATATGAATTATGTATGAAAATTTTCCAATATTTTATAATGATTTTCTTTTCTGAGGCGGGTTAAATTTTGTTTTATTTCCTACGAAATTGAACAATTTCACAAAACATCAAAAATAACTTCAAATAGAAATTCATCTCTGTACGATTTATTCTAAATATGCAATTTATTGTAGAATATTTTTATATAACTGAAAGAAGAAATAACAAAAAAAAAGAAAAACAATTCAATAATATATTTTATTGATACCAAATATTGAACATGAATGAAAATTGTACAAAAGAAGAAAAGAAAACATTATAATATGGTTTCGTTTCCCGGTATTTCACAGTCACAACAATTTCAAATATATTTGGATATACTAGGCGTATAATAAAGTTCTCGGGAAAAAAATTAAATTATGTATAATTTGCTGTAAGACCGATACACCTAGTCAAACGCATTTCCAACTTTTTTATCCGCTCCTGGAGTGGTAGTACGTAACGTGTTTTAGATTGTCTATTTCGACTTTTCATGCAAATGGTAGGACGTAACTTGTTTCAGTCATATGAAAATCGTAGCTAAAGTTGAAACGACTTACTGTTTGCTCGAAACAAAATTGTGAAACAAGTCACGTACTAACAGCCCTGATAAATTCATTTCACAAACACCTCAAAATATGGTAGGCATGTAAATCGTTGGTGACTTCCGAATTCGATGCAAATCTCTTATTCTCAAGCTATTCCTTGAAGCTTGGAAACCTTTAATAGTCATACGGAGATTAATCTGGAGAATACGAAAGATGGTTTACTAATTCGTAGTGTAATCCATTCAATTTTGCTATTGCTTTGAAGATGTCGTATGATTACGTTTTTGATCGATTGCGAGTAAATGTAGCACCCATCTGGCGAATAGTTGTTCACCTATAAATGTTCACTTAAGATTTTCCAAATACATGTTACAATGTCAGCTATCTAATGCATTTTTACTTTTCGACCTTCTAATACGTTATCATGGATTTTTTCAAAAATTTCAGTGGTCACCTAAATTGGCCAACTTGAACGTTCTTCATCATAAACGTTTTTATGATCACGTTTAAATTTGTTAAATCAATATCTGATGATTGCCATTTAAAGTGCAGAACTGTTTCCATATTTAATAAAAACCACTTTGAATGGCTATTAAAACTAAACTAATTGATAGATCAACGTGAAACATTAAATGCGTTCATATGATAGCAGTATCATATTTAAAATGGACACATTAGCAGCGACATCTATTATACAATTGATTACTTTTCGATACAATTGGTATGCGTATTTTATATAAAATTGGAATTCTTTATACTTCTATTTTATTTTTACAAGTTTATTTAGCACAAGAAATTGAAGCTTCTGGCAAGTATTTTTTTCTTTTTGAAAATATATACATATATTCTTTTGAGCATTTTAGTGAAGACCATCGGGGTCGTAAATAGACGTATATGTACTGTACACTTATCATCAAGCTACTACTCAAAAAAAAAGAAGAGAAATACCAGAAATAGCATTTTTTATAGAACATATTTTGATTTTTCCTTTTGTTGTTTTCTTTGAGGATTAATCAGGAAGAGAAAAACATCAAGGCATAAGAAACAAAAGGAAAAAGGAGGAAACCTATAAAAAGGAAAAGTAATTTTTTTTTCTTAGTATATATGGTATTATATTGTAAATGGAAGCTATCGATATACGACGCATTGAATTATATCATACAGAAAATATGTTGAATATATGGTAGATAAGGAGATTGATGGAAGCCACATTCGAAAACAATTGATATTGTATTGATTTGAGATAGATTTATATTATATTTATACATAAATATGTATACTATACATATACATGAAACGAAAATAATGTTCTATATAAAGGGATGTTCTATGTGAATTGGTTAAAAATAAACTTTATTTTCTTTTTTCACAATATAATATGTTTTGTTATCCAGTTCTATTTAATAGTGACACTAAATTTTTATATAAACTTTGTATTTAAGTTTATATATAGTACAAAGTGTTTCGTAATGAAAAGAAATAAATACTATATATTCTCTCAAAGAAGTATTAGGAATTTGTCAATAAAGCACAATATTTTCAATTAATCAACAAAAAATTTTATTTTGTCTCCTTGAAAATTGTTCCAGTTGATGTGATACACATACACCAACGATTAATCCAGTCGTTGAAACATTTCTTATTGGTATTTTCCGGTATAGCCTCCAGAACTTTATTCGAATTTTCTTGTATGGCTTCATTGGTATCAAAACGTGTTCCACAAAAGTCACAGGGAGCCATGTCTGGCGAAGATGGTGTTTGATCGATGACTTTTGGGTCAAAAATTTGCGTACAACCATCGATGTGTGGTACGGCGCATTATCGGTGCAAAATTCAAGAATTGTCCTTTCACAAATCTGGAATTTTCCGGTGAACATTCTCTCTCAAACGCTTCATAACGTCCTGATAGCATTGTTTGTTGTAATTTCGTTTGGATAACATCACGACAAACGAAGGAAACAATCAACATGATGATTTTGGAGTGTTTTTTTCAGTTCCCGCTCGTTACTGAAACGCCATTCCAAACTTGTTGGCTAATTTGTATGTCATAAGCCCACGTCTCGTTACTCGTTATGATGCGTTTCATGATTGTACGGTTCAAATCGGCTAATTGAAGCATGTCTTTAACAACTTCTTTTTCAAGAAAATTTAAGAAAAATCGCAGAGTACACTCGAATTCAATTAACAGAACCAACCAGTTTCTTTATAATTAACTGGTTGACAGATCACGCCAAAATTTTTGCGCAACAATTAGGTACATTTGTACCAACTTAACTGCAAAATACATTTTTTCATACTTTTGACGCGGCTTTTTAAATGAACAATTTCGGATAATTTTGTGAGGTAATGCACACCTAAATAATTGCTTAATATCATCCAAACTAAGTGTCCTATGACTATAGTATTTGTATTCATATTTAAATTGGAAAAGTTACACCTAATATTATTGTAATCCTCTGGCAAGTATTAAAATCAGCATTGTAAATTATTAGCAATTATTGCGCTGTAATTTAGCAATTATTTAGAATTAAAGTAGAAAAGTTGAATGTCGAAACGATTGCAACACCATTTTGAAATAGTAGTTACCTAAACTAAGTAGTTTCAAATTTGATGAGAACTCGTGGTGAAGCAGTGTCAACTGCATTTGTTACAGCTCGTTACACTCTTTGGTGATCTGCCTATGTCGTAGCAACAACTTTTTTGGTTGCCACAATACGTTATTGCAACGTTTAAATATGTGAAGTTACAATGAAATCAAAAAGAAGGTGACATAGTGTATACTGAATTTTGATTTTATTTTATTTATTTAATATGCAAACGAAATAAAAACAATAATTGTCAATCGCACCTGTCAAGAACGATTGTGGGAGGACCCCAAACTAATTCGTTGCAGTCGCATACAATTTAAAATGCAACGGTTAACACATGTCGAAATATGTTAGAAACTAATTCGTTTTACGTACGTTGCAATAATTAAAATTCAGGTTTACTTAGCATTATCTAAGTGATAGAAGGGTTACAACTGCATTGTCCAAAAGAAGCCAAAAAGTGTCATTGCAACTTTAACACTTTTTCTCCACCAAAAAGTTATTTCATGACGTTTTTGTAAGGTGACATTATAACGAATTATGGAGGGTTTTTAATAAAATCTTCAGTCACTTAAAAGTCACAAATTGTTCTACGACATATACGTATATAGGGTCTTTTCATGAAGGACATAACAATTCAATATAAATCGATTGTAACGTGTGCTGTGTAGCTTGTAGCGCCGTCTTGTTGAAACCACATATCGCCGATATCAATTTCATCTAATTCTGGCCAAAAATAATCCTCCAACACGGCACGGTAGCGCTCTCCATTGACGGTAAGTAACATGGCTATCGTTCGCATCAACGAAAAAATACGGCCCAATCACGCCTCCGGCATGTAAACCGCACCATACAGTGATTTTTTGTGGATGCAATGGTGTTTCTTGAAGCACATGTGGGTTTGTTGCTGTCCAATAACGCATATTTTGCTAGTTGACGAAGCCATTCAGCCAGAAATGAGCTTCATCGCTGAAGATGATTTTTTGTTCGTGAACTTTACCATGATAAAAATGTTGACTTTAATCTACGTTTTGACATTGACAGGTCATTATTAATGTTTAAGGGTGCGTTCATATAAAGATACAAAATTGTTATGTCCCTATTAAAAGACACTATATGAACATGTAATTATCAAAATAGTGTACTATATTCGAAGGAAATATTGTCTTAAAAATATTCTTGATTTTGAATAAAAATAAAGTTTTGGAATCTATAGTTTTCACCCTTTTTCGAAACACCCTTTATAGTTTTTCTTCTTTTAACAACAAAACTACAAAATATCTACCATTATCGTACATTTTGACCTCCGCCATTTCGAAAAAGCTTTTAAAGTTACCCTTATTTTTGTGTTGCCAATGCAAAAATTACTAAAAAAAGGGTATGACGATCGTATTTGATTAGGTTCAGCTTGATGCCTGTGAGATTGTTGATTTTTCCATAATATCGTACATAAGTTTATGGGCTCTTGTTTCTTGTTTACTGTTTATGTTGACAAGACTTTTCATAAAAGCTTGACAAAAAGCAAAAAAAGCATAACACAAAAATCAACTAATCAATCTTTATCTTTTTTTTTTTGTTTTTACTTTTTTGGTTCCGTTGGGTTCAAACGATAAACAAAATATACATTTTTTTTTAGAGTTTAAGTACATTTAGTATATAGAAATCTAATTTGGGTTTTGGAAAATCTCAATATGCAATAGAATAAATTGTTAACTACGAGTAATATATTGTATTTTTACTTTAAATGTTCTGGAAAATATATTATAGTGAAAATCAGCAAAACAAATTTTTTGATGCCCTATGGTAGAAATGGGACAGAAAAACAGCTAAACTAATAATATTTCAAGGTTGCTTTATTTCCCAGCTAGCCTAGGCCCCAGTAGCATACAATTATTCTGCAAATTTTATTCGAATCGGTATATTAGTTTTTAAATTACATCAAAACAAAATTTTCTATTACGACTATTCCTTTCTCCATTAACCTTGAACCGATTTTAGTGAAATTTAAAATATTTTCTCCAACTTATGTAGTCAACATAAAAATAATTTAAATGAAATTGCTTTACAAATTTTCCGAATAAATCTGAAAACCTATAATGGCCAGTTTTTCAGTGAATGTTTAAATTTAAGATTACTTAACCGAAGTACCGCGATTAAATTCGTTGGCAATCCTGAATGCGTTTTAGAGTTCAGTTTTTTTTTCGTTTATCTAATCTGAAAATCGCAAGTTATTGTGAATGATTTCCCTCTACTTACCATTGTGATTGAAAATGTTGACGTTCAAAATGTAATGAGCCGCGCATCATATGACATTATAAAAGATAACATCATATGATATGAGTTCGTTTAAATATTCTTGATTTTCTTTTCTAAATAAAAAAACGTACGCCTAAATAAGCATCTCGTATATAGTAACATATTTTATTTGTAAACAATAGGTCTGTTTTATTTGCCACTTGCTCTGGGGTAGAGCAAATTTTTACATTGAAAACAAAAACAACAAAAGTGCAAATCCTACACTACTTTCAGAGCAGGTGTAACTATTACACCCGAATTAGTTCAGTTTTCTACTATAAAAAGTGTATTAGCTAAAAATTTCCCATTTAATTACAATATGGTTGCTAAGCAGCGCTACAAACATTTGAATGAAAGGTTTTTTCTACTTCTGCTCGTTTTATTTGCCACTTACCCTGCTCCGGTGTAGGGTATGGCAAATAAAACAGAGCTAATATAATGATATACGGAAACTCCTTCATACAAGAAAAAAAAAACCAAACATGAAAATAACATAAGTGTTTCATATAAATTATAGAAATGCATCATAAACGAATTTCTGATTTGTATGAAACGCTCATTGAAGAGTTATATTTACAGTGTTTTTACAAACTTGGGCTGTAATTCTCAAATCGTAAATTCGCCTTCGCCTCCGATCAATGCCGAAATTCCTATTCTGAAATCATATGTATATGTAACTGTTCTATAGGTTGCTGTCAAATCGTCTATAACTTTACCAGTGGGTTAAAAATATCGGAACTCTTAAAAGAGTGGCATAAAATTAGAAATTGTGTGTTAATAAAAGGAAAATTGAAGTGAAAATTATTTAAATTGTGTGTGAAATTAATAAAAATGCAAGTAAATCAATAATTCCAAGAAGATTTTAATTTTTTACTAATTTTTTATAGTGAAATTTTTGAAGTCTTTCGACGTAATACATCGGTGGAAAGAAAAATAGAATAGTTTTGGTGTAAACAAATAAGAAAAAAATTTTTAAATAATTTTATTTAAAAAAAAAAATGCGCCCGGAATTATCACAACACTACTACAGAAGAATTGATTACACAGCTGATGTTGGTATTGTCATAAATATGTTTTCCAATTTTTCCGGGACATTTTTGCCTGTTTTTCTTCTTAAAATCCATTTTTATTATAAACATTATTAATTGTTAATAAATAAAAACAAAAATTTAATAAAAAAACACAAATTTTCAAACTTTTTTTTCCCATTTTTGACATTTTACAATAGACGGCGAACTTATTTTACGAGAGCGAAATGGAAACAAATTCATAATAGTAATTTGGGCATTTATGTAAATTGGCTTAAATAATTCTTCGTATGGAAAGTTACGGTTATATGGACATACGATTTGAGAATTACCCACTTGATGAGATAGATTTCCTTGGAGTTCAACGCGTTTTCATTGTTGAGCAATGGTTTAAAAATAATAAGCCATTTCCTCGTCGTGTAATTTCACGTTTTCGTGATCAGAATTGGTCGACCAGATCATGGAATTTAATGCCGTTGGACTTTTTTCTTTGGGGTTTTATGAAGTCTAAGGTTTATGCTAACAAGCTCATGACCACCCACGCCTTGAAGCAGGAAATTGAGAGCTATAAAAAAAAATTATATAGAATTGTTTGCTGAATTTCCAAACAAGTTCTATGAATTGAGAAGAAAGAAGATTGTATGAATTTATTATTTCCTATTTTAGATATATCCACGTATATCTTCATTATCCTCTTTAAATTATTCAATCAATAATAATTAAAATTCGTATTGTCTTTTTTTGCAATAATCAATTTTCAAGGATGATAAATGAAATGGAAATTAATATAGAAAAGTTTTTTAGACATTTTTTTTTCCAAGACATTGAAAATTATCATAAAACTTTTATTATCTTTAATAAAAATTATTCACCGTATTTTTGATGCCCACATAAACTGAAATTTAGCCTGATTTGCTATTCAATTTGTTAGCCTATTCGTCTATTTACCTATTTTATATTAAGACACGTTTAAATTAGTTTTGGTTTTGTTTACTGATTGTTCTTGCAAAATTTATGCTATTTGATCTTCTGAATAAGAATCAGAAAATATTCTTAGGCAAAATATCAGTTTCATTTTCGAACAAACAATTAATTAAGAGTATTTATATATCTTTTTAAGCAAGCCAAGAACAGACGAATAACTTTTGAGATGAGTAGTCGAAAGTATAACAATGATGTTGAACCAACAATATTTAGTATAAGGAGTATAAATGTTAAAATTAGAATTAAAATAGGTAAATGTGGATCCTAAAAATTTAGGAAAAAATCCGAAGGCGGGCTTAACAAATAAAAAACCCAATCCAAAAATATATTTTCAAAAAATGCAATTTTTAGATCTATTGTTTTTGTCAATAACTTTTACATTCAAATTTACCTCGTGTAACATTCTGGAAATTGGTTTATCGCTCCCGTAGCCAGTGCGGTTAAAATTTGATTTTGAACAATTCCATGGATCTTAAGGAACAAATGTTTGAATTTGATGGACAAAGACCGCATCAGCCACTTCACGCCGCTTTCCTAAGTAATAAGGAATGCAAGTCTAATAATTTTAGCCTATCATTGCAAGGAGGCAAAAAAAGGGTCATCCCACCTGGCTGGCAGATTCCAATACTCGTCTAACAAAACTGCCATAAAGGGCTCTAGTGACATGTGGGTCAGAAAACTCTTTGGACCACCGCTTTATATATCGCCTTGTCGAATTAATTCTATGAACTACTGAGTCAAAATGTAGCTTAAAATTGAGCTCACTATCGCAAATAACTCCTAAGCTAGTAATGCTACTAACTCTTTGGAGAGAGGGCACGATCGACAAAGTAATTGTGGAAAGTCTTATCACGTTTCCAAGCGAAGGTGACAGTCTTACATTTGCCTATGTTAAGTGTTAGGTTGTTTTTAACACACCACATACAAACATTTTTAAAATCTTCCTCGAGATGAAGAGAATCAATAGAGTGTTTCACTTCTACGAATATTTTCATATCATCGGCATAATTTGATAACCTGAAGAATTTGATTATATAAGCTACATCATTGATAGCTGGTATAAACAGAAGAGGTCCTAAGTGACTACCTTGAGGGACACTAAATGTAGTAATAAAGGGAATGGATTTGACAGATCGGAATAAGACTTGGTACCTTCTTCCAGTGAAGAAGTCTGGTAATCCGAGGGCACTGAGTTTCATTGAGTTTGGTCACATAACTTATCAAAAGAATTCATAAATAGAAAATCATCAATAATTCGATCCATAATAGTCAGATTTTTATGAAACTCGGAATCTACATTGTGGAAATGGAAACTAAAAAAATAGGATAAGTCACATTCAATGGAAGGGGGTTCCGGCGGCAAAAATAGAAAACGTCAATAAGTAGGTAAAATTAAATTTACTATCGTATTCTAGGGATAACGCGAGCAAGCCGCGGATAGCAAGTTAGTATTTCACAAATGACTAAAAAAAGATTTTTTGGAAGTTTTTGCCGGAAGGTTGCCTAGCGGTAAGTGCGGCTCTGTACGATATAATGAATTCAAATTTATTTAATACCTACGCGGATTTTTGGTTATCGTGGCGTATTGTTGTATCGGTTGTACGATTCGGTTCTTTGTATAGAAAAATTGCATCGATACACCAAGTTTTACAACGATAAGGGAATACTCATATTTTGTACTACAAAATATTGAAAGTCGTGCAACATTTAAACAGAAATTGAAAGAATGACTCAATCCATCGCGTGAGTTTCTGATTCCCTTATGGGTATATTGAAATCTAAAAATTATGAAAATCAGGATTCTCTGACAGTTGCAATAGCACTAAAACAGGAGAGAAATGGACACTCAAATCCGCTGTATTTTCTAACAATTGTTCTCTGCATTTTCAACTTTCGAACTACTTCATTTAAAATACGGTCAAGTATTCGTATAATTTCAGTGAATGGACATTTTTTTATCAATGTAAGTCCCATCAATTGCATCACGAGGTTTTTTGAATCCAAGTCCAATATGATGTGGCGATAAAGAATTTTCTTTTTCGTTAAGCCTAACTTAGCGTTCCTATTAAGATTTACTCCAAACTACTTTTGAAAAGCTTTTTCGTTCTTATCAGCTACATTATTAATATGCTCTCCAAACATAGATCATATAGCATTCTTCAGTTTCTGGTTACATCTATCTGAGAAATCATTTGAGTGAAATGGCAGTGAAAAGAAAGAATTGATAATAGTGATTTTAAGTGTAATTTCCATAGTATCCTATTAGTTTCAACAAAATGTATTTTAAATCGATATTTTATTTTTTCATCAGAAGAAGACCTAAAGCGCTATTTAAAACATCAGTAAATTAATTTGATTCTAAAGTTAAAATGAAAAGAAATGTTTCCCATCTTCAGGCGTGTACTCAAACCATAATTATTTCGAGGATGTCTAACCAATTTCATTCTAAAAGCAAAACAAAAGCAAATGTTATAATCTTGTTTATATGAAAATTAGTTAAAAGAAAAATTACCTAAACTTTTTTTGCTTTAAGAAATTTACACGAACATAACAATTGGTATTTTAGAAGCTCCAAATGGCGGATTTAGTTTGCTTCCTGTTTGTATTTATGTATATACTATCATTTTATATATTATTATGACCGAAAATTAGGTAATCAACTGAAATTGCTTTAATATTTCCTTTTTTTTTTGTCTTGTATTTTGGATATAAAATGCTTTTGACTTCGGATCATTTTCTGTATAATGAAAATTCTTGGACATATACATACTATATTATATAGAAACACTTTACTGAAGGATAATTTTCATTAATAATGAAATTTGGGTAAATGTTCGCACTTACTAATATAGATGACCAAACATAATTTTCAGAGATCTTTAATGATTTTGCGTATTTTACAAAATTTAGAAGAACAAGTTTATCAATGTTTTAAAAAAAAATTTATAGAATTTCCTTAAATCGTTTCTTTATATTTATGCCCTATGGTAGGTACTACCAGAGGGCATATTAGTTTTGTCACTAAGTGTGTAACGCATAGAAATAATCATCGCAGAAAAATTTCAAGGGTATGGTTGTGCAGGGAATCAAAAGTTATATCGATTTATGCATGTCCGTCCGTCCGTCCGTCCGTCCGTCTGTGGACAAGATAACTCAAAAACGCGTTATCCGATTTTGTTGAAATTTAGAATGTAAGTTGGTTATTCCTTAACTGCGTTTGGTATTGCATTTGAGCAAAATCCATCCGCAGGGGGCAAAGTTATAAAGGAAAAACCAGGGTAACCAGAAAGTTTTGTCGTTTTTTTGGTTATAGTTTTTCGGATGTAATTGGAAAATTTGTCAATCAATTTTATTTAAATTAATTATACGGATTAACTACATAAATAGACGACACTATATTGAATTTCAGTCACATCGGTCGAAGGATAGTGGAGAAAGAAATAGTTCTAGCCTAAAATAAGCCTGTTCATAAAGTTTTCTGATGTATTTTAAAAATTTATATACCGATTTGAATCAAATGTACGAAACGTATTTATGCTATTAGACTCCAGCCTACCTGTGAATTTGGGCAAATTTGAGAATGAAGAAATGAAGTTATGGAAAGAAAAACCTTAAAATATTGAGTTAAGTAGAAAGTTCGTGGCGTTTCTTTCCAATAGATGGCTTTAGAGTCGTATAACTTTAGTAGTTTTAATCCTATCAAGTTATATTATAGCGCGCTTAAAAGGTGACATTTTATAAAATATTTATGAAAAAAATTGTGAAATTCAGGCAGAACTAATTGGGGTAATTGGGTTTGGAAAATGAGCCAAAATTCTGAAAAAAATTTCTATATTATTGCTCCATGTAAGGTACTGCCGTCCGTCCGTGGATAATATAACTCAAAAACGTGTAATCCAATTTTGATGAAATTTAGAATGCTACTTGGATATTGCTATAGTGAATTTGGTATTGCATTTTAGCAAAATCGACCGAAGGGGAGGGAAGTTATTAAGCAAAAACGAGGGTGTCCAGAAAGTTTTGTCGTTTTTCGGATTTAACTGGAAAATTTGTGAATCAATTTTGTTTAAATTAATTATATTGGTTAAATACGTAAATAGACGATACCATGTTAAATTTGAGCAAAATAGGTCCTAGGATAGTGGAGAAAGAAATAATCTTAGGAGAAAATAAGTTTGTCCATAAAGTTTTTTTGATGTACTTTAAAAACTAACATACTGATTTGTGGATTAGATTTATCCTATTAGGGTCTAGGTTACCTGCAAATTAGAAGAAATTTTGAAAAGAGGAAACAAAATTATGAAGAAAAAACCTTGAAATACTGTTAGATTTGACTGTTTTTCTGTCCTATTTCTACCATAGGGCATCAAAAAATCGGCTATAGGCCGATTTTAAGTTACTATATATTTTTATCGAAGAAAGTAGTACAACAAAACCTTGGTATAAAAAAGTACGTATTAAGACGACATGATTTCACCTGAATCTTCAAAATTGCTTTAACTACACTACAACAATTTCGCGTGTAACGTTTATCCATGTGCATAATTTATTTTATCGAATTCTGGTTCACTGGGGAACAATTAAAATCTTTCAAACAAGACACAAGTATATTTGAAAGCTAATTTTGTGTCTCAATGGAACTATGTATATTTACAATAGAGAACATGAACTGTTTCTACAAGTTTTTTTAAAGACATGTAAAAATCAATGTACATAATGTATGTAGATTTGTAGAAAACTTCAAAATACGTAATCTTCATAATATTATAGAAGATATGGATTTGAGGTACGTATTGGTACGTATATGGCATACAATATATGCTCCAGTTTTGTCTATTGTGCTTACTCATACGTAACTGCTATTCCTGTTTTGTTGATATACGCTTTCTTTAGAAAATATCCTTTATAGGATCCTCACAGAGTTGAAATCCGAATATGTAATTAAATTTACAATTCAGATTTCAATAATTGTCAAATCAACCAATTTATCACATTTCAGGACGTTTGTACTAAACCTATTTTTGGAATTCTACGAACTGAAAAACACGGAGTTAGATATAACTCCGTGCTCCTCAGTTCAACATGGTATTTTTAAGGGTTTTTAAGGAATTTGGATCTCCTCTTATACAATAACTTGAGGTACATATGTAGATATTTTCTTGTAAAGGTTTTAATATTTGCATTTGCTACATATTACCCTCCGTTCGATAATACTTTTAATTTTATTTATAGTTAATTAGATGTATATAGAGGGTGTTTTTTTTGGAGGTTTGTTTTTCAAATTGGCAACACTTTTCCAGTCAATTTGACAGCTGATAGCTAATTTATCCTCAGTTTGGTTTGCCATTTCATGAATAGAGTTATGCCAAAACAACACTGGAAAATTGTGCAAATGTATTTCGAAAATCCTGGTTTAGTTCGCAAGATTCAGTCCACAAATTTTCTTAAGCGATGAGGCTCATTTTTGGTTGAATGTCTATGTCATCAAACAAAATTGCCAGTTTTGGAGTGAAGAAAATCTACAAGCCATTATTGAGACATTGTTACATCCACTGTTACAATCACTGTTTGGTGTGCTTTATGGGCTGGTGGAATCATTGGTCCATATGATGCTGCCTAGAGTTACAGTTAATTGAGACCGCTATAGAGCCATGATTACTGACTTTTTACTTCCTCAACTGAGTGGCATTAATGTGGAAGAGCGGTGGTTTCAACCAGATGGTGCAAAGTCACACAGCGCGCACCTCAATCGTTCTATTGAAGGAAACATTTAATGAGTGTATAATTGCACGTGATGGACCTGTGAATTGGCCTCCAAGATCGTGTGATTTAATATCTTTGGATTATTTTCTGTAGGGCTATGTGAAGTCACTTGTCTACGCCGATAAAACGGAGAACGCATTCTCCGCGTTATTGTTGATATAAGGCCTTAGCTCCTCCAAAAAGAGGTTCAAAATTTGGACTTCCAGATTGCGCTTTATTTGGGGCAGCCGCAGCGTCCATATGTCTGTAGTCATATTTAAACACTAATGGCATAAAATTATCTTTCCAATGAAGCCAATGTCATGGCCAATACACCGATTTTATGTGTTTTATGTAATTTTAAAGTTCTTTTGTAAAGAAAATTCTGGAATATTCCTAATTTATAGCGCACACTGTTTACGTCCTATGTTAGGTACTACTAGATGATTTATTAGTTTTGTCACAAAGTGTGGAACACATCGAAATAATAATCGTAAAAAAAAGTTATATTGATTTATGCATGTCCGTTCGTCCGTCCGTACATAAGATAACTCAAAAACGTGTTATCCAATTTTGTTGAAATTTAGGATGTTAGTCGATTATTCCTTAACTGGATTTGGTATTGCATTTCAGCAAAATCAACTGTGGAGCGAAGTTATTAAGCAAAAAACAGCAAGTTTTGTCGTTTTTTATATGATTTTTAGGATTTAATAAGAAAGTTTGTGAACCAATTTTGTTTAAATTAATTATGTTTGTTAACTACATGAATAGACGATACCATGTTAAATGTCAGTAAAATCGATCTAGCAATAGTGGAGAGAGAAATAATTCTAGGACAAAATAAGAGTGTTCATAAATTTGTTTGATGTACTATAAAAACTGTACACCGATTGGAATAAAATTTGCAGATTAGATTTATGCAAATAGGGTCTGGGCTTCCTGCAAATTAGAGTAAATTTTGTAAAGAGGAAACAAAATTATGAAGAGAAAATCTTGAAATATTTTTTGTTTTGATAGTTTTGCTGTTCCATTTCTGTCATAGGCATCAAAAAGTAGGCTATGGGCCGATTTAGAGTTACTAGATGTTTTTAAATTTAGTTTTCATAAATTCTAATTAGTAAAGGTTCGGTTTTACTATATAAAGCGTTTTTTTTCTCTCTTATATCTTTAAAGGATAGTATAATCACAAAACTAGCCTTTATCTTAATTTTGTGCTGATGAATGCAATATTCTTTTTTTTATATATATACAGGAAATGTTAATCAAGTTAAATTTCATTATAGAATGTTAGTTATATAAGTTTTTATATTTATAGATTTTATCCTAAAAACAAATCTAATAGAATTCTAACATTTCTACTCTATATATCAATTTTTGTCGATATTCTTATTATTTTGACCTTCATTTATAAGAAAACACAATACCATATATACATATCTAGTCAGGATCATGATGATGATGTTTCAGTTTTATGCCCAAAAGACGCATTCTGATAAATTGATTTGTAACTTTTGGTATAATCCAATCATCAAAAGAAAAAAATAAAAATAAAAAAAAAAATTACTTGGGTATATACAATCTATCATTCAACCAGTGTTACCAAGCTTATATATAAATATAAAGAGGTCCTTCAAATTGTTGTACTATAAGAATAGAACATCTATTTAATATTATAAGGAAGAATATTTAACATGATTTAAGTACGGGAAATTCATCATGATTTTGAATTCAGAAACAATAACATAGACACGGTATATCAATAAAGTTCTGGGATTAATCCAATATCTCTGTAACTAGAACAATGAGCCGTTATCCCGTGATGGGAGTTGTCACTATAAACCTTAAACATTTCCTTCAACTGTACCGTTGTAGGTTCCAATTTATCATTTATGACATTTTATTTATAAGACAAAGTATTTACTTAACAAAAATAATGGAATAACGAGCTCTGATATTAAATTTCATTCACGATTTGGCACAACAGCCATAGAAACGTGTATGGTGATATTTATTTATCATGTTTGCAGATATTTAAGTGGCATAAATGACTTTTGCTAAGAAAAATACTCTGACTATAATCCAAAACGTTTACAACGTATGATGGCTAAAATTCGTTGAATTCGACCAGATGGCTCATGTTTGCTATGCGCAAATGCATCAATTCATTGATTGTTCATCAATTTTCGGAATGACATTAAGTCTGCGTGGGACTTTTCACTATTCTCTAAAATTAAAATGAAGTTGATAGGATGCTTTTTCGATAATACTAAGGACATTGAAAGGGCTGTCTACACATGTTTTGGAGGCAATACCACAAAATGTAAAATGTTGTTTCGTTTCATTTTTATAGGAACAGTCACGGAACTTTATTGACTCGCCAAGTATATGAAATTATTTTAGTACATATACAAAAAAAGGAAATATTCTAAACGAATTGAATAGGCTGAGATGCTGTAGTGTGTATAATAATCGAACAAAACAAACTGACAGACAGACATACAGATATTTATATAGAATAAAATTAGAGGATTTTGTTATTTTTCTTTTATCTATTCGTATAGTACTGCCATATAGGTATGTATAGCCTTATCGTATCATTCTTACATTTATTATTCAATTTATTAGTTTGCCTCAATGTTTTATTCATGAATCCATTAGACATTGGGGATTCCGTGTTGTTCCTATCGGAATGGATGCTTTACTAGATTCTCTATAATATTATTATTTGGTTTGTTTTGTTTTGTATATAATAGTATATTCTATTTCTTATCCTCACCTCTTTATTGGATGTTCTATTCGCATAGAATATTAGGGATATATAAAAGTTTTATAATAGTAGTTTTTCTTGTTCAAATAGATTCTATTAGAACATTTTTATTCATGAACTATTTATTATATGTTATTTATATTTCTGATAAAAAACAATACAATAATAATAATAAAAATCAATTGGAAAAATAAAATAATATATCTTTAAGTTTTAATTTAAAAGCCCGTTTAGTGTTTTTATGTAATGTGGTTAAAGATATCCGATTAAAGGCGATTTATTTTAATTAACTAGTTTTTCCTGTTTTTGTTTAAAATTTAAGAATATATTTTGGGACGAGATAATGGAATATATAGATCTTTACTCTAAAACAAATTGTCTTGAGCACGTTTTGTAAGCTCGCTTCAAAATAATTGCCTATATTGTTGTTTTGCTTCCAAATATCAAATGCACTGACAATTCTCTCCCGTTCGTACATCCGAGCTTTCACACATCTTTGAAAAAGATCTTTCAAAAAGTGATTACGAAAATTTGTTGTATATATCAGGGGTGGCCAACTTCATTATGTATGTAATCGACTATTTTACTTCCAAATTTTTCGCGATCTACCTACTATTAAGAGGTAACATATGACTCCAACGACCTTTTCATCAAAAAACAACACATTTATTTTAAATGAAAACCGTGTTTTTTTAATTAAAATATTTTCCGCCATTAGCTACGACTTTTGACCATCTTCCAGACAGGGCACGGATTCCGGATTCCGGATTCCGAAAGAATTGTTCGTCCTTCGAAAAAATTGAGCATGTGTATCATCAAGGCCATGTTGCATTGATCGCAGCAAATGGTAATCGGAGGGAGTAATTTCCAATGGATACGGCGAGTGGGATAACATTTCTCAGACAAGCGCTTCCAACGTTTCCTGAAACGGTTTAGTAAGATATGGCCCAGCATTGTCATGCTGGAAAATCAATTTACCATGTCTACGAGCCCATTCTGGTCGCTTTTCCTTCAAAGCGCGATTCAATTCGATCAGCTGTTGCCTCTAAGGACCAGTACTGATTGTTTCACCCGTTTTCAAAAGTTCATAGTAGACCACACCCTTCTGGTCCCACCAAATACCTTAATTTCATGCATATTCAGCTTTGCAGTCGATATTGATCGCTGCCTGGAATTGCACCATGGCTTTTTGGATTTCTGATTGTCATAAAGAATCCATTTCTCATCACCAGTAACAACTAGTTAAAATTCGTAAAGTCGACATATTGAGGGCACTCAAAACTTGTTTGTTTTGACAAAAAATTCAAATAACTTGCTGTCAAAAACTCTCTAAAAGACAATATCTGTTATTTGAAAAAAAATCATGATTTTTAACAAAAATCTTAGAAATCCTTTAAGTCATATGTTACCTCCTAATAAAATCTATTAGACTAACATGATATTTTATTAATAATGTTTATTAATTTAAAAGTAACCACAAAAAAAGCACAGATTAAATTTTATTTCCCTCTGTTATGACATAGAGTAAATATAACCATAGAGTAAATATAACCTATATAGGTTATATTTACTCTATGGTTATGATCGATCAAAGCAAGCTTTTCGATCGACCAGTTAATCGCGATCGACGTGTTGGCGATTCCTGGTATATCTTACATCATCTTCGCTTTGAGCCTCACAAGGAATGCTATACTTACTTCTAGGGAACATTTTTATAAAATTTCGGATATGGAAAAGTCTTTAGCATATCTTGTTTTATTAAAGCACGTTTTTTTATGACACAATTCCAAATTTCCTATAGTTACTGCAATGAGAGACCATTGAGGAGCAAGTCAACCAAGTACACATGGTTCATTTCTTAAACAGCATAATATACCACTCAGATATATAAACTCAAGTGTTTAATCCAAAATTATTCTTAAAGATATTTGATTTGTTCGATTTTTCTAAATTTCCAACTTAAAAAACTATTATATGTATTTGAGTAATAGAAATTTCCAAAAAGGACAAAACTGTCACAGATTTAGAATAGATTATTGACTATTGGGAAAATTCAATCATTATTTTAATTCTTTACCAAGATTTGCACAGGTAGATTCGTCAGATTTAGGATATTTCAGAATCGAATACATCATCTTGTCCATAGAGGTTTTAGGATGGCGTAGCAGTAATAACAAGCTATAGTGCGCAAATCACTATGGGAACTTCTATACATATCAATAAAATTATTTCATACAACAATTTATAATTTATTTTGTGCAAAAATTTCGAAATCTTGTCCGAGCACCAAAACTTATACTTAAAATTTCATACAAAAAATCGGAATTTTGTTCGGCAGCTCCCCGAAGTTGTAATCGGATTCAATTGATTTTTGGACACAATTGTTCTTTCATTGAAAAGGTGTCTCATGCCAAATTTCATTGAAATGGGTCCATTAATAACGTTACAATACCCTGTAATGTAAAAACACAAAAAACCGAGCTTTTGTTCGGCGGCTACCCGAAGTTTAAGTCCGATCAAACCCAACTTCTGATAGAATGGTTCTCATGAGGAAAAAACAGCTTTTACCAATTTTCATGGAAATTGCTTCAAAAATACGGCCGCAATCTCGTACACGACAGACAGACCGACAGACCGATAGACCGACAGACCGACAGACCGACAGACAGATTTGCAAAAAAATAAAAAAATTTTTAAAATTAAAAGATAATTGGAATGTTGTTATTGCTGAGAGCTTTTATTCCATAGTGAAAACTTCCCACGGTATTATTTATATACACGCAGAAAAATTGTGAAGTTATTGGGCGGTTTCTACAACTGATTAATAGTTGTGACAACTGAATAATAGTTGTGACAACTGAATTTTAGGTGCAATAACTGATTTTCCTGTTGTTATGACTAGCCAATAACTTCACAATTTGTTTGTGTGTAGGTGAAGATGTATGTACATGTTTTCTTCGTACATTTCTTTGCAAGATCTTAAATACTTGTATGTTTAAATAATTTGTGCATTTTCTTCCAATACTAGCAGAACTCTATCTATAAATATTTAAATAATCAATGATTGACTACTAGTGGGGTTGTTATAGCTAAAGTGTATCGTATGATTCCTAGCACGGTATTTTGATAGCAAAAATGGAATATGAAATGCCTAGCAGCGAAGTTTTGATATTAAATTTAAAAACAGGGTAAATATTTCCTGATAAATACTAATAAAATTATATGGAAATTAAAAATTACCAATTACTGCAGGAAAAATTCAATATAGTCTGAAATATTATATTTTAAATATTATAATGAATACAAACAAAAAAGCAATTATAAATTTCCTGGAAAAATCTTCAAGGCTTCCAAGGGATTTTTACACCCACATCTCATTAAAGAGGAAACGATAAAAAAAAGTTACACAATATTTTTCATGATATTTTTACGTTTCCTGATTCGACGAAAAAAAGCAAAACAATTACGTATAGTACAATATTTAGTACAAAATTCAGAGGAATTATATAATTTTAATTAAGCTATATTTATTTGAAAATTTCTTTTTTAAGTTCATATTAATAATTCATGATAATTGGGCTTGCGACTTTTCGGAATCGAAATAGTTGAAGGAAGGTTAAAATGCATGTAAAACATATGCAATAGAAACTTAAAATTTGTGGATGCCTTTTGGTAGAAATAGGGCTAGTAGGTAACAAATCTATAGTTCAATAAATTACCTCTAAGAAGAAAACCATAACTACTGGGTCCGGCAATTGGAAGGTCCGTTCAATTCATATCGCTGTCAAATGTAAACCGTACATCTTGCAACACTAAAATTTGACATGAATGTTGCTTGACATATTGTATGTCAGTAGTAAACATTTTTTGTTGGTGAAAAGACGTGTTCTTATTTTTTGTACAATGGACCTTAAACGAAATTCAATTGTTGCGCTTCATTTGATTGGCAAGTCAAACATCGAAATTCGGAGAGAGTTAAATCACATGAAAACGATTCGACGAGAGAGGGAGCATAAAAAACGCTATGGCGGACGACGATGCACTACAACTAGACGAGAAAACGTAAACAAAAAGTGTAATCGGTTATATCGTAATCCAGAGGGGTGTTCAGCAATAATAGCAAATGATGTGAACATAAGCGATAGAAGTGTTCGGCGAATTATGAAAAATAAGCTAGAGGTAAAGCCATTGAAAAAGTAAAGGTACCAAGAACTAATTGATGCTCAAAAAAAGTTATTCGAACGATCAAAAGAATTACTTCGTACGTTCGCTTGATTTACCAAATTTGATATTTTTGGATCAGAAAACATTCTGCATTCAACAATTTCTCAGTAAACAAAACGATCGTTTTTGAGTTATCATGCAGACGAACGGATGAACATACATGCCTAAATTGATATAACTTTTGATTTTCTAGAACTCTGTAGGATTAAAGTCCTTCTCTGATCATTACAAATGTTATCACAAAACTAATATGCCCTAATAGTTGCAGTATCTACAAAAGGTCGTAAAAATATATATCCTTGTGCAAATATTTGTGAGCTGCTCTATAGCCACCCTCGCCATATACAATATATTAACAAGATTGCGCATTTGAATAGGTTGCAAGTAATGTAGAAATCATCATGGATATACATAAAATTCAAGAAATATTCTGTAAATTTTTCAATTGAAAATATTAAATTGAAATGTTTAAATTGGAATCATGAAGCATTTTACATTTTATTTTTAAAAGGAAGAAAAACGTTCACAGTGGTACAGGAAGGAAGTCAATTTGTATAATTTTCTGTGCCTGTGGTCAATGATAAGAAATAATTTTTAAACATTTTATAGTACATAAATTATATCATATTATATTTTTAGCATTGTTAAGTTAAAAGTTTCCAAATCATGCTCTTCTGTGCGCTTTTATAGTGATGCGTTTCATAAATTAATGAAGCCAGTTACGAAACAGTGGTGAACAGTTTGAATATAAATAGCATAACCTATTTTTATATTGGAGTATATATTTTTTTGATTTAACAAAATTCTGAAATATGTGTTGTGTAGTAGAAACACTCCAAAACTATAAAATCCAGAAATATGATTTTAAATCGATTTGGTATAGGGTTTTTCAATGAACTTTTTTTTAAATTTTAAATTAAACACACATTTTGGATGAAAGTTCTGAATTTATTTATTGAAATACTAGGGGGCTCCGCCTCTGCTCGCTTCGATCACCAACCCCGGGTTCCGGAGTGGAATTCGAGTAGATTTAAGTTTTCGTGTAATGTAATGGTAAAAAATAAAGCATAGTAGAGTAAGAAGCAAAAAAATTATGTAACTGCTTTTGTGATTTATTTCACTGCTTCTTCAAATACAATGTTTTTTATGACCTTTTGTTCTACCTTGCACTCTATTTTTATAGCTCCTCTGCTTCTACATCGTGATAGAGCGACATACAGTTGGCCATGTGACATTTTATATTTTCTCCCAATCATTCCAGGAAGTGTAATATGTGTATACGTATAGTATAAATAATATAAATAATAGCACATGTGATCATTTCTCCTCATTTTTAATACTATTTGTAAAAAAGACTCCGTGTTTTATAAATGATGTTGCGGAAAAAACTTTTTTATTATAATTTTATTATTTTATTATTTATTATTATTATTATTATTATAATAGATAGCTAATATATAGATTTTCAGTTATAAAATTATTTATTCAGTTATGATTTGATATTAACGAATCTGACTTCCTTTAATAGTTGAAGTCGATTGCATGGTTAGCAAGAGATTGGCTTAGTAAGACCAAGTGCGTGAGATCGAATCCCCGTCCGAGCCGAAAAATTTTTTACTTAAAAATTATTTATTAAGCTTTTTCTACTACAAAATTTACATATGATGAGCGGAAAAAACATTTTTATATAATAGATAGATAGATAGATGTTATAGAGACTCTAGAATTTATGAATGGAAAACAATTGTTGCTTTTTCTCACGAATTACGTGTTCGATACTGGTTTTAAGTTCTGCAATTGCTTTTAGATTGTACTTATAAACATAATTTTTCACGTAGCCTAACAAAAACAGTCCAACGATGTTAAATCGTAAGATCTTGCTGGTCAACTGACATTACCTCGACACAAAATTTCACATCCATTGTTTCTTGGGATGTGTGTACAAATCGTCGATATCCATCATATCATCAAAAATAATATGGATTAATACTTTTAAAATAAATAACTTTTATCAATAAAATGCACTAAAAAATGAAAATAATTTTTCTTTCTCAGAAATATTAAGCTGTAAATTTACAGCTTTTCAAGTGAATTAATATAAGTTTGGGCATGAGTTGCATATTTTTTGTTTTGGTTTCCATATAGTTTGATGATTATAGTTATGGATGCCCTATTGCTATTGAGTATATAAAAGTTATTTAAAAAGGCTTTAAAAAATTGGTTATCATAGCTCTATTCTTGTAGGAAAAATAGATTTTTTCTGAAAATCCAGCATCGTGCTTAATGATCCAATCAACAAATTGTCGACATTGAAAATGATCTGGTGGCTTTAATTCTTGCACCAATTTGACCATATAAGGCTTTAGAGCCTAATTCCCAAAATATGCGGTGACATACGTGGTGCGTTTGGCCAATTAATTATTGGGAACGTAGAATCGATAAATTTGGGTATTCTTCAATACATTCACTGACAGCAGTAATGTTTTCAGTTAAACGACCGGCACGAGCTCATGTTGTTGTTGTTACGTTATGTACAGGACCAGTAAACTCAAATTTTTCGAATAAATTCTTAAATTGGACGATTATAACTACCGAAAATATCCACGATTTTAGGAAATGTGGTTTTTACAGATTGCCCATAATGGATTTCAATTATTTTTATGGGATCTTCGAGGGAAATTGAATTCAATATAATAAAATGTAGAGCTTCTACTGCCATCATAAGCAAATAATATAAAATCCTCTTGAAAAGTTCTTACTGGAAAACCCTTTATAATAATGAAGTTTTTAGGATTTCATTTGGAGCTTAAGGGTCTATTTTTTTAATATTCATGAACGTAATTTAGTACACTATACAAGTATACTGCGAAAAAGAAAGAAAAATTTGGTATTAAAATTAGTTTTTCAATATTGAGGATTTTTTCAACAATATTTTATGATTTTGGGAGAAACTAAATTTATTTAATAACTGAAAATGATTTTTCAAAATGTATTTAATGATTTTCCTGATATATTTTTAGAATATATTATAGTCAGATATTTATTTACAACTTTAAAAAATTTGTATACACTTTAATTGGAGATAAATATGAAATGTACATACATATAGTATATGTTCAAGCATGTCAGAAATTCTATGCAGATATTCTAATTCAAAGCAATTTTCCATTCACTGTAAGCTTCATGTCAACTTACTATTCAAGTTTCTCATAGAGTTGTCCTTTAGCGAATATTGTGTATATCTATATTCTAAATAATTGAAACGTGGTGGATAATTTTCTCTTCCTAGCTGTCTATAATTTCCTGCCGATAAATCTAGAATTCGACTAGTCAAGAGATGTCTGGAAAGGATCTGTGGATTTCCATTTGAGTTTGTTCTATAGTCTGTATAAAATACCACTGTGTTTAAAAAGTAAGGTGAATTTTGTTGCAAAATTAAAAATTTTTTTTTATTCTTCCAAATCGATTTCGTCCCCCTCAAAATAATCCCCCCCAGCTGCAATACACTTATGCCAACGTTTTTTCCAATCTTTGCAGCATGCTAAAAAGTTGTCCTCAGGTATAGCCTTCAATGCGGGTAGCGATTCACGTTTGATCTCTTCAATCGACTCAAAACGATTTCCCCGGAGTGGTCTCTTGAGCTTTGGGAACAGCCAGAAGTCACACGGTGCTAAATCAGGCGAATATGGTGGTTGTGGAGCGACATGAGTGGAGTTTTTGGCGAAAATCTCACGCTCTTTTTCGAAAAAATTGAGAAATTTTGGCACCAAATGCGATTTGACTCTTCTGAGGCACAAATGATCCTTCAAAATTGCTTGCACTGATCCAATTGATATTGCAAGCATGTCGGCAAGGTCTTGAATTGTTAATCGACGATTTTCGAGCACCAATTCTTTGATTTTCTTGATGTGTTGCTCATCAATTGACGTCGATGGTCGTCCAGAGCGTTCCAAGTCATCAGCACGTTCTCTGCCTTCTTTGAAGTGTGTGTACCACTTGTAAACATTTTTCTGTGACATAGTCTCGTCACCGAAGGCCGTTTCAGCGGCGGAAATTTCATTCCGCAAGTAAATTTAATAGCACTTCTTTGCTCAACAAAATTCGACATCGTAAAAATCGCCAAATTCACTTTTCTTTGTTTACAAAACCAAGCGTAAACTAAAAACTAATGATGTAATTTGTCACAGATGTCACTAACAGTCCTACCAACTTGTCCGATTCGGTTAACGCGGGAAGTTTAAATTAAAAATTGACCTTACCTTTTGATCATAGTAGTATATTTAAAATGTTGTCCAAGTTTTGTATTCTATTTTAAATAATATGACCGTAACAAGTATAGTTCGGTTATTGGTATGTAAATTTTAACATGTACCATACTCGCTTTTTTGCAATTTCAAATTGTAAAATCAAATCATATTTCTCTGTCGCCCATACGTACAATTTGTAGCTCTATCTATGTCAGCAGTGGATAGAAAATGGTTTGAAAATTTACAGGTGGAAGCTGAAACACGTCGTCACAACAGATATAGGAAGTTGTGGCACTATAGTTACTTATTCTTTGATTAAAATTCTACCAATGACAAATTTCTCATTCTTTTCTGCATAGATTCTCCTGCTGTCAACCGTAATATAATTTTTTTAAAAATTCCTTATGAGGCGAGGTGAGGCGAGATCAACAAAAACGTTTACAAAGGCGAGATATAGAGGTATTCAACTGTACAGTACCTACACTGTGCTAGTGATTATTAGATCTGACACATTTTTTGGAGATTTCCCTGAGCCATTTTGTTACAAACTCAACACAAAGTTAATAAGCTTATTAAGATGCCGTTTGCTAAGCCGTCTTGATTGCATAAACTTTAAAATAGCAATTGATGCCGTCTAAATTTTCATTTGGTGGTATATGTATCTGTTACCCGCCAAAATCGAAATCTTTAAATCACTGAAAAATGACCCACAACGCGTTGTGGATATTCGCAAATGTCTAACGACCGATAAATGATATTTTTGGGACATTTATAATGCTCAATATAAAAAATAAAACGAGCATTTATTGTGATCGTTAAAAAAATAAATGTGCATTAAGAAAATGTGAATTACACTAAATTTCCATTTAAGTAAATACATACATATGCAATTCATTTATCACCAGTGGGAGGTGGGACTAACGAGCGAAACTAGCGTGCACGTAGTCACTAGTAATATAAAATGATTTTTTCTATTGATTGGCTTTTCTTAATACTTTAATGGTCTTTGGTCTTTGTGGCTGATTTTTTGGCTGAGTTTCCGAATATTATATTGTCAACATTACAAAATAATTGTTTGTCTATAACCTTTCAACGTCTATGCCAATTATTTGTATTAACAACTATTATGAAACTAATACTCCTACCCGACTACGTTTTAAGTGGTCCATGCGAGAGGTCCAATTTTGAAGCACTTTTTCGAGCATTTCGGCTGGTATTTCGTTAATAACACGAGTAATGTTGGCCAATTGTTGCTGGTTTATCAGCCCAAACCAATGACTATACAAAAACTCATAGAAAATGTTTGAAAGATGTCATATCACACCACCGTGGAGGCCAATTTACAGGGATATTTCTCAAAATCACATTATCGCTGATTTCAATAAATCGATAGTTTCTGTCGATGTATGGCACATAGCACCTTTCTGTTTAAAACACATCTCAGCAGGATCAATGCCATCCATATTTGCGCACCAAATTCATTCATTATGGTCCGATAACACTCTGATTGACCATAACAAGAGCTCCCGCCTTATTTTTAAAGAAATACGGAACAACGATGCCCCAGCATGTAAACCTCATTTTTTTTGGATCTACTGGGATCTCTAGAATCTCTTCTAGGTTAGTTCCACTCCAGAAGCGACAATTTTGCTTTTTAAAAAACCCACTGAGCCAAAAATGAGCCTCGACATTGAACAGAATTTTGCGATAAAATAACGGGATCGATTTTTAAAGTAAATTTGGATAAGTCTTGATCGTTCCTCAACCATGAGTTTATTCATAGTGAAATGGCAAACCAAACTGAGCATAAATTATCTATCAGCCGTCGAATTGGATACCGCTGGAAAAAGTCTGGCCAATTCGAAAAACAAACCTCTAAAAAATCACCCTTTATAAGGACGAACGGACCTACAATAGTGCATAAAAAATCTATTTTGTGTATTAAAAAAAGATGTAGAAGAAAATTTGACCGAAGTGTTAGGGTCGTAGTCAGAGCAGACTATTTTTCATTAAATTTTTTTAAAATTTGAATAAAATTTTTATATAAATCAATTTTTCCATTCATTTTCCTACTTAAAAATGTTTGAACAATAATAATGCAAAAAAGAAAAGAAAAAAACTAATATTTTTTCCAATTGACTAATTTTTATTAATAGAATGTTTGAAAAGAAAATTTTTTTTTATTTATTGGTTCGATAAAATCCAGACATTTTCCAATCTAAAAAAAAATCTGTTTCTTTTGAAGTGACTGCAAATTAATTAGTGAAATTAATTGACTTGAATAAAATCCTTCTCATTTTTAATTTGATTGCATTGAAAATATTCTCGTCAATGATTTATTTGACTGTAAAATAAAGCGCTATTATTGATTGAATTATAATGCATATAAAATGGTACATTAATTAGCAATTCGATAAATTTAATTGCACTTTTATTAAATATAAGTCCCGATCATGTTTCGATGATATTTCAGATTTATAATTTTGAAAAATGTGTACAATTTGCGGATTTTTCTACATAAATATAACATAGTTGAATACTATACTTGATTATTTCCTCAATGTTGTCACGTATTGTTTATATACACTACAGCTTAAGCACGTCCTACCTAATTCAATGGAAATTTGACATAGAGATAGATTATAATAAGATGATCAAATGATGAGTTTTCCATTATCGTCTGATATTTCTACCGACCTACTCGTACCACGAAATTTCATTCTACAAAATGTGCTTCTTTTAAGTTATATTGAAGAATTTTGAAAAAAACTGTTGCTGAAAATGAATTAGAAATTTAACTATTCTAAATATATAAACATATGACGTGCTACCCCTTTGGTTCGATGTTATGAAAATGATAACACTTTTTATTTATGTGAATTTAGTGTATAAACTTTATTTATAATTATTCTGCTTTAACAATAAGTCTTAAAAATATTTGTCTTTCAATAATTAATTATGACAATTAATTTATCACAGTTTTAACAAAATACACAATCACTATTTTCAATAATTGATCACCATTTTTACTCTTCAGATTCAAAATTGCTGTTCTCGGCTTAATATTTGAAACACACAATCTGAATTTCTAATGTTAACTGATGAGTGCACCGCTTCTCTCGAGTATTTATAGTAAAAGTGGCTTATCCTGAATTTGCTAGAAAAATCCTATTATTTTGATAGAATCATTTTCGTAGAAAATGTCTTATTGTTCGCTTCTCGCCGGCTTATAATATGTGGCAACACTCTCGAATGATTTCAAATATAAATATTCCTAGAATTGTTTTGACATTGTTTTGTTTATGATATTTCAAATTCGAGAAATGTCATTGTTATTCTTTCGGTCGTGTAAAATAAATTAATTTGGTTTTTTCTGGAAATATTCTGATTTCTTTTTATTTAATAAAGAAAACAGAATATCTCCAGCAATTTCTAGTGCTGTGCAGTGTAGTACAATATATTTTAAAATCCATAGCACCGAAAGAATATCAGGAATAGACCTATACAGGGTGTAACAACAAATTTTCAAGATGAGATGCCGTTTTTAGTGCCGCCATTTTATTTTTTCTAATATGAAATTGCTATCATATGACTACGTGCAAAATTCCAAGTCGATCTGTCATTTCATTCGTATTTTTACAGGTGATTGAATGGGCTGCTCTATTATAGCTCGCATATAGGTAAAAAAATCATACGAGCATTCATAATACTGAACATTCTGGAAGGAATGGTCAAAAAAGTCCATGATATCGTGTTATAATATCGAATAGTGATATTGCGTTAGTTAGCTGACATTTTGAGCATCTGATATGAATGTATTTCGAACACTTTACATAAATATTTACAGAAAAAAAAGGCTATTCGCAAAATGGCTGGCGCATTTGCTCATAATCGGCCACAAACTTATTCGAATGTTGTTTTCAATAGAGCTTTTAGTGATATTTAAGATTGATATATAAGAGATTTTTGCGTCGATTTATAATAGGGATCCATTGGAAAGGAATAGTTTTCATCGATTATCTTGAAAAAGAAAAGTAATAATTTGGGCCTACTATGCATCATTATTGTTCTATTTGAACTAAGAAGCCAAGAAAAAACTACCTAATTTTGCAAAGACAATTCACCTTACACATTAGGAACTGTAATGGCAATTCGGATTAGTGACAAATTTCAACGTTGAGGAGATGCCTCGCTGTAAGGAGATTTTGGTGTAATGCAAAAATTATAAACGAAAAAAACTCCCTGTTTTGGGGATCTTGCCAAATCATAGTATAAGAAGCGCATAAAGAAGCTTGAATATTGTTGGACTTTCAGAAGATTATACTGAAAATTGAAATATATACTAGGTAGGGTGAAAAGTACCCTCCTTGACCACCAGAATGCGCTGCTACTGCAAAAAAGATTATGGTGCCTTGAAGTCCGTTCATATTTAGGCAGACATGCCAAATTTCAGTGCGATACTGTCTTTAGTTTTGTTTTCACAGCCGATTGTTGTTGACGTGTTTGGCATCACGATTTTCGTTCTCTCATAAAACATTATTTTTTGAGAGGCAAAACGGCGAAGGAAACAAAAGAAAAGTTGGATAAATATTATGGGGCTAATGCTCCGTCAGATTACACCGTCAAATATGGGTTTCGAGAGTTTCGTGGTGGCCGCAACTCCACTACCGATCAAGTCTGCAGCGGCAGGCCCTCCGATGCGGTTACAGAGGATTGTCACGGCATACTCTTCGTGGACTACCTCGAAAAAGGAAAAACCATCAACAGCGAGTATTACTGTGCATTATTGGAGCGATTGAAGGCCGAAATCGCTGCAAAACGGCCTCACATGAAGCGAAAAAAAATTTTGTTTTTGCAAGACAATGCACAAGAGCATCGCAACCACGGCTAAAATAAATGAATTACGGCTCCAATTGCTGTCGCATTCACCGTATTCGCCCGATTTGGCTCCCTCGGACTATTATCTCTTCCCAAACCTCAAAAGATGGCTCATCAATAAAAAATTCAGCTCACGCGAGGAAATCATCGACGCCGCGGAGGAGAATTACTTTTCGGACGGGATCAAGAAGTTGGAAAATCGCTGGAATAAGTGTATCGAGCTAAAAGGGGACTATATTGAATAAAATAAAAAAACATTTTAAAAAAAATTTTTTTTTATTCCCAAGGATGTTACTTTTCATCCCACCTAGTATTTCAAATACACGCAAACAGTATTTTCTTTGTATACCGCAAACTTTTTGAAACACCTAGTATATATATAACAAATGGACAGAGCTATTATCCAGCACAATATTATATTTATCTTAAAACTTCATAAAAGTATCATCTATTTAGGATGATTAAACACTTTTTACTAAGTACATACGTATATTATTTTCATAAACATATGTCCTCTTAATTTAATTTCTTCCTTGACGATTATGGTTATAAGTGCATTCGGTAGTCTGGACATAATTGATAGATACGAATCTGTTCCTTTCCCATTATATATTGTGGTGATATTATATTATGTGTTAATTTGACTTTTGGTAATTAAGAATGTTATCATTAATCAAATATGATATTCAACCTCTTCAAAAGCAATGTCATAATTTCCCATTCTTATATTTTGATTGATGATCATTTATTATGAGTATTTACTATGATATAGAACTATATACTGATTAAAATTTAATGGATGTTGAATTAATTTCCTAAAAAAAATTTAATCTCAATTAAAACAGAATGGTAATATTTCAAAATATTATAATGGACCAAATGGACAGACATATTCCATTTATTCGGTTAAATTGGTTAAATATTGATAAAATTTATTAATTCGATTTTTTATGATATTCGTAAATTTTTATGTTCTGTGACGATTTCGATGCCTAAATATTATAAAGGGTGTCCCAAAATTCACGCAAGAGTTGAATTTTGCGCCATTTGTATGGTAAAGTGTTGCCACCAAAAGGAAAAAAAGGCGTAACAGCTGACAGTTCAGGGTTATCCAAAATGGGACGCTACATGAAAGCACAAAGCGTTTTCATTGTTGAGTAATATTTTAAAAATAATGAAGACTTAACAGCTACAGTTCGCAATTTTCGTTCAAAATATGGTCGGAATTGTGATTTAACTTCATCAATTGTGAAGAGATTAATTAACAATTTAAGGACTTTCTTCTTTTTCTGAAGTCTAAGGTTTATGCCAACAAGTCCACGACCACCCACGCCTTGATGGAGGAAATTGAGCGTTGTATCAACGAAATTCAATTGGATTTAAGCAAAATGGTCATGGAAAATTTCAACAAAACAGTGCGTATATGCCAGCAAAGCCGTGGAGGCCAATTACCTGCTATTTAATACATAACTATGTTGTGTACTTTATGAATAAAGAAAAAATTTACAATTTTTATATATAAACCTGTATTGTCTGTCAAAATTACTTTTTCCGTTGGGATATCATTTATTAAAAAAGTATCGGGCTTATACTCCAATTATCCATTTTATCCAATTTATCCATTTATTTAAGGATGTTGATAAAAGTTCAGTGATTGCGACAAACCAAATATGTTATTCTGCAGTATATACAGCCTGTATGTAGGCATGTGTGAGCTTTTTATTACATTTATTTATTACATTTAAGCAAAATCTGTCATTGGCGAAATAAGTTGTAAGACGAAAATCGGGGTGACCATGAAGTCTTGTTAGATTTAGATTTAGATTTTATTTTAGGGTGTTCCGGTACTGCGACCCTAAGATCTATTGTCCCCCTTTTTCTTTGGTGCAATAGTTAAGTTAAGTTCCCATTCTACAACACCTCCTCCAGGCCTATTTCTCTTAGGAATTTTAGTATCCGGAGTGGATTAAGAGATTGTATCTCACTTGGAGAGAAGCAATACGCCCCAAGATGTTGCCTTCTCCTACGGAGTAATGCCAATAGGAGAGAATATGCATTGGGGTTTCTTCGTCCCATAAAGTCTTGTTATATTTGGGATTGATTTTGAGAATTTGTACAATAGTTTTCTCTACGTTACTTAAATTACTACATAATTACATAAATTGAATACAAAAATAATATACCGAATTTCAGTAAATTCGAGCCAAGGAGAGTATAGAATGAAGTAGTTTTAGGGAAAATTAGCCATAAAGTTTTGTACATTTTTTGTTTAGTTTTTCAGATCTATTTTAAAACCCATACGCCGATCTGAATATAATTTGCAGAATAGATTTATGTCATTAGTAACCGGGTTACCAGTAAAATAAAGCACAGTTGCAAAGAAAAACTTTAAAATATTATTAGTTTTAGTTGTTTTTTTAGCAGAACTTTCGCACTGAATTATATATTTGTTAGTTTGGTAAAATTTGAAAACTCAATGATAGTTTTGCTTGAGAATACTGTTATTCTGTTTTATGTGATAGAGAAGAAAAATAATTATTTAAAAATGAAAATTCGCCGTCGCTGGAGAATATGTGTGTACATATATATATAGAGTGATCCAATTTTACTTTTGATAAGCGCTAGTTTACAAAGTGTCAAATGTCAGTTTGTAACAACACATTTACGAAATGGATCGCTTAACCACCGCTCAACGCATTAATATTGTTGTAAAAGTTGATGCTGATTTTTGAAAGAAAATCCTCTTCTCTGATAAGGCACATTTCCAACTCTCTGGGTGTGTTAATAAGCAAATTTGTCGCATATGGGGAGATGAACATGGCCAAAAAGTGACTGTTTGAGGCTCATTGTGTTCAGGCGGCGTTATTGGGCCTTACTATTTTGAAAACTGTAAGAGTCAATAATAAATAAAATAATAAGTAAAAAATAAATAACCGTTTCTGGCATTTTCATGTGGAACACATGTGGTTCCAACAATCGGATCATGCGAATTAACGCCGTTGGATTAGTTTTTGTGGGGTTACGTTAAAAATGGTATCTACGCAAAGAAACACGAAACGTTGGAGCACCTAAGAAACAACACCCGCCAGATTATTGCCGAGGTACCGCTCGAAATTTGCCGAAAGTCATCGAAAATTAACTCGGAAGTATCGGCTGCTTCAAAAGGTCCAGAGACGGCCATTTAATTGATATTATTTTTCATAATTATTGAAATACATAACATCTGTGATTAACAAAATAAAATAAGTATATTTCGTTAAATTTGTGTGTTTTATTTTGTTCTAAAGTTTGTAAACTGAAGTTGGATCACCCTGTATAAAAATTATATATAGTATTGCTTTACTTCGGTACCTTTTATTAACCCAGAAAAACAAAAGATTATATGTTCTTTTACAAATCCTTTTCGCATTCAAACTATCACATTTTTTGGAACTGACAACCTTAAATAGCATATCTTATATCAATAAATCGGGTCGACTATCTAGATTTCATTTAAGATGATTGTCTAAACATATCCTAGCCCTTTATTCTTGGAATATATCCGAAACCTAAACGATCATGAATAAAACATTTTGAGCCTTTTTTTTTCTTTCATGCTTGATTTTTATTTTTACTTATGGGTAAAGCAGGGATTGATTTTTTAGCAGTTTTTTTCGGGTTTTTAAATGGTTTCTATGTATATACAAGTATGTATACAAATAATTTATAAGAAATAGTGTTCAACATTTTTATTTTATAACGATGGACCGGAAAAATTGGACATATCTAGACTAAATCTTTTTAGCTTAATAATTTGAATATGTAGTTGGCATATTTTTGTTTTTTATTTGATTTTTGGATATAACTAAATTCAGATTATAAAGTTTTAAAGAAAGACCCAAAAAATTCAATATATTTCAAAGAATCTTATCGGAATTATTTTGTATGTCCAATTTCAAAGTGAAAGATTGAGGTCAGTGGGAAGCTTACGTTGAGCCTAAATTACGAAACGAATTTGACAGTCAAAGCTTAGGATATACTTAAGTTTTCATGTTGACAACATAACCCTCCGACTCCATTGGACTTATTTCAAGGCTTACTTTCAGTGGGAACAAAAAAAAGTCCAATTTTTAGAATCTCCACAGGACTTTCTTTCAGTCCGACTGAAAATATGTCTAATTTTTAGAGTCTCCACAAGATTTTTTTTTCAGTCCGACTGAAAATCAGTCGTGCGGAGTCGTGTGGTAAGTTTTCTTCTTCATAAAATGTTTCTATTAATTCTGGTATTTATTTTAACTTTAAAAGACTTGTCTATATTCTAATAATTCTAAAAGTTTAGATATCTTTCTGTGTTATACAAAAAAGTTTTCTCCAGTAACGTTTTACTAATATGGGGTAGTTCAATAAGGGTACTACAAATATTTTGTTTAGTAAAACAAAAACAGTTTGGGATATCAATGAAGTTTTTATTTCATCTTAAAGCACATTCTATGCCATTATGGAATTCAATTTCCTTCGCATGACTACCACGGGTACGTTTGCAAAAGTCCAGTCGTTAAACCCAATTTTCGACCACTTTTTCGCATAAATCGGCCGATATTGCAGCAATTTCGCGTTCAATATTTGCTCTGAGCTGGTCTAACGTCGCCAGCTTATTGGTATAGATTGTCTCGGAAACTACTAAACCGATTTTAATAAAGTTTGCTACATATGCAGATGTCTTTCCAACTTAGAGTATAGGGTACTTGAATTTTCGATGGAGGTTGCAAGCGGTCAATAATAGGGCGATTTTTATGAAACTTGGAAATGGACATACTGGCTAGGCCAACTCAAAAGATAAGATATGTCTCCACTCATAGGGGGTTGCAAGGTGGCAAAATAGAAAAACCTCAATAATTCGGTCAATAATGGGCGCATTTTCATGAAAGTCGGAATATACGTTCTGGATAGACCAACTTAGAAAATGATAAGTCCCCACTCGGTGGGCTTAAGCGGAGGTTAAATAGAATAAAGTCGATAATTCGGTCAATTTGAGTTGATTTTACTTTCATATTATAGGAACAACGCGCGCAAAGCCGTGGATACCAGCTAGTAGTATCAATAAACGTTGTGTTTTAATTTCACTATTTGGCTGCAAAAGAATTTTTTTTTTTTTTAACCTCAACAGACATTGCAATCGTTTTTTTGAAAAGGTGAATTACTGGTTGATAAAAATTCCAAAAAAACCTAAATAAAGGAAAGAAAATAATTTCAATTTTTCTTATTAATCATTCCTAGAACAAGAAAACTTAACCAGAATTTTCGATATTGTCATTTGGATTTAATATAATGATGAGGACACCAAGGGTTGCAAGAGTTCCAAGTAAAATACATCATATTTTGTTTGAGGATAAAGTTTTTCTTTTTGCCTATGAATCCTGCACCTAGAAACACCGGTCGTGTGTGTAAAGAAAAATTCTCGTTCACAAGAAGATTAATGTATGAAATATATATGATAAAGTTTATGTATTTATATATTAGTAAGGGAACACATGGATTTAACAACGCATAAATAAAAAGTTTATGACAGACACTGAGGTAACATTCTTTGAATTTTGGAATACATTTATTTTTGTTTATCTTCAATAAAACATACATTGTGATATTTTTTTACTTTTCGGATGAAATATGAAACACGAGAAAGTAATTCTATTGGGAATTTGATGTTATATATGGAAAAAGAAGAATTGAACATTGTGATTGGGAAATTAAAGTATATTATACTCGAAAGTATTAAAGAATAACGAATTTATTATAAAGAAAAAAATATATATTTCATAATTACATGTCATACGTGTGTAATAAATAGGTGATTATCATTTGTTCTGAATAGACGATGCAGAATCTTTTATATGCCAATTTAGTTTGGTTCCAGAGTACTTTCAAGATAAATGACTTGTTAATAAATTGTGTAATTTAAGAAAAAGTATTACCATTATGCCTTTAGTCAATAATATGAATGTATAGTACACTCCTAAAAGGATGAATCCACATCTACATCTATAGAAGTATAATTTTTTTTATGTAAAAAGTTGGAAATTGACAATGATATCTATTTAAGGATAGTTTTTTAATTTTAGCTTGTTTTCTGGACGAATAAAACCATAATTCCTGCAAACCATTACTATTTATTATTTGCATACATGTAGCACGTACAATAGGGCATATCAGTTTTGTCACTAAGTATGTAACACATCGAAATAATAGTCGTAAAAAAGTTTCAATGATACACTTGTGTAGAGAATCAGAAGTTATATCGATTTATGCATGTGCGTCCGTCCGTCCGTGTCAAAGGTAACTCAAGAACGCGTTATCCGATTTTATTAAAATTTAGAAAGCGAGGAAAATCGACCTAGGGGGAGCGAAGTTATTACACAAAAACCAGGGTGACTAGAAAGTTCTGTCGTTTTTTATATGATTTTTCCTATCTAAGGTGGAGGGAGCAGTTACTGCACTCCATAAGGTTTACATGTTAATCTTTTGTTCCTTCCCCCTTAACTTAATTATATTGCTTAAGTATATAAATAGACGAAACCATCTTAAATTTCAATAAAACCGGTCCAAGGATAGTAGAGATAGAAATAATCCTAGGAGAAAATAATCTTTTTCATAAAGTTTCTTTGATATAATTACTTATTATATTACTTATGTTATATAATACCACATGTAATCATTTCCATACAAATCGATGAAACGTTTGAAGCGCTGCAAAGCGCGCTTCTTTTTTAATAATATTTGTAAAATTTCATGTGTTTACATGAAATTTTATATCACACAGAATCATTTTAACAAACACTATTAATGAGATACCGCTTGCGGACGGGCCCGAATTGGAAACTCTCATTATTGTATGCTTTTTGATAACACGAGGAATCTTTGTCTGCATAACGATTTCGAAAACCCGTCGAACGATTCACACGAAACTTAGGGGTCAGGGGTTTTCGGGGACTAATCGATCTAAATAGGTCTCACCTCTGAGAAAATTCGTTTTCCCCTCCCTCGATACCTCTTGCTTGGTATTTTCGAATTGGGTGGTCCGATCTTAATGAAACTTTACAGTATTACTAAGGGGACTAATGCCCTAGACATACTACACGATTTAACCCAGTCGATTATTTTTAATCCAGATCATGCGACACATTCTGTTTTTCTGGATTAAAATTCATTCTCAATTATTCTTTGACATTTCTCAAAGCCTTTAAATATATTTTACTTGAAGTTGTCGGTATTAGGGCTACTAGGTATAATTAAAACATTTCAATTATCGCCAACGTTTCGTTTTAATTTAAAACTTTATCAAGGCTGCAATACAATATGGCACAAAATTGATTTTTTATTTTATACTTTCTAACTTATAGAATTGTAATATATACATATTAAAAATAAATATAATAAAACTCACTAAAAATTCCCTAAACTAGTTGTTTTGTTTGTGGTAAAATGATAAAACAACTAGTTTAGGTAAAACGAAACGTTGGCGATAATTGAAATGTTTTAATTATACCTAGTAGCCCTAATACCGACAACTTCCAGTAAAATATATTTAAAGACTAATTACTAAGGGTGCAATAATCAAAAATTAATTTCTCAAAGCTTTCTATAAAATCTTTTTTTGGTTAGGAAATTTTGGAAGTAAAAAAAAAATTATTTATGAATATGCGAACATCTAAAATATAAAAGAAAAAATTTAAAAATATCATATTTGAAAAAAAAAAGAATCATTTCCTTCAAAATACAAAAAATTAGAACCGCCAAATTCAAATCTGTTATTTTCCTCTAGTTTTTCTTCTTATTTTTTTCTTTTTCAAGGTTTATATCTATAAATATGAGCGGTATTACCAGATTTAAAAGCGAAAGCTTTAAAGCTTTCTACACTCAGAGAACGAAAGGTTCACAATTATTCAATAATTTAGATTAAAATTCTCGGTTATCTATCCTCAATAATTGAGAAAATCTGGTCCGTTATCGAATTTTAACTGAGAATCGTGAGATAATCGAGATTATCGCTGCTAATATGTCTTTAGTATAAGGGCTTTCGATTTTCCCACTACAAACCTCACTTTTCCCATCCCCTCCATACCCTTCGCTTAGTATTTTCGAACTGGGCTGTCCGATCAATTTTTTTTAATTTTTTCTCACGCAGGCATTTGGCCGTAATTTTTTCAGGTGCAATTTTTTTAGACAAAGATTTGTTTAGGTGCAATTTTTTTAAGGCAATTTTTAGTGCAATTTCTTGGCGCAAAAATTTATTGCGCAATACCAAAATGCGTATAAAATTATAGGTGCAAATTTGTATGCGCAATACATACTGACGCGCAAATCAATTTGCGCAAATTTTATTGCACAATTATAACTAACCCGTTTGGCTTAATTCAAACATCTCAAAAAAGCGACCAATAAAGGTTACCGAAAATTTGTTGAAAAATTGCCGAAAATTGAAAAATATGGAAATGTAAAAACTTTCACATTTCTACATTTTAAATTTTTCGCGATTTTTCGGCATACTTTAACTTCACCTTGCCGAGCAAAGCTCGGTCCCCGGTACTTTAAAAACTAATACACCGATTTGAATAAAATTTGCAATTTGGTCAAGCTTACCTGCAAATTACAGGAAATCTTGAAAGAGGAAACAAAATTATAAAAAAAACCTTGAAGTATAGTTAGTTTTGACAGTTTTTCTGTCCCATTTCTGCCGTAAGACGTCAGAAAATTTTCGTATTTGTATCCTGTTAAATGCTTTTTTCAATATGTATCCTGGAATATAGTTATAGGTATCAAAATGCATGATGTGTCTTGAAACACTTAAATAAGGAATGCCTGACTAATATATATCATGCTCACATTAAGTTGACTTGTTCCTACGATTACGTACAAGGTAGTAAGCATAGCAAGCCAAAAAGGCTCCATGGACAATGCTAAGAGCAATAAATAAGTTCTTGGAATGTACATTCTAGACAGGCCAACTCAAGAGATAGGATATGTTTGAGCCAATATAGAAAAACATCAAAACTTCCGTCAATAATTGGTGGATTTTCATGAAAGTTGGATTATACATTCTTGACAGGCTAACTGAGTAAGGTTTCCGGCTACCAAAATAGAAGAACGTCAATAATTCGTTCAAATTGAAATTGAATTTATTTGTACTACGGAATAAATATACCATACAGTTTTTAGAAACCTATGAACTTTCTTCCTATAAAATTGAATATGTGAAATATACATATTTCACTACACCCAGTTCGAAGGCGCAGTTAAAAATCTTAAAGTTTGATAGTTTTTACAAAATACTCTCCACATCTTTAAAGATACCCAAACAATATTTAATTATTATATTTTACTTAAATTCTTTTATAAAAAAAGTCAATTAAAACATTTGAAATTGTTCATGTCGATATGAAGAAGAGGTTTGTTAGTTAAAAAATTAATTGTTAACTGGAGACCAAGTTGAATGTACTTCTACGAAAATCTCATTAATTTTGTGATATTATTAGCTCGGATTAATGTTGGCAATTGCTTTTTAATATTAATATAAAAATTTGCTTCTAAAAATTCCGATTAATACAGTATGAACCAAAAGTGTACGATTCTTTTTGTAACGTGAGCCTAACACAACACGCTTAAGTATATTTTGAAGCCTACACGGCAACACTATTTTAATCATCCGAGTGGTCAGCTTTTGCGAAAACCGCATGTATTCAAAAATTCTTTCCAGAAAGTTCTTTTCACCTCATATCCGTGGTGGAAATAAGCTGAAAAGAAGAGTCCCCGCAGAGAGAACGAAGGAAGAGATCAAAGAAGAATGGGAAAAGTTGGATCGTGTTCTATTCTGATTGGGAGGATAAAGATATAAAACTAGAAATACCGGTTTTTTGATTCAAACAGGGGAAAAATTTGTACGAACAGGAGATGGGAGAATGGGAGAATTTGGTTGGATGAACGACAGTCTGGTTCAAAATGTTATACGAAAAGGCTGGTTTTGAAATGTGAGAGGAACAAGTTTGGTCTGAGACATGGGAAAAAAAGTTTTAACACAAGAAAAGTTGTTTTTTTCATGTCTTCGGAAAATTTAATTAAGTGGAATACAAAGGAAAATAAAATGTTTTGCATATTGATTATAAACAAAAAAAAAGAAAACTATTCAAGTTATAAAAATAATAATTAAAAATTTGGGAAAAAAAATTCAGTTTTTTTAAGTTTTAAAAAGAAAAAAAAAATTTTTTGGTGATTAAATTCTTGTTTTGGTTTTTTTCTTGGTTCGGGGCGCATATTATAAAAACTCATTATTGGAATTGTTTTACCATACGAAAAAAAAAGGTGATAAAATCTGAAGAAAAATAATGCAGTCCGAAGAATATATTTCGAAGAATTTCGCATTCCAATGTGATGTGGAAGTGGATTTCAATGAAATGAAAGCACAATATGCAACATCTTCTCGTGATACAACAAATCCACGTGCCTGAGATCTTTTGCTCAATAATTGTTTTAAGATTCAGACCCTCGTGGCACCATTTCTTTTATCCTGGACGAAACACCCTCTCATATGTTGGCAGAAAAATATTATATATATATGGAACTGGATTCAATGGCGCTTTAATTTCTTCCTGCCTGGCTCATGTATAGCGAGTGATGAACGTCGCAGCAGCTAAATAAGGATCAGATTTTTTTTTTTGTCAAAAGAATTTTTTTTGAAATAAAATTAATCAAATGATTTTTTTTTAATTCCGAAGGGAAACCGCGAAATTTTATATTCATATGAATTCATATGACTTTTGTATTTACTTAACAGAACTCGTGCTGCAGAAAGGCCTTTTTGGGAGCTCGGGGTAAGTTTTGAAGAAAAATATATATTAGGGATTCATATCTAATATTCATTCGCCTAAAGCAAGATTAAGTTTTTTATTCGGATTTAAAAATTATTTTGGAATACATATAGTAAATTTTGAACCCACTTGGCTCATAAAGAAAAAAAAAAATCAAGATTTAAGTTTAAATTGGCTTAATTTAGAGATCTCAATCTACCAAGTTTTTATTGGTTTTAAACTAACGTAAAAGAGAAAAAAAAAAAAAAAAAAGAAAGTAATTGAAGTTGGAAAAAAAAAATAAATAACGTTTTTGGATTTTGTGCACGGTATTCAATAAATTTTTTTTTATTATTTGGATGATCAATGTTTTAGGTTCTATTTACTTAATTAAAGAAATTCAGAGAAAAAGAAGAAATTGGTGGTTTTGATTATTGAATTCCTTTTCGATATCCATTTGCGCTTGCGGGATTTCTGCCCCATTTTATAAACCCTCCGAGATGGAGAGTAACAGTAGATAGAAATATCACCGAGAGAAGAGAGAGAGAGATGGAATAGGGGAGGATTGAAGAGGGCATAAAATATAAAAGGGTCCATGCTCATTTGTAGGGGCGAGCATGGACATACGGGGATCGGCATTCTGCTGTCGGTCCATGTGGGTGGGTAGTGCCCCAAAGTCCGGTTGGCATTAACACCTTTGCCAATCGGCCCCGACATTCCTCGCAAGGCTTTCGCGGATGGCTGGTCAAGTTCCGGTGACCACCAAATTAACGAACACTCCCCTTATTCGGTTTTTTTCTCGCAAAAAATCGAATTCTCCTTGCTTGATAGCTTATGCTATCCATTTAAAGTCTGCAAGACATTAAAAAACATATGCACGCATATAAATTTATGTATAACGCGATGACAGATGGTGGTGAGCAACGACACACCCCTCCGGCGAGCTAGGTCGTGCAACTCAGCAAGGCGTGCAGCCTTTTAGTTGCTCACATTTGCTGCACCATCTCATATCTTCTCCTCGCAAGGAAGAAGATATGCTAAATAGGTCATCAGGGGATTTGCTTCTTTCGACAACAAACCCCAAATATGTAAACCCCCCTTGTTACATTTTTCAGTATTTACTATATGCATGTATGATACTGCAATAAAGTTCCTTGATTGCTGCACAAATTTTCGAATTGAATCCGACAAACCATATAAAAAACGACAAAAATATCTGGTCACCTTGGTGTTTCCTTTATAACTTTGCTCTGGATCGATTTTGCTCAAATGCAATACCAAACCAAGTTAAGGGAGAAGCAACTCACATTGTAAATTTCATCAAAATCGAATGACGCGTTTTTGAGTTATCTCTGGTAGTACCTACCATAGGGCATAATAATAATTTACAAATGCGTGTTCAAGCTCATTTTGCGATATTGCCTCCAAACCACGTGTTAAAGCCTCTTGAATGGCTTCAATATTTTTGAAAAGCATTCTTTCAATTTTGTTTTACAAGTATTCTTTGGGAATCGTGACAAAACACATGGGGCTAAATCAGGTGAATCCCGTGAACATTGATTAAGGAATACAGGATTGGACACGGGTAGAGGAACTGAAGTAATTCTGAAATACATTCACATTGCTCTTGCTTATGTATTGGCGTATTGACGAAGTTCCAAATATGAATTCGGAGGGACAAGACTGTAAATGGGTTAAATGCTCATGGATTGTGGAACATTCGAATTACATAACAAATTTGGTCCATTTATTTTAAAAATCAAAGTTCTTTTTGCATTCGATATAAGCAAAGTTCTTACTTTTGTTTACTTTAGATCCTCTCCGTTTTAACATAACAAGCATATTACATCTGAAGTAAAGTGTGCAAACCAAATGCCGAAAATCATTTTATACGAAAAGCCTCATTTTTTGGAAACCTTTATACCAAAAATAGGCATTTAAAACTGAAGTTTACAACGAATTTTATCCGATCCAGTACTCCATATTAAATATGGTGATGATTTAACACACAGAATTAATTTCGTGCCAACACCAGCTGTCTAACTCATTATATTCTGGTCGAACTCGTTAAATTCTATCGATCAGGAAACAAATCTTAACGAAAAGAATCAGTAACTGTTTGACTAGTTGGAATGAATTCTTTATGCATCGTGCCTTTGCAAATTGCAATAGCTGATGATTTTGATATAACTTTTCGTGTTTGTTTGGTTTGTGGTGATACGGTTTTACTTCTTTTCAAAAATTGCGTACGAGTGTTTGTTCAGAAATATTTAAGGTTTAAACTGCCACCTCCCACTAAGAGATGACGGCTCTAGTTTCATAGATATTGGAGAAGTTCCAGATTTTTATCGTCGTCCGTGTATATTAGATTTTGATAGAAGGGTTTTTGAATATGAAAATTACTGGAGATTAAAGAAAACTGAAAACTAAAAATGTGTCTTTATTTTTAAGGTATGTATAGGCTGATCCAATTTGGGTTTCTTATGTTGGCAGCACTGTAAATCAAGCAGGTGTCGATGAGTACTTGTTTTCAAAATGTCAAATGTCACTTTGCAACAACATATTTACGAATGGATCGCTTAGTTACCGCTCAATGCGTTAAATTTGTTCAATTGTTCTACAGAAGTACCAATTCTGATTTTTCAAAGAAAATCTTCTTCTCTGATGAGTGTAACGACCGGGTTTTTATGTTGATACACAAACCTAAAAGAAAGAAAAGAAAAGCGTTAATTACAATATTAAAAAGGATTGGTGGAGGTACTTACCCGTTTATTCATGTTGATGTCCATTGTACTTTCCAAGTCCATATGTGTTGATCTAAAAAAAAAAAAGAGCTATTACTTGGTAAATTCTTATACTTACAGGAAATGATGCGAGGGTAAAAATGTATACGCCTAGGTTCGAATTCCGCTACAACTGAAGGAAACTTGGAAGAAAGGACCTGAAGAAAAAAATAAAAAAAATATATATATACAATTTTTTTCTATAAATTAATGATTATAAAATCATAGAATACCTCAATAGTTTGCTGCTGGTAGGTCTCAGCATGGAATAGAGGGAGAAGGGGAAGCTTGCCTGTCAGTTGATGATGCGAGAGTGTTGCCGTGTGAATTCCATGTTTTCCAGGTCATGTGGCATATTGATGTGATCAGCAAATTGTTCCCGATAAGATGAGCTAGAAAACAAAACAAAACTTTTAAAAGAAAATTAAAACATATTGTTGAGTTGGCAGATTTAACCTTGTTTTTTTTGATGATGTTTTTTGGGTTTTTTTTTTTTTTTTTTGCATAAAGGGTGCTTGAAACTTTGTAAGCAAAAAATAGGAAACTGAAAACTATTGAAGCGCGACGAAATGTTTAATTGTTTTGAAATTTTTTTAAAATCATAATTTAAAATAAGTTCCGATCGAGGAAGGGAAGGACTAGATTTTTCTTTTAGCCAGGACAGCAACCCTTACGATATGTAAAGGAAAATGGACTTTTTGTATAAAAATAACAAGTAAATCCGATTATACCCAAGCTGAATTCAAATAAAATTATCAAAAGAATATGATAAAATATATAATATATTTTTAAAATGGCTTGGGATGATCGAAGAAAAAAGATACAAACTACTACCTGAATTTGACCCAGGTACAGTTAACCTGAGGCCTATAAAAAGGGCAACGCAACGTTGAAAAAGCTCATTCAATCCTAAAAAAAAAAAGTGTAAGGTGAAACGCTGACCGATAAAATTTTGATTTTTCGTTTTTTCTTCTTTCTTCGACCGGAAAACCGTTGGTCGGACTGTACAGTTTTTTTCAAGAAAATTTCTTTTCCTTTGTTGAATTTTTTTTTTTTATTCAACTGAATATTGAATATTTCGTTGTTTTTTTCTTTAGTTTTCTTTTTTTTTGCTATTCGCGATAAATTGGTTTTTTTAATCTAAATCAGTTTTCTTTAGTTTTTTTTCGCGATAAGTTAATTTTAGTGGCAAACGGATTTCGTAGATAGTACATATAAAAAAAGAAAAAGAAAAAAAAAAGGAGAGGAAGTTAAAGAACATCATCAATTAGTAAAGAAAAAGGGAGGTCATACTCACCAGGTCAACGAACTTGTCAAACGGCTGATCGTCAATTGTACTGGAAACCTTGGAGCACACATACAACACAGTTTCACACACATCATCACTCACAGCTAAGTTTTTTTTTATTTTTTTTTATTTCGTTTATTTAATGTTAATTTTGGTGCGCACGGTAGAAAAAAAAAGAATAATTCGGATTAATTTTTTTTTATCGCATTAACTTTCTTTTCTTTTAATTTGTAATTTGAAAAGAAAAAGAAAAGAAAAACAACTTTGTTTGACACTCACGATCTCCATTTTTTTTTTGTTTACTTTTATTTCTGTTTTTTTTTTTTTTTTTTATTAATTAAATATATAAGTGCACTACGCGACATTAAAACATTAAAGCACATAATTAATGAAATAACTTTGCTTGTTTTTATAATTTTTTTTGTTAATTTTTGACACAAAAAAAAGACATAAAAAAAAAATTAAAAGAAAACAAACATAAACTAAAATTGCGGCCATATTAACATAAAAATTTAAAAACAAAAAGGAGCATTGCCAGCTGCAAAATATTGTGGAATCTGTTTTTTTTTTAAACTTTTGAATTCAAATTTTATACCATTTTGGTTTTTTTTTTTCTTTTTTTTGCATTAATTTTTTTTTGAATTGTTTTAATTTGAATTTCCTTTTTTTATTACAATTATTCTTGTTTGTGTTTTTTTTAAAAAAATTATTAAACGTATAAAAATATATTAAATAGCAAATATTGAGTTTTTTTTTATTATCAAATGTTTTTTTTTAGTCATCATTATTTTTGGTTTTTTTAGCGAATAATAATATCAATATGTGCTAAGAAGACATATTGCAAAGGGGCTGGAAGTATGAGTGATGTCTGAGATGGGGCCATGAATCTTTTATTTATTTTCTTTGAATTATTTTCTTTTTATTCTTTGTTGTGAGGATATCCTTTTCTTTGCATTTTCATTTTTTTTTAGTACCTTTTTTTTGGAAAGTACACAATCTAGCATATGAGTCGCTGGTCTAACTCTGGCAACTAGCCCTGAGACACCCGGCAAAAGTGTAGTCCTTCTAGTATGCTTACAAATTAAAATGAATACCGTTCCTGAACAAGCAAATGTACGAGTTCAGCTGATGAGTCCTAAGTACATTTGGTGAGACGAAAACGATCATTTTAAATTATAAAAAAAAAACTTTCATAAGCATTTCTTTCTTTTCACGAGACTTAATATAATTTGTACATTAAAATCAATTTAATTTACAGTATTGTATTAAAATTAATAACATCAAATATTAGTGGGTAATTTTCACACTATTATTGCTTAGTAAAAATAAGTAATAGTATTCTATCTTATAAAAAAATAACCAACCCACTGGAAAAAACCAACACTTTCTCAAAAAAATATGTGCTTTGAAGCTAAATTTCTTCAATTTGTTTCAAAAAACATCAACAAAATTAGTATTGGATATTAACCATGTCTAAAAAATTCGTAATGTTTAATCAAAACATTGGAAAAAAATACATCAGGGTTTGTGGCATAAACCTGTGCCGATTTATCGGGAAAAAATAAAAATCGTAATGCCAGAAAATATAAGATGAAGGAAAAATACAACCAAAATTTTCACTAAATTATAATTCGTAAAAATCAAAAAGTTGATTTGGTTCGAATATAATGAAAAATATAGTCCTTCTAGTATGCTTACAAATTAAAATGAATACCGTTCCTGAACAAGCAAATGTACGAGTTCAGCTGATGAGTCCTAAGTACATTTGGTGAGACGAAAACGATCATTTTAAATTATAAAAAAAAAAAAAAAAACTTTCATAAGCATTTCTTTCTTTTCACGAGACTTAATATAATTTGTACATTAAAATCAATTTAATTTACAGTATTGTATTAAAATTAATAACATCAAATATTAGTGGGTAATTTTCACACTATTATTGCTTAGTAAAAATAAGTAATAGTATTCTATCTTATAAAAAAATAACCAACCCACTGGAAAAAACCAACACTTTCTCAAAAAAATATGTGCTTTGAAGCTAAATTTCTTCAATTTGTTTCAAAAAACATCAACAAAATTAGTATTGGATATTAACCATGTCTAAAAAATTCGTAATGTTTAATCAAAACATTGGAAAAAATACATCAGGGTTTGTGGCATAAACCTGTGCCGATTTATCGGGAAAAAATAAAAATCGTAATGCCAGAAAATATAAGATGAAGGAAAAATACAACCAAAATTTTCACTAAATTATAATTCGTAAAAATCAAAAAGTTGATTTGGTTCGAATATAATGAAAAATATAGTCCTTCTAGTATGCTTACAAATTAAAATGAATACCGTTCCTGAACAAGCAAATGTACGAGTTCAGCTGATGAGTCCTAAGTACATTTGGTGAGACGAAAACGATCATTTTAAATTATAAAAAAAAAAAAAAAAACTTTCATAAGCATTTCTTTCTTTTCACGAGACTTAATATAATTTGTACATTAAAATCAATTTAATTTACAGTATTGTATTAAAATTAATAACATCAAATATTAGTGGGTAATTTTCACACTATTATTGCTTAGTAAAAATAAGTAATAGTATTCTATCTTATAAAAAAATAACCAACCCACTGGAAAAAACCAACACTTTCTCAAAAAAATATGTGCTTTGAAGCTAAATTTCTTCAATTTGTTTCAAAAAACATCAACAAAATTAGTATTGGATATTAACCATGTCTAAAAAATTCGTAATGTTTAATCAAAACATTGGAAAAAATACATCAGGGTTTGTGGCATAAACCTGTGCCGATTTATCGGGAAAAAATAAAAATCGTAATGCCAGAAAATATAAGATGAAGGAAAAATACAACCAAAATTTTCACTAAATTATAATTCGTAAAAATCAAAAAGTTGATTTGGTTCGAATATAATGAAAAATATAGTCCTTCTAGCATGCTTACAAATTAAAATGAATACCGTTCCTGAACAAGCAAATGTACGAGTTCAGCTGATGAGTCCTAAGTACATTTGGTGAGACGAAAACGATCATTTTAAATTATAAAAAAAAAACTTTCAAAAAAAAAAAACTTTCATAAGCATTTCTTTCTTTTCACGAGACTTAATATAATTTGTACATTAAAATCAATTTAATTTACAGTATTGTATTAAAATTAATAACATCAAATATTAGTGGGTAATTTTCACACTATTATTGCTTAGTAAAAATAAGTAATAGTATTCTATCTTATAAAAAAATAACCAACCCACTGGAAAAAACCAACACTTTCTCAAAAAAATATGTGCTTTGAAGCTGAATTTCTTCAATTTGTTTCAAAAAACATCAACAAAATTAGTATTGGATATTAACCATGTCTAAAAAAGTGTACAAGACCGGTAAGCTCTTATGAGAAACAAAATAACGATTTACTAATCGTTACAAAATGGCGCCCGAGCAGGGACTTGATTTTTTTTTATAAATTCGTTTTTGTTTAGTTTATTTTATTTTTTTTATTCGGAAAACTATGAAGGATATGCTTCTTCCTTTGAATAAAGTGATTCTTTTAATCCGGAATGAGCGGGCAAGTATAAAATTTAAGTATTTTTTCTTGTTTTTCTTGCAGCTTTTCGCGTATTCATTCAATTATTCATTCATTTACAATTGTGGGTGAAAACAAACATTTTTTTTTCGTCGATGATTTCTTCAATCCGATTAATGAGTTGTTGTTTTATTACAAGTGTTTTATTTCACATGCTATAATTCCTTTAAGCGCCAAGGATCCTGATACGCTCTTGCAGCATCTCTTGTTGAGTATTGAGATACATCCAAGGGTATGTTTTTGCAAAAGTTTGAGCAGGTAAACCTTGTGCATTTACGGAGCAGAAAAATAAAAAAAGAAAAAAGTATTTTTTGTTTAATCTTCTTTTATTAGTTTTCTTTCTACAATTTTTTCTTTAGTTTTAGATTTTATAGTTAAATTTTTTTTTATTGAACTTTTTTTTCTATTGGTGCTTCCTCAGCGTTCTCAGCTTTTCAGCCCCTCCACTTATCTTAGCATTTTCTCTATATATTGTAATTATCTGCGTTTTCTTTACCTAAAATATAAAGTTATTATAATTTTTCTGAAATTTTTTTTAGTAATTGTGTTCTCTTACCAAGCAAAACTTTAATAATTTTCCTAGTTTCCTCGTTGGTTTTTTTTTTGAATGATCCTGCGGGGTCAAGAGAAAAATTTAATTACATTTTTTTTATTTTTAATAAAGAATTTTTATATATATATTATTTTTGAGTTTTATTTTATTTGGGTTTTTTTTTTAATATTTTTTTTTAAAAACATTTTTTTAGGCTAAGTTCTTTTAATTTTTTTTTATTTTTTTTCTTTTCGGATTTTTTTTCTTTATTCGGTTTTGTGAATTGGCCTTTCTTTTCTTTCTTTTAAAGTTGAAGTTATTGTGAGCAATCGGTGTGGCTTAATTCCCGGATTCGAGTGGATGATTTTTTTTTGTGAATAATAAGCACAATGTTTTTAACAAGAATGGATATAGAGAACCTGAGCAGTGACGAGGTGAAAGTTGAAATGGAGATTCGGGGCATTACCGAGGGAGGTACTGAAGCTTTTGTTCAGCTGTTGAAATCTATAGCAGTAGAGGAGAAGGACCCTTCATTGCGACCAACAGCAATGCACTATATTAAGAGCGTGCAAGCTGAGTTGGAAGTCTGTGATAGAGCAGCACAAATAATCGGCCTTAAGTCATCGAAGGACTCAACAAGCACTGCAGAAATTACGATTTTGAGATCGAGATTAACTCATTGGATGAGTAGGCTGGATCGGCTGGCCGCCATAAATCCTACAGTAGAACAGGAAAGTAGGACAACATATCTACTAATGGCGAAAGCTCTGCAGCGGCTTGAAAATATGATAAGGACACGAAAAGTATCAGAGCCGTCTAGTAATCAGCAGCAGGAATTGAAAGATCCAGAAACAGATAGGCAAAGTGCTGGTCCTTCGGAAGTAATAACAAATAAATTGACGGAAGCAGTTAACGAAAGCACAACCTCCGGTCACACATCACCAGTTAATCGACCAATAATTCAATTCTTAACTCCAGAGTCTCTAGAATTTAGAAAGAGTTTTGGAAGGCGTTCAACTACGATAGGGCTTGCAACAGTGGCAGCTGAACAAAGGTCGGACAATAGAGATCAGGAGGTGAACCACGACATGTCATACCTGTTTACCCCATATCGGGATCCAGGCGAAAGACGGTCATCAGGAAACCAACCCCAATTTCGGAGACCAAAATGGAATTTTAGTTTCGATGGTACCGCACGTAGTTTGGAAGCCAGCGAGTTCATGTATCGACTGGAAACTAAAGCCAAGTGGGAACGACTTCCACAATCTGATCTGCAGGCGATTTTAGCCGATTTTTTGGTAGGAGCGGCAGGAGACTGGTATTGAGTTTATTGCAGGAAGTTTCCTAACGCAGAATGGGCTCATCTAAAAGCAGCGTTTTTAAGTCGTTTTGGGACATACGAATCCGAAAGAGAAAAACGTAGAGCAGTAGAGGCCAGGAAACAGAAATCCAAGGAACCGTTTAAAGAATTCTTGGTGCAAATAGAATACCTGAATGGACAACTTCTTCGCCCCTTCCAAGAAGAAGAACTCATAGAGATCATCAGGGAAAATATGAATCCAGCCCTGTTAAGTGCCACTCTAACTCAGCGATATCGCAGCACGGAAGAACTCATGTTGGTCTGCATCAGATTGGAAAAACTGTGGTCTCAATCAGGATACGACCCTCGCCAGCTTTGTGATAATAATCACAGACGTCCAACACACCATATACATGCCATACAGGAGTCTTACTTGCCAGCTACAATTGAACAAATTAGTTTTCAAGAACCATTCGAACTTGAAAACTTGCAGATAAGTGCAGTATCAAATAACATGCACAATAGACGTTATCCAGGTCCAATGGTTCAAGCTACATTTCCAGAAAACAACAGAATATGCTGGAATTGTAAAGACATAGGACATACATACCAAGATTGTACAAAAAAATCGCTAGGGATTTTCTGTTATGGATGTGGACGAGGGGGTATTCTGAAACCAAACTGTGCATTTTGCCAAAATCACAGAAAACAGGGAAACCAATTTTCGAATGCAGCAGGAGTTGGGACACCGCATTCGAGAACAATTGTCAGATCTCCCAACAAAACGACAGAAGCGGCAACCAACACAGAACCAGCAACCAACCGATAGAAACGGACGACAGAAAGAGCAAGCAGGACAGGGGTACCCAAACAAATTCTTTTCTTTTAACAAATAAACCTAGGACCAAGAACTACTGGAAAATACGTCAACAGATTCGGGATTCTGTGGTTGCTGCAGTTCAGACAAGCAGAGATAGGCGACCTTTCATACAAATTACCCTTGCGGGCAAGCAGCTTACAGGACTGTTAGATAGTGGAGCTTCTGTAAGTATTTTAGGAGCAAACTCTGAAACCTTTCTCGAAAAAGCCGGTTTAAGTGTGAGAAAACTGCAAGCCACTGTCAGAACAGCAGACGGAAGACCTCAAAAGATATTGGGATATGTCCAATTGAAGACGACATACGGTGGACAGGTACAAAACATTAAATATTACATAGTTCCAACTTTGAAGGAAGAACTATACTTGGGAATAGACTTCTGGGAAGCGTTTGGGATAATGCCAGAACTAAGTGAATTGGAAGTGAGCAAAATTGATACAACACCAAAACATGAGTTGACAGGTGAGCAACAACAACAACTGGAAGAATCTATTGCGTTGTTTCCATCGTTCAATGAGAAAGGCTTGGGTCGCACACAAATAGAGAAACATGAAATCGATGTAGGAAATGCTACCCCTATTAAACAGCGACACTATCCGATCTCACCGGCCATACAAAAACATCTTTATGCCGAATTGGACAGGATGTTGGAAATGGACGTGATAGAGGTGAGCCAGAGTTCTTGGAGCTCGCCGGTTGTGTTAGTCAATAAACCGGGTGGAAAGGTCCGCATGTGTTTGGATTCGAGGAAAGTAAATGCTGTTACGAAAAAGATGCATATCCTCTCCCACACATTGAGGGACTTCTCAGCAGGTAACATGACACAAGATTCATTTCCAGTTTAGACCTCAAAGACGCTTTTTGGCAAATCCCACTCGCTGCTTCTTCACGAGAATTGACTGCATTCACTGTTCCGGTCGACCGCTATACCACTTTAAAGTCATGCCGTTTGGGTTGTGTAATGCAGCTCAACGCATGTGTCGTCTAATGGATAAGGTAATCCCACACGAATTCCGCGATAAGATTTTTGTTTATCTTGACGATTTGCTAGTTGTATCCACGACTTTCGAAGAACATATCGCATTACTTCGAAAAGTGGCGAACTTCCTAAGCCAAGCTGGATTGACTATCAACGTCGAGAAGAGCAAATTCGGGCTGAAAGAAATTCGATACTTGGGACATATCGTGGGAGAAAGTGGAATACGGCCTGATCCCGGAAAGGTGAAAGCAATCAATAACTTCCCAGCACCTAATACAGTATGGCAAACCAGACGTTTATTGGGTATGACAGGTTGGTACCGGCGGTTTATATCTAATTATGCAACAATAACTGCACCCATTACTGATCTGTTGCGCAAGGGTAAAAAGTTTGTTTGGTCAGCAGAAGCGCAAGAAGCCCTAGATGAATTGAAAAAGGTATTAACCACTAAACCCCTTTTGGCTAACCCAGATTTTGAAAAAGATTTCTTTATTAGGTGTGATGCTAGCACTTCAGGTATAGGTGGTGTTCTTTTCCAAAAGTTGCCAGATGGAGAAGAGCAGCCTATCGCGTACATGTCTCAAAAATTAAACGCAGCGCAAAAAAATTACAGTGTTACTGAGCTGGAGTGTTTAGCAGTCGTATTAAGTGTTAAAAAATTCTGCGCTTATATTGAAGGCTTTTCCTTTACAGTTATTACTGACCATGCAAGTCTGAAATGGTTAATGAGCCAAAAGGAGCTTAGTGGTAGGTTAGCGCGATGGAGTCTGAAGTTGCAGCCATATAATTTTACAATACAGCATCAAAAAGGCAGTCAAAATATAGTTCCAGATGCGTTATCCAGAATGTACAGCGAAACACCCACAGAATTGGTCGAGGAACTTGCGAAGGTGGATCTTGACGCAATAGATTTACAGTCAACCTCTTTTCAAGATCCTGCCTACATAGACCTGAAGTTATCTATAGAAAAGTCGCCAGAATCGTATCCAAATCTGAAAATATACAATGACCATATATACATTCGACTGGAGGCACAAAAAAGGGATCAGTTGTCCGTAATTCCACTGTGGAAACTTTGGATACCAGAACCAATGATTGATGAACTACTGAGACAAGAACATGAAGACGCTTCTTCTGCTCACGGCGGAATAACAAAGACTTTGGAGCGTATTCGCCGTTCGTATTACTGGCCCAAGATGCGTCAACGAGTTTATGAGTATATTCAGCAGTGTGAAACATGTAAGATGACCAAAGCACCGAATAAAATTCTTAGACCACCAATGGGACAACAATCTGTTGTAGATCGTCCATGGCAACGTGTGTATATTGACTTGTTAGGCCCGTATCCACGTTCAAAAAAAAATAACACCACAATTCTAGTTATTCTTGACAAATTAACAAAATTCGTTCTGTTGAAAGCTTTACCGAAAGCAGATTCAAACCGAATTTGTCAGTATCTCCTGCAGGAAGTATTTCACGTGTACGGGGTGCCAGAACATATACACACCGATAATGGCGTTCAATTTATTTCGAAAGAGTTTAATGGGTTGTTGGACAGGCACGGAGTTAAACATGTCTACACTGCTGTGTACTCACCACAGTCGAATGCTTCTGAAAGGGTTAATCGTTCCATTCTGGCAGCTATAAGGTCCTACTTGAAAAAAGATCACAGATGCTGGGATGAAAATCTATCGGCGGTTGCTTGCTCACTGCGAAATTCATACCATGAAACTATAAAGAATACACCCCATTTTCTTATGTTTGGACACCATATGTTAGTGCATGGTAATGGATATCAACTCCTACGAAACTTAAATAGCTTAAATGAAACAGATGTGGAGGTATTGCCCCGAGACTATCTAATGCCTTTAGTTTATGACCAAGTACAGAAATATATGGCCGAAGCTTTGCGTAGAAACGAGCGACTATATAACTTGCGAACAAGGCCAGTGACGTTTGTACCAGATCAAGAAGTGTTCGTACGAAGTTTTGTACAGAGTGATGCTATTAAGAAATTTTCAGCTAAACTCGCGCCTAAATTCATTAAAGCAATAGTGTGTCGGAAAATAGGTCACGTAAATTATGAATTAAAAAATCCAGACGGCAAAATCTTGGGAATTTTCCACGCAAAAGATATACGCACCTAAATTCACAATACCTGATTTGTTTTTTTTCTTTTATTTCCTTTTAATGAAGAAAACTCGGCCAGTCAAACCAGGTTTGTTTCCTCAGATCTGTGTGTACAAGTAAGACTGTACAACAAATCTGCCCTGTAACGACCGGGTTTTTATGTTGATACACAAACCTAAAAGAAAGAAAAGAAAAGCGTTAATTACAATATTAAAAAGGATTGGTGGAGGTACTTACCCGTTTATTCATGTTGATGTCCATTGTACTTTCCAAGTCCATATGTGTTGATCTAAAAAAAAAAAAAGAGCTATTACTTGGTAAATTCTTATACTTACAGGAAATGATGCGAGGGTAAAAATGTATACGCCTAGGTTCGAATTCCGCTACAACTGAAGGAAACTTGGAAGAAAGGACCTGAAGAAAAAAATAAAAAAAATATATATATACAATTTTTTTTTATAAATTAATGATTATAAAATCATAGAATACCTCAATAGTTTGCTGCTGGTAGGTCTCAGCATGGAATAGAGGGAGAAGGGGAAGCTTGCCTGTCAGTTGATGATGCGAGAGTGTTGCCGTGTGAATTCCATGTTTTCCAGGTCATGTGGCATATTGATGTGATCAGCAAATTGTTCCCGATAAGATGAGCTAGAAAACAAAACAAAACTTTTAAAAGAAAATTAAAACATATTGTTGAGTTGGCAGATTTAACCTTGTTTTTTTTGATGATGTTTTTTGGGTTTTTTTTTTTTTTTTTTGCATAAAGGGTGCTTGAAACTTTGTAAGCAAAAAATAGGAAACTGAAAACTATTGAAGCGCGACGAAATGTTTAATTGTTTTGAAATTTTTTTAAAATCATAATTTAAAATAAGTTCCGATCGAGGAAGGGAAGGACTAGATTTTTCTTTTAGCCAGGACAGCAACCCTTACGATATGTAAAGGAAAATGGACTTTTTGTATAAAAATAACAATTAAATCCGATTATACCCAAGCTGAATTCAAATAAAATTATCAAAAGAATATGATAAAATATATAATATATTTTTAAAATGGGTTGGGATGATCGAAGAAAAAAGATACAAACTACTACCTGAATTTGACCCAGGTACAGTTAACCTGAGGCCTATAAAAAGGGCAACGCAACGTTGAAAAAGCTCATTCAATCCTAAAAAAAAAAAAGTGTAAGGTGAAACGCTGACCGATAAAATTTTGATTTTTCGTTTTTTTTTCTTTCTTCGACCGGAAAACCGTTGGTCGGACTGTACAGTTTTTTTCAAGAAAATTTCTTTTCCTTTGTTGAATTTTTTTTTTTATTCAACTGAATATTGAATATTTCGTTGTTTTTTTCTTTAGTCTTCTTTTTTTTTGCTATTCGCGATAAATTGGTTTTTTTAATCTAAATCAGTTTTCTTTAGTTTTTTTTTCGCGATAAGTTAATTTTAGTGGCAAACGGATTTCGTAGATAGTACATATAAAAAAAGAAAAAGAAAAAAAAAAAGGAGAGGAAGTTAAAGAACATCATCAATTAGTAAAGAAAAAGGGAGGTCATACTCACCAGGTCAACGAACTTGTCAAACGGCTGATCGTCAATTGTACTGGAAACCTTGGAGCACACATACAACACAGTTTCACACACATCATCACTCACAGCTAAGTTTTTTTTTATTTTTTTTTATTTCGTTTATTTAATGTTAATTTTGGTGCGCACGGTAGAAAAAAAAAGAATAATTCGGATTAATTTTTTTTTATCGCATTAACTTTCTTTTCTTTTAATTTGTAATTTGAAAAGAAAAAGAAAAGAAAAACAACTTTGTTTGACACTCACGATCTCCATTTTTTTGTTGTTTACTTTTATTTCTGTTTTTTTTTTTTTTTTATTAATTAAATATATAAGTGCACTACGCGACATTAAAACATTAAAGCACATAATTAATGAAATAACTTTGCTTGTTTTTATAATTTTTTTTGTTAATTTTTGACACAAAAAAAAGACATAAAAAAAAAATTAAAAGAAAACAAACATAAACTAAAATTGCGGCCATATTAACATAAAAATTTAAAAACAAAAAGGAGCATTGCCAGCTGCAAAATATTGTGGAATCTGTTTTTTTTTAAACTTTTGAATTCAAATTTTATACCATTTTGGTTTTTTTTTCTTTTTTTTGCATTAATTTTTTTTTGAATTGTTTTAATTTGAATTTCCTTTTTTTATTACAATTATTCTTGTTTGTGTTTTTTTTAAAAAAATTATTAAACGTATAAAAATATATTAAATAGCAAATATTGAGTTTTTTTTTATTATCAAATGTTTTTTTTTAGTCATCATTATTTTTGGTTTTTTTAGCGAATAATAATATCAATATGTGCTAAGAAGACATATTGCAAAGGGGCTGGAAGTATGAGAGATGTCTGAGATGGGGCCATGAATCTTTTATTTATTTTCTTTGAATTATTTTCTTTTTATTCTTTGTTGTGAGGATATCCTTTTCTTTGCATTTTCATTTTTTTTTTAGTACCTTTTTTTTGCAAAGTACACAATCTAGCATATGAGTCGCTGGTCTAACTCTGGCAACTAGCCCTGAGACACCCGGCAAAAGTGTACAAGACCGGTAAGCTCTTATGAGAAACAAAATAACGATTTACTAATCGTTACATGAGGCACATTTCCACATCTCTGAGTGTGTTAATAAACAAAATTGGAGATGAAAATCCGCATGGGATTCACGAGACACCATGCCTGTTTGATGCGTATTTAGTCGTGCGGGGTTATTGTTATTGTTATTGTTTGAAAGTGGTTAGGGCGAATGATAACCGATTATATCTGGCTCGAAATCGAAGATATAGGTGTGGAAAACATGTGGTTCCAATGAGACGGCGAAACTTGCCACACAGCGGGTGCAACATTGAATGTTTTGTGAGAAAAGTTCCTAGGTCACATTATTTCACGTTTTGGTGGCGTCAATTGGCCGCCAAGATCATGCGACTTAACCCGTTGGATTTCTTTTTGTGGGGTTACGTTAAAGGTCATGTCTACGCCAACCAACCCGAAACGTTGGAGCACCTAAAAACAACATCCGCGAAGGTATTGCCGAGATACTACCCGAAATAGTTCGGAAACTGAAGTTGGGATTACCCGGTAAAAGTGTTTAATTAGAACATATTGCAACTTCAACTTTTAAATCGGTAAATTATGGAATCAATGAGCTAAAATGAGCAACTTGGCATTGATTTGAAGGGAAGATTTATGGCAAATTGTATCAATTCAAGATGAAAAAACATAATAACAAAACATAATACATTGCGATTGCAGTATAAAACGTATTTACTCAACATCACATTAGTAGCAGTGTTCCAATTGGTATTATAGGTCCGTATTTTTTAGCTAATCTAATACTATATATTGTAATATAGGATGTAAAAGTTTTTCATTTATGTAAATTATTTAGTAATTAATTTTCCTCTTTTTTTGAATCGAACAAAAAAAATTTCTTTTCTCTTAAGAAACTTTTTTTTTAGTGCTAACAAAGCTGTCAAAAACAGATATTGTATATGATTTTTGGGCGATTATTCAAAAGTTCCTAAAAATTTGAATAGCTTTATTTTCGATAAATAGGATTTTTTCAAACTCTAATTTTCGAGGACACTAATATACTATTGAACCAAACTTATGTATTCATTATCGTAGCTACTTCAATTTTATTTAAAACCAGCTTTTCTTAATCCTAAAATAATAAAAACTCCTATGAGAACCACTCGAATAAAATTAAAAATATGAAACCTAGAAACTTTAATTTCAATCCACATTTGTTTGGATCCTTTTTATATAACTATATTGTTGTTATAAAAGGACGATGATGGGTTTGAATACTTAATATGTAGCTTGTATCATGGTCATATATGTATATTGCATACCTTTCACGTTCTATAACCTGTGTGATAAAAACACTTTGGTCAGGTGAATATGAGTCAACATTAGTAATAATAATTTGTGCGTGATTACAATAGGAATGAGATCTCCAAATCTACATTTGTGAATAGAATAGTAAAAAATGAGAAACCTTGACAAATTTACTACGTTGGAGTTTTTATTTCCTTGGGCTTTTGGATGGTGACATACCTTTTTTTCTTGTTTTCAATAAAATTTTGGGGAACACCTTAAAAAACTGAGGAAAACTTCAAACAAATTTTATCATAAGCTATTTTAAGGATTTTCCGTTCCAAATGTGTGTATAAAAAAATAGTTGATGGGATATTTTAATATGTTTTCCGGTTTGATGGAATTTTCTTTATTTTTTCGCCAATATTTTTATTTCAATTTTATTGATTTTGTAATATTTTGAATGTGAAAATTTAAATTTTTAGTTGAAAAACAGCCAAGGTAAAAACTGCTATTTTGCCAAGAATTATTTGTATGCCCTATGGTAGGTACTACCATAGACGGCTATATTAGTTTTGTCACTTACATTTGTAACACTTACAAATATTCATCGGAAAATAGTCTGAAGGCACTATATAGATGTTTAGAGAATCAAAAGTTATATCGATTTATGCGGACATCTGTCTAAAACCATCACTTCTTAAACTTTCGTCATTCATGACCCCATTTTTCGTCATTAGATTTTTCGCGACGCCAGGTATTAAATATGAAAAAATAAAAAATGTTATTATTTATAACGAATAACGACGTAATAATGCTGTACGTTTGTGAAATAACATATAAACTGAAATTCAAGTGTTTGACTTTAATTTTCGCGATTTTCGAGACTCATAGTTTAAGAACCGATCTTCTACATGATAACTCAAAAATGCGTTGGTACACATTTATCAAATTCGTAATATGTAATGACCATTCCTTAACTCGACTTGTTATTGAATTTCAGCAAAATCAACCCAGCGGAAATGAAAACATAAGGCAATAATCAAGGTGACCAAACAAGCTGTGACAAGCTTTTGTCATTTTCATTTCATCTTTTCGGGTAGAATTTCAAAATTTGTGCAGCAATTTCGCTTAAGTGAAATGCTTAAGTTAACTACGTAAATGACGATATTATGTCAAATTTCAGTAATATTAATTCCAAAAAATAGTTGTACGGAGAACTGGTAAAACTAGAATTTATTTTGCATGTTTCCGTACACGGAAAAACTCGATTAAGTTTTAAGATATGCTTCCTGCTCCACAAAGTTCTCCAGGTTTTCGTTCAATTTTTCAAATCTATTTTAAAAACTAATATGGCGCAAAATATCTATTAGGGTCCAGGATATCAGTAAATGAAAACAAATTCGAACAAGAGGAACAAGGTAGGTAGGTAGGTAGAGTAGGGGTACTACGTACAGCACCAGGCACCTTAATGGGCCCATTGTGATCCCTACGAGACCAGGAATTACTTGGGGGAACCTATTCCTCTTCAAAGCATTTAATTTTCCTACAGAACTTCATTAGACTTCCCATGTCGGTCGCCTGAAGCATTCCTAAATTCTCGAAGAAATGGTTGCCCAAAAAGTTGTTACGAACTCGAGAGAGAGCTGCGCATTCCCATAAAATGTGCTTGATGTCTTCAGCCACCCCTATATCTTCGCAATATCGACAGAGGTCGGTTTGCACCAAGCCCAGTCTTTTAGCGTGCTTCCTCAACAGACAGTGTCCCGTTAGTATCCCAATAATCGTTCGTAGACGATTCCTATTCCAGTCTATTATGAGCCTCGACCTTTTCTGATTCATTTTCGGCCACAAACTTTTTGACACTTCGTGCCCACTAAGATTGCGCCATCGTGTGTTGGCTTCCCCGAAAATTTTGTCCTTAATACGTGCTTTAAATGCCGAGAGGGAAGGCAGTACGTCAGTGATTTTGTATTCTGAATCGTCTGCTCCTTCCCTTGCCAACCTGTCTGCCGATTTATTTCCCTCGATTCCACAATGGGCTAGAACCCAGCATAATCTAACATTATTCTGAACGCATAGTGTCTTCAACACCTTGCGACAACTACTGACTATTCCCGAGTTAACAGCTACCGAACTAAGCGCGTTCATGGCTGCCTTGCTGTCTGAGTAGATCGAGATATCCCTGGAGGATATCTTCTACAGACTAGATGTTTCTGCAGCCTTTTCAATTGCCAATATTTCCGCCTGGAAGACGTTGCATTCCAGTGTACACAACAAGAGGAACAAACTTGCAGAGAAAAATTTTAAATTACAGTGAAATCGATCAAATGATAGTGAAGAAAACAATAATCGTAGGGAAAAATTAGCCGGTTCATAAAGTTTTTCCGATATATTTTAAAAACTAATATACCGATTTCAATAAAATTTCTAATAGATATTTATCCTATTAGGCCTACCTGTCATTTAGAGCGGTTTTGAAAAAGACCAAACGAAGTTATGGAGAAAAAATTTAATTTTTAATTTTGGTGCTTCTTTTGCAGACTTAATTCAGTGCTGTAGTTCACTGAATTAAGTCTTGTTAACTATGAGTTCGATTTTTACCATACGGCATCAAAAAATCGGATACAAGCTGATTTTACGTCACTTTTATTTGGTCAGTCAATTTTAAATTCGTAATAAAAATTATTACGGTCATGCAAAGTGTTGTAGTAAAAGTTGATACGTGATATTCTTTAAAAAAATATTTATGTGGGTTATGACATAATAAAATACATTGTATTGTTTTTGGAGTTATTATATATGTTTCCATTAATGAAAGAAAAATATTAATCGATAGTTTGTTTAGTTTTTTTAAAAATTGTTCAAGTAAAAGATCCTGTCAGGAGAAAAAAGCCCATCTCATGCACATAACCAGAATGGCAGGTACCTATATACTGTTCTCTAAGAAAGAGAGGGCACCCAACTTCGGTGGTAACGGAGGTCCAGCATGAAGTAGAGATTATTCTTAATTGAGTAATCACGGATGACGTTCGTATCTGATCGTTTGTGAGGGCGTCGAAGTTGGTTCGTCCAAATAAATAAACATTTATTAGTGGTATAATAGATCTACGTATACTATGTCTGGTGCGTAGTTCTACAAAATATAGTAGTGCTTATTCTAGACTCCGTCGGAATAGGAATTTTGCTACGGAATTAAAATTTTTATTCTACATTCCTACGGAATTTCGAAATTCATTCCGTCGACATTTTGTTATTCCAAATTTCCAAACGTTTTTTTCTTCGACACAAATTTTTTGAAGGAATGTTTTAATTGTGAACATAAAATTAAAAAGTTTGCTATTAATTTACTTTAATTTAAGTAAATTTTAATTTTTTAAATGTTATTAAAATCTAGGTCGTTAAATTCTACAAATAAAAAGCAATACAAAATGCTGATTGAATTGTTTAGCGAATATCCAAGTATTACACAAGGATATACAAAAATTGAAAAGGGAAAAGTAGTTCATTTCTGGGAGATAATTACTAACGAGTTAAATGCAATGAGTCCTCCTAAATAAGACTGCACTGGTTGGAAAAGGTTGCAATAATTGATGACTAAAAAAAATATATAAATAATTTTTAGTTTGGTTTGGCTCGACTACAAGGCTTATGTAAAGAAAAATCTAACCCATAATAAAAGAGAAAATGCAGCAACAGGTAGTGGGAGAAACTAAATGGTATTTCAGAATTGGTATAAACTGGAATACGTTTAGCGGCCATGAAACAATGAGTTTTTGGTACTTCACAAACACAAGGTTTTGGCGTTAGATGAAATGTCCAGTGATATTGAAGTTAATGAACCTCAACCTGGAACTAGCAATGAAAACCTAGAAATATCGGATTTAGGTACTTCAATGCTATCAGTTGATGGTGCATTAGAAATAGAAAATATATAGGGCCTAATAATTTATTAAAAATAAAAAAAAATTCAAAGAACAGCAGAAAATATCTCAAACCAGCTTATTTTGGCAGTTTGAAATTCGTTTCGAAATTTTAGTTCAAATGGGAACCTTTGTATACTTTCCGTCGTAGTTTGGAATAGCTACCAAAATTTCGTCGGAATGATTTTGTCTTGGAATAGGCAAGATTACCTGAAGCTGTATAGGAACTTAAAAAGCATTATTTACTAGTTTTTATTGGCAATCGTTTTAAAAATGAACCTAATTAAAAGTTGCTTCAATATACATTAAAATATTGACTGAAAATATTTGCATACAGATCTAATACACAGCTAGATATAATTCTGACTAAGCGCATAACTTTAAATGCTAATTGAAGTACCAGTATGATAAGGAACCCTGAGGAATTCTGGATGGAATTCTTTCTCATTGTGGATTTAAATTTTTTAGATTCATTCAGGTTCGTTAATTTTTGTATATGATATAAATGTAAAAAAAGTTGAAAGCAAATATCTAATGCACAAGTGGCGTTATTCACTTTTCACATGAAAATTCTAATTTGAAGAATGCAAACTTTTTGAGTTCTGCATTCCTCTATTCAAATCTTGTTTTTCCCACTTAACTCAAGCGTCAAACAATTAAACAACTATTTAAAATTAGAAATATAGAATTTTTAAAAAATTTATTTTAGTTCGATTAATTCAAATCTTTGGCATGACTATTAACAGCTCGTAACATACGAGAAATCGGTTCATTTTTACCAGACTCATTCCAATGATGCAATATCTTAAACAATTCAATAGACCTTAAAGAACCACTTTTAACGTTTCGAAGCATCTTCTCCTACAGATTGGGGGCATCGATAATACCATTTAAAATTTGTGTGCACAAAAGAAATATCAGCCACCAAACGTTTTTTTTCAAGAGAAAGAAGTCCAATCAATTTCAATCTATTTTTATATGGAGGTAATAGAAAAGGGTCATTCCATGGTAGGTTACTTAATGCAAATCGTACAATTCTGCGTTGAACCGCCTCCACTTCATTAATTTGGACATTATACCTGACTGACATATTCAAATATTGGTCTAGCCAGAGTAGTAAAAAGGGCATTAGTAATGTGAGGATCCAAGAATTCCTTAGACCAACGTTTAAATCAATGAGTCAATATGTAAATTGAAATCAAGTTGACTATCAAAAATCACACCCAAATTTGTTATACTGCTCACTCTCCGTAGAGGCACATCATTAATGTAATATAAGCAGAGAGACTTTTAGTTATTTCCCTATAAATCAGTATAGTTGGAAATATTTGAATATTTAGCTGCTGAAGCGACATCATTAATCGATAGGACAAAAAGAAAACGTTGAAATAATACTTGGTAACTTCTACTATTGAGATAAGAGCGAATCCATTCAATTAAAAGAACAGGAAAGCCGAGAGTACTAAGCTTGCTCAGCATCACCCGATGCGAAAGTATATTAAAAGTCCTACTAAAATCAGTAGTAATACAATCAACACTATTCCCCCTCTCCATGGCGCAAGAAAAGGTAGCAAGTCCAACTAGACTGGTAGTCGTAGATCTACCTTTCAAGTGATCTAGCTTTCAAGTGAGAAACGAACGGAAATTTATCAGCTACTATTTTCTTTACTCCTATTTAACGTTTTATATTAACAAGTTCTAAAGTTCTAAAATAGAAAACATATAGTGTGTCCCAATAAGAAGTGCAAGATTTCATTTGCATAACTTAAAGTATATGTATATCTGGGCTATTCTGCATCCTATAGATACGACTCATACCTCATTCGACGATCAATTTAATAAGGAATTAAATGATATTCGCCGTTTTCAAAAATATTCCAGTTTAGGACAGGAAATACAAAAATTTTCTACTACGAAGGTATACGTATATCGCAGGTATTCTGGGTCCTACAGATATGATCCATATCTCATTCGACGGCCAATTTAGTAAATAATTAAATAAAGAATGCTCCGAAAGAAACGCATGATTTGAATTTTGCGAAACTGTCATTTTGACCAGAGTAGGCGCTTGAAACTTGACAAACTGTCAATAATAATGTCCTTCCTTCTTGTAGAGTGCCATGACTATTAACCGCAATAATGACAGATGACAGATGTCAAGATTTCAGTACTGTTAACTTAAAAAAACGAAAATAGTGAGAAGTTTAAATTTGACGCTATTATGGAGACACCCGTTATATGTAAATAAATACAGATTCGTAAAATTTGGAAATCACATTAGATCTTATGGCAAGCTCTTTTACGATTTACCAAATTGCTTAATACCATGTTTCCATCTCCCTGAAATCTCATTATTTTGAGAAAGAGATTTCAACAATAAATTTTCAGGGTTGAAACAAACATTTTTCGAGATTTTAAATGAGATTTGAACAAAATCTTAATGAAATCTCAAGATTTTGAAATCCTCTATTTGCATAGGAAATCCAGTAGATTTGTATGTGTACTTAGCAAAATCTCGCAAAATCGCAAGATTTGAGGGAGATGGAAACATAGTATAAGTTAATATTAACATTATGAACCCTTCTTAAATTTTACGAATCTTTCATTATATTTAGTATATCTTTATTTAAGAAAATTTTATTTTAAAATCAATTAAAATTAAGAGGTCTTTCAAAGAATGGTCAAAAAAAATTTGTTCTAGAGTGAAGATCTATATATTAAATTATCATTGCTGCGATTAAGTAGATGTGAAATTTAGCATCAGCTTCATTTTTCTCGTAGGATTTGTTCGAATAGGGGAACAGTCTTTCAGGGAAATTTTTTAAAGAATATCAGCAAATCTGGGATTTGGTGTGGAAATCGAAAATCCCAGTTGTGCACTGGGGCTTCTTGTGTAAATAAAATTAATTAATTCCGATTTAAAAGAACTAAACTTTTATACTAAAATTTAGTTATAAAATAATTAATTCAAAATTTCAACTTTTACTTGGTATTTATTTATTGTGAAAATCTAGATAATTTTATTAAACATAGTAAATAAATGAAACTGAAATTCACTTAAAATCAACTTATTTAAATAGGTTTGTTTCTTTTTTCACAAAACTTTTATATTTCAAAAAAGCCACACAAACGATTCTGTGGTTTTATTTTCTTTATAAAAGTAATTTTCCGCGATGATTAACTAATTATCAGCCTCGTTGATTTAATTTTCGATAAAATATTCAAAGTTTACATCAACGTAGCAAGGTTTTACATAAAGTACTATATTTCAGTTCAAACAATTTTCATCTTCATCTTTTATGGATTCGGAAAAACAGAGAAATTTTAGAGGATATTTTTTTTGAAATGATATTTAATGAAAGAAAAATATTTTCCGGAAAATTTTCTTCGTATTTGAATATAATTAGAATATAATGTTAATGTTTTTTTCGTTTTTTTTTATGGGTTATCCAACTTCAGTTTCCGAACTTTAAAACAAAATGAAACCCAACAAATTTAACGAAATATACTTATTTTATTTTGTTAATCACAAATGTTATGTATTTCCTTAATTATGAAAAATACTATCAATTAAATGGTCCGGAGGTAGCCATTCTGCAGCAGGCGATCCTTTCGAGGTAATTTTCGATGACCTTTTCATAAATTCCGGGTAGTATCTCGACAATAAGTTGGCGAATGTTTTTTAGGTGCTTTAATGTTTCGGGTTTGTTGGCGTAGACACGACTTTTAGCATAACCCCACAAAAAAATCCAACAGCGTAAAGTTGCACAATCTTGGCAGTCAGTTGACGCCAGAAAAACGTGAAATAATGTGACCTGGGAACTTTTCTCACAAAACATCCATGTTGCACCCGCTGTGTGGCAAGTTTCGCCATCTTCCACATATACTATATATCTTCAATTTCGAGCCAGAAATAATCGGTTATCATGAGCCTATGTAGTTCACTGACTGTTCCAGTTTGACCCTAGTCGTTTTCAAAAAACTAAGGCCTAATAACGCCGCCTGCCCAATGAGCCCCAAACAGTCAGTTTTTGTGTTTCACGAATTTGATGAGGATTTTCATCTCCCCACATGTGGCAATTCTGATTACGCACGCGGAGAGGTGGAAATGTGCCTCATCAGAAAAGAGGATTTTCTTCGAAAACTCAACAATTTTAATGCGTTAAGCGGTGGTTACGCGGTCCATTTCGTAAGTGTTTTGAAGCAAACTGACATTTGACACTTTGAAGACAAGTGCTTGTCGACAGTTGCTTGATTTGCAGTGCTGCCAACAGAGGAAACTCAAATTGGATGATCGTATATAGAACGCAAAAGGAATCAATTGAAACGTTTTAAGTTTTGCAAATTAAAAATATCTGGTATGGTAAATCATTCAATTTTCTTATACGCATTCATTCAAGTTTAATTTTCTCATAAACTTTATAAGAGATATAAAAAATGTATAAATTCTTAAAGCGTAAGAAAGTACAAGGAAATACATAAATTTTTAAATTTAATTTTATATAAGATCCTTTATAAATTCATTATTTTATAATTCAAGAACAAAATAAGTTTTTCTCTTTTTTTTTTTACTTAGAATTCACTTCTCGAAGGACATTGTAATCCTTTTTTCTTCGACTAATATAAAAGATTTGAAACCGCCTCTAAACGAATAATAAATAAAATAAAAAGAAAAAGGATTTCATGAAAATTAAATCTAGATCTTTCTGGTGTTCTTGAATAATCAAGAAAGATTACTTTACAACTGGTAAATTAACTGAAGATAATAAAATTAGTTTTGAGTTCTTCAATAAATTTTTAATAAGAATAATAGAGTTCCTAAATTGATGAATTCCAAATTTACTAATTACAATTAGTTAATTACGGAAAGTATTTTATGACGACCATATTTGTATGTAAATTTACAGATTTGTTCTTTACAGCTTCCAGGATATGTAAATAGAATCCTAGATATTCCTCGATTGTTAATACAGAATGCGTCAGAGAAATATAATCTAATAAATTTTATAAAGATCACCTACAAAAGTTTTCGGTGTGTATTCTTTTAGTTTATATAGATTAGAGAAAAACAAAAATACTGATCGAATGTCATCGGTATGCACTAGGGCATTGTAACATAGTTGTGTAAGCCACTATGAACTAACGGATTATTATTAATTTGTTAGATGAAGTCTATCTAGTATTAGTAAAATAAGCAATTAGAATACTTGTAATAATAGTTGAAATAAAGCATTCAAACGAACAAAATGTGTTTTCCAATTTAAATATCATGGAATATAATACATGGCGACGAGGATAAAAAATAAAAAATAATAAAAAAAAAAAATAAAAAAAAAAGAAAAGGCAAGAAATATAAAAAAATAAAACTATATTTTTTTTTGTTTTTTACAAATAAATTTTGGGTAAAACGTGGCAAATTGGATCAACTATATAAAAAACCACTACGAAAAAGCTGTGAAAATTTTGGTACAGTTATCTTCTCATACAAAAGAGCCAGATTTGGAAATTTTGGGCTTAATATCTAGTGGAAAAGAATTTTTATTCTTTTTTTTTTTTGTGTATGATTTTTGCTCAGAATAAGCCGCGTGGAGGACCACCAAAAAGAATCCGTTACATAGAGGTAAAGGTAGGAATGGATTTCTTAAGAAAAATTGAACCGCTCAGTCTAAACGGCAATATATCGGAAAATTGGAGAATTTTTAAACAAAATTATGATTATTTTTATATTGCTGCTGAGTTAGAAAAAAAAACCTCGGAAGTTCAAGCTGCAATTTTTTTGAATGTAATTGGTACAGAAGCAGTTGAACTTTGGAATACATTTGTAATATCGGATTAAAATCGGAGAAAATATAAAGAAGTTGTCAAGGCTTTCGATGAATTTTGTACACCAAAGAAAAATGAGGTGTACTCTAGTTTTCTTTTCTTTACTAGAAATCAGGCATCTCTTGAAACTTTCGATAACTTCTTAATGGATTTACAAAAATTGATTAAACCTTGCGATTTTGGTAAACAAAAATCGAGAATGTTACGAGACAGAATAATTTTGGGTGTGGCAGACAAAAATTTACAAAAAAAAATTATTGGAAACGGAAAATTTATCAAGCTACAAGGCAATTGAGATATCAAGATCACATGAAGCATCTAAACTACAATGTGAAGCATTACAACGACCACAATCAGGGAGAAATCAGTCAGATATTCATGTTGTTAGTGGACAGAAACCTAATAACTATACAAAACAACAGAATAATCAGAATTCTACTAAAGGCAATCGTTCCATAACGAAAAATAATAATAAAAATTTTAAAAGTGTTAATTCTTCTAGGAAAGATCAAGATAAAAATGTAAAAAATTGTACATTTTGTGCTCAAACACATTTGAAAGGAAAGTGTCCAGCTTATGGTAAAAACTGCAAAAAATGTGGAAAGATCAACCATTTCGCATCAGTATGTCGTACTCAACAAGTCCGTGAGTTAAAAGAACATGATAATACGGTAAACAATTTATATATCGACATAGTGTCCACTTTGAAATTACAAAATAAATCGTGGTATCAAAATGTTGTTATCAATAATCAAAATATTGTGTTCAAATTGGACACTGGTGCCGATGTTAATATAGTTCCATTAAAAACGTTTGATACGATCGGGAAATGGCCTTTAAATCAAATGTGTAATAATTTAATAGCATATGGGGGTATGAAAATTAAAACAGTAGGAAAAACAAAATTAAATTGTAAAATAAACGGTAGATCGCTAGAAATAGAATTTGTAGTAGTAGATGAGGATTCGATACCAATATTGGGTATACAAACATGTATGGAGTGCAGTTTAATTAAACGGGTTAATGAGATAAATGAAGAAAGTATGGAAAAATTTATTGAAAAATATGCAGATGTTTTTGTAGGATTAGGCAAATTTGATGAAAAGTATGAAATTAAACTTAAGAAAGATGCTAACCCTGTTGTAAGACCAGCTAGACGGATACCCTTTGCATTAATGGAGCCATTAAAACAGGAATTAGAAACACTTTGTGCCAGGAATATATTAGAAAAAGTTTCAAATCCTTCTGAGTGGGTATCAAATTTAGTCATTGTAGAAAAGAAAAGTAGGTATCCCGGCACTTGGCCAGGTTACGTGTATTTCGGCGCTAGGCCAGGTGGGCGTGGCCAGCCAATGGGAGCGAAGCATTTGTCTCTGGCAGGGGGTGAATTGGGGTGGGGGAGAGAGAGGCGGTCTCTCTAAGCGATGGCGGCGGTGGTGGGGAAAAATGGCCACACCCCTAAAATGGGCTGTTGGGGTTTTTAAACATGGCTGTCGACCAATTGTTTTAAACATGTATGGCGTGCGTTCTTGAGGTAAATTGTCGTGGGTTTGAGGGGCGTGGCGGACCAATGGGAAGGGAGTGGGAGATGGAAAGGTGTAGTGGGGCACGGAGAGGGGCGTGGAGAATGAAGAGAGGGAGATGGAAAGGCGTGGTGGGGCACGTTGTAGAGGAGCGTGGTAAATGCGGCATTTGCCTCTTTCTGTCACCGTGATTTATTATAGCGGTTGGTTGGTGGGGGAAAAAAGGCCACACCCCTGGGCTGTCGAGTTTTTAAACATGGCTGTCGACCAATTATTTTTAAACATGGCTGTCGACCAATTATTTTTAGAAATGGTTGTCGACACATGTCAGGGCGTGGTATTTAGGGCGTATTTCTTTGTCACGGTTATAGCTGTATTAGATTACAAAATTTAACATCTGGCTACAATTTTTCATCTAAATTTATGGAAAACACATTTGGATCAAGTATTTATTTGACACGATTATAGCTGTATTAGATTACAAAATTTAACGTCTGGTTGCAAGGATAAGTACATCTAAATTTATGGAAAACACATTTGGATCAACTGCGATCCTGAAAAACGTGGGAAATTTTTTTCAGATTACATATGGTTACAATTTCGGGGTTAATTTATAACATTTGGATCATCCTTTAAAAAACGATCCGAAAACGTCGCGTGGGGGTGGGAAGATGTTTATGATCGACAGGACGTATTTTTTTTTACAGGGCATTTTTTCAAGCTGTATTACAAAGCGAATTTCCCATACAATTAATTTTTCGTGGTAAATGCATGTAAGAAATAAAACGCAGGTGTGTGAAAGTGGACAAGAAATTTTGGTATAAAAGGGCCGGATTATCTGAAGATCCGTGATTTATTAAAATAAATTTCAATAGTACGGACGAAAGTAAAATGTTTAAAATAATTAGTTAACGGGAAGTTTTTGTGCGGAGGTTTAATTTGACCGGGTATAAAATTAATTTCCAAATTAGTTCGATACCCGAGAATGAAGACCCGACTCGTTGGATTAAATCAGCTATAGAAGGTGTTATTGTTAAAGCCACAGAAGGTTTGGAACCAAGTGATTTTATTGGATTTTCATTCTGTGGGAAAAGTTTTAATGAAAGAGGGCCTGGATGGGTTAATTATAAACCTGTTAGTGAAGTCAAATTTGGGGACATTTGGGGAATGATTTCCAAAATTTTTCAGAGTAATTCTGAAGCAATGAGTACCGATAGATTTTGCTTAACTGCAACTTCGGTAAAAATGCCTGTGGGAAGAGGCCGGGAACGGCGATATAATAGTTTCGACGAGGAAAGTGTGAGGCGGAGAGGTATAGTACGGATTAAAAATAAAGACAACTTGTGTTTACCGCGTGCAATAGTTGTTGCAGTAGCAAATGTGAACAAAAGTGTTGAGTATAAAAAAATTAGAGATAATGTAAGAGAGCAAACACAGGCTGTAGAAAAATTACTGGCGGAAAGTCAAATTGAAATACCTACAGAAGGTGCTGGAATACCTGAGTTAACCAAATTTCAGCACCATTTAAAAAACTTTAAAATAACAGTCTATCAGCATATCATCAACAAAAGTGGTACAGATGTAGTGTTTGAAGGCAGTAATGATGGTAAACGAATAAACTTATTGTACCACGACGGACATTATAATGTGATTACCTCTCTAACTGCAGCCTTTTGTTGCAGCTATTATTGTGAAATGTGTCATGTGAGGTACGACCATAAAAAAAGTGAGCATCGATGTGTTGGAACCTGCCCATGTTGTCAACAGACACCGGCCTGTGAAAAAGGTATTGTAAATAAATATTGTGCAGCGTGCAATCGGTATTTTAGAGGAACTACATGTTACGAAAATCATGTAAAAAGTGTTTGTGATAAACTAAAACGGTGTATGGAATGCCTGAAACTGTGTAAAAGAGACAGAATTCACGTGTGCGGGGAAATATTTTGTAAAAACTGTCAAAAACATGTCGCGAGTAATCACCTGTGCTTTATAAGTCCAAATGCGAGTAAAATGGATCAAAGTGACAATTTTTACGTATTTTACGACCTAGAAACGCGCCAAGAAAAAGTTCTAGGTGACGGGGAAGCAATAAAATTGCATGAACCGAATTTGTGCATTTTTTCTAAAAGATGTAATGTATGCATTAATGTGGAAGGACAATATTGTTGTGAAAAGTGCGGATATAGAGTGGAAATTTTACAACAAAACGTTATCGGAAGTTTCTTAAAATATTTATTAAATGTTCGAAAATTCCATAAACGCGTGATAGTGCTTGCACATAATGGGCAGGCATTTGATCACCAATTTATTTTGAATTATGTGCTGCAGAAAACAGATATCACACCGGAACTGATAATGCGAGGTACAAAAATCATATTGATGATGATTGGGAATATAAAGTTCATAGATTCCTTGAACTACTTCCCGATGGCACTGTCAAAAATACCACAAGCCTTTGGTCTGGCAGAAAAATTCAAAAAAGGATATTTTCCCCACTTATTTAATACAGTCAGAAATGAGAACTATATCGGAAAATTGCCAGCAGTTGAATTCTACAGTCCAAATACTATGAATGTTGATGATCGGAAATGCTTTCTACAATGGTATGAGGAACACAAAAATGACGAATTCAACATGCAGCGTGATCTAATAGATTACTGTAAGAGTGATGTAGAGATTTTAGCAGAAGGCTGTCTCAAATTTCGAAGTCTGATGCTGAGAGAATGTAATGTATGCCCATTCGCGGAAGCAGTAACGATAGCGTCTGCCTGTAATCTGGTATTCAGACGTAATTTCCTCCGACCGTATACAATCGGTCTAATACCAAAAACAGGCTATCGTGAAGATAAAATTGCATCGAAGGTTGCTATACAGTGGTTGCTTTGGGAGGAGAAACAACGTAATATAAAAATCCGGCACGCGTACAACCAGAAAGAAGCTGTTATAAAGGGGGTAAAAGTTGATGGCTACTGCGAGGAGACGGGACAAATTTTTGAATTTCACGGCTGTTATTACCACGATCATCCCGCGTGTCTCACAAAAAATAGAGATGGTTCTCTGTATGGAAGCGGAGGCGATACATTAAATTCCCGATACGAATCTACTGTATTTAAAACTGAAAGGCTTCGATCGTCGGGATATGAGGTAATAGAAAAGTGGGAATGTGAATTCCGAAAAGAAATGTATGCTAACACGGAAATGAAAAGGTACGCGAGTAACCATTCTGTACTAGATAGTGCTCCACTTAATCCGCGCGATGCATTTTTCGGTGGTCGGACGGGTAACTTATTATAAATGTAAGTCAGGAGAAAAAATTAAATACATTGATGTATGCTCTCTCTACCCGTGGGTATGTAAAAACGGAAAATTCCCCATTGCCCATCCGAAATTATATGTTGGTAACCTGGAGTGCTCTAAGCTAAATTTAACAGAAATTGATGGTCTGATTAAATGCAAAATTTTACCACCACAAAATCTGTATCATCCTGTCTTACCGATGAAACAAAACCAAAAGTTAATGTTCTCATTATGCTTCACATGTAGTTTGGAAAAAAGTCAAGAGGATTGTACTCATGAAGAAAATGAAAGGGCATTAACTGGAACATGGGTATTGGATGAGGTAAATAAGGCCATTGAAAAGGGTTACCAACTGCTGGAAATTTATGAAATATGGTCTTATGAGGTGCGGCAAAAAAGAGATGGACTCTTCACAGAAATGATGAACAAATTCCTAAAAATGAAACAGGAAGCTTCTGGATGGCCTAGTACATGTGTTACAGGGGAGGAAAGACATGAATATGTAAAAGAATTCTTTGAGAATGAGGACATAGTATTAGAACCGGAAAAAATAGAAAAAAACCCTGGTTTAAGATCCACTGCTAAGCTGATATTAAATTCATTTTGGGGTAAATTTGGTCAGAGGGAAAACCAATCGAAAACCTCTATAATAACACAGCCAGCTGAATTATATACACTTTTATCGGATCCATCTAAAGCAGTTAATCATATTTTACCAGTTAATGATGAAACTCTGATTGTGAACTGGGAGTACAAAGAAGAGGCTGCAGATACTCTGACTACAATCAATGTATGTATAGCAGCCTACACTACTACACAAGCACGGTTGAAACTGTATTCATATCTGGAGAAATTGGGAGAAAGAGTATTATATTACGATACCGACTCTGTTATATACATAAGCAGAGATGGTGAATATGACCCACCTGTTGGAAATTTTGTTGGAGATATGACTGATGAATTGGACTGTTACGGCACTGGCAGTTATATTGAAGAATTTGTGAGCGGAGGGCCAAAGAACTATGCATACCAGGTATTTTCAACAAAGGACAACAGTCGAAAAATGGTTTGTAAAGTAAAAGGGATTTGTTTAAACTATGAGGCGTCGAAATTGGTAAATTTTGAAAGTATGCGTGACATAATTTTAAACAGCGATGGAGAAGCGAGGCCGATCAAGAATATTTCTACTAGTATACGGCGCACCGAAGATCATCGAATTATAACGACACCGGTGGTAAAACAATACAACGCCAGATCAGAAAAAAGGAAATTTTTGGAAAATTTTGATTCCATCCCCTATGGATTCAAACACACCAGGCATTATTAAATAAAAATACTATTTTTAATAAAAATATATATTTAAGTGTAAATATAATTGCAAATATACAAGGAGGAGTCCAAAGTAATCAGGACTTTAAAAAAAAAAACAGAACAAATGTTTTTTTCGGCAAAATCAATTGATTTTATTCAAAATAGTCTCCTTCTGCTTCAATACAGCTTTTTGCACGGTCCAAAAGCATGTTGAACGAGTGTTTTAGCTCGTTGGCCTGTATGGCCGCCAGTATGCCGGTGCAAGCCTTTTGAATGGCCTCTACGTCTGCATAACGCTTTCCTTTCATCGGCAAATGCATTTTTCCGAAAAGGTAGAAATCGCACAGTGCCATATCCGGTGAATACGGGGAGTGGTTGATGGATTTTTGGTGAGATAATCGGTCACAAGCGTCGATCGATGAGACGGCGCATTATCGTGCAACAAACGCCAACTTCCATCTTCGCGATATTCGGGCCGAACACGTCGAATACGGCGCACCAAACGCTTCAAAACTCCTAGGTAGAATACCGCATTAACGTTTTGACCGGGTGGAACAAATTCTTTGTGGACAATACCCTTGGAATCATAAAAACAAATCAGCATTGTCTTCACTTTTGACTTCTCCAGGCGCGATTTTTTGGGTTTCGGCTCGTCCGGCGCCTTCCATTCAGCACTCTGGCGTTTCGTTTCGGGATCATATTGAAAACACCACGTTTCGTCACCAGTCACAATGTTATAAAGGAAGTTTTTGTCCTTTTTGACCTCTTTAATGATGTCCTTCGAATGTTGAATTCTGAGCAATTTTTGGTCGTCGAAGCTCATTTTCGCACCGATGACACAAGCATACTGACACTTAAAACGCAATAACTTCACTTTCAATAGATGAAATGTCATGAAATTCTCACAGGAAGTCGATAAAGGATAGCAGATTCTAACGCACCAGTCGACATATAGATGGCGCCACTAGGGGCGCTAGATTCAAAAAGTCCTGATTACTTTGGAAAGCACCTTGTATATCGATTGTAAGAAAGATTATTTTTAAGTGTAAATCTAATTGTAAAATAAAATGAATATTATTTCACATCGCGTCTATTTTATTTCTATCATTATTATATTGTATTACATACTGTTTTAGCAAATGAACATTTTGTAGGGCACAACATCCTCTATGAGCTAAACACCTCGGAGTTAGAGAATATCGCATCCTCAAAGTGTTTAAATTCGGACATCCACAGTAGTCTAAATCAAATACCGTTGCTCTATTTCCGAGAATTTCACTGAGATATTTTTTCTTCTCCGATCCTTTAACATAAATTATTTTATTTTTCAAATTCGTCCGTAAAAATTGTATCACGTGATTAATTGACGTGTATCCGCCCTCCCACGATAACCCATGATGATTTATGGAAAGCCAGGTAGCTTGAGTCTGCAGTGCTGATGGTAGTCTGTTAAATTCAAATGGCGGTTTTAGATGAAAATGACGTACTTCATTCGCATTGAACAGGATCGCAATTTCCTTAGGAATGAAACTATTACTTTCTCCTTTAAAACCTTGTAAATCGACGAAAATAACCATGTTTACTGCTTCAAGTACCAGCCTCAACTGATCTTGGAAGGGTTTCAAATGGCCCCACGTGTTGTCGCATGGGATCTTGTGGCCAAAAAAAGAAATATTCTTGATGGAAAAAACATGTTTGATCATGTCCTGATTTAGCATGGGGTTCAAGTGGCCACACGTGTTGTCCCACGGGATCTTGTGGCCAAAAAAGAAATATTCTCGAGGGAAAAAAAAACATGTTTGATCATGTCCTGATTTAGCATGGGGTTCAAGTGGAAACACGTGTTGTTCCGTATCGTGAGAAAATAATTCAGTGCCCACAGATGTTGAAGTGAAACATGAAAATTCATTTGGAGAGAAATTAATTCTGGACCTTGGCGATTATCAGATGTTTCTTCCTCCTCGATATGGGAAAACAAGAGATCAGACTTTAAATCAACTAAACGAGCAGCGATTTAGTATCATTAACAAGGGGGCAGTGGGAAAAAGTTTCCATCTCACTTTTGTGCAGAATTAAAAGAAATAAAATAATAATATTTGAAATTTAACTTTTGTGCAAAATTAAAAGAAATAAAATAATGATAATTGAAATTTTAAAATCTTTTATTTACAATATTTCAGTACTTGCGATCCATGAATTATGACTGGTCGAAAATCCCAACCATTTTACAAATACTTTGGACCCTTTCTTCTTTAATATTTTTTCAACAAGATACAAGTCTGGGTATCTGGTTTTTGTTAACTCCTTCTCGTAAAAGCAGCCTTTTATTGGCTGGCGCAGATAATCTTCAAGAATGTATGTCACGGGATTTGTATGCTGAACTGCCCGAATTTTGAAAATTTCAGTTGTCCAATTTGGTGTGTAGCCCTTCTCAAACACATGTTTATACTTGCTGATACGTACAAAATCACCAGTTTTATATTTCGCATTCTGCTTTATTTTGATGTAACTATATACAGTGGAAAGTAAACGTTTTTCATTAGAAGGATTGACATCACACGGCCGCATTCGAGTTGTTCTGTGACGAGTTCTGTTGTATCGATCCGTTAACTCTTTTACAAAATTAATCCACTGATAATTTCCACGCATGCTATATTCCTTCCACATCATCGATTTTAGAGTTCTATTAAATCTCTCTACAATCTGTGCCTTAAGAGTGGTATACGTAGAATAATGATTAATATGATACTTTAACATTAAATTTTGAAAATTTTTATTGAAGAATTCTTTTCCATCATCAGTTTGTAGGTTTTTAGGAATACGTCCCTGGTTAAATATTGTTGCCATTGCTTTGGTTATTTCAAGTCCTGTTTTATTTTTTACAGGCACAGCCCACGCATATTTCGAAAAACAATCAATGACTGTAAGAAGGAAATGATAGCCATTATTTTCTGCGGCATACGGTCCCATTTCCACCAAATCTGCTTACCACAAATCGTTAAAACCTTTTATGATAACATGTCTTCGTTTAAAATTTCTTCGAGCCGGTTTATGTAGCTCATCGACTAACTGCTTTTTACCAGACGTGACTGCTCGCTTTACCATCATAAGATAAAATGGTGCATTATGCACTTTTGTCCAAAATAAAAAGTTGGTGATCGGCGTCGTCAACTTCTGTAGCTTTATCAGCAGGTTTATATTCAGTATAAGACATATCGACGCGATGTTTAAGGTCGGCGATGATTCCTTTTAAAAATTTAATTTCTCTATCGACATAGTCTTTTCTAACAGCATCACTATCACTAATAGGATAGTCCAAATTTACTATGCGCCTTGAATTTACATCATAATCTCCATCTTCAGTTAAATTAAAACCTATCCCCAGGGCTCCGCGATCACCTTGTACTCCAGGGGCCCCAGGAGGGCCTTGTGGGCCACGATGGTTAGAAGACCCAGTTTTCTGTAGGTAACGTCCGAACTTATCAACGGACATATTTAAACTATTAATATTCGCTTCTCTCAGCTCCTCGATAATCGATATAATTTCATTATTGTGATTATTATGCCCAGCCTGATGTGATGCTACGAGTAAACGCAGTCTATCAACCAATTCATTCGGATCGTCCCAGTAAATATGTTCAATTTTGTTTTTAGACACTCGCATTAAACTGCCACCTTTCTTGACAAGCTTACTTATAACCGCCGTGTACTTATGATTTTTACTTCCTTTTACCTGTTTATTCACATCATATTCACGCCTATGAGCATTACTCTGCAGTAGAATAGCTTTATAGTTTTCTAAATCATTTTCATTATACGTAGAAGAATCAGGGTTTTTCATGAAAAGCAATTCATATAACCCTACGGTTCCTTTGTACGGGGTATCATCAACATATATTTTATCATTTTGGATTTGAAAAATTGAATCCCCGATTTTATACTGCTGTCTATTTGGGGTCAGATAAACCCCATATACAGTATCCACCGCACTGTTCCCCGACGGTATTATTAATTTCTTCAAATAGTCGCTAGCTAGCGTATCAAACTCTTTTTCGGCTATAAGCTTATCGACAGCCTTCTGCCCGGCTGGTGTATCAAGCCATTTACCACGGTCAAATTTTTTGTAGGGTGTGGCCGGTGTGTCCCTGGACTCGACAAATGTATCTTCGTCATCATCCTCGAAATACAAAGCTTTCGCAGCTGGGTTAGGTGTTACAAATTCAGCCTTTATTTCCTGTTTTGGTTTGATTTCGTCTTTCAACTTTGGGTGTTTGGTGAGCTCTTTAAGAGGTTCAGTGATCGACTTAAAAGTGTCTTGAAACCTGCTCTCTTTCTCTATCCGTCCTGATTTTACAGCCCGGTATTTCTTACGAATTGAATTCGTGGCTTTTATGATGGCTCGTAGTTGTTTCTCTTTCATGTTTGTGAACTGCTTTCAAATCTGCTCTGATCAGTTCATACATCTGGTTTATACAGCTACGGTACAGGTTTCGAACGGCTTTCAACTGCTTTTTTAACAGCTCGGAGTACTGTTTTCATCAGATCTGTTACCTGTTACAGCTTTCGACCCGGTCAGCACTGTTTCACAGCTGTACTGGTATTGATCTGTTTCAGTTGCCAGCAGTTACTTTTATGTAGGTATCAAAACCCTTTCGGTAGCGGCCTTCATTTAAAGGACTATCTTTATCTACCACAATGAATCAAATGTTTGGGTATATGCGTATATGTTTGACAGAGATAAAAACTGTCAATATCTTTATGTCGACCCATACAAAAATATGCCCGAATATTGTTCTGTTTATCACAAGCAACATCATCGAAGATAAAAATCGAATTGGGCATGGCCTCTTCAGGTGGTATAACATCGTTGTTATTTGAAAATGTGTAAAAGCCCAGTTCGGATATTGGTGAAACAAGCCTCTTCAGATACTCATATTTCGGTTGCAGTAATGATTTTGAGTACACGTAAATATTTTCAAATTTTAATCCGTTCGGGTCTTCTATTAAACTGATCATAACATTGGTTTTCCCACAATTTGACGGCCCCACAATAACTCCCCTTACACTATCAGGCAGTAATAAACTGTGCTTTCTCTCTTTACGGATATCGGTTGCAATGCCAATATTTTTCACAGGAAGTGATACGTGCTGCTTGATGAAACGCATTGTAGTGAATAAAGAGTACTGTCTATAAATACCACCACTTATTCGATTACGGTATTATGAACAAGAAGGTTACGTTCAATCTTAAACCCCAAGTTTACAATATGTATACTTGGGACTTTGCCTATCGTGCTAGTCGTAAAGGGCCGTGGCAAATGTACGCCGTCGATAGATTTCGATTCAGTCGAAGAATCCAGCAGTTGAGTGAAATTATATCGCCTATTTTACTAGAAGATCATAGACAACGCATTTTAGTCAGTTTGATCAGTGCAGCATGATTGATCACACGCGCGACATTCGTTCTAAAACCGTTCAAGGGAGAGGTTTATTAAATTCTTTAATTAGTAATTTACCAATAGAATTACATTTGCCAGGATACCAATATTGTGGGCCTGGTACTAAACTACAAGAAAGGTTGGCCAGAGGAGATCCTGGAATTAACGAATTAGATAAAGCCTGCAAAGAGCACGATATCGCATATTCAAAATTTAAAACTTTAAACGATCGACATATTGCTGATCGCATATTAGCTGGGAAGGCGTGGCAGAGAGTAAAATCTTCTGATTCAAACTTAAGTGAACGCCTGAATGCGTGGTTAATAACAAACACTATGAAAACTAAAACTAAATTAGAGATGGGAGTGAAACGTCAGCCATCTTTTCAACAGATTATTCGAAATGCTCGAGTAGTATTGAAGGCTCGGAAACCAAAAACTACAAAGGAAGCAGTAAAACTAGCTCTCGCTGCAACAAAGAATGTGATTAATCGTAAGACAAAACGCCCCCGCGTGATTAGAGTACCAAAAGTTGGTGGTATTCTCCCTCTACTACCCATTTTTGCAGGACTATCGGCATTAGGTGCATTATCAGGTGGTGCCGCTGGTATAGCTAAAGCTGTTAACGATGCTAGTGCTGCTAAAAGAGAATTGGAGGAAAAAAGTCGTCATAATCGAAGAATGGAATCTATTGCTGTCGGCAAAGGGCTGTATTTGAAGCCATATAAAAAGGGGTTTGGTCTATATTTGAATCCAAAAAACTATTAAAAATGCTGCCCAATAAACCCTTAGATGAACTAGATTTATATAGATATGGTAAATCTTTACCCAATTTCCGAGGTGTGTTTTTGCGAAATAATTTGCCGAAGACACCATGGCGAAACGAGTGTGGAATTGTGAATCTTGATTTGACAACCGGGGAAGGAACACATTGGGTAGCGTACTGCAAACGAGGCCGAAATATTGAATATTTTGATAGTTTCGGGAATCTACAACCGCCTCTTGAAATTATTCGTTATTTGGCCGATAATATCAAATATAACTACAACAGTTATCAGAACTATGACTCTGTAATTTGTGGACATTTATGTTTATATTTTCTGTACAATAAATATATTGATTTTTAATAAAATTGTTTAGTTCCATTACAACCGTCTCACCATGTCGTTGACCCTTACATTAAGTGGTAACGAATCACAGTTATCCGCAGAGTATTTTCCTCCACTGGAATTGCCCGAGGGATGCGTATGCGGGCTCGTTGATTTTCAAACATATAATTCAATACCGAATATTGATGTGGGCAATAACAAATTTCATGTAGGTAATAAAATTATAGAGATAGATGTTGGATCGTACGAAATTGACGATATTTCTAAATATATAGAAAGGAAGCTTGAAGAAAATAAAATTGGATTTTTATTGAGAGCTAATAATAACACATTGAAGAGTGAAATAAAATCTTCTGAAAATATAGATTTCACCCACAAAGACTCGGTTGGGTCATTATTGGGTTTCAGTAAGCGTATACTCACGAAAAATATAATGCACGTTTCCGATATGCCAGTCAACATTATTAAGACGAATACTGTCCGAGTAGAATGCAACATTATTTCGGGGTCTTACATTAACAGTAAGCAGGTACATACATTGCACGAGTTTGCTCCTAAGGTAGGCCCAGGGTATAAAATTATCGAGGTGCCCACGAATGTCATCTATTTACCTTTGAACGTCAAACGATTAAGTTCTCTCACGTTGAAGCTTGTCGATCAAGACGGTAATTTAGTGAATTTTCGTGGAGAAACGATTACTATTCGACTACATTTAAAATGCTGATATACAATACCCCGCAGCGTAATAGTACTCTCATTCAGAGTATAACCTCAGAACCTACAACAACTAAGCCGCAGCTGTCGCTAATAAATAAAGCATACTTGAGATCTCTGGGGCTTACATTAAAATAATGAATGATTTATTAAAAATCTCGAGTGGTGTTAGCTATGATAACAGCATTGTGAAAAAGGAATTTCACAGCTACTCACCATTTCTAAACTCATACGGTAACAGTGATGAAATACGAATTTCAATACAACATCAGGATTTAATTCTTCTACCGTTTGAAAGTTTTATTTACATCGAGGGGGCAGTATATAAAAGTGATGATGGGACAGTCTCTGCTACAGCAAAACTAGGCAATAATGCTATGGCGTATCTGTTTGATGAAATTCGTTATGAATTAAATGGTGTAGAAATTGATCGTAATAGAAATGCAGGGTTTACTTCTACCATCAGAAATTATATTTCCCTACATGCCGACGAAAGTAAAATGCTACTCAATGCGGGTTGGTCACCATCAGCTCCAATTACATTGCAATCGGGACAATTCAATTTTTGTATTCCATTGAACATGCTCCTGGGATTCGCCGAGGATTATCAGAAAATTATACGAAATGCAAAGCATGACCTTTTTTTAGTACGGGCTAGATCTGATGATAATGTACTCATGTCACCCACAGATACTGTGACGGTAAAAATTCTGAAATTAAAATGGAAGATACCGCATATAACTCTCGCGGATGAAGAAAAACTCACTTTATATAAATTAATTGAGAACAATCAGCCTATTAAAATGAGTTTTCGCAGTTGGGATATGTATGAATATCCAGTACTACCAGAAACTAGTCAACATACTTGGACAGTTAAAATTTCAAACCTGCTAGAGAAACCTCGATACGTTATATTGGCTCTACAAACCGACCGCAGAAATCAGAAAGGCAAAGATGCGAGTAATTTTGACCACTGTAAACTAACAGATATCAAAGTTCATTTAAATTCTATATCATTTCCGTATGATGACTTAGATCTTAAATTTGATCAAGATCGATTCGCTCTATTATACGATATGTATTGTAAATTTCAATCGGCATATTATACTCGTAAAGAACAACCGCTGCTTTCTCCAAATGAATTTAAAAACAATGCCCCGATCATAGTTATCGATTGTGCGCATCAGAACGAGTCAATCAAATCGGGCCCCTTAGATGTTAGATTGGAATTCAAATTGTCGGGGAATATACCGGCTAATACTTCGGCATTTTGTTTACTTCTACACGATCAGATTGTTGAACACAGACCACTAACTAATGAAGTGCGAAAGGTACCTCAGTAGCCCGGCGAGAGTCAACATGGATGTACAGAAAACTTTGAACGATATTGAATGGTTTTTACAAGATTACGGCGACTTTATACTTGAAGAACATAGAGAGAAACTTAACGCACACTATGCCTTCTTGAAACCGTACCTCCAAGTTCAAAAGAAAATTGGAAAGCATGGCGAGCACTATGAGACCTGTTCATGGGCAAATGATAATACATCTTGTGGACCGGATACCTGTGGATGCGGTTATGTCTGTATGAACATCGCAGCTGTTAAAAAACTTATATTATTCTATTTAAAATTAAAAAAGAAACCATGCATATTATTTTAATAAAGTATTGTTTGAATAAATTATTTTGTTTTTCGGCTTTAATGTCACAACTGATCCAAATGTTTTTTCCGAAAAATTAATCGAAACCAACTGGTTAAATTTTGTATTCTACTAAAAAAAAATCCTGTCGAAAAATATCACACGTTCTGTCGATCATAAACATCTTCCCACCCCCACGCGACGTTTTCGGATCGTTTTTTAAAGGATGATCCAAATGTTATAAATTAACCCCGAAATTGTAACCATATGTAATCTGAAAAAAATTTCCCACGTTTTTCAGGATCGCAATTGATCCAAATGTGTTTTCCATAAATTTAGATGTACTTATCCTTGCAACCAGACGTTAAATTTTGTAATCTAATACAGCTATAATCGTGTCAAATAAATACTTGATCCAAATGTGTTTTCCATAAATTTAGATGAAAAATTGTAGCCAGATGTTAAATTTTGTAATCTAATACAGCTATAACCGTGTCAAAGAAATACTTGATCCAAATGTGTTCTCCATAAATTTACATGAATTCTGGTTAAATTTTGTAATCTAATACAGCTATAACCGTGACAAAGAAATACGCCCTAAATACCACGCCCTGACATGTGTCGACAGCCATTTCTAAAAATAATTGGTCGACAGCCATGTTTAAAAATACTTGGTCGACAGCCATGTTTAAAAACTCGACAGCCCAGGGGTGTGGCCGTTTTTCCCCCACCAACCAACCGCTATAATAAATCACGGTGCCAGAAAGAGACAAATGCCGCATTTACCACGCTCCTCTACAACGTGCCCCACCACGCCTTTCCATCTCCCTCTCTTCATTCTCCACGCCACTCTCCGTGCCCCACTACACCTTTCCATCTCCCACTCCCTTCCCATTGGTCCGCCACGCCCCTCAAACCCACGACAATTTACCCCAAGAACGCACCCCATACATGTTTAAAACAATTGGTCGACAGCCATGTTTAAAAACCCCAACAGCCCATTTTAGGGGTGTGGCCATTTTTCCCCACCACCGCCGCCATCGCTTAGAGAGACCGCCTCTCTCTCCCCCCACTCCAATTCACCCCCTGCCAGAGACAAATGCTTCGTTCCCATTGGCTGGCCACGCCCACCTGGCCAAGCGCCGAAATACACGTAACCTGGCCAAGTGCCGGGATACCTACTAAGAAAGATAAAAATTTGAGACTTTGTCTTGATCCAAAGTATTTGAACGAAGCTATTATTGATGATATACATCCAATACCTTCGTTTGATGAAATTGCAGCTAAATTAGCAAATATGAAATACTTTACTGTACTTGACCTTAAAGAAGGTTACTGGCAAGTCTGTTTAGATAAATCGTCAAGCGATCTTTGTACCTTTTCTACACCTTTCGGATGCTTTAAATTTAAAAGACTACCCTTCGGTATTAAGACAGCTTCCGAAGCTTTTCAAAAATTAAATGAAAGGAATTTTTCAAAAATACCAGGAGTTAGTGTATATATTGATGACATACTCATCACTGGAAATACGTTAGAAGAGCATGATAGTAGATTAAAGCTCGTGATGGAAACAGCAATTAAAAAGAACATAAAATTTAATAAAGACAAAATACAACTAAGAGTAAACCTGGTTACTTACTTGGGACATATTATATCTGAAAAAGGTATTGAAATCGACCCTAATAGAGTAAAAGCTATAAAAGATCTAGCTCCACCAACAAATAAGAAAGAGCTTCAATGCTAGGTATAGTAAATTATATGAGACAATTTTTGCCGGATTTATCATCAATTTCACAATCATTGCGGGATTTATTAAAGAAAAATGTAATTTTTAAATGGATTAATAGTCATGATAGATGTTTAGAAATAATAAAGGAGAAAATTTCTAAAGCGCCGATTTTAGCCCCATTCAATCAAAAAAAAGAAATTACTATTCAAGCGGATGCGTCCCAATTTGGTCTAGGGTGTGGATTGTTACAGGAAGGGAAACCTATCAGTTTCGCATCTCGCAGTCTTACTCCTGCAAAGATCAAATATGCTCAGATAGAAAAGAGCTTTTAGCAATAGTATTTGCTTGTGAAAAATATCATAAATACATTTATGGAAAAAAAATAACAATTATCACGGATCACAAACCCTTGCTTGGAGTGATAAACAAAGAAATTGGTCTCATAGGATTTGCTAGATTACAAAGAATGAAACTTAAGTTAGTAAAATATAACTTCTTACTACAATACGGTCCTGGGAAAACTATGCTCATAGCAGATTTATTATCAAGAAACTTTGTTAAAGAAAGTCACAACTCAGAAAATAATGAATTTGATGAGGTAGTACATACATTAAATATGAGTGATCAGAAGAAAGAAAAATTTAAGGAAGAGACTCCAGTTATATCAGTTTTATTGAGAACATTACAAAAGGGACGGCCAGAAACCAAAGGAAAAGTAGATGATAGGATCAAGTACTTTTGGAAATTTAAGGACAACATTTATATAGAGGATGGTTTAGTTTTTTTTTAATGAGAGAATAATAGTTCCTACGTCTTTGAGAGATGAAATTTTGAAGCTTTTACATACATCGCATATGGGTATTGAAAAAACAAAATCTAGAGCTCGTAGTTCTGTTTTTTGGCCAGGCTTAGATGAAATGATTGAGAATACAGTTACCAAATGCGATATATGTCAAAAACATAGAAGTAGAAACATTAAAGAACCAATGATACCACACAGTATCCCTGACCTACCGTATTATAAAATTGGCATGGATGTAATGGAATTACACGGTAAACCTTATCTAATAATAGCAGATTATTTTTCGAAATATTTTGATATTTTGAATCTAACCAAAAAAACAGCGGAAGCAATTATAAATAGGTTAAAGACGTTGTTTTCAAATCATGGAATACCTCGCATAATTATTGCTGATAACATGCCCTTCGGGTCAAACGCTTTTAGACAATTTGCGTCAGATTTGGACATAGAGATTATAACGTCCAGTCCACATTATCCACAGTCCAATGGACTTGCTGAAAAATTTGTACAAATTGCTAAAAATTTAATGCTTAAGGCTGTTGAAAGTAAAAATGAATTATGGAAAATACTTCTTGAATATCGGAACACCCCAATAAAAGGATGTATGTTATCACCATCTGAATTATTGTATGGTAGAAAAAGATAGGTCACCGAGATCGTATTGGATAGAATTAAATGATGGAACTGTGTTAAGAAGAAATTCAAGAGTTCTAAGGAAGCAAGCGAACTAAAAAGCAAATGGAACTTCTTAAAATGTTTTTGAGACACATAATGAATACTATAGATATGCATTGTATATAATAATAATAAGAAAATTGAATTTATGGATTTAATTTAAGTTAAAAGTTTAAGTAACATTAAAAGGGGGAGATGTGTAAGCCACTATGAACTAACGGATTATTATTAATTTGTTAGATGAAGTCTAACTAGTATTATAAGCAATTAGAATACTTGTAATAATAGTTGAAATAAAGCATTCAAACGAACAAGATGTGTTTTCCAATTTAAATATCATGGAATATAATACAGGCATGGCTGATTAATTGGTTTTTCCAAGGTAAGTGAGTAATTGAGTAATTGTTGGTTTTAAACCGATTAATTGGTTTCTATTATAATTTGCCAAGCGTCAAAATTTTTACTGTAAAAATAACAATTTAAAAAAGAAGTAAATTTTCATATAAAAGTAAGTAGAGAAAGCATAATAAAAACAAAAGAGGGAATATTCCTTTAAAAATATGTATGCATATGTCATGATTGAAAGAATATAAAGATTACGCCATGCGCAAGTCGGGCATTTTAAATATTTATTTTAATACTTTTTTGACATTACATGTGATTTTCAAATAAATAATCGTAATTTTTCACATAAACAATGTATTTCAAGTCTCCTGTGACGTAGGTGCGCAGAAAAACCAATTTCAAATATGGGAAGGCGTAATTTATATATTCTCTCATTCATGTGTATATGTTAATATTTCACATTTAATTTATAACTTATTCAAAATTTATTCATACTCTCATACGATTTCTCTCCCCAAATTTGTTTTGTTTTGTTTCTCTTAAATGAAACAATTAATCAGTTTTCGGTTGAATAATTAAAATATTGAACAAATTTTGATCTCTCAATTAAACAATTAACCAAACCATGCCATAGTATGTACGTTAAATCCTTTCCACGGATTATAATGTGCATAAGCGATAATAAGCATTTGAATTCGGTACTGTTAGATTGTTTTCTGTAATTTAAGAGTTATTTTAAAAAATAGCCAAATTTTTAATCACAATTTCAAAAAAAAAATATCTTCAATTGAACTATTAAAATAAGGAATGTACTAATTGGTTTGTATTGATTCAACATAACGAAACGAAAATCAAACTTATCGAAAGCACATTACACATTATACCTGCAGCATACGATTCCTGCAGTTTTATATTAGAACGCAACATATGTGTTTAACGATTTTAAAGAGACAGCGCTATTCATAACTCATGATAGTTTTCCAAATGACAGCTACTGTCTTTGATAGGGTTTTAGACAAGCTAAAATAATCAGCAAGTCATTTGATATTGAAGTCAAAACAAGCAATTTTTTAATGCGCTATAATTGTTAGCTTACGAGCCAAGGAAACAGCATTCGCGAGAAGTCTTATTTTTTGGTTTAACTTGAAGGAAAATACAGCTGGGGCGAATCGATGGATGAAAAAATGTATAGTGAACGTGCTACATCAATTTCAACTTTAGAATTTTGATGTGGATGATAAAGAGTATGGAAAACCAAAGAAGTTTAAGGACAGAGAATTGCAGGAAAGAAAGAGACATTGGAAAGCATTCGGCCATGTGCGAAATGTTGCTTGAAATTCTTAAAGGAAAATCTGCGACTGGATTGGGCTTGTAGACATAGTAAAATGGTGTTGAAGTATAAAAACGGCAGGCCACATGCTGCTAAACCGGTTCAGGAAATGTTAGAAGCGCTTCACTGCGAAGTGCTACCCCACACACCAGAAATTTCCCGAAATATAAATAGTAGCCTATGTATAAATACACAATCACCAGGTTCATATAGTGAATTAAGGAATTAAGTTTCCACTAAATAATGTACTACATATTTTATCATATATGTATATCGCCTACTGACATTACAGGTTTCAATTTCTCCAATTCCTTTCCCGCATTCTTTACTTTTCCCTTTTTTGTATAAAGGTTGTATACTTTAAAGTCTAACAAGCCCAGGTAAAATCTTAATACAATATCTGTAAAAGAAAATCTTTATTTGTTTAAGAACTTGATATTGGAAAACAGTATCCTTATTTTCGTTTAAAAAAATTTTCGATCAAGTTATTTACTTTATTGGACGGTGGTGATTTCTTCACGAATAATAACTTTCTTCTTTGTTTTCGGTTAGTTCAAAAATGACTGAATTTTATTCTAGCGTGGCAATTTTTCTATTCGTTTCTTACTTTGTCCTCGAAATTTTATTTCATTTTTATCGTAAAGTCATAAAAAATTCCCAAAGACACTTACATATATATGTATATAAATATTTTGTTTGTTTTCTTTATTTACATAGGTATATAAGTATATACACCCAACTCTTTTCTTACACGTTTTTTTTGCACGAATACGAAATTATACAGATCAAAAAAGTCTTCCCTTTTTGAAAAAATTATTTGATCTAATACTAAAGGCACACATAGGGTATTCATACCATAGTTTAAGGATACCATGTGGTATACTATATGTGTGTCGTCGAATACTAGCTGAATACCATTACCTAGCATAAATCTAGTATTTAAATTCGAAAAAGTACGTGGTATTCCCTTTTTTACTTATTTTTTCGGCCACTGTAATCTATTCTTTAGTGATTGTCGCGCCTTTTTATAGAAGCGGAAAATAGCGAATGTAATTTTGTAGGTGAGCTGAGCAATTGATACATATTTACACTTTTTTTTTTGAAAGTATTATTTTAAAAAAGTGGAAAAAGTAATTAAATACGCAAAATTTTATGAGTTAATGAAACCTCAAAATTTATAGATGTTTGTAGGAATCATATAGAGGATTTAAGAGGAGCGAAAAGAAATTCCCATATTCTCGCTGAAATGGCAGAATTTCAAATGTCAGACAGATACTATGTTTGATGTGTGCCAACCCCTTTTTATACCATGGTACAAGGCTATACTGTAGTATCGATACTAAGGTATAAATACCCTATGTGTGCCTTTAGTATAACACTATTTCAAAGTCATTGTGTCATAATTATGGACGTGACCGTGATCGGTCTAGTACTAGTATAATCTTTGGTACCAATGTGTAAAAAAAATTCACATTTTTACCACGCTTCAAAAATTAGGCAGCATTGCTATAATGTAGTAATGTTGAAGTAGTTAATGTGGAATCCCTTTATTCGATAATTCTTACCTAACCATTTCGTATAATATTTACATAACATATTGCATTAATAAATTGTTTAAAAGTTGCGTCAGATTAGGCTCGTTTAACTAGTTTAAGGCAAAAACTGACTTCAATTTGTCGTCTTTTATGAACTACGAAAAGTTTACCACGTTGGACTCTTTTTGCGAGTTTCATATCGCTAGTCCTATTTATCGGCCGAAAAGAAAAGTACAATGGGATGCTTATTCTTATTTATTTGTGATTTTTTTTCAAAGTGGTTGCAGATATATTAGAAAAATTTAAATAAAAGTTTCCCTGCCCATACGAAAATTTTCTTTGAATTTTTTGTCACTGTTTTTAGGAACGTATTCCTCCGAAAATTTGGTCGTTCTGAGCTAAAAAAATATAAATTTCATATTATACCTACATTTGAATTATTCTTCAAATTTTACCAGCGACCACATATTCTTAGGTTTATCAAAATTTATAGATGTCATCATCAATGAAAATATCGGATCGCTATGAATTTTCTAAGCTCGTCGTACGCCTTATTTTTATTCGCAGTTTGGTTTAGAAGAGCTTATTCTTTTTCAATATTTTAATTTTTTTAAACTCTTTCTAATTTATTTAAACACTAAACACTAATGTTATCGGAAAACACGAAAGCACAAAAATATTTCAAATTTGACGTTTACATAACTAGTTTAAAGAATCTGGTCTGTCAATGAAACTTGATTTAAATTGCCTTAAGATACCCCAGTTGTTTCAAACTAGTTACCTTTTAACTGGATTCCTCCTAATCTGTCGCTACTATAAGTTTATTAGATTACAATATTTATTCAATTTTTTGTGTTATCAGTCATATATAGGAAGGTAAGTAGAGTAGGTGTACTAAGTACAACACCAGGCACCTTAATGGGCCCATTGTGATCCCTACGAGACCAGGAGTAACCCTGTTAGAAAACCTATTCCTCTTCAAAGCATTTAATTTTCCTACAAATCTTCATTAGACTTCCCATATCAGTCGCCTGAAGCATCCCTAAATTCTCGAAGAAATGGTTTCCCAAAAAGTTGTAACGAGCTCGAGAGAGAGCTGAGCACTCGCACAGAATGTGCTTGATGTCCTCAGCCACTCCTATGTCTCCACAATATTGACAGAAGTCGGTTTGCGCCAAGCCCAGTCTTTTAGCATGCTTCCTCAACAGACAGTGTCCCGTCACTATCCCAATAATTGTCCTTAAATGATTCCTGTTCCAGTGTATTATGAGACTCGACTTTCTCTGATTCATTATCGGCCACAAACTTTTTGACACTTCGTGCCCACTTAGGTTGCACCATCGTGTGTTGGCTTCCCCAAAAATTCTATCCTTGATACTTGCTTTCAACGCAGAGAGGGAAGGCAGTACGTCAGTCATACATAGTGTTATCTATTATATTTGAACATTTATGACCTTAAGAAGTGCAAAAAGGTATTTTTATCTTCAAGTTTACAGTTTTCAGCATTTTCTTGACATGGTTTTTAAACTAAAATATAGTTCTTTATTTAATCTTAAACGTTTTTCGGACATGGAACGTATGCCCAATTTTACTATTGGAAACTTTTTTTACACTTTTTTTTAGGCGAATTTCTGAGCAACGTAACTACCGTGTAAAAAAGGAGTTGAGTTTATTAATTTTTACCATTTTCAACAAACATTGATAACAGCTTTAGTGCAATCTTATCTGTACAAAAAGGATATATACTGATATTCGGGATATACAAAATAGCTACACTTGCAGATTTTTTGTTTTTAACTTGTTTGGTTTTTCGATATGGGCTTTTAAGATTGTGGTGTAGTAAAAAGCATTTTTATGTTTAAACAAAACGGTAAAAGTAAATCAATGTTGACGCTTTAATATATTTTCCAACAGTTTATTAAATTTTTTGTCGCAGAAAGTATGAAATTGTAAGTTAGATAAATAAATACAATATAAGTGATAAAATTGAATTCTTCTATAAACAAATACTATCTATATATTATACTATTGTAGACTTACGCAAACTTCACTACATACTTTTGTACCTTTTAATTATGGACAAACGGTTCACTACAGTACAAACAGTAAGAATCAAACTTGTCGTTCAACTCAAAAACTAAGCAGGCGTCAATTCCCGAACTCAATCGCGTTTATTAGTATATAAAATTGATTCGTTTTGTTTGCAAAATCGGTATTCTGGTGATTCCTATCCGAGTGAGCTTGTATTGCTACAATACGAAAATGACTCAATTGGATGTAATCAGCCGAAAATGGATTCTTGTCTATGGAAATGTGTTTTTGATCGCACAAATCAAAAATATTATATTTTTTAACTTTTCCCGACTATTTGTACTTAGTAATTTTCTTTGAATAACTAATTACACATAATCAAAAAAAAATTAATTTGGTTCTGAATTTATTATAGTTATTCCGGGTATGGCGAAAAACCTGAAACTTGAACGATTTAACAACTAATAATACAAAAATTTACAGTAAAATATTCGCCATAGTAAAGTTTCATGATTTTATATACTCACCTTTCTCGTATATAAAAGACTTGGTACCTGAATAGTTCATATTAAACATGTTCGAATCGAGAGGATAAGAATCGACTGGAATACAGGTAAACTTAAATTCGAGAATAGGCACCCTGGTCGTTCATTCACCGTTATCACCAGAGATGACTGTTCTCTTTTTTAGAGACTTGTATGTGCAAAAACTCACGCAAGATTTGAATTTTACACCATTTGTGCGGTAAAGTGTTTCCAAAAAAAAAAATAACAGCGTGACAGCTAACAGTTCAGGGTTATTAAAAATGGAGCGCTACACATGGAAGAACAACGAGTTTTCATTTTTGAGCAATATTTTAAAAATAATGAGCCATGGTCACGTATAATTTCCAGTTTTTGTTATCAGAATTTGGCACCCAAATCATGCGATTTAACGCCGTTGGACTTTTTTCTTTGGGTTTTTTGAAGTCTAGGGTTTATGTCAACAAGCACACGACTACGCACGTCTTTAAGGAGGAAATTCAGCGCTGTATCAATGAAACAACGAAATTCAGCCACACTTATGCAAAACGATCATGGAAAATTACAATAAAAGAGTGCGTATGTGCTAGCAAAACCGTAGAAGTTATTTACACGATATGCTATTCGATACATAACCTATATCCTGTCTACCTTATGAATCAATAAAAAATTTACAACTTTTAATTATAAACCTGTGTTTTGTAGAAACATTACTTCTTGCGTGAATTTTGGGACATCTTTTACTATATTATGGACTTTTACTCATGAAATATAGCCAATAGTAAAGTTTTTTTTTGGGTAAAATAAATACGTTTATAACAAATTTTATACCCGCTTATTTAAGCAATCTTATTTATCGCTGTTAATTTCTAAGAGATTTATTCAATATTATAGTCGAAGTATAGATGGCAGTAATGGAAGCATTTATTTATTTTCTTTTTATTTTTGAATCTTATCATTTCGGCCATTTTTTAAATAATTTTTCATTCTTTTTAAGACCAAATTCTTTTTGAAAAGTTTATTTGGCTGAAGCAGAGTTTTTAATGGCTATCTTTTAAAATATAATTCGTTTCAATTTTACTGTTTATTTAAAACAAGAATTTTGAATTTTTTCAAACGCCAAAAAAATAACTGAAGTTAGTTATGTGTTCCAGTAAATTTCAGTTTCAATTCAAATTTATAAGTCCATACTCGTGAGAAAGTTAAATAGTAGTCGATAATGATTAATTCTCAAAAAAACACTCATAATATTGCACTATATTTCAGTTAGAATACTTGGTGATTCATAAAATCATCAAGTATTCTATAAAACAACTAACACAAAAAAACACCACACGAACAAAAAAAACAATTCTTGGAAATATTTAAAATTTGTAGAGCTTTCGAGAAAATGCCATCTAGTTTTAGACAGCCAAACGACCAGTCTTTTCGAGAAATTTCCCGAAATACACCAATTTGATATACAAGTAAAAGCAGCTGTAGGGTCGAGCCTGAAATCAATCTTAATCGATCAGTTGAAGTCTAAAGCTTCGTCAGAAATTATACAAGACAGAGATTGGAAACGTGATTATTTTTGTGGAAGCGATTACAACGGCGATTTGTGATCAATTATTAAAGATAGCGATTGTGGTGCATTTTTATAAACTGTGATAATTAATTGTAATAATTAAATTATTGAAAGACAAATATTTTTAAGACTAATTGTAACGCAGAAATAATTATAAATAAACTTTATACACTAAATTCAAAGAAAGAAAGAGTAGCACGTCACAATATCCTATTATCATATTATTGTTCTACACTACGGTATATCTCTTAATTCAGCTCAATGTTGCAAGCTGAATCTGAAGAAGTAGTTTCCATATTAACAAAATATTTTTGTACTGCATTTACAAAATTTTCCAGAACTTTCTTTTTGCATAATTATAACCATCTTCTGTTTTTTTCCCTACTTATTAATACTAATCAAATCTTAGAAGTTAATTAGATTGAGTCAGATTAACCTATTTTTAACTCAACTACGATTTTTCTCGACTTAAACCTTAGTACGGTAAAATACAAGTTAAAGCTATGTTAAAATGTATTTCTTCAATGCTTGAATTTTCTTAATTTCTGGTTAAAGTAAGGAAAGAAAAACTTTAATAAGGTACTATGAGCAAACCGATAAGTAAAGAACTATTTTTTCTCTTTTTATGTGTTTTTTTAGTATCATTCTATTTTATTATAAAAATATTTACCATTAGTGTATTTATTCTCGACGCTTTTACTTTTCTGATTTAATCCTCTGAATCAGAGTAAATAGCTTAAGAAAAACACTACTTTCTCTAATATATATATCTATGCATTTATATGATAATATTATTTATTTTAGGTTACCCAATAAATAATATATACTAAACATCAAATAATTGTCACGAAAAACGAATTTTCCTAATCTGATATACCAGTTCCCAACCAAAAAAAGAAAAGAAATCTGTATCTTAGTTATAATCATCATAAGGGACATGTGTTTATATTCTACGCCTACCACAAAATAGCATATATTCATACATATACGTATTTTATTGTAGAGTTCAACATTTTAGCTTGAAGATGATCATATTATTTCCATTTTTTTTTATTCTACAAAAATTTTTCTTTTACTGTCTTATATTTATAGCTCATTTCTAACTTGATAAAATCGGTGGCAGCGGTGTGATCCTATAGTAAAAAAAAAATAAGAAAATGTTCGCGTAAAGTATGACACGTATGATAAGATTTTCTATATTCTTTCTTCAGGATATATCACATTTACAAATTTTAAATTTAGGTTGTTGGGATAAAAGATGATTTGTGATAAAAATTTGTGTTTAGTTATATATTGTATAAAGACTTTTTGTATGGAATTATGAATATGAAATTCTATATATTATATTCCAATAAAATTATTACTGTTGATAAGAAAGAATGTTTTCTTAAATAAATAAATTTTTCTTAAATTCCGTTTTTTTTTGTGAGCGAAATAATTTTTACTAGATCAATAATTTTTTTATGTCTTAGCACTAGTCATTTGTAGATCCATTAAAAGTATAAATATAATTCGGTATCTATGCTGAATAGCATTATATACTTATTTTTATCATAAAATTCATGTTGATTGTTTGTATCGTTACTTGTGTTTATATTTTCCAACCTAAGAAAATTATGTTCTTTTAAGGATTAGATTTTATACGATGTTTATTATATTAAGACTTTTAATGTCATCTTTGTTAAACACTTTTTTATACCAGCATCTCGTTAAATGAGAAGAAAAAAATAAGGCAAATTTAGTCAACAAAACATTATATATGAGAAGAAAATTAAAACTGATTTATGAAGCTTATAGCAGATAATTTCGTATGATCATAAAACTTTGTTAAACTGACTTTAATAGTTGATATAATTTTTCCGATGTGAAGTTGTATTGTCAGACAACTGACAAATGATTTTATCGTTAAATCAGATTTATTGTCATAATTTTATTAAACAATTTGTAATTTAACGTCAGAGTGACAACTATAAGTTTATGAATACTTTTGCAGATAAATGGTATACCCAAGCAGAAATTTCGTTCGCATTTAAGTCGAAATTTCAATAATATGAAGTAATTCCTTGTCCTAAATTTTAAGGCATTCGTTAAAAATACAATATTTTAATGTTGAATTTAAGAAACTGGTGACAAATTCTCCGTAAAATCGAGGTAAAAATATGGCAATTTTCAAAACAAATTTCTTAAAAAGAATTCTATTTTTGTACTGGAAGGAAAGAAAATGGCAAAAAAATTTTTTTTAAATATGCGCATTTCTAATCTAGTTTTTATTTTAGAATCTTCTTTTGAAATTCTAAATGATTTTCATAAAATATTTTTAACTTCTATACGAAGTATAAAGTTACTGGAATCATGATCAAATCTCCGCGTTTTATAAGATTCTAAATCGTTTGCAATCATTTTTATCCAATGTCTGTCTGTCGTCTGTCTGTCTGTCGGTCTGTCTGTCGTGTACAAGATTGCGGCCGCATTTTCGAAGCAATTTCCATGAAAATCGGTAAAAGCACTTTTTTCCTCATTAGAACCATCCTGTCAAAAGTTGAGTTTGATCGGACAAAAACTTCGGGTAGCCGCCTAACAAAAGTTCGCTTTTTTGTGTTTTTACATTATGGGTTATTGTAACGGTTTTTATGGCCCGATATCAATGAAATTTGGTATGAGACACTTTTCCAATGAAAGAACAATTGTGTCCAAAAATCATTTGAATCTGATTACAACTTTGGGTAGCTGCCGAACAAAATTCGGATTTCTTTGTATGAAATTTGGAGCATAACTTTGGGTGTTCGGACAAAACTTCGAAATTTTTGTACAAAATAAATCATAAATTGTTGTATGAAATAATTGTATAGAATTGTATAGAATTGTATAGAAGTTCCCATAGTGGTTTTTGCACTATAGCTTGTTATCATAGAAAGCATGGCGGAATTTCGAAGTTCAACCTAAAAGTTCATTTTTCGACTTTAGAACTATATTGAGGCATTTTTCCTATGATGTCTATCTAATTCGAACTTTGGATTGCTTAATCATTGGCGAAATCTTTACTTATTTAAATTTTTAGATATTTTCAAATATTTCTGGAAATTGAATTATTATTTTAGGAGCACTACTTTTTCGTCTTCAATTTTTAAATTTAAGAATAATACTATAAATATTGAAATTCTGATTTTATTTCGAAAATATGCGAAAAGTTAGCAATTCTATTTTGAATAATTTCAATAATATATTGTCAATTTCGAAATAAATAGCTATTTGTTTAAAAAAAGGCTTTTGAAAATAGTCTATAGTCAGTTCTTTCTGATTTAACTCTAATGCTATGTTTTAAGCATTTTTTTTAGTATGTAAGCATTTTATAAAATTTACATTTTAGTTTCAACTTTAGGTAAAATAATGACTTAAGTAAAATTGTACGCCAAAAGTACTTTAACCAAATTGGATTTGAAAGTAAATATATTTCTGAAGGCAAAATATAGGGTTATTCGAAGGAACTTAAACTTAAACAGCTAAATCTGATTTTAGAATAAGTAAACATAATTTGTTTCTGCTTGGGTAAAGGCCATGACAAATTAGTTGGTGCTAAGGGACAGACAATTACAGTTTAATGTTTCCTGGGATTTGTGTTATAGCTTTATTAAGTAACAAACCTTTTAGACGAATTTATATGTATACGATTGTATTTAGTTACGAAAAACAAATTTTATTTTGACTTTATAATCCTTTTAATTTTTGATTGTTTGCACACTTATACTGATGACCTGGGTAGTTTGGAGTCGAAGTTCATTTTTAATATACATACATATATGTACACTGAAATAAAAAACTATCTATTTGTTTAATAATTTCCGAGTTGGTAGTTAGTAATTAAGGCAAAATCTTATTAAACTAATCGTTCATAGAGCTAACTCTAATTTAGGCTTTATTAAAAGATGATCTAAGGAATTGTCGGACCCTCATATAACTAAAGCACTCTTCATTACCTTGGTTAGATCTATATTGGAATATCCCAGTCAAGTATGGTCTCCCTACCATAAGAGTCAAATTAACAGATGGGAGTCTGTTCAACGTAGATTCATATGTTTTGCATTAAGAGATTTTCCTTGGAATGACCCTTTTGTACTACTCCCGTATGTGATATGTTCAAATTGATTGACTTGCAATCCTTAGAAAAGCGACGTCAGGTGGCTGATATTGTTTTTGACCATCAAAAATTCAATGGCGCTATTGATGTTCCAGTTTCTCAAACGCTACGTGCAGTTAATATAAATGCTTGTAGTTCTCATTTCTGTCTTAGTAAAATCAATTTAAAAAAGCTCTTATATAATTATAAGGCTTGAATTAAGTAATTTAATAAAAAAAAAATCTCAGTCATAAAATCATATTATTATATTACTAGAGGGTTACCCGTCCTAAGACGGGCTACTAAAAATTTCAGTTTAAAATTCACTGCAAATTAAGAAAATTAATTCCAGGGTAGCATATTAATTCGCAATATTATGGATCTTTTACCCCGTTCTTCTAACACCACTGGAGATATATTTTATTTTCTTAGGTCGACCTATTCAGAATTCACATTATTTACTCCGCAACACCTCGAGCGAAGACATTAAATTGATCCCATTCCCCCGGTTGGTAAGCTAGCTCCTGAGGCAATCTTATTAAGATTTTTATGCCGGACATTCTGACGTACACGTCAAAGTTCCATCTCTCACCGCTTTGGCGCTGGAGGCAATTCAAATTTACGAACTTTTTATATATAAGTCACACACGATTACTATGTTCAGCAAAGTTGTGGAGGTTTTCATGGGGATGATTTTTGTGGAAGACCATATAGTTCTATCTCTCACCGCTTTGGCGCTGGAGTCAATACAAACTTTTGATCTTTTTATATAGAGGTCACACGCAATTATAATGTTCAGCTAAGTTTTGGAGGTTTTCGCGGGGATTTTTCTGTCGAAGATAAAATAGTTCTATCTCTCACCACTTTGCCGCTGCGGTTGTTTTGGCCTCTATCGAGGTTTTTGCCTTTACGTAATATATGTTTGACGGGAGCTATTTTACCAATCGGCGAAATGGGATCAATTTAATATCTCCACTCGGAGTGTTGCGTCCTAAATAATGTGCTTTCTGAATATGTCGAACTAAGACATTAAATATATCTCCAGTGGTGTTACTGGAACGGGGTAAAAGATAATGTTGCGAATTGAGATACTACGCTCGAATAAATTTAGTTAATTTACAGTGATTTGGAAACTGAAATTTTTAGGAGCCTGGCTTAGGACGGATAATCCCCTAGTATATATATTTCTTTCTGTCCATCCTGTATCGTTGAGCGAAAAAAGAAAATTTTTTGATATGGCGGAGGTAAAGAAGTACTTGAAATATGGAGAAGTTTAGTTGCCGGGGACATTGGGAGTTGGAGGGGTTACTATCTTATTATTACTGAAACTAGTATAGTACCTGTTCATAATTCGAACAATAGTGGCCGGATTTTCAAAAAATAAGGAATGAATGTATATTCTGAGAATGCTAGGAGCGAAAATATAAAATGCGAGCAATTCCGCGGATGACCGTTTGATATAAAATAATAGGAAAAATTTTAAGATCGGATTCATTTTGTCCGACCTTTTTTTCTGTGCGTACGAAATATCTTCGTCGCTATTTACTTCATAGAAATTAACTAAAATTTCCAAAAATTTTTGTTTACTCGTTAATAATATATTTCCTTACAAGTCATTTTGAATCGATAAAAAGTATCGAAAAAGAAAAGAAAATTATCATCCTTATTCTTCAATTAAAAAGCATCGTACTAAGTGAAAATTTCAATAAAAAAACGTTTTATTTTCATTTTCGTTTTTCGAAAATATTTTATCGAATATAAATTATTTTCATTTTTCGTTGAAAAACCGATTTGTGAAAGCGACCTTTTTTTTGAAGCGGTGTTAATTGAATTTGCCGTAAAATTCTATAAAATCTATATAAAATGGGTGAAATGATGATGATGATGAGTGGGTGGCCTGTGATGAAATGAGTTCTGATTTTTTTTCTTTTTTTTTTTTAAGTAAACACTTATATATTTAAACGACCTTCATTGATAAGCATAATCTTTTTTTCTTGATATTTTCAAATAATTTTCATTAAGAAAATATCTCAAGAGAGTTCAAGAGTATAGGGAAAAAAAGTGGTAGTGTGAAAATTGATTTGATAACGAATAATGGAAACGTTAGAATTGATACTATTGAAAAAGTTGTTGGTGCGGCTTCATTTGATTTGAAGTAGGAAGTCGATATAGAGACGGAAGAATATAAACGGATAATGAAATCGATTTCGATTATAATTCTTCCTTTTTAAATATTTAAAGAAAAAAAAAATAATGTGAAAATGAATGGTTTTTCTTCGTATTCTTTAATGAAAATTTTTAATTTTAAAGAAAAAAAACCTGAGGCTATTTATATAGTTAAATACAATTAAATTTTCTAATCAAAATGTTCCGTTTTAATGCAAGAAATAGTATAAATTTTTTAGATTAAATATTTTTCATACTAAATTTCGTGTTACATGGAAAAGTCTTATAACTGCTGGAAATAAAATGCAATTTAAATCAATTTAGTTACTATTCGCACACATTCTAAGAAAATGGTTTTAATAGAATTTTTAAAAAATTTTCCTTGAGTAAATCTTTAAATATTTTCAAATACGTATAAATTTTCATTTGAAAATTTTCAATTAAAATCCTTACGTTCGAATAAATTGAATTTAATAATAATACGAAGCAAAAAAACGACAACATTCAAAATAGATCCTTGATGAAAGGATATAGAATTGGTTGATAGATTAAATTTTCGGAAAGTTTTCTTAACTGTGTCATTTCTGGAAAGGCTTTTAAATGAGAAATTTTGGTAATAAGAGAGAGACTACATCTAACCGAACAGATAAACTTTTCATATTATAACTTTTGAATATTTTTGCGTCTAACTTTTGAATTATATTAAATAATTTCTAGAAAGGTTTAGGAAGTTTCTCGGTATTCTAACAAAATGAAATTATATTATTTCTATAAATCTTTCTATAATATTAAAAAAAATTTCCTTTAAAACAAATTTATTATTTGTTTTCCCTTCAGATATAGTTTTTGAGAGAAGAAAAACTTTCCATATATTAAAATAATATAAAAGAAATGTTATTTTATTTATTTTATTTATTTATGCATTTAGAAAAAAAAAAAAAAATAGCAACAAAAAAAATCAATAACTGACAAAAATTTTGTTTGATCAAAGAAAATAAAATTTTCTTCTTAAAATAAAATTTTCCCAGACTAAATAGCTACAAGAGAAAAAACTAACTATCATATAATACAGAAAAAAGGCAGGATGGTCAAATGATAAAATCCAATTCAATGTGGTTGTGGAAATATTTTTGGATCATTGTTTGCATCTATAAGGTTCTGATGATGGTCTAACAATCTTTATATAACATAAAATGAAGGAGACTACTTGGAGCCATAAATGTTATTACTGTGTTTTGTTATATTGTGATATGCTGGTATATATCCAGGAGGATATGATATTATAGAAGTTGATTTGATTAGATGGAAAAATACCATTTAGCACGATAACACTCATCGCCTCTTGTATATATAGAAAATGTTTGAAAAAGAAATGTGTCCATATACCGTCCGCCTCATTTAATGAACCATCATTCACCCTTAGCAAAACATAGGAAAAAAACTGTATCTATTCCGACATATACGTCTATGTGAAACTCATATCTTATTAGAGTGATACGCATAAGAGGAAAAGAAGCAATTTCAAACAAATGTATATTTATATACCATATACGTATATGGGAATGAATGCTGATAACTGGTTTAGTCAAGTAAAACGACATAACTTACATGAAGTTTTAGAGGGTAAACATATAAAGAACATAAAATACGGGGATGAATGGGAACATCCATAAGGGACTTTTTGACTGGGCAGAATGGTTACAGTACTATATATGTACTCCTTTATGTATTGTGTATTTTAGAAAATTGATAGTTCTAATGCAATTTACTACATGAATCTACTTACTTTATTTACCTGAGCAGTTTATGCTCCAATTGTCCTTTCATTTGCTAATTGTTGAAACTGAAAATAGATTAAAGTGAATTTTTCGTAAATTGCTTGTTGTTTTAAATTAATTATAAATTTCTGTAATTGAATTGTTTTCTTTTTGGTTTGTTTGTTGTAAAATGAAAATTATTTAATGAAATTAAAATAAAGATAAGTTTGATATCTATTATCATTTTGATGACAGTAAAATTTAGTTACGTAAATAGTATTACATACTATCCTCGGGACCATGTTAAAAATCATAACACTTTTTATTTAGAGTGAGCGTCAATTTAAACTTACCACCTAAAAATTTTTATTTCTTTTCCTAATAGTTTTAAAACTATGAATGAGAACTGAATTAAAATTTATTCAAAAGAAAGCTTAATTTTTCTCCTTTATGAGCTATTTATTTTATTCCATTGATTGATCATAAAAAAACATAATTTATAGAAAAAACCAGTTCACTAATTTCCGAGTATAATATTCGGGAATTCGATCCCATTCTTCCAAAAGAGCTGTCTTAAGTATTTCTTTTCAAATTATGGTCCATTTTCTTGTTTCTCTTCTATGGGATCTAGATTGCGGAGGACGTTTCCGCTGCTTCGGTGTCATGTAGAGTAGCCATTCTTTTGCGAGATGCGACGTGTGTTTAGGATCACTGTCACTTTGAAAATATACATAGTTCTTCTTTATCATGGTGCTCTCTATAAATGCTAGACTGCCTACCCCGGGAGCAGCCATACACCCCAGACCATCACAGAATCTTCTTTTTTTTTTAAGTCGCTAGTTTTTGTTCTTAATACTTTCTGCGGTTTCCTTTTCTTAAAAAATATCAAATTTGCTTGCATCACTAAAAAGAACATTATTCCCGAAGTTTTCGTCACATTTAACGTGGTCCTTAGCATATAGTAATCTGTTTTTCCTATTGGTTACTAACTTTCTTTGCATACTAATACCTTCCCTTTCCTTTCTTCCCCAACACTATTGATAATACTATCACTTTATACTACATTCGATGCTTCGTTTAATCGTTGCCTTATGAATGTTAATATGTGCTGCTTGCTTTAAGCATTTATCTGAAGTGTTATAGAAAATGCTTGGCTTCTTCCTTGGAATTCTGCCGAATAACCCAGCCTTATGCAGTGTTCTGCGCACCGTACTTGCACTAACCCTGGAGGCAATCTCGACGGACGCGAACGACGCAATGAACGCGACGGACGCGTGAAGTGTCAAATAAAAGTTAATTTCATTGAATTGTATGGGAGGTGGCAATCTCGTAGACGTAGACGTAACGGACGCGACGGTTTAGACGTTGTAAAGTTGATTCGTGTTCAACTTTTACGTGACGGACGCGTTCAAATGTCATTTTAAAATTTTTGTGTGGGAATTATTTTGTGAAAATTCCATTTAAAAACGGTATTTTAGTTTTTTTTATTAATTTACACAACTTAAAAAATATTTTAATTTATAACACAAAGATTATATCAAATAATAATAAAAATTACAAATTTCATCGACGGCGTCGACGGCGTCGAGTTTGCCTGCACAAAAATATTTATACCGTCACTAACGTTTTTGACAATTCACGCGTTCATTGCGTCCGTCGCGTCCGTCGAGATTGCCTCCAGGGTAACTCTTTTTTCAGAATTATTACTGAGTTCTTCCGCGATTTTCACAGCACCTGAAAACGGCTTTCTCTTCACTTCTTGGCAAATTCCCTCTCAACTTTGGTCATCCGACCAAAGTTTAATGTTGTTACGAGTTGTTCTTGTGTTTGATATGGATATTTGTCCAATAAATCCTGCAATTCTTCGTCTTTAAACTTCCTTGGGGGTTTTCCATGCTCTTTATCGACCACATCAAAATTGCCATTTTTGAAACATTTAAACCAAAATTCACAGGTAACAATGATGGGTAATGTTCGCCATAAGCTTTTTCCAACCATCGATGCGCTCTAGCTACATTTTCCTTCAAGTTAAACCAAAAAAGTAAAACTTCGCACCAGTGACTATTTTGACGTATTAGGAATATTTCTTGATATTTCTTTTTTAGAAAATTCATAGAATGCTTTTATTTTTATGTTTTGTGTTCATTAATTGTGCTTTGGGAATGTTACATACTTTCTTTTCAAACCAAAATCGTGAAACATTCCTAATTTATAGTTCACATTCTTTATAATTATATTGTATCTCAAGGATGAGTTATACAGCATAGTTTGCTTGCTATGGTAAAACAGCTTGAATTGGAACATAGAATAATTTACTAAGGCCTAAGTTATACGACGATCATTGTAATGACGGAAATAATTTTAGAATGGAAAATTAACGTATTACAAAGGTTATTTCTTTAAAAAAAAATAATGCATAACATGGGAAAAAGTTTAGTAAATAGATTTTAAATAAAAAATCTTAGGATTATTACGTAATTTGTTTTTTATAATGATTTTTATAATTTGAATGACGGTAACATGTTTTAATCGATCAGCTGTTTTGTGGATTGCGTTTATTTAATTTCATTTCACTGGAGAACTACCTTCATTAGGAATTTTTCGTCGACATTCTAACCTCAAACTTTAGCGTCCCAATAAGAAAATAATAATATATAAAAAAAAAATGGAGAAAATTTATGTCTCATCGGTAAAAAAGGAAAGGGAAGAAATAATCTAATTGGATTTGATGAAAAAAACCATTATACGACTTAGCTATGAACGAAAATCTGACTGAAAGTTTCTCTGACATTCGTAAAAGAGGTATAACCAACTTTCATTGAAAATCAAAGAAAAACGCTCGGTTTCCACTAATTCCACAATTTCCTTCATTACAATGATCGTCGTATAACTTAGGCCTAACATGCATATTTTAGATGCTTTCATTTAAGCAATTAAAAATATAAATGATGTAGCACAAAAGATGCAAAGACAGCGGGACTGCACCTCTACTATTTTACTTTTCATTATTGTACTACCAAAAAACGATAGTATGCCGTTACTGTCTATAATATTTATTATATTTCATGTGTAAAAGCACATCTCAAACATATGGATCAGGATTGCAGATACATTTTTGCTACGAAGAAATATAGTAGTCGGACCTGGTATAAATATAGAACGGAGCATATGGTCTAATTTTAGAAGAGTTGGTCATGTAGAAAGCTCGATCTTGATCGTTTGTTCGGACGCCAGACCGGCTTAGTTCAAATTGTTGAGCAAAAAAAAAGCACTTTTGATATGTTGTAGAGAATTGCTTGAAACTTGGGGAAATTTTGTTTCCGTGGAGATTGGGGGTCGGAGGGGTTATAAAAGGGGGACTTGAAAGCTCTTTCGGAAAACCTCATTAATTATCTGAAATATACATCGGACATAATACTGACCGGAGGCAATCTTATTAAAATTTTTATGCCAGACATTCTGACGTACACGACAAAGTTCTATCTCCCACCAATTTGGCACTGGATGCAATACAAATTTACAAACTTTTTATATAGAAGTCACACACGATTACAATGCTGAGCAAAGTTGTGGAGGTTTTCGTGGGGATGATTTCTGTCGAAGACCAAATAGTTCAATCTCTTACCATTTTGGCGCTGGAGCCAATAAAAATTTTTAAACTTCGTATCTAGACGTCACACACAATTACAATGTTCGGCAAAGTTATGGAGGTTTTCATGGGGATTATTTCTGTGGAAAACCAAATAGTTCTATCTCTCACCACTTTGGCGCTGGGGTCAATAGAAACTTTCGAACTTTTTATATGGAAGTCATACACGATTACAATGTTCAGCAAAGTTATGGAGGTTGTTTCTACATGTTTTGGTCCCTACTCTATCGAGGTTGTTGCCTTTACGCACTATATGTTTAATGGGTGTTATTTTACCATCCGGGGAAATGGGATCAATTTAATATCTTCACTCGGGGTGTTGCAGGGTAAATAATGTGCATTCTGAGTAGGTCGACTTAAAAAATTGAAACATATCTCCAATGGTGTTACGGGAACGTGGTAAGATATCCATAATTTGGCGAATTAAGATGGTACGCTCGAATAAATTTACAGTGATTTGTAAACTGAAATTTTTAGGAGGGCGTCTTAGGGCGGGTAACCTCCTAGTTATATAATAGTATTTTATATTTACTATAGTATTTATTATTAATGTATACAGTAGGTTAATACAGGAAGTCACAAATTTATTTGAAAACTTTAAAATTAAATTTCTGATTTATATAAAATTTTTCCGAAGCAAAATATTATAATAAAGTTAGAGAAGAGAAAGAAACTTTTTTGGGGTAGGTGGCGATGGGTTGAGATTCCTACAAACTGTTAAGCAAAAAAAAAGAACAATGTTTTTTACGCGATATAAAACTAATTAACACTTTGTGAAGTTTTCTTGTTGTTATTTTAAATTTTTTTTTGTTAGAGTTCTTGTGGTGTGAAATTAAAACAGTAATTTCACTTGATTTATTTTATAGAATTTTGAAAATTCTGAAAATTTCCTTTTTCCCTGAAATGTTTTAGTAGTACGCAATAGAATCTTGAATAATATTGTCATAGCTAAAAAGTATTTCACTGGCAGTTTATTAAAAGTAAAATATATAGTTCGATAGACTTTCTTAATATAAATATGCCGGAATTTTTAATATAATTTTTGTATATGTACTTGAAATGATTATAGTTTACGGTTGTCAGAGTTTAAAAATATTATTTTACCAACTTAATTAATAACAATAAATTTTATAAATGGCAACGTTCTGTGCCCAATGCTTTGATGGTTTGCTAATTTTGAATGTAGATAAATTAATTTTAATGATTTTTGATTGGTGGGCTTGGTGAGGATTAACAGGGTAGACTGTGACTGGTTTGTAACCCGGAGTTGTAACCGTTAAATTCCAAGTAGTTGCTTTACTTGTATATGGTAGCTACTGGAAATTTATCTCTTTAACTCTCGTCATTGAGTCTGCCAGAAATTGTAAGGGTTGAGGTCCTCCTACAAGTGGATAGAGAATGTCCTGACAAATCATTTCCATTCAAGCAATTGAGAAACTATGAAGTGACTAAACCTCAAAATCAGCTTGGGATAGGATAGGATGAATAAATATACTGCAGATAAACAACTAGAGAACAGCGTTAATCCACAGATACGAATGAAGGCCCGACTACGGATTATGGCGCGATAGGAATAAGAAGAAGATTTTTGATTATAAAAAGCAGGTCAGATTAGATTTTAAGTTACAACCTCTTTTTACAGTTTGTTAGGAGCTGTACTTGGCAGCAGCCATGATCAGATAAAATCAGTATACGAGCCACTGCATTATGACAGCTGGCGTTAGAGAATTTCTTACCAGACGCACTCGATAACTCTTTCCGTAAATTTCGGGCGATATTTCGGCAATAACTTGGCGGGTGTTATTTTTTAGGTGCTCCAACGTTTCGGGTTTGTTAGCGTAGACACGACTTTTAACGTAACCCCACAAAAGAAATCCAACGGCGTTAAGTCGAATGATCTTGGCGATCAGTTGACGCCACCAAAGCGTGAAATAATGCGATCTGGAAACTTTTCAGGTAAATCATACAACAACGTCAAGTTGACGGCACTTGTTGGAAAAACATGTCTTCGAATATCTTCGATTTCGTGCCAGAAATAATCGGTTATCATGCGCATGTATCGCTCAACATTGATTGTTACTGTCTGACCCTGATCGTTTACAAAAAGTAAGGCCCAATGATGCTGCCTGACCACAATGCGCACCAAACATGCACTTTTTGGCCATGTTATGGTGTTGCATGTTGCATCTCCCCATATGTGGCAATTTTGCTTATTAACACATCCAGAGAGGTGGAAATGTCCCTCATCAGTGAAGAGGATTTTCTTTGAAAATCACAGTTCGTACAGAATTGTTATTTCTGTAGAACAATTGAATAATTTTGACGTGTTGAGCGGTAGTTAAACGATTCATTTCGTAAATGTGTCGTTGCAAACTGACAGTTGACACTTTGAAAGCAAGTGCTTATCGAGATCTGCTTGATTTATAGTGCTGCCAACATAGGAAACCGGATCACCCTATAGAACGAAACGAAGTGTTTTGTATGAAGGCGATTTTTGTATGAGTAAGTGGGTATGGCATTAGTTTGGTATATAATCTCGGGATCTCGTGGAGCAAAGTTTTTACTTTTATTGATCATGTGACGAATATAATTTCTTTTAAGGAGTAAGTAATTTTAAGTCGGATATCTTGGTAGGTTGATGATCAGCAAAAAACTAGTGATAAGTTATAATATAGCGCTGTATTGACTGTATACATTTGGGCGTGTTTAATACAAATCACACTGAATTTTAACTGAAATAGTAATAAATCTTCCTAGGTATTTTCTCACTGGAAGTCATATATCAATGTACCTACTGAATTTCTTTTCTAACTAACTCAAGGAAGAAAATATCCTCAGATTTGACAAGCAAATTCAAGAGATCTATTGTCTGTAATATGCCTTCGTTCTAAGACAAAAACTGCGTGACTTCAATTTTATTAAAACTTAATCAAGACTCTATTTTTCTTTATCCATCAACAAATTTTTTAATTATATAGATTAAATATTTTAATGTTAAAACAAAATTTCAAGAATTCCTCATTAAAATAATATCTTGAAATTAAGTCTTTTATCGTCTTTAGAAAGAGTAGCGGCTGCATATTGTTTTCTTTGCCTGTTTATTCTTGAAACATCCAATAACAATCTTCAATATGTCGTTTTATTAATTAACTCCTCTTTAATGATATTTACTGAGTTAGAATTTATATTAAAGTTCTTCTTCAAATTAATCCAAAACCTCGCCCTACTGATTAAACTTTCATATCATTTCCTTTCACTATCAGATAATCATGATGATGATGTTTTTGTGGACGATGAAGATGACGACGGTGGTGGTCTGGTCGTCTCATACCATTTTATAGCAGGAAGTATCTAAGAAAAAGAATATATCGTTTAAAATTATCTTTTGAAGCAAAATAAATGATAGAGAAGTCCAGAAGAACCGAAAAAAGGAAGATATAATGAAAATTGTTTGGAGTAAGAAAGTCACCCGCCCTTTTATAATTTGGACACTTTCAATTTAGCTTGATATATCCATCAATCTTCTGACTAACGAACAAGAAAACGTTCAGTTCATCCTAACCATGATTATCTCGCCATTATTATTCGGATGATATCCAATATATTGTATTTGTTTCTTTTGTGGCTCATATTAGGCTACCAAAATGCTTATTGTATTTCGGTGTAAATAGCTGGAAAGTAAAGGATGTCATTTTTGATTGAGTTTGTGTTTTTTTCTATCATGTTAGCTTTAAATCTTTTTTAATATAAAATTTTTAAGAATTGTGACAATCAATTTATTTAATAGTATGTAATTTAATTTAGAAATCAGTTTGGGAAAGTTTAATTCTTTTTTTTATTTTCCTAGATTTTGAACAAAGTTTAAAGCCTTCGATTTCAACTAAAATACACATTTGAACTTAAAACTATTAGAAATGATTTTTTTTAAAGTTAGTTTTTAAAGTAGTTTGAATTAGTTTAGTTTTTACAGCCATTCTATTTGAACAACTTTTATCATATATGGAAAAACTTCAATATCGATCAATTATTAGATTCGTGTTTTTGGTTGGGAAATATGTGAACAAGTCAAGGAAAAGTTATGTGCTATCTATATTGATTCTGCACCTTTGATGACAACCATCAGATATTGATTTAATAAATTTAAGCGTAGTAGTATAAGAGTTAATGATGCAGAGCTTCTTAGTCGGCCAATTGAGATGATCATTTAAGAAATTGTCGAAGAAGTCTATGATATCATATTAGGAGATCGAAAAATTAGAATACATTTATCAGCTGATATTGTGACATATATTTTGATTACAAGAATATTATAGGTGAAAAATGTATTCGGAAGGTGGATGCTGGGTTTGCTCACAATCATACGACATCTACAAAGAAATGGTAAAATTTAATAATTACACTACGAATGAATTAAGCATCTCCTGTGTTCTCCAGATTTATCTTCGTGTGACTCTTACCTGCTTAGAAGCTTGAAAAAATGGCTTTATTGTAGAAGATTTGCATCAAATTCGTAAGTCATCGACGATATAAATGCCTATTTTGAGAGGTTAGACAAATTATATTATCTGGAAGGAATATTAAGCTTGTTAGAGATTATATTGAAAAATAAAGTATATTTCCAACATCCATTATTTTATTTTTTTGCCTAGAACTTTTTTATACAAATAATAGTTTATAATCGAGGAATGAACTGACTGAGTTTTTGAACGGAAGTGGTTCCCTTTCACCAAAATTTTTATTTTGGGAAATTGGGAATATACTCGTATACTAGAAATATAATAACTTCATTTTTATTAAATTTGGGTAAATTGGAAAAACTCATTAAAATCATATAGATGTCTTCTGCAAAGAAAAACTATTGATCGATTTTAGTTTTCTGTATGTTTTTTATTTTTTTTTATTGTATTTTTATCATTGAAAATATATTCGCATATTTTACATACATAATTTGAAATAAGCGTAAAGAACGACAGAGTTTTCATATAGGGCGATCCAATTTGAGTTTCCTCTGTTGGCAGCACTGTGAATCAAGCAACTGTCGATAAGGACTTGGTTTCAAAGTGTTAAGTGTCAGCTTGCAACAACACATTTACGTAATGGATCGCTTAATCACCGATCAACGCGTTAAGATTGTTCAATTGTTCTACAAAAATAACAATTCTGTACGAACTTTGTATTTCCAAAGAAAAACCTCTTCTCTGATGAGGCACATTTCCGCATCTCTGGGCGTGTTAATAAGCAAAATTCCCGCATGTGTGGAGATGAAGATCCTCATGGGATTTATGCGACACCATTCCATGGCCAAAAAGTGACTGTTTGGTGTTCATTGTAGCCAGACGGCTTCATTGGGCCTTACTTTTTTGAAAATGATCAGGGTCAGATTGTAATAGTCAATGGTGAGCGATACAGGCTAATGGCTCTGTCACGAAATTGAAGATATTGATGTGGGAGACATATGGTTCCAAGAAGACGGCGCAACTTGCCACACGGCGGGTGCAACATTGGATGTTTTGCGTGAAAAGTTCCCGGCCCCCAAGGTTATGCGACCTAACATCGTTGGATTTGTTTTTTGAGGTTACGTTAAAAGTCGTGTTTACGCCAATAAAGCCGAAACGTTGGAACACCTGAAAAACAGCATCAGCGAAGTTATTGCCGAGATGTCACCCGAAATTTACGAGAAAGTCATCAAAAATTAACTCGGAAGAACGGCTGCTGCAGAAGGTCGAGAGGCGGCCTATTAATTGATATTATTTTTCATAATAATGATGAAATACATAAAATTTGTGATTAACAAACTTAAATAAGTATATTTCCTTAAATTTGTGTATTTTATTTTGCTTTAAAGTTCGGAAGTTGGATCATCCTTTACTATAAATTGGATGTGAATTGAAAATAAGCCTTGTCTATCGAATACTGATATGTCGATAAAATGGAAATTGTATACAATTTCATAAGATTTATTATTGTTAGTAATGCTAAAAATGCAAATATGACATTCTAAATATGTATATGTATATAGTATTAAAACTACATACATATGTATATAGTACATTCCGAAATACGTTCTTCGAATATCAATTCTAACCTAAATAGTATTTCATTAGGGTTTTTCTAAGGATAACTATTTTCTTAGACGTGACTTGAAAACTTTACTTGTGTTTTCATAAGAAATTCAAGGTACTTTAACTTAAGGATGAAACATGATGAAGAAGATATGTACCACCATCAGACAGACAAATGTTAAATTTTATTGTTCTATATGAGTTTCGGGGAAAATAGTATTTCTTTGTATTATATTATATTTACCTTTATTTATATGTAATAAATATATATGCATATTAACTAACGTATACAAATCCGACGTGATAAACGTAAACCGGAAGTAAAATGAAAATAAGAAAATCTTCTTTTTTTTCTGTTGTCTTATACGTGTACTATTTCTTTTTGTTGAAGGAAAACGCGATATTTTGAGAAAATTAGGGTTTTTCTTTTTAAAGATTTTAAAGTGTATATTCCGTGCTGGATACTCTTCTCTGATTAAAGGTATATACTTGTATGATGAAATTTTGGAGCATCGTTTGAATAATTTTCCAGTTCAATGAAAAAGGGTACAAAATTATATAATTTGGAAAATTTTATTAAAGGCAAGATCTTCAGTCTCTCGATTTTAAATATATTATATTGTATATCTCATTCAGTTTCTTGTATTTTCCTTAAGAGGCCTTGAGGTATATATGGTAGTATAGAAATTTGTAGTGGGTTTGTTTTGGCATAAAACAGAACCTACTATAAAGATATTTGTTGTTGTTTTCTAAAAAGATGGAATATTTCTGAAGATGTCTATGTTTTTTTGTTTCGCCCCGTAGTGTGTGGTTGATATAGAATTCTCGAGAAAATTTGTTTTTTGCCCTTCTGACATATAATGAAATCAATTACATGTTAAATTTTGCCGACTTCTTAATATTTTCTCGGGTTTTTTTTTTCCTTGTTTCAGTGGATAGTAGACAAATAATAATGAAGGACGTAGGATTTTCGATTGTATCTATATGTAGGGAAGGACTATGAAAATATTCCCAGAAAATATTTGTTTGGTTTTTTGTTTTTTTTTTGTTAAGATTCAAAATAAATGTTTCATGTTTTACGTTTATAAAATGTTTGAACAAAGATAAAATAAGTGAAAAGGAAATTTCTTTAACTATTTTTGAATAAATTTAAAATGGAGATATTAAATTAAGGATATTTTATTTTTTAATAAAGTTATTCAATTTTATTATATGGGTTAGTAAAATTTTTAGAGAGGTTTTTTTTGCGAAGTTATTCAAGTTGTTTGATTCTTGCGAAAAATGTTAAAAAAGGATCTATGGTATTTCGTAAGTGAGAATGAATTAATTTACTTTAATATTACTACCAATAATAAGTAATTACTTCGTTAATTTTGAACAATTATAATAAGTTTTTGAAAGGTTTCGGTAGAATATTCTTATATAAATTTGAAAAAATTACATGAAATGGCAAAAAAGTTCCTGTTATATAAAAATTAAAAAAGTTTCTCAAAAGGTTTTAAATTCCTTTATACCAGAGGGTATTTTATTTTTGTTACTATATTTGTAACTAATCATTGCATAAAGGTTTAAAGGGAATAGTTGTGTTTATTTCTGAATGTCCGTTCATCGTCGTACAAGATAACTCAAAAATTTACAATGCGAGTTGGTTCTTCCTTAATTTAGTTTGGTATTCCATTTCAGCAAAATCGGTTCAGGAGGAGCAAAATTATAAAGCAAAAACCGAGGTGACCACAAAGCTTTATTGTTTTTTTAATAGCTTTTCGCATTAAATTTGTGGAGGAATGTTGTTATTTACATACATTGACTATTGAATACTACTACTACTAAATAAGAGATAATATCTTAAATTTCAGTAAAATTGTTTCAAGGTTAGTGCAGAAAGAAATAGTTGTTGGGAAAAATAGGCCTGTTTATGAAGTTTTTTCGATGCATCTTAAAAACTAATTCACCCATTTGAATAAAAATCTTCAGAAAATATTTATTTTATTAGGCCCAAACTTTCCTGTAAATTTGAGCGAATTTGAAAAAAAAAAAACAAAATGGCGGAAAGTCTGGAAATATTGGTAGTTTTGGTGACTCTTTCTCAGAATTAGTTAATTGAACTATGGATTTGTTAAGTACGAGTCCCCAGCGCCGTAACTAGCTTTTTTAGGGTCCTGTGCAAACATTTTTTTAGGGCCCCTATATTTTTTGCGAAAAAGTAATTATAGTTCAAATAGATATCATATAAAAAATTTATTGTACTGAGAATACATATTTTATTTTAAAATCTCGAATGGAAATTTTTCTAAAAAATTTGTGTTTTAAAATCTCGAATAAAATTTTTGTAAAACAAATTTGTAAAGAAAATTCAATTAACAATTTCGTTCTAGAGCCCCATAGATCTCTGGGCCCGGCGCGGGCGCACCTGTTGCACCTGCCTAGTTACGGCGCGGCGATTCTCATTTCTACTATAAGGCCTGGTCGTCTGCTGACTGGAAAAACTCTTTCTCATATATAAATTGAGAGTAATAGAAGAAAAGAAACTCTTTGTTAAATAAAAGCTTTCTTTTCATTTGCAAGGCAATCGTGCGAAAATCTAACTTTTTTTTTATAGAAGGGGTAGAAACATGAGAATAAGTCCAAAATTCGTTTCATCAAATTTAATTAGGGTCCAAGCAGAATGACGGATTCGCGTTTTCAATTAGACCACACAGAACGCGACTTATCCACGACGGACTATTTATAATACAATCTGAAAACTGAAAACCGTGAATCCGCCGTGGGTCCGTCATTCTGTTTCCCACATTAGCTCCACATCCGTTCCTCCGTCCATCCGTCTACTTTTTTAAATCGTTATTAAAATATAAAATAAAAGCCTTCTTTTTCGTTCACAGGGCAAATGAAGAAATGTTTCTTTTTTTTAAATATGCAAGCAAACAGTGATTCATTTCGGAGATTGTCTCCTTATTTTTGTTATTTTGCTTTAAGGCCTTTATTTTGTAACGATAACGCTAACGATGGCGGCTTTGGTTGCACAGATATTGGAGAAGTCCCGGAACTTTATTGAAAGGTTTGTGAACCTTCTAAAAGTAAAATAACAATTTATCTATTTGAAACTAGCTGTCAAAATGATAAAATAAATTATTATTTCTTGGTAGGTACTTAATCTTAATCTCTTGAAGGTGTTTTTCTATCAAATTGTTTCATATATGAAATCTTTTATGTACCTATCACGTAAGTCACGTAAATTTCTTTGAAATGAAAACACTTTTTTCCCTTGGTTTATAATAAGCATTAACAAACAAGTACAAAAAAAAACAGATAAACAACTTTTCTTTCTATTGCTAATGAGATTAACAGAATAGATTAAACTTTATTAAAGTATTTTCATAAGCTTTCATCTGCCACTTTTTGGCACTTTATAAAAGGAAGAAGAAAATTTCTAATATCAAACTATATAACACATCCCTTAAAAAGTCTCCGGTCTGACATATATATAGCAGCACTGTTGACAAACTCTATGATTTCTGGATAGTACCAACCTTCAAACGATACGTGTCAAATTTTTGTAAGCCTTGTAGTTTTCAAAACAATGGATAAAAAATAATTTCGTGTGTTGATTAAACATTGTTTTATGTTGGGAAAAGTACAATCCAAACCAAACAATGGTTTGATAAGTTTATTGGGAAACTTCTCCACCGAAATCAATCATAATTTATTGGTTTTCTAATTTCAAACATGGTCGTACAAACGTTTATGAGGACGGACGTCTAACTCGAACATCTTACATGAACATTTATAGATAAAAGAGGTATTCGTCAGATGGGTGCCGCGTTCGTTAACAAATGATTAAAAACGTCAGAGTGGTCACTTCAAAACCAAACTTGTAAGTGTTAAAATTACGTTGGGAATTGTTTCCCCATCTACCGTATTCTCTCGAAATGGTCCCCAGCGACTATTATCTGTTTCCAAACTTAAAAAGAGGAAGAGATTTCAATCAGATGAAGACATTGAATGCGAAACTGAGGCGTATTTTGCAGGCCTTCAGAAATCGTATTATACGAAAGGTGTAAAAATATTAAAAAAGCTCTGGACTAAATGTATCACTCTTGAAGGAGAGTATGTTAATGAATATAATCGAATTTCTAAAAAAAAAATTGTTTTCTTAGTTAGACCGGAGACTTATTGAGGGATATGTTATATAATATAATGTTCTTATCACCTCTCATTTTCTCATTTGTTTTCCTTACCTTGATAACTTATTATGGCACTTTTTTTTCGACTTAAAATTTTGTTAATTTTGAACAAAACATTTTCTCACCATCAAAATAAAGTTCAGAACGTTTAACTTAAAACTTATCATTAAAAGCTCAAAATAAAAGGTGAAAAATAAAACTAAGATAAAGGGTAATATTTACTAAAGTTTTAGAAGTTGGTATGCGGTTTTTCCTTATTGCTAAATAAATCGTTTTATGGTTAAATAATATGACATTTTATCAAGTTGACACGTAAATATTTATAACAAGCAAAGCAATAGCATGACAAATAGATGAAATCATAGAAAAAAAAAGAAATTTCTTAGATAACTTGGGAAAACTTTTTGAAATACTTTTTTATTAAAGTGTAATTTTGAAAGAGAAAATATGTTTTCTATAGAACGTTGTCTTTTATTAGCTTCCATATAAATCCATGTTATGAAATTGATATTTTTAATAAACTTTGTCAGTGGTTTTCATATGTAGTTTTCCTGTCTGTTAAACAATCGTAGAAAAGTTCATTAACTAAATTCGCACATACGAGTACTTTAACAAATTTTCAAATATTTATTAAGAAATGATAGTCGAATTACTCGTTAGAAAGAACCCATGCATCAATAGCTACTAGCTACAATAAGTTTTCAGTGTGAAAATTTTAGTTTTATATTATTTGTATGTATGTTACTTATTTGTAAATAGTTTTAATTAAGTTTAACATTTCGTCGAAATTTACTATTATATTCAAAGCTTAGTTTGGTAAAACACCATGTCAATGGAATTTAAGGAGCCTACGTACTTATAATGTTTGCCGCAACTACGCTTTAGGTGGCCCATTCTATAGATTCAATTTGAACCACTTTTTCGATCACTACGACTGGAATCTGGCCTATAGCATGATTAATGTTTGCAACAATTATAGCTAGATTATGTATAGACTTTAGACTTCACATAACCCCTAAGAAAATAATCCAGAGTTGTGATATCACATCATCTAGGCGGCCAATTTCGCGGTCCAAAACATGAAATCAGCTGCCCATCGAAATGACTTCTCTCATTATTTCTTGCGCTGCATGGCTAGCAGCAAATACTCCGTTATCATGGCATAATAGTGGATGCCATTGACGGTTACGTTACCGATATCCTCTTTTTGAGCAAATATGGACCTATGATTCCGCCAGCCTATTAACCACACCAAACCGTGAATTTCTCCAGATGTAACGGTAGCTCTTGATAATTTTCGGGTTGTTCATCAGCCCAACTACGGCACTTTTGTTTATTGCCCTTATCACTAAGCAAAATTAGGCTCTTCAAGAGCACATTCACTGGAAACACGACGTGAATCACGGTCTTACGGCTTAAATTTTTGCACGAGCTGAAGTTTGTAAGCTTTTAAACCAACATCTTTCCGCAAAATACGCCAAGTTGTTGCATGCGACAAACCAAGCTGTTGATGTCGAATAGATTGGTCACGGTTATGATGCCACATCTTCTGCTATCGCCACGTGCGGGATGTGGTCTCTTCGGTTGCTGGTCAGTAATGAAAATTGGGTTTTAAATTTTCAATGGTGTAGGCAATAGTGTGTTCCGTGGGTTGATTATTCCCACCAAAAAAATTGTTTTACATAGCGCCAGTTTTCGTAATACAGTTCTACAATTAGGAAACGCTGTGCCGGTGTTAGTTTTTCCATGATGGAATGGTATTCACTACTCAGTCAAACTGCAATGGCAATGAAAAAAGTACGTCACGATGAATCACCCGTTATTCGTAGAAGTTGAAGGAATATTTCGCACGAAATACCATGGCAAAGCTACAGGAGTTGGGCTTGGAAATTCTCCATCAACCACCATACGCCCGACCTAGTTCCTTCCGATTATCGCCTGTCTCTCTCCTTGCGGAATTATTTGAGGGGAAAAAAACTCAATACTGAGTAGATTTCAGCCAAACCCTGCTTGAATCCTTCGCTTTTAAAGACAAGACATTTTTCATGAATGATATTTACAAACTACCACCGCGCTGGAAAGAGATCATAGGTAAATAACCTCGGAAATAAATATTTTTAAATGTAAGCAAAATGTATTATTTTCTTTCACTTCACAAACGGATAGAACTAAAAGGTAGATCTAATACACCCAACTCATTCTTTACACGCTTTTGTTACACGAATTTGAAGTTACACGGTTCCAAAAAGTTTTCCTTTTTCGAAAAAATTATTTGATCTAACACGATTTCAAACTCATTATCTTATAATTATGTACGTGACCGTCAGTGGTCTAGTTCAAATTGGAGTCTTTGGTACTAATACATGAAAAAAATTGCGTTTTTAACATGCTTCAAAAATTAGGCAGCACTGCGCACTGCTATAACATAGTAGTTTTTGGGGAATCCCCTTATTCGATAACCCTTACCTATCCATTTCGTATGACATTGACATTAACATGTTCCATCATTAAATTGTTTAAATTTATTAGCTCACCATATTTAATCAATTATTCGTGCTATCAATTATAGTTGAACATTTCTGACCTTAAGAAGTGAAAAATGTATTTTTATCTTAAAATTTTCAGTTTTCAGCATTTTTTTACACGGTTTTTACATTAAATATAGTTCTTTATTTTAGCTTAGACGGGTTTCGAATAACATAGAACGTATCCCCAATTTGACTACAGGAAGCTTATCTTTTTTTACACGTTTTTTCTTTACACAAATTTCCGAGAGACGTATCTAGCGTGTAAAAAAAGAGTTGGGTGTACTATACACTCATATGTTGTAGATACCATGTTTAAGAATACTATGTAGTATACCACATGTGTGTCACTTTATACCATTTCAAAAAATGAAGTCTAAATATGATTATGAAATTCTATCAGCTATACTACACTATTGATATCATAGCATGAATGTATACTATATGTGTGTCTCTTATTTAAACTCGGATAAGTTCAATAACAAATTCAGTTTTTCAAAATTTAGAATTACTTAAGAGTAGAGGCAGACATAGGGTATTCATACCTTAGTATCGATACTACATTATAGCCTTGTACCATGGTATAAAAGGGGGTTGGCACACAACAAACATAGTATTTGTCTGACATTTGAAATTCTGCCATTTCAGCGAGAATATGGGAATTTCTTTTCGCGCCTCTTAAATCCTCTATATGATTCCTCCAAATATCTATAAATTTTGAGGTTTCATCCACCGATAAACTTTTGCGTTTTTTCTTTACTTTTTCCATTTTTTTAAAATAAAATTTTCAAAAAAAAAAAAGTGTAAAACATGTGTCAATTGCTCAGCTTACCTACAAAATTCCATTCGCTATTTTCCGCTTCAATAAAAAGGCGCGACAATCACTAAAGAATAGATTACAGTGGCCGAAAAAATAAGTAAAAAAGGGAATACCACGTACTTTTTCGAATTTAAATACCAGATTTATGCTACGTAGTTGAAATGGTATTCAGCTAGTATTCGGCGACACACATATGGTATACCACATGGTATCCTTAAACTATGGTATGAATACCCTATGTGTGCCTCTAGTATAATCAATTGAAGGACATAATGTAAAGTATGTACATAGATTAACTTACATGGCTATCATATCACACTGAAATACGGTTCATAGTAAATTCAATATTAGAAAGCAAGGAAAATGAAAATGAAATTACAATATTATGTTACTTAGAACAAATACAAATAGAGATCATGAATCAATTTGGGTTTTTGTATTTATATTAAAATGAAGGCAAATAAACTTTAGTAATATCATCTTAAGTAAATGAAATTAGATCAAACATTTTCGATGTGAATTTCTTTTTCGTTAAAAATTTTATTTAAATAGAGATAAAAGAAATTATCGACTGTCGTTATTTTCTAGAGACCATATAAAAATGTATCCTTCGTGTGTTACGTGAATAGAATTCTTGATTATCGTTTATTATAAGAGCAAAAGCCCTTTTATTATTCATTGCCGTAAGCTCCACGTTAATCATGCCTCCTTTTTTTTTATTGAAGCACCGCTTAAATTTAACCAGAAAAAAAGAAATTCAAATTAGAGATATCGCTTTGTATTGCTGAATTTTAAAAATAAAGAAACAAAAATAATAATACAATAATAATATAGAATTTATTTATGAAAAAAGCGTACAATTCATTTTAAATGAAGGGTAATCCAACTTCAGTTTCCGAACTTTAAAACAAAATAAAATACACAAAGTTAACGAAATATACTTATATTATTTTGTTAATTTCAAATGTTATGTATTTCATTAATTATGAAAAATAGTATCACTTAAATGGCTTCCCTTGGGCCTTCTGCAGCAGCTGATCCTTTCGAGATAATTTGACTTTTTCGTAAACTTCGGGCAGTATCTCGGCAATAACTTGGCGGATGTTGCCTTTCAGGTGTCCCAACGCTTCGAGTTTGTTGGCGTAAACACGACTTTTAACGTAACGTGATAAAAAGAAATCCAACAGCTTCAAGTCGCGTGATCTTGGCGTTACCAAAACGTGAAATAATGCGACCTGGGAACTTTTTACCCAAAAAAACCAATATTGCACCCGCCGTGTGGCAAGCTGCGCCGTCTTGTTGAAACGATGTGTCTTCCACATCAATATCTTCTATTTCGTACCAGAAATAATCGATTATCATGAGCCTATATGGCTCACCATTGGCAGTTACAGTCTGACTCTGATGGTTTTTGAAAAAGTAAACTCCAATGACGCCGCCTGACCACAATACGCACCAAATAGACACTTTTTGGCATGTAGTGGTGTCTCATAAATCTCATGAGGATTTTTATCTCTTCTTATGCGGCAAATTTTTCTTATTAACACACTCAGAGAAGTGGAAATGTGCCTCACCAGAGAACAGGATTTTCTTTGAAAATCAGCATCAATTTCCTGCTGCTGTGACACCAGTTGAGCGTTGGTTAAGCGATCTATTCCGTAAATGTGTTGCTGCAAACTGACATTTGATATACAGTCCTGCCAACATAGAAAATTCAAATTGGATCACCTTATATAAATTAGTTCTTTTAAAATTTTTGATTTAATTCAAATGTTATCAATATTATTAATGTTTTTCATTTCTTTTTATTTCTGATATTTTATAGGAAAACTCAAAAATAAACGAAAATAAAATCACATATTTTACCATTTCTTGTAATTTTTATCATTTAAAAATCGGTGAACAGGATTGTGTCTCCATCAGAAATAATCATCCTACTCTCGAGTATTTTGTTATTCTGCTTGATGCAAATCATATTTGATTTCTGAGAAATGTTCCAACTGTAATAATATTCGGAATATTTATGTACATAAGTTTTATGTGGGTTGTTCAGTTAGTCCATTGGATATACAATGCAGTAACATTCGAATTTTGTGTTATTCGATATAAAGCGTGTCCCAAAATTCACGTCCAGATCATGCGATTTAATACCGTTGGATTTTTTTCTTTGGGGTTTTTTGAAGTGTTTTTTGAAGCTCACGACCACCCACGCCTTGAAGGAGGAAATTGTGGAAATTGAACGCTAGTTCAACGAAATTCAGCCACATTTATGGAAAAAAGTCATGGAAAATTTCAACAAAAGAGTGTGTATGTGCCACCAAAGCCGTGGAGGCCATTTAGCCCATATGCTATTCCATACATAGCCCTATGCTGTGTACTTAATGAATCAATAATAAATATAAAATTTTTAATTATAAACCTGCTTTTTCCATCAAAATTACTTCTTGCGGGAATTTTAGGACACCCTTTGGAATGAAGATTTCCATGATGTTTAATATAAGAATGCAGTAGAACTTTTGCATCGTCCACTCAAGGAGATGTCTAAAAATAATAAAGATACATATATGAGTGCTAGGGAATGTAGGCATTTGTCTTATAATGTTTCATTAACTGTCCCTTCTATTTGGAGCTCTATTCTACTTTACGAATTTAATCAAAAGTTTACAAATTGTAACCTTCTATAAAGAAATGACACGAATTTATCTATGTATATCGTCAATGATTTGTAAAGATTTTTCTTCAGGAATTTAATATGTGCTATAATACTTGATTGGTTTTCAGCCAATGATAACTGAAAACCTTTTCAGGGGAATTAGTTTTAAGTAAACGATAATTTATTTGCTCTTTCGGCTGGACTCGATTCGGATGTGATATTCAACTGGTCATTATCCACTTTCATGTCAAGTCGTCTACGTGGCTCGACAGGTTACTAGAATGAAATTTTTTAAAAATCGAGATGTTTACCGATTTGATTTCACTGCAAAATACATCGTTAATATTGCGAGCTGTTTGCGCCGCTGTGGTTCCACGGTGGAGCTCATACTAGATCAAGACACGTATTTTAGAGTTTTGCATGGCCGCCTTAAAAAATGTCTAAAAAGAAAGTTTTTAATGTTTTTTAAAAATTAAAAATGGTTTAGAAAGAGGAAAAATGTACCTTTGAAACAAAAAAATATGGTGCCAAAATATGGCGTGAGGGTGATATTATTAGCCATTCAAATTGGCATTTTTTGGCACGACTTTTAACGTAACCCCACAAAAAGAAATCCAACGGCGTTAAGTCGCATGATCTTGGAGGCCTGTTGACGCCACGAAAACGTGAAATAATGCGCCCTGGGAACTTTTCACGCAAAACATCCAACGTTGCATCCGATGTGTGGCAATTTTGCTTATTAACATGCCCAGAAAGGTGGAAGTGTGCCTCATCAGCGAAGAGATTTTTTTTAAAAATTGTTATTGTTATTTCTGTTATTATAGCTTCTCGAGTATACTATATGGTACTCCTATATATATGCAATCACATGATAATTATGTATGGTTGCACTTGACTATGATTTTTCTTTAAACCATTAAATTTTCGCTTTGATTTAATTATGATCAGGACTCAAAAACAACCTAAATTATTTTGCATAATATTTCCTTATAGTTTCCATAAAAATTTAAAAAATAATTTGGTTACCTCTATCTTTGGTTAAAATAACTTTTTACATTAAATTACATTAAATATTAAAATTTACATGATTTCTTAGAAAGAATTATATAAAACAACAACATAGGGCTATGTTGATTACTCTTATCAATAATTTACCAAAATTAACCAACTTGGTTAGATTTACCTAAAACAGGTTCAACTGAAAATCATCGTGTGAAATTAATTTACAGGAATGGCCTATACGTCGATCGACGAACGAGTTTGAGTCGATCATAGCCCATGGAAATAAAATCAAACCAGCATTTTTTGTGGCTACTTTCAATCAATAAATTTTATTAATAATAAATCATGTTGGTTTCGTAAATTTTATTGGGAGGTAAAATATGACTTAAACGATTTCTAAGAGATGGCGCTATTCATAAATCATGACATTTTTTAAATGATAGCTATTGCGTTTGGGGGAGTTTTTAGCAAGCTAAAATAATCCCCAATTCATTTGAAATGCAAGTGCAAGCAAATAAGTTTTAGTTAAGTTGAAGGAAAATGCATCGCTGATTGGAAAAAGCTTATGGTGAACATGCTCCACCAATTTTAACTTGTGAATTGTGGTTTAGATGATTCATAGATGGCAAATTCTATGTGAACGTTAGGCGTTTGAATGCCATGGGAACAATTCTTTCAGCACGGAATTCATGCTCTGCCTGAAAAAAGGACAAAAGTCATAGTTAATGATATAAAAGATTGCGATTAAAAGAAAAGACAGTTTTCATTTTCAAATAAATGTGCGGTTTTCTGATCAAAGAATCGTTTAAATTAACATATGACTCCTAATATGAGTAATAGATCGATCGCGATACATTTTTAAGAAAAATATCAATGAAGTTGGCCACCCCTGGTATAGTACATCTCAATAGAGCTATTTTATCATAAAATCTTCGCTTTATTCAAAGAAGTTCAATTTTGAAAAAAATAACCAAAAAATAGGAATTCATGATTCTTGGTAAAAGTTCTCGTTTTGAATAAATTCTAAGATTTTCATATAGAACGATTTTCTTGTAAAGGATTTCTTTTTGTTTCCTCAAAATATGTTTCTATAGTATTAAATTGCCTGCAGATTTTCCATGAGGGGTTATGTGTATCTATGCCTTCTAGTAAAAACTTTTTTCCTACTTCTTCTTGTTTTTCTTTCCTTGACTTCATGTAATATTAAACTTTTTAAATTCTGCTTGTTTTTGAGATAAACTTTTTTTTTATGAAGGTTTTGAAATTCCCTTGGTTTAAACATGAAAACGCGAATGTATGTATTTTATTGTACACTTAACAAATTTCCACTTGTATTTTAAAGGTAGATGAAAATGTTTTTAAATTTTAAATGACTATTATCTAAAGAAAATAATTGTTTACAATAAAGAGTACCTACGAATATGTACTTAGAGAACTACATTTAATTCTTGTAAATAATTAAAGATATAAACAAAATCTCGAAGGACTAAAAATGTGTTATTACATTTATTTCCTCAAAAAATCATTCTATAATAAAATTCGTTACGAATAGAAATATTTTATATACTAATGCTGAAGAACTTCTATATTCCTTTTCCTAGATTTTCATCACGTTCAAATTATAACCGTAGAAAAATATTTAATGCATTTTAACAACAGGTAAATTTATGTTGTTATATCGTGAATAATAATTTATGTTAATACATTCCATAACATTCCCAAAAAAGAAGAAAATCTAAATTCCTGTCATACATATATGGTTCATATCTTCCAGTACTATATATATGTATATATAGTATGCCACCTTACATGTCATCTCTTATACAGGACGTATGACATCCGATTTTATATAAAACGAAAGTGAAGCATACAAATATCTTGGGTAATCTCCAACATATACTATAAGGATTGTATAAAATTCCTGACACATTTCACATTGTCTGACAAGAAGTTTTGACTAAGAAAATTTCGCACGTTGAAATTTTTTTGCACTTTTTGTTTTGTAAATTCCTTTTTTTATCAACAAGAAAATAGATTAAAGAAAACATTTGTTAAAAGGGTAATCTAAATACCATTTCAAATTTCTCCAACCTTTACATCTTTATTCATTAAATAAATTGCATAATGATTATTTTGTTATGAAACGAAACCATGAACAACTACGACCTTTTAAACAAAAACCAATACTGATTTGCATAAGGATGACATTCTTACATGAAATATCTGTTTCCGAACAACCAATAATTGATTTATATAATATTATGGGCAATGGTGTTCAATTAAATTGATAATTAACATAGGTACTACGTTATTGGTTTCATTATTGTTGCTGTCTTTAAGGACTAATAAGTGTACAGAAAAAACTTACCACTACGACTGCTATTTTTATGCTATATGGCAGGTACTACCTGAGCGTATATTGGTTTTGTCACTAAGTTTCCAACGCATCGAAATAATCATCGTAGAAAGGTTTCAAGGATATGGTTGTGTAGAGGATCAAAGGTCCGTGTCTGTCCGTCCGTCCGTCCATCCGTATACAAGATAATTCAAAAACGCGTTATCCGGTTTTGATGATATTAACAATGTGAGTTTCTTATTACTTAACTTGGTTTGGTATTGCGTTTCAGCAAAATTGATCTAAGAGGAGCAAAGTTATAAGGGAAAAACCAGAGTGACCAGAAATTTTTGTGGTTTTTTTGTTTATGGTTTTTAGGATTTAATTGGAAAATTTGTGACCCAAATTTTGTTTAAATTAATTATATAGGTTAACTATACACAAATACCATGTAAAATTTCACTCAAATCGGTCCAAGGATAGCGAAGAAAGAAGGAATCCTAAAAGAAAATAACCCTCTTCATATAGTTTTTTTAATAAAATTTGCAGATTAGACTTATACTATCAGTATCTGGGTTCTGCAAATTAGAAGAAATTTTGAAAAGTGGAAAGAAAGTTATGTAGAAAAAACTTTGAAATAATGTTAGTTTTGACAGTTTTTCTGTCCCATTTCTCCCATAGGGCATCAAAAAATCGACTATAGGCCGATTATGTGTTATTATGTGGTTTTCTGATAAATTTTCATTATATGAAATTGGTATTTTAGTTGATGAAGTGACGTAATCATCCGTTTCATGTTTAGATAAAATAAACACTTAATTTGAACTAAATTTTTGCACCAATACCAAACCATTAGGTAATAATATGTACTTCCAACTAACTTTGATTTGAAACTAAATATAGGGTGATTAAATATGAGTTTTCTCTGATGGCAGCACTGCAAATCAAACAGCTGTGGATAAGCCCTTGTTTTCGAAGTGTCAAATGTCAGTTTGAAACATCACATTTACGAAATGTATCTCTTAACCACCGCTCAATGCGTTAAAATTGTTCAATTCTTCCACACAAATAAGAATTCTTATTTTTTAAAGAAGTCCTCTTCTCTGATGGCACATTTCCACGCCTCTGAGTGTGTTAAGAATCAAAATTTGCCGCATATGGGTAGATGAAAATTCTCACAAGATTCATGAGGCACAATTACATGACCAGAAAGTGACTGTTTGGCACGCATTGTGGTCGAGCGGCGTTATTTGGCCTTACTTTTTTGAACACGATCAGGGTTAGACTGTAACAGTCAATTTTGAGCGATATAGGCGCATGATAACCGATTATTCCTGGCACGAAATCGAGGATATTTATGTGGAAGACATGTGCAACGTTAGATGTTTTGAATGAAAAGTTTCCAGGGCGCATACGCATACGCAACGTTTTGGTGGCGTCAACTGGCCGCCAAGATTATACGACTTAACACCGTGGAATTTTTCTTGTGAGGTTACGGTAAAAGTCGTGTCTGTGCCAACAAGTCAGTGTAGGAGTATTAGTTTAATAATAGTTAATACAATAATTGGTATTGACACTGAAAGGTTATAGAATAATTGTTATATTTCGAATAACAATTGTATTGTTTGAATAATGTTTAGAAAAGGTAAATTGAACAGATTTACAAATACAGTGTTGAATGGTCAAGACGGTTAAGATCTCGTTTCTAGAAGCTGATGAGGCTCTGGTTCAAATCCAGGTCTCGGTTCTTCATGTATTTTTTTTTCTTTGCCTACACCAGGAACGTTGAAGCACCTAAAAGTTTCATGAAAATTGGACTAGCCGTTTCATATTTTATTAGCGATTTAAAGAAGCGGACGGACGGACGGAGGGACACGGAGCTAATTATCTTTGATGAAAGGGATTTTGCGCTTTAATATTTCTACCGCCTCTAGAAGAAGTTAGATTTTCTCACGAATCAAATATTTTACTCTGAAAAAATTCGTTTTGTCATTAAAGTAAAAATGGCTGCGGAAATAAGGAAATCTGGGCTATATTCTATCGCAAAATGTCAATTCCATTTCTTTCAATGATGTCCTTTATAAAAACGACTATTTAAATGATTTATAGTAAATCTTTTAAGTCCATCAATAGTTCCATTAGGAAACAAATGGGAAATTGCATTCGTTTATGTGAAAGAAATCTTAGCAATTATTTAAAAGAATTTAAAAATTCCACAAATCTGTAATAAAAAATACTCAAACAAAACGTGACATAAATATATTTAAAAACAAAAGAGCATGTTCTATTTAAAAAATTGGTTTGCTTCAAAAGAAAATCAAGAAAAACTCTGTACAATATTGTCTCAGCTGTTCTAGAAAATATTATATTTTCCTAAAGTTTTAAAAAATTCAATATTCTTAGAATATGATAGCTTTTTTTTTGTCTAGGTTTACTAAAAGATATTTTATTTACTCGTTTTTACCCTTTAGAGAAGTTTACTCTAGAAATATTTTATATAGGACTTCATTTTTCCCTGATTTGAATATAAACCAGGTTCTGTGTAGACTGAATTACAATTTTCATAGGTTTTTCTTTTGAGGTTGGAAAATATCATGCGGGTTACCTTCTGAACATGAACTATATACCCTTTTTTATTGTATATTAACTATAATATTTTGGCAGAGAGCTGTGACATTGAATAAAAATACAGTCAGTCTCAATTGAATTAGTACATATATTGCAAACTGTTTTAACTATAGAAGGTGATATATTCAGTTTTATATTCGTACACATTATTTAGATGTGTGTTATGTTGACGTTATTGACGCACCGCATTCCAGCAAATAAACAAAAATTGTTTTGCTTAATTTCTGCTTCTTTTTAAACGAAAATTGTGAGTTTTGTGATTCAATTAAAAAAAATGGTTAATAGAAATTATAGTGTTCCGAATTGCTCGAATGTGAGAAAAAAAAGTGTAAAAATTGGATAATAACATCACATCGATTTCCCAAAGACGAAACAACAATTTTGTAAGTTTTCACAAGATTATTTCCTCAGCATGCTAATATGTTCAATTCACTTTGAAAGAGAATCTTTTAAACCATTGGTACACTTTAGGAATACCTTCTAGCCATTTCATCAGGCATGCAAATTATATTAGAAATGTGCTTCTCTATTTTAACCTTCGTGCTATAATTATTTTTCTTTTCACACACTTGAAGTTAGGTCGCCATTTTCGTCTATATGCTGACCTGATGAAATATCTAGAAGACATTGATTTAAGACATGGACTAATAAAGATTTCCAACGACTACGCATTCAACTTATTCTTTTTGTATAGTGATATCCCGACACAATATAGATTCTTCTCCTTCTTTCACATTAACCCTCTTTTCATCCATTCTTCTTTAAGTTCACCTGCAACAATGCTGAACATAACGCTGCTCATTTGACTTGGACATCTAGGTGTACTAATCTACGCTTAAGGCGTAGTATCGAAGTATCGCAGTTTCTATTTCCAAAAATAATGTTTTCAAAGCAAAGTGTAAAGAATGTGTCAAAAATCGATTTGCTATTTTCAGCTCCAATAAGAAATTTGATTGAAAAAGTAAACCACATTTATTTTCGAATTTGAAAGCCATATTTATATACTTAAAATTGTATTAAGCTAGTATTCGGTGATACAATTGCGGTATACTCGATAATAGTTTCAAACCAGGGCATGAATACTCTTCGCGTGTCTCTAGTATAAGTTTCATAATTTAGGCAACCAATTTCCATTCAAAATTTGATAACGGTTTTCAGTTCCTAACTTTAGTAACGGAGATTGGTTAACTTCTACTTTTCTTTTTGATTCAGTGTATTATTAAAAAAAGATGTCTATACATCGTTTTTGGTATTAATAAGCTCGACTTTACGACTTTACCCATGAAATCACTTATGCTCCCATTCTTCAATACACGTCATAAACTAATTGAATGTTGTTTAAACTTAAGTGTGGAATTATGCAATGGCTGGAAGGTATGTCCTTTCTGACGATTATATGCGAATTTGATTCTACAGAATTACAAGAAAATTAGAAGTTTGGACTAAAGCAGTAGTTTATTGGCACTCCTATTCAAGCTATATCAAACACGGTTTTACATGTACAATATGTATGATGATCATAAAATGAACTCACCATATATCTTTCATGTTACTTTACAAGCATCTTGTTTTATTGTTATGCTTAGTTCAAATATCTACCAGAGTTATATGAACTTTTCTTTAAACTAACTTTGCCAATATTAAAATCAAACGCTCCAGCGTTCACTACCATAGTCCGTTCTGTGGTATGTTGTTTTAAATAATTCCACAGAGCGTGGAATAATCTTTAGAGGTATCTTCTCTAAAAGGGAGGGAGCGTCAATAGTACAATTGTAGAATAATAAATATACAAAATGCTATAGTGCTACTCTATCCTGCCCCTATAAAATAATATATTGTGACGTGCTATTCTTTCGGTTCGATGTTATTAGAATGATAACACTTTTTATTTATGTGAATTTAGTGTATAAAGTTTATTTATAATTATTTCTGCGTTACAATTAGTCTTAAAAATATTTGTCTTTTAGTAATTTAATTATTACAATTAATTTATCACAGTTTATAAAAATACACCACAATCGCTATCTTTAATAATTGATCACAAATCGCCGTTGTAATCGCTTCCACAAAAATAATCACGTTTCCAATCTCTGTCTTGTATAATTTCTGACGAAGCTTTAGACTTCAACTGATCGATTAAGATTGATTTCAGGCTCGACCCTACAGCTGCTTTTATATCAAATTGGTGTATTTCGGGAAATTTCTAGAAAAGACTGGTCGTTTGGCTGTCTAAAACTAGATGGCATTTTCTCGAATGCTCTACAAATTTTAAATATTTCCAAGAATTGTTTTTTTTGTTCCTGTGGTGTTTTTTTTGTGTTAGTTGTTTTATAGAATACTTGATGATTTTATGAATCACCAAGTATTCTAACTGAAATATAGTGCAATATAGATAATAATTAAGAAGACTGCTAATCTGATTTTGATGAAATTTTTAAATTAGGCATTTTAGAATTTGGCTTAAATTTTAAGCTATTAAGCAATGGAGCAAAGTAAGGTCGATTTTTTGTGCTTTTTTTATTTAAATGAAAATTGGGAATTAGGAATTTTGGAGTCTCCCTCCCAGCGCTCTATGTCGTGACTGTTTTAACATTGAAGGTTTTCTTAGTAAGATAATCCGTAAAAAGTCAACACACGAAATCGAAATCCAAAATGATCATAATTTATCTAAATCTAAACAATGTGCGATATCACATAAGAGGGACTGTATAAACCAGTGTTTCTCCACCTTTTTTGGTTGACGGCGCACTAAAAATATCTGGAATTCTTTGGGCACACCTGATTATAAAAAACGTAAAAGTTAAATATTATAAAAACAAAACAAACATTTTTTTGCGAAATTTATTCAATGAGAGGGCTGAGCCTGTTTTCTTGAACAAATTAAATCAAAACGAGGTTCCAAAGTCACCAGAAAAGTTCGCATTTCATCGGCAAGTTTTAAAGTCTTTCTCTCTTTTTGGACTTGATTTCTACCAATGCTGAAAATTTAAATTCATAGAACCATGAAAATGCAAAAAGCAGAGGAATTTTAATGACTTTCAAGCTGGATGCATATTTTCGACAGAAAGCCAAAACTCTTGCAAATAACAAATGGGTTGATTAACCATTCATATCGTCAGAGAGTTCAGTTTTTCAAACAAGTCCGAGAGAAATTGAACTTTAAGCCACCAAATCTCATTATGAAGAGAAAATCCAAACGATGTTTTTTCAACTTTTGCTTTCAGGTGTATCAGTCGTGCCAAACCCTTTCCCTTCGAAAGTCAACGCACTCCGTTGTGATGTAAAAGTGGGAATCCATTGCGTCATATAGACGAGGGAAAATTCGGATTTTAAGAGGTGAAATTGAGCACTTGGATGACTTGGTTCATAATAATCAACATATATGGAAATAACGATTTTGAAACAAGACATTCTGCGTGGATCATTCAATGGACGCTTATAATATTTAGATTTTCTTGGCGCACAATTGTGATAAATTCTTTTTTGTTTCCCAACATTGGTGGCCATCCGTCTGTGCAAACACCAACGCAGTTTTTCCACAATAAACCAAAGCTTGAAATATTTTCTCTTAGAAGCTCAAATATATCTTTCTTGTCGTCTTGCTCGTGAAATCTTTACAGAAAAGATCCTCATTCATATTTGACAATCTCTCGCGGCACATAAGTTGAGAAACACTGCTATAAATGAATGAAAGGATTAGAATTTTTTGCATAGGTACCTGTTTCGTTACAACTTGGCATGTTTTTTTTGTCGCTTATAAATTATTTGAAACAGCAACCAAGAAAAAAAAATAAACTCATAAATTTTTATACAATCATATTATGTTATCCTTATAACATTTTGACATGAAAATTGACAGGTATGCAAAAGGGAAGAAAAAATTTGAATAATAACCCTATCTTTTTTTCTTCCCTTAATAAACAACATTTTCATATTTTCATCTTAAACTTATCTCTTTATCACTGTTGTATAACAAGATGAAAAAATATTGTCACTTTCTTTTTTTTTGATTATAAAAATGAAAGAAAAAACTTCATTTTACGGTAAAATGAAGAATCCATAAATCAGCCGTAAGCGATTTGACTTTCTATTCATATAATCTTCATGTCATCTGATAATAACCGCGTAGAAAATTTTCCTTCATATTCCAAAATGGTATAATATTATATTTAAAGAGAAAACTTCATAAAAAATATAGATTCTTTGGATTTTCTTCGTTTGTTTTTCTTCATTTTCTTTTAAAAGGATCTTATTTCTTTACATTTATACAATAGTATATTTTTCCTTGATAGCAGCAGATTGAATTTTTCTGGGGCTCCATACTGTCTTTATTGGTGTGACACAATTTAGAAACGTAAAATGAAAATCTTGCAGAAATGAAACTTCGATTTGTTCGAGAAAGTTTTAATATATGAAATGTTTAGTTACATTCGAATATTTATCAAAGACTATTGAACTATCGTCTATTTATATAAATGTCAAAGATCAATATTAGTTTAGTTATTTTTATAAAATTGAAAATATGACATCTGTATGTTAAGGGAAAAACTACATACTATACCGGTAAATGTACACATTTACCATTTAGTTGGTAAATATGAGTATTGATATTGGTAAATGTATATAAACAAATATAAAACTGATTATATGAAGCCCTCATCCACTTAATAATTTTACAATAATATCGTATTTTTTATTATTTTTATTATTACTAGTGACTTAATGCATGGTTGCTGCGCTACACTCCGCTCGCTAACCCCAATTAAGAACTTATTATGGCTTATCGCAAATATAAGGTGATCCAATTTGAGTTTCATCTGTTGGCAGCACTGTAGATCAAGAAGCTGTCGATAAGCACTTCTTTTTGAAGTGTCAAATGTCAGCTTGCAACACAACACATTTATGAAATGAATCGCTTAACCACCGCTTAACGCGTTAAAATTATTCAATTGTTCTACAGAAAAAACAATCGTGTACAAAATGTGTGTATCGAAAGAAAATCCTCTTCTCAGATGAGGTACATTTCTACCTCTCTAGATGTATTAATAAGCAAAATGGCTACATATGGGGAGGCGAAAATATTTATGCGATTTCCGAGACTCCAGTCAAAAAGTGACTGTTTGGTGCGCATTGTAGTCAGGTGGCATCATTGGGCCTTACTTTTTTAAAAACGGTCAGGGTCAGACTGTAATGGTGAGCGATATAACCACATGACAACCGATCATTTCTAGCACGAAATTGAAGATGTTGATGTAGAAAACATGTGGTTCCAACGAGACGGCGCAACTTGCAACACAGCGGGTGTAACGTTGGATGTTTTGCATGAAAAGTTCCCAGGTGACATTATTTCACGTTTTGGTGGTATCAACTGGCCGCCAAGATCATGCGACTTAATGCTGTTGAATTTTTGTTTGTGGGGTTACGTTAAAAGTCCTGTCTTTGGCAACAAACTTGAAACGTTGGAGCACCTAAAAAACAACATACCGCAAGTTATTGACGAGATGTCGTCTGAAATTTACAAAAAAGTCATCGAAAATGACCTCGAAAGGATCGCCTGCTGCAGAAGGTCCAGAGGCGGCTATTTAATTGATATTATTTTCCATGAATAATGAAATACATAACATTTGTGATTAACAAAATAAAATGAGTATATTTCTTTAAATTTGTGTGTTTTATTTTGTTTGAAAGTTCGGAAACTGAAGTTGGATTATAAAGTTGGACTAAATGAAAATGCAGGTTGGCTTGAAACTAATTTGTGATAAAGTTTGAGTTGAGTTTTGATAGAGTAGAGAAATAAAAGAGGCATCTTTGTTATAATTAAGGTTCTTGAGCTGTTATTACTTCTAACTCAGATTCGAAATCTAACGCTTGAAATTTTCAAAGTCCAACCACGACTCCAATTCGGACTCGTAGAAATTTTATTAACTCTTCCATGGACTCGTCAAAAGATATTCAAACTCTGATTAGAAATAATAATTGACAGTTATAGTAAGGGATTTTATTGAATTGTTAACAACTCTCCTCAATTGAACTCCAATCTTTCGTACTAACTTATCGCGTTCAAACTCAACTGAACTCAATTCGGCATAACAACAGATACTTATTTAGGTACTATCTATGTAAAACTATTTTCTAAGGACAAAACAATATTTCATATGACGAAGTAAATGTGATGAAAATTTTAGATAACAGACTTTATGAGATTTATTCAATAGTTTATGTATTCTAATATAAAATAGAGAGCTTTTCCCCAAATTATTTTGGGGATTATGAATTTGTATGCCCTATGGTAGGTACTAACAGAGAGTATATTAGTTTTGTCACTAAGTAAGCATAATCATCATAGAAATGTTTCAGTGATATGGTTGTGTATGGAATCGGAAGTTATATCGACTTATGCCTGTCCGTCTGTCCGTCTGTCCGTCCGCCCGTGAAATCACTTTAACGGTCGTGGGGAAACAAAATAGTCGTGGGGGAAAATAAGCCTGTTCAAAAAGTTTTTCTAACGTACTTTAAAAGGTTATATACCGATTTCACTATAACTTATTTATGCTGTTAGGCCCCAGCCTACCTGTGAATTAGAGCTAATTTGAGAATAAAAAAGCGAAGTTATGGAGAAAAAACATTGAAATATTGAGTCAAGGAGAAAGTTCGTGGCATTTTTTTTCTCATTAGATGGCTTTAGAGTCGCATACCTTTAGTAGTTATAACCCTACAAGTTATGTTATAGCGCGCTTAAGAGGAGACATTCCATAGAATATTTGAGGAAAAAATTTTGAAATTCAGGCAGACGTAACTGCGGTAATTCGGTTTTGAAAATGAACCAAAATTCTGAAAAAATTCCATATATTTATGCGCTATGTTAGGTACTACCGTCCGTCCGTGAACAAGATAACTCAAAAACGCGTTATCTAGTTTTGATGAGATTTAGAATGTTAGTTGGTTATTGCATAGCTTAGATTTGGTATTCCATTTCAGTCAAATCGACTGAGGGGTAGCGAAGTTATTAAGCAAAAACCAGGGTGACCAGAAAGTTTTGTCCTTTTTTTATATATGGGTTTTCGGATTTAATTGGAAAATTTGTGAAGCAATTTTGTTGAAATTAATTATATTGGTTGACTACATTAATAGACAAAACCATGGTGTATTTCAGTGATATCGGTCTAAAGATAGTGGAGAAAGAAATAGTCGTAGGAAAAAATAAGCCTGTTCATAAAGTTTTTTTTAGATGTACTTTCAGAACTAATACACCGATTTGAATAAAATTTGCAAATTAGACTTATGTTATTAGGGTCTGATTTACGTGCAAATTGGAGGACATTTTGAAAAGAAAAAACTTTGAAATATTGTTAGTTTTGACAGTTTTTCTCTCTCATTTCTACCATAGGACATCAAAAAATTGGCTATATGCCGATTTTCAGTCACTCTCTCTTTTTACAAAAGAAATTGGTTATTTGTTGATGATTTAAGACTGAAATGGTAAAAGTAATAAGGCCGTACATCGATAATAAAATTCTGAAAGTAGACTCATTTTGATTATGAGTCATATATTGTAGTATTAGAAAAGATTTTTTTAGATAGGACTTTTTGGAGCCATTGATGACGATTTCAATGAATATATTGTATATTTATTTCCTTTTTTTTGGGCGACTTTAAGTAATGACGTCAAAACTAAAAATTTGAATGGAAATTGAGTGAACTGAAAAAAGAAAAAAACTATCTATAATAAAAGAACAACTATAATAAAAGGAAATACTATAAGAAAAGTTTTCCTTGACCTTTTAAAATATTTTCGTTGAATGGCTAAGAAAAGATTTATTTATCTGAAGTGATTTATTTCCAAAACGAATGACCATTCATAAAAATGGGATTCATTTTTTATATTAAATTGAAAATTAATTTTTTATACTATAAAACAATTATAAGATCAGAACTTTAAATTGGTTTATGGTTTATTATTCAGTTCGAATCGTTTTATCTATAAATTATCTCTAATTAAATGTGGTCTGGAAGTTGTATGCTCTTCTTATATTGACTAATACCAGTTGTATAAAAAAGTTGTCGGTTGTATTATATAAAATGAACGTTGTGGTATTCCTTAAAAGACGCATTGCAGAGTGCCTTGCAGTATGTGCTGTGGATCCATCTTGTTGGAACCAAAGGATTGAATGTTGTTACACAGCTGGCCTTAAAAAAATTTCCAACATCGTCCAATATTAAGCACTATTGATGAAAACTGCAACAACAATGATCCTCCCAGACGATACACTGCGCCAAGCAGTACACTTAACTGGGTGTAATTGTCGTTGATGAACTACTCTTGGATTCTCTGGAGCCAGGGGCGTGCGGTCCATATGTGCACTCCACACCATAACCAACCGCACGTCACTGTCTGTAGCCCATATCCTGCAGTTCTGCTTTTTACGAAGCCATTTAATTGGAAATGGGCTTCGTCGCTCATTATTAAGTTGTGAAAAAAGTCTGGGTTTTCTTCTGGTTTTTGTAGGAAAAAAATTCAATGATTTTAGTTCGTTGTTCGATTATGCATTTTTCTTTCAAATTTCCCAAGCCTGCTTTACAAAATCTTGAAATAAAATTAAAAAAAAAAAATTAAAAAGAGATTATAAAAAATTCAAACGGCGGTTATTTTGATCCAATATGCAATATATGTTGCTTCTAGTGCCGCCATTTGTTAAAATATGGTATTACTATCCTATGGACATGTGTAAAGTTTCACGTGGATCTGCACATTCATTCGTATACTTATAGAAGGCTGAAGTTGATGTGTCACGAAGTTTCTTTCTTTGTCCAAATCAGATATCGCACAGTGATTAGATTTTTGTTTTTGAATGCGTATATCAAAGAAATGTTACATAAATCTCTATGCCCATTTTATGACAACCATCAGGTATTGATTTAATAAATTTAAATTTCATCATACAAGCGTCTATATTGAAGAATGTCCAAGAATGAATTGTCAAAAAGAGCACGGCATCGTATTAGGAGGTCGAAAACTGAAAGCGAACTAGATGTTGTAAGAACTATGCAAATTACTGAACCATCTTCAGAAATCCATGTAACTATTATCTGTTTCCGAACTTGAAGGAATAGATCGGGATAGTAGCTTTGCATAAAATTCCGAAGTCATCGACGTGATAAATACATATTTTGAGCAATTAGATAAATTCTATTATTTGAAAAAAAAGGGTATATCGAGCTTGCATTGATTATACTGAATAATATGGAATATTTCATATAAAACGTACATTATTTTATTATTTGCAAAAAGTTGAAAAGTTTCTCAAACATAATAGGTAGAAACTCTCGTATTCAACTTCTTTTTTTCCTTTTTTTTAAAAGCTGTTGAAATCAAACAAACTTTATTTTATGTGAAATCTAAATTGAAAATTTCAAAACTTGCCATATTATCTTTTGAATCATTTATGTAAGAAAAAGTCATTTTGTGAATATGCTCACATTTTTCTTTTTTTATACTTAATCAAGAGGATTTTAAAATGCATTCAAACTTGTAGATGCTACTTCAAAATTCTTTAGAAAATATGTTTTGAGTAAAAGTTCAGCATAACTATCCAATTGTCGTGGTAACTAACTAATAATTTCATTTTTATGCCCTATGGTAGGTACTATCAGAGGTATATTAGTTTTATCACTCCATTTCTAACACATCGAAATAATCGTCGTAGAAAGGTTTTAATGGTATGGTTCCGTCGGGAATCAAAAGGTATATCGATTTATGCATGTCCGTCCGCCTGTATACAAAATAACTCAAAAAACGCGTTATCCGATTTTGGTGAAATTTACAACGTGAGTTGCTTATTCCTCAACTTGATTTGGTATTGCATTTAAGCATAATCCATCCAGGGGAGCAAAGTTATAAAGGAAAAACCAGGGTGACCAGAAAGTTTTGTGTTTTTTTTTGTTTATGGTTTTTCGGATTTAATTGTATAATTTGTGAATCAATTTTGTTTAAATTAATTATATAAATGTAGTACATTCTATATGAACCGCTTACCATATTTTGAAATTGGCGTAAGTCTATTTATGTTCGAATCGAGATATTGAAGGGTTTGCGTTGGATTAAATCTAAAAATATGGGTAACAGATAACATAGTAGAATAATGTTTTTGGATTTCTAAGGATGTCAAATTTATCACCCCAATTAGCATAATTAACATTATTTAAGAAATCATATGGTTTTGATGGCTACAACTTACGCAACTTTCAAAATCAATGAAATGATGTTTACAATTCTCGTCAGAATTTTTTAACCTATATATAAATTTGAAACTCTCACAACGGGACTTACGCCACTTTCAAAATAAACTCTTTGGTCACTTCACTAACCCAACAAATTTTCGTGTTACAAAATCTTAATGATATTAAGTATATTAATAACAAGTTGCTTCAGAACGGAAAGATCATGTAAAATTGTAACAATTACCATAAGGTAGCTAACTGGATTTTTTTTGGAAAATGAACTTACGCCACTTTCAAAATAAACGGCTCATATAATACTTATAAAGGTCAGCTAACGTTTAAACTCTGACGGACGTTTAATTTTGGGATTAAAAAATTTTGGGTTTTTCAGTTCGAGTTTAACCTGTGTAGCGCGATTAAAATTCAGTTTAGCCTAATTGGCCGACTTGCAGTTTAAACGAGTTTTTTTTTCGATTAACCAGTCAAATGGAGGAAAAAAAAATAAGCGAAGAGGAAGAACATAAAAAATGTTCAAAATTATTCAAATTTAAATGAATTGAAATTAAGATTTTAGAAACAAAAGTTTTGTATTATTATTTATGTAGGATGGCCAAATTAAAATGAATAAGATGTAACATGTAGACTTAGCTGCATGATAAAAGAAGGCCTATATAAAGATTGGCCATGTAGATAAGAAATCTACATGATAGTCTTATGTTAAGCGGATGATGACTTAACATAAGACTAAGAAAAGGTCCAAGTCAAATATGAGTAATGCTGATAAGAGATTTGCATGATAGAAAGAAGGAAGATGATGTTTTAGGAAACAGTCGATACACAACCGCGAATAAAACGAGGACTAAAAAAGAATATAAGAAGAAATAAAGGGAATTTACAAATATAAATCAGCAGTGTTGTTATTTTATAAAGTAATTATCGTTTTTCCTACATTTATTTATTAGTACCGGGGGACCGAGCTTTGCTCGATAAGGCAAAGTTAAAGTATGCCGAAAAATTGCGAAAAATTTAAAATATAGAAATGTGAAAGTTTCTACATATCCATATGTTTCAATTTCCAGCAATTTTTCAACAAATTTTCGGTAACCTTGATTTCGGATTTTCTTTCTTTACTTTTGGTCTTAGCAGCATGGCTGGGTTGAGTTGAAGTAGTCGACTGCTCATCAAAATGTAATGGGTCGAGCAATACGTCAGAGTGCAAAGACCGCGATCGCGATGAAACTGGCAAGTTATACTGGAGACAGTTTAAAATAGTAATTACAATTGGCCATAAATTGTAATTCCTAATGCAGTCTGCCTCTGAGTAATTGAATCCGATTGTAATTGCAACCTGATTTGCATAATGAGGTTTAGGGAACTTGATGGTTTTGTAGTTACTATTTATCGCTGCCGATAGATATCTAAAAAGTGATATTTTTGTGCATATCGAAAAACCTTACTCCCTAGCAATATTGCGAATTTTCACGTAATTCGAAGACACCAAGCGAGGGGTATCGAAGGGAGGGGAAAAGTGAGGGCTACTTAACCCGACGATTCTAACAGACATATTTTCAGTCTACCGACGCCATTTTGAAACCTTTAAATTTTTAGGTGGGCAGTTGATGATTCATCGTGAGATTCAGGAAAATATTTTGATACAAAACACATAAAACTGGATGTGATAGTAAAAATTCTATTAGGAACCGAAATAACAATTGAAACCATTTTCTTTTTGAAGATGATGTCATTCTAATGTTGGCCGCAGCTACATTTTAGCTCGTTTATTCTATAGGTCCAATTTTGAACCACTTCAGGCTCATTTTGTGCTAATACTTCCAAAGGAAATGTAAACACCTTTTGAATGTATCAATTTTATTAAATGTACTTTCCTCTTTCAAAATCTTATTCTATTACACAATTTTTATTGGAACTTAACTATGTTACTTTCCTTTTTCAAAATCTTACGTTGATTTGCTTCAAAATGCTTTTCTTTGTTTAAATTCTCACTTCAATTTACGTCAAATCCTTTTTTTCTTTTAAAATCTTTACTTTACTTCAAAATGCTTTTCTTCGGCAACACGGACTAATTTTGGGGAATCAACAGTCAAATAACTATTCGCGAAAATACTACGTCCGCTTTATTTTAAACTTTGTTTTTAAACTTCACGACTTATGTCTAAGTCGTTCGCGTTTATCCGATTGTAAGAACTGTCTTTTCGTTGTTCAAAAGCAGTCTTTTTTATAAGCAGAAAGTTCATACTTCGTACTCATTATTTCGATTTTAGGTCACAGAACGATTATCGAAATGCGCAATAGTTCTGGTTTACTTTCTTTATGGAATGTTTTCATTGATTTTATAATTCATGCCAGTAACATGTATTACAAAATCAATGGTAAGTTTTTGCCGATAATGAGTCTCGTGATGCATCAAGTAAATTTAATGCATTTCGCAATTCGTTATTTTCCATTTACAAAGTACTGGGTGGGCCAAAATTCACCATGGGGTTTAAAAATTTAATAAGTTTTTCGTTTATACTACCTTGATCAAAAACAAACCGGAATGGCCGCGGTGTGTACTCTTGGCTACGTAACTTTTGCAACTGTCAAGGTATGACGCTAAGATTTAGAGGAAATATCAATAACAGATGTACCAATTTAACTAAAAAAAAACAGAACTCAAATCGGAAGGATGGGAGCGCTACACGGCGGCCATCCCGTTTTGTTTTTGATCAAGGTAGTATATTTTTTTATTTTTTTTTTTCGGATTATAAAATATACAAAATGGAAATTTTTTTAAACTAAGTGTGGAAAATAATGTCACTTAAATGACCCCCGTTTTCAGCTTTGCAATGATGGGCTCGTTTTACAGCATTTTCCATAACATCTTTTAAAATTTGCGGCTGTAGCGCTCGAATTTGTCTCGGGTTTTTTCACATATACTCGCTCCTTCAAATAACCCCAAAGAAAATAGTCGAGTGCTGACAAATCTGGCGAACGCGCTGGCCAATTAATTTCCGAATTTATGGAAATTATTCGCTCTCTAAAAATTTGACTTAAAAGTGCCATTGTGTCTCGGGCAGTGTGGGCAATGGCTCCATCTTGCTGAAACCACATCTCAGGTCTGTTTTCAAGAGCAGGACGTAAAAAATGTTCTATCATAAACCGATACCACTCTCCATTTACGGTTGTAGCACTTCCATCTTCATTTTCGAAGAAATAAGGCCCAATGATATTTTCAGATGTAATGCCACACCATACTGTACCCCTAATGGGGTGCAATTGTTGTTCATGAATGGTTCTTGGATTTTCAGAACCCCAGAACCCCAAAACCTACAGTTCTGCTTATTAACAAAGCCATTCAATTGAAAATGAGCTTCATCACTCATAATCAGATTTTCAATAAAGTTAAACTGTGGTCAATTAAGTGACATTATTTTCCATACTTAGTTTAAAAAAATTTCCATTTTGTATATTTTATAATCCTAAAAAAAAATAAAAAAAATATATAAACGAAAAAGTTATTAAATTTTTAAACCCCATGGTGAATTTTGGCCCACAGTGTAGAACTTTCGCCGAAAAGTGTCTACGTTATTTTTTGGTTCTTTACTGTGATTTTTAACGGGGGTGTGCGTAATGTTTTATTACATTACACATTATTTAAGGATAGGAAGTTTGATTACTTTATAACGACTTATACTACGCTAGCGGGTAACAAATATCAATTCGCAATATTATGATCGAACTGGAATGCCCATAAAATGTTGTATAAGTATCAAATAAAAATCATCAGTAACTGTTTGATTAGTGGGAACGAATTCTTTAGGATGAAGCATTTCGTATCGATGTAAACAATAATCAGGGCCTTGTCTCTTTCTTGTCGTGTTATTTGGTTCGTGATGATAGCGTTTCTATGCCTTTAAAAAATATTTTATGCCACTCTAAAGTCTTCAACTGTCCTAATCAATTATAACCACAAACTTTTTGCACAATTTTGTACCCTTCTGTGCCTATTATGTTAAGTTTTGTGTGAAATTTAAGAACAGAAACTTTTATTCCATGCTTTTATATCAACTGACTGATAAATAAAACGTCATGAAATTGACGAATATTCACCGAAAACGCCAAAATTGTCTAAGAATTAAATGTCTAAGAATTAAAATGGCACCAAAATATGATAGCTACAGCTGAACAGATATCAAAGAAGCCCTGGAACTTTATTGGCCCCAGTTTCAATGGGAAAAATTTTGAAAATCCAACCAAATAACATTGAAACGCTTACAATGCGAAATAATTTCTAAAACAGAATATTAATAAGATAATAAGCTGTAATAGTGATTTTCATGCTGAAAGATGTGAACAAAATTTCTGGATCTTTAGGGATTAGCAGAAGTGTGCGAATATATAATATTACATACTCGGGACTAAAAAAATCTAGAATAAAATAAAATAATAAAACAAATAGCTTATTTAAATCTTTTCAAACAATTATAATACAATATATTATAAATTAATTAGAATCATTAAACTTACTTAATTTAGTGCGTCTCCTAACGAGATTTAGTTTTTAATTAAACGAATTTGAGCAAAAGTTGTTCTGTTCCAATATAAAATATTAACATTAATTTACTTTGATATTAAAAGGTAAATAATATAAGAAAAGATGAAATTTGTGAAGAAAATCTCTAGAGACATTTTTCCAAGCTAATTATTTTGTTTCCGGGCACTTTATTTTTTTAATATAGTAATTTTCTTTAAATGGGAAATTTTTATTTTTTGGTTTAAGATGGAAAATTTTTATCGTAGTATATAAGAAAAAGAAAAATACCAAAGAAAACAAATTAAATGGAAATGAATTTGAGGAAAAATGAAGCAAATGGTTTGTCCCTCGGATTGTTGCTAATAATTCGCTAAGAACAAAATTGTTTCAAATGTTTTTTCTTCTTTAATACAAAAAAAAAAACACTTTAATATAAATGTTGGGTATGGGATAATTAAAATTAAGATTTCAACCTTTGTTGATTATATTTGCCCGTTCCAGAATAATTATGCAACAACTAAATAATCGTAGGATTATATTGGATAGCCCGGTTCTGATTGGTGATCTGTTGTGTTGTATTTGGTTGGCGTTTTCTTTTCAAAAGAGAAAATCAAAGTGACCATTTTCGACATACTATATTTTACATTTTTATTTCAAAAAAGGTAAAAGAAGCACACATATATGTGCTTTATATGGTGACGATGTTCCAACAGAATATCTACATATGCCAGACTTAGTTTTCAAAATTTCGTTCTGGAAAATTCTCGGCTCAAAATGCACTGCGCCCTTGCAGGCCGACTGAGATTGATGCAGATTGAAGACCAATTAGAGGCCTTGATTGAAACTAACACAAAACGATTTATAAGATATCAGAGAAGTTATATTTATCCAAAACAACTGTTGTTGACCACTTGATGTTTGAATTTCTCATCAACTTTAAAAAATTAGTTTAACGCAACGAATCAGGATCTGTGATATGGAGGCCTATTCTCGAACTTTATTGGGTTCACTAGTATATGAGTCGATTCGTATCCTTTCTACTCTTAACGGTTTAATATGTTGTAAATCATGTAAGTCGGCTATGGTGAATATTTTAATGTAAATTTTTGTATTAATAGTTGTTAAATCCTTGAAGTTTAAAGTTTCTAATATTCAACTTGTAGGTAAATAAAAATTCATTGTGTTTATCTCATAATTCGAATTCCAGATTTTTGAAAATTGTATTACATTCATGCGAAAATTGAACTTTTTTCCCAGAAGAGCTAGAAAGATGAAAATAAATGCATAATCCGTTTCGTCAAAAATTACTAGCTCCATATCCGTCCGTCCGCCCGTCGATCAGCTTCTTTAAATCGTTAATAAAATCTAAACGGCTGGTCCGATGTTTATGAACCTTTCACAGTTTGTGTATTGCACCGAATACTATATAATAGTATTTAGTTGAAATTTGTGTATGGCAACACTATTTTGTAACACTTTTACTGGCAAAAAATGACAAAAGTTTATAACTGCGGTGCAGAAAAAACCGCTGGGCATATATGAGCCGTTCACTGTACACATCGATTAACTCCACTTTTTGAAAAATCTTAAATTTAACTGTCAAAGGACTTGGGTATAGTCATAACTTTTTATATTTATAATAACTTTCCTGAATAATAAAGATTAACACAATTAAATGATAAATTTTTTTTATTTCAGAGGTCATTTTGATTAACTCCGTACTCTAATGTAAATCGTGGCAATAGGGAACTCAAATGCACTAGCAAGCGCTGAATGATAACACAGGATCAAGTACTTGTGAAGTCAAACTAATTATTATTAAGAATAAAGTTTAATTGGGTATATTTTAACTTCTACTGTATACTTTACCAATATTACACGGACTACATATTTTCTCAGCCTTTTCAACATCACTCCCAGATCGTATTTGGGTTTGAATTATTATAAACAATTATTTCAATTTGTCAGTGGTTTTAAAGAAATAAATATTATTTCGTTATAATCAAGATAAGTGAAATTAATAACAATATGGATGTGGAAAACAGTAAATCATCTGATGGTTGTTCAATACGATTTATCAACAGAAAGTCTGGCTCAAGAAAACGTTTCTGGTTTTCTTCGGATTCTTCTCATTGCAACAGTAAAAAATAATATATTATAACAAAACTATTAATATTCATTTTTATGGAAAATCTGTAATAAAAGTATATAATAATTAACTTTTTCCGTAAGAAAAAACTTAAAAATTTAAACACTGAATTTAACCTTATTACTTTTTTCACCTGCCAAATCGATTAACTCCATCAATCGCATAAAAATTATAACATTACTGACGATTATTTTTTGGCTATTCTTTCTTATTAATTTTATATACCATTAGATGAAAACTACATTTGTATTTATGCATTCTACAACATTTATTTGAATTTATATTATAAAGGGAATTTTAAAAAACAATGTACATTACTTCATCGCATTTCTCAACTTTTTGTTTTATGGAGTTAGTCGATTTGTGCATTGAACGGCTCATATCTAAATTTATACACGTTATGTACTTCAACTTAAATTACAGCTCATAAGTTTTTAGGCCAAATTCAAGTATGACAACACTGTCCAAGACTAATTTTTCCCCAAATATAGCCTATTTTTGCACTTGTTGTACAACCGAAACTGCCCATCTTATTTTGATAAAATTTCACAGTTCGCGTAGTAAGTCTCAGCTCAGATTTGATTAAATTTGCAACCAAATCCACTTATGGCAATACTAATTCACAAAACGGTCTAAAATAATTTGTGTATTCAAAATTGTTGGCCCGAATTCAATGAAATTCTGACATATCTTTCAACTGATCTAAAGTCGATTGAATTTTTCGTCAAAATTGGACGAGGGCAACAATTTTTGTATGCCTCATGAAAGCTAAACTACTCCACCGAATTCGACGAAATTCACATGCTTGGACTTAAGGCAGGCCTGAGAAATTTTGCACCGTATTGCGATTCAGGTGAGACGGATGCGGGATGGGAGGAGTGAACTGGGACAGTGGCGAGGTGGAGAAGCATAACCGGACGGACTGAGCGGCACGAGAGCATAGTGGCGCTTTATTGACATTGTCGGTACATTTCATAGCAGTCAGGCCGGAATACAGAAAAATGTGAACTCACTGCTATGATTTGCTTTGCTTATTTTCGTTTTTTTTATAGTTTATATGTAATTAGCTACTTTCGCAAAATTTGTAAAAACACTCAGGACAAGCAAGAATCGATAAAAAATATAAAAATTTTGGTTTATGCGACCAAAAATATTTTAAAACACACTTCCGTAGCCAAGAATTCATTTTCCGGTGGTTAAATTTAGTTGAGTGGTTTCCGTATTTTAGCGACGTGAATTTATTCGCATTCGGATGAGCAGGATACAGATTTTGTAAAACTCGAATCGTTTTTTCTTATTTTCGTATGTTAACCTGCAATGAGTAATGGACTGTACCTATAAAATAATATTCGATGCAAAAGATCGTGGTACAAGCTCGGTGAGCTACCTCAAACAAAATTACAAGCTAAGATTAATCAAAAAAGGTTATGTTGTCAATATTATGATATTACAAGAGAATTGTGCATTTTACCACCGCGCAGAACAATCGACGCCAGTGTATACTGTCAGCAACTAAACAAATTTAACAATTCTCTCGAGCTAGAACGCCCAGAATTGGTAAATTATTACAACGCAAAAGCTCAAACTTCTTTGTTCACTCTACTAAATTTACTGGAACTTGGCAACGACGTGTACACCCGCCTGATGTTGGACCATCCACCATGTTTTAGCTTTAAATATTTACCTAAGACGACTGTGTTAAATTGTATACCTGGCCAAAGTTTTTGTTTGAAAAGACCAGTAGTTTTAAGAATCAGGAATTATGAAATTAACTGACGCATGGTAACTCAGTATTGAACAAAATGGGCAATATGTTAGACATTAAAACTTCTTCATTGTATAAAAAATTGCTTTTATTTTATAGCATGTTATTTATATTTATTATTTATAGTAAATTCTTCTTTTAGTCCACATAAATTCATACGTGACCGAAAAGTATTCTTTAAATTTAATTTTCAAATTAGATGAACAAAGGCTATTTAAATATTTGTGTTTCCATGCCAGAAGTGTTGATTTATTCAACCATATTTCAAATATATAAGAATAGATAGAAAAACATACTCAAAAAGTTTCTTTAAATGGAAAATATTGTAGGATGTGCTATATATGGAAAATCTCAAGAGTTCAATATTGATCTAGACTTCGTACGAAATGAATGGAAATTTGAAATTCTATCATCGTATAGAACCATTTTGTTATACAAATATAAAATAAATCATGAGTAAGAAGCATAATAATTGTTAAAATGTACTCGACTAGATGTGAAAAATCAATGATCATCTTTACGATAAAATGTATTAAATCCTAAAATTTTATGATTTAATGGATTCAATTTGAAACTTTAAATTTATTATAATGAATAAAGTTATTTAGCTAAATACTGAAGTGATATCTTTCACATCATTAAATTTCAATCTTTAAAAATGTTTTTTATTTCCATTACTATTATATGCTTTGGTGAAAGTTTCGGTATAATGAGAAAGAAGAAAGTTTTCAGGATTTCTGCAAAACTTCTTGGATTATAGTCCTTTTTTTTATTTTTTAATAAAACTACGAAATAAATATTCTACTTTGAAGATAAAACCATTTTTCTAAATCTACTTCAATTATTTTACAATTTTCTTGTTTACATTTGTCAATGTATTAAACTAAATAAATATTATGCAATTCCAAGTTTTTCCTTTTTATAACTATTACGGAAAAGTTGTAAAAATATAGGGAAATATTTTCATAGAAAAGTTTTGAAAATTATTACAGCCTGCAACAGAAAAAATTTTCAAGAAAATTATATCGTTTTTAAAGTATTTAAATGAAACTTTACAAAAATAACCCATTCAAATGATATTTTTACGGTATGTAATGAATATGCATTTCTAAGAATAAAACGCAAAATTTTTATAACAGACACAATGAATGAAAGAATATAAAGATGCTCGCATGTTGGCCATTTTGAATTTTTATGGCATTTTCTCAAATAATGTATTTCATGTCTCGCGTGACGTAAGAAAAAACCAATTTGAAATATGGGAAAGCGCAATCTATAATTTTATTCTTTCAACAGATGCTAAAATCATACACATTCTCTCCGGCTGACAGTACTACTGTCATTTTTCTTCTGTAAACACGCAGTAGTAGTTTACGAAAAAGTAGTAGGCTACTACGCAAAAAATTATAATGCAGCTCACAAAAATACTAATCTATCTTTCTTTTTTGGTTTAAGACTAATACGGTTCGATTCTGGTAAGAAGAGAAGATAAATTAAAAACATATAGAAACGTAAAATTTTGGAATGCCCTATATTAGAAGTAGGACCTGTAGTTAAAAAATCTATAGTGCAAAGAATTAACTCTGAAAAAGAAACACCAAAACTGATAACATTTGAAGGTTTTTCTCCATAACTTCGCTTCGTCCTTTTCACTCAAATTCACAAGTAGGCTGGGGCCTAATAGCATAAACATATTTTTGCAAAGTTTCTTGTAATCGTTGTATAAGTTTTAAAATACATCGGAAAGATTTTATGAACAGGATTCTTTTCCCCTACGACTAGTTCTTCCTCCACTATCCTTGGACCGATTTCAATAAAATTTATGTTACTATGGTATTGCCTCTTTATATAGGTCAACTCATGGAAATAATTTCAACAAAATTGCTCCAGAAATTTTCAAATGAAATCCGAAAAACCATAAACAAGAAAACGACAAAACTTTCTGGTCATACTGGTTTTGCTTAATAACTTCGCTCACCCTTCGTCGATTTAGCTGAAATGAAATATCAATGCAATGTAAGGAAGAACCAACTCACATTCTAAATTTCAACAAAATTGGCTCACGTGTTTTTCAGTTATCTTGTATACGGACGGACATCCAGAAATCGATATAACTTTTGATTGTCTACACAACTATACCCTTAAAACCTTTCTAGGATGACTATTTCGATGTGTTACAAAGCTAGCGACAATAATAATATACCCTCTGGTAGTACCTACCATAGGGCGTATAAATTAAATTGATTCAGTGCAATTTGTGTATTGTAAAAAAGCTTACAAAATCGCTATAAAATGAATGTTATGAAATTAATTTGTTTGTCGACACGAAGATTAAATCTAGTCTGTATTGGATTTGGTACACATATCCTATTTTTCCTAAAAAAGCCAGTACATTTTATACCTTTTCAACTTCAAATTGGGATTAAATAATTTCAAAATGGTATATATGGGTGGCCAAACAAACTTAACCAGAAGACAGTTTTTATGAGGACACATCGGTTTTTTAAAATGGAGTAAAAACACAAGATAGTTGTGCAGTGACATCATATCATATCCCCATTGTTTGCTACACCCTGTGCAAAGTCAACTTGTTTTTATTCTACTGCATCTCAATTATAAGTGTATCGTGATATCTTCAACTACTTGTATATGCGAAACTTGAAACTAGTTTTTGAAATCACTTTGATTTCCGTTTTTAGTTTATTATGTCACGCGAATTTTCGTTTTTGTTCTATTAAAATTGCAGGTTGAAAATTCCTTTCCTGCCTATTTTTATGCCCTATGGTAAGTACTACCAGAGGGTATATTAGTTTTGTCACTAAGTCTGTAACACATGGAAATAATCACCGTAGAAAAATTCCAAGGGTATGGTTGTGTAGGGAATCAAAAGTTATATCGATTTATGCATGTCCGTCCGTAGACAAGATAACTCAAAAACGTGTTATCCGATTTTGATGAAATTCGGAATATAAGTTACTTATTCCTTAACTGGATTTGGTATTGCATTTCAGCAAAATCAACCGGGTGGGAGGGAAGTTATTAAGCAAAAACCAATGTGATCAGAAAGTTTCGTCGGTTTTTTTATATAGTTTTTCGGATTTAATTCGAAAATTTGTCAATACATTTTGTTCAAATTAATTACGTTGGTTAAATACATAAATAGACGATACAATGTTAAATTTCAGCAAAATCGGTCCAAGGGTCGTGAAGAAAGAAATAATCCTAGGAGAAAATAAGTCTGTCCATAATGTTCTTTTGATCTACTTTAAAAACTACTTCACCGATTTAGATAAAATTTGCAGATTAGATTTATGCTAGTAGGGTCTCAGTTACCTGCAAATTAGAGAAATTTTTGAAAAGAAGAAACAAAGTTATGAAGAAAAAACCTTGAAATAATGTTAGTTTTGACAGTTTTGCTGTCCCAATTCTACCATAGGGCATCAAAAAATCGGCTATAGGCCGATTTTAAGTTAGTATATGTTTTTGTTTTCTAAATTTGTGGGTGGCCGAAAAGGCTTGATAGCTTTTTTGTTGTTTTAAAAATCAAATATGTCCATTATATTTGTTTGATACAAAAAGAAACTATTAACGAGGTCAGAATACAACAGTACCACTGTATTTACTTTGGTCAAAATTATCCTTTTATATACCTGCATTGGAAAACTATACTAAAAACAATAATTTAGACTTAAATACTTATTCGAAAATGGTGGAAGAAATTCCGGATGTCCAAAAGTTTTATCGGAAACTGTGCCAAAAATTATTTGAGGGAATAAAATAAAAATTAAAGAAAACTAAGTTCTATATTTAAATTTAAAAGAATCGATAATTGATGTAATTTTATCAACAAAATGTTCATATACTAGTAGTATATAGTAAAGGTTGTCCAAAAATTCACGCAATAAGTAATTTTGATATCAAACACAGGTGGTTGTAAATTTTTTACTGACTTCTAAAGTATACAGTACAGGGTTATGTATGGAATAGCATATCGGGTAAATGGTCTCCACAGCTTTGCTGGCACATACGCACTATTTTTTTGAAATTTACCATGACTGTTTTGCATAAATGTGGCTGAATTTCGTTGATACAGCACTAAATTTTCTCCTTCAAGGCATGGGTGGCCGTGCGCTTATTGACATAAAATTTAGACTTCAACTCGCCCCCCCCCCCCAAAAAAAGTCTAACAACGTTAAATTGCATGATCTGATCACCTAAACGGGATATTACACGACCAGGAAATGACATATTATTTTTAAAATATTGTTCAACAATGAAAACGCGTTCTTCTTTCGTATAGTGCTCCCTTTTTAGTAACCCTGAACTGTTAGCTGTTAAACTATCTTTTTCTTCGTTGTCAACACTTTACCGCACAAATGGCGTATAATTCAAATCTTGCGTGGATCTTGAGACACCCTTTATACTTGTATGTTTAGGTACTACCAGAGGGTATATTAGTTTTGTCACTAAGTGTGTAACGCATAGAAATAATCATCGTAAAGAAATTTCAAGGGTATGGTTGTGCAGGGAATCAAAAGTTATATCGATTTATGCATGTCCGTCCGTCTGTCCGTCTGTCCGTCCGTCCGTAGACAAGATAACTCAAAAACGCATTATCCGATTGTGATGAAATTTATAATATAAGGTACTTATTCCTTAACTGGACCAGGGTGACCAGAAAGTTTTGTCGGTGTTTTTATATGGTTTTTCGGATTTAATTCAAAAGCTTGTTAATCAATTTTGTTTAAATTAATGATGTTGGTTAAATACGTAATTAGACGATACCATGTTAAATTTGAGCAAAATCGGGCAAAGGATAGTGGAAGAAAGAAATAATCCTAGGAGAAAATAAGTCTGTCCATAAAGTTTTTCTGACGTACTTTAAAAACTAATACACCGATTTGGATAAAATTTACAGATTAGATTTATGCTAGAATTTTAAGAAGGAGAAACAAAGTTATGAAGAAAAAACCTTGAAATATTATTAGTTTTGTCGGTTTTTCTGTTCCATTTATACCATAGGCTATAGGCCGATTTTAAGTTACTATATGTCTAAAAGTCACCTCATTCAATTTTTAATTGACTATTAGTAGTAAATTGATTAAACTGGTTCAAGAGTAATTGGTTATTATCTTAAGTCCGTTCGCAAACTCTGTTTAAATCTAAAGAAATTTGAAAGTTTCAATGAAATAATCGTAGTTTGAATTCGTTAACTTGAAAGCCAAAAATTACGCCTCCATATTATAATTTCTATATTATTTTGAATTTAAATATTTATTATAAAGAAAATAAACTACATGGTAAGACATCAGGTGATTAGACATCACTTGCAGTACTTTCTAAAGTTAAGAAGGACCATTGTTGATTTTGTTTTATAATTATCGTTTTAATTTAGTTTGCAGGACTTCGGGTACATTTTTTTCATCTTCGAAAACAATTTTCTTTAATCTTGCATGATTTGTTTCGTATTTATATTGTTTGAAGTATTTTGATTTTTTTTATATCAAAAATGCGATGTAAATAATGATTGTGTATCATAAAAATGGTCATTCACTTTTTCTAATTACAGTCTATTGCACTTGTATGGCCATAGTACTATCGTGGTCAAAAGTCCTGTCCATTGCTATTCGAATTTAATTTTAAATTGTAATATAAATAAATTCCTATCGTCTAGACATATAAGTTTCTTTAGACATTAATGATCCAGTCAATGTTTTTGACATTATGGTATGTTGACTTTTTAATTTGATTTAAAAGTTAAATTCGAGATATTTGACCTTTTCAAAGGAAAATAATCTTAACCACTGTGATTCACTGTACTAAAGGTTTGGTGGTCATATCATCTTGATAAAAGGGCTATTCATTTCGGAGAAAATCATATTGTTCGACTGGTTTAGATTAAATAAAAATGGGAACATTGTATTAATTTAAAATAAAGCTAGTGATCACAGTTTTAAGAATCAGTATTAGAGTTTAGTTTTTGAAACAGCTTTTCAAATACAACTCCTTTAACGGACACAATTTCATTTTCATAAATAATTCGAAATCATTTATAATTTTACAGAGATGCAAACCAAAATTTGTTTGCAGGTGGTTCGGTTTTGGTTTAAGCATAAATTTTATTTCTGGTTTTTAGTTTGCTTTAAGTTTCTAAATACTTATTTCAAAATTTGGTTTTGGTTTGGTTTTGACTTAAAGACTGCATAATTTTTTAGTTTTGGTTTTGGTTTGGTTTTGGTTCGGGTCCAGAACTAATATGTCTTTTTCCTTGCTTGGAAAACTTTTGTCATCTGTTTTATTTCTTCCCTTCGAGTCAATTATGTCGTAGTATTCCGATTGGTTTCTTCTGAGGTGCGTCATTAAATTTTCTGGATGATTGTTAGTCATAACAACACTACATTCATTGCACTTATTGCTATTTCTTATTGAATCCTAAACAAATTTTTCGAAAACCGGTTGTTTTTATCTTTGTTGCTGGACATTTTCTTTTGGGTAATTCAAGATAATCTAGTAGACGTTTTCAATTGTTTTAAAGAAAATTATAAATTATAGAAATTTTTATATTGAACCAAACCATGAATCAACAGTAAAACATCGGTTTATGGTTCGGTTCATATATTAATTTTAAACTGGTTTTGGTTTTGGTTTGGTTCGGTAAATTTCGGTAGTTCAGTGGTTTTGGTTCAATTCAAACGAACCGGTTTATATCTCCGATAATTTATAACAATTAGAATTATGAATACTGCCATCTCACTAATAGTATTTGTTAAAAAGACTCTGTGTGATATAAAATGTATGTATTTATTTACCGACTTTTTCCAAAAACTATTAAAAAGAAGGGGCACTTTGCAGAGATGTAATCGTATTGTACCAAAAATTTATGCGCACAAAATTACATGCGATTTAACATAACATAACATTCACAATTCGATTCAAATTTCTTTTTCGCAAAACCTAAATAATTATTATTTTACTTATTTCTTTGAGAATTTTATTTACTCATCGTGGAAACTCTAGAATCTTCCCCTTACATGGAAACGTACTTCTAGAATTCGCATGGAAACATCCCTAGAATTCGCTAGAGATCTCAAAACAAAATATCCGTGATTTTTTGTGCTTTTGTGTTTTTATAATATTTTGTCGTTTCTAGAATCACGAAATATTCTAATTTAATTTTGTGTCGGGTTTTAAGGAAAGTTCCTGACTTTTCTTTTATCAAGAAGAGTCGCGGAATCTTTCGTAGAAATATAGTGTAATATAAAAAATGTTTAGAATATAACTTTAGAAAAGGACCATCTCATCCCATTCACCTATTCCTCAAGCGCATTGATTGAGTTTTGATAACTCTTTGAAAATCACGTTTGTTCATCTCTTGTGTGTTGCTGCCCTTTTCACTCCCCAATCATTAATTATTGACCATCCTTTGATAGTCATTAACTAACCAACAATTGATGTACACATCAATTCTAAAATAATTCCATTTGTTACCCTTCTGCCACGAACTAACGATAGAATAGGTCTGTTTTATTTGCCACTTGCTCTGGGGTAGAGCAAATTTTTACATTGAAAACAAAAACAAGAAAAGAGCAAATCCTACACTACTTTCAGACCAAGTGTAACTATTACACCCGAAATTAGTTCAGTTTTCTCCCATAAAAAGTGTATTAGCTAAAAGTTTCTCATTTAATTTCAATATGGTTGTTAATCAACGCTACAAACCTTTGAATTAAAACTTTCTTCTACTCCTGCTCGTTTTATTTGCCACTTACCCTGCTCCAGGGTAGGGTATGGCAAATAAAATGGACCTATTATATTTATTTTTTTTGTGGTGTATACGAAATACCTTTGTACCATCTTCTTCCTCTATAAAATCTAATAATTTCGATACATCTTTGTAACGCGTTCTAATCAACGATACAACGATACAACACGTCTTAACGTTAAGAGAATACCTAATACGCATTTAAAGAGGATTTTAGTATAACAAATATTCTTAATGCTAGCTAACGATGGTCATTGATCTTATTCGTGGTCTATTGTCTTCTATAATCCAAAAAAAAACTTACTATTCTAAAAAAATGGATTTGAAATATAGGGTAAATACACCAATGCTGAAATGCTTAGTCGTTCTTTAGAATTAGCTTATTAGTAATGCTATGGTTGTGGACCTGAATACATAGCATATACGTGCCGTCAAATAAGTATTGGGAATTGTTCATTTAAAAAGCCCGCGTAAAAAGTATGAAAAATGTATTTTGCAGTTAAGTTGGTACAAATGTGCTTAATTGTCAGGCAAAAATATCACGTGATCTGTCAACCAGTTTCTTTACAATTATTGGTTGTGTTAGTTGAGTACAAATGTGCAATGTGTAATTAATTATTTTGAAAAATACATCAACGTGACTCGAAAATCATGCTGTTTTCTTTGATTATCGTGGTGTTGTCCACACGAAATTCCTACCAGAGGGCCAAACAATTTACAAACAATATTTTCTGGGTGTTATGAAGCCTTTGAGAGAGAGTATTTACCGGAAAATTCTAGGATTTTGCACCGATAGGGCGCCGTCCCACATATTATTGGTTGTACGCATATTTTTGACCCAAAACTCAACAAATATTATCGATCAAGCACCGTTTTCGCCGGATATGGCTCCCTTTGGCTTTTTTCTGTCCGCCGGTTAAAATTACCACTTAGCGGAACACGTTTTGAGTTTATTGAAGCCATAAAGTAAAATTGGCAGAAGGTGCTGGGGGCTATACTTGAAAAATCCTATAAGAAATGTTTCGAGAGCTGGTTTAATCATTGGAATATATGTATCTCACCAACTGGAACTATTTTCAAGGGGGCAAAATAAATTTTGATAATTAATTGAACATATTGTTTTTTATTGACAAATTCCGAATACTTATTTGAAGGAATGTATATTATATAGGGTCTTTCATTAAGGACATAACAAGAAGAGTTTCGGCAGTTCAAATGGTCAAGCGGCTTCAGTTCTTGAGTCAATTTGATCTTGTAAGGGTATAAGCCAAGATCTTTCGCAAAATACGCCACAATCACGTTTGAGATATGCCCAATTCTTGAGAACGACGTGAAATGTACTGATTTGGCTCATTTTGAATTGATTCACTTATGGCTGCGATATTTTCATTGCTGCGAGCGGTAACGTCTCGTTGGCAGTGGAACATCCAATAGTGAAAATGTTGATTCGAATTTATCCACTATAACATGCACAGCCTGTCGGGTGGGATGATTATTACGGCTCTTAAAGTTGCGACCACCGACTCGGAATTTCGGTAGTAATTTTTAATAATTTCCAAGCGTTGCTCGTTCGTGAACTCTACCATGATGAAAATGTTGACTTTAATCTACGTTTTGACATTGACAGGTCATTACTATTGTTTAAGGGTGCGTTCATATAAAGATGCAAAATTGTTATGTCCCTATTAAAATAACCTATATATATATTTTTGATAATACTAAGCACAGAAAGTGACTGACTATTGGTACACTTACCCTATAAAAATGCTAATTCTAGTAGCAATATTAAAGGGAAAAAAATCCGTCTCATATTTCTTTCAAATTTTTATGTTATCATAAATAAATTTTAATTCACTCGTTTTGAAGTTACATTGTAAAATTTCAAGAAAAGGCAAATAAATCTCTAATCGGGCGCCTTCGGATATAATAATTTAGCTGTCTCACATTTCACCTGTTACTTAACTAAACATAATTTATTTTCATGTTACAAAATCTGAAAGTTTTGTCGCCATAATCAATGAGATAGATTTTTAAGTCGATAAATCTCCAACCTCCAATTTGAGAAAATAAATATAAATTGTTGGTCCACGCTCAGAATCATTCTCAGATAGTTCTGCTGTTTTTTTTTCAGATTTTTTTTCGAAACTGAGTATACGGTCTCAGTATAATAAACATTATTATACTGTGATACGGTCTTCAGTTGGAGTATACGAGTGAATTGTGGCGTTTGTAGTTACGGTTTAGTGATTTTACCGGGCCCGGTATTTATTTTTATGACACTTTTCGATAGTACAAAACCTTTAGAATTTTTAAGGTTTGGTTAGTCATAATTAAAGTATTTTTAAATTGAAATTTTTATTCTATAGATTATTAAAGTGATTTAAGTAATTCATTGGAATTTATGTTAGTTTTTAATTTTTGGTGACCAAAAGTGAATCATAGAAAGTACTAAATCTGGTAAAAAAGTTCTTAATAAAATGTTTGTTTGTTAGTTAAAAGTGTGAAATCTAATTATGATCGGATTTACTATATTTTAAGTTTTAAGAAAAAAAGGTACATTTTAAATGATTCATATGTTTTTGTTTTCCAATATTTTCAATTAATCGTGTTTGTTTTGATTGAAATGAATTAAGTTTTTTTAAGATTTTAAAAATTCACTATTTTCTTTGATGAGTAAGTTTTTATGCCCTATGGAAGGTACTATCAGAGATAACTCAGAAATGCGTTAGCCAATTTTGTTGAAAGTTAAGATGTGCATTGGCTCGCGATTAACTAAATTTCGTGTTGCATTTCAGGAAAATCGACCGAGGGTGAGTGAAGTTATTAATCAAAAACCAGGGTGACCGGAAAGCTTTCTCGTTTTTTTTATTGCTTTTCGGATTTAATTGGAAAATTTGTGCACCCCTTTTGTTTAAATTAATTATATTAGTTAACTACAAAAATATACGATACCTTGTTAAATGTCAGTAAAATCGGCTCAAAACCAGATGAAATTTTTATAATGTTCAAATGTAGATGGCCCTCTAAACAATGTGAGGTAAAAATTTAGGACCTCCTCGGAGATCTGTCTAGAATATTATTCTATCAGGGTCGGGGTAATATCCTAAGCAGGTCTCCGATTTTAATGATCATTATTGCCCAATCGGCCATTAAATCTCTATAATGGCCTTTATTTAAGTAATAATGATCAATTTTAAGTATCTATTTGAAGCATCATAATTGTTTTAATTATCAAATGAAATTGTGAAGAAGTCCCAAATTTTTGCCTCACACTGTTTACAGGGCCATCTACATTTGAACATTTTAAAAATTTTTATCTGATTTTGACATGTTTTCTTCTTAAAGGGAGGGAAAATGGTTATTATTCCAAAAATTAATTAAAACGTACTAAAATGCAATTAAAAAAATGAATTCTATTGAATCAGAATTAATAAACATTCTATTTTGAAAATTATAAACAAAATAGTAATTTTTTGAATCTTTTGGAATGACAAGAATAATGATCATTGTGAAAAAAAGAAGATGTGTCATGGGTCAACCACAAGTATTATTAAAAAATAATTATTGTAATTAAAATCGGAGATCTGTCTAGAGCATTACCTACAAATGAGAAGAAATTTGGAAAGGAGCAAACAAAATTATGAAGTAAAATCTTAAAATATTTTTAGTTGTACAGTTTTCTCTCCCATTTCTATCTTAGGGTATCAAAAAATCGGCTATAGGCCGATTTTCAGTTACTACATATTAATTAATTCTTTTCAAATTTTCTCTGAAATAAATCACGTAAAAACGAATTCTTTAAGATTACAATGTATGATATTAATTTATTCATTTGTTAGCTTTTTCCTTTTGCTTTTAATTACTTACGTAATTAGAGTACGAAATCTTATCACTGAAAACGTGCTCTTTTTCTTATATTTAAGTACGTGTAAATTTATACATATGATATTTATTGAAAATTAAATTTTGATTACTTTTCAAAGGAATGAATGAGATTTTCATTCGATTTAATTACTTGGGAAAAATATTACTTAAAAATAACTTATTTTTATGAAAAGTTTTCTTGAAAAATCTTTTACATTTTTTCAAGAAACTAATTAAAGAAAGTACCTAAAGTTTTTTTTTTATGATAAATTTTTGGTTACTTTTCAAAACAAAATGTTGTGTCAGCGTATTTTTTTTTCTTCTGTGAGGTTAATGACTGTCGTTAAGTTTTAGCTAGTCAATTTTTTTTCGGTCACTTTTCAAACAAGTTTTTGTTTCAAGTTTCTTTCGCATTGATCTATTATTTTATGTTTTAATTAAAATTTAAATCATCTTCCTTAACCTATTTTGATAAGCAAAAAAAAGTGGTCAACAAACTTTCACATTAAATTCAAAGTATTTAAAATAATTAAAAGCAAATTTAGACTTAAACATTTTTATATTCACAGATAAAATTCTTTTATTTTAAATTTACATACGTACTGAAGTTCTTTTGAAAAGCGTTAATAAGTTTGTACGTGCAGACTTAACATTGACCCATGAAATGCTTTTGAAATGAAAGTTTTCACTTCTATGAAGAAATTTTTGTAGAAAGCAAAATCGGACCATCAAAAAAGTTTTGGGACTCGTACCTACTACTGACTAAAGATATTTAACTAGTTGAAGAGTCTAAACCAAATTAACTTATTTGAATTAGTATTGGGCTGTTCGGAAATTTCCTGCGCCGATATTTAAGGTGAATTTATTTATTATATAATTATGTATTCACCGCTTTGCTCCAAAAGCTTTCTCCATTTTTTACGGAACTTGAAGATTCAATCCTCCCGAAATTTCCCAGTTAACTCAGCCAAAAATTTTTCGAACTGGATTTTAATGCCGTTCAAAGAGTTTAAGTTCTTCCCGATAAGAAAGAATTTTTTATAAAGACCTCAATAACTGATAATCTGCTTATGAGGCATTAAAACTGAACTATTTTTGTTGATTCAAAGCCTAAACTATAGTTCCAACTTCTATCCTGAATTATAAAAATTTCAATTTGTTATATAACCTAATTTTATAATTTGAATAAAAAATTATCTGGTTCATCCACATCGCGAATATGATTTAATTTTCGCAGATATAAAGGTCATGGTAACTTCCCATTAAATAAAATGGTTCGTGAATTGTTCCTTATTGATATTTTTAATATTATAATTTCACTTAGCTTTACTTAGTTAGGATTTAAAATCAAATTTCTATAAATTTAACACCAGTTTTGGTATGGTGCCCTGTCGGTCCAGACAGAAAATTAGTATCTCTTCTAATACATCTTCATAGTACAATCTCATGTATAAGGTAAGAATTGTATCTTTTTCATCTGAACTAACGAAACTTGTAAAAACTGGTCTGATATCATTCGTTTTCTTTTAATATTTTATAGAATTTATACAATTTTACCGTCTCTTCCTTTGCACAAAATGTTTGTTGGGCTATAGATTTAAGCACCTTTAAAAATTCACTTAATTTATTTACATAATTTTGTGGTAATCTGTTTAGGGTTTAAGAATTTTCATACTATAATAGAACTTGTATTCCCATCTAAGGGAATTTGTTTTAAAACGAACGTTTTACGAGGTTATTCTTATGATTTAATAACATGAGAATTTAATTAGTGGTTGAGGTATTTCAAAGTGACAAACAATCATTATTGTAATGACACTAAAACGAAATATAAATTAGTTGTAACAATAGTGGAAGATGATTAAAAATTTTGGTATTTTAATTAATATTAGGTACATATTGTTTGCTGTCTTCCTACATGAGAATTATTTAAATTATATTTTATGATTGATGTTGATCTCATCATCCGGAGAAAATTCAATTGAAATTTGGTCCGAAAATACCTGAAATATGTATATCGAAAACCATAAAAGGATTTGAAATTTATTAAGTGTCCCAAAAAATACCAAAAAAAAAAAAACTACAATCGTTTTGTAAAGTTAGTAAATTTCACAAGTTTTATAAAAGACCTTATATAAATCGAGTTCATTACCTTTAAGTTTTTCGTTTAATAACCTTCCACTTTTTTTTTCTATTTTAGTATTTTTCGAAGCTATTTAAAGCGAAAACATTATTAATCATTTTCTTTTTCACATCTCCAATAAAGACGATGAACTTTCATTTTCCTATTCTGAAAATTCGTAAGTAGGAAAATTTTTATTAAAGCTTTCCTTTCTATTTGTTTTTTTATGCCCTATGGTAGATACTACCAGAGGATATATTAGTTTTTGTCACTACATTTGTAACGCTTCATCTATTATCTATTGTGACGTGCTATTCTTTCGGTTCGATGTTATTAGAATGATAACACTTTTTATTTATGTGAATTTAGTGTATAAACTTTATTTGTAATTATTTCTGCTTAACAATTAGTCTTAAAAATATTTGTCTTTCAATAATTTAATTATTACAATTAATTTATCACAGTTTATAAAAATGCACCACAATCGCTATCTTAATAATTGATCACAAATTGCCCTTGTAATCGCTTTCACAAAAATAATCACGTTTTCAATCTCTGTTTTGTATAATCTCTGACGAAGCTTTTCACTTCAACTGATCGATTAAGATTGATTTCAGGCTCGACCCTACGGCTGTTTTTATATCAAATTGGTGTATTTCGCGAACTTTCTCGAAAAGACTGGTCGTTTGGCTGTCTAAAACTAGGCGGCATTTTCTCGAAAGCTCTACAAATTCTTGAATATTTCCAAGAATTGTTTTTGTCGTGTGGTGTTTTTTTGTGTTAGTTGTTTTACTTAAAATACTTGTATTGTGACAATGTTTTATTGTTATTGTTTGATGATTTTATGAATCACCAAGTATCCTAAGTAAAATACAGTGCACTATTAAATATATAAAAATCAATGTTTGTTTGCTCGTATTTTATGCGCTGCCACACAGTTCGTCTTGTGATAAAACTTTGCCAACTTATTGCTTGCACTTACGGGAAGGTTATAAGCATAGTATAATTTGCCGAAGTTTTCCGAAGTGTGCCGAAATATTTCGAAATTTACCGAAATCTCCCGAAAATTAACGGTCTTTAAGAAAAATTGTGGAATAAGATTTTTAAATTTCGGCAAATGTCGGTAAAGTTCGGCAAATTTCGGTAAATTTCGGCACACTTCTGTAAAAAATGTATTGAAATAAAATACAATTTATATAAAAAACCAACGAATATAATTAATATAAAATCTAATATATAGAAATATATATAAAGTTGCTTTGGACAAAGAGATAAAAGACTCCACTTTTGATGGAAAAGAATGTCATCGAGGCAACTATTCTTAATGGAAACTCGAAAGGAGAAGATGTGCTCATTCCACGCATTCCCATCATTCCCACAGACATGCCATTTGATTTTAAACGACTACAGTTCCCCATTAGACTTGCATTCTCAATGATCATTCACAAAGCACAAGGTCAATCACTTCAAGTGTGTGGATTGGATCTAGAAAATCCATGTTTTTTACATGGCCAGTTGTACGTTGCATACTCATGAGTCGGACAGCCAAAAAATTTATTTGTTTTTGCTGAAGACGGAAACGGCAGCAACGCGCCGGGTACCAGCTAGTATAGAAATAAAAATCGAAGAAAGCTTTCAAGGATATATATGTGTAGAAAATCAAAAGTTATCCCTCTAGGCATGTCCGCCCGTCCGTGTACATGATGAATAAAAAATGCGTTATCGGATTTTGATGAAATTTGCAATATGAGTTGGATATTACTTACCTCGACTTGATGCGAATTAAAGCAAATTTGAAAAACAAGAAATAAAGTTATGCAGAAAAACCTTGAAATATTATTAGTTTTGGCAGTTTTCCAGCACCATTTCTGCCACAGATCATCGGCAATAGGCCTATTTTTAGTTACTGTATGTTTTTTTTTAAAATTCAAGTACATCAAAAGTCTAGGTCCTTTTTATTATTATACCAAAACAATTTTATATTGTATTATTCAATGAATGAATAAATCCAGACGAAAAGTAAATAGAGAAATATTTTTTCTTAGGTTAAATAAAATGGAAAATAAAGATGAAAAAATCATATTTGTTATGAAAATTTATAAAATTCATATTCCTACATGATTTCCTAAGAAATTTATTAAAATAGAAACATCAGAAGGAATATATATAAAGGATAGTTAGTTGATTTAGAAGCCTTTACAAATTTTGCTCATGAAATTGAAATTTTTTTTTTTTTAGTATAAAAATAGAAATTGAATAAGTATTTTTTGGGTCCTTCGTAATGAAAAGGTACATGGTTGAAAATTTCTAATAAAAAATAAGGCTTTAAAATGGTTTCCAAAGTATAGTCTCTTATCGTATATTTTTCTCATTTAGACAGGGTGGATTAAAACTTGTATTAGTTTATTTATTTGCATGCGAGTGAGAAAAAAAGAAAACACGGAAACATCGACTCATAGTTAGAGTTAATCATATTAACTAAATTGGAAATAGAAGAAGATCTTTAATAAGTCTTGTGATGGAGCACAATTCTGAAATATTTTGATTATTAAATATGGTTTGGTATGGCCAAAGACAACTTAATACCACCTCTATGAGTAGCTATGAAAAAAGCTTTCAACACACACGCTTTATTCTATGAACTACCTGAGAACCAATTAGAATAGAATTAGACCAGGGGCTATCAGAAACAAAAAGCCTGAATCAGACAAAACAAGCCAACACAGTTTTTTAGCACTAAATCAGTTTTATTACCAATAAATACACAGAAGTATGTGCGCAAGCCCACATTAAATCAGGCAAAAACATATACGAAAAATCAAAATGTTTTCTTGAATGTTTCGACATATAAATCAATCAAATCGGCCAACCCTCACTAAATCGGACAAAACCACGGCAGTCAGACTTACCAATATTTCCCCTCCATCATTTTTGTCTTAACAGAAAAATATAGTGTCTTTTAATAGAGACATAACAATTTTGCATCTCTATATGAACGCACCCCTAAACATTAATAATGACCTGTCAATGTCAAAACGTAGATTAAAGTCAGTATTTTCATCATGGTAAAGTTCACGAACGAGGAACGCTTGGAAATTATTAAAAATTACTACCGAAATTCCGAGTCGGTCGCCGCAACTTTAAGAGCGAAAAATTATCCTCAGCGATGGGCTCATTTTTGGCTAAACGGATGTACCGTCAATGGAGAGCGCTACCGTGCCACGTTGGAAGATTATTTTTGGCCAGAATTAGATGAAATTGATATCGGCGATATGTGGCTTCAACAAGACAGCGCTACAAGCCACACAGCACACGTTACAATCGTTATGTTATGTCCTTAATGAAAGACCCTTTACATGAAATTAAATGAGGCAACGCATACTGACGAATCAAAACAAAACAGATCTTATGAGTGTTTCGAAACTCCAAAAATCATGCCTGATACTGTTTGATGCTATCATGCGTTTTTAGTCAAATGTCAAATTTCATGTTTTGAAATGAAAAACGAGATTGAAATTAATTGAAATTTAATTTTAAAATATATTTTTATTTACAAAATTCAAGTTTTCTAAATCTAAACTTTGCAATAGAGTGTAATGTGGGAAAATTATTTTAAATTTTTTCGTTTTTTATATCAAAAATGTTAAAATAAATTCGGTGCTCGATTTTTGAAAATCTTGTGTGGGTTTTAAAATTTATTGAAACATCTCATATAATGGGATCTAAATTTGAAATTTTGATTTTAATTAATTCTGTTTTGTCACTGCTCACACTGATTAGGCAAAGCAACCAAAACATTTAGTTTTGTGTTATTAATGTGCGTTAGGTTAAGGCAAATTGTTTCGATAAATTTGACAGATTCGTTTTTGACTGTTTTGTCTGATTCAGTGTGTTCTCAGCCTAAAGCTGATGGTGCATATGAAAGGTGCACCAATTTTTAGTTCGTTTTAAAAATACATATTAAATAAAATGGAAATTAGTTTTCAATATTTCCCAACGTTGATCAAGCGTATATCGACTTAATTCGTTCAATATATGTATTACTGACTTTCTGTGACTTGACAGATGACATTAGAGCTATGAGTTACGAAATAACCACAAACTACCAAAAGATGCCGCACCCTTTATAAAAAAGCGCCGAACAATTAAATGATCACAGCTTTTATTTTAAAAATATCTATGCATGTTCTGTGGTTGAAAACAGGAAATGTAATATCAAGCCTATATTGTAAATATTAGAGAGCTTAAATGTTCTACAAGGAAAAAAATATACATACTATATTTGCTACTTTTCGCATTCTTCATAGGATTATTATTTTTTAATTATATATTATCAAACGTACCAAAACTATTGGAGAAAGAGTCTTAGAAAATTCAACAATTTGTTACGATTTTTGGAATATTTGCTAAAGTTTAGGGCAGAAACTCAATTTCTTTTCAGGGCTGCTGCACAATATTTAAATTTGTTCCTATTTAGAGAAGAGCAAATGTGCTTAACATTCTATATTATTGTACCAATTTAAAAAGTTAAAAAGGTGATTTAAAGAATGTTTTGTAGGGCCAATGGTAGGTACTACGTCAAACAACTCGAAAATTTTATAAAAATGGGTGTCGGGAATTTTGAAATTGATTTCGAAATGCAAATTGAATTTTGAAATGAATTTTAATTGACTATTTAAAAGTAAAACCATGACATAGAACTCGTAATCAACGTTCCCTCTAAGCTGGGTGTGCGGGCGGCCGCCTAGATATAAATTGACATTAGCCGAATCATCGCCCACAAGAAATTTCGCAAAAACTTATTTTTAGTGTGAAAATTTGTCACCACTTTCATTGCGTAAACGCACACATTTTATAAATACGTGTAGATTTCCACACTGAAGTCATGTTCATGGCTGCTGGGTTGTTTCTTTTTATATGCCGTAATTAGTAGGCGTAAGTAGAAGCTGAAATTAAATACCAATTGGCACTTCTTTGGATTGTTTTTTTTTGCTAAATTTTGTCCGAATTTTTCAAATTTAAAAGGGTTGCCCACTTTGTACTTTATAGCGCCCATGGATTTTTAAAATTAGAGGGAACTTTGGTCGTAATCCATTTTGTATTATTTTTTTCATACACAAAATTGATTGATAATGAAATTGTCAAATGTCAAAAAGTGAAGCGACGCTTTCGTCAATATAACTGGATCGCTTTTTGTTCCCGTCGCCATTCCGTCTCCGTTTCGTTCACAAAACTAAGGTTTTACTTGGAAACAAAGTTCCTAAATTTATAAATACTCAGCTTAAATTCACCCTGTATAAGAAATATAATTTGTGCGTGTAAGATTTTCATAAATTTATATTTTATTTAACTTGATTGTTAATTAAATATTCGTTTAATAACTCTCGTGCCAAGTTTTTAATTACTAGAAAATAATACCGTCATGTATGTAGTTTTATCCATTTATCCATTTTAGTTTCAGTTTTGCTTAAAAAATAATAAATATTATTACTAAAGTTTTCTTTTGCCTAACGGATAATATCTCATTGACATTATACAAATTAATTATTTAAAAAAAGGCGAATTAAAACAAAAACAAATATCAATTATTATTGACTTCATTTGTTTGTCACCTTTAAATTATTTATGAAAATCTTTAACCGAATATGTCAAAGTAATTAATCAAATGAGATTGCATCTTTGTGAAATTGATTGAATAACAAAAGAATGAGAAATTTATAATTTTTCTTTTAATAATTTGTATATTCTAATTTGCATGATAACAACAAAAATGTTTAATGAAGCTGCTCAATACCGGATTAACCTAGCAAGTGCTTAGGACATCGCAGAGAAGGGGACAACTACACAAATTGTCTGGTGATATATAAATCTAGTAGAATCACATAACATATTCCACAAGAATTGTTTCCGTTGTAACATAGCTCGAAAACTACTCAACCGATTTACAGGAAACTTGGAATGTGAATTCTGGAATATGCAAACCTAAAAGATAAGATATGTCTTCACTTGATAGAGGGGTCATTGAAGAAGTGCAAGCATCACACTAGACGTATACAAAAGTGTACGTAATGATAAAGTATGAAAAGCTAGCGAAGTAACCAGAAAAAGCACGTGTCAATAAGTGCGAAAGAATACGCAAGAGTACATACAGTTTTCATAGGCAAAATCCATCAAGAAGAGAGAGAATGAAATGATCTTAAAAATCGGGCGGAATCTTATAAAATTACCTGGAATCTTAAATTTGGGTATAAATTTTATACAATTTCCCACGCATACCGGAAAAAAAAATTAGCGCCAAATTTTTTTTTACTGGTATGTGTGCATTTGTATATAAATTTCTGCCTGTGTTTCTTTGTTTACGGTTTAAAATTACCCAAAAGCGGATAATGGGTGTTTTTTAAAATATGGTTTCTCTTTCACCCATATATACAATTTTTCGTGCTATCTATGTCAGCAGTGGAGAGAAAATTGTTTGAAAAAGAACAGTCAAAATTTGAGAAACGGCGGTACGGTAAGGATAGGAAGCTTCCATATTGTATCATTAGTTACACTTTGACGTATTCAGATCTTAACTATTTCTCTTCAACTATGTTTTATGATATAGGGTGATCCAATTTGAGTTCCCTATGTTGGCAGCACTGTAAATCAAGCAGCTGTCGATAAGTACTTTTTTTTCAAAGTGTCGGATGTCAGTTCGCAACAACACATTTACGAAATGGATGGCTTAACCACCGCTTAATGCGTTTATATTGTCGTAAAAGTTGATGCTGATTTTTCAAAGATAATCCTCTTCTCAGATGAGGCACATTACCACCTCTATGGATGTGTTAATGAACAAAATTGCTGCATATGGGAAGACAAAAATCCTCATGAGATTCACGAGACACCATTACATGGCCAAAAAGTGACTGTTTGGTGCGCATTGTAGTCAGGCGGCGTCATTGGGCCTTGCTTTTTTGAAAACTATAAGGGTCAGTCAATGGTGAGCGATATAGGCGCGTGATAACCGATTATATCTGGAACGAAATCGAAGATATTGATGTGGAAGACATGTGGTTCCAACAAGACGGTGTAACTTGTCACATAGCGGGTGCAACGTTGAGTTACGGTTTCACTGGGGCGGCCGATGGCGGTCAGCTGAGAACCGCCATTGAAAGTGACTCTTCTTATGGCAGAACCATGTAGGGGGTTTCGTTCACGCTGTTCGACAACTGATCGGTGGCTGTTAACCGCTAGCTTTTGCGGTTCGACTGCTTTTGAACCAGTTTAGCCGAACTACCAAAGCTGTTACTTTGAATCTCTCTAGAAGTGAATAGATTTTTAGTTTCTATAAAGTGAACAAATTTTTTATTTCTTGTCACCAGATGTATTTAAATGACCATTTATAAGTAGATTAAAGCATCCTTCTTCTTCACGCGATTTAAAAATACTATTTATAAGCTGCCTTTTATTCAATAGTAATAAATTTAGAAATTCTTCTTCAAGAAATCCATTTTTATTTTATATTTAATTCTGCACTCAGATTTGACAATAACCAAAACAATTACGGGACTGTTCAACCGCTGCCGTCGACAACCGTCAACAGCTCCCAGCGAACCGTACCTTTGGATGTTTTGCGTAAAAAATTCAGAGGTCGCATTCTTTCATGTTGTGTTGTCAACTGGCCTCCAAGATCAGGTGACTTAAAACCGTTGAATTTCTTTTTGTGGAGTTAAGTTAAAACTCGTATCTACGAAACGTTGATGCAGCTAAAAAACAACATCCGCCAGGTTATTGCCAAGATGCCGACCGAAATTTGCGAAAAAGTCATCGAAAATTACTATGAAAGGATCGGCTGCTGCAGAAGGTACAGAGGCGGCCATTTAATTGTTATTATTTGTCATAAATTTTGAATTACATTTATGATTAACCAAATAAAATAAATATATTTCGTTAAATTTGTGTGTTTGATTTTGTTTTAAAGTTCGGAATCTGAAGTTGCATCACCCTGTATAATAGCGGTGTTGGATGTGTGTAAGACTTGGATTACTGGATCGTGTTTTAGGATTAATGCGACCAAAGCCCCGAATATCAGATATAGTTACATGTTGATATTATTATTAGAAATGAATGAATTGAGTAAAATATAACACTAAAATTTAACTTAATGCAAATAAATTGAAGAAGTACAAGTATATAGACTACAAACAAATTTGTTGTTCGGTATTGTAAAGAGTGAGGTTTAAAAAAATGTTAATTACTTCAATGTTTAAAGAGTGCTTTCCCTAGAATTCTTCTTAAAACAAAAACGACAAGCTTTCGTTCGCCTATACATAAAAAGTCACTTATAAAAAATATTGTTTCAACCTAAGTCGTCTATTTTAAAGGTCGCTTATAAAACAAGTCCCTTATATCTAGGGTAAGCGACATCAAAAATTTGCTGTACAAATAAAATGGAAGTATACAAAAAAACAATGTTTTCCTACTTGTTCGAAGTTTCGAAAATTCTTTTTAATGATATATTAAATTATGATTTTATGTGTGTGTGGGCAGAGGGGAATCAAAATCTTTTAAGTGCTTTGAACCTTTAAAGCTTTTAATCCTTGAAGATGCTGATTAGTTATTAATAAAACACGGATTAAGCAAACTTCTTATAAATCAAAAAAGTTGAAGTGCAATTTATGTTAATGAAAGCATACTCAAGTTTTTGGTCTTAAATATACTAAATTGAGACTGTTATAATTCATGCCACATACTTATTCCCTCTTTTCAGCATATAGCCATATCACTTGATAGCAATACGACAGCATTTCAAGCTGGAATATTTGTTATTTTAATTGCTATCTACCACTGTATTACAGTAGGCTTAAATCTTAAATTCATTTGAATCTGCTCACAAAATCCGGCGACTATCAGACCTCAAAACTTATGTAACGTTTCATCACGGTTAGTCGAAGAATGCGTCTGTGCGCTGAACAAGTTGAGTAGAAAAAACAGGATGACAATTGCGTGAGTACCTGGTCACTTGGGTATTCCGGGCAATGAACAAGCTGACTTCCTCGCGAGACAAGGGTCAGAGACGCCGTTCTACTGTCCTCAATCTTCGATAGAGCGGACATATTCGGATCTCAAACAGGGCGGTGGTTTAGTTACCTACTGATGTAACTAAACCACCTCCACTAATAAAGGTGGCAAGGGCTAAAACAGTGTAGGAAGCTAAGCTGATACTGATTAGGCCAGATTGCCGAAGAACTAGAATGTTGATAGGAGTCGAGCGCAAAACCCTTAGAACCAATGCGGGTATTGTGATAGGACACTGCTCCTTAAACGAATACATGTGGAAAATAGGGGTGGCCAAGAGTCCGAGATGCGGAGCTTGTCTGGAAGAAAATGAGTCAGCAGAACAATTTTTGTGTGAATGTCTGGCCTCTTCTAGAACGAGGCTTGCTACACTGGATGCATCCAATATGAATAGGGAGGGGTTAGCTAACTTGGACCTAACTATGGATTAGAAGGACTAATCGGTTCAGAGACCTAGCCTCTCAAGCAACATTTTAGAAAGAAGTACAATGGGCCAGTAAGGCCTACGTGTCAAAGCCCGCGACTGTGAGGTTCCTTTCAATACAATGCAATACAATATTCCCTCTATCGGTCTGACTTTTGTATAAATCATGGATTTCTATACTCGATGTAAATTTGTACGATGGGCCTGGTCCAAGCTTTAGAAGTATTTCTAAAAATTTAGTTACCTCAAAAGAAAAAACTTCACGTGTATTACAAAACAAAAAAAGAAAAATAAAAATAAATAAAATACTCGTAAAAGCAAATTTTTATTACTCGTACTAATAAATTGGGAAATATTTTTCAAACAAACATTTTTTTTAATAGTTTTAAAAACAAATTTCTAAAAATTGGATGCTTCTGGAAAAGAGTATACGTGATGTAATCTTAAAATTTATTGCAAAGTAACAAATTAAAAAAAAACGCTTTCAAGTCGAACACCTTTTCATATGTATTTAATCATAACCAGATGATACTGATCGTTAGAATCTGTAATGATTTCTCTAGTTATTCAAAATCATCAAGTGATAAAAACTTGCGAGTGTTAATAGTATTAAAATCGTGTGTAGTAATAAACTATCCCAATGGGAATGGTGCCATTATCGTATGCATAACCAGTAGAACATTGAATACTTTAACATTCCAATGTCCGTTAATACTGGAATGAATGGACGAGAGTACTAGGTGGAAATTCTTATTATGCCTCATGGTACGTACTAGTATATTAGTTTTGCCACTAAGTGTGGAAGGCATTGAAATAATCATCGTAGAAAGGTTTCAAGGGTATGGTTATGCAGAGAATAAGAGGTTAATCGATTTATGCATGTCTTTTTGTTCGTCCGTTCGTCCGTGTACAAGATAACTGAAAAACACGTTATCCGATTTTATTCCAATTTAGAATGTAAGTTGGTTGTTCCTTAACTGAATTTCGTATTGCATTTCAGAAAATCTACCTTGGTGGAGCGAAGTTATTAAGGCAAAACCAATGTGACCAGAAAGTTTTGTCGCCTTTTTATATGGTTTTTAGGATTTAATTGGACAATTTGTGAAGCAATTTTGTTTAAAATAATTATATTAGTTAACTACATAAATAGACGATAGCATGTTTAATTTCACTAAAGTCGGTCTAAGGAAAGTGAAGAAAGAAATAATCCTAGGAGAAAATAACCCTCTTTCTAAAGTTTTTTTTAATGTACTTTAAAAACTAATACACCGGTTACAATAAAATTTACAGCTTAGACTTATTCTACCTGGGTCTAGGTTAGCTTCAAATTGGAAGAAATTTTGAAAAGAAAAAACAAAGTTATGAAGAAAAAACCTTGAAATATTGTTAGTTTTGACAGTTTTTCTTGCCCATTTTTATTATATGGCATCAAAAAATCGATTTTCTGTTAGTACATGTTTTTCTAAAGAAATTAAAGCCCTTAACAGAAGAACTTGAGAATTTAATCTAGAAAACCATTAAGTTTAAAAGAGAAACAAACGTAGGTTTCACATAACATATGAACTAGTTGAATCAAAAAGTTCTCGGACAAAAATAAAAAAAATGTAGGTTTAGCTTTGAAATTTGTTTTATAGTATAAAGACTCATACAAGCTTGATGAACGTAGTCAAAAGCATTTCCATTTTTTTAAAAGAATATCTGATTATATGTCGTTAATATCGTTTTTATACGATACTAGTACTAGATTACCAATTTCATGTTTGTTTGCTAGATTGAGCTTATCTTATATCGGGTTTAAATTGTAACAATTTTTAGCGTACCAATACTTAATGCATTTAGATTATATTGTAATTTGATGGTTACCCATTTTATAGACTTTCATGCAAAAATTTCGTAGATGAAAAAATCATTATTTGGCAAAAATCCCACTGGTAATATTTTATTAATACAAACAATGTGACATTGTTTACTTTATTGCTTCTCTAAAGTGAATAGTTCGCGGTCTAAATAGTCGCGGTCGATAGAATTTAGTTTAAAATCTATTTAAACATTTATTTGACAAAATACATGTTAAAGAATACTGATGCGAATCTATAATGCTTAAACGAAAATATTGGATTAAATTACGTTGACATACAATTTGTCAGAAGTGACAAAAATTCAAATTTCAATAAATCGAAAATAAAACAGTAAATTCACACTTTACTCTATTCCGCCCTGACAGCTTTGGAATTTTCCTCACAATTTTCTTGAATACTCTACCTCTCAATCGTTTCAAAACCTATTCAACGACGCTCCTGCATTTATCTCGTTTTGGTCCTGCTTTCATTCGACTTCCACTGCGCTTTGCTCCATTTCACTTCTATCATGTCACATCCGTCTGCCTCCCTCAGAATTCGGTGCAAAATTACACCAGATCTGTTTTATGTCCAAATATTTTATCGAATAAAGTCCAGTAGTTTTGCTTCTATCAAGCGTAAAACGAAATATCAAATCATTTTAACATAACTTGAAACATCTAAAGCTGCGATTCCACCAAACGCACAAAATGTTTGAAAAAGAGAAAGAAGTGTTAAACCGTGAATAATAAAAAAAGAGAAACATATTTTCGTGTACTTTGAAAATTACATGTTTCTCCCATTTTAATATTTTGGTTTAACAGTTATGCATTTCTCTTTTACCCCAAGTGAGCAAAAACATTTTGTGCGCTTGGTGGAAACCAAAGTGTAACTATAATAAAGTCTCGAAAGCTAGCGAAGTAGCTCGAAAAAGCACGTGGCAATACGTGGGAAAGAATTGGCAAGAGTGCATATACTTTTCATAGGCAAAATCCATCAGCAAGAGAGAGAATGAAATGTTTTTAAAAAAGTACATGAAAAACTCTTAAAAACCTTATGTTTCTTCTAACATAGTATTTGTGCATTGCATATAAATTTCAACTCGTCCTTCCTTGCTTACATTATATTTCTCTTTCACCCATACGTATAATATGTAGCTATCTATGCCAGCAGTGGATAGAAAATTTTTTTGAAAAAGAGCAGGCAAAATTTGAAAAACGGCGGTACGGTAAGGATAGGAAGTTTCGCGACTTTGTTATAGTTACACTTTGGTGAAAATGCAGCTTAAACTGTCAAAATTTTATTGAAATCGGATCACAGATTTTGCATACACAAATGTTTTTACAAAAAGTTTTGTGAATTAATGCTGCCATTAGTGAATTCTGTTAAAATTTTAGTACAGGAAGAATAGGAATATTTCAAATTCGGCCAGGGGTTGCACAACGAGTGCAATCAGTTCTAGCTTAGGTTCACATAATTTGTATGAATTTGTCAGTTCAGCGGTTTGTTCTGCATCGTACTTACAGTACTTACAACATTTTATCGTTTTTTGACAAACAAATATTGCATTAAATAAATTTCGACCAGCAAAATTTCATGAAAATCAGACTAGCCGTTTAGATTTTATTAACAGTTTAAAGTAGCGGACGGACGGACGGACGGACATGAAGATAATTATTTCCGATGAAACAAATTTTGCACTTTCTACTTTCTATCCCTTCTAGAAAAATAGTTAGGTTTCTGCAAGAATGTCGGGAAAGTATTTTAAGTCTGTTAATATTATTACATTTTATAGAATATCGAATAATTGTTTCCCAACTCATGTTAAATCAAATTTTTCGTACCCAAAAAACTTTTCCATTATCCTTTTTCGAAGTTTAATTTACGAAATCAAATCTTTTGATGTAATTTTCGAATATGTTCTGATTTAAACATTTTATGTTTATATTCTTTTTGGTATTGTATATAATTATCCAAAATTTAAGTATTTAATCAAATGGTAAATATAGGTAAATCAATTTCCGTATTAATATGAAATTATTATAAGTTGATCCTCATTAATATGAGATAAATTTGAGTGGTATTCTTAACAGTTTTACATATAATATAGAATTACCTTCATATATCGAGTTGTTGTGCCAATGTGAACTCGAAATAAATATTTCTATATACTCTACCGAAGCTAATATGGGCATTTTTGTTGTTTTATTTAAACAACCTGTCAGCTATGTGGTTTCTGCTTGTGAAATTCAAGTATATAAGAATTAAATCTGAAATTTCTAATAGAGTAATGGAATAATACTTTTGGATATCAATAAATAATCATGTCTAGATATTATGAAATCTAAACTTGAACCTTCAAAAACGTTAAGAGGTGTGTTGGCGATATTGATTTAAAAATTATTTTCCATATGGGAGAATTTATTGATTGAAAATTATATATATTTTTTTTTTCTTTCAAATTTTTTATTAAAATTTTATGATAATAATTGTTTGTTTGTACAGAATTTGAAATGAATTCGAAAATGATTAAACCTCAAATTGTCATGAAATCTATCTAGTAATTTGATATCGTTTTGTTTTAATAAATTACAAGTTTAATTAAGTAAAAAAAAATTCATATTGAATAAAGATGAAAGAGTACCGAAAAACAGGGTATATTGCAGTTCTATGTACATTAAACACTAATAATATTGATATTATATTGGACTAACTAGCCCTGGCACCCTCACAAACAATCAGATACGAACCTCCTGTTGGTTATCACCAGAGCTAGCTGCCCCCTCTTCTTTTAGAGGCAGAACTTACCTGCGATCCTGAGTATATATATGAGATGGGTTTTTATCTTATGTCATATAACCGAACAGGATCTTTTCTTTCTATAATATTAATAAATTTAAATCTTTCTATAATATTTTCAATGAATTTTTGTTATGTCTTTCTTATGCCTAATTCACACAGTCAGAACATAAATCTAATTTAAGTTAAAATAGATTTTTAATTTAAGTTCTACTTAAGCTTTCTACCGTAACACAAAACTTTATTGATAATACAACAATATTACATATTGTGAATTTTTTACGTAAATTACACCGAAAAAAATATGACCGGGAATGGATGATGAATAATTATTTGTTTCTCAGCCTACTACTAATTTTGATTCAACCAACTAACTGTCGTTAATAAGTCCATAAATCCGCAAATCGGCCAAAATAAAAGATTGGTTGATTTGCATCAATACATTCTTGCGTTTTTTTGGGAATTCTATCGGCCACTAATCCATTTTCTCAAAAACACGATTTTTTAAATCTACTTGTATGTTCTTATAACTTCTAATTTTCTAATTTTGGTAGCACTGAAATTATTTGATAGTATTGCAGTCGTCTTTTTTGAGTTTAAAACATTTTAAAATTCTTTTTTACGCAAATATTAAGATTAAAAGAAATAATATTTTGTGAAACGGCTATTTGAAGTATTTTTTTAACCAAATTAAACAAAATAAAATAAAAATAATATAATAGTAAAAAAAACTGACCAAAATCAGGTACGATTTAAATGTCAAGCCAATTTTCTGTCAATTTCAGAAACTGCAGTATCACATTAAAGTTTTGATTTGCGCCATTTTACATCTGGTAGACAGATATTAATAGTAAATAAGTGTAGTTAAATTAGACCCCTGGCTTATTCAGGCCCGGATAAAATTTATTGTAAACGTGATTATTTTTCCAAAAAAACATCTTGAAAATTAGTTATTTGTTATTTTCATTGGTTGAAACAGCTAGTTGTAATTAGTTGATTATTGAATCTATAAAAATACTGAAACACTTAAATTTAAAAGCATGTTTCGTATATATTTATTGCATTTGATTGACTGTGGTTTCTATTTCTAAAATGAACATGAAACCTACAGTAACTGAAAATGGGCCTATAACTGATTTTTTGACAGAAAAACTATCAAAACTAGCAATATTTTAAGGTTTTTCTTCATAACTTTGGTTTACATTTTCAAAATTTACTTTAATTTGCCAGTAAGATAGAACCTTATCAACATAAATCTAATCTGCAAATTCTATTCAAATCGGTGTATCAGTTTTTAATGTACATAAAAAAAACTGTGTGAACAGGCATTTTTTCTCCTAGGACTATTTCATTCTCCAGTTTCCTTAAACCGATTTTACTGAAATTTAACATGCTATCGTCTATTTATGTAATAAAAGAATATAAATAATTTAAACAAAATTGCTTCATAAATTGTCCAATTAAATCCAAAATACCATTTAAAAAGACGGCAAAACTTTCTAGTCACCCTAGTTTTTGCCTAATAACTTCGCTCCCCCTAAGTCGATTTTGTTGAATTGCAGTAACAAATCCAGTTAAGCAATAGCCAGCTCATATTCTAAAGTTCAATAAAATCAGTTAACGCGCTTTTGAGTTATCTTGTACACGGACGCACGGACAGATGGACGGAGATGTATAAATCGATATAACTTTTGATTCCCTACACAACTCTGCCCTCGAAATCTTTCTACGATGATATATGATATATAGTGATATATTAGTGACAAAACTAATATGCCCTCTATTAAGCTAAGATCACACACAGCAGAGGTGTTCACACATAGCATGCAGCTTTTATTGCTTGCAACTTCCTTGGAGTTTTTTCGTGTATGTATGTGTTAAAAATTGACGTCTTGTTTTGATTTTAGCATTTAATTAATGCAATAAAATATGTTTTATGATGAAAAAGAACAAGCTGTTGCCCGTTTAGTACTTCTTTTGTTGAGAAAAGAAAGACGACGGCGTCAAAAAAGTAAAAGAAAATGCTAGGTAAAAAATGGATAAAAGAACGTGAACAGTACGGATTTGTGCATAATTTATTATGCGAATTACGTGTTATTTTTTAAACATTTTTTGTAAATATCAGCATCTGATTTTGATTATCTTTTCGAAAAACTGAAACCCATAATAAAAAAAAGGATATTCTCATGTGAATTTCACTACATTTTAAAAACTTATCAGAAACAATAACACTGAACTGTCAAAAAACTTGCATGCAGCATGCAGCAAAAGTTTCAACCATTTTAATATTTTTTGTTGCAACTTTGTTTTTTGCTATTCACACGTTGAAACTTTCCAGGTTGCACGCAATAAAAGAATCTAGTCATGCAGCAAAAAAGAAACAGAACTTTTTGTGTTGCAATGCTGTTCACACTATGCAGCACTCTAGTTTCGCATCTTTTTATGCTGCATTGCAACAAAAGTTGCAGTGTGTGATCTTAGCTTTAGTACTTGCCTACTTTTAGTTTTGAAAGCCTTTTTTGATAGTTAAAAAATTTAACTTATTGAATTAGCTAGTAATTTAGTCAAATTGGTTTAAATATATTAAAATTATTAATTTGGTTAGTCGTAAAAACTTGCAAAGCAGATATTTGCACAAAACTACACTTAAAACTGTATCGACTAATTGTGATTAGTTGGTTTTTCTAATATATTTCTTTCAGTGTAGGGAATTGTAAAAAACTTTTTGAGAATATGAAAATCAGAAGTTTTTTTCGTAATTATTTCTTTAAAAATTAATTAAAAACTTTTGTAAAGATTAGAATATAGAGGAGCTTTTTCAAGTTAAATTAAATACCTCTAAAATTAATACAAAAATTCCATAATATTTTGATTATCACAATTAGTTAAGAAAATTTAAGTTTTTAACTGAACTTAAGCTCCTTACTGTGAAATTGAGCATTAGAAATTTTAAAATTTGACCTATTTTTTTATTCTGTTCTTGTTTTCATTAAATTTATATTGTATTGATTTTAGTCAAAAATTAGGTTTACAAAATATCTAATAGGAAAATCTAATTCTGTAATGAAAATCGAAACGAATGAATATGGTTTTTTGTAAATTGATAATTAGTACCTTTTTCAAATATCTAATTAGAAACATAGAGAAGAAAATTCTATAAGAAAAATTGAATTTATAATTTTGATTCTAGAATATTGTTTTCTTTTAGACAACCTCCATAAATTTACATAAAAATTTAATGAAATTTGTTAGAAAATTACATTTTTGTTAAAAGGCGCGCAGGTTTCCCTAATTTTAAAGTTATTTATATTGGTTATTGTATTGAATTTTATTATATTTTATTATTAATCGGTTCCATTCACGAGTCAAATATTTTTCTAAATCGGCCAAAGTTTTGAGCTTTTTGTTTGCAAGCCGCTGCTTGTAAAATTCCTCAAGTAGAAAAATCCAACAGATTCAGATCTGGTGAATACGGTGGCCACTTTTGCGTCGAAATCGTTTTGTAACTATTATTGATTTTATAGTGCTTTGTGTAGTACCTGTGCTGCACCTTGTTTTCTTGTGACTCTCAAATGCTCAGAATTATAATCGGAACATCTCTTTAACCAAACACGACTGTTTTGTTTGTTGAGAAATTTTTCAATGCAGAATGTTTTCTCATCCGAAAATACCAACTTTGGTAAATCACCACGAGCGAGCGTACGAAGTAATTCTCTTGATCTTTCGAATCGAACTTTTTTTTGAGCATTAGTTAGTTCTTGATACTTTCCTTTTTTCAGAGCCTTTACCTTTAGCTTATATTTCACGATTCACCGAACACTTCTATCGCTTATGTTGAATTAATTTGCTATTGTTGCCGAACTCCATTCTGGATTACGATACAACCGATTATGCATTTTGTTTACGTTTTCTCGAATAGTTGCAGTGCATCGCCTGCCTCCACCATAAAGGTACTTTATGCTCCCAGTCGTCGAATCATTTAGTGGTACGATATACAAACTTTTAACTCAAAGTCATGTGATTTAACTATCTCCGAATTTCGATGTTTGATTTTCCAATCAAATGAAACACAACAATTGCATTTCAGTTAAGGTCCACTCAATTGCCGGACCTTGCATATACCGGTAAGTTCTGAATTCAATGCAAATCTGCTACGCCTGAATTATTTCTTCAAGTTTGGAATCAGGTGATAGTCATTCGGACATTAATCTGGAGAATACGGTGATGGGCAACTGATTTGTAGTGTAATTCATTCAATTTTATCATTATTTTAAAGACACACTTATGTAATATATTCAAAATAAATTCATATGAGATGGCCCCAATATCAGCTATTCAACGTTCTTCCACTTTTCGTCAATTGGCCTACGTAAATGCTATTTCATTTACACGGCTAGTTTCAAATTAAGTTGAGATCGTCTTGAAACTCAATCGAGGTTTTTTAGTTTTACCAGATTGAAAGATTAACATGGAATCGACTTAAAATCAGCTTCAAATTGAGAGACGGTTGTAAACAAATTTTTATTTTTTTAGTTTAATACTAAAAAAAAGTTATTCACTTTGAATGACTGTCAAAACTAAACTAATTGGTAAATCGACGTAGCATTTTACACGTGTTTATATACTACCTTGATCAAAAACAAAACGGAATAACCACCGTGTGGCGCTCCCATCGTTCCGATTTGAGTTGTGTTTTTGTTAAATTGGTACATCTGTTATTGGTATGCCCTCTAAATCTTAGCGTTATAGCTTGACATTTGCAAAAGTTACGTAGCCAAGAGTACATCTATCTCTGTGTGTGTTGGCGATTTTTTACAATTTTATGCAAAGAAGAGACCGTGTTGACGTCGCAAAAGACATGATTTGCGAGGCTGAATCCGATCCCACATTCATCAAAAGGATCATTACTGGAGACGAGACGTGGGTTTATGAGTACGACACACAATCCAGACATCAGGCAAGTGAATGGCGTTCACCAAATGAGCCGAGACCAAAAAAGCACGTCGTTTTCAGTCAACAAAGAAGGCAATGCTCACGGTTTTCATGGATTACAACGGTGTAGTGCATCATGAATTTTTGCCAGAAGTCCAGACAGTAAACAAAGATTATTATTTGGGCGTTATGAGACGTTTGCGTTAAGCAATTCGCCGAAAGAGACCAGAATTGTGAGCAGAAAACTCGTGGATTTTGCACCATGATAACGCACCGTCGCACAGTGCCATCATTATTCGTAATTTTTTGACGAAGAATACAACAAATACCATCCAACAGCCACCGAATTCACCTGATTTGCCTCCCTGCGACTTCTTTCTGTCCAATCGAGTTAAAAAACCATTACGGGGAACGCGTTTCAGCAGCCGAGAGGAAGTAATGGAAAAGTCGCCAACACACACAGAGATAGATGTACTCTTGGCTACGTAACTTTTGCAAATGTCAAGCTATAACGCTAAGATTTAGAGAGAATATCAATAACAGATGTACCAATTTAACAAAAAAAAAAACAGAACTCAAATCGGAACGGGAAGGGGAGCGCCACACGGTGGTTATTCCGTTTTGTTTTTGATCAAGGTAGTATAGCATAGTATACAGTAGTACCATATTTCAAAATATAAAATAGTAACACATCAGCGACATCTGTAATATTACAAAATCGAGATATTTTTGATACACCTTGTATTTAAAATATAGGTTATTAGACTCCAGACATCAAGCCCTCTTCTCAAAAATTTCTAGAAATTGTGTTTGTTTTAAATAATATTTTATAAGCATTATCTCTTGCTGCTATATTATTTTAATATATAGTAAAATTCGACCCGCAACACAATATTAAAAAAGATAATTTTCCAAAATTAAAAATCAACTCCATAAATAAATAGTGCTGGTTGAAAATATCTCCAAAAATAATAATAATAAAATATAAGAGAAAGTATTTAAATTTCATAATTTAATGATGTCATGAATGAAATACGAGTACGTAATTTTATTGATTCAATTATTCAACATTTTCAAGTAAATATTAACAAAATAAAACTTTGTAAATATAATTCGTATCAAAAACTTTGAGTTATTCAAATTATTTTGTTTAATTTAATCTAGAAAATCATGAAAATACACTTGCCAAAATTCCCATCAATCCACAGAAAAAAAAAAATGAAAATAAACGAAATCAATAAAGAATTTGTAATCACTAGTTTCATTATTATATTCGAATACTCTATATTGTACGTATATACAGTGAATTCCCTGTAAAATTGGACAACCTTTAGGAGGAGACACAGAATTTGATTTATTTTCGACCTGCAAAATATGAAGGGTGTCCCACAATTCACGAAAGTTTTGAATTTTTGCGCCATTAGTGTGATAAAGTGTTGCGAACGGAAAAAGGAGAGAACTTCACAGCTGACAGGGCAAGGTTATTAAAAGTGGAGCTATACACGTGAGAAAACAACGCGCTTTCATTGTTAAATATTTTATTCATTCCAGCTTCTTTTTAATGTGTCATATACCACTATGCTCAAAAAGTAAGGTGAATTTTGTTTTAAAATTAACAATTTTTATTTATTCCTCCAAATCGATTTCGTCCCCCTCAAAATAATCCCCCCAGCTACAATACACTTATGCCAACGTTTTTTCCAATCTCTGAAGCATGCTAAAAAGTCGTCCTCAGGTATAGCCTTCAATGCGCGTAGCGATTCACGTTTGATCTCTTCAATCGACTCAAAACGATTTCCCCGGAGTGGTCTCTTGAGCTTTGGGAACAGCCAAAAGTCACACGGTGCTAAATCAGGCGAACATGGTGGTTGTGGAGCGACATGAGTGGAGTTTTTGGCGAAAAACTCACGCTCTTTTTCGAAAAAATTGAGAAATTTTGGCACCAAACGTGATTTCACTCTTCTGAGGTACTAATGATCCTTCAAAATTGCTTGCACTGATCCAATTGATATTGCAAGGATGTGGCCAAAGTCTCGAATTGTTAATCGACGATTTTCGAGCACCAATTCTTTGATTTTCTTGATGTGTTGCTCATCAATTGACGTCGATGGTCGTCCAAAGCGTTCCAAGTCATCAACACGTTCTCTGCCTTCTTTAAAGTCTTTGTACCACTTGTAAACATTTTTCTGTGACATAGTCTCGTCACCGAAGGCCTTTTGTAACATTCGATACATTTTAGCGGCGGAAATTTCATTCCGCAAGCAAAATTTAATAGCACTTCTTTGCTCAACAAAATTCGACATCGTAAAAATCGCCAAATTCACTTTTCTTTGTTTCCAAAACCAAGCGTAAACTAAAAACTAATGATGATATTGACATGTAATTTGTCACAGATGTCACTAACAGTCCTACCAACTTGAAAAAAAATTCACTTGTCCGATTTGGTTAACCTCATTGTTGAAGATTTTTTTGAGAATCGAGCTGCCCTGACTGTAATTCAAGTCTCTAAATAAAAAAGAAATATTATTTTCACTAGGAGTTCTCTACCCTAAATTGGCACTAGATCATCTAGTTAGATGGAGTACTAGAAACATAGTTAAAACTATCTACCTCAAATTTAACTAGATTTCCTAGCGGCTACAATACGGTCCCTCCATCTAGCTGGTTTTAATTGGAATTTAGTTTTGGTTTAGAGAGTAAGTTTGGACGTTGAATGCAACTAGATTGATACAATTTTAAGACTCCATCAGCATTGTATAGTTTAGTTGAAAGTCAATGAAAGAGTCGTAAATATGTTTGATCTCTTTTATATGATAGACACGCATATAGTATTTATACTACGGTATTAACACTATAGTATAGTTGTTACCATTTCAATATCAATATTATATTTCATTCTTGAAATGGTATAAAGTGACACATATGTAATATACTATATAGTATTTTTAAATCATGGTATCTATACAATATGTGTGTCTAATATTTGTCGATAAAGCCTGTTAATCGTTTTGGAATTTGAATAGTGCAAAATGTTAAGCACACTATAATCACTTGGCTTTTGTATGGCGATTAGTTCAAGTTTAAAAATGAGTCATTCATAAACGTCTTCACAATTTGTGTTGAAATTGGTGTTCTCAATAAAGTTAGAATACCCAATTTTTCACACTATTTAGAAAATTGTTTTTAAAGTACATATTTACTTCTAAAACAATGCAATTTTCTGCCTGAAAATTAGTGACAATTTAGACTTAAAAATACCATTCTTTCATACATAATTTCATTTTTGTTATAATGATTATAAGTTAAGTTAAGTTAAGTTAAGTTAAGCCTAATTTGCTAACCGAGGCATAAACACACGTCGTAAGTGAGACAGATGTTTGTTTATACAAATGTCAGTCAGCGTAGGGAGTACGGCAAATATTGAGCTCGATGTAAATTGGGCTTTACAGGCAAACAGTTTTAAACCTAGTTTAACAAATAGTATTTATGAACTAAATTAGGAATGCAAATTAAGTCGATGTGTCTCAGTTTAACCATTCATTCACTGTTCATTCTATTTCTATTTTCTATTGAACTCTATTACAGTTTTATTTTTAATATCACTTTCAATTAGGCTAAATTTAATTTGTTTAATATTCGAATTATTTGACATAAAATAGGGTTTTCCACTATCAAATGATTTTCATGAACGAAATTTTTTTTTCATTTTAAAATTTATATTTTTAGAAAGAAAAATCTATAACAATCAAATTTATCAAAAATAATTTTTCACTTCAATTAATTTCCTTCCGGTTCTACTATAATAGGTCTGTTTTTTTGCCATACCCTACACCGGAGCAGGGTAATTGGCAAATAAAACGAGGAGGAGTAGGAGAAAGTTTTAATTCAAATGTTTGTAGCGCTGCTTAGCAACCATATTGAAACTAAATGAGAAACTTTTATCTAATACACTTTTTATGGTAGAAAACTGAACTAATTTCTGTGTAATAGTTACACCTGGTCTGAAAGTAGTGTAGGATTTGCACTTTTGTTGTTTTTGTTTTCAATGTAAAAATTTGCTATACCCCAGAGCAAGTGGCAAATAAAACAGACCTAATATAAATGTTTGGATCGTTTTAGAGATTAATTAAAAATCAATCAAAATAATATAAAAAAAATTCATGAATTTGATTTGTGAAAAATGGAAAAGAAAATTCTTTTCAAAAGTAACAAAATCTAATAATAGTTGTGTGAAAATGACCCTCAAAAAACTTTATCCATGACTTTGTTCACCTTAAAGTTGATTGTTAAAGAAATTTTCATATCCCTATCAAAAGAGAAGAAAAAAAAAGAGGAAAACGTACTATAGTAAAACAAACATGATTACTATAATTTTGATGGTATCACGTAATAGTAGAGGCAGACATAGGGTATTCATATCTTAGTATCGATACTACAGTATAGCCTTGTACCATGGTATAAAAGGGGGTTGGCACACAACAAACATAGTATTTGTCTGACATTTGAAATTCTGCCATTTTAGGGAGAATATGGGAATTTCTTTTCGCTCCTCTTAAATCCTCTATATGATTCCTACAAATATCTATAAATTTTGAGGTTTCATCCACCGATAAAATGTTGGGTTTTTTCTTTACTTTTTCCATTTTTTTAAAATAATATTTTCAAAAAAAAAAAAGTGTAAACATGTGTCAATTGCTCAGCTTACCTACAAAATTCCATTCGCTATTTTCCGCTTCAATAAAAAGGCGCGACAATCACTAAAGAATAGATTACGGTGGCCGAAAAAATTAAGTAAAAAAGGGAATACCACGTACTTTTTCGAATTTAAATACTAGATTTATGCTACGTAGTTGAAATGAGATTTAGCTAGTATTCCACGACACACATATGGTATACGACATGGTATCCTTAAACTATGGTATGAATACCCTATGTCTGCATCTACTATTAGGTGTAACGTGCACCCAAGTAAAGAAAAAAACGAAACAAAACCTAATCAAGGATTTTTTTGACTTTTTTTAATCAGAGATTTTTTTTCGGTTAATACTAGAGGCAGACATAGGGTATTCATACCTTAATATCGATACTACAGTATAGCCTTGTACCATGGTATGAAAAGGGGTTGGCACACATCAAACATAGTATTTGTCTGACATTTGAAATTTTGCCATTTCAGCGAGAATATGGGAATTTCTTTTCGCTCCTCTTAAATCCTCTATATAATTCCTACAAACATCTATAAATTTTGAAGTTTCATTAACTCATAAAATTTTGTCTATTTAATTACTTTTTCCATTTTTTAAAATAAAATTTTCAAAAAACAAAGTGTAAACATGTGTCAATTGCTCAGCTTTCCTACAAAATTCCATTCGCTATTTTCCGCTTCTATAAAAAGGCGTGACAATCACTAAAGAATAGATTACGGTGGCCGAAAAAATTAAGTAAAAAAGGAAATACCACGTACTTTTTCGAATTTAAATACCAGATTTATGCTACGTAGTTGAAATGGTATTCAGCTAGTATTCGACGACACACATATGGTATACCACATGGTATCCTTAAACTATGGTATGAATACCCTATGTGTGCCTCTAGTATAAGGTACATACTATATTTATATTATAAATTTTCAAAAAAAAAAAGAATTTCCCCAATAAAATTGCTCTCTTGTAAATACGGAATACGCATGATTTTTATTGAACTCCGAAAAATTTTCAGTGGAAATTCATTCCTGGAGAAAAATTTTTCTTTCGATTCCCCTAAAAATATATAAGAACTGAGTGTCGTTCGAAAATATAAAATTTTCCTCAATGAAATCAGTTTTCTTACCCCAAATAAGATATACGAACTGATAATTTTTTTCTTGTAGTGTAATTCTACCACCCAAATAAAACAACAACAATCACAATAGCCACCCACGAGTTTGGGTGGCTTTATATATGAAATCGAAATGGTATATATTTTTGGTAGTACAACAAAATTTTCATTGAAGAAGAAAAAAAAAAAAAATTGGAAAACAGAAGACAAGAAAACTGTTCTCTTTAAGTGTTATAACATCACCAGTCGAAACAGTTGATTACTGAACGTCGTACTAAAGGGATGTTCCAATCAAGGGAATTTTTATATTATAATATTTAACAGAATATATTTATATATATATATAAATACTTTTTAATCCTTCCGAGTGTGTAGAGTTTGTGACGGTTTTTTTTAATTATATCAATTGTTTTCTTGTTTCTTTTTTTTTTTAAGAAAATCTGTTCAGTGTTAAATTAAAATTAATAGATTAAAAATTTAGTTTTAAAAATTCTTGTACTTTATTTGTATTGTGTTCGATGTGTTAAGAAAAGTTAAGAAGTTAAGAAGTTAAGTGTTTAGTTTTCTTTTCGTTAAGTGTTTTTTTAAATTGTTTTAATGAAATGATTTTAAATATTTAAAATTAACTGTGTGTATTTTTAATACGTATTTTCTTTTTTCTGTTCTTTTTTTTTGCAATGAAAATGTATGTGAATTTTTATTGGTTTTAATTTAAGGCATATGGCTGTACAAATGTGTAAATAAAAGTGTTGAAATTTTCCATCAAGAAAAAAAAAGGATATATATTGTTTTAATTTAATTTCTTTTTTGTGAAAGTTTAAAAGTTTACAAAAAAAAAAAAAATTAGTAACGAAAACTTAAATTTTCTAGTGGATTAATTATTATAAAATATTCTAAAGGCAAGTTTTTAAAACTAATTAAATAAAGAAAAGAAATTCATTCTAATCTCAATTAAATCTGAAACTAAACTTTAATCGAAATTGATCTATTATTGTGGTTGGTCATCAATTATTTAAAAAAAAAGGGAACAAGTCAGTTAATTCCAAACTTTTTCGAAACACTTAAATTTAACCTTCGAAAAGTTTTGATATAGGTTTGTTTCACAGAAAAAGAAAAAAAACTCCAAAATAGACTTATTTTTAAATATTGATAGCATTTGTTTTCTGATCGGAAAATGCGATTAGATTAGGATCCACCAAAAAAATAAAGAGTGGTTCCTTGTTACTTTCTTAAATCTTCATAAGGTATAATAAGAAAGTATTGTAATCGTCCAATCGACGGAATCTTAATTGACTATTTTCTTAAAATGTCTGTAATCATTTTGGTCTACAGACACGATAACTTGAGAAGACCCCATTTAATTTTATTAAAATTTGGTTTAAAGCTAGGCTGTATCACAAAGAAAGAAAACAGAATGCTCAAATTTCATTCTCATTTGGCATAGATTTTAAGTCTGCAAACCAGATATTACGTTATTAGTGTTTGTAAAAAAAATTCTTTGTGATATCAAAATAAATGCATTTGTAGTAGTTTTTATAAAGACTGCAATTGTATCAAGAATTTATATACAAAGAATTCTATACTTATCTTCTCTGTGGCTGTGTTAAGGAAATTACATGATTAGATTTTGAGCAGATATGCCTAATATAATAAAAAGAATGAAAACTCTAGACTTATATCATTGATTTAAACAAAATTTGGTACAAATATATTCTGGACTAAAAGGTAAAACTGGCTGGATTTCCATCGAAAATGCTAAGCCTAAAGTAGGTAATTTTGTACGTAAATGTGACCATTATTTCGATTATTCACAAGGTGAATGATATTACAGAAACAATTGTTTAAATTTACAGCGGAAATTCCGGGAGTATAGTAAAGCTGTTTTACGCTTCTGTGGCCATTTTTTTAATGCACGTCAACTTCAGAATGACTTACTCAATTTTATTCAAATTTGGTACAAGGTTAGGTTACAATGAGATAATTCAATCTTGTCTAACATTCTTAAGATTTTTATAAACATTTCACCTTTCTTAATCATCCCTTCTACTATTTCCCAATATATATTATTTTGTATTTTGCCCTGAGGGAAGTCAAGGCTATTCACAGGTTGTAGTGTGCTAAAAAGTTTTAAATTCCAGAAGATATTTATTTTTGCAAAGTTTTTGAAATCGAAAAAATAGTATCCCAAATAAATTTTCAAGTTTTCAATTTAGATATTTCTTTTTAAAGAAAAAGTTAATTTTCTAAGTTTTAGTTATTTATTTTCAGTATTTTTTTTTTTTGTATTCCTAACTATTTCAGATACATTTTCTATTACTTTTCTGATGCCTAGTTTTTGAAATCCTTTTTCCATTTTTTTGTATAGAAAATTCGGACAAAATAGAAGAATGTCAAAAAGTTTTTTAGCACGACTTGTGTTTTTCTTTCTTTTTTTCCAGATTCTGTGATTTGTTTTCCCTGAAGTAATTTTTTTCTTTCTTTGGTTTTAATGGATTCTCGACGACGGAAAATATCTAGGCCAACTTTATGAAGGCATAGTAAAAATGAAGAAGAAACAAAAAGGATAACTAGATGAAAATTAGAATGGACAAAACCTAAGCTAAAATTTTGGTTTTTCTTTTACAGATTTTCATAGAATGAATGAAATTTTCTTGTTTATCTAATTCTATTGTGGACAAACAGATTGAATTCAATTTGAAGTTTTATTTGGAGTTTTTCTGAATACGTAGTTTCTTTTTCTTTCGAATTTTATATGGGCTTTTCCTGACAGAAAGACATTCTTTGACATTATTATAAATGAAAATTTTCTTATTATGAACTTTTTTTCTGATATTTATTTTATGAATGTGAATGAGTGAAATTCCTATTCTATAATAATAATTTTTTTAAGCATGACTATGTTTAACTATTTTTCATACTAGTAGGTAGTGGATTTTATCACAGCATAATCCAAAGAGTATTATTTATGTAAATTCTAATACTTGTTTTATAAGTATTGTAAGAAAAGTAAAACCTTAAGAAACTAAAAAGTGAAAATATATGAAATCAATACCAGTGATTTAATAGTTTCGATAAGAAAAATAAGAAAAAATGCAGAAAGTTAACATAATTTTAGTTTTCAACTGAAGTCCTTATTCCAAAGTCAATCTAAGTTACCAATAAAAAGTTTGCTTCAATTCTGAACGAAATAAAAGAGTAAATATATATATATTAGTTTTGTCACTATATAGGGTGTCCCAAATAAAAGTGCAAGATTTGATTTGCGTAACTGAAGTTTGTGTATATCTCGGGTATTCTGCATCTTATAAAGACGACCCATACCTCATTCGACGATCAACTTAATAAGGAATTAAATGCCATTCACCGTTTTCAAAAATAGTCCTTTTTAGGACAGGAAACACAAGAATTCTCTGGTATGAAGGTATACGTATATGTCAGGTATTCTGGGTCCTACAGGTATGAATTATACCTCATTCGATAGGGAATTTAGTAATTAATCAAATAAAGAATACTCCGAAAAAAACGCACGATTTGAATTTTGTGGAATTGTCTTTTTCACCAGAGTAGGCGCTCGAAACTTGATAAACTGTCAATAATAATGGCATGCCTTCGTGCACAGTTCCATAACTATTAATAGCAACAATGGTAGATGACAGATGTGAAGATTTCAGTACTGTAAACTTAATGAAACGAAAATAGCACGATATTTAAATCTGGCGCTATTATGGAGACACTCGATATTTGTAACAGACAGAAGGAATCATCGTAGAAACGTATAGGCGTGTATAGAATCAAAAATCATATCGATTTCTACATGTCCGTCCGTCCGTCCGTCCGCATACAAGATAACTTGAAAATGCGTTATCTGATTTTATATTGAATTTATAATGTGCATTAGTTCTTTCTGAACTTGAATTGCTATTGCATTTTAGCTAAATCAGCCGAGGGGTAGGGAAATTATAAAGCAAAAACTAAAATTTAGTCGTTTTTTATTGCATATTCAATTTAATTGCAATATTTGAGAGGGGATTTTGTATAAATTATTTAGATTGTATAAAAGAGCGATAACATTAAATTTCAGTAAAATCGGTCAAACCGATTCAGTATAGTGCTGAAAGAAATTCTTGTCATTGTTTCGTTTAGTTGTTCCCATCTACTTCAAAAACTGGTATGCTGATTTAAATAAAATTTGCAGACTATTTGTATACAATTAGTATCTAAGCTTTCACTAAATTAAAGGAAATTTGTAAAAGAGAAAACAAAGTTTCGAAGAAAAAGCTTTTAAATATTATTCGTTTTGGTTGTTTTCATTTCAGGGTTAATTCATTGAACTACCATGGGCATCAAACATCGTTTCTACGCTGCTTTTAAGTTTCTATTACTTGTAGAGTATTTTCGTTTTTATGCCCTATGGTAGGTACTACCAGAGGATATATTAGTTTTGTCAGTAAGTGTGTAGCACATCGAAATAATCATCGAAGAAAGGTTTCAGGGGTATGGTTGTGTAGGGAATTAAAAGTTATATCGATTTATGCATGTCCGTCTGTCCATGTACATGATAACTTAAAAACACATTATTTGATCTTGAAATTTAGAATGGTGTACTTTAAAAACTAATCCACTGATTTGAATAAAATTTGTAGATTAGATTTTTGCTGTTAGGTTAGTTGAAATATTGAAAAGAGGAAACAAAGTTATGAAGAAAAACCTTGAAATATTGTCAGTTTTGACAGTTTTTCTACCCCATTTTTGCCATAGGGCAGGTGCTTTCCTTCTTTCTTTGATGAAGAAGAAGTTATTGAAAATGAGATAACAATTGTATGTCGCGTGATTAAATCGCTTTTACTTTGTAACAGCTTTTGTAATAAGCATTTTAGTATTAAATGACATTTTCTAAATAACATCTTTTTGGATGTAATTCGCAATAAAAAAATGTTATATAAATAATTTTTCTAAAATTTCTAATTTAACCCTTTCTGATATTTGATTAGATTTTTCCAGGTATATGACATTTTCATTTCGAAATTTTATACATCTAATAATAATATATTGTTATTCCCGTAAGGATTACAAGTATTGATAAAAACCGTAAATAATATACGAGTATATACGGCTTTTAGTAACACACGAATCAATATGTTCTTTATAAAATATGTATAGAGGAAATAAGTCGAATTGTTATCATATTGATGCCAAATTTAGTTTTGAAAACAACTTTTTTTTTCTGCTTCTTAGCTAGGGAAAGCAGCAAAAAAAAAGAAACACGTAAGAAATAAACATCATTTTTACACTTGCCTGAATATATCTATGTTGTTGATCTCTCTAAGGAATTCTCAGTCCTTATATAACTCAACTAACATTGATATTCTACCTTCGAAATGTATGACACTTGTCACATTCATGACGTGCTACCACTTTACCTATGCCTATGTAGGCGAAATTTTTGATGGCAGAAGGTCAAATGGTGTTATGAAAAGAATTCTTTATGGAATACAAAAAAAAGTAGGAAAATAGAAAAGAAAAACAAGAATTTCTCTTTCTTTTTTTTTGAAAATATTCCGGAAATAAAATTATTCATGATATATCCGGATGGAATTGCTTCATATTGAAATGTCAGTAACTAAATATCATTTTCTATTAAAAAGAAAAAAAAAAGAAAACTTTTATTTCTCTTGATTTCTTGAAACTGATAGAAAATAAGTGCAGGAAGGAAAATCCTATATAAGACATTAAATTCGTATTCATACCATTTTTTTGTACTATTTAATAGATCTTTTCCCTTATTTTCTTGGGATTCAGGAATATTGTCATACTTTCAAGAAACACCTTTTCTTTGACTAAGGAAAATATTGAATATTTGTTAAGAAATATGTAAAAAGGGAAAACTGTGATATACAACATATAATTTAAGGCTTTTCAATAGATCGTTTATTAAATCAAAATCATAGAGAATTTCTATGGGAAATAAATTATATAGTGAAGTCGTACTAATGTAATTGAAATGAAAAATATAAATTCAAGGATTGAACTCTCAAAAGGACATAAGAGTCAAGAATATAATTTGTTGGGAATTACAAAAAAAAAAAAACTGTCTAGACCTTCAAGTATAGTACAGCTCTTAACGTATATTAAAAAGGGTAGGTTGCTGATAGACTTACTTATGTGTTACTACACATTACTGGGTTCCTATACTCGAACTCAATCGAGTTTACTAGTATACGGCAATATACAAAATTGATTCGAGTTTTTTTAAAATCGCGATTGTGGTTGCTATAATACGGAAATCACTCAACAGGGTTTAATCAGCCGAAAATGAATTCTTGGCTATGGAAATGTGTGTTTTATATTATTTTTGATCGCACAAATTCAAAATTTTATTTTTTTTATGAATTTGTATTTAGTAATTTTCCGAAAATAATTATTATAAATTCATATTAACCTTAACATTTTTAGTTTAGTTTTGAATTTATTATGGCTATTCCAGTAAAAGCTCTTTCTGGGACCGTCTAAAAAATTTGTACTTCAATTCTTTTTTAAAAAAAATTTTTAATTCAATACAGGAAAATTTTTGCAGGAATCTGGAATTGAAATAATGAGATAAAAACAATGAATTTTTTTTTCCACTAGTTGGATATTAAAAATGCTTTTCTCAGATAAGAACTAAAAACTTCAAGGATTTCACAACCACTAGTGCGACAATTTACACTAAAATAAAACCACAGTCGAGTTATAAATGCCTCTTTCGTATACAAAAGTCTTCCTACGAAAATACCATATATTGAACCGAATCGATTCGTCTTCTAGTAAACTCGATTAAGTTCGAGAATATACCTCCTGAGCTTGTCTTTAAGACTCATTTAAAGTGAACAAATTAATTTTATTCTTCATTCCCATGATATGAAGAAATCAAACATCTTTCACATCTTCTCGTTTTCCCGTTTTCTTCGAAATAAGGTGCATTTCTACTGTTCTGAGTAATTATCGAACAAAAATCTAGTCCCAGGGGAACCATTGAAACTATAATTTAACTTATAATATTCTGTTGCACATTTGGATTAAATTAGGCTATTAGAAAATCTTTTACGTTTTTTAAATATAAAATATTTAATTTTTTTCTGCAGAAATTCGTTTTTCCTTTTTGCTCTAACTTGCAGGTAATCTACTAGGGCCTTATTATAGCATAAAACAATTCTTATTCTTATTCTTTATTCAAATTAATATATTGTTTTTAAATGTACATACATCAAAAATGCTTCATTACCAGGTTTATTTTCGACTTTTTCTTTCATCATTATCCTTGAACCGATTTTAGTAACATTTAACGTATTATCGCCTACTAATATATTCAGCGTATGTAAATAATTTAAACGAAATTACCTCACAAATTTTCCTATTTAATCTGAAAAAACTATAGAAAAAGGATAAAAAACGGATGAGTTCTATTCGGTGTGCTGGAAATCCTGAATTTTGTGTGTGCACGAACCCATTTGAAATCAAAAGTATTTTAATATGCTTTTAAGATGGCTTTCAAACGACTTATATTGAATCACAGAGAAAGGAAACAGAGCTTGTGTGGCTTAACTGCGACACATTTTTAGTCTGTAAAAAAGATATTTCGTTATTAGTGTTTGTAAAAAGGATTCTGTGTGATATAAAAATGCATGCATTTACAGCGTTTTTTACAAATACTAATAATGGACTTTACTATGATTTTTCCTTGAATATGAATATCCGACTTAATTTTCATTAATTTCGTCCAAATTTTGTATTAAAAACTGCGCATATAATTTTAATTTTAAATATCACCTTTTAATTTTTTTTAATAAAAATTTGTTTTGCCGAATAAACTTGAAACTAAAAAGCAATATTAAAACAATTAATTTTAATGATTAAAACCAATAAGAAAATCGGAAGAAAATGTCTGGTTTTGTCTGAAAAGAATTAGTAACAAATCGATTTCATTTAAAATCTCTGATAATAATTTGTTTAAACAAAAAAAGTATTTTATTGACGCAACTGATTTTTAATAATTTTGATACTTTGGATTTAAGAAATCGTATTTCTTTCAATTGAAGGAAATTTTTATAAAATTCTTAATTAATTTTTTCGTTTTGTGAATGAATTTAAAATGAAAATATAAAATTTTTGGTAAATAGTTTATATACAACCTTCGCGTTATCTTTCAGGTAATTTACGGATTCTGTCTGAAGAAATCCGGGGTCTTTGGAGCCGAACCAATTATCCGGCAAAATTTTGATATTTTCATAAGAAGTGAAGCGCTCTCCAGTAAGGGCTGACTTGATCGACCGGAATGAATGGTAATCTGAAGAAGCTATGTCTCGTGAATACGGCAGGTGGGGTAACACTTACCAGTCATACACTTTTAAGTAGTTTTTAACCGGTTGCGCAATACGGAGCATTTGTTGCATTGTAATGTTGAACAATTTATTTTTCTTGTCTTTTCACCCAATTTGGTCATTTTTCATCGACAGCTCGCTAAAATATTTTTGGTTTTCGCGTTTGATTTCGGATTTTAACAAACTTGTTGTGGTGGTTGTCTCGTTTTCGTGTCATTTTCGGTAGTCGTATAGAAAACAATAATATGTATTTGGATTGATTTAGTGTTTCCGTACGTTTGTTTTCCCGAAGGGCTTGACTTCATTCTAGTCCATTCTTTCTCTTTAGTTTTGTATGGAGCGAAGGATTTGGATTCTCTGAGTCAGGATTGCATAAAAATGAAAATAAAATTTTCTTTATTTTAAATAAATAAAAAAAATTAAATTTTAATTTTTCTATCATAATTGAATTTTTGTACGGTAGCATTCATTCCATTTAATACGTGGATCCCTCGCCCCTGATATGTAGATATTTATGTACTTTAAAAGGAATTTTCTATCACGTAAAATTATCGTGATTTACATATGTTACTTGCTTATTATGTACAAAAATTACCTAATGATCATAAATGCCTGAATTTCTCTTCTTTTTTTTTATTCTTAACGGATTTGTATTGTTGAAAATATTTATTTTAAATGCATGGCTCTTAAGCATGGATTGATTGAAATAAATTTATAAGAAAATTTTAGATATGATTAGGTATACTTTCTATTTATTATACAAAAATATTAATATTGTAATAAATCTTTAAATATATATTAACATAAATCTTCTCTATATGAATTTTATATCATATTGAAAAAATAATACAAAATCTTGTTGATCCATCGCAGACAATAAACGAAAAATTGAAAAATATACACGTGAAAAAAGTTTAATCAAAAATACGTTATATCAATATTTAAATCTATTCTGAATATAAATATACTAACACTCTCAGTCATATTCGTACAACACAAGATTTTATAGACTAGGTAGGCTGTTATTAGGTGTATTTTTTTGATAAAAATAAGGACGGTTACCATACATTTTATACCACCTTATTTAAGCAATGGGGGCTAAATATAAATAGAGTTCTTTCGTACTACATTGAAAATATAGATGGCACTAATCGAAACTTCTGTTTTTCTTATTGCAGGAAAAACAATGAAGAGGAAATTTGTTCGAATTTTGAATTAACCCACATTTTGGCCATTATTTTCTATTATTTTTATTGTTTTTAGATGTATTTTTTTAAAGTAATACTTCAAATGGCCCTCTCGCAAGATATTTTTGTTTTAATTACCCTAGTATTCTTGGAACGATTTTACTAAAATTTAACGTATTGTCGCTTATTTATATAACCAATGTATGTTAATGCAATAATTTGAACAAAATTCCTCCTCAAATTTTCAAATTAAATCCGGAATACGGTAAAAAAGCGATTAAACTTTTTGGTCATCCTCGTTTTTGGTTTATAACTTCGGTCTCTCTTGGCCGATTTTGCTGAAATTCAATACCGAATCGAGTTAAGGAAGAATAAACTTACGTTTTAAATTTCATCTAAATCAGATAACGTGTTTTTGATTTATCTTGTATACGGACGGACAGACGAACTGACATGCAGAGATTGTTGTATACCCTTGAAATCTTTTTACGATGATTACCACATTTCTATGCATTACAAATGCAATGACAAAACTAACATATCCTCTGGTAGTAGCTACTGTAGGGTATAAACACACCTAATATGTTAGTCGAAGGCAAACATTGCAAATGGTGAAAGGCCTCAATTCTCAATCATTAAACCAAATATCTAAGAAATGAAGATAAATTTCAAAGAAATTGGTGGATAAATATGACTGAGAGTTACTATATATAACAAAATGTTAAAAAGAACAGTACTAATCTGTTTATATACCATGAATAAAAAACCGATATATACACACCTCCAAGGGATTCAAGGAAACAATCTAGCATATGAGTTGCTGTAAGGCGCAATTCTAATATCAAACAATTTCTTATGTAGAAAGAAATGTTATACAGCCGTTACCATAAGAAAATTTTTATTTTTTATTTTTTTAAACGCCTGAAAACTCCTAAAGAAGCCAATTCGTTTTATATGAAATAAAAAAGAAAAAATTCCGGAAAATATTTTGTATCACATTTTCCATTTTCATTTTTTTTAAAAAAGATATTCGCAATTTAGGCAAGCAATAAAACGTATCATACCCTTCAACCATTTCTTTCATTATTTTCATTTTCATCATTCACCAACAAGTGAATAAACATTTTTCACTCATTTCTAGATTTCACTTTTTTATGTAAGTATAGAGATCTATATTACATAGAACATCTTTATTTGCATCTTGAAGATATTTCAATATCGTCAATTTTTCTTCAGTTTGATTGATGTAAACATTGCAAAAATTTCCAAGAAAATGTTTACCACAAAAGCCAAATAAATATACAAAGTTTGGTTGCGGTGTGTGCGTTCTAAATCGAAGAAAATTGTTCTTGGATATAAGCAAATTTCAAAAATCTTAAATGGAAATCATTTTATACCAATATACAAATTGTGGATAAATTTATTTGAATTTTGTGGACTATTTTATTATTTACGTTTTATTAACTTCCTAAATAATGGTAATTTTCATGGCAATTGTTTTCATAGAAATTAATAAAATAGAAATATTTCGAATATTTTATGATGTTATTAACATTTTTTGTGTAACATAATGAATATTACGTACAATTTTTAAGTCAATAAATAAACGGAATATAAAAGTAGAAATATTGCACAACCTGCTTGGATTTTAATTCTGTTCGCGCTAAGCTACGCTTTAAAAAATATGATTTGTTCTGATAAACTGTGGTCACAGTATAATATACAGTAATAAAACTTTAAGAAAAACTTAACCCTGAACATGCTTATTTTTACTATTATACAACATTTTGTTGCCGCTCTGATTTTAATTTACAAAACATGTGGTTTTTCTCAGAAAAATTCAAACTCTCTTCTATTTAACTATCTATAGCGTGATTCATTTTTTACTTTTTTTTTTAAATAAAAATAAAACAGTTAGAATTGAATGCAAATATCAAATCTTTATTATCAACTTTAAGCACATAGTATGGCAATTAATGTTTGAAAATAATTTCCTTCAAATGTTGGCTGGCACTACGTTTCAGCTCGGCCAGTCTGGCGGTCCAATTCTCATGAATGACACGTGTAATGTTCGCTTCCAATGCTTCAATTGTCACTGGTTTATCGGCAAAGACTTTTGACTTTACATAGCCCCAAAGAAAAAAGTCCAAAGGTGTGATATCGCACGATCTTGGTGGCCAATTCACTGGGCCAAAACTTGAAATTAATTGCTCACCGAAATGATTTTGCAATAAATCCATTGTAACACGGGCTGTATGGCTCGTAGCACCGTCTTGTTGAAACCAAATATTGTCGAGACCACGGGCTTCAATTTCAGGTACCAAAAAGTCCGTTATCGTGGCACGATAGCTCTCTCCATTGACGGTAACGTGGCCGCCGGCCGCATTTTTGAAGAAATACGGACCGATGATGCCCCCGGCCCATAAACCACACCTAACTGTTGTTTTCAATGGATGTAATTGTAGCTCCTGAAACTCTTGTGGATGCTCATCGTCCCAAATACGGCAATTTTGCTTATTAACGTAACCATTAAGCCGGTCGTAAAATGGATGAAGTGCACGAAAAACATTTTTCACAGAACGCCCATTTTCGTAATACAATTGAACGATTTGTAAAAGTTGCTCAGATGTAAGTTTTGACATGATGAATTGCCATACAATACTGAACAAAAATGACAAATCAGAATGACACTAGTCACCCGTGATCTGTCAAAAAAACCCTATTGATAAAAAAAGGAAGGTTTGAATCACACGGTATAATTTTTTGTACATATCCTAATATTGTAAATTATATTTTCTAAGTAAATCACTTATTTCACAATTTTTATAGCATTATATTACCTGTGACCACTTTATTTTTACCCGCTATTTTCAATAATTGAAATTAATTCGAAATTTAATAAAAAAATTAAACAAAACGAAATTTCTAAATGTTTCTAACGTTTTCTTGACATGAAAATTCATATAATTGTTTTTCAATATATTATATTTTTCCACAACTAAGAAACTCGAAAGGCCTAAAATGTCTTTAAGTTCTCTAATGTAATCTACAACAGAATGACGTTTGAAATATATATGTTAAATGTCAAGATTTTTTTATTTCCCGAATTGTTCCATTCACATTTATGTGTTCCTTGACAGTTTTTTTCCCATAAGGTATCAAAATCGGTTATAAGCTGATTTTCAGTTACTATATGTTTTGTTCTCAAAATGTTTAATTTGTAATTTTCAATGTAATTCTTATTTGTGGTGGGTTCACAAATAACTCCTTTTCCAAATCTCTTCGATACAATCACTTTCGAAGTTTGACTTCAACGGTTTTTTTTGTTCCAGCGGCGTTTCCACCTTATATATTCATCGTGGAAATTCTAGAAACTTCGTTCAATCATACATGGAAACCTACTACTAGAATTCGCATGGAACATATATTTCCCGAACTGTCAAAACAAAATATCTGTGATCTTTTGTGTTTTGTGTTCTTAGAATATTTCATGGCTTCCAGAATCACGAAATATTCTAAAAGTTGCCGTTTTTCTCTCAGTAGAAAATCATGGAATCTTGCCTAGAAATATAGTGCAATATAGTTATATTGATATGAAATGTACTATATTAACTAAGTATTATTTTATATAGTACAATACTTTTTATGAAATTTTCAGTGGTGCAGGCACATTCAATAGGCTCTTCTTTATTAGCTCCGATCATTAATTTTGTAAATATTCTATTAATTTAATGATATAATTGTAATTATTCTCCAAAATGAAAAAAGTCGAAAATAGTCCTATCTTATACAATCATTCTTTATCTTTATTGACTTAAACACTTTTATGAATTTTATGAAATTTGAATTATGCCGACAAACTCCATCTTTCGTAATATTAATTTTAATGAAATATGTTATATTAAAGAAGTCTACCTTATTTTTGCCATTCTGTGGTGTTTTTGTATTACAGGTTGTGTACAATTCTAGAAAGAAAAATATAAAGCTAAAAGAGTTGAACTTCTGTTGAAATATTATTCTAGAATTTCTTGGATATAAGTTTGTTATTCTAGACAATATTAAAAATAAGTACTTTGTTGTAAAAAGTTAGTAAGCATATGTACTAAAGTTTGTAAGACAAAAATAATAACAAAATTTCTTAGAACAACACTCATATTTAATAAGACGTACTTTGTTTTTATTTTTTCTCATTAAACATGCATTTCTAAACATAAGTTAATTTCACATGAAATATTAATTTATAAAAATATATTTAGCACGTTACGGTAGTAGATCATGAGCACTTATTTATTGTTCTGGTTATAAATTTGTTGAAATTTTCTGGCATATTTGTTGGCTGCATTCGAATTTGACACCTATTGCATGGTTTTTACAAGACATATACTACTTATACATTTAAAATCTGAAACAGGTCGAAACCGAATTGAAATGCATGCATCAAGTTCCTCGAGTCCAGATTGAGTTGACTGAATTTGGTGGTTGTATTAAAGTTTTCATTTAACACTTCAGATATATGCTTATAGCTAGCATCACATATCATTCATAACGCAACGAATAAATGACGCATTGAATGTTGTATTGGTATGAAGTGATATTATTATCATTAGTGTTGAGGAAGGAGAGAAAAGGAAGGTATTATTATAGAAAGACACTTAAGGCCACAACCGACATCCTATTCTGACGAGAAAAATCAGAAAACTAGAAAGAGACGCACTTTTGCAATTTTTGCTAGGATTGATCGAATAAAAATATCAGAGTCTCCCCATAAAAATTTATAATTTTATGGAAAATTTGGTAGTGTGCGACCGTATCGTGTGTGGTTATTGTGAAAGTATGCAAACGCAGATGAAGAGCCATAAATTAGATAAACAAGTTCTTCTGCTTTTGAGGGGAATCATCTGGCAGGTAACGAATCAGATGGGGAAATGAGAAATGCAGAAGACGAAAAAATTAGTAGGATGATTGTTTCTCCCTTTCTGTTTAACCAAATTTTGCATAAGTGTATCCCATACTTTTATCAGAATAGGATGATGTCGGTTGTGTGGAGATTGGCCTTTAGTAAAAATCAGCCCAAAGTTTAGTTCAAAAGGGAAGCTGACAGTTATATAAGAGCTTTTGTAGTTTGTACTTCCTGAAGAAAAAGGCAAGAACTTGTATATGTATTCATTCTTGTACACATAGAAATTGGTTCATTCTTCCCGTAGTTAGTTCGATGAAAATTGGTTATAAAGAAGTGCACATATCTCAAGAAACAAATGTTAGAATTTAGGTGTTTTTGTCTAAAATAGAGGCAGCATCGATGGAACCATTAAAAATTTCATGAACAAAGTCTACATCAGCCGCTTTTCTAGGGAATATAATAGTTTTAGCCTAACATTGTAAGGGCGCAACAAGAAACGGTCCTTCCAGGGAAGGTTGATTACTTCAAAACGTAGAAATCTATGTTGAACGTATCGGTAATGAATGTTAACTTTCTATATGTACTATATTTTCGACATAATTTGGATTCGATATTTTAATCTTTTGCATATCGGGTCTCCGATCTTTTGATTTTTCATGCATAAGTAGTGAATATCTCAAATAACATAGAAATAGTAATGTAATGGTAAATAATTGCCAAAAAATAGGAGAAAATATGACTTGAGAATGGGATGTGAGTATTAGTATACCATGTTCAGCAATTGAAGTGCTCGTCTAATTCATATCGCAGTCAAATGTAAACCACACATCTTGCAATACTAAAATTTGACATGAATGATGCTTCACATACTGTCTGTCAGTAGTAAAAATTATTTGTTGGTGAAAAGACGCGTTTTTATTTTTTGTACAATTGATATTAAAAGAAATTCAATTGTTGCGCTTCATTTGTCAAACATCAAAATTCACCGTATTCATCAGATCTGAATTCATTAGATTATTTTATTTAAGGAATTTTAGAAGCAGTAGCTTGAAAAAAAAACGCAGAACTTTGCGAGCATCATGTGCGTTGGTTAAAAAGAGATTGAAGCTGGTAATTAAGGCAAAAGGCGGTTACATACCTTTCGAATAATTGTAAAATTAACTATATATTATAAACTATCATTTACATACATTTTAATAAAACCGGGCAATAAACAAAAATATTACAGCATTTTTACACGTTGACACTTCAATTGCCCGACCCGGTACATGCCGTATAGTTCGTTTGTATAGTAGTAAATATGCCCTAAATTAAATAAAGTTTAATAAATTGAAAAAAAGTTTAAAAGCAGTTTTAAAATGATTTCGAACATAACTATTAAAAACAGACATCCATGAATTATTAATATTGACTATCAATTCAAATCCATATATAGAGTTTGTCATGAATCATATATGGGCCTCATGAGAGTCCTGACTTAAATGATGTGTACTTCATGAAGTGTGAAATTGTTAACATTTTCATCGTATATATCTATTTAGTGAAGCAATGAAAAATCAACTTAAGTAAAAGTAGAAGTAAATGAATTGAATGTGTAAAATTACTCTCTGTAAGATTTCCACGCGATTTACCATCAACCAGGTTGACCTGGATAAACATTCTAAATGAAAAAAAAAAAAACATTTAAATTTAATTACAAATTCTAAAACTATTTTAATTTTCAAGCCATAAAAAAAAACTCTCTAATCTATTTAATGGGAAATTTTCTTCTTTATCTTTTTTATTTTTCTCAAAATATTCAATTTCAACCAACATAAAACATAATCAAAAGACATTAAATTGAAAATTTTTAATTAATACACATTTCAAACATGTTGCCTTCGTAAATGTTCATTAAAACATGCTAAAACATTGTCAACTTGTTATATTAAAATAATTTTAAACGATCTGAAAAACGATATACTTGTACTATACGTTTTCCTTTGGTGAATATTTTCACCAATATTATAATACACATAAATCTACTTCTATATTTTGTTAAAAGATTGTAGCTCTGCAGAAATGAAAATTGCTTTTATTACCCTTTTAAAAAGTGTAAAATTTACATAAAATTACTTTAATTTACATAACCCAATGAACTTATGACTTATTACAATTTTCCCCATTCCAAAAAGAAAAAAGGAAAATGAAAAAAAAAGAAAATAATTTAAGATAAAAAATTTTCAATTTCCATACTTTTTTCACTTTTTAGATAAAGTATAACATTCGTGTGAAAATTTAACTTTATTTCTAGAAGTTGTAGAAATATGAAAATAAGTGTAAAGTAAATTACATCGAAAGCAATTAGCTACATGTCTGTCCGTCCGTCCGTACGCTTCGGCTTCACTCAATCATTAATAAAATCTAAATAACTGGACCGATTTTCATGAAATTTTCACAGTTTGTGTGTTGCGCTAAGTCCTACATGATATTATTTTTGGTCGAAATTTATATATGGCAACAATATTTTGTAGTCCTTGTGCGTTGCATATTAAACCACTTGGCGGGTTTCGACATAATTCATACATTTTATGTAACCTAGCTTAAAATGGATTAGTTTTTGGCGTCATTTGACTATGCAAAAGCTGTCTAAAAAGAGTTTTTGTCCAAATATAGCCAATTTTTCACCCGCTGATACAGCCAAAACTCCGTTTCCAATCTTAAAGAAATCTCTGCAGTTTGTTTATTTAAGCCTAACTAAGGTAGATAACGAAATTCACCTGTGGCAATACTAATTCACATAACTGTTTGTAAAAACAGTTCAAAATTTGTGGTCCGAATTCAATGAAATTCTGAGAGTTCTGGTGTTGCAACTTCAATATCTAATGCCGATCGGATTTTTCATCAGAATTAGGCTATGGAAACACTTTTTTTATGCTTCATGGAAGCCAAATTGCCAGACCGAATTCGACGAAATTCACATTCTTTAAATAATTGGACTTAAGGGAGGTCTGGCAAATTTTGTTTCTGATGGAAACAGAACTGATGCGAGATGAGAGGAGTAAACTTGTATAGTGGCGAAGTAGGAATGCATAGCTGAACGGGCGGAGCGGCACGAGAGCTGACCGGGTTTTGAAATGAGAGCACAGTGAGACATTCAATGACATTCTGGGTAAAGTTTAATAGCGGTCAGGCCGGAATAGAGAAAAGTGTAAACTTTCTTATATGGTTTGCTTTGCTGATTTTTTTAAATGCGACTCTTAATTTCATGTTTTAATTGTTCTTTTTCGTTTTTTTTAGTGTAATTACTAAGCGATTAGCCATTCTTTAATTTCGTACAATTAAAAAAGTAACTAGAAAAAAATAATAACGATATCATTCAAGAAAAAGTAAAAATTTCGAAGAAGAAATATCAAAAGTTCTTCCTTATAAAATGAAGAAAATGGAAAATGATAAATCTTTTCTTTTTTTAACAATATTATTCTAGAAGAGGATAAGAATGAATATTAGTTATGAAGAAGCGAGAAAAACAAGGAACGATGCGGTTTGTTAATTCTAAAGGATCTTTATTTCTTTACTTTTTGTGTTGTATTAAGTGGGTGGTTTCGGAGACTGTCTAAAATAATGAAAACATAAATTGACAGAATGAAAAGTTATTAGGTCCACTGTGATATTATCATTTTCTTAGGGGACAAAAATGAAAAAAAGAAGGAAGAAAAATTAAAATTTTATTCATCATATTATACTAGAAGTTGACTATGTCCAAGAGTATATGAAGAGAAAAAGTTAATGGTAATCACTAAGGACAAAAATAATACAAATTTACAATATTCTTACTGAATATGAAATTACAGAAATGAAAAGAATGTATTATAATATAAGAACTTATAGATATCAAGTTTACTTTAAAAATACATTCCATTAAAAATTCTCATATAAATAAATGGCCTGTGGAACCTTGGCTTCATTTTTGAGGAGCTGGAAAAGAAAATTCTACATTTAGAATTAATAATTAAAATTTGTCTGAGTGTACTTTTTTAGTATCATCTCAATAACATAAACATGTTTATGTAACTTTTAAAAATAATGCTTTTATATTTGTTAGTTACAAGGAAAACATATCCAAAATATAACAATAGACGAAGTCGAATAATATTTTCCTGTTTGAATGTTTTGTATTTTTGTGTTCCAGAAAAATTACTTTATATTTTTTAAAAGAAACAAACATAAAATTTCCATCTTAAAGAGTTAATATGACAGAAAATATTATGACTTTAAAGGAGAAAAACATATAGTAACTGAAAATCGGCCTATAGCCTATGGAAGAAATGTGACGCGTAGTTAACAAAAAAACAGCCAGAACTTATAGATAAGCTCTTTTCTGATGAAATTTTGTTTCTTCTTTTTAAAATTTGTTTCAATTTGCACGTAGCCTGGGCCCTAGTAACCTAAAACAAGTTTGCAAGTTTTATTCAAATCGGTATATTAGTTTCTAAAGTACGATTATTTTTACCTACGAATATTTCTTTCTCAATTATTCTTGTACCGATTTTAGTGAAATTTCAACGTATGTAAATAATTGAAACGAAATTCCTGTACAAAATTCCCGTTTAAATCCGAAAACCATAAAAAAACCGACAAAACTTCCCCGTCACGCCGGATTTTTTCTTAATAACTTGGCTCTCCTTAAGTCAATTTTACGGACATGCAATAATAAAATCAGTTAAGGAATAACCAATACACATTGTAAATTTCATCAAAATCGGAGAATGCGTTTTTGAATTATCTTGTACACGCACGTACGGACAGACGGACGGATGAACATTGAACATGCATAAATCGATATAACTTCTGATTCTCTACATGCCTATAGCCTTAAAACCCTTCTCCGAAGATTATTTGTATGCATTATAAATGTTGTGGCGAAGCTATTATACCCTCTGGTAATACCAACCATAGGGCATACACATTGAAATAGGAAACAGTCCAGTTATAGCCTAAAGTGAAATTCGAATCAACATAAAAGCAGACTATCTTCTATCCATGTGTGTACATACTTTTTGTAAGGAGTTGTTTTATAATATACTTTTTTTGTGTTGTTGTCATTTTCTATTAATACGACATTATATTCTGTCCATAAATATCCTATCTAACAAAGTGCATACAAAGCCTTAAGCTGATGAAAGTAATTCTTGATGAAAACTATTTGTTCCAATTTAGGGTATTATTTATAGATAGAGTTGTTATATAAAAGCCTTTACACAAAGCATCATTCTTTCTTGTAATTTTTCGTATTACAAGGGATAGTTAGAAAATAATGTCAGAAAAATACTGGATAGTAGAATGCTAAAATTGCAACTAAAGGTTGTCCTAAAATTTCTGCAAGACGTAATTTCAATGGAAAAAGCATTTTTATAATAAAAAGTTCTAAATTTTTTATTGATTCATGAAGTATACAGAATAGGGTTATGTATGGAATAGCCCATCGGGTAAATGACTCCACGGGTTTGCTGGCACATATACACACTATTTATTTGAAATTTTCCATCATCGTGGCTGAATTTCGTTAATATAGCGGTCAATTTCCTCAATTTCGTGGGCTTGTTGGCATAAACCTTAGAAAAAATTTCAATGGCGTTAAATCGTAATTCTAATCACCAAAACGGGAAATTACACAACCAGAAAATGACTCATTAATTTACAAATATTGCTCAAAAATGAAGCGTGTAGCGCTCCATTTTTAATAACCCTAAACCCTCAGCTGTCACGCCGCCCTTTCTTCGTTTGCAGCACTTTACCGCATAAATAGCGCGCAATTGCGTGAATTTTGGGATACTCTTTATATATAGTCTATATAGTCTAGTCTATGACAAACCGACAGATTACGTATAGAAAAGTTGTAAAGTTATTGTTTAGTTTTGACAACTGAATAATCAACGAATGAACGTTTTCTCACGTTTCATAATCGTATCGACCGAGGGAGACCGAAGTTATTAAGCAAAAACCAAGGTTACTAGAAAGTATTGTCGTTTTTTATATGGTTTTCGGATTTAATTGCATAATTTGTGAAGCAATTTTGTTTAAATTAATTACATTGGTTAACTACATAAATAGACGACAGCATTTAAATTTCAGAAAAATTGGTCCTAGGAGACTGGAGAAAGAAATAATCCGTGGAGAAAATAATCCTGTTCGTAAAGTTTTTTTGATGTACTTTTAAAACTTTAATACATTTTGAATAAAATTTGCAAATTAGACTTACGCTAGGTTGGCTGCAAATTAGAGACAATTTTGAAAACGGGAAACAAACTTATGAAGAAAGTACCTTGAAATATTTTTAATTTTGACAGTTTTTCTGTTCCATTTTTGCCATAGGGCATGCAAAAATATAGGTATAGGCCGATTTTCAGTTACTATATGTTTCTTAATACAATAAGTATTTTAATTATTTGTACATATACTCGTATGTACAACAAGCATAATCCTTTCAGAACTAATATACTTGTATTGTATAATAATACATCATTTTAGTCATTCTCGAGAAATCAATTAATTTATATTTGATAACAAACATAGTTTATCTGATTTAAAGAAAAGGATTGTCCCATATTATTTACATATAGTATTCCCACCTTATTTGTCGTGTAATGTTGCGTTAATTGGTTCCTTGTCAGTTTCTTAATATATAAAGTATATTAATATTAATATATGTATATTATGATATGATAGATTAGTTAAATTTAATATTTTGATTAGTAATTACAATTACTTCGTATACATGGAAGATTTAAGATTGAATTGAGTTAAAATTTGCATTCGGGTTTGTATAGTAGAGCACAAAATCTTAAAATTTTTTACCAAGCCAATTAGAAGTGTAACACAGCCACTAAAGCAATGTAAATTCCATCATCCCACCGGCGTACACGTGTGTTTCTACTTAGAATCTTCGGAGGTCTTGACTCAATGGGTGAGGAATGAATTACGAATTTTGAATCGCCTGTTCAATGTTACTAATATTTTCACTTACACTTAGTTTGAGTCTGTGATTTCAGTCCTATGTCTAAGTTACGGAAGACACGTTTTGAAAAGGTGTGGGAGACAAGTCCTAAGTCCTGGTTCTACTCGACCTCGTTAAAAACAAAAACGTGGAATGTGTATATGCTAAAATTTAAAGGCAATGGTGGGAACAACCAGGAAGAACTTGCCTAGAACTGCTAAATTATCTGTGGTTAAACTATTCTAAACGACAATCACTTTTTGACTATCCTTTGTACATTTTTAGTGTTTTATTATGATGATTACTTTTATAAGTACTAACGTTTTGTTTTCAAACTGTGTACAAACTTTTGTACTATAAGCTTTTATTTTAAATCGGTACAATGTACGTATTTTTTGTTTTAAATATTCTATTCTATTCATTTATAATTTAAAAGGTTTTTCTATTGCAATTGAAGCTATCTAGTCAAGGATTTTTGAATTCAAATTTATAAAATATGTATTTACTATTTATACGGAATTTTGTGTTATTTTCATTTGCCAAATGAAAATGTTTTATTCAAAAAGCAAAAGACTGTACTATTAGAAATGTTGATGAAAATTTCATTTATGTTTTCTATTAATTATCTTGTGAAACAGGATTCGAAGTGTAAATATTTGAATTACCTATTTAATTATTCAAAAGATAAATGACCAGATTTAGTTTAGTTGTAAACAAAATAGATTTTTTAGTTATTTACGCATCAAGACTACAAAAAGAAGAAAAATTTCAAAACAAATTAGTTATCTTCAATGACCCAATTTTTCGTTTATTTTTTGTATCGAAAAAAAATTAATCATATCAAAAAATATATATAAAAATATCCATAATATTTAATATGAATCTAAAATCCTTCTCCTATTATCAAGATGTTCTATAAAATTAGTTTTTTTCTTCTTTTTCTTTTTATATCCTTCGATAGATCTTATTTTGTATCAACAAATTTATGCTATACAGTATATAAAAACTTTCAATAAGTGAGTGGGTGAACATAATTGTTGGGTGGGTGTAATACACCTGGAAATCGATTTATCCTTAATGATCTCTATACCAACGACCCAGATTCTTATATATACCTGTCACGAGATTCTATTGTTATTAAATCCCTTTTGAGAAACATCAAACCCGAAAAATTTCAAAGTACATTATAGACATTGGATAGGGTATAGATAATATTTAGGGTATTTGAAAATGTAACAGGTAGTAGTAGAATAAACCGTCTGTTTGTTTGGGGTTGTTTTTCGTTTTGGTTTTTTTTTTTCTTAGGGAAGTTTTCAAATAAGTAGGGTTCGAAAAACTGTCAATTTCAATTAATGTTATTCTCGTATAGATCCGTTTAGTGGGCTTAGAATTGGTTACAAAAATGAGAACTCAATTGGAAATCAAATATGACGACGAAGTTTCTATATATTGGAAACATTCTTTATTGAATTTTTTTTTGATATCAAGGATAAAGAAAATTTTAAATATTTCTTATTTTTTTTTGTTTGTCATAAATAGAAGAAAATTAATTATAGTTCGACTTAAGTTATGCTATGCCAGTTTCTTGTCAAATCAAACTTTATAACTAAAAGTTTTATCTTTTCTATAAGGACAGAAGTAAATTAGTAGATAAAAGAAATTAATTAGGATACAAAAATTTTAGTTAATAAGAAATAAAGTTTTTGAAAGTTTCATCAAGATTTTTTTAAATCCGACTGCCATATGCCAAATAGTGGTAAGAAAAGAAGATTCATACTTATATACTATATCTATGAATTTCAGTAATATAATTATTTTTTTAAAAGCCATTTTTCTTTTTCTGATGTACATATTTATGTCCTATGGTAGGTACTGCTAGAGGGTATATTAGTTTTGTCACTGAGTGCGTAACACATTGAAATAGTCATCGTGGAAAGGTCTCAATGGTATGGTTGTGTAGAGAATCTAAAGTTATATCGATTTATGCATATCCGTCCGTACAAGATAACTCAAAAATATGTTACTCGATTTTGTTGAAATTTAGAATCTGGTTTGGTTATTCCTTAACTGGATTTGGTATTGCATTTCGTCAAAATTGACCCTGGGACAGCAAAGTTACACAGAAAAAATCAATTAGAGTCAAAGGTCCCTGCAAATTAGAGAAAATTTTAAAAAGATGAAAGATAGTTATGAAGAAAAAACGTTGAAAAATTTTTAGTTTTCACAGTTTTTCTGTCCCATTTCTAAACAAGCCGATTTTCAGTTAGTATATGTTTCTTTAGGGAAATTTAATTTATTAAATAAATATTTTCATTTGGTTGTTTATTCAAGAAGAAATTTTGTTTTTAAATGTTTTTATCGAAATTTCATTTTTCCTCAACATAATATATTCATAAAAAGAAGAAAATTTAACAATTTCAGTATGCTGAAAGGTTATGAAAATAATTAAAGAATATACTTTAAAAATACTTTAAAGTCAACAAATGTAAAAAGAAGTGTAATTTTATAAAGGATGGATATATGTGTTTGACTTACCAGCTTATTCTGGTATTGTAACAGTTTTGCTGTCATAAATATTTATGATAATAATATTTTGATTGGAACTATGACTGCGGCGAAAATTCGTATTCTAGCGAACGGGTTATAATTATGTCCAAATTATGAATTTATAACAGTTTAAACTGTTATACTTAAGATATTTTTTTATGACAGTTATTAATTATGACATGGTCAGACTACCAAATAGTCTTTAAAAAAAAGTTATCACAATGACGTCATGTTATGACAGTCTAAATTTGTTATGACTGCGCTCAGAATAGAGGAGTTAACTACTATATCATAAGAACACTGGAAGAAAATACCAATTCCAAACCATTACGGAAAACAAGTGCCTTTGGCAGGCATGGGTGGTTAGCTTAAGTTGTATGACCATGACTTTGATTTCCATGGGGAAAAGACGGAATTAAAGAAAAAAGTTCAATTTTTATTGTATTAGTTGTTTAATAATGTACAAGGTCCTCTGAGTATGTACTATAATCTCACTATTTTACTAACTATTTTAATGTGTACTAAATTTTGTAACACATTAATACAATGATTTTCCTATTTCCGCACAACTAAACCGAGCTAAACCAACTTTCTTTTTCCCATCCAAGGCTGAATGATGATACAAAATTGTCCTTCCGTTTGATTTGGATTATGCTGGTATCATTAGGCGATGTGAAGTACTAGTGCCCTATATTTTGCGATATTTGAAGCCTATAAAAACGTTTTCTTTTCGCTTTCTGGTTTAATGAAAGTTCCTTTCTCCGGATTTGATTTGATAGATAAATAAAAATATGTCAAAATATATATTTAGACATGTTTGGTAACTTACTCTGTATATTCACTTAATCAGAAATATGAAAAAAGTTTCCCTAATTTAATGAAATGAATAAGACATGTTTCTTAGTAAGAAAATACATATAATATTTTAATTTCTTTCTTGGTGTTTATTTTTGTTTAAAGAGTTCTTAATCTTTTTAAAGGCAACCGTTCTTTTCTAAAGTTTTTTTTTTTTTTTAAAGGCAAGAGGTCTATTCCATGTTTGTTTAGGCTTGGTAATAATAATTTAAAAAATTCCAATTGACTAATATAATTTTGCATAAATAAAGTTATACTACAACGTTTTTATTCCACGTGCCTATATGTTTTTACACTGATCCATGTTCAGTTTTATGCTTTTGATTTACCAATAAATATTCCAAGTATCTTTAATTGTACAACAGAAAAGAGATTTAATTTCAATCCATGTAGAATATTTAAACTTATGTGTATGTGCTAAGTTTATTATTATTAACGCATAGTTTAAATTTGTATCATATCCAAAGAATAAGTAACTAGGAAGTAATAAATCCGCACTCTGATAATTTTAACAAAATAAGATAAGTCGAAATTTTTGCAGTATTTTATTGGTTCTATCTTTATCTGGAACTGATTTTCTAATTGTCTTATATTATATTCCACAAAATTTTGTGGCGGAATTATCAATTTACAATTTTCAAATTGTTTAAATTGGCTGCGTTTTATTCATCGGGGTCAGTGCCTATTTTGAATAAAACGATCCGGGTCTCGAAAGAAAAAAAAATTTGTCTTTGAAAAAAATTCGACTTTTTCGATCATTTTTTAAATAATTTATGCGAACATCAAATAAATACTAGCAAATTCTTAAAAATCTTTATTGAATGATATTAAAAAATCATTTTTTTCACGAATTTATGAAAGTGATTCTGACATTTAGTTCCACAATATAAGGGAAACGATGTTTGCGCCATCTCTTGCAATTTTAGATAACTTCTGTAAATAGAATCCATCTGGGTCTCAGGTGCTGAACCCGATAAATATTTGGGTTATGTTGTTGTTGCTTTTACATGTTATGAAGCAGACCTAGACCTAGACCCTGATGAATAAAACGCAGCTATTGAGTAAATATGAGCGAAGACGGATCGGAAAATTCTGAACAAATTGTCAGCAATTTAAAAAACCGTACTTGACCGTTTTCAGATGTTTAAAAGCAGCCATATACAAAACATTTAAATTTTCCATATTTTAAAAGAACATTTTACATTTTGTATTATGGGCAATACCAAAAATATCAAATATGCAATTTTAAATTGTAAATAAATAACCACATGCAGAAATTTATATACAAATGTACATATCCCAGAAAAAAATTGGAGTCATGGGAAATTCTATAAGAACTTGGAAAATTGTATAAGATTTTAATGAAATTTCATAAGATTCCCATGCGTTTCTTTAAAAACATTTCATTCTCTCTCTTCCTAATATATATTCCTTATTACTAAGTGATATTTTTTGTCCTTTTTCTGGCTACTTCTGGCTAGCTTTCAGTAATTTAACATTACTCATAATTCGATCAGATCCATCCATAATGTCCTAAGTATGGAAAGGATGACAATCTTTTTGTTTTTATAACCGCAGTTTCGTTCTAGTCTGGAAGTTATCAGAATTTGTAGAAAAATAATTGAGTTATTGGTGAATTACATTTCACTAACCAAATATCTAGCCCTCATGTACCTTTTTGGGCATATGTTTTATAATGTTCTGAGTTTATTTCAGTCTATAATACAATACTCAGTGAGACGGAACAAATATCAAGTATTAAATCCAATTTCCTGAAAATATTGTAAAATGTGTTTTCGAATTTTATCATTATAACGTTTGATCACTTGCGGAGAATTCAGTCTTAAACACTCATTTAAATACCCGTCTACGGAATTTTCTTTGGAATAGATTTTACCATGAATATTTTCAATAATTAAGCTGGCATTTAAGATTCTATTTTCGTCTTTCTATTAAAACAATTATGAGTTTAAATAGGATCTTTTAAATCCTTTAAACTTTTCCTCATTAAAAAAAAATTCCAAAAATATTTAATTGTTTTAATCAATTTATTAAAATAAATATTTTCAAGTTTTGTTTTTCTAAATGCCTAAATTTTATTTTTGAACAAATTAAAATGAAATTTTCTAATATTTCATATAAAAGTCCTTCTTGGAAAAAAAAAAATGGTTGGATATAATTAGAAGTCTTGTCATCAACAATATTTATCGAAAAACATTAGGAAATTTCCATATTGATAAATATTGATAACAAACGAGTCTGTATAGACAAAAAATTTTCCATCACACTATACAAATATATTTCTGATGTCGTTCTAGTAATTCGATAAAGTTTATTATTATTAAGGGTTTCGTGACATAATATCATATAATACCCAAGGCTCGATAGAGAAAAACAACAAATTTCTCACATTAATATTATCCTTTCGGGTTCGATCATTGTAAAACAAAAACATTTTTGGCACAGACAAATACACGAAAGAATTTCGGAAAAATTTATTAACTGGAAAATCATGAATCAAAGGTTTTTCGTTCCTAACGACATGGATATTGAGCTCTAATTAATAGGGCACGTGTTTTTCACTTTTCCTTTTTTTTTTTTTTTGTTTTGTTATTCTAAGGAGTGTCCCAAAATTCACGCAAGATTTGAATTTTGCCCCATTTGTGTAGTAAAGTGTTGCAACCTAGGGCATGGTATGAATAATTGATTAATTGTTTCATTTAAGAGAAACAAAACAGAATAAATTTGTGAGAGTATGAATAAATTTTGAATATGGTAACTTTTAAATTAAATGTGAAGTATTAATATATAAATATATGTTTTTAAGAGAATGTTTCCTCTTTGGTTTTTATTACGCTTCCTTTTTTTCTCTTATATAAAAATTTACTTCACTTTCTAAATTGTTATTTTTGCAGCTAAAATTTTGACCCTTGGCTATTATTATAGAAATGAATTAATCAGTTTAAAACCAACAATTAATCAATTAGCCACTTGCCTCGGAAACCAATTAATCAACTATGCCCTATTGCCAACTGAAAAAACGCAGCTGGATAGCTGACAGTTCAGGGTTATTAAAGGTAGAGCGCTACATGCGTAAGAACGACATATTTTCATTTTTGAGCAATATTTTAAAAATAATGGGCCATTTCCTGGTTGTCTAATTTGGTGGTGATGGGAATTAGAACATGCAATTTAATACCGTTGGACTTTTTCTTTGGGGTTTTTTAAGTCTAAGATTTATGCCAACAAGCCCACGACTACCCACGCCTTGAAGGAGGAAATTGACCGCTGCGTCAGCGTGTAATTCAGCCACATTTATGCAAAACGGTTATGTAAAATTTCAACAAAAGAGTGCGTATATGCCAGCAAAGCCGTGGAGCCATTTACCCGATGTCCTATTCCATACACAACCCTATACTATACACTTTATAAATCAATAAAAATTTACAGTTTTCAATTATAAACCTGTATTTTCTCGCAAAATTACTTTGTGCCTGAATTTTGGGACATCCTTTAATTTTTACATTCGGAAAATTTCATTAAAGCTTTATTTTTCTAAATCAATTTAGGTAGAGAAGATTTTAGACTTAAAATTGATTTCGACCTATAATGGGATAATTTATTTTTACTAATTTAAATTTGAAGTTTTTAAAAATATAAAATCAATAATTTTAGGGTTAAATACTGTTTAAAGGAACTAAATTAGTTCATATTTAATAAATTTGCTTAGATTTTGTGAGATTAAAGTTTGGAATACAAAAAATATTTATTTATTACTTTTAGGTAAATCTATATAACATAATAATTTAGGAAGAATTTACATCAAAAATAGATGGAAGAATAATTTTAATTAATATGTTCTTAAATAATCTTAAATGGTTTGTTTCTTACATAACCGAGAACATTTTAAACACATTAGCAGGCAGTTATTTAATTTATTGAGATATTTAATTTCGCACTTAATAATTAACCTGTTCCATTCCAAATTATTTAGTTATCGCGTTGATGCCTTAGAGTGCCGGGAGCAAACACTTTTACTTGGGAATTTTGTTTAATTGAATTTTGATGAAATTTTTTTTTCTCTTGAAGCGTTTAGTTTAAGTTAGGCACTAAAGCCAACTAGTTAATAATTTGAAATTTTAAAATAAATTGTACGACATATATGGTATGTTATCTTATTTCTAACCCCACGACTCTATTGGACTTATTTCAAGAATTCATTTCAGCCGGACTGAACAAAAAGTCCAATTTTTTGAGTCTCCATAAGACTTTTTTTCAGTACGACTGAAAATATGTCCAATTTTAGGGTCTCCACAAGATCTTTTTTCAGTCCGACTGAAAATAAATCTTGAAATAAGACGTGTGGAATCGTGTGGTAAGTCTGAAGAAAAATAAATCTAAAAAATATAATCTAAAGTTATTGGGTTGATGTAGAAATCATATGATGAACTAAACCCATCGTTTGAGTACAAAATGTTGAAGAGACAAAATTTGGCGTTTCATTCCTTCTACAATATTTCGGTTCTTTCTCATTAGATTAATTTCAAAGTTATATCATTAAATTCCGTGGTAACTACAAATGTATGACATATATATAAATAATTTAAGGCTTTTCTATTAGCAAATTAAGGATAATGTTATAATCTCTAGGAATTTGAAACAAGTGAATATTGTCTCGGGACCTCTCAAGGACTAGCAAACTCTAGAGCTTAAACTACGTACACTAATAGTTGAGGCAGACATAGGGTATTCATACCTTAGTATCGATACTACAGTATACCCTTGTACCATGGTATAAAAAGGGGTTGGCACACATCAAACATAGTATTTGTCTGACATTTGAAATTCTGCCTTTTCAGCGAGAATATGAGAGTTTCTTTTCGCTCCTCTTAAATCCTCTATATGATTCCTCTAAATATCTATAAACTTGGAGGTTTCATCCACCGATACAATTTTTCGTTTTTTTTTTACTTTTTCCATTTTTTTAAAACAAAATTTTCAAAAAGAAACTGTAAACATGTGTCAATTGTTCAGCTTTCCTACAAAATTCCATTCGCTATTTTACGCTTCAATAAAAAGGCGCGAAAATCACTAAAGAATCGATTACAGTGGCCGAAAAAATTAAGTAAAAAGAGAATACCACGTACTTTTTCGAATTTAAATACCAGATTTTTGCTACGTAGTTGAAATGGTATTCGGCTAGTGTTCGACGACTTACATATGGTATACGACGTGGTATCCTTAAACTATGGTATCAATACCCTATGTGTGCCACTAGTATAGGCAAATCCGCCGATATTCTTATTTCAATTTCTCGTCATAAACCTTCCATTGTTTATGATACCAATACAATTGTTAATTATTTGTATTAAACTATTAAAACTATTTAACCAAACGCCTAAAACTCCTGCAAAAGATTACTTATTCCAAAACTTTTCATGTTAACTTTTTGAATACGTTTTGAAATTTGCTTGAAATGAAAAATTATTGTATTTTTAAATTAGCCATCCTTACAAGCAATTTATCTTAATGATAATTTAATGAATATTAATGATACAAATATATACGATCTAGTCGCGATGGAGAAAATTTGAAGTGATTTTTTTTTTGCTATTAATTTAGAGAAATTTAATTGAGAACGGAGATTCTTAAGTATAGTACTATAAACTAATTGAATTAAACTTCTAAAGTATTGTGTTTCTTAGTTTCGACAACATTTTTTCAAAGAAAATTCTGTTTTTAAAAAGAAAAACTAAGAGAATATACTACATAATAAGGCGAGACTTTTCCAGGAATTTTGTGTTATTTCTGTAAGACATTGACATCATATTATAAATTGAGAAAAATACGAAACTATAAGGTTAAAGCCCGAATAATTACTGTCAACCCTTTTATCCTTAATGATTTGGAAAAAGAGAACTATGCTATAAGAAATCGTGATAACATTGTTGGAAGCTAAATTTAGAATCATAATTTTACTAATTAATAAAAATAATGTTAATTATAAATTTTTTAATGAATTTCCCTTCTTGTCTTTTTCAGAATATCATAACAACATTTTTGATTTGATTTCGATAAAAGAATACACGTCCTGTAAAAAGTATTGATTCGTGGAACTGTGAAATTTCTATAATAAAGTGATGTACTAACCATTGATTTAACAATTTTAATAGAATTTTATTTTTGAATGGCTCTTAATCCAGTGACTTGGAAAAATCAAAATGGATAAATGTGGCATTATTTGGTATTCATCCAACATCTTTATGCTGGTAAGTTTCTAAATTTTTGCAAATATTATTAAATTTTATTTGCCTGAAAAAGGGTTTCTAATATACGTCAGGAATCCGATATATACATTTTTAGATAACTAAATTGTATTGACGCTTTTCCTACGTTTTATGGTTATGATTGTTAAATGTATGGAACTTCAGGGAACTTCTATCTAATTTACTATAATCTTTTCGAATTTCGAATTTATAGATTCTAGAACTTAATTCTAGTAGCGACAACTAGTCGATTTCTACATTTTTTTTCAGTGGAGCAGCTCATTGTATTCCATTTATTATTAGAAATCCAGTAGAGGCTTTGAACAGTTTACGTACTTGCAAATACTTGTATTCCAGTACTTGCGCATACTTAAAGTGTGCAAATGGAATTTAACTAATATGCTGTGTTCTCAAATTTTCCTATATGTATTTGTAGGGTTTAAATATAGTAATATTCTAATTAATGATATTGGGTAATATAATGTCAAAGTGTTCAGTATTCAGTGCACCGTTGTCTTAGATTCTCGTTGCTAGTACCACATGTAATCATTTCTATATAAATTTATGACACGTTTACAGCGCTGCAAAGCTCTCCTCATTTTTAATAGTATTTGTAAAAAAGACTGCAAATACATGAAATTTTATATCACACGGGGTCATTTTAACAAATACTAATAATAATAAGGCGCTTGTAGACGTGCCCAAATTGGAAGCTCTCATTATTGTATGCTTTTTGCTAGTACTTATCAGCTCCGATATCTGGGACTGTTCACATTTATTTATTCTTCTTTGCCTAAATATTTTGTTCTTACCAAAATTATATTTTAGTTTATAAAACATTAATATAGTTTATTTTTAAAAAAAAATTATCCAAATAAAGTAAATTTCTCACTTTGTCAAAGCATTCTTCACGGCATACAAAAGTCTTTTATAGTTAAACACAAAATTTTTGAGAAAAGTATTTCAGGTAGCTCTCAGGTAGTATAAACAAAATGAGTGTTTTGTTATTTGTTTTTTAGCGAAGAATTTCAACAAGTTCTAATTAACTCAACAAATTTACCGCGTTCTGTGAATGAAATAAAACAAAAATGCTATATGTGTATTATACATACCCTAAATATGTTTAAACAAATTTTCCATTATATATTTCAATCAATACAATCTTAAATTTCAGTTTTACCCCTTTTCTCATGTACCAGCTTAATTCCTATCTTGTTTATGGTTTGATGAACTATTTTTTGTTCATATTGCCTAATTAAAAGCTTTTCTATAGTACTATATAACTCTTTTTTATGGGAAGGGTGGCTTTATTTTCGTTTAGTGAAAACATAATATTAAACCAGTATATAATAAATTTTTGGCTCTGGGATTCTATGGTAGAATATGTTCTTAAGGGTATCGTTAATTTTGCCACCAGTTTTAATATCCTTTAGAAAAAGATAGCCAAAAATGATATCGCATTTTGGTGGAAAGTTTACGAATGGGGGTATCTTAGTGAGTTTTACTATCATAATGAAAATTAGATGAAATTCTTAAGATGCTGTCACTGAATGTGAAACTTCGAAATATATTTGACTTTAAAATATTGTTTTCAATTTGAAATTTTCTTCCGTTTTGTTTAGGATATAATATTGTTGAATTTTCTTACAGTAAGTTTCGTATTAAATTAAGAATTTCGTAACGTACGGTAGGGTGGCCTTATTCGAGTCATAAACAAGTCTCGATACGCAACTCAGCCATCGGCATGAGCAGAGGTGAGAAGAAATAAATCAGAGTAGGCAAACCAAAATCCTACTGATTGGGTCTGATTGCCAAAGAACTAAAATGCCATTCGAATCCGAGCGTATAATCTTTAGGATAATAGTGGACATAGTGATAGGGCATTGCTCTTTGAACGAATGACGGGGCCGAGACCACAATGAAGCCTGCTTGGAGGGAGATGAATTAGCAGAACACCTAATGTTCTGGACCGATCTACAGTGCTTCCTCCCATCAGAAATATTAACCGGTTCGAGGAGACATCTAGTCGCTCAAACCTATTTTAGGAGATGGTATAATGGGCCAATAAGTTCTACGAACTAAGGCCTGCAACTCCACGGAGCTCTTCACAAACAATACAGTACAATACAAAAAAAGAATTAATTTTCGAATATAAGAAATTTGCTAATTATATATTTGTCGCCTTATTTCAAATGAAAGAAATTTGTTGGCAAGTTATCATTTATGTACTGTCAAATCTCGACCATTGGAAAAATATCGTACTCGACATACAATCCTTTAAAAAGAGACGCAGGTAGTCCAATTGTTGATATTGATTTGCATGAAAAATACAAGGAAAGTACTACACCAGCTTTAGAGGATGCTTATGTAGTTCCAATTATATATACTATTATCCCAATTAAAAGGATTTTACTAGAAAATACGTTGAATATAGTACATTGCCAGAGTAGCAGATCGAAAGTACTGAAGGTATTATCATTATTTTGCGAATGTATTTATGTATTTATGCATTTATTGTGAAATAGTCAATTTTAAAAGATTACACTAGACATTATTTTCAATATCATGCAAAATAATAAAACCGAAGATACACATATACATATATATAGTATACTGTAAAAAGAAACACAAATTGATCGTTAAGAAAAATGCAACAAAATCTAGAAATTGATTATATTTTGAAAGAAAATTTTATAAAATATATATATGTGATGACATGATAGACAGCTTATAACATAATCAATATTATGCACATTTTGACAAGATGTCAGAAACAAAATGCTATAACATGTAGTATATATGAATCATTAGTATGTGTACATCATTATACGATATTTTGATGCTAACACTATATAAAGGGTAATCCAACTTCAATTTTTGAACTTTAAAACAAAATAAAACACACCAATTTAACAAAATATACTTATCATATTTTCTTACTCACAAATATTATGTATTGAATTAATCACGAAAAATAATAACAATTAAATGGCCGCCTCTGGACTTTCTACAGCAGGCGAGCCTTTCGAGCTAATTTTCGATGACTTGTTCGTAAATTTTAGGCTTTATCCCGGCAATAAGTTGGTGAATGTTTTTTAGGTGCTCTAATGTTTCGGCTTTGTTGGCGTAGACATGACTTTTAAGGTAAACCAAAAAAAAAATCCAACAGAGTTAACTCGCATAATCTTGGCGGCCAGTTGAAAATATGAAATAATGCGACCTGGGAACTTTTCACGTAAAATATCCAACGTTGCTCCCACTGTCCGGCAAATTTCCCCGTCTTGTTGGAACTACAATACATGTCGTCCAAACCTGTATCTTCGATTTCAAGCCAGAAATAATCGGTTATCATGCGCCCTAACCACTTTCAAACAAGTTAGGTCCAATCAATCCGCCTGATCATGCGCACCAAACAGTCACTTTTTGGCCATGTGATGGTGTCTCATGATTCTCATGAGGAGTTTCATTGTGGCATATGGGAGCCACAATTTTGCTTATACCCAGAGAGGTGCAAATGTGCCTCATCATAGAAGAGGATTTTCTTTGGGAAATCAGCATCAACTTCCTGCTGCTGTAACCCCTAATGAGTAGCGGTTAAGCGATCCATTTATTAAATGTGTTATTGCAAACTGACATTTGACACTTTGAAAATAAGTGTTTATCGACAGCTGCTTGATTTACAGTGCTGCCAACACAGGAATCTCAAATTGGATCACCATGAATCATTAGGACTATGTGTGTACGTCATTATACAATTCCTTGATGCTAACACTATATATGAAGATACATATCCTTTTCATATTAAATCATAATATTTTGTATCGATTATGGAATATGAAAACTATCCTTAATGGAATTTTTTATCTGATCAAAAAATATTATATTTGTGATGAACAAATATTTACGAAAATAATAATTATTATACTTTTTCTGTTTAGTTAATAATTCAGCAAAAATTAAAATGTATCTCCATAATTTCAATGAAAACATTAATTTTGTTGTCGATCTAGTAGAATAAAAGTAGTTAGATTAGTTAAACTTAATAAGGTGAAGACAAGAAGCTTTTTAAAATAAGATTTCGATTTGACATTTAGTACAAATAAATTGCATTTTATATCAGCCATAGAAAAATCGCAATATTTTTAACACCTACTCGTTGAATATTGTAGACGAATGTAAACATTATTAATATCCGTAAATTCTTGGTAAAAAATCTAGAATACTCATAAATAAAAATAAATTCGTTATAAGGTAAACAAATAGAAAATACAGAAACCTGATAATTTAAAGATATTTGTAACGTGTATTTTTCTTTTATTATCTGCAAATAATATGCTTCTTGGAGTATTTATACATTAATATGTGAATTTTTATTAATATGTTATACGAGGGTTGGTATTTATATTTCGGGAATAGGGACCAAGAAAAAAGTATTTATCATTGAAAATGGCTCTATAGTTTTCAAAATATTCTCCATCAAACACACTTTACATGCATTTGAACCATTTGTCACAGCATTTTTTCCCTTCCGATTGAGGTACCTCCAAAACATGGTTTTTCAACCATCAACGGCTTCTTCTGGCTTCAAAAATCATTATCCAGGCAGCTTATCTTTAATGTGCGGAGATGTATGACGGATGACCCAATAATTAGATATTTTGAGTGCTCAAATAGTCAATTGTTTGACGAGATCTGTGCGAGCCCGCATTATCGTGGTGGAGAATGATACGTCTTCGACGGTTTTCCTTATATCTTCGACGACTTCTGGTAAACAAATGGTTGTGTACTATTCAGAATTGACCATTCTACGTTGCTCTGATGGTACAGTTTGCCACATGTCTAGTTATTCCGAAGAAACCGGCGATCATTTGCTTCGTAGTGCTTCTTGCGCGAATAACCTTTGTCAGAATTTTCTCATCTTGGAAGACCCACTGTAGATTGCTGTTTTGTTTCGGGCTCATATGCATATATTCAAGATTCGTCACCTGTGTAGATATTATACACAGCATTTAATGCACCGCGATTTTATTTTTTGATCATTTCTTCGCGATTCTCTAATCTTTTTGACAGCTAAATATTCATGCAATATATAATTCATACTCGTCATACTAATGCCCAGGGATGCAATAATCTGACGATATATCACATGATGATCTTGCAGTGTCAGTTCACGCATAGCATCAACATTTTCCGGAATAACAACTGATTTTGGACGACCTTTACAATAAACTCCTTTTTTGCACTTATTTTCATCGAAGTTTAAGATCTGGAATAAGGTCATATTTCGAAGTATAGTGTGATTAATCTTGAGGTTCAGGAAAATATTTTGACATAAAACACATAAAACTGAATTTGATGGTGAAAAATTTATTAGGAATCGAAAGAACAATCGATGCCATTTACTTTTTGAAGTTTATGTCATTTAAATGTTGGCCGCAGCTACGCTTTAAGTGACCCATTGTATAGGTCCAATTTTGAACGTCTTGTTCGAGTATTACGACTGGAATCTGGCCAATAGCACGAATTATGTTTGCTTCCAAGGCATCAATCGCAGCTGGCTTACCCACCTAGACTTTAGACTTCACGTAACCCCAAAGAAAATAAGAGGTGTGATATTACACGATCGAGGCGGCCAATTCACCGGTACAAAACGTGAAATCAGATGCTAACCGAAATGATTTCTCAACATATCCATTATTTCACGCGCTGTATGGTTACTAGCGCCTGGATTGAAAAAAGTACCTCATCTCTGATGGTATCAAGTAAAGTTACATTAAAAATTGAGTTCAAGTTTAGGCAACTAATTTTGAAGTTCAGGCAATACTGAAGAAAAAAGTAGCATTTTTTGCAAAATATGTTTTGTTTCTTTTTATTGCATCAAGATTTTGTATCATACTTTTCATTTTCGCTGCTTTAACAGTTCTAGCGTTGAAAAAGTGAAAATTGAAAACTACTAATACATATCTAGAGGATCCTATTTCTGATAACTTTTGACAATTTATGGGAAAATAAACAATCTACGTTGACGAACATGTTTGATATTTTGTTTAAAATAGAACATAAAATTCAAAAATCTTAAATTAAACATTTAATTGAACAAAAAATTTCAAAAAATTCAAGTTTTAAATAGCATTTTCTGAATTTACATAAAATGTCCATAAACGGTGCTGACATATAAACGTATTTTCATTTTCCTGAATATTATTTCATCTTTACCCCAAAAATGTGCTCCCATTTATCATTATTCAATAATTGGAAAAGTATAAGAAAATTCCAATTAATATTAACAATTAAAACTAATTTCTTTATTAATTGTGTGAAATACTTATATTTCCTTCAAATTGCACGGAGCAACATATTATTGTAACTATCACCAAAATAATAAAAAAAAACTTGGGTTTAGAAATGTTTTGGGTGCTAATTGAAAATAAAAACGCAATCATACAAAAAAAAAATCAGAAATTATGATCATCAAGGAAACCACAAGAACAACCCTTCAGAATAATGTACCTATAGAAATGAACGTGAAATTATCCTTTTAGCACACGAAACGGTGTTACCGTCTTTCCACATAAACATATATATGTACTATATAACGAAATTTGTTTCCTTAATTGAAGTTAAATTAGTGGTCTTGAGACGAGGCCTACATACGTAATGAACACACGACTAGAACCATAAAGGGTGTCCTAAAATTCACGCAAGATGTAATTTTGATAGAAAACACAGGTTTATAATTAAAAATTGTAAATTTTTTTTGATTCATAAAGTATATAGTATAGGGTTTTGTATGGAATAGCATGTCATGTAAATGGCAACCACTATTTTGCCAGCACATACGCACTATTTTGATGGAAGTTTTCATGACCGTTTTGCATAATTGTATAAATGTGGCTGAATTTCGTTGATACAGCGCTCAATTTTCTCCCTCAAGGCGTGGATGGTCGAGGGCTTATCGGCATAAACCTTTGACTTCAAAACTCTCCAAAGAACAGAGTTTAACGTCGTGAAATCCCATTATATGGGCGCCCAATTCTGATCACCAAAACGGGAAATTACACGACCGGGAAATGACCCATTTTAAGTCATTGCTCATTGCACATTGCGCATATAGCGCTCTATTTAAAATAACCCTGAACTGTCAGCTGTCACACTGTCTATTTTCTTCGTTGGCAACATTTTACCACACAAATGGCGGAAAATTCAAATCTTGCGCGAATTTTAGGACACCTTTTATATTGAATTGAATTGGTTGTAGAGGAAAGTTTTTAGAAAGGGTCTTATACCTTTATTTCCGGGACACAAAAAAAATAATTGTTTGCATGTTCTTCAATAGTCTGAAAACATAATTTTCCACACATTATTTGAAATTGAAGAAAAAACTCATTAATATCGTTATTTTAATTACTTATTCGTTTCTTTTGTATTATGTTAATTAAAAAAAAAAACACACTCCTGATATCATAGAATGAAAATAATTATGAATCCTATTTTAATAAAATCATATCTAAATATGGATAAATCAATGTTCACAACAATATATATTCATGTTGTGCAGAACTATATTCCAAGGATCGGTTTCCTAACCAAATCCGCGGTGGATCTATGGTGTCTCGTAATTTAATGTGGACAGTATGTTATCGAAATTATGTCACTTTTCAAATATGTGTATTTATATTTGTTCTTCCGTAATTCCTATTGATCGACCTCAAAAACCGATTTAAAATTTTATATATCTTTTATGTTACGACTATTTTTGTTCGAAATTCTTGTTGTTATTAGAAAATGAGAAAACTTTTCAATAAAGTTAAATGTCATTCAATTTCCATTTTGAAAAGTAAGAAATTTCATCGTGTTAAAAGTTAATTAAAATCGAGTATTTAAAATTTTCAATACAATAACTTTTCATCGATTTCGCGATGAATGTATTAATTTACAACATCAAAGTGGTTTTGTTCATGATTCTGTTATTTTAATGTCTTTTAAATTAAAGAATTAAACTAAATAAAAGAAAGTAAATTCTACTTCATTCGAATTAAAAAAAAAATGCTTTGAAATACTTGAAATTCAGAATTCAGTAAAAATAGAAGAAATACTTTCTAAATAGACGAACTAGCCATTGGCGCACACTCTTGTTGATAAAAGAAATCAAAATCTCTCAAGAAACTAATAAGAAACAAAAATCATGCTTGAAAACTAAAGATAATCTCAAAAATCGCAACTATCACAAGTATTCACAATGAATGTTTATTCCTCTGTCCAAGAATAAAAACATAAAGTAACGTAAAATCGGCCTATAATCGAAATTTTGATGCCCTATGTTAGAAATGCAGTTGACAAATCTGAAGTTCAAGGAGAAAGAAGAACCTAAACTATTTCAAGATTTTTTCTTCATAAATTTGTGTCGTCTTTTTCAAATTCACTCTATTTCACAGGTAGGCTGGGTCCTAATAGTATACATTTCTTTTGCAAATTTTATTGAAATCGGTATATTAGTTTTTAAAATACATCGGAAAAACTTTATGAACCGGCTTATTTTTCTCTACGACTATTCTTCCTTCACTATCCTTGGACCAATTTGACTGGAACATAAGGTAGTATCGTCTAATTATGTTGTAAACAATTAATTTTGAATATTGCACCCTTAGTAATTATTCTTTAGTTCTTTTTTTAAATTAAAATATATATAATTAAAATATTTAAATAATTGCTGTAAACAATTTAAACAAAATTGCTTCATAAATTTTCAAATTAAATCCGAAAAAACATTAATAAAAGAAACGACAAATCTTTGTGGTCACTCTGATTTTTTCTTTATAACTTTGCTCGCTTTTGAAATGTAATACCAACCCAAGTTAAGGAAGAACCAACTCACATGGTTTATTTCATCAAAATCGGATAATGCGTTTTCGAGTTATCTTGTATATGGACGTTCTGACATGCAGAAATCGATAGAACTTTTGATTCTCTACACAGCTATAACATTGAAACCTTTCTACGGTCATTATTTCGATGTGTTACAAATGTAGTGACAAAACTAATACACCCTCTGGTAGTACCTACCATAGGGCATGAAAGGAACAGTTTCAAAAATTAAATTTGTTCTTTTATCACATTGGTTTAGAAGACCAGTTTAGGAGCAAACCGTAAAAAGCATAAGATAGAGGAAATTCTCATTTTTTCAGCTTCGAAAATGAAACCTATCAAAGAGCAGGGATCATTTAACAAAATAGCTTATTCCGAAAAATCACAGGCTGTGAAAAAGAACAAATAAAAATCACTATTCTTTTTAAAGAACAGTTGCTATCTGTTCTTGGTTTTTAAAACAACAAATTGTGGTCATCTCTGGTTACAACACTGGAAATTTCATAGAAAACGAAATGCATAGTATGATTTGCGAGGCTGAATCCGATCCCGCATTCATCAAAAGGATCATTACTGGAGGCGAGACGTGGGTTTATGAGTACGACACGCAATCCAGACATTTGGCAAGTGAATGGCGTTTACCAAATGAGCCGAGACCAAAAAACTACGTCGTTTTCAGTCAAAAAAGAAGGCAATGCTCACGGTTTTCATGGATTACAACGGTGTAGTGCATCATGAATTTTTGCCAGAAGGCCAGACAGTAAACAAAGAGTATTATTTGGGCGTTATGAGACGTTTGCGTGAAACAATTCGCCGAAAGAGACCAGAATTGTGGGCAGAAAATTCGTGGATTTTGCACCGTGATGACGCACCGTCGCACAGTGCCATCATTATTCGTAATTTTTTGACGAAAAATGCAAAAAAAAACCATCCAACAGCCACCGAATTCACCTGATTTGGCTCCCTGTGACTTCTTTCTGTTCAATCGAGTTAAAAAACCATTACGGGGAGCGCGTTCCAGCAGCCGAGAGGAAGTAATGGAAATCGCTAACACACACAGAGTTAGATGTACTCTTGGCTACGTAACTTTTGCAAATGTCAAGCTATGATGCTAAGATTTAGAGGGAATATCAATAACAGATGTACCAATTTAACAAAAAAAGCAGAACTCAAATCGGAATGATGGGAGCGCCACACGGCGGCCATTCCGTTTTGTTTTTGATCAACGTAGTATGTATGAAATAAGCAAGTACTATAAAATAATACTTCGGTGATACAAAAATCAAAGAAAAGTTCATAATACAATATTTAGATGCCAGCTTTTACCAAAAAAAATGGGGTTTTACACCAGAATTTTACGAAAATAATTTTGTTTCAACTCGAAGATGATATCTGATATTTTGCTTTTTCCAAAAAGTTAAGTTTTATGTGAAATGCAACAAATACATAGTAATACAAATCAATCAATTGGATTAACCCGGATTAGCATCATTTATTAATTGTATTTTTCGGTTAGAACTTCCTTTGAATAATTTCTTTCTTATAGATACAACGATTTCTTGTATGTTTCCTTTTATATCTTTAACAAATCTTAGAATTAACAAAATAAATTTTTGTAGGTAGGTTTGTAAGCAATTCTTTGTGGGAACTTTATTGTAATGATCCGATGCATTTACTAAGTATCATTTACAGCAACCAAGTAAAAGGATTCATAATTCGTTTCATTAAATATGTATAGGAATCTTTACTGTATATAAGAAAAATATTCGAACTGATTTTCCGTAAATAAAGATTAATCTCTAAAGTAATAATACCATGCTATTTTTACTTTATGCAAGACACAATTAGTAAATAACATTAAATGTTAAAAAAATCTATACTAAAAATCAGTAAGCGATTTTTGTATTAATGTTAAGATGCATTTTGTCCAGCAAAAAGGGGAAGTTAATAGCACTATTTAGGGTATGACTCACGAAAACCACATCCGCTACTAGACACCGCCTTTCTAAGGACTGTAAACCCATTAAATTTAATCTATCAAGGTATGTTGGCAGTAGAAAGCGGTCATTCCACGGAAGGTTTCGCAATGAAAATAGTACGAACCTACGTTGAACAGACTTCACTTTTTGGTAGGGTAATAGAAAGGGCTTTAGCGATAAAGGGGTTCAAAAAATCCTTGGACCAACAATTAATGTAGTCGGTAGAATTGGTTCTATGGCCTAATGAATCAATATGTAACTTGAAATCAAGTTGATTGTCGCTAATTATAATCAAATTTGTTATATTATTCACTCTTCGGAAGGAGCACGCCATTTATAGAATATGTGCATAGAGAACTACCACGTTTCCTTGAAAAAATGATAGTCTCACATTTTGGATATTTCATTTAGAAATTTTCAAATATTTAATAACAGAGGCAACATACTTACCACACTACTTAATAGCAAATTATCCTGATAGATTAATTCCTAAATATTGGGTAAATTGAATTTTCATTGTTATATAATTCAGTTTTGGCTTACTGGGATGAAGAAGAGATTTCCTAGATGTAGCCAAACTTTTCCTACTTTCAATCCAAATATCTGGAATTCACTTCTTATTGCGATTAAGGAGAAATTTCCTAATTAGAAACCAAATTTTACTACCTCCATTTCAAATTTGCTAGAATTCAGTCTTTCATTTACTGGAATGTAGAACAGATTTCCTAGATAGAGAAAAATACAATAAATATTTATTTATATCAGGTAAAAGGCATGTGTCAATGTAATAAATGATCGTCTAAAAACAGGAAATAAAATATCGGTTAACTATTCAAATTAAAGGATCCCATTGTGATCAAATCAAGTAAACTTTGAATTGGCGCAAAATGATTCCTAAATTTATCTGATTCCTAGCGTTATAGTAAATTTTTCTTTCCGTGAACTTACTTACAATATTACAATAATTTGGATAATTTATATTCTTTGATAATTATGAGTGAGGATATTCTGACTATTTTAGAGACATAAGTGCCTTTTCGACCCATTTTCTTTAGGCATGGGAATTGAACTGTTTTCTATTTACCTTTCTTATGGTTTACAAGAAAAATGCTTCGAATACTTCTATTTCTGAACTATATTATCTACAATATAAAAAAAATTTTATATTTTCAACATTAAAATAAAAAAAAAAACCCAGTCATCAAATATTGATTAAATTATTATATTTTTCGTTTTATCTATTTCTAGGTGGTGAACATATATATCCATCCATCATTAAGATACCGCCATGAATGAAACCGAGTGTGCTAATTTAATAGCATCTGTAAAATGGACAGAACCAGGGAGTCTAGTATCGTTAGCAATCTTAGAATTTATAAATGTCCTAGTTATAGTTGGAAATTGCTTAGTTATAGCAGCTGTATTCTGTTCAAACAAATTACGTAGTGTTACGAATTTTTTTATTGTCAATTTAGCTGTTGCTGATCTTTTGGTTGGTTTGGCTGTTCTTCCATTTTCTGCAACATGGGAAGTTTTCAAGGTAAGAATCTATATAATCAAATACAATATTTCTTACTTATTTATATACGAATTTTAAATAAAAAGATTATTTTCAATTTATAAATAAACAAAAAAAAAAAAATTGATTTGAAGGATTTGTATTTCTTGTATCAATGTCCTGAAAAATAATACGAAAATAAATTTTAGGTAAGGTGTAGATATAATCTTTTACTAAAACAAAAATAGCAAAAAAGAAAATCGAAAAATGGGAATGATTTCTACAAATACTGCAAAATCAATAATTTGATAAGGAAATTCTATTTTGATTTTTCCAAAAGTAATACAGGGTCCACTCCTACTGTAAAGGGTGATCCCACTTCAGTTTTCGAACTTTAAAACAAAATAAAAAACACAAATTTAACGAAATATACTTATTTTCTTTGTTAATCACAAATGTTATTTATTTAATTAACTATGAAAAATAATATCAATTAAATGGCCGACTCTAGAGTTTCTGCAGCAGCCGATCCTTTCAAGGTAGTTTTCGATGACTGTTTCGTAAATTTTGGGATAACTCGGCAATAACTTAGCGGATGTTGTTTTTTAGTTGCTCCAAAGTTTCGGGTTTTTTGGCGTAGACACGACTTTTAATGTAACCCCATAAAACGAAATCCAATAGCCTTTAAATCGCATGATTTTGGCGTCCAGTTGACGTCACCAAAATGTGAAATAATGCGACGCGGGAACTTTTCACCCAAAGCATCCCACGTTGCACCTGCTGTGTGGCAAGTTGCGTCGTCTTGTTGGAACCACATATCTTTCACTTCAATATCTTCTATTTCGTGCCAGAAATAAGCGGTTATCCTGCGCCTATATCGCTGACCATTGACTTTTATAGTCTGATCCTGATCGTTTGCAAAAAACTGAGGCCCAATAACGCCGCCTGACCACATACAGTTACTTTTTGACCATGCAATGGGGTCTCATGAATCTCATAAGGATTTTCATCTCTCCATATGCGGCAATTTTGCTTATTAACACACTCAAAGAGGTGGAAATGTGCCTCATCAAAGATTTTTTTTGAAAAATCAGCATCGACTTTCTGTTGCTGTAAAACCCAATGGGCGGTAGTTAAGCGATCCATTTCGTAAATATGTTATTGCAAACTGAATTTGACACTTTGAAAACAAGTGCTTATAGACAGCTGTTTGATCTACAGTGCTGCCAACATAGAAACCTCAAATTGGATCATCACATATTGATAATAATTATAGCCGATTGGATACCAGTCTCAAAAAATGAAAAAAATAACAAGATTGGGATTGGAATCACCCTGTATACATTTTCTTGTCTTATTCGATAAAGGAAGTTGGAATTCACGAAAAAGATATAAATAAAACTATCGTGTTTGGTTTTCGGATTAAGATTGTGCTATATAAGAAACTTTTGTGCGTGGATATTATTGAAATGACTTAATAAAATAATGACTCCAAGAGAAATCCTTTCGTGTCTTATCTAGAATATTTGGATGATTATTAGCTAAAGTAAATGAACCTAAAATAATTACTGATGATGTGGTATCGCATTATGTTTTTATATAATGATATGTTACCGGAAAAGATTATATACCAAAAATATGATACAGGAAGTATTTTATCAATGGTTGTTATCATTGGGCTACCGACAGAATGTCTGTGTATACAAAATGTGTATGATAAATTGCCTATATATGACAATATAAGTATACTAATATACCAATATATTATACCGAATCAGGTTAGGTCAGGCAAAAAACTAAATTCAATTCTAACCGCTCCTATACAAGTAGTAGATAAGTGAAATCAATCATGTTTCAGATTCTTCGATATACAATTTATTACTAAGTCGAAAAAAAGAAACATATAATAATCGATTTGAGGCCAAAATTTATATGAAATGATAATTTTAACTTTAGTGCCTTTCTTAAGAATATTATTTATATGATCTGATTATCCTCTATTAGTAGTATATAGCGTATAGATTCAGTTTTTCACTACTTTTGTAACGCTCGTGAATTTCCATCTATTCGTAAATTTCCACTACATCCTAAAAATTGGTTGGTTGATTTTAATATAATTTAGAATATACGAATCGGACAAATGAAGTTTTTCGCCAAAAACTCCACTCATGTCGCTCCACAACCACCATATTCGCCTATTTAGCACCGCGTGACTTCTGGCTGTTCCCAAAGCTCAAGAGACTATTCAGGGGAAATCGTTTTGAGTCGATTGAAGAGATCAAACGTGAATCGCTACGCGCATTGAAGGCTATACCTGAGGACGACTTTTTAGCATGCTTCAAAGATTGGAAAAAACGTGGGCATAAGTGTATTGTAGCTGGGGGGGATTATTTTGAGGGGGACGAAATCGATTTGGAAGAATAAATAAAAATTGTTAATTTTAAAACAAAATTCACCTTACTTTTGGTAATATAGTTTCTTTCTCTCGAAATTAACACATTACATCATATTGGATACTTAGGAAAGTTCTTTCGCTTTTTACTTTGTACAAGGAAAAAAATTTATTTTCTAATACAATATATTGGCTATTTTAGCCGCTAATAGGTTCCCTTATTTTAGACAATTTCATCATCACCGTTTCATAGAACTTCTGATTTTTTCAAGTATGTTTAGAAAATTTTAATTTAACTTTTTAGAAATCTCCCGGGAATCTAGGAAAATTGGTTTAAAATTTTCCGTGTCCTGGGAGAAAAACTAATCCTGGAAATGGTACCCTCTAGTAAGAAAATCGTTTTTGTAATAGAATTAAGTTTTTGAATTTTTATCAGTTTGAAGACTCCTTGAATTAAATAAATCAACTTTAGGGAATTAAGGGTTTCAGCTTGATACGCCTTTCGGTGATGTTCAATGGGAAATATTTTCTTTGCCTTACAAAATAAAACTCAAACAACGTCTACTCTTTTTCGCTCCTTCCTGTCTAATTTGAAACTCAAATTTATTACAATAAGTCCCAAGAATTTTCTACAAACGCACGAAAATAATCAAATCAATCGCGTGCGTTATTTCGATTTAATAATAAATAATATTTAAATATTAGTCTCTTTAACAAATAAATATTCATTGCACGGAATTCTTTTCCTTTTATACATTTTCAAATGAAGAACAATAAATTTATTATACAATAATAAAAAGGACAATATTCTAAAAATAGTCATAAATAATTTATTTCTAATTATATTGAAATGTAAATTTATATAAAAAAAAAGCCTGGCATTACTAAAATCATGACAAGAATTGAGTTCAGAAAAATTATGTTAATATTGTATTTGTTCGGAAAGTAAGAACTCAGTGTGAGGAATTTTTGTGAAAAATATAGTAATATATAATTATTTTAAGGGCTCTACCCTCTGCTCGATCCCATTCGCTGTTCTATATGGATCTTTTCCTAATAATTTATTATAAGTTATTAGCCGTCAGAAACTATTATTTTTGAATACTCAAATTATTTTACAGAAATGAGAACAAATTTTTAATTATTTACCCTTCTATATAAATCGTGGTACGTATTTGCTTTCAAATAAAACCCACATATCGTTTAGTTAAAATTTTGTAGATACATATTTCAATCTATAAATTATTCCTTATTCCATGGAACACAATATATATTTAAAATGATCTTCGGCGGCCCATCTTGTACGTCACGATCCCGCTTACATCAATTTTCGATGGTTCTCGAACATTTCGAACTTCATCTCGGCCATAAACGTTACGGATATTGGTCTTTAAGCATATCAAGCGTCCGGAGGAATGTTGTGGCATAGACGTGTAGAGCGATTATTACTCGAGCTGTGTGGCATTAGAGCTGAATGTTATACGAGTGAAGGTCTTTATGCAAAATTTCCCGTAAAGAACCGTATAGGAAGATGAAGTTGCTACGATCATCTCGAAACTTACATTTTCCTGTACAGCAGCAATACGTTTACGTGTTCGGGAGAGACGAAGATGCACAGATGCCAGACATTACCAATCTAGATATACTTGTAGTTTTTTCAAATATTTATTTGAAAGAAATTGAATAGTTTTCTTTTCAAATTTAGACATCCAACAAATATTTGAGGGTGTTCTAGTGGGACGGATTTTTGTCTCATTGAAAATTGCTATTTTTACGAGTAACAGCTGTAAATGTTATCCACACTATTGTATATATATAAATAAATTAATATAACTATTAGTTACTTAATTTTTATAAATTACTATCTCGTTCCATAAGCTATGAATTAAAGGCAGTTTTACAAGTAATCTCGAAAGGCGAACGAAAAGTATTTTACAATATTTACATGATCCAAACTCTAATGACAATCAAAGTGATAGTGAAAATACTTTTAGGGTTTCTGTACTCGATTAGACTCAACTCGACTCGGACTCGTCCAGTATTTAGGTAGTTACTCGCATTCGGGACTCGATTCTAATACTCGACGAGTCCGAGTCCGAGATTTATAGTAAACTTAAGCACGAACTCTGCTTTTCAGAAATACTAGAAACTGAGCAATTAATCTGGATGACCTATACAACACACTTTCCTCCATAAAAGCAACTTAAACTTTTAATTAAAGCACATTTTCGATAAATGGTAGCTTCTGTACTACAATCAGATCAAGACTTGCTGACGTTAGTATTTCTCAAATATTTCTACATTAAGACAAAAAAAGCAATTAAATTGAATCAAATTAATGTTCAAATAACAGGCCAATTTACAAGTCCCCGGGCTGACACATAGATGGCGGTACTAGAATTAAATCCATATGATTTTTAGTTAGCCCTAACCTTCAAAAGACGCGTGTATAAATTTGACAGCTGTCGGATCATTAGTTTGTGAATTATAGCATTTTGAGTGAAGCAACTTTTGTTATTGTGAAGAAAATGGATAAAAAGGAATTTCGCGTGTTGATTAAACATTGCTTTATGGCCAAGAAAAATACCGTTGAAACGAAAACTTGGCTTGATAATTATTATCCGGACTCTTCACCTTCGAAATCCACCGTTGGAAAATGGGGTGCCTTTTTAAATCTGGTCGTACAAGCCTTGAAGACGATCCATGTCAAGAACATCCAAAAAGTGTACCAACAACAGAAAAGATACAAAAAATACAGGATATGGTTTCGGAAGACAGACGAGTGGGTGTGGAAAAGGTAGCTGACACCCTAGGCATCTCATATAGACCGCTACATCACATCTTAGCGGAAGTTTTAGGTTTCAAAAAGCTCTGTGCAAATTGGCTGCTGCATTTCCGAAAAATGGAACAAAAACACATGCAAATGCGACTTTCTCATCAACATTTGGAGCATTTTCGAAAGGATAAAGTGGATTTTGTGCGCGGATTCATCACTATGGATGAGACTTGGGTCTATCACTATGATCCTGAGTCGAAAGCAAAATAAAAAAACCGATAATTCGGCTCCAAAACGGGTTAAGGCCCAAAGATCAGTGAAGAAGGTTATGGCATCAGTTTTTAGGGATGCAAAAGGAATTTTGTTGGTGGATTACCTCCAAACTGATAAAACAATAAACTCAGATTATTACTGAAACCTTTTGGACTAATTGGATGTAAAAATTCGTGAGAAAAGACCTGGTTTAAAGAAGAAAAGTCATTTTTCACCAAGACAATGCACCGTGTCACAAGTCCGTGAAAACGATGGCAAAAATCCATGAATTGGGCTTCGAATTGCTTCCGCATGCACCGTATTCTCCAGATCTGGCCCCCAGCGACTATTTCCTGTTCTCATATCTCAAAAGAATGCTTGCTGGGAAGAAATTTTCGTCGAATGAAGAGGTGATCGCCGAAACTGAGGCCTATTTTGAAGCAAAGGACAAATCGTACTACAGAAAGTTGGAGGGTCGCTATAATCAGTGTATCACCCTTGAAGGGAATTATTTTGAATAAAAAAAACGAATTTTGCCAAAAAAATGTGTTTTACTATGGTAGCCCGGGGACTTTTCAATTGACCTGTTAGTTATATCTAGTTTTCAAGTTTAATTTTGGAAAATAAATAAATTGTTTAATAAATGAATTTGAGTACATTTTCTTTCTAAATTCTTGGCACGACCACAAATTTCAGTTGAAAATCTTGTAATATAATAAATAATTCTACTTTTAACAAGTTTTAGTAATTTTTTTCTTGTTACAAAAACTTCAGCTATGAGAATCGTTATTGAACTCTAAAATATAAAATGTTTTCGCTTATTGATTTGAGTTTAGATTTAGACCCGGACTCGACTCGGACTCAACGAGTTTTCAAAATTTGGGACTCGTACTCGCCAAGTCCTAAAACCCCGAGTTTCCAGAAACTCTAGAAACTTTGTTGTTTTCATAAATTGTTTCCGATCATTACCAAAGCTGCAATTCTAAAATTTATTGTTCTACAGAGGCAACGAAAATTTTCAACCTGCACGAGTTGCATAAACATTATCAACATTATTTTTCCAAGAACAAAATAATACCGGTATTGCCAATATAATTAGATTAGAATACTGAAATAATGGTATTTATAGTTTTGTCCTGTACTCCCAACCTTATTTGACAGTCTCACTCAAAACATGCAACTCGTTTTGAACGTGTGGTAGCGTTGTCTGTACTATGTTTACATGGAATTACGTACTTGATTTCTAGACATGGTATATACGGAAATTTCGTGAAAATACAATTATGTATATACAAATTGAAGAAACAATAATAAAAAAATTGACCTAATAATAATATCGTATTTTTTTTGTCATTATCAATATAATCAGATATTATAATTTGTAATTTGAAATTTAATAGTTGCTTGTTAATATTACAAGACCACCATGTTATCATATTAATTTCTTATAGGAAACCTACAACAACATGATGACTGATATTGAATATCATAAAAATTATGTAATTATGCTTTTACTTCCACTAGGACAGAGACTGTATATCGATTTCATATCTTTAGCACGTGAATTCAAACCTGATGGTCTTTCAAATAGTTGACAACGAAGGTCTCAACTGGAAATGACATAGCTTTGGTGTTGGTCAAATGAAATCTTTTATATTCATCAGCAGGATGTTTCGATTTTCAAACAAACAAACTTTATTATTATGTGGGAATATGTTTTTTGTATTATCAAAAATTTCAAATGCAGACCTTTTTTTCTTTATTAATATTCACGTTTTTTTTTTTCTTTCCTTGTGAATACGACACCCACAATCGTCAGTAATAATTTTTATTGATTGAACGAAAAGGTCATAAGTTTGAAAAAATATTTTTTTCCGATCAGTTTTCTGCAATATTGTAAAAATTTCAAAAAAAAAATAAAATAACAATTATGAAATGTTTAAAAGGAAAATCATTCGAAATCGGGAAGATACTAAACCATCCGATATTGAAAACCCTCTTATTTCCAGTTCAACAAATATTAGCTGGTGTTGGCGTTGATGAAAACATAGGAAATTATTTTCAAAAAAAAAAACAGTTTAGAAATAATGTTCATTTTACAAGACAACCGATGAGTACCTACGCTGTTTTTATCGCTATAAAATCCATCTTCCCAAAAGACTACTTCTTGAGAGAGTGTAAAATTTTTGTTTTTCTTTTTTTTTGTTTTCAAATAAACGCACGATATTTTGTTTGTTTTTGTGAAAAAGATGAAAATAAAATTGGATTTTTATATTATATATGAGAGCTTTCCATATTCAATTGAAAGCTTTCATCTATATAAAAGGGTGTCCCAAAATTCAAGCAAGAAATCATTTTGATAGAAAGTACAGGTGTCTAATTAAAAATTGGAAATTTTTTATTGATTCATAAAGTATACAGTATAGGGTTATGTATGGAATAGCATATTATGCAAATGGCCCCCACGGTTTTGCTAGCACATATGAAATTTTCTATGACCGTTTTGCATAAATGTGGCAAATGTTGGTGAATTTCGTTGATACAGACCTCAATTTCCTCCTTCAAAACGTGGGTCTTCGTACGCTTGTAGGTATAAACCTTAGATTTCAAAAAGTCCCAAAGAAAAGAGTCTAAAGGTGTTAAATCGCATGATCTGGGAGCCAATTCTGATCACAAAAACGGGAAATTATATATACAACCAGGCATTTCCTGGTTGAATAATTATTTTTAAAAGATTGATCAACATTGAAAACATTGTGTTTTTTTGTGTTGGGCACCATTTTAAATAATGTCACAAATGGCGCAAAATTCAGATCTTGTGGCGTGAATTTTTTGACACCCTTTAGGTATCCTTAAGAAAGTAGAAAAAAGGTAGAAAAAGAAAATGAATAAGACTTGAAGATTATTTTAAATCGATGAACAGGGAAAATGAGTTTTAAACATTAGAACATAAATAACATATACAGAATAAAATATAGTCCCGAAGAAAATCTATAGAATATCTATTTGAGATCAATTTTAACCTTAAGTATATATTATTTTGAGTGTTAAAGTAAATATGATACGATTGGGTTTTTCTACTAAAAGGTAGGATTTCCTTTCTATCTTTTTTTTGGTCGTTTAAATTTTATCTGATTTTAATATTATCATTTTCTAGACAGATATATCTTTGTGTAGGTTAAGGTTAAGAGCTTTCAAATACAATTTTTTTTATATAGGGGCGAATAATAAAAGTGGAACAAATTTACATATCGAATAAATTTCTACATATTTCAAAAATATGATTAAAATTAAAATGGAAAAAATTATTGTATTTGATATTATATTGTCTTTTAGAAATCATATTACTGGATTTATGCAAAATTTCAGTACAAAGCTTTTTTCCAGACACTTACTGATATACTTCTGAAAATAATCTCATCCTGTTAAGGTGCCTTCAGACTATCTATTTTGTCAAATCTTTTGACATAAATTTTGTCAAAAATGCTCACTCAGATACTGTGAACTCTTAGGGAATTCTCGTATGACAACAGTATATGTCAATACACGTGAGTTTCTCTATTAAAAAGAAAGAAGAAGACATTTAAATAATAAAGAAAATATAAAATACAAATTCAAAATCATAGTTTTTTGAAATGTTGCGCTATATTTTCTCAATCTACTTTATTATTTGTTATCTTTAATAAAAAAAAACAATAAATATAAATTCACAATGTTATAATTAAACATAACTTTTAATTATTCATCTTTGAGGACCATGTACAATATTTAGTGTTTCGGATATTACTAAGACAGAGATTTTTAAATCATACCATAGGGCTCTGTACGTACACTCCCAGACACTTGATTAGCAACACTTTTATTTTTAACATTAATGCCATAATGGTGCAAATTCTTAGAAACTTTTTCCGTAATATTCCTTGCCCATTATTCTGTTCTACCTGATGACCCAGATGTGGGAATAGCCCATGCTTGAGTGGAAATTCCCATTTTTGTCTTTTTCGGCTACTTGCACCGAGGCACTTGATTAGTGCCATGAATAAATAAAACCGTAATACCCACTTTCTCCATAATTTTATAAGCAGTTGCCACAGAATTGATGCTCCCCGTAAAATGTCCCTATGTTCTCGTTCGATAGTTGCTTTGGATGTGCGTCCTTCCGATTTTTCCGTAATTTTCTTTATTTTTGACAAATCTTCTTGTAGTCCAACGATCTCGACCAATTCGCATGACAATATCGCGATTGGAATAATTTTTTTCTTTCAATGAAGTGATTTTTCCAACTTCCGTTTCGGTTAGTGATTTTCCACGCCACATTTCTGTCCAGGTGGAACAAAACTTCACTAAGGTAAAGCAGACAAGTAACACACTTGTTTTTTAATGATAAATTGTTTTTAGAAGATCACCGTTCCCCTTGAAAGCTTAAAGAAAACTGATGGCGCTAATCAAGTGTCTCGGTGCAAGTAGCCAAAATGACAAAAATGGGAATTTCCACTCAAGCATGGGCTATTCCCACATCTGGGTCATCAGGTAGAACAGAATAATAGGCAAGGAATATTACGGAAAAAGTTTCTAAGTTTTTGCACCATTATGTCATAAATGACGTTAAAAATAAAAGTGTTGCTAATCAGGTGTCTGGGAGTGTATGTCCGTGAGCTGGAAATCGTCTCAACTTTATTTAATAATTTGGAGAATCTTTTCTTCTTCACTCTTGTGCAATTTTGAAAAGAATTTAAGTTCTCAAATTGAAGTTCCTTTATCTCAAGTTGAGAAATATCACGTCCTGAATGTCTTCGTAGAAGCCGCTTCCCACTCCATAATACTTTTTATTCTTCTTTCGTTTTTTAATTATTGCTGCTAGATAAATAACACTTAAAAGTCTAATTTTTTGCTTACTAAAGTCCACTTTAAGTTTACCACTTCACGTTTAACCTAAAATTTTACCATTTCACCCAAACGGTTTGTCAGATAGGCGTTAGCAAAACAATCAAGAATATTATGATTTGTTTAAAACATATGACAACTCAAATACAAAAAGCTGATACGAAAACCTATGATAAAACAAAATAGCCTCAAGGCTTTATATGCGAAAGACCTTTTTTTATTTGGGGAATGTCATCACAACTTGTGATTAAACTTTGTATTATAGGTCTGTTTTATTTGCCACTTGCTCTGGGGTAGAACAAATTTTTACATTGAAAACAAAAACAACAAAAGAGCAAATCCTACACTAATTTTAGACCAAGTGTAACTATTACACCCGAAATTAGTTCAGTTTTCTCCCATAAAAAGTGTATTAGCTAAAAGTTTCTCATTTAATTTCAATATGGTTGCTAAGCAGCGCTACAAACATTTGAATTAAAGCTTTCTCCTACTCCTGCTCGTTTTATTTGCCACTTACCCTACTTCGGGGTAGGGTATGGTAAATAAAGTAGACCTTAGATATCAATTGCAAAACTTAGTTATGAAAAGTCAGATCAAGATGTTGAAATTTCAGTTTTTGAGGCGAATTATCAATTTTATTTTATTCAGAATTAAGTTCACTAGAAATACAAATTCTTAACAAATGACATAAACTTATTGGGACACATTTTGTCTAAGTTTACAATTTTCATTTATTTATATTTAAATAAAAAGAAAACTTACTTATCGTATGCAAAAAAAAAGTTTATTTAATCGAATAAATTTTTATATAAAGGAAATTTTTGGTATATCCGATTTCATGATACAAAAGCAGGCAAACGCAAAAAAGAAAACGAAAATTGGAAAATCCTTTAAAAGGCTTCGATCAACACCACAGTACAGAAAACTGTCAATAACACTGTGAATTTCAATTTGAACATTTCAAGTATGCAAAATATACCAACTTTTCTAGTCTACCATGGCTACCAAGGATATACGAGAATTTCCAGCAGCAAAAAATGGAAGAAGTTAATCTCTATGGAAAGAGTCTTATATTTGAAAGTAAAGTGGTTTTTCGCTGTTATGTGAACATATTACATAATGTTCGTTTAGTAAAACGGAAATTGTAAGGATTTATTAAAAATATCAAATACAGGGTGTGATAAAGAAAAGGAGTGATTAACATTGCAATAATAATTTTCAACAAACGTCTAAAAAACTATTATATACCACCACTGGAAGCCTATGTGCCTGTATAACTGGAAATAATTTTAAAAAGCTTGAAAAAACTGTCCACCCTTAACAGAATTCAATCCAGGGTTCCTTAAAGTCAAACTGATAAAGCTGTTGATGCATTAAGAGAACAATTTTTTATCTTTTGTTATGTAAAAAGTTTGACATTGAAGACGTGTTATATGATATACCATAGTTGATACTGGTGATACACGCACAAAATAAGTTATTCCCGAGCTGCAATATATGTGGTGCCTGAGATAATCTCTGTTTTCTGTACTGCACTCTGTGTATCGACTATACTCTTTTCAATATGTTGCTAGCATTTGTTGAATAGAAATTTTCGCCATATTTTTCGCACCATCTTTAATGAAATCCATTTAAACCGTAATCTTTTAAAGCAAATGTCTTATATTAGAGTATATTTGATTGATTGCAAATAATATCTTTCTTATATTCTATTTTAATACAATATAATATAATATAATATTTATAAATATTTACATAAAATAAATAATCTTGATTTCTTTCTATTATTTATTTCAGGTATGGATTTTTGGTGACTTATGGTGTCGTATATGGTTAGCAGTTGATGTATGGATGTGTACCGCATCAATTCTTAACTTATGTGCCATTTCATTAGACCGATATGTTGCTGTCACTAGACCAGTCACATATCCAAGCATTATGTCAACAAAAAAGGCAAAGTCACTTATAGCTGGTATATGGATCCTATCATTTGTTATATGCTTCCCACCGTTGGTTGGGTGGAAGGATCAAAAGGTTTTTATATTTTATTTTTCTTCTTATTATTGTTGTGTGTATCCTTTTTTTTCCCATCTGAAGTTCCAGGTATATACCATATATGAAGCATATATATGTTGTGTGTGGTTATCATATAAATAAAGGCATTATTAAATGTGCGGTGGTTTTGTTTTAATGTTTTAGTTCCCTTTTTTTGCCGAAATAGCTGTATCATTTGTCTTATATTTATTATATGAAATCATAAATATTTTTGGGTGTTTTTTCAATTGTATTAGGTAGATATATAGATATAGGAAATAAATTGGAGGCTTTATATATTTGACAGCTACTCAACAGAAGAATAAATCCGTCATATATGAATACCATGGTTGACAATTTTTCATATAATGGTTTTCTCTAGAGAAAGCTTTATTAAAATCATCTGTGAAAGCGTAAGGATTATGATATATTTATATATTATACTGGAAGTAAAGGACATTATTTCTTTGTATCCAGTTCAAGTATTAATCTCAACTCAGGTGTGAAGTTTTTTTTACCTTTTTTGTATCGCAAGTTATGATGTATTATTTTAAGAGTGTCTTTCTTTTAAAACTTTTTATTTATTTTCTAGATTTCTTTTAATATAAATTGAAAGATGAGATTAATTCCTTTGCGTAAATATTTCCCTAAATGGAAAGATTTTCACATGAAAATATCAGTTAAAAACTTCAATTAAGATATCTTAATGAGTTTCCAAATTATCAAGATTTTATTATTTTATACTTAGTTTTATGTTGCATAATTTTGAATAGTTCCACGAATTTCAGACAGCGTGTATTAATGTTAAGATGCATTTTGTCTAGCAAGAAAGAGGAAGTCAATAGTCCCGTTGACATACAAAATTGGGCTAACAAAAGCCATATCAATCTGTTTTGGTATGGGTGCGTATCACGGAAGGTTTCTTAAGGCAAATCGCATGAATTTGCGTTAAACAGCTTCCAAACTATTTTGGATTTTTCGATGGGAAGACCACAATCGGTCTAATCAGGATAGTTGAAAGAAGTTTCCTAATGTGAGGGTCCGATATTTCCTTGGTCCAATGTTTAATAAAGCCAAATGTCGGATTGGTTCTATGGATCAATGAGTCAATATGTAACTTGAAATTAAATTGATTGTCGCAAATCACACCCAAATTAGTTATTCAACTAGTACCATATTTTATTAGATATCCAAATTATATTCCAACATAATTTATAATTCATTAATAATTAATGTAATTCCATAAATTAATAATAATAATTATTTGATGGGATAAATAAATGTAATAACTTTATATTAGGTATGGTCTCTATTAAAAATCTAATCCTTTTTGAAACTTATTTTATTTTATGAAGTGAAAATCCATACAAAATATCTTTTATATAAAAAAAGGGTTCATATGAAAATAGAAAATACAGAATATTATAATATTATGTCATGGATTCTTTCATAAAGACGTTTTAAGGATATCCCAAAGATACCTTCGTTGCATATATCCATCTCTCTAATATTTTAGTATTAATAATTCATACAAATAATCGATAGATTGATTTTGATAATACAAAGTTCTATGGAAGATAAATTTCGGATATATACTTAGTTTATGTATGGTTACATGAAATCATTTTAAATGGATGTATTTATGTGGAAAGGAAAAGGATAAAAAGGGAAAATTGTTTGTTATTATTTGTATTTCCATATATATTAACCGTGAAAAGCAAATACTTTTCTTATATGGTATAATATATATATGCTTGTGTGACTGTCTTTTGATAAAAATTTTCTTTGAATTATTTCTAATGGTTTATGCTATATTATGTTAGAAACCGGAAAATTTCCCATTTTCCTATTACATTTTTTTAAATACTAGGTAGCTTCGTCCCCTGCGCGCTTCGCTCACCAATCTCTGTGTGTATAAATAACAACCAAAATACTAAACCAATTAAAAAAATTTCTCAAGGACACTATTCAATAAGCTTTTGTTTTTCGTTTTTTTTTTAGTGGTTGAAAAAGAATCTCTTTTTCTTTCAAGATGCTAAATTTTCTATTCGCCTAAAAGTATGCATACAATTATTTATAAATGATTTGCGGAGAAAAACTATTTTATATAATAGATAGATTTTAATCGATTTAATTTAACGTACAAAATTTCTTCAATTTCCAGTCAGACATTGATTCATCTTATAATCGGGGAAATGATACGCTTTATTATTCAACGTTAGTAACTCCATCACCGACACTACCTCCACCACCATGTCCATGGAAATGTGAAGTAATTAGTGATCGAGGTTATGTCGTTTATTCAGCATTAGGCTCATTTTATATACCAATGTTTGTTATGTTATTCTTTTATTGGCGAATATATCGGGCAGCGGTTCGAACAACTCGTGCTATTAATCAAGGATTTAAAACAACAAAAGGTAAGTGTATGAAAATGCAGTACTATTTTATTTTCTACTTTACTAATTTTTAACTTATTTCAATTTTCTTTTTTAATAATAATACTAAACATTAACTTTAACATTCCTTTTACAAAATATATTTTTTCTTATTTAGAAAAGACTTAAAAGCAATTATTTTTGTAATTAATTAATTAATATAAATATTTTGAAAATTTTTCTATATATTTTTGGAAAAAAAATAAAATTAGGCATGCTTCCATGCATGAATATTTTTGTATAAAAATTTCATATTTAAATATTTTTCTCATTTTTCTTAAAAACAAAAAAATGATAAATAATTATTTTGTAAATTTTTTTGTAATTAACAAATTCTTTTAATAATATTATTTTTTTTTTATTCAAAAGTATTCAGTTTTTTTTATAGCAAAGTATTTTCCAATAAAAAGTATTAAAAGTTGTGTGTGATAAAAGGAGGTGCATGATGGAAAAGTGTTGGTAGTAAGGTGATAAATTAATTAAAAATTAATATTTCGTTGGTGTATAGTGTAAAAAAAAAAAAGAATAACATAAAGTATTTACTAAAATTCCATGTTTCGATACAAGTGAGATTAAATTTGACTCCAACATAAGTGAAACAAAGTAGACAACTATTTGTGGAATAAAATATATTTAAAAATAAAGTAGATTTTATATGATTTAAATTTTTTTATTTTTGAGTTTTTTTTTTAATACAAAATAATTAAAATATAAATAATTTTGTAATTAATGACTTTTTTCTATTTTTTTTTTTATAAATTTTTTAAATATTATTTTCTCAACTAGAATTTTTATTTGTAGAAAGTTTTAGAAATTATTAAAAACTGAAAAAAAAGAAAATTATTTGATTTGGAAAATTTTTCTTAGAGAAGAATATTAGTAGTAAATCCGACAGATGTAAAGGTGGAAGATACCCGAACAGATATTGTACTTTTGTTTTATTAGGAATTCTATCGCCCGCTATTTAAAAAAAAAAAACCATTTTTCTTATATATGTTCTTATAACTTTTAATTTCGAATATTAAAACCACTGAAATTCTTTTATAGGATTATTTGGTTGCGTAAGAAACTGCAGTAATTTTTTGAGGTTAAAAAAATTTTAAATTCTCTTTTTTTTTTAGAAAAATAGTTAAATTGAAACTAATAATAGTTTGCAAGACGGCTATTAGAAGTATTTTTTTAACCAAATAAAACAAAAAGCATTAAAATAATAGGAAGAAAAAACAAACCAAAATCAGGTACGATTCAAGATTCAAACAAATTGTCTGTTAATTTTAAATATTCCAATAAAAGGTAGAATTTTGATATGAGCTATCTACCATATGGTAGAAAGTACTTAGTACCTATCTACTATCCGTCGCTAAATTACCGCATATAAATGTATGGTATCCGCGATTATTTTTATCAAAAAACCACACGTTTTATCTTGTTAAAACTCCCAAAGCTACAAAAAGTCTCCTATGTGAAATAGACGACAAGTGATTTTGTAGTCGAGAGACTTGTTTTTTGTGTTTCCGAAGAAACGGTCGCTTTGCTCGAAATATGTTTTTTAACTAAAGACGGTAAATTTTTTACTTTAAAAAATGTGATAACTGAGAAAGAAAATTTGTAAGTGTTCGAAATTGATAAATTAAGTTTACACTACCACGTATTAACATCCGTATGTTAACGTGCGGCCAACTGACCACCACAATTCCCCTGCAGAATTGCACCCGATCTGTCTCGATCCTGGAACACACTCGCTGGGACAGTTTCATTCTCTTGCGCGCGACTACGCTCTTCGAGGATTACCGATAGACTAAATCGCAAGCGCAAAGGACATATTAACTAACCAGTTTCTGTATTACCAGATCACCAAGTGTATCCTACCTCGATAGTGAGCTACCTTAAAGCAGAAGCGTCTGCTTTTACTCCACTCAGGGCTTTCGACTGTTCGATTTTTTTGCCGTTAACACACGTTCGAAAAGTCTCCACTATCTATGGCCTTTTTTTGCTTCGAAAATAGAACATGATGTGACAGTTCTCTGAGAATTTACAGAGATAAACAAATTTTAGTAAATTCTTTAATATTAACAAATGCTAAGTCTTTCAAGTTTATTTTCACCAATAATTAGAATTCAAAACAACATTTTTGGTTATCTTTCTAATATATTAAAATAAATATAGATATGTATATGATTTTATTAAAATGTTTTAATTTATTTCGATTTCACCCAATAAAACATTATTCACAAAATATTTTATGCGTTGAAAGTCTCTGAAAAGCGGAGACTTTTACTCAACATGTTGAAAAACTAAAGATGTTTTGAAGATACATGATGCGAGAACTAAGACTAGATATCATCTCCAGTGCTTTCTGAGGCTCCGATATGTATACACGAGTCTCCCGTCAAGAAAATAATCTCCTTAGATCAAAGTCTCTGGTCGTTTATCTTCACCTTAATATTTTAATTAATTTGAATTTAATGTTAAACGACGAAGAAAATCAAATCACAGGTTTTCCATGGAATGAATTTTATAAAATAATTCTCATAAATTTAGTTAATGAAGAAAGACTTATTTTTTAAAATTAATTAAAAGTAAACTGGGTACAGAAAAGAGTCTACTATATAAAAATACGCCATAATTTATTCTTCCTTCATGTAGAACATTTTTAATGATTTAAGGCAAGGAGTTAGAAACTGTTAGCGTATGTTCGGAGTTTTTAGCATTCAAAATGTTAAGGCATAACCAATTTCGAAATACCAAACACTATTGACATTTTTATATGAGAACAATTATTATAAAAATTCAAATACTGCTAACGTATTAATATTAGCATAGAATTTATATTTTCTATATTGAAACTAGTACTTTAATTTAAAAAAAAAAAGAAAGGAAAAGGTTTATTAAAATTTTCCGAACAAAAAAAAGGTCAAATATAAATATTTAATTATTCGACCTTTTTTCTGTTACATAAAATAATTATTCATAAAAACCCTTCCATCCAGTTTTTAACTATAATATAAACAAAATATATTATGAGTAGAATAAGTTAGTTAGTTTGTTTACAAAATTCTTCTGAAATTAAGTTTTATAGTTGAATATTTTTCAAAAGAGAAATAGTTAGAGCCTAGAACAAACTTGATTTCAGTCAATATGTGGCACGTCACATTATCCTGTTGAAACCACATATTTTCTACATCAATATGGTATTATGGCAACTGGATTCTCTGCATTAAAAATGTAAAAAAAAACTTCTTAAGGCCAATCTCCACAGAGCCGACATCCTATTCTGATGGGAAAAGTCAGAAAACTAGAAAGAGATGGACTTTTGCAATTTTCGCTAGGATTGATCGAATAAAAACATCAGAGTCTCCCCATCACAGTTTATAATATTGTGACGTGCTACTCTTTCGGTTCGATGTTATTAGAATGATAACACTTTTTATTTATGTGAATTTAGTGTATAAAGTTTATTTATAATTATTTCTGCGTTACAATTAGTCTTAAAAATATTTGTCTTTCAATAATTTAATTATTACAATTAATTTATCACAGTTTATAAAAATACACCACAATCACTATCTTATCTTCCACAAATTAATCACGTTTCCAATCTCTTTTTTGTATAATCTCTGACGAAGCTTTTGACTTCAACTGATATTGTTTCGACGGCGTTTTTGCCTTATATACCTATCGGTCTAAGTTCCAGAAGTTTCATCGAAACGTGTCGAAATTATTTAATTGAGAGGCTTCTCCATTTCTTCATCGACATGTGTTAGAAAGCTTTTTCTTGGCGTTTCTAGAAAGCTCTTGCATTGTGAATCATTGTTTATTTGATTTATTTATTGTTTTGTGGTATGGTGTTTTTTTCTTGTTTCTTAGAATACTGGATGATTTTAATGAATCACCCAATATTCTAACTGAAATATAGTGCAATATTATGAAAAATTTGGTAGTATGCGACGAAATCGTGTGTGATTATTGTGAGAGTATGCAAACGCAGATGAAAAGCCATAAATCAGATAAACAAGTTCTTCTGCTTTTGAGGGGAATTGTCTGGCAGATCAAGAATCAGGTGCGGAAATGAGAAATGCAGAAGCCGATCAAATTAGTAGGATGATTGTTTCTCTCTTTCTGTTTAACCAAACTTTGCATAAGTGTATCCCATACTTTCATCAGAATAGGATGTCGGCTGTGTGGAGATTGGACTTGATTCATAAATATGAAAAAACGCTTCGCCACTAAGGATAGGTTTCGACTATTTTGGTGATATTTCTAATTCAGAATACCATAAGAAAAATTGGTATTTTTAACAGTACTAACCAACATTCGTTTTTCAAACTGTATGATTTTGAAAATCTGTGTATATTATGTACAGTTCTCAAACAGACGTGGCTCTATCTTAAGGACTGATGGGAAAACTATGCAGTTCAAATTTCTACCATTTGAAAGAATTTATCTATATTATTAGTCGCTCTTTTTCTCCCAATTTATACACAGATGATATGATAGTACCAATATCAAAACTAGCAGCCGAGATTTTGCCATTTTTGTATGAAATTGATAATTTTTGAAAATTTTTTTTAACAATGTAAATAGCAAAAAATGATACCATATTTTGATACCATACTTTTTAATGAAAGCATAAAGGCCAATCTCCACAAAGCCGGCTTTCTACACCTGATGGAATGATGCAAGTATGGGATAACACTATACAAAGCTTAATTAAACAGAAAGGAAGAAAACAATCTTCCTACAAATTTTGTCGGCTTCTGCATTTCTGATTTCCCCATCTCATTTTCGATCTGCAGATGATTCCCCTCAAAATTAGATGAACACGTTTATCTGATTTATATGGCACTTCATCTGCGGGTGCATACTCTCACAATAATCACACATGATACCGTCGCACACTACCAATTTTTCTAAATTGTATGGGGAGATTCTAATGTTTTTATTCGATCAATCCTAGCGAAAATTGCAAAAGTCCATCTCTTTCTAGTTTTCTGATTTTTCTCGTCACAATAGGATGTCGGCTGTGTGTAGATTAGCCTTAAGATTTTGAAATTTTAAATTATGAATTAAAATTTCTGGAAAAGTATTTTCAATTATTTACTAAAATTATTTGGAGATATTTAAAGTTATTTAGAAAAACTTTGCAATATTCAAAGTTACGCAGAAATATTTTGGAATATTATAAGTTTTCGCTGTTTTTTAATCGCATTCCGGCTTTATGTCCTCAAAATATCGGCTATAAGCTGATTTTTGTATTCGTTGGCAAATATATTCCATTCTTCGCTTTGGAAAGCGTGATAGTCAAATGCGAACATTCATCAACGAACGTATGTATGTATGTATCTAAAACTATTTTTATAAACTTTTTGGAAACTAATTGGATAAATCTCTATGACCATTCGAATTGCAATACCTCTAGGATCAAGTAGAATTTTGCATAAACTTGTTTACAATATTTAAATATTGAATGACCTTTATTTATGCAAATATTGATCCACTTCAGCAGATAGTCAATAGCCGCCACTACAACAGTTCATTTAACTTTTATAAGCTTTAACGACGTTCTATATCATAATATCGAGTCACAAGTGTAAGTTAAGATCTGTGCCATATGTGTCAAATATACTGCTTGGATTGAGAAAAAAAACTTGTGTTACTATACGCGATAATTGCGTGTAATAGGCAAGTTTTAACCTTTATTGCTCCTGATTTTGAGTTCTACAAGCTTTAGAATAAATCATACTATTTCTTTTAAAGGGGAAGTCTGTGTTACTATGAAACTTACACTTTTTTTTAAACAAAATTCGATATCAAATCGAGATATAACATTACTTTGGTACATTCTAGTTTGATTTGGTATAATAAAGTACCGACATCTCATAATATTCTACATGAATAGAACAAATTAATATATTTTCTATGAATTTACGACTTTCTTATATATTTAATACTGTATTAATTTAATGACCAACATTCAATATTTTATATATGTACATAATTAATTTTGATTAAGATCCCTTCATGACCTATACTTTCTTCATACTGTGTCAGTTAGACTTTTAGTTTCCTAAAAAGTAACTACATCATCAAAAATGTTTATACATAAATATATTAGTCAATATTTTGATATAGGCATATATATTAATTTCTTTCTATTAATATCAAAAATATCTTAACTTAATAACTTTAGTAAAGTTTAATTTGTAATCAAATGATTTTATATATCATAATAAATGTTATTCCTATGTTAACGATTTTATATACCATTAATTGATTATTATTTTTAACTAGCCCCTCTTTTCTGAGTGCAGTCATAACAAGTTCTGATTGTCATAACATGACGTCATTGTCATAACTTTTTTTTAAAGACCATTTGGTATTCCGACCCCGTCATAACTAATAACTGTCATAAAAAAGTATCATAAGTTCCGACCGACAATATTTTATATCATAACAAAATTTTATATGTGTTCTCTGAGTGATTCAATTGATAAATATGAAATAACTTCCAACATTTTTTTAAACAAACAAATAATGTTACACCTAGACAAACCTATACAAACCTAAATAAACATTTTCGAGAGTAGTTATCAAATATCCGTGACAACACGCTCGAATTATAACAGTTTAAACTGTTATAAATTCATATTTTGGACATAATTATGACCCGTTCGTTCGAATATGAATTTTCGCAGCAGTCATAATTTCAGTCAGAATATTATTATCATAAATATTTATGACAGCAAAACTGTCACAATGCCAGAATAAGCGGGTTAATCTATCAAGTAGAAAGTGTAATCGCGGAAGGTTACGTAATGCAAATCGTGCGAAACTACATTGAACTGGCTCCAATTTATTAATTTGGGCTTTTTGGTAGACTATACTTGACTGGCATATTCAACTATGTGTCTAATCAGGGTAATAAAAAGGGATTTAGTGATAAATGAAAATTCTTTGTACCAACTTTTATGGCATATGCAATTTTCTAATACTAGAGGCCCAAATAGGGTATTCATATTTTACTTTTCTATTTATAGGAAAGTGACACACATTAAACGTAGTATCAAAGTTTTATCCACCGATAAAGTTTCGTGTCTTTTAATCACTGTTTCCAATTTTTAGAAATAATACTTTCAAAATTAATATATATTTATACTATAGTACGTACTTGAAATGGTATTCAGCTGATAGGTATACTCGATGATATTCTTAAACAATGTCGTGAATGTGTGAATCTAGTATTAGTTAAAATGTATTTATATAATTTTCAATCAAAATTGTCTAAAGAAAAATATCTAGGATATAATTTCTAATCCAATAATTCCTTATACCAATTTAGAATATTTTCCTTTACTACATTACATATGACACATATTTTTGTTACATATTTTTGTTAAATATTTTTACTTAAATATTTTGATTATATAGTTTAGTAATTTTTATATATTCTCAGTTTGCTTAATCATTTTAGAACATATTCTTGTTTATTAATTCTTGTTTAGACATTTTTTCTGTAGACACTTTAAAATACTATTTTCTAATTTTTTATATTAAAGAATATATTGAATCAAAAGCATTTGATTGTGAATAAATAGTAAATGAACTTTTGTAATTGAGTTTCAGAAGTGTTTCCCTAATTTTGACGTACATGGGGTGTCAATAAAGTTCTCTGACTCTTGCTATAAACATTAAACGGAACAAAATTTTTCAGGTTTTTCATTTCGTCTATTCAAAGTAATCTATTTTTCATTTAACTAACTTTTTATAATGATTTAATTGTGAGTCAAATGAGTGTTCCAACTAATTTTCAAAACATGTGTCTCAATAGGTCTGTTTTATTGGCAGCTTGCTCTGGGGTAAAGCAAATTTTTACATTGAAAACAAAAACGACAAAAGTGCAAATCCTACAGTACTTTCAGACCAGGGGCAGCTCTCACACCGAAATTAGTTCAGTTTTCTACCATAAAAAGTGTATTAGCTAAAAGTTTCTCATTTAATTACAATATGGTTGCTAAGCAGCGCTACAAACATTTGAATTAAAGCTTTTTCCTACTCCTGCTCGTTTTATTTGCCACTTACCCTGCTCCGGTGTAGGGTATGGCAAATAAAACAGACTCATTATCATCGAAAAAGCATATTTTCAAATTCATTTTAATTTTTGTGGATAGTGAGAAAACACATGGGGCTAAAAAAGATGCATACGGTGAATCATTCAACATACGGACTTGATTTCGTGCCGAAAATTGATAAACTATCAACGAATTTTAACTTCTTAGTTCATTAGTGAGTAACAGACACCAGTCATATATTTCATGATATTCTATTCGAACTTTATGAATTATAACTAGCAAGTATTGTGAAATTTCCAAGAAAAAAAATTTTTTGGGCAGTTGGAACGAATTTGAAGAAAACAATGAACATTGTCCTGATTTTGGATAGAACTTTTCGTATTGTTTTGGCTCATGACTATGGCTTCGTCGACCGAAAATCGTTTGTGCTACTCAAAAATCTTCGACTTTGATAAACAATTATCATCCTAAAATTTTTACATCATTTGGTACGTTTCTGTGACTGCTGTGAAAAGTTTTGCATAGAATTTAATAACGCAGCGCTTTGCTATATGATTTTATTTCATCGAGTACATTTTTTGACAGAAAAAGAAATCATAAATCTGCAAATGTCAACATTATGAAGAGTCTCTCAAAATTATCGCAAGAAGTAATTTTGATACAAAACACAGGTTTATAATTAAAAACTGTACATTTTTTATTGATTCATAAAGCATACGGTATAGTGTTATGTATGAAATAGCACATCGGGTAAATGGCCTCCACGGCTTTGCTGGCACATACTCGCCCTTTTTTGAAATTTTCCATGATCGTTTTGCATAACTGTGGCTGAATTTCGTTGATACAGTGCTCTATTTCGTCCTTCAAGGCGCGGGTGGTCGTGGACTTGATGGCATAAACCTTTGACTTAAAAAAACCCCCTACTAAATTCCAACGGCGTTAAATCGCATGATCTGAGCGGCTAATTCCGATCACCAAAACGGGAAATTACGCGACCAGCAATGAAAACGCGTTGTTCTTTTGTGTAGCATTCGATTTTTAATAACTGTCAATTGTCAGCTATCACGATGTCTTTTTTTTTCGCTGGCAACACTTTGCGGCACAAATGGCGTAAAATTCAAATACTGCAGTGTAAATTTTTGGACACCCTTTAAATATCGGTACTTAATTGTATATTCGTGTATTTTATTATTATTATTATTATTATTCTAATTACCCATCGTTGTAATCTTTAATTTTTGATAAATTTATCATTTTCTAGAAATAAAATCTATATTAGGAAGGATTTATTAATGTAGTCATTAATTTAGTTAAACAATTTAAAATAAACACATAAAGTAATCATGTTAATTTAGAAAACCCATTGGGTAACGAACCATTAAATAATTATTTTATTTATTTTCGGTTTATATTTTTGTGCCTTATTTTGAAAATCTAGAAAATTAAGTGATATATGATATATAGTATAACCTTTTCAGAGTATTTGTACACATAAGTGGATTTGTAAAAATAAATGTTCTTGATACACATGTATGTGGAGGAAATTTCGAAATCCGTTCAAAATTCTTTTATCTTCAACCACCGGAAAATATATTCTTTATTACTGTTTCCCGCATAAATATAAAGTAGAAACCTTGAGGTTTTAGAATAGAACATAAATTTTTTTTATTTATAAATTTATATATGAAAGTGAATAGTATAAAAGTTAACAGAGGAAAATTTGTTTCCAGTTTACAGTTGGAAGGATTTTCAGCATTCTAAAAGTTATTGTCAACTAAAATGTGTATCTTGCTTGTTGGCCTTTATAATAATTTATAGGAAACATTTATAGAATATTGTATTTCACTAGAATAGTATGACAACCGATGTACTAAGTCAGGGCTTTCTAACCTTAGGCTAGTTAAGAACCGTATGAAGAAACAAACGATTTATCTGAGGGCTGCATCGAAATTAAATGTAGTATATATATATTATATATTATATGTTTGGTACCCTTTTATTGTATTGTATTGTATTGGTGGGGGCCGCACAGTGGCGAGTCTTAGCATGTAGTCCTTACTCGCCCATTGTACCTCCTCCTAAAAGGTTGGTTGATAGGTTAGGTCTCTTCCCCGAATAGGTTAGTCCTTCTAATAAATGTCCGCACCATAGTCAGGTCCAATTTAACTAACCCCTCCCTACTCAAAACGCACGCACCCAGTGTAGCAAGTCTCGTTTTTGAAAAGGCCGGGCATTCATACATAAAATGTTCTGCTGCCTCGTTTTTTCCAGCCTCTGCATATCGGGCTCTCGGCCACCTCTGTTTTCCACATGTGTTCGTTTAAGGAACAATGCCCTGTCGCAATATGCGCAATGGTTCTAAGTGTTTTACGCTCGACTCCCATCAACACTCTGTTCCTTCGGCAGTCCGCCCAATCAGTGTGGTCTCCTTATAATCAACCGCCGTGTGGAGGCATATATCGTAGCGTTTGAGTTCCCCTATTCAGAATATACCTTCGAATTTTCATGAAAATGTGCCCACTATTGACCGGCCGAATGGGGACATTTTTATATTTTGGACCCCACTATGACCACCCACCCTGCCGAGTGAAAAGAGATCCTGCCTTTTAAGTTGGCCTATCTAGGATATTCATGCCAATTTTCATTAAAATGTGCCCACTATTATAAATGCAGACTTTATTCAAAGTATGCTCTGTCAGAAACTACAACCTTCTCATATCTTTCAGGCAAAAAAAAATGGATTTCACGAAAGAATAAATCCGAAGTAATCTAGTCCACTTTGTTGATATTCCCATAAGAATGGAACTGTTGTTGAAAAAGGGATGATTGCATAGATCAAAATAACTAGTAATCTGATGGAACAATGTTTAAATTATTCTACAAGTGCTTATGTCAAATTTAAATTTATTTAAGCGAATTAGAAAACAACAAATTTTATATAAAAATAAAAACAGTTTAAGGAATCTCTACCAACGCGGAACTTGTTTGTGTTTATTCAGCCGTCATCTTAGTTGATGATGATATTACCGTTACTGGTGCACAAATCTCAATAATCGTAAAGGCTGCCAATGTTGAAGTCAAACCTTATTGGCCAGGACTTTTCACTAAAGCCTTAGAAGGAATAACTTTAATCACAAATATTGGTTCCGGATCTGGTGCTGCACTAGCTGGATGTGCTGCTGCTGGTGCCCCAGCAAGTATGTGTAAAGCACAAGTAAAATTTCTTTAAACATATCAAAACATTATAAAATTCGAAGAATGTAAATTAATATTGGTCCTTTTGAATTTAACTAAATTAAAATTTTATTACTTTAATAAGATTCTGAAGAAAAATTCAAAATTCCTTTTTTACTTAAGAAAAAAAAATCTCTTGATATTAAATTAAATTCTATAATTTCTAAAAATAGAAGTACTCAAAAAAAAAAAAAAATTATGGAAAATATTGAATGAAAGATTTTCCTCTCGCTGTGATCCTCTGATAAGGAACATTTATAAGGAATCGATATGAAAATTGGGTCGAAATACTATATGACAAATATTTTCCAATTTCCAATTCCAACATGAAAGAATTTTAAGTAACTTTTCTTATATTTTTCACTTTTTTCATATTAAAAAATTATTTCCGAAAGAAAATGCGTTAATAAAATTAAAAATATGAATGAAATTCTTTTATTGATCGTCTTTTTCCAATATTTTCAGTAAAATGATAAAAAGGAAAGAAAATCTTTGGGTATATTAGATTTTGAAGTAAATTTTCATTTACTTAACAGAAAACAAAAATTTCATTCGAAATGAATTCTTTGAAAAAGAAATTTTCTTTCTATTTCTTACATTTATTTTAAAAAGAAAAATAAAAATTTGATTAAAAACAATTATCATGAAATCAAATTTAAAAAATTCTCATTTTTTTTCTTTTCATTTTTTCATTAACCAAATAAATTTTTAAGATTTTCACAAGTTTTCCCATTAAAAAAGCTAAAAAAAAAAGAAAAAAGAAAAAACAAACAAGCGAAATAAAATTTTCCAGTAATCCAGATCTCATCTATTTTCTTGGGTTCAACCCAAGACATTATAATCCTGTGAAAAAAAATCTAATGAAAATAGAAAAGTTCTTAAATATTCATCACGAATGTTAAGCATTAAAAAAATTTGTTGTTTTCTTTTTTAAGACAATGAAAAGAAAAGAAAAGGTGGAAAGAAAACTAATTGCCAACACTTTTTCATGATGGTAATAATATAGGGGGAGGAAATAACTCAAACTATATAAGAGTCAACTTCCATTCCCATCCAAATGGAATAAGTTTCCTTCACGCCGCAGACATTTTTGTTTTTATGTTATTCGGTTCTATTCTATACTACAAGTATAACGAATAATCGTCAAGAACCTTGGGTTTTCCAGTACTAATGAGAACAAAATCGATTTTAATATCAGATCCTGTAGGATAAAAGCCGTTAGGCTTAGGACTTTTCACTTAGTCAAAGCTAATTGATCTGATTGTGTGCTGCCGCAATTATTCATTCAGCAACATGTCCAAAAGAAAAACATTAAATTTCTTAAGGGTTTCTTTTCTTTCCTTTTTTTTGTTCTCGTTTCTCTGATTTAGATTTAAATTGTTCTGGGTACAGATTTTTCAAACGGAATTTTCATCGAATTAACATTCCAATCGAAAATAAGAATTGAGGTTTTTTATTTTTGATATTAATGTTTTTATTTGAATTAATTAAAATTCTCGACTTAAGTTTTCATCCGGATCAAAAACGATTCCCAAATACTTCTCTAGTATTTTGGCATATATTCGAAATAAGGATTTTCCTTGAAATTGTGTTGAAGTATTAAAATCGGAGTCATAGACATTTTTTTAATACTTTTTCGATAGAACTGTTGAAATCTTTTCCACGAAAATATAGAAGTGGAAAAAAGTTTTCTCAAGATTTTTTCTTTCTGATAGAAAAAAAAGAAGTCACTTGTAAATTTAGTAGAATTTCTTGAAAAAAAAACAAACTTGATTTAAGTAATTTGTAAGTAAACGCAGTGCTCTAGTCAAGTAAATGATGGGAAAACATAATAATTGTTGTGAGATACTAGATATATAATACTTGTTGAAAAGCCCTTTTAAAACGGCCTGAATTTTAAACAAAGTTGAGAGAACATTTATTAGGATTTAACTTATACTATATTTTTACGATTGTAGTGTAATATTTCGATATACTTTTTGTATTTAGTAAGAATAGATTTTATTATATTTTATTTCTAAAATTTGTTAAAAATCTAAATGTTAGTTTTCATAAAAATATTTATGTTTATTTAGAAAATTATTTACGTCCAACATTTCATGTGTAAGGTAAGAATTTGCTTCTACACCCCGAGAAAAATAATAGTAACAAACAACTATGCGTTAGAGTTGAGATCCATTATGTAAGTCATTAAAGCGGTATTAGAAATAGTTAAATTCACAATAAATTCGTTAAATTGAGCTCAAATTTTCAACTATTTCGTACTTAACCTTTAAATTTCCAATCATATCATTATAAATTAAGTGTACATACTTACAACTAATTAAAAATATTATTTTTCCTTAATTTTAATTAATTGATCTAGTTTATTTAACTATTTGCAACAAACAAATGAATAAATTTCATAATAAATTTCACTATGAGAAATTCTTTCTGATTTCATGGTTTAACTACTTTGAGAATTTTTAGTTCATACTTGGTTGGAAATTAAAGAGAAAAGCTTTCAATTTGAACACAACAAATTTAATTAATTTCAATGGAGTTGGTACAAGTCTAAAGTTGTGCTTTGGATCCTGAAATTTCCCTAGAATCTTATACAATTTCCCAAGTTCTTATACAATTTCCCATGACTCTTATTTTTTCTGGTATGTGTGCATTTGTATATAAATTTCTGCATTTTAAAATTGCCTATTTGATACTTGTGGTGTTGCCCATAATACAAAGTGTTAAACTTTCAGAAAAAAATCGTTTGAGTAAAATGCGCTTTTAAAATGTGGAAAATTTTAAATCTTTGAAACCTAACCCCACGACTCGATTGGACTTATTTTAAAACATATTTTCAGCCGGACTGAAAAAAACTCTTGTGGAGACTTTAAAAATTGGACATATTTTCAGTCGGACTAAAAAAAAGTCTTATGGAGACTCTAAAATTTGGACTTTTTCGTCAGTCCGAGTGGTAAGAAATTTAAGCGTTTTGTACCTGGCTGCTTTTCGACATCTGAAAACAGTCAAGTACGGTTTACTTGCTGGCAATTATTTCAGAATTTTCCGATCCTTTTTCGCTCAAATTTATTCAATTTAAGCAACCCGCATATTGTAGGTAAATAACTGCGTCACAAAATTTTGTGGAATATATAAGACAATTAGAAAATCAATTCCAGAGTACATTTAATTTCTTTATAATTTCAAAAGATCTAAACGATGATCTTTATAAATGTATGCTAAAGATAGAACCAACAAAATCCAGCAAGGATTTCGAGTTATCTTTTTTATTAAATTTATTTATTAGAGTGCAGATTTATTTAAATAGAAACTCGTTTATTAATTATTTAAATAATTTTTTAAAAAAATTAAACAGTCTGTAAAAAAACCAAATGAATGGCAACACTATCGTGTTTAAAAATTGGGATTAATTCTTCGAACAGAAAAATAACGAAAAGTGGGATAATTTTTTTTTAAATGATATGACATCATGTTTCTCTTTCACACATACGTGCAATTTGTAGCTCTATCTATGTCAGCAGTGGATAGAAAATTTTTTGAAAAATTACAGTCAAAATCTGAAAAATGGTGTCACGGTAGAGATAGAAAGTTGGGGTACTTCCTAGTTACTTATTCTTTGGTTAGAATTAGGCATGATCGCATCGTAAAAAATGCACATCTATTCGATTTTTAGAATAGTTATATTTGTCTTATACAATTGTTTACATGAACTTCGAATCATTGAATATTTCGAAGTGAAATTATTCCATTGTTGTACGAGGACTAACAACTTTCTAGTGATTTCATCGTTATAAGTGAGGAGAATCGATGGTTAGTATCTACTTTTCAATAAAAGCTAAGTGACCTTTAAAGGTGCGTCTCCACCAAACGCGCAAAATGTTTCTACTCGCATGGGTAAAAGAGAAAGAAATGTTAAACCGTGAATAATAAAATGAGAGAAATATGCTTTCAAGTACTTTGCATGAATTACATGTTTCTCCCATTTTAATACTCTGGTTTAATAGTTATTTCTCTTTTACCACACGCGTGCAAAAACATTTTGTACGCTTGGTGGAAACCAAAGTGTAACTAATAATAAAGTGAGGAAAGCTAGCGAAGTAGCCAGAAAAAGCAAAAACACGTGAAAGAATCTTAAAAACCTTATCTTTCTTCATGTATTTGTGCATTACCATATAAATTTCAACACGTGCTTCTTTGCTTACATTATATTTCTCTTTTACTCATAGGTACACTATATAGCTATCTATGCCAGCAGTGGATAGAAAATTGTTTGAAAAAGAACAGGCAAAATTTCAAAAACGGCGGTACGGTAAGGATAGGAAGTTTCGCGACTTTATTATTAGTTACACTTTGGTGCAAAACGCAGATTAATGACGCCGTCGCGGTTTTAACTAGGAACCTCTTGATTCGAAAGCAAAGTGTAACTAATGCTAAAGTATGGAAAGCCAGCGAAGTAGCCAGAATAAGCAAAAACACGTGAAAAACTCTTAAAAACCTTATCTTTCTTATAGTATTTGTGCATTGCATATTAATTTCAGCACGTGCTTCTTTGCTTAGATTATATTTCTCTTTCACCCATACGTATAATATGTAGCTATCTATGCCAGCAGTGGATAGGAAATTGTTTGAGAAAGAACAGGCAAATTTTGATAAACGGCGGTACGGTAAGGATAGGAGCTTTCCATACTTTAGCCACAGTATAATAAACAGACAGTAATTTGACTAGGAAATGCAGAGAAATTAGACGCGATCTTCCCAATACTTCCTCTGAGAATGACAGAAAGAAAAAATTCCGCACAAAATAAGGAAAGAAAATTAAAATTTTTCATTAGAAAGAAAGAAGTAACCTATAAATCAAATATATTAAATTTTAACACGTGCTCCCTATAAGATAATTGTAGCAAGGGAGACAAATAATAGTTTTATTATGGTCTTATGCGTTTTCGGCAAAAGAATGGATGAAACAAAGAAAGCAAAAAACCCCGCGTGCTTCTTAAGCGCCTAATCCATGCCCTGACACTTTTTTCAAATTGTACTAAAGTTTTTTTCAAGTGTTAGTGCCTATTTAACAGCAGTTTTGATAAGCACGTGGGTTTTTTTAAGTAGAAGAAATTTTTTGTTATGTATTTTTCAAATATTTTTGGGGTTAGTGCCTGTATGAATTATTATTTACATAAATGTTAGAACTGTTTATTAAAGCTAAATGCATATTCATCTCTGTTCCACCAACATAGCGTAATCTAAAGAAAATGATAGAACATAAAAAGATAGCGGTTTTTTTTATATACATTTTTTATTGAGAAAAAGCACACATGCATGGAAAATAACAAGAATGGGTGGCAAAAGCGGGTGTAAAATTCTAAAAATATACGCAAAATTGGCGAGGTCATTCGTAATTTTTCACATTTTGTTCGCCAGTTTTCTTACTGTTTATTATACTGTGCTTTAGCATTAGTTACACTTTGTTCGAAAGAGTAGTTAGTGCCTTACCGGCGTCGTCCTCCAATAACATAACAATTTTCTCAAGGTGTAGAAATGGAAATGATTAAAATATTTAGGTAGGATCTTTAATTTGTTTTGTTTTTAAATAATAAACATAAAGTAATGTAAAATCGGCCTATAGCCGATTTTTTGATGCCCTATGGTAGAAATGGGAGAGAAAAATTGTGAAAACTAACAATATATCGAGGTTTTACTTCATAACTTTGTTTGCCCTTTTCAAAATTTTCTCTAATTTGTAAGTAACTCAGACCCTAGTAGCATAAGTCTAATTTGCAAATTTCATTCAAATCAGTGCATTAGTTCTGAAAATACATCAAAAAAACTTTCTGAACAGGGTTATTTCTTCCTACGACTACTTCTTTCTCCACTATCCTGAGACCGATATCACTGAAATTTACAATGGTATCGTCTATTAATGTAGTCAATCAATATAATTAATTTAAACAAAATTGCTATACCAATTTTCCAATTAAACCCGAAAAACTATATAAAAAGAAACGACAAAACTTTATGGTCGCCCCTGTTTTTCCTTAATAACTTCGCTGCCCCTCATTCGATTTTGCTGAAATGCAATACCAAAACCACTATAGCAATAACCAAGTAGCGTTCTAAATTTCATCAAAATTCCATAACGCGTTTTTGAGTTATTTTGTCAACGGACGGACGGTAGTACCAAACATGGAGCATTAATATAGGGAATATTTTTCAGAATTTTGGCTCATTTTCAAAACCCAATGACCCCAATTTGTTCTGCCAGAATTTCACAATTTTTTTTTCCAAGTATTCTATAAGATGTCACCTTTTCAGCGCGCTATAACACAACTTGATAGGATTAGAACTACTAAAGTTATACGATTCTAAAGCCAACTATTGGAAAAAAAACGCCACGAACTTTCTGCTTAATTGAATATTTTAAGGTTTTTCTCTCCATAACTTCGTTTCTACAATCTCGAATTCGCTCAAATTCACAGGTATGCTGGACTCTAATAGCATAAACACATTTCGTAAATTTGATTGAAATCGGTATATAACTTTTTAAAATACATTGGAAAAACTTTATGAACAGGCCTATTTTAGGCTACAACTATTTCTTTCTCCAGTATCCTTAGACCGATTTGACTGAAAATTAACTCGGTATCGTCTATTTATGCAGTTAACCTACATAATTAATTTGAACAAAATCGGGTCACAAATTTTCCAATTACATCCGAAAAACCATAACGAAAAAAACGACAAAACTTTCTGGTCACCCTGGTTTTTCCTTTATAACTTTGCCCCCCGTGGATCGATTTGGCTCAAATGCAATACCAAACCAAGTTAAGGAATAAGCAACTCAAATTATAAATTTCATCAAAATCGCATAACGCGTTTTTGAGTTATCTTGTCTACGGACGGACGGACGGACGGACGGACGGACATGCATAAATCGATATAACTTTTGATTCCCTACACAACCATACCTTTGAAATTTTTCTCCGATTATTATTTCTATGTGTTACACACTTAGTGACAAAACTAATATACCCTCTGGTAGTACCTACCATAGGGCATAAAAATTATTTTTTAACATTTCAGATAAATGTAAAAAAAAAAAAATTAACATTAATTATTAAAATAATTAAAAAAGAAAGTAGTACCGCATGAGTTGAACTAACAAGAAAGGACTCCAGTTCCTTTTTGATTTTTCTATATAAATAATAATGGTAGGATTTATATATATATATATAAATTTTCATATTCAAAATTATTTTACTTAATTTTCTTCTGTTTTTTTTTTTCGTTAATGTATTTATCTTAATTACTAAATTAACATAATCATATAAATATTTCATTATATTATATATTTATTTTTGGAGAATGCAAAAGAATAGTGTTGTGTTGTGTATAATCAGCCGTTATGTATAAAGTAAAGACTAAATCCGTATTAAAAGTTAAGTAAATAACATTCAAATTTTCTTTAATATTCTTTATTTATGTAAAAAAAAAAGAAATGTTTTTAAGCTCCCTTGATTAAGCTATACGTGCCTATTAACATAGGATATTTGAAAATTTTCAATAAAATTCATAAAAACAAACTTTGTTAATACGCACGAATAAATTAATTTCGGGAACCCAATTAATATATATCTATATTGTATTATAGAAAATAATAAAAATCCACTTTTAAAAGAAAGATATCTTCAATATTCTGTATTCAATAATTTTCAGGATCAAAAGGAAAATTTGGAAGTGGTTTTGATGAAACACAAGTAACATTACGTATGCATCGTGGACGACCATTCTCAAATCAACATCGTTCACCATTATCAGTACAATCGAATGAATCCACATTAAGTATGACGAGTACAATTGATCGTACAATATCACCATCAAAACGTTCTACATCAATGAAATTGAATCGTAATCGTAATCATGAAAAGGTTTCAATAAGAGTTTCGTATCCATCATCCGAACCGAATAGTCCATTACCAAGTGGTATTCAACCATCATCACCACCGCCACCATTAACACCTTTAACCCAGACACCACCAACAGCGGCACATCATATACTATTAGCACATCATACATTAGCGACAGCTATTAATGGTCGCGCAAATAATTATCAAACAAATCTTTATGATAATAATGATGAGAAAACTTTCAATTTAGATACAAATACAGAGAAAAATAATTGTGATCAATCAATATCCCAAAATCATCAAATCAAAAATAAAAAACGTTCTGGTAAACGTAATATACGGATTCAAGTGAAACGTTTTCGTATGGAAACAAAAGCTGCCAAAACTCTAGCGATTATTGTTGGTGGTTTCATATTTTGTTGGTTACCATTTTTTACAATGTACTTAATACGCGCATTCTGCCAGGAATGTATTCAACCATTATTATTTTCAATATTATTTTGGTTGGGCTATTGTAATTCGGCAATAAATCCAGTTATATATGCATTATTTTCAAATGATTTTCGTATTGCATTTAAACGTATACTATTCCGTTGCATTTGTACACGAGATGCATATCGGGCATCAGAAAATTTCCAATTAATGGCAATGAGAACATGTTTGGCACCAGTTAATTTACATAAAACTTTATCCGGTAGTCATGATCAAGATGTTGATGATTTTAATTGGCAACTTTTATCACCACGAAATTCAGCAATGAGACGAAAATCATCATTACAGGTTGTAGAACATTGATTGATAACATTCCAAGAATTTAATATCATAAAGAAAAAAATGATATAACATCCGATATGATGAATGTTTAAATGTTTTTGAAAACTGGCTAAGAACCTAATAGATTTGAATGCATGCACACATATAGTATTTAATGTATCAGAAGTTTTCGTCTTCATAAAAAAAAAATTAATGTCTTAAAAGATGAAAAGGCATCTTTCTTGACCTAACTTAAACAGTATTACATATTTATATCGACAATAAAGCCATCATATTGGGAATGACGAAAGAGCAAATTTTGCTATGATTGATCATAGAAGTTTACGTGCTACATGCATCTTGATGACACCTTTATTTATTGGTTATTAGCTAGTTAGGGATTCATAATTTTGGTTTATTTTTTTAAGTGCATGTACAGTTAATCTTTTACTTACGAACGGATCAGGTACTTTTTTAAACACATATCTGATTTTAATGATCATTATCATCCAATCAGTCATTAAAACAAGATAATGACATTTATTTACATAATCATGATGAGTTTTAGTTGTTTATTTTAAGTGCCATTTTTTTTTAAATAATATTATTTTTTCCTCTAATTTGTGACTAAGGCCATCCAGCTCTGAACATATTACAAATTTCATCTGGCTTTGACCTCTTTTTCCTCTTTCATATAACTTTAAATGAAGAGGAAATAGTTTCTATTGCAAACATTTTTTGAAATTCCATTAAATATACAGAATGGACCAAAATGAACGTTATGGTATTCCTCAAAAGAACCTTTGAGTCTCTTGCAGTATGCCCTGTGGCTCGATCTTGCTGGAGCCAAACGGTTGGACAGTTTCCCATGGCTGGTTTTAAAAAATTTTCCAACATCATTCAATATTGAGCACTATTGATGGATACTGCAACACCGTCTTCATTTTCGAAGAAATATGGGCCAATTAACCTCCCAGACGATACTCCGAATTACTTTTCGATTATCCGTAGCTAATATCTTGCAGTTCTGCTTGTTTATGAAGCCATTCAAAGTTAGCTTCATCGCCAATTATCAAATTGTGAATAAAATCTGTATTTTCTTCTGCTTTTTGTCGGAAATAAAGTTCAATAATTTTGGTTTGTTCTTCGATTGTATTTGATTCCATTTAAAATTCCCCAAACCTGCTTTATAAAATCCTAAAATAAAATTTAAAAAAAAAATATTAAGGAAATTTTAAATACTTAATTAAAACCCGCCACCCTGTACATAAGTTTTATTGAATAAAAATTATTAAACTTTGCCTTCTGAAAATTTCACACATAATAGAAACTTCATGATTTTTTCTCGAATTTCAAAAATAAAGATCATTATCTAAAAACAAGATATATCAGAACAGTCATTAAAAAATAGTTAACATAATTAAAATCGGAGATGTGCCTGAAGTATTAGTAATCAAGAATGTTAGCAATTTGTCATTATTCTAAACAATATTGTAGAGAGATCGTTTGTAAGTATAAGATAGTGTCTGTAATTAAAAAAAAGACATACCAAAATGGAATAATTATTATAAATTAATAAGAATTAATTTGAATGTCATTTGGGGTGCCCTGCCTAATTAATTATAATATTATTAGTTCATTAAATTACAAATTATATAATCTTAAGGACGGTGTAATGAGAGAAAAAGTCTTCTTTCGATAATAATTTTTAAATAAGAAAAATATTATAAAACAAAGTTTTTTGTGAAATTATTACAAAATCTTAATAATAATTATATTTTTTAAAAAATTGTTATTTTAGTCAGAATTTTGTAAATAAATATAATAAATTCGTGTTACAATAATAATAATAATAACAAATCAATAAATAAATAAATAAATAAATAAATAAATAAATAAATAAAAACTAGGAATTTAAGACAAAAATAAATGTTTAATAATGTTTTTTATTTTTATGAGAAATAACATTTTTTCATTGTATTATAAAATTGTACAAAAAAAACAAATTTTTAGAATATATTTGCTTATTTTAATTAAAATATTTTATTAATTTTTTAATTCGTTATAAGAAAGAGAACATATTTCAATTTGGCTGTGATTTCAACTTGGAACTAAATTAAAAACCAGATTACATTTTTTTTGCCTTCGAAATAATGAAAAACTATTGAATACGATATTTTGAATTTTCAATTTAGTTTAAAAACATGTCGCAACTGAAAATCGACCTATAGCCGATGGCAAAAACGGCATAGAAAAACTGTCAAAACTAACAATATTTCAAGGTTTTTTCTACATAACTTTGTTTTTCATTTTCAAAATTTCCTGTAATTTGGAGGTAATCCAAATCCTAATAGCATAAGTCTAATTTGCAAATTTTATTAAAATCGGGCTGTTAGTTTTTAAATCAAATCAAAAAAACTTTATGAACCAACTTGTTTTCTCCTAGGATTCGAAATAATCCTAATCTCTACCTCAAACCCATCTTACTGAAATTTGACACGGTATCGTCTATTTATGGAGTTAACCAATATAATTAATTTTAACAAAATTGGTTCACAAATTTTCCAATTAAATCGGGGAAACTACATAAAAACGAAGACAAAACTTTCTGGTCACCACGGTTTTTACTTAATAACTTCGGTGCCCCACGGTCGATTTTATTGCAATGCAAATCCAGTGGAAGAATAACCAACTTATATTCTAAATTTCAATACAATCGGATAACGCGTTTTTGAATTATCTTGTACATGGACGGACGGACAGATATGCATAAATCGATATAACTTTTGATTCCCTACGCATACCTTTCTACGATGATTATTTCGATATGTTATACACTGAGTGACTAAACTAATATATCCTCTGGCACTACCTGGTATAGGGCATAAAGAGGGGAATTCAAGACGGTTTCTTGAGATACTCGTAATACGAAACGCAACCGGTGCCTAGGCCACGAAATATAGAAGCTTATAATATGGTCCTTAAAGCCTAACTTTTGATATTGGAAATATTTTTAAGTAAATGTAAATATAGCACGCATTATTTTGAGCGTCCAGGCACTTGTTGAATATTTTCGGTTTTATAACTGTGAGAAGAGTTCTGGACATTCAGGAAAATAAAAAAAAACTTCCTAGGATGGAACCATATTCTTAAAATGCCTCATTCCTATCCTAAATGAATAAAGAGTAACCCTCTTTAGTATTTAACCTTTACCAAAGCATAGTTTTTGTATGGTTCAAATCTTTTACGGAAGTTCAATTCGCAATAGTTTTTGGCCCAAATTTAATTTCTCTATCTTGATATTTAAATATAGGATTTAAAATGTATTTTGAAAAATGTTCAGTAACAACTTTTAATAAAAAGTTCCATGATAATTACGTTCTAGTACTTGAAAAACTCATAAAACTCTGAAATTAAAGTTTAATTCAAACAGAAACTTTTAGATCGAAAAATTCCGATTTATGTTATGTATGAATACTACTAAAGTTTAAAAAATTAAATAATTTTAATTAAATTATTAACTTGTATAAAGAGTATTAAATGTTTTAGTTAAAATTCATTACCCACAATGGTTTACTAACATTCAACGATTTATTTACTTACTTCGAAGAAGCTGAAAATAAATCTATTTGAAAGCCCTTATCAAATTATAGAACTTTCGGCTAGTTTTATGAAGTCTTCTTTTTGAGTTCAAAATGAAAAAAACAAAAAACATTCCAATTTTATAAATATATGCAAATGAAAATGTTTTCTCTATCTAAACATTGCTTGTTTACAATCAGCCACATGAAACTAAACGTATGCTTATTTGGTTCCGTGATTCTCATGAGATATTAAATTCACATGGATGCTAAACCGACTATGAACAGATATTCATAATATATGTTTTTTTTCTTCTGTTTTTCGTATACAAGAAGTATCCTTGTAGTTAAAGATACTGATTTGGGTAAAATCTTGTATCCAAAGGGTTTATGTGCGTCTAACGATCGGTCTCTAGAGTTATCCAATCGAGACCAAATTCGTTAGTAACATATTTTAACTTAATTGAATCTTTTATTTAGTTCTTGACAATTTTTTTTCAACGATTCTGTATATTTTATCGTATATTTAGTCCTTCGTGTTGTTCCTATGTAAAACATATTTATAGAGGGTTGTAAAATATCGAATTTTACAGATGCAAATTATTTAGAAAGGGGAACTATGCACTTTCATATTTCCAAAAAAAGCAATAAAATGTTGAAGAAAACAAATCTTACTTCCAGCGATACGCATTGATAATGTATTTTTATTTCTGGTGGCAGAGTTGTTGCTTTTCCGACCTATTCCGGTTGACTTGAAGCTTTATAGTCGAATTGTTTTAAAGTCTTCACTTTTATCAGTCTGATTGCGTTTTGAATTTTCTTTCCTAATTTTATGTCTTCTGGGTTTCATTTATAGACTTCCTTCATTAAGTCGCTTATTCTTGTATATTTTGGAAACCTTGTTTGTTTTCATCTTGATACCAGTCTATGGGAATCTCCTATATTTAATATTCCATAAGAAGTTAGAAAATATTTTATATATTTTAGTGAATTATTCATGAACGTTCCCCAAACTCGTAGGATTTTTCCTTTACTTTCAATTTGACCAACGATTGCTTTTATCATATTCTAACTTTTAGTTTATTTTTAATAAAGTTTTTTTCTTTCCTTCAAGTGAAACGAATTTAATAAATTTCTAGTTATATTCTATTATTATACTATTTTTGAGCTTCCATCTAAAGTATAACAAGTTTTGATAGAAGAAGAAAAAAAGAAATTGAGAAACTTTTCAAAAGATCCTTTATAGTTTATGTTCCATTCAAACGGGAAATATTGTTAGATGATAGAAACTAGCACAAATACTATTATGTCGTGTGGTTCTATCTTTAGTTTAGTCACATATAGGAATTTATGGCTTTTATGTTGATCGAATATCATACTATAGCTTAGAGAATATAGTATCACAAATAGAATTTAAAAGCCCGTTTCATTTTCTTGTTATTCGATTATAAACTTAAAATATTGGATAACTTTTCTCGATATATAAATTTATTCATTGATTGGATATCGTTTAAAAATAATACAATTTCATTTTAAATTATTTATTAATCGGAAGTTATATTTTAGGTAGGAAATTTAATTAAAGGAAATCGTTAACTTTGATCTAATTAAAACAATTTTTTTTAACAATTATTTAAACAGAAAGCCCATTGCAAAAGACTAAACAACAAAAGCTAAGATTTAAAAAGTGTCCCAAAATTCACGCAAGAAGTAATTTTGATAGAAAACACAGATTCATAATAACAAATAGTTAATTTTTTATTGATTCATCAAGTATACATGTATGGAATATGTATGGAATAGCACATCGGGTAAATGGCCTCCACGGCTTTGCTAGCACATAAGCACTCTTTTGTTGACCTTTTCCATGACCGTTTTGCATAAATGTGGTTGAATTTCGTTGACGCAGAGCTAAATTTCCTCCTTCGAGGTGTTGGTGGTTGTGGACTTGTTGGCATAAACCTTAGACTTCACAAAATCACAAATGAAAAAGTCCAACGGCGTTAAATCGCATGATCTGGGCAGCCAATTCTGATATCTCGCGTGGCACCATCTTGTTGAAGCCAGATACCATCCACTTCCATATCTTGCAATTTAGATACAAAAAGCTGGAGTAAAGTATTGGGATAGCGAGCCCATTAGCTATTAATGCCTGACCAGCCGCATTTTCAAAGAAGAATGGTGCGATGATGCCTCCAGCCCAAAATCCGCACCAAATAGAGACACGTTGTAGATGCATTTGTTTCTCAACATTAATCGTGGATTTTCTGAACCCCAAAAGGAGAGAATGCTGTTGATTAATCAAGCCATCAACATGAAAATGAGCCTCATCGCTGAAGATGATTTTGTTAAAAAAATCAGTATTAATTTTATAATATTGCGCAATAATGAAAACGCGTAGTTTCTTTGTAGCACTACATTTTTAATAACCCTGTCACGCTTTCTTTTGTTTTCGTTGGCAGCATTTTACCATACAAAAGGAACAGAATTCAAATCTTGCGTGGATTTGGGGACATGCTTCCTTTACTAAAAACGTCTGTGCCAGTGCAACTGGCAATTCTTAAAGAAGACATTTACTGAAAAAAAGAAATTAAAAACTAGTAATTGAAACAAAAAATTGCCGGTAATTGGTCCTAATCCCAAATTCTTTTGAAATCAAGTGTTATCAAAAAACCACAAAATGCATATTAATAGTCTAGTATTCGTCAAACGTAAATTTTTACGTTTTCGTTTGTAGAACCTACCATGGAATGATGATTCATTGTTCTCACCATAAAATGATTGGCTAAGAAACAAAAATGCAAATTTATAAAAAGTGTCAATCGATTTGAAAGGTTTTTCAATTTATACTTTCCATATGTTCAAACAAAAACTGTAATAATTATCAGGAGGACAACATTCAAGTATCAAAAGACACAAAACAGAGCCATCTATGAACAAAAAATGGATCAGAAATTTTTGTGATCGGAGTAAAAGCAGGTGTATTTTGTTGTTGTGTTTAATGTAAAATTTTACTCTACTCTGGGGCAACATGTGGAAAAAAGGCACCTAGAGAGGACACAGTATCTTGGGTGTAGTTTTTTTTTCAGACATGTTGACGGTTCAAATGGCTTAAAGAAACTTATTTTAGGTAGATCAGAAACTAAGTGTTCTGACCTGAATAACATAAACCAGCGCGTAAAAATGCATCCAAAAGTCACAGAACTTTCTCTTACACTTAATACATTAAACTTATACGTGGTAGAACCATAGATAGTGATAAAGGGAAGATGTGGAAAGTTCAAAATGGTTTTTATTTATCATAAGTAACATTAGGCCTTATAGAAAGAGCTTTAACCTCCTAAAAGTTCCTTCTATAAGATATAAGGTTATTTATAAGGTATTGTAGTAGTTAAAGAATTTACTTTGTCCGTTCGATAGACGTTATACAAAACTGGATACCAATTAGTTAAAGTATAAGAAAGTGTGAAAATTGTATCTTTATCGAAGTAGATTCCAAAATTTTTTTACAAATCTTATTAAATGTTTTTCATATTTATCTTGTTTTTGAATTTTTGTTTTTTTTTCTTTGTGTTATGAAAAAGTTTTTCACACAGATTTTCTTTTATTAAAATTTAAATCACACATAGCTATGTTTAAGGAAAATGGGAAAATCTTATTCAAATACTTTTGAATATATTGATTTGATTTTTATCTTTTATCTTTTTCGATTATCAAACTTTTCAATTCAGATTTTTATCGAAAAGAAAAACGAAAGAAAATTTATGAAATTTCATTTCTGTTGTTTAATAAGATTCAGAAATTCTTATATATATTATCACAAAGAAAAAATACTAATCATAAGAAATGATGTTTTCATTGGCATACAAAACAACAACAACAAAAAATAAATAAAAAATAAAAAATAATAATAAGCAAATTTTCCTGGTTTTCGAGGTTTCCAGAAAATTCCAATGAAAAGTTAAGAAATCCAATTAGATCTTACCTCATCATCTTATGTTATGGAAAATTGTTGGCAATAAAGTGAATTTTCCATATTTATGATAGGAGCAAAAAAAAAACATGGATGATCTCATTCTGAATTGTTTAGAATTTTTCTTTTTATTCCATGTTAAAAAAGGAAGAAAATAGCATTTATAATGGTGTGTTTTGTTGGTCTTTTCGGTTGTTATTTTTATATAGAATAGGATATAAATCAAGGTGCTGAAAGAAAATTTACTTTGTTCATGGTGTTAGGACACACCTTTATGTGGATTTTCTTTTTTTCTGAATATATTTTCTTTTATGGTGATATATAATGATAAATTTTTGTGTTTAAAGCCAAACAAAAAATAAAAGAAAACGACGTATAAATTGAGATTTTCAGGCTCACTTGAAATTTAAACTGTAATTGGTGAATTATTTGGAAATCTTTATCCGCTATTTATCAGGCTTTAAATATGGTCGGAAAATACAATAATCACACAAGAAAAATATTTTATTTTTTTTATTTTCATTTTCATTTTAATTTATTTTATTTGTTTCTTATTTCTTTTTTCGTTGTTAAATGTTGATTTTAAATTATTTAAATTTCTTTCACGTAAAACATTTAATTTGAAATAACTTTTATGCTTTCTTTTCTTTTATTTTTTTTAAATAGAAATTAATATTTTATGTTCATGCCTTCTAGAAGAAAAAGAAGAAAAAATGATATATTTAAAATAAGCTATAATTTTTTCGCAGGCGACTTGAAATGAAAATCCATATATACAAGGTAGTTGTCCAAAGTAATCAGGACTTTTTGAATCTAGCGCCCCTAGTAGCGCCATCTATATGTCGACTGGTGCGTTAGAATCTGCTATCCTTTATCGACTTCCTGTGAGAATTTCATGACATTTCATCTATTGAAAGTGAAGTTATTGAGTTTTAAGTGCAGTAAGTTTGTGTCAGCGGTGCGAAAATGAGCTTCGACGACCAAAAATTGCTCAGAATTCAACATTCGAAGGACATCATTAAAGAGGTCAAAAAGGACAAAAACTTCCTTTATAACATTGTGACTGGTGACGAAACGTGGTGTTTTCAATATGATCCCGAAACGAAACGCCAGAGTGCTGAATGGAAGGCGCCGGACGAGCCGAAACCCAAAAAATCGCGCCTGGAGAAGTCAAAAGTGAAGACAATGCTGATTTGTTTTTATGATTCCAAGGGTATTGTCCACAAAGAATTTCTTCCACCCGGTCAAAACGTTAATGCGGTATTCTACCTAGGAGTTTTGAAGCGTTTGGTGCGCCGTATTCGACGAATATCGCGAAGATGGAAGTTGGCGTTTGTTGCACGATAATGCGCCGTCTCATCGATCGACGCTTGTGACCGATTATCTCACCAAAAATCACATTTTAACCATCAACCACTCCCCGTATTCACCGGATATGGCACCGTGCGACTTCTACCTTTTCGGAAAAACGCATTTGCCGATGAAAGGAAAGCGTTATGCAGACGTAGAGGCCATTCAAAAGGCTTGCATCGGCATACTGGCGGCCATACAGGCCAACGAGCTAAAACACTCGTTCGACATGCTTTTGGACCATGCAAAAAGCTGTATTGAAGCAGAAGGAGACTATTTTGAATAAAATCAATTGATTTTGCCGAAAAAACCATTTGTTCTGTTTTTTTTTTTAAAGTCCTGATTACTTTGGACAACACCTTGTAGAATACAAATTTGAAGAAATGTTATTGTTGATGAAAAATTAACGTTAACGAATATTATTTCTGATAATTTGTTTAAAGGAAAATCCTACAAATTCATGGCAAAATATTAATCACAATTCTATCACGTTTCTATGAAAAATTCGAATAACTACTTATTTTCGACAAGAAGGAGCCTCTTGTTTCAAAATTCTATTTCTGATGAAAAAAAAATTCGCTAAAATACAGGGAAATATTATATTTAGTGAAGTACTATAATATGTAGTAACATGATTACCTTTAGACTATGAGGAAAATTTGTTTTCAAGACTGAAAGATTTTTATGAGGAAATATTAGGTCTGTGAATGAGTTTTAAGATTTTACATCAAATGTCGTAAGTTATACTATATGTAATACGTGTGAATAGGCTTACGTATATTTGAAAAGTCTTATGACAAGCTTGAAACCGTAATAAATAACATTCAGTTAAAGTGTAAACAACATTGTTTTTTATTCGATCGAAAATGGAAGGTTACTTATCAATTTAACAGCATTTCCGGGAGCTAGAGTTTTCTGTTTTAATCAAATTAAAAAAGGTGCGGAAAGTTATAGTTTGCTTCTAGAAAGTTTCGGTGAAGATACTCCAAGTCAAAGCAGTTGTTAAAAGTGATTTAAACAATTTAGAGAAGATATTTTTGATCTTAAAGACGTACCACGCGAAGGTGAACCGAAAAAGTTTGATGCAGTCAGCCCTTACTGGAAAGCGCTTCACTTCTTATGAAAATATTAAAGTAGGGATGAGTAATTGGATCGCCTCCACCGACTCGGATTTCTTTAGACAGGGAATCCATAAATTACCTGAAAGATGTATGAAATTTGCAGCTTCGAATGGAGCATAGTTTGAATAAAATCAAAATACTGTATAGTTGGTAAATAAATTACATTTGATGTTTTCTGAATTACAATTGGAAATACCTTAAAAATCTCATCAAAATGAAAATATTTTAAATTTCGCCGTGTCGGAATTAATAGTGGGTTAAAGCTTGTATATAATCGAGCCGATCACACGGGACCCAATTTGTGGTCAAAGTACTGGGAATCCCTATAAGATCTGTTCCCTCACAAGTTCATTCATAGGTACGTTGTAGCTAAAGAAATCCAGCAGAGTTATAAATTAAATTATCTTTCTGCTGAATATAAATATTAAGCCCTACGTCATTTTACTAGCGTGTGATAAATGCCAATGCACAATTTTTTGACTTTTACCCCAGTAAGTTTAAACTGAGAAAACTTGTATATAATTCCAATTAACCACTGACTTTATTATGAAAATGAATCCACATTTAGGCTCGATTTGAGCTGTTATTATTAAAATTAAGAATATTTATGATACAACTTGAGCTGCATACTTCTGATAATAGTTTGAGACTAAGAATCATAGAACATTCAAGAACCGAGAAAATGGATACTTAAGCCCATTCTCCACACAGCCGACATCCTATTCTGATGAGAAAAATCAGAAAAGTAGAAAGGGATGGACTTTTGCAATTTTCGCTAGGATTGACCGAATAAAAACATCAGGGTCTCTCCCCACACAATTTATAATATTATGGAAAAATTAAGAACATTCCCTTCCATTTTATAGGAAAATGTAGTACCAAATTGTGTTTTCAGCCTTTATCATAAGGCTTAAATTCCTATCACATCTAAAAACAAGCTTTAGTGCAAAACGACGAAAATTCTATACGTATGTTCAAATCACGTTACCTTCCGAAAGCCTTTCTAAAAGAAAGCTATAATATTATGGAAAAATTAAGAACATTCCCTTCCATTTTATAGGAAAATGTAGTACCAAATTGTGTTTTCAGCCTTTATCATAAGGCTTAAATTCCTATCACATCTAAAACAAAGCTTTAGTGCAAAACGACGAAAATTCTATACGTATGTTCAAATCACGTTACCTTCCGAAAGCCTTTCTAAAAGAAAGCTATATGAATATGGAAATTCAGAGCGAACGTGGTCCTTAGTTAATCACAACATTTGTTGTGATATACAAACAGACAGACATTGAATAATAATGATTGCAAACCAAAACAAATTTTTTTATTTTTTATATACTCCGTATAGAAGTTAAAAATTTAACTTGCGTAAACCATAAAAATCAATTCATCATAGAAAAACTTCCTATAAGAAAATTTGGTAGTGTGCGACGATATCGTGTATTATTATTGTGAGAGTATGCAAATGCAGATGAAAACCCATAAATCAGATGAACAAGTTTATCTGCGTTTGAGGGGAATCATCTGGCAGATGAAGAATCAGATGGGGAAATTTCAACTGCAGAAGACGACAAAATTCGTAGGATGATTGTTTCTCCCTTTCTGTTTAACTAAATTTTGCATAAGTGCATCCCATACTTTTATCAGAATAGGATGTCGGCTGTGTGGCCTTTATTAGGTTCTGTTTTCAACAGAATTATTTAAAATTTCAATAAAAAGGGATAACTAAGCTAAATACTCATACCTTCCCAACAACCGATTCATTGATCCTTTTCAATATACATTTTTATCTAATATTTAAGTAAATGAAAATTTTCTTTTGTATAATTTTTGGATTACCATTGTTTTTTTTTTTTTGTCCTTAATCTTCTATAAAACTCTTAAAGATGGAAAATTTTCAAAAAAAAAGAAATATATGAACAGAAACTTTATTAATACTTTTTTTTCCGTATTTCATATTTTTCCAGTAGAGAAATTTTATATCGAAAACAATTTCAAAAATGAAATAAAAAGAAAAAATCTTTAGAATTTTCTTAAAACCTCAAAAATAAAATTTACAATTCATTTCTTTCATGATATTTAGACAGAATATCAACAAACAAAAAAGGCAAAAGAAATTTGACCATTTTTCCTAAAAAAAATGTAAAAGTTTTTTCTTTAAAAGCTTTTAACAACACAAAAATATAATAGAAAACCAGGAAAATGTAGGCGGATAAATTAAAATATTGATTGTTTTTTTTTTCTGTTTTCTTTAAACATCCACCCACTATCATAGAAAAGTTCAACATTCGGAATTTCTAGCAAGAAATTTGAGAATTTTTAATAGCTGAAGGATATTTTCGCATCTTAAACATATTTTTTTTTTTCTGTTCTGTTAATTTGCCTTAAGATACCATGTAAGATTCAGGTACATGAAAATTAAACTAATATGCCTACACAACGTACGAAAATGTTAAAGACCCTTAGAATACGTTAAAAGTATAAATAATTTAAATGGATTTTAATGGTTTTAGATATATAGTATATTATTTCGTGCGAATTTATTTTCAGTCATTTAGGGATTTCATTTCAAGAATAGAAAAGTTGTTGTTTTGGGACGGATATAAGTTAACTATACTTATTTCTAGGAAAAATAAAGGGGATATAACTTTTAGCTGGAATAATAGATAGTGTCACTATAATTCTTTTACGTTCTGAACTTTTTATATGCCCACAATTACTAAGTCAAAAATGTAGGCTATTAATTTTATAGCCTAGTTTTATGGTTTCGTGCTTGCGTTTTTGTTGATGTTGTTGTTGTTTTTTTTTCTCTTCTTAAGAACCATTTTTATGATCAAATTTTCGATACCATTCTCTCAAGGGACTATTTTCTTTATTAGATCGAAATGTCTATACCTTATTGGCGTTCTTTTAGGTTTATGGGAATTTAATTTGCTCACCGATGCCGCAAAATGAGCCTGATGAGAGTGTTAATATGTTTAGGCAATTGAATAAAGGTGATATGTATGCCAATAAATGTTTATTATAATTTTTTTTTTCTTCTTGGTTACATTTAGATAGATTGATGATAGCTAAAAATATATTTAATATTAAATTTATCGTAAATATATTGGGTGTCCCATTCGAATTTTAAGTGTAGTTCTATTAATAAAATTGCATTAAAATAGTCGAAATTGAGATAATATAAATGACGGAAATATATGATTTGATGATCCTTAACCCTTAACGACAAGGATCATTTTGTCAGACTTGTTGAGAGATTTTTAAATATCTTTTTTTACTTAAGCCAGCTACACACCTTCAGATAAATCTGTGCGATTTGTCTGTCAGATAAATCGTTCCACGGTACAGCCTACACACCTTCAGATGAATCTATGCGATTTGTCTGTACAGATTTGTCTGCCAGATAAATCGTACAGATCGCTACACACCTTCAGTTAAATCTGTGCGATTTATCTGAAGGTGTGTAGCTGGCTTAACTAGACAAAATGAATGTTTTTACGTATAGTATTACATTCATTCGTAAACCTAACCTTTTTTATAGAAGGGGACAAAGATGGGAATAAATGCAAAATTCGTTTTTCCAAAAATAATTAGCTCCATATCCGTCCATCCGTCCATTTCTTTAAATCATTAATAAAATCTAAACAGCTAGTTCTATTTTCATGAAACTTTCAAAGTTGGTCTATTGCATCTAATGTTATACCGGGTCCGGTAATTTAAGGGTCCGGATTTAAAAATACTGTAATTTATTTGTTTATTGGTCGGTTTTATTAAAATTTATGAGAATGATAGTTTATAATACATAGTTAATTTTTTATTTGAATGGTATATAACTCCCTTTCGCCTTAACCACCAGCTTCAATCTCATTTTAAACGATGCACACGATGCTCGCACCATGTCTTGGCTTAAACGGTTCCATTCACGAGTCAAATCTTTTTCACCGTGTTTTCTTGTGACTCTCAAATGCTCAGAATTATCATCGGAACCAACCACGGTCATTTTATTTGCTGAGAAATTTTTCAATGCAGAATGTTTTCTCATCCGAAAATACCAAATTTGGTAAATCACCACGAGCGAGCGTACGAAGTATTTCTTTTGATTGTGCAAAAAATAAGAACGCGTTTTTTCATCAACAAATAATTTTTACTACTGACAGATAATATGTAAAGCAACAATTATTCGAATGATATGTAACCGTCTTTTGCCTTAACCACTAGCTTCAATCTCCTTTTAAACGATACACGATGTCTTAACGTAAACGGTTCTATTCACGAGTCAAATCTTCTTCTAAACCGGCCAAACTTGTGTGGTTTTTTTGCAAGCCGCTGCTTGTAAAATTCCCCAAATGAAATTAACCAACGGATTCAGATCTGGTGAATACGGTGAATTTCGATGTTTGACTTTTCAATCAAGTGAAGCACAACAATTGAGTTGCGTTTAAGCTCTATTGTACAAAAAATAAGAACGCGTCTTTTGACTAACATATAATTTTTACTGCTGGCACACAATATGCCAAGCGACATTCATGACAAATTGTAGTATCGCAAGATGTGCGGCTTAGACAGCGATTTGAATTAGACGGACACATCATTTGCCGGACTCGGTATACATATGTTTATGGGTTTTGTTCGAAATTTATATATGGCAATACTATTTTTAACTATTTTTTTGTCAAAAAACAAGAAAATTTTCTGAGTGGTGCCCAGAAAAAATACTGGGCTGATTTTGACAAAATTTTAACATTTTATATATTGTAATTCTCACTTTTTTGCAACTGATTAGATATTTCGCCACATTCGAGTATGGCAACACTGTCAACGAACCATTTTGGTCTAACTAAATAGAACCTATTTTGCAGTCGTTGTGCAACTGAAACTGCGCGTACGATTTTGATGAAATTTGCACAGTTTTTTCCCAAATCAGAACTGATTAAATTTCCAATAAAATTCACACTTAACAACATTAATTTCCTTTTTGTAAAAACATTTGTAGCATATTCAGTGACAGTAGCACGAAAGTTCCATGACGATCAGGGCGGAATAAAGTAAATTGTGTTTTGTTTCGTTTTCTAAAAAGTTGTATCAGGAATTGCAGGCACTTTTCCCAAGCGTTTTTAGAAATATTTTTCCTATTTGTATTCACTTCGGTCAACTTCATGATTTTCATACAATATGAACCATTTAATATTCTCTTTTTAATGGTTTTAAAAATGTTGGATTAAAACTGGACTTACTTCAAAGTAAACCACTTGTAAAGAAAAAAGTATATATGAAAAGTTTATGTTCATTAATTAAAATTTTTCATTTTTAATCTCATATAATACTTTTTTGTAAAAGAATGTTAAATGAGTTCAGTAATTAAAGAATATTTGAAATCATTTTAGTTATTTGAAAAGAATGTTCTTTTTAAATTGGTATAAAGAATTATTGTGTTTAAAAAATATTCGGACTTGTTAAATAATAGCCAAACTATATAGTTATTTTTCTAATTAAATAATCCATTAAGGATACAAAACAATTTTGAGAATATTTTTCATAGTCTTGAACTCATCACTGGAAATCCATTTGTGATATGACTTTTAAATACTTCATCGAAATTTCTTTGATCTCTTTTTTATACGCACTGAAAACAGTTTAGTTTATTAAAAAGGAAAATGTCAGATAGTCCTTTATCAGGTGAATACGATTTAAGTTGAGTTTGGAGTAAAAAATTTAGTACCAACATCGATTCCTGAGTATTATCGTTGTGCAAAATATATGAATTGTCATAAATTTGGTCATTTGCTTCAGATAAACGGAGAATAGTGTTTATACAATATTAGGGTTTCTCTTTATTCGGTATTTTCGGATTCGACGAATCCGAATCGTTCGTTCTGAAAATTGGCGAATCCTTCGGATTCGTTTAGTTTGCAAAGTTACATCAAAATAATACATATCATCATATCATCATTCCCTGTATATATCAATAGCTTCGAGTTCAAATAACACAGGAACAGGAAGCATCAATCAACCAAAAAAAGAACGGTTTTATTTAATAAAAAAACATAAATTTATTTAACGTAATTCATTGATCGTGTCGTAATCAAATCAGACAGTTTTAAATTTAAAACATTCATTAGTGTTCAGTAGTGTTATGTTACTATTAACTGTACAGTACTTATCGCTTATTCATTTGCAGTACTGCGTTGAAAGTAATACTTTAAAAATACTAACGCATTTAGTGACGTATCAGAGAGTCTTGACCGTAGCTTGGTACAAAAATTTGATGAGACGGAAAAAGCCCTTTCAGAATCCGTTGATGTTGGTTTTAGGGTTGTAAGGGCATCATATAATTTTTGTAAATTTGCTGTACGCTTTCCCGAATTTCTGAACATTCTGAATTCCTGTTTCAATTTCAATGTACTGGCTCTATAATCCGTTTCGTCAAAATCCAAGTCTAAAGAATCATCAGAATCGATTGCAAGATCAGAACCAATATCATTTTTGTCAAACTCGTCATCTTGTGGTATTTCACTACTAGCATCTTTGGTATAAATATTTGTTGCCGATGAATTCCGTTTGTACAAAGTATCGCAAATTGCTAGCTGTATACCGTGATTCAGACATAGTTGATTGATAGCAGGAGACTCACGACCGTACTTTACAATAACATTGGCACCATCGTTAGTACTTCCTACAATATCTTTTTCGAAATCAATATTGAATTCTTTAAAGCGATCTGTCACAATCATCACTAATGCTGTTGTCGTACATGATCCATGTATTCTAACTAATCCAAGATTATAAGGACGAATTTCCCCACTACTATGTAAATTTATAATAACATATCTTTTCATTCGCAAGCTTGTCCATTCGTCAAGGGTGATGCTAAATCTTTTCTTTTCGTGTTTTATATTTTGGAGTTCCTCAGACATTTCGTTTTTTTTTTATTCGTAATAGTCATGTATTAATTTCATAACATGTGACTCGTTTTTTGTAAGTGCTTTTCCACATTTGGAAAAAATTGATTCTCTGATGAATTCAGAATTTGCGATGGCTCTTACAGATATCCCATCAAATGCAGCTAGCTTCGCCACAACCTCTCCCATACTTTTGCGATGTACAGTGACGAAATTCATCATGGTTTTGGATTTTTTGGTTTCGTTGTTGTCATTTGCAATTGCATCTTTTCCAGCAGAAGATCTTTTGATTAAATTTATATGATGAACGACATTTAGGTGTTTTGTCATTGCAGTAGTGGATCCATCATTGTTGGAAATATTACTCTTGCATTCATTGCACGTTGCCTTTGAGAATTTTCTGTTGTTGGAGGAACTGGGCTGTGGGATAAAGTAATCCCAAACTTGTGAGTGTTTATTTTTTCTGAACATTCTGTTTTTCTATAAATATTTTGAACTTTTTTAACCATTTTAAAATTATATTATATATATATATCTTAAAGTATAGATGAAAATGCATTCACTTAAAATATTCGTGGATTCGATAAATTATCAGCGAATCCCGAATCCGAATATATAGCAAAGATTCGACGAATACGAATCCGAAGGATTCGAAAAGAGAAACCCTATACAATATAGTAGATAGTAGATGTATTCACGCTTTGCTGTATGTGGTATTGTATTCATCTAGCAACTGAAGCACATCGTCGCTCCTAGCTAAGATATTCGATGTCACTCAGTTGACCCAACTTAAATCATAGTCATAATAACTAAATATTTCAGTTTAAACAAATTGAAAATTTGGTGAGTTATAAGAACTGAATTTTTGTTGCAGCAACTGAAGTTTGAGCTATTAGGAATGAGTTTCTAATTAGATTAACATAGACTTTTGTTGAAACAACAAAATTTGAGTTTTATGATGAACAATAAAATCCTACAATTTTCATTCCATTTCAATTCGTTCCAATATGGATGCGGTTTATTAAATTTTGAAACCTCTTTTCTGTAAAGTCTCGTAGATCTCAACTGATTATTTAAGTTTTCAAAACATAAAATTTGTTTATAACAATAAGCGTTTGGGTTGTCCCAACTAAATAGTTCGAGACTTCATTTCACTTCATTTGTGATAAATAAAAGTTTAGTTAGAAGAAGCAACTTTCAGTTGAAACAACTAGAACAACCAGACAGTAAGAATTTTAGTTCTATTAGTTGGGAGAGCAAAAAGTTGTATTAAAAATTCTTTAGTCATTCTACATAAAACATTTAATTTTTAGTTCTAATAACTAAAATTCAGTTGTCAGAACTAACCAATAACTGAATTAATTTTCTGTGTGTTCTTTGACAGCAGTCTGAAATTCTTGATGTATGAAACTACGATTATCGAAGAAAACAGTAGGGGCCTTCTATTTCCGTTTTAAATTATATTGTATCGTTGTAACTTTGTAAGATCCTATAAAGAAATACCGAATTATACTACGATACACCGAAATTTTTTTCAACACACTAATAATGAATTTTATACATTTACTAATTTATGGAAACTATTCCTAGAGTATATATTTGGTCAAAATTGTGCTTTTAATATTTTTAGTAAAGTAATTCATTTAACTATATAACTACTAGGGTAGTCAAAATACGCCTCTACAGCTGCTATGACCTCTTTTAGCTTCTTCTTTCGATTTAGGATCATGGTGGTGGACCAAAGTTTCATCCATAGTGATGAATCGACGTACGAAATATATTTCATCCTTCTTAAAACGGTCCAAATGTTGTTGAGAAAGTCGCATTCAAGAGTATTTTTGTTCCATTGCTGGCGAATGTGGCACGCATTTTGCACATAGCTTTTTCAAACTTAAAACTTTAGCTAAGATATGATGTACTGATCTATGTGAGATGCCTATGGTGTCATCTATCTCATTTACAGTCACTCGTCAATCTTCCAAAGTAATATACTGTATTTTTTGTGGGTTCTCTGTTGTTTATACACTTTTTGGACTACCTTTGAATGGATCTTCTTCGAGGCTTGTACGACCAGATTTAAAAAGAGCAGCCCATTGTTTCACAGCGGAAAGTGAAGGTGATACATCCTTATATACTTCTAACAATTTTGGATTAATTTCTGTAGGTTGTAAACCAAAAAGCCGAATTTAATCACTGCACGATATTCATTTTTTTCATTGTTAAAAAAATTCAATCACGCGTCAACTTCAAAAGCTTGACGCGTGTCCATTTGAAGGCTTTACCAACATAAGGCAAAAAATTGACATGTTAGCAGCGCGTTCGCTTGTTGAGGCTGAGAAATTATTATGCCCTCTAGTAAATATATGAAAATGGAAAATTCAAAAACCGATTACTGTACCAAATGGGCCTCGCAAATGTACCCCCACATTTGTGCTTCATTCTACAATATATTTAAATGAATTTTCCATAATAAAACAAATAATATTAAAATAGAAGTAATTAAATCTTAAAATAATGTTTATTTTATTTCTGTTTAAAAGTTAAAAAAATAATATAAAATCTCAGTTCTACAATTCTACAATTTTCAAAGTTTTGGAAACAATAAGGAATAATTTATCATAAAACTAATATTTGAAAAACTTACATTATTTTCGTTTTAATAATTCGGTTCAAAAGAACTATTCATTAATTAATTAATTAATTAATTTATTCGTAGAAATAAATGCATTTGATGTAAAAGTTCTAATTAAAATGCAGAGGAAATTGTTTCCAAAAATTGATTACTTACCTAATTGAAATTGCTGGTCTATATTTAAGTAGTTAAGTACTTCTGCCTTGACTACGGTGAGGTTTCAAGTAGTGTAAAAGAAAGATTTTTTTAACGAGAAGAATTCCTTTAATCAATTAAAAGTATATTCTCGAAATTTGGGTGTATTTCCTTACTAGGAAAATTACATTATTTTTCTTATATAAACAACATAAATGGATTAAAGTCTAGTTATAAAGAAGACATTATAGTTTACTCATGAACAGTCACTAACTTCTCTTAATTTGCATTAAAAACATAAAAATTTTAATGATTATTCCTTGACGGAAAAATATAAAAAGGATTATTTTTAAGGCAATAAAAATTTTCTGAAATTTATGGGAAATTTATAAAATATCTGTTCTTTCCTGTCTTTTTTTTGTTACACAGATAGTACCAGATTAGTTGATGTAAGTGGTTGTTATGTGGTATTAATTCAAAAGAGTAGAAATAAAAAGTTGATAAGATGAATTCCTTTGGAGGCTGACACCTTCAATTTTATCTTTTTGTACTACCATCTCGAATGGTCAGTACATAACTACATCCGTACTTCGCTTTACGGCCTAGATACGTTCAGGAAAAGTTTTCCGTAAAGCCAAAAGCCGTACAACGAATCAATTATTTTTTGTAGCAATGCTGCGCAAAGGGAGCAGCTAAAACTAAACAGAAGGGCGCTAACAGTATGTACAGCATTTTTTTGGCCTATAATGAAACATTGGGAGCCGTAAATCGAAAAAGGGCCATAATTGAAAACGGCTGTTATAGCAAAATGCCGTAAAAAGAGCGGCCGTATAGCGAGGTATAGGTGTATTTGAATGGTATAAAGTATCTCAACTTGGAATCCCTGGCGTGTAAATTTTTTGATTTGAATCATTATATACGTAATGCATCGAAATTAACAATTATGCATAAAAACATACGCAGATTCATGTATGAATACTCGAACAGCAGAAAACAAGAAGCCAAGTCATGCTGAAATCTATGGACTCGTTGTTACTTGACTAATTTTTGTTGCGTGCTATCTCTCTGGTTCGATGTTATAAAATAATAATACTTTTTATTTATGCGAATTTGGTCTATAAACTTTATTTACAAGTATTTCGGCGTTAACAATTAGTCTTAAAAATACTTGTCTAACAATAATTGATTTATACAAAATTAATTTTATCACAGTTTATTTACAATACAACAGTCACTATTTTCAATAATTATCACTATTTTTATTTTTAGAAGCAAGGTTACTTTTGTGTACTAAGCTTTATATTTGAAGTTAACTTTTTGATGTTTTAAAAGAAACTGATTGAATACTCGAATTCTCGTCTCGTATTTATACCTCTGGCAATACTTCGAGAATCGTCTACAAATGTCTGATCGGTTTTGAACAACAATTCCGACAATTCCAAGGATTGGAAAAGATTCCAATTATTGTTCGGTTCTATTTTAGTGAAACTTATGCATTTTTTCGTAGAAGCATTCTAAAATATTTTTAGTGAGCTCTAGTGCACTCTGTTATTCTTTAGCTTTGGTAGTTATACAATTATTCATACTTCCCTGTACTCATCAAAGTTAGTTAGTAGCAGCTAGAATCACAATTCCGCTGCCTATGAATGTATGAAAAACGAAAAGGGTAAAATTGAATAAATTATTTCAATGAAAGAGACTTTCGTTTGTTCCATTGATAACGAACGAATATAGACCACTTGATTTAGGATCGTAGTCTTCATTCCTTCTTTTCTTTTTTCTCGCACCAATATCTTGCAGGCATCTTATCTACATACGATTATTGTTTACCCTAGCGCTAGTTTAAATATATCGATCATCATGCAGGCATCTTACCTAGATGAATCATATCTAATGGTAATCCTTTATACATATAGGTTTTTTCACCGCTGGAGACTTCTGGATGCGGAAATGATTCTCCCTTTTAAATTCTAACAGAATCTAGCAATACGAACAAACGAAAGTGATACTTCAACCTTTTCTACCTAGGTGTATTCCAGCTACGCTACTATCCACGTATATACATATGTCTATGCACGATTGAGAGCACAAAAAGCGTTTTTCGGAATTGATGAAAATTTAACTTTCGAGCTTTTAACTGTTATATACATATATACGAAATCATAGTAGCGTACATTTAAAACACCTTTCTGGCCTGAGTGTGAGTGTACATTATTCTATCCAATGCGGTCGTACTGTTAAAACACAACCAGTTTGACGTGATTTAATTTCAAATTTGAAATTTCTTTTTTATTTTCTTTTTTGTTGTTGAAAAGTTAATATTTTTTTTTTAAAGAAAATTTTAAGAAGTGAAGATTTTAACAGGACCGTAATAAAAAAGGATATGAAATTAACACTTTTTCAATATCATGGGATTTTTGCCGGGGTAGAAAACGTAATTAAATTAAAGAAAAGTTTTTCTTTTCCTTTGATTAGGTTGTAATTTCTTCATGAAAGATTTAAAGAGAAAAGTCTTAAATTTATTCGTTAATTTTTTTTTCTTGGATTGTGAACTTAACTTTTTTTTACAATATGATTTATGAACACATTAACGAAGACATTTAATTATACTTAATTTAAGATATAAACAGAAACAACAATAATTTTCTTTCCTTAGTTGTTAGTTAAGTTTTTCAGTTTTCTTTAATGGCGATGGTTATTACCAACTTAAAATGGAAAATATTCAATTTAATATTATAAATTTTAAATAAAAGCAGCAGAAAAAACTTTCTAATATAAAAATAATTCGTTATTTTTCAGGTTCAAAAGGAATCGGAAGTCGTTTTGAAGAGCAACGTTTAACATTAAGAATACATCGTGGTCGTGGTTGTAATCCAAATGAATCATCCCATAGTAATGGTAGTACACAGAGTACAACAACAACATTGGGTACACCATCACCAGAACGTTTATCAAAATATGCAACACGTAAACATGATAAAATCAAAATTTCTGTATCATATCCATCAACGGAAAATCTAGCCGAAAATAATACCACAAATGTTTTATATTCCGTCCATTATACATCGAATGGTAAAGATACGACAACATCACAAATTTTCCGTCATGAAAAGGACGGTGGTTATTTGCAAGTTGGTAAAAGTTTACAAGAAATGTCGAAAAGTGGTGGTGTCAGTAGCAGTTGTGGTGGCACTGGTAGCGGTGATACATCACCACGTCCAAGTAAAAAAATGGGTAAACGTAATATTAAAGCACAGGTTAAACGTTTCCGAATGGAAACAAAAGCTGCCAAAACTTTAGCAATTATTGTTGGCGGTTTTATTGTATGCTGGCTACCATTCTTTACAATGTACGTGATACGTGCATTCTGTGAGGAATGTATTGATCCATTATTATTTTCAATATTATTTTGGTTAGGCTATTGTAATTCAGCTGTTAATCCAATGATATATGCATTATTCTCGAAAGATTTTCGTTTTGCATTTAAACGAATTATATGTAAATGTTTTTGTTCAAATCAAAGTATTTCACAGAAAACTAGTCGTCGCGGTTCAGATATGTCACAAATAAAACCGGGTGGTCGTACACCAAGTATATCACCCAGTGCTGCTGCACATTCATTAGGTGAAGAAAGTGATCATGTCGGTGATATTTCGGATTCAAGATGACGATCATTCGGGCCCAGTCTTAGTTCATTATCTAGTTCGGGGGCCCGAAAGCCTAGTTTAAAAGCGCCTATGTATGAAATATGTCATCCGCTTGTAATGGACTCGACTGCATATTCATATACAGATTGTGGAAAATTGAATAATAGTCTCCTGACAGATAAATTGTAGCCAATAAGTTTTATTCAAATTTATCATAATATATATTTGTATAAATGTATAATTAATTAATTTATGATATAATACGATTAGATAAAGAATAACGAATAAATTCATTTATTTTTGAAGATTTTTTATTATCGAAATTGAATTTTAGATACGAAATTTTTTGACGCATTCTAATCGCAAGAAAAAGAAAAACTAATGATGTATTTTGAATTTAATTAATTGAAATCCTTTCATCTACGCCGTCTAATCTGACTACTATCTGGTATTACAAACATAACATGACAACTAAAACGTGTCTGTACGTCAATGGTATTAATTCGTATTAAAAAACAACGCCCCGAAATATGTTCTGTAACATGTTATTGCATACTTTGAAGCGTAATTTTAAATATAATTTTATTATTGCTTTATAATTATGCTTTATAATTTATCAGTGGCGGTACACAATTTTTCGTAAAGCATAAACTCACATAAAGTAAAATCTCTTTAGAAATTTATATTTATTTTTTCTACAAAATATACAGAGTGATCCAAAATGTTCAGTTTCCGAACTTTAAAACAAAATAGAACACACAAATTTAAGGGAATATACTTATTTTATTTTCTTAATCACAAATGTTGTGTATTTCGTTATTTATGAAAAATAATATCTATTAAATGGTCGCCTTTGGACCTTCAGCAGCAGTCGATCCTCTCGAGGTAATTTTCCATGACTTTTTCGTAAATTTCGGCCAGTATCTCGATAATAACTTGGCGGATGTTGTTTTTTAGATGCTCCAACGTTTCGGGTTGATTGGCATAGACATGACTTTTAACGCAGATCCCCAAAAAGAAATCCAGAGATGCCAGAAATAATCGCTCATTCTGCGCCTATATCGTTCATCATTGACTGTTACAATCTGACTCTGATCATTTTCAAAAAAGGAAGACCCATATTTCTGTAGAACAATTAAACAATTTTAAGCGATGGCTAAGCGATCTATTTCATAAACGTGTTGTTGCAAATTGAAATTTGATACTTTGAAAGCAAATACTTATCAACAGCTGCTTGATTTACAGTGCTGCTAACATAGGAAACTCAAATTGGATCACCCTATAGTATGTTTTTTTCGAAATAAAATGAACTTCATTTTTCTTTTATTCAAAAATAAGAAAATGTTGGAAAGACAGTTTTTTTATGTTAATTATTAAAAAAGTTAAAAAGAAATTTTTGAAATGAATTAATTATTCAAAAAGGTGCTTTCGCTAATACAAGATATGATTATAAAGTATCTAATGATGTTTTCGTGTGACATTAAAAGATGAGTGATTATTATGGGAATTAAATGCAGCGCTTGGAGCCTTTCAGATCCAATTAGAATTACTAAATATACAAATCTGTAATATTCTCGAGTTTTTTTTTCAGACCTAATCAAAAATTTAATAGCAAACAATTTATGGATGTGAATTTATAAAAAGGACGAAATTAAAGTTGTAGGAGTTGTAGACATTTGTGAATCCAAATAAGTAGTTAGGGAATTCGTTAAATTAATACAATTGGTACTTCTGTTGTTCACTTAAAAACAATGAGGCAAAATAATAGTCTGATTGTTGGTCCCAGTTGTTATTATCTGAGATAGCAATTGAGAAGTCTCTCTAGTTCCAATCCCAACGATTTCAAATACATATTTATTTTCGTCACCTATAAAACTTAAGGGAATAAAACTGCTTTAGAAACGGAGATTCTTTTTTGTGATACGAAAATGAAATTTATCCTGTCACCAGGCATAATGGTCATGTTTTTTTTTAACAAAATTTGAATTTTTGAAAAATTTTGTTTTGCCACATTCATTGATGTTTGCACTCAGTTGATATACGATCCAGAAATGCCTGTTTTTCTAGACCTATTTGTGCCCATTAAATTGGTTCTAAGAAGTTGAAATAAGTATCTTACTCTACTGAAATTATTTGTTTGAAGTTAGATGGAATTTTTCATGGTAACGATTCGGCAAACGGGCTAGGCAAGGCAGTTGGAAGCAATTCAGAAAGCGAAATAGTTGACATACGGCTTCTTCTCTCCGCGTATAGAGCACGAATCAAGAATAAAATTCTAAGGCAAGCAAACAATCACTGGTGTTATATAAGAAAACACGCGGTGTCAAAAAGGTTACAACCGAAGTTGGATCGAAAGAATAAGCCACTTATATTCGATTTGTGCAGGAAAAAGTTTCTCACGCTAAATTGGGATAATATTGGGTCCCTTTTAAGGGCCTTATAAGGGCCTTCTAAGGAATTGGTATTGGTACAAACTGATTTCTTCCGGCACTGTGGAGGTGATGTTGAAGAAATCAAATACACTTCGTGTGAAAGATCTCTCTCTCTCTCTTTGTCTCACTCTCGAAATCGCAACAGCATTACAGCATACTTTTTAGGCAACTTAAACTTGCTTCAGTCGGTTAATATGGGCAGTTTAATTAAATTTTTGTGAGATAATTAAGTTCTTTGGAAAGGATTATGATACTCAGCCTACCAGGTAATTTAAAGTTTAATACGGATCACCATTGGCGCATAAGGTTGGCCTAGTGTTGTACAGAGGTACTATTACTCTTTCTAACCTAACTTAATCTAACGTAACCTAGATGGGATTTTATTGAATTAAGCTGATCGAAAATTTTTAACTAGCTATTTTATAATCATACTTGTTATACAAGGGTTGCTATTTATATTTCGGGAATGGAGAACAAAAAAAAATATTTATCATCGAAAATGGCTTTATTGTTTTTCAAAATATTCTCCATGAAGATCAATACACTCAATACCGCTTCTTCAGGTGTCTAAAAACGATAACCTCGCAATTTATTTTTGATGTGTGACATTGGAGGCCAAGTCAGGACTATACGGTGGATGATCCATCAAATCGAAGTTTTGAGTGCTCAAAAAGTCACTTGTTCGAGCCGATGAGAGAGAGCTCGCATTGTTGCGGTGGAGAATGATCCATCTTCGACGATTGGTTTTCCTTATTTCTCCAATGACTTCTGGCAAACAAATCGTTGTGTATCACTCAGAATTGGCCGTTCTACGTTGCTCTAATGATGCAGTTGCCACATATCCAGTTAATCCAAAGAAACAGGCGATCATTTCCTTTGAAATATTTCGTGCGCGAACAACTTTTGCCAGATTTCGCTCATCTCGAAAGAACCATACAGCAGATTGCGGTATTGATTCGTCACCTGTATAGACGTTATATACAGCATTTGATGCACCGCGATTGTGTTTTCGATCATTTCTTTGTACCAATTGACTCAATGGTAGATATCAGATTTGACGTGGAAACACTAGGGCAGCCATTCCCGAAATTTAAATAGCAGCTTACGTATATTTAAATGCTTTTAAATATATTTCATAATAAAGACAAAAAAAATACTAATTAAGTTTTCAATCAAAATCTGTATAAAAAGTATTCTTAAAAATAATGGAAATTCAAAAAAAAAAAGAAAATATCGATAGTATTTTTTAGTTTATTAAAAATATTTTATTTTCCCTAAAATTATAATAAAATATAATATATTTTCATAAAATCTATTTAAAAAAAGAAAAGAAAATTAAAAAATTTTGTAAATATTAATGTAATAAATGTTTTATATTTGAAAGAATTATGTATTTTAATGTAAAAAAAAAAAACTATGTAAAATTCATTATAATAAAATTTATATGTGTACAATAATTAATATAAAACTAAAATATAAAAACCAATCAAATATTGAACAGTCCATTCTTAAAATACTTGCAAAAACCAATTTAAAATAATAAAAAAATATTTAATAGAAAAGCATTTACTTGGTATACAAAAATAATCACTTAAAAATCTAAATATATATATATCTATCTAAAATGAATAAATTTAAAACAAGAAAAAAGAAAAATCCATGAATTTATATAAAATAAAAATAATATTAAATTTAACATAAAACTAAATGAATATAAAAAAAAATCTATAAATATGTTTCCTTTTCTTTCTTTTTTTTAAAAAAAAGACACATACAATATTGAAGAATTAAAAAAAATGTAATTAAAACTAATAAAATATAAAACTCTTTAAAAGTTTTTATGAATAAAATAAAAAACTATAAAATAAAAAATATTCAGTCTTATTTTTGGTTTAATAAAAATCTTTTAAAACGTGGCGTAATTAGATTGATTTACATAAGCGATTTCACTATGTACAGGGATTGGGAAAATAATTTGTCTAAATCAAATTTTGAGTAGTTTCCCATTAAATCCAGCTAAATTGATCCCAACTAGATGGTAGCCACTAGTTAAAATCTATGTGGAAATTTTTAACTAGGTTTCTAGTTCCACATCTAACTACTTGATGTAGTGTCAGCCTAGAGTAGGTACCTTAAGCTTTTAGCGAAAATAACTTGTTCAGAACCTTTGAAAATATTGATAAAAACATTGACTCCAAAAACCACTGGGTGCACATATATCTATAATACACCGCAAGCAACTGGTTTTAAAAGCATGATGATATCATGCATTTTGCACATCCATAATAAAGAAGAGGGGGCGTGATGATCTCATATACTTCTCTCAGTACAGTCAAATTTAAATCATCGTGGAGTAAACATCTCAACTTGGAAACTCTAAGTATTTGGTGGCTGACACAATTCTCCTGTAAATTGTTTTTGTTCATTTGTTTTCTTGTATAATAAGTGTGTGCCTTTTTTCATTTCATCTCACATAAATTGTTTTACACCTGACAAACTAGATACTAATTTTAATAGAGAAACTACTACCTGATTGATTCAGTTTCGCTTCTACTACAATATATTACTATTAGCTTCGTTGAGATAAGTTATTGATGTGAATTTGTCTATGAGTATACACAGAAAAAATATAAACTATTATTCCGTTGTCAAAACTAAGCCAATAAAGTTTTAACAACGTATTATTACTTGTAGTACTGGATTTCAGTTACGACAACTGAATTTTATATTGTGACAACTAAAATTCAGTTGTTACAATATATCTTCAGATGCCGCAACTACCCAATAACTTCACAATTTTTGTGCACGTGTAAAATAGGTCTTAGTCTGGAATTGTAAACTTTACATTTTGAAACAATCTAGACTAATTTATTGCTGGAATTTTCAAACTTCCTACGAGAAAATAAATATTTGAAAACTAATTCTTATATGTTGTCGTTTAAGATTCATACATAATTTCCAATTGCCCGTTTTGAGGTCCAGACCCGTCAATGAGACATAAAAATAAATTTGTGAAGATGATACTTTCATATTTAGTATGTTTTCTAGGAGATTTTCTTATTTTTCGTAATGTATTGTCTCAAATGAATATATATATATTTATATATATATTAATATATATTAATTTGTGTCCTTGCTTTCTTCAATACATAATAACTGATAATTCAAAAACTCCAAGAAAAACAATCTACTATTCCAGGAAAGTAAATAAACCAAGCCTAGAATGTACTCGGCAAGGCAAATTTCTAAAGAAATGTTCATTGAGAGCCATCTATTTACCTAAGTAATTAAATGAAAACAAAAATTATTCTTAGAAGAAAACAAAAATCAGACTAATTACGCCGCAACATTTTTGATCATTCCACCTTATTTAATCCTATTTAATCCAAAAAAAAGTTCTTATTTATCTGACAATTCTTCAAATTTGTGGATCACTTTCTTGATGTACAGTATCATCATCATCGAAAACTTGTTTCGTTTTAAGATTATCCAAATCTGGTACAAAAATTATCGTAAAAACTGTCATTGCCAGACAAGCTAAAGCCATAAACCAAAACACATAACCGACACCAATAGTTTTAATCAAACCGGGATATGCTCTTGTATAAATAATAAGTAGTGTCCAATTAAATGATGTACATAAAGCACGTACTGTAAAATAACGCGATTTCGGCACCAATATTCTTGTATACATCCACGATATTCGATATAAACCTAAACCGTATAAAAATATGAAACTACCATAGCATGCTAATGGTATATAAGAGTAATCATTCAATAGTATTTGATCATGATGATGTGATCCACGGTAATGCATAAATAGTCCCAATATTAGAAGACATATTGCCATCAAAATTCCAGTCCAAATTAAAGTCTTCTTATCACTAAATGATATTCCAAATGGTTTAACAATTGCTATACTAAGTAAAAATATTCCTGATAAAATGATGGTTGTTAATTCGGGTGAGTAATCTCCTCCTGTAAAAAAAAGAGAAAGAAAATTATATGAAGGGTTTGTTTTATCTATGATTTATGAAATGTGAGCCTTTCTGTAGGATATTTTATCGTGTGTGAGATGTAAGTTTAAAGGTTATGGCACTTATAATCAATATCATCAACTGATAATAATTTCGTGGAATACAATATTGAAGATGTTACAAAATAATTATTGAAATTGAAAAGAAATTGTATCTTTCCAAAGAATTGTGAGAAAAATAAAATGATGATGAAAAGAAAATTCTTTCATTTAGGAAAATTATTTTTCACTAAGTTTATCAATAGTTAAAATCTAAATTGTTAACTTCTAATTCAAACAGTTTGTTTTTTTATGTAACTTAAAGAGGCTTGTCATAATTAACTCTAAAATAAAATACAATTTTTTTGATAACAGAAACGAGCTGACTTTTTATTGGTGATAAGGGTTTTTTGACGGCTTTTGTACGCTATAATGTGCATTATAGTAATAAAAATTGTGTCTAGACGTCAGACAGTATTATTTTTTAAATTCAATCTAATTTATATTGAATTTTGCAGTAGCGTTTCCTACGGATATTCTAGTCGTTTCGGCGAACATATGACATTTGTTCAGATTTATTCAGTTTGATAATTTAAATAGCAAAATCTCATTATAAACAAATTGCTTTCTGCCCATAGGAATAAAGCTTTGTGGTGGCAAAACCTTGCGGCCTCCAGCTTTTGATGGTCTTGCACGTTTCGTTGCCCCCAGAGTTCAAAATCCTATGTTTGAAAAATATCCGCTCCTCGGTCGGTCTTACGGTATGTATGTCGGTCTGTATGTCGGTCTGTTTGCCCGTTTGTCTCCGGCCTGTCTGTCGGTCTGTCTGTCGGTCTGTCTGTCGGTCTGTCTGTCGATCTGTCTGTCGGTCTGTCCGTCGGTCTGTCTGCCGGCCTGTCTGTCGGTCTGTCTGTCTATCGGTCTGTCTGTCTGTTTATCTGCTTGCCTATCTGTCTGTGTCAAAATTTAGTTTACACGCTATCTTTCAAACTTGTTTTTTGATTCAATTGAAATTTGGGATCTGGTAGGCTATTATGAGGAATATATACGTATTGTAGGATATAAGATGATTTATAAAATCCAAAATATTTTAAAATTCTCATTCCTTAGATAATTTTATTGAAGCCGATTTAGTTTGGCAAGGATCAGGAAAAGGGCACTGTAATAGTGACTAAACACATAATGCCGATGAAAAAATGTCCAATTCAACTGAAATACTTCTTAATCTTTAAAATTTATATATAGTGTTTCTTCAGGCATGATAGACCATCCAACAGGGATAGCTGGAAACATGAGCTGTCATTCTCACATTTCTTTTTGGTATTTAAGTTCAGTATACTATGGCAAATAATCATGAATAGACTCACGCTTGTGGAACGATCAAGAATTATCCAAATTTACTTTGAAAATCGGTTGTCGATTTGCGAGGCTTCTGTATGTTCAGTGACGAGCCTCATTTCTGACCTATGCTGATAAACCAACAATAATTGGCCAACTTTGTTCTTGTTATTCGAAATATGGATTGGTCTTTCGAATAGAGAATGATTTTTGATTAAAAGATAATTTTTTGGGGTACTTTTTTGAATTTCAAGTTCTATCATGATTAAAAAAACACCCTATATTACTACAAAATTATATCCAAAAAGGATATTAGAGGACAACGAAAATTATTTCATCAAGTCTATTCTTTTTACCACTTTTTTAACTCGCTTTCTTGTTTGTTTGTTTATTTGTTTGTTTGTCCAGTACAAAGCTTGCAATCGATTTTTAACTAACTTCCCAACTAGCTAGACATTTGAAACTTTTAGAATAGCTCAGAACACGATGACACTTTTAGCCATCTTTAAGCAAAATTGAATTCATTTTCAGTAAATTTTGTTTTGTATGGAAAGTTAGTTCGGAAAAAAATTTTTAAAAAATTATTTACTAATACATAGAATTGTCAAGTTTATATGATTCAACAGAAAATTTAAAAACGTGGTACTATAAAGTTCTTTTTATCTTGTAATTATTTATAATTAAATAAAAATTTATAATGTGAACTTATACATATAAGAAGTTAAGGATCAAATAGGAAATTAAAATAGAATAATTTATATGGAAGAAGGCATTCTTCCAGTGTATGCATTGGCAGTGTTATTATATTTGTGAACATATGGATATGGCACATCCATGTATCATTGCCGTGAGATATTTGATATTTTGTTCACAAGAATTAAACATTTTTAAAAAGGGTACGTAATCCGAAAACGCCACGAATTTTTTGCTTATTAACAAAACGATTTTAAAAAACTTGGTTGAATTAAAGTTTTTGATTTCAAAAAGAAGAAGTAATTTCGAAAAATTCTTGATGAAAATCTTTAATTTTGGAAATAGAATGAGAACATTTATTTCAAAGGCAAATATTGAAATTTTAGAGAAACTCCTCCTTGTCTTTGATAATTAAGTTTTTGATTTTGTTTGCAATTTAACGTTTTTTGAGAATACTATATAACATATATACGCTTCACTATATATTTCTAATTGGAGTATTATCTAAAACCGATGTTTTCATTTGTGATCTACTATACCTATAGTGAACTCATTCATTTTGATATAGATATAACTAATTAATTTCCTCAGAAATGTTAATAATATTAATTCCACCGAAAGTGTCTTTCAATTGCACGTGAAGATACTATGAATTGAATAATCTAATATTTACCAAAGCTGAAATAATAAAATTTGCCGAAAAATTTACAAGATTATAGTATTGTTGGCATATAATTAATGAATTCAGATTCGTTAATTATGTAAATAATTATGGTGACTAATTTCAAATATTCATTGAAACAAATTCTTCTGATGAATCTAGTTTATTTAAAAACTGGTTTCAATTAAAAAGAAAAATAAAAAGTCTATAATTAAAATGGCAATAAAAGAATTATTACCCATGGTAAGTACTCATGCTGGACATTTGGCATTTTAACAAATTTCAAGATGTAATTACTTTCAAACTTGTAATTATTGTATAACTAGTTTGTCTTGTTAGATCATTTTATATCATAGTATCCAGTTAATTTATTTATTAATCTAAAACAAAAAGCAAAATATTTTAACTTACCAGTTACTCTAAATATCCAAGTGAAATAGAAAAATGCTGCCCAAACTCCAATAAATTGATCGAATGCAATTAAACCAAGTGTCGGTAGAAGCCGTCGTAAATGTGATGTATCCTTAAGAACGTATCGAAATGAGTAATTTTCTAATTTCTTACTTGACCATATATGAACGTCATGATCAACTTCATCACCAATTTCACGAAATTTTCTTAGAATCTCTTTAGCAGCATTTGTTTGTCCTTTAGCACAAAGATAACGTGGTGATTCGGGTAGAAAAAAGAACGTACAAAATAACATCAATGGTATAACTCCAGATATATAATTAATTATTTGCATTTGTCCAATATAAACTGTGAAAAGAAAGAAGAAAATTTAATTTATTATATATTGGAGTATTTTTTTTGTAAGGAGTTTTCTTTTAGAAAGAGAAAATTTAAGTCTTATTCCTATTTCGAGTGTTTAAATCAAAATCTTGACTGTTGAGTAAATTATCATACAATTGACCTATATTTTTAAAATCTAAGAAAAAAAAATATACGCATATTTATTGAAAAAGTTTCCAGAAAAAAAAAATATATAGAAATAGAATAAGCTTTTCTTTAGATCAGCTTTCTTCATGTATAATGTATGAGATGAAAATTTTATATTTCATTTTAATATTCCAGAAATCACAGGATTTCAATCGGTTGACAAATGGATTTTGAGCCTTGTTAATAAAATAAGGTTAAGTATTATTGAAAATATAGTCAAATATAGAAAAAACAAAAGTATTCTCGAAAGAAAAGCTATGGAAAGGGTTTTAAAATTCAGATATTTTATCTAGAAATCCGCTCAAACTTACTAAAATATCTTTATCGATGTTATTTTTAATGTATATACTTCTGTTTTATATTTTCAACCATTCTTGTATTGCAGACTATTTAAATATTTAAAGAAGTTCAGAATAACTCAGTATTCTACAATGATATTTCCGAGTTGAAAATATCTCTCTAATTGCAAACGAAATGCATTTCGGGTAAGACTAAATTGCAATTAGATATTACAAGAATATTAGACAGAACCTTTTGATGTACCAAGATGATTTGGAGAATCAAATATTTATAATCAAATTCTCCAGGTTATTATACTATGCAGATGATATGAAACTGTACGTAGAAGTGAAACACTCTATTAATTCTCTCCATCTCGAGGAAAGTTTTAAAAATGTTTGTATGCCGTGTCTTAAAAACGACCTAACATTCAACATAGACAAGTGTTAGACTATCACCTTCTGTCGGAAGCGTAATAAGTCTTTCCACAATTACTTTGTCGATTGTGCCCCTCTCCGAAGAGTTAGTAGCATTACTGACTTGGAAGTTATTTGCGACAGTGAGTTCAACTTTAGGCTTGGGATATATAAAGCGATGGTCCAAAGAGTTTTCTCTCCCACATGTCACTAGAGCCCTTCATGTTACGTTTGTCCGACCAGTATTGGAATATGCCAGGTAGGTGTGGTCACCGCACCATAAAGTTCATGTGAACAGACTGGAATCTGTTCAACATAGATTTTTACGTTTTTCGTTGCGCAACCTTCCCGGGGATGACCCTTTTTTGTTGTCTCCTTACAATGATAGGCTAAAATGATTAGGCTTACATTTCTTAGGAAACGACGTGAAGTTGCTTTGTTGTTTTTCGTCATCAAATTTTTAATGGTGCCATCGATGCTTCCTCTATTTAAGACAAAATCCAGCTTAATTCAAACATTCGTTAATTAAGATCCGTGGAGTTGTTTAAAATAAAGTTTCAACGAACTGACTACTTGAGGAATGAACCAATTGCTAGAATGTTACGCGAGGTAAATTTAAATGTACAATCAAAGATCGTATATATTGTATACTACTATATCATCTTTGGTACAAGTTTTTAACATTTTCCTCAGCAAGTACAAGCTGAAAAGGCTTTTATATAAGTATTAGCTTCCTTTTGAACCAATTTTTGTGTGTCCGCCAATGACGTGACCAATTAAATTTTATATTTATTTGTGTCGGTTAAGGGATGTGGGTATTTTTTTACTAACTTTTTTTGTATAGTAATATCTTCCCTTTCCCACCTTGATCAATACTAATAATGGTAATATCACTTTATACTTCATTCGATGCTTCGTTTATTCGTTGCATGATGAATGATAATATCCAATGTTTGCTTTAAGGGTATATAAGGTTGCCTAAAGCAAAGAAACGCTTGAAGCACTTGTTCCAAAGTACTGAGCTAATCCTGTTTATAAATATGGGACTTATTCAAATCTTTTGCGACAGTACTAATAACTTTATAAAAAGAACTAAATTGAACCACAATTATCGCACAATAGTAACTAAAAATGATTCTATTTAGAAATTAAGTCTCCTTGCATAAGTCTCTTAACAAAAAAGTTTTTATTTTTTTTTTCTATTTTTAAAAATAATCTTACCTAAAACATATTGAAATAGAATACCGCCAGCCAAAAATGTATGCCAAATATAATCAATTGTATTTCTCAAATCTAATGAACCAATATCCTGAATATAAACAGGAATAATAAAATGTAAGCAGCCTGTAGCCAATCCAGCTAACAATCTCGCACACAGAATCGTAATAACATTTTGACTAGAAATTATAAATAAGATATAAAATAAGATATATAATAAATAAATAATAAATCTTTCAATGTGTTCGTGATGACCAATAAATTTGATAAAAGAATCATTTTTATTGAATCAAATTTTTTTCTTTTTTTATAGATAAAAATCAATTCTATTGACTCACTAAAGTGCTAGAAGGATCCATGACGTTAACAGAAATCCACAACTCATAAGAATGAAAAATTTGCTACCAATAAAACGCCAAATTTTATATACCAATAATGGAGACAATGCGGCTCCCAATGTGAATATGGCGACTATCCATGAGACTTGTCTTTGTGACATATTTTCAAACTGGAAAAATATTAGAAAATAATTATTGTTATTTATGATTTTATTTATAAATAAGATTATGTACTTACTGATAGTTGAAATTTATCTGATGGTAAAATATTGACAACATTTGAACTCCATGCGATACATGTTCCGATACAAAATGCTCCAAGCGATGCTATATTTATCAAAATAGAAATGCAAATATTTTCAAATCAGTTTTTAAATTTAAATTTAGAATTTTTATATTTATTTTGGATTTTATCAAAGTTTTTTCGATTAAGCTTTGTCGCGCGACTAAATTAATCAAATATAAAGGGTGTCCCGAAATTAACGCAAGTAGTAATTTTCATAGGAAAGACATGCTTATAATTAAAAATTATGAATTTTGCATTGATTCCTAGAGTATACAGTATATATAGTATAGTGTTATGTATGGAGTAGCATAGCGGGTAAATAGCCTCCACGGCTTTGCTAGCGCTTACGCACTCTTTTGTTGAAATTTTCCATGACTTGTTTGCATACATGTGGCTGAATTTCATGGACATAACTCTCAATTTCACCGATTTCATTCTTCAATGTGCGGGTGGTCGTGGGATTGTTGATTTTCAAAGTTGAACCTATTCTTTCAAAAAATGTGTTTCGAGCTTATCTTACTATACGAAACGTTAGTGTAAAGATGAAATTAATTGAACATTGAATGTTCTTGGTTAGCCGCGGAGAGCTGGATTTCACAAAATTTTACTGTATTAGTCAACAATTTTAAAGCATTGTGTAGTGATCTTTATGATTCGTACTTGCTCGATATGCAAACTAATCTGATATTGGATCCGTGCCGGTTTTGGAAATTTATGAATACTAGGAGAAAGACATATGGATATCCATTATCTCTGAAATACATGTATGAGTCGTCGAATGACCCTACCATCATTTCAAATCAATTCGCATCCTTCTTTGCCGAAGCACTTATCGACGATGATTTTGAGCCTAATAAAGAATATTTCGAATATTTACGTGATTATTTAAAGACCACCCTTTACAACATTAATATAGAGGTCAACTCAGTCCTTGAACATATTAAAATAGATCCAATTTTTGCGGCCATATTTAAAATCAGTTTCCACCGGACGGACTATGGAAAGAATGTACCAGCCTACAGAATGCTGCGTGTATGAATGCCAAAGCAAAAGTTTTGGAATTTTGGCTCAGTAAATATGAACTGAAAAACTTTTATATAATTCCTAATAACCAATGACTTTATTAGGTAGCAGTTTCTACCTTTAGGCTAGATTTATGTCGTTATTATTATTATCAAATGACTTATATTTTTGGTGACGAGGTAGAACGGAAGCGAGACAGTAGTCGAGACCAAAAATATTCTCGTTGAATTAATCAACTTCTTTTTATATAATCATCTATAAAAACCCTAAAAGTCTTTCTTGTTAAGATTAGGATTTTTTTCAATATATCCAAATGAAACAGGGTAAAATTTTCAGAGACATCATCATCATTCCCATAAGCTTAAATAGAATCACAAAACTAAATAATTGTCATACTTTAACCGTATTGAGAAGTTTACAAATTATAATGATTGAATTATGGGGTCTCAAAGGATAATAATATCTGAAAGGTAGATAAAATGAAATTGAATTTTGATAAATTTTGTCATATTCAAAGACAAAAGGATTTCGATAATAATAATGGAATAATGGAATTGAAAGTCTGCAGGACATATTTGTTCAAATCAAAGAGATTTGTTTATAAGATTGATGCTTTGGCAGTTTACAAAAGGTGACATGCTTTTACATTTACTTGTTCGGATTGAAAAACAAAGCCTTTTTTGTCTTGTGGTTATTGAATAAACCTCAATTAAATATAATAGATTTCTCTAATAGGAGTTCAAATTTGTGATGTTATTGATTTTTTCCAATCAGGAATATACATACATACTCTTATATACATGTATATTCTTCAAGTAAAGCGAAAATTGGGTTAATTTGCATAAATTCTAATTGATTATGTGGGATTTCTATTTTAAAATATTCATCGATTATTATAAATACATATTTTATCAAAATTAATAGTTACTTAAAATTAATTGCTATCAAACTCATTAATAACATAATACACTGAACGAAATAATATCGAAAAATTCACTACAACTCATTTTTGATAAGACTATGAAGGAAAATATATGAAAAATTAAATTACCATATAAGGAGGTAACATATGATTTAAGGAACTTTTTTGATAAAAAACCACAGTTTTATCTTTTAAGTCATAAATAGTACCTCCGTTTAAATCAATACCATTTTATGGGCTACTTTGGACTTACTATGGTGTCAGTTAGCTTTTACCACAAGTAGTCATGGTGAAATCATTGCTTGAAATATATACTTCGCTTACATGATCAACTTGAAGTCGACTTCAATCCAAGATTCGTCCATGTAAACCTCTTCAATCTGACTTGAGTCGATCCGATTGCAAACTTTTTTTTGAAGATGAAAAAAAACAATTTAAGAAAGTGCAAATTTATAAAAAGTATAAATCGATTTAAAAGGTTTTTAAATTTATACTTTCCATATGTTCAAACAAAAACTGTCATGATTACCAGGAAGACAACATTGAAGTATCAAAAAACACAAAACAGAGCCATCTATTGACAAAAAAAATGGATCAGAAATTGTTTGGTCCAGGCAAAGGTGTATGTTGTTGCGTTCAATGTAAAATTTTGCACTGCTCTGGAGTAAATTGTGAAAAAAATTCGAATTTTAGATCATAATAAAGATATGTATATGGTAGTAGTAGTTAAGTATATCACGTTAAATGTGCCGTGTGGGTGTTGAATTTGTTATTATTATATATATATATATATTTTCATCAGGCCAGCATGTAGAGGACAATGACGTCTTAACTTCTGACTATCTGTCAGCATGAAAATTTGCTATAATATTTCATTATTGAATAAAATTCGTTGACAAAAATAGTTGCTTCAAACCAAAAATGGGGAATTTTACAATGCTTTGTTTTCAATGTAAAGAAGTTTATTTTGATTTTAAATTTGATGTAATTAACTAAATAAGTGATTAGTGTATAGAAGTGAAGATATTGGTTTCTAGAAAGTATTATTAAAATTAAATATTTTTGAAATATTTGTTCTTAAAAGGTTCGGAATTTTATGAGGCTGGTAGGAAAAAACCTCTTAATTTTAATTATTTACGTTTAAATGAATATCTTATTAAGTTTACTTTCAAAAATTAAGGAAATCTTAAATGTCAGTTTATAAAATCACAGCAACTAAGAAATGTCAAAGTATAGACAATAATTACCAAACTATTTTCATATAATATTCATTGCACATAAATTTTTAATAGGAATTCTTTAAATTAAAGTCTTTTTAAGCTATATCCTAGGTACTACCGTATATTAGCTTGGTTATTGCATTTGTGATGTATAGAACTAATCATCGTATAATGATTTCAAAGGTATAGATACATATGTAGAGAATTAAACTCATTTCGATTGATACATATCTGTCCCTCCGTCTTTGTACAAGATAACTCAAAAGCGGGTCATCCGACTTTGTTGAAATTTACAATCTTCGTTGGTTATTCCTTAACTCGATTTGGTATTCCATTTGAGCTAAATCGGCCAAGGAGGAGCAAATTTCTTAAACAAAATACAGAGTGACCGAAAAGGTTTTTCGCCATTTTATAAATAGTTTTCGGTTTTTCTTTGGAAAATTTGTGCAGCAATTTTCTTTAAATTATTTAAATATGTTAAATTTCAGTAAAATCAATTCAAGATTAGTGGAGGAAGAAATTGTCGTAGAAAAAAAATGACTCGTAAAGCTTTTTGATGTATGTATGTAAATTAAAACTGCAGAACAATTAATTTAAAATACACTCATACCTCGCTTTACGACCTAGAGACGTTCCGGAAAAGTTGGCCGTAAAGCCGTATAACGAATCAATTCATTTTTGTAGCAATGCTGCCTAAAGGGAAAAACTGAAACTAAACAGAAGGTCGGTAACAGTGTGTACAGCATTTTTTTGGCCGGTATAACGAAACATTGGGGGTAGTAAATCAAGAAAGTGCAATAATTAAAAAAGGCCGTTATAGCGAAATGCCGTATAAAGAGCGGCCGTATAGCGAGGTATGGTATACTATCAATAAGCTTTAATATTTATTGTAGTATATAACCAAAGATTCTGTAGTATACGATTTATCATATAACATTTAAGTAGAGTGTAAATAGCACAGTTTTTATGTGATTAAAAATGTCCAATGCTGCTTCAATATAAAGTAAAGTGCGTCTGAATCGTTATCGTTTGTTTGTGGAAGCTTATAATACACATGCTCTATGTGAACCAAAATGCGTAAAAATTGTAATTTTGGTGCTGAAAACTGATAATGCGAATCATTACTGACAATAAGTAATCAATTATGCGGTTTAAATGTTCAACCTGTTTATTTTTAGCTTTACCAAATTGAAAGATTGACTTGAAATAGGCTTGAAATCAGATTCAATTGCAAACAAATTTTGCCTCTGTTTCGTATCTTTCATACTCCATTTAAAATTTCCAAGTCGATTTCAAGTCAATCTAGGTTTAGATGCAAATTTCAATTCGATAAGAAAAATTTTTATAATCGGATCGACTCAAGTCGGATTGAAGGCGATTTGGGTTTATATGGACGATTTTTCGATTGAAGTTGACTTGAAGTAAATCATGAAAATGCTATAAATTTGAAGCGAGGTTTGCAAGAAAAATGACCACATGTTATGAAATATGATTTTCCAACATAAAAAATGATAACTTTCCCATATCTAATATATGCGTAAATTGATCTAATTCTATGTTAAAAATCTTTGATTTGATCTCTTATCAATCCTCATCACATATTATTTCTAGTGGAAAAATTATTTACTGATCTTCATAATATTTTAATGAGATTCTTTAGTGTTTCTATAATAACCTAATTAATCTGAAATAATTTTGATTTATTTTTATATAAGAAAAAAAAAACCTGACATTTAAAATCATAGAAATTAATCATAGTTGTTAATATTATTATTATTAATAATGTAAAACGTTCATCAAGCTTATCATTTATTTTTGTGATGTAATATTATGTTTTTGTTTTTATATGAAAATAATATTTAATTGCGTGTAAAAACAAATTGTATTTGGAAAAATTAACAATTTTTGCGTCATTAAAAAAACATCATATTTTCGATATTGAACATATTTATTATTATATATATGGTTTTTCAATAAAAGCTTTTCTTTTAATTTAAATGAAACACACATTTCTGATGAAAGTTCTGGATTTCTTTATTGAAATATCTTGTGGAGACTCTACAATTTATGAATGGAAAACAATATCTGGTAGGATGCATCCAGCAGTCCTAAGAACTTAAAGCTCTTTACAGCCCTTAAATCTAGCAAGACGACTGGATGTATTTCTAATTTTAAGTGAATTTCTAGCATACACATTTTTTCCTAACTTAAACAGCACATTTGAGGTTGTTGTTCACGCTAAAAAAATGACTTATGTAAAACTGTATTTTTGAAAATTGTTTCTGGATTATCCAATTTTAACTGGATTTTTAAAAAAATGAGTTTCATAACCCTTTTCCACTTTCCTATAAAATTTTTATTTAATTTTATTTTCAATTTTTATTTACTCTCGACACTTATTATATTTCGTTAAAAAAAAAATATATTTTTGAAAGTTATTCAAATAAGACTAACTTGGGGTTTAGCAAACGCATCTAGGAGTACAAAAAATTATAACTGCTTAGATGAAGAATTTTGAAAAACCTCTTAGGACTGCTGGATGCACCCAATGTCTACCACGACAACGTTTGCAATTCTCTTAAAAACATTTTCCAACACATTTCTGCATAATTCTAGCCCTATCTCACGAATTGCGCCCCGCCAGCCCGTAAAGCACATCATATCGCTCTTGAAACCAAATGCGACAACTTAGCGTATTAACGTAGCCATTCAAATGAAAATGAGCTTCGTCAGAAAATATAATTTTGTTTGCAAAAATTCGTTTTCAGAGATCACCCATTCTCATAATGGAGTTGAATTATTTCTATGCGATTTTCACGCGAAATTGAATCCATTATAATAAAATTTAGACCTACAAGTATTGCAATTATGTCAAAAACCTGCCTTTTATTGGGAATTACAAGTATATCTATATTTCAGAAAAATCATGTTTTTAAATCAATGTTCTTATTACATTAAATTCCGGATGTTGGTACTACTGATATTATTTGACAGAACACACTTTGACAGAATAAAAGAAATCAAAGTTTCGATTTGCGCCATTAACTATCCATCGGTAATTTGGCGCCCGATATTATCCGGCAATAAATAAGCGCCTATAAAATGTATGGTAAGCGCGGATAACATTCTTAAAAAACACAGCTATCATCATAACCGAAAGAAAGTTTTTATTGAAAAACCCTATATATTTTTATAATTAAGAAAAAGTTTAAGGAATTGTAACAACATCTTGTAAATATATTTCCGGTCTAGCCATATTGATAATACATATAATAATAATTTATTATTCGTATTTTGTGATAAGGGATTTTTATTTTACTTTGAAGATTGCGCAAAGATTTTTTCTTTTTACGCGTTTTTGGTATAAAAAATTTCAGTCGAATAGAAGACTGTACAAATTCGATCGAACTTTTCGTTTGGCAAAGAAACAGCTTTACCAAATTGGCAAAGAGCACCAGTTATCGAGAACTCTTTTGATTTGTCTTAAACTTAATTTAAATGGTAAATATTTACATAAAACTTTGCAAATATTGAAGAACTGTAGGTTCTAATAAGTTTATTTCGGAATGGGAACGTATATTGTATACCATAAGTAATAATATCTGGTAAACTAATGCTGAACAGAAAATATTTAGAATCTTTAATGTATTACTCTAATTTCTGTAGAATGCCTTAAAATTCCGAGTAAACTAAATTAATTAGGTAATGATGCACTTATTTACTACGAGATATCTCATATTCGACCGTGGAACGTGTTAAATACGCCATTATATATTCAAATACGTAAATAACAACTTCTAAATTTGAACTACACCCAATTCTGTTTTTACACGGTTTTGATTTAACATGGTCTAGAAAAAAAAATTGATTCCGTTTTTACACGATTTCATTCGATTTAGCACGATTAAAGAAAGCTATTTGATTGAAATTTTAAAGAAAAATATTTTTATTAACCGTAATCTTTTAGGTTAACTGCTTTAATTTTACTTTCACTTTAATATTTTTTACAGGGTTGAAGGATATGGCACTAATCCTCTTTTTTCTATGTATGTACCTCATGTCTTTTTTTGCACGGTTTTGTCTGGAACGTATCTACCGTTGTAAAAACATAATTAGGTGTATTGAATATGGACTTTTTTGTCATGGAGTCATGTTTAAGAAAATAGTGTAGTCATTCTAGAATGGAAGAGAAAAATATTTCCATTGCGGACTAGTTACTGGTTTGCAAATATGGTGTGATTCCTATCGTTCATCTAATGTGCTAATAAAGAGTGTACCAAAATTAATGCGCCATTTGCGGTAAAATATAGCTAATGAAAAAACAGCTGACAGTTCAGGGTTATTAAAAATGGAGCTCTACGCGAGCAATATTTTAAAAATAATAAAGATTTGGCAGCTACAGTTCGTAATTTTCGTAATTTTCGTCGGAATAGTAATTTAAGTTCATTACTGTGAAGAAATTAATTAAAAAATTTAGGGAAACTGGATCGATTAGTGATCTTAAGCACGACCACCCACGTCTTGAAGAGATAAATTAAGCGTTATATCAATGAAATTCAGCAATATTTCTGCAAAACGGTCCTGGAAAATTTCAATAAAAGAGTGCGTATGTTTGAGTAAAGCCGTGGAGGTAATTTACCCGATGTGCTATAGCGGATTATGTATTTACAATTTTTAATTATAAACCTGTGATTTCTATCAAAACTTCTTCCGTGAATTTTTGGACACACTTTATGAGTTTAGCAGAACTAAAGCTGCACACTTTTATAATGACGTTCTGATTTTCTAATAATGACGTACAAAAAAAGTAATTCTAATTTATGTTGAAATATACCATTGAGATTAATTTGTTTAAATCTAAGTTAATTAATAATTTGCATTTTGGTTGAAAATTTAGGTTATTTTTGGAAAAGACGTAGTTTGATGCAATTTCTGTGGAAAAGTCGCTTTTTGTTGAAATTTTCTTCTACAATCTGAAGTTTTGGACCGAACAAATTCATCTTTTTGTAGAATCTTCAACTTTCGTTCAAACCGCCTCATAAATGCGGCTGTAATTTCACATAGAAACAATGAGCAGTTTTAAAACGTTAAGAACTGTGCAAAAAAATTTCACTTTAATGGTGATATAGTATATAATACTCACAGTATGTAAGCTAATGATAAGTGAAATCAATTTTTTAATCCATTGATGCGATTTTTAATTGAGAATGACCTATTTTTTAAGTAATTTACATCTTTTGAATGAAGATTTTGGGGGCAACGTGCAAAATTATAAATAGGGGCCTTATTAAAACGTTGTGTTTAGTTTATTTTTTTACTCTACTATATTCTTATATCTTAAATAACATTTTACTAACCAAAAATTGATGTTACAAGAGCATGATTTCTTTCGAAAAAATTCGCTGATTTTGTATAATCTTTTGGAAGCATAGACTTCCTCGAATTATTGTACGTTAATTCCCTCATTTTTAATTAATAATAATAATAATAATTTCAATTTCACTTAGTATCTTCACTTTTCTTTAGGTAAATATATTGTTTTTTTCTCACATCAATTTAAAAAGTATTTTCCGAATTTTAATTCTCACCAAAAAAAATTTCTATATATTCACAAAATTCAAATAATTTCCAATCTTAACGGTTTCACGTTTTTCAAACTACTAAACTTTTGATTAGTTGAAATATTTTCTTATAATAATTTTTATCAGAAATTATCAATGAAATGACAACATAAGAAATTTCAAAAAAAAAGAAAAAAATACCCATAAAAATATGGTCTGACTCGAATCTGAACTATTGACACTGGCGTTAAGATCGTCATATATAAAAGTTTATATTAAAATATAAAAACGATTTCATTTTCTTGAAAGCAATGAAATGATAAGAAAATATTATTCTTTTGAAATGATTAACTAAAAATATGATCAGAAGAAAATCCGACATTTCATCGGGAATGTTTAAATTTAGTGTAATTGCATTTGGAAATTAAGGAAATTGCATATATTGCAATTATATAAATAATATCAATATTATTAAGATTTTGTTATCATAATCTTAATATGAATTATTCTTCTAGACATCACAATGAAATCCCAGAAAGTCCCAGACATTAGTTGTACTTTTCAAATTCAAATAGATGATAACGTACTTTATTTATTTATTGCAAAATTAGGCTGCGCAAAGGTTAATGTTATTTTGATTTATTCCATAAAATATATTCACACGATTCTTGGAATTCCGATGTTTATAAAAATTTCATTTGATTTAAAAACATTTAATTTTTTTCAAAGATAATTTTTTTGAGAAATCAATTTTTTTTTTTTAAAACGAAAGACCAACAAATAAATATTGGGGAAATACCATCAAAATATTGGTTATAAATAAAACGGGAAATAGTATAACACCTAAAGTAAATTCTATTTGATAATTTCTTACTTCAAATAATTAGAAATCTTAAACATATAGTGACTGAAAATCGGCCTATAGCCAATTTTTTCAAGCCCTTTGTAGAAATGGGACAGAAAAACTATAGAAAGCAAACTAACTTCAAGGATTTTTCTTCATGGCTTTGTTCCCTCTTTTTAAAATTTCTTCTAATTTGCATGTAACCCAGACGACCCAGACAGCATTAGTCCAATCTGCAAATTTTATTCAAATCGGTGTATTAGTTTTTAAAGTACATCAAAAAACTCTATGGAGAGGGTTTTTCTCCAAGGATTATTTCTGTCTCCAGTATCCTTAAACGGATTTGACTGAAATTCAACATGGCATCGTCTAACATATTTGTCGTCTATTTAACCTATACAATTAATCTAAACAAAATTGATTCACAAAATTTTGCTGAAATGCAATACCAACCCAAGTTAAGGAATAAGCAACTCTCAATATCAATGACGAATGACAATTATATTTTGTACGTAGTTGAGGGCTCTAAATCTCTTTTAAATGGAGTGTTAAAAAAGCAGTCACGGAAATATTTTACATTATAAACTGTGTCCTAAAATTAACGCAAGAAGTAATTTTGATAGAAAACACAGGTTTATAATTAAGAATTATATATTCTTTATTCAGTCATAAAGTATACAGTATTGGATTATGTATGGAGTAACATATCGGGTAAATGGCTGCACGACTTTGCTGGCACATACGCATTTTTTTGTTGAAATTTTGCATAAATGTGACTGAATTTCATTGATACAGCACTCAATTTCATCAATTTCCTCCTTCAAGGCGTGGGTTGTCTTGAGCTTGTTGGCATACCTCTTCGATTTCAAAAAACTCCACAGAAAAAGTCCAATGGCGATAAATCGCATGGTCTAGGTAGCTAATTCTGATCACCAAAGTGGGAAATTACACGACCAGGAAATAACTCATTATTTTTAAAATATTTGTCAACAATGAAAAGACGTTGTTCTTTCGCGCTCCATTTTCAATATCCCTGAACTGTGAGCTCTCACGCTGTCTTTTTTTTCGATAGCAACACTTTACGGAACAAATAGCGCAAAATTTAAATCTTGCTTGAATTTTGCGACACACTTTATATAACAACTTTAAGTTTAGTACAATCGCATCTATAACTAAGTACTTGACTTAACCCTGGTGAAAGGACTTAGCGCCAGGCTCCATGCATAACTACATCTTGTCTCGATCCTGGAGGCTGATAGTCGCTGATAATAACACCCATATTACGCACGACTGTCTTCTTCGAGGAATACTGCAAGGCATACAACATCATCTGCATCCTACCTCGACACTAGCTTAAAGCAGAAACGACTACATTTATTACAGTAAAATATAAACACATTTCTGATAGCGACTTCGCTGCAACTTTTCGTCGTTAAGGGCCAATTTCAAATTGATGGCTTAAGCCTTAAGCTTTTTTATTATTAAATTACACAGTACAGGGTTAAATAATTTTGACAAGTGGACGCTATTGAGAATATTTCTTCATAACTTGCAAGAGTGAGTAATTTGTACTACATTTTCAGTTTAAATTTTTTTGGCGCTAAAAATTTTCAATTTAAATTAAATAAATTTTAATTCAATTAAAGTAAGGAATTAAAAATTTATTTACATAAAATGGAAAGAAGAAATAAAAGGAGTGGGAATTTCTCTTAACCAACCACAAAAAATATCACAGAATGGATAGGATGAGAATGAAAGATAAGTTAAAATATTGGAAGACGGTTGAAAGTGAATTTAATACCCAAAGGAGGATTAAGAGTCAGTATCATCCCAAGTATTAAAATGGTTTGTTCAATTCCTTATTATTTTCAGTCGTCTCAATAAATACAAAACTAATCTTAAATATAACTCTTCATCACTACTTTCCTTGTCAGATGAGATTTTCCAAAACAATAAACAATTTATGTTTACTACGACTATTTGATTTCCATTTCTTTTAAATATAATTCTAATTAACTAAGTACATTTTTTCAAGACGTTTATTTATTCACTATCAGATTGAGATAAATAAAGGTTAAGCTCTCGATATTAGTAGCTTAAACTTTAGTTAAGCTCTGAGTAATCCAAAAATGAATTGCAATTTGTAGCTTAAGTATTATTTAAGAAACAAACTAGGCATAAGCCATCACTGTAAAATCGGCCCTTAAAAATCTCGTTATTTAAAATTCTTCAAGTTTCTTTATTAATCTTTAACAAAATTACAATATCATTCAAATTTGTCGTTAAGTATAAGCACATATAGTATATATGTGTATACAAGTACTGTAATGCATAATAGCAACATTCATTAGAGATATTCTCGACGATACATAGCAATCACAAAACTAAATTGGTTAGTAGGGTTGTAGAATAAGCTCATAAATTTTAAACAATATTTTCAGAAAATATTGAAAACGTTTCATAATTTTTGTGCATTGTGTTTAGTCCTGGACTAATACATGTTATCGTCGAATTCATGTAATATATTGTTTAATCCGATTACCCACTCTATCACTAAATAAATCTATTGTACTATAATATAATGAAACTGTATAATGGCTGGGTAATGGGTATTGCTAAACTCGGATGCACAAAAGAGGATTAATTCATCATAACTGCAGTTATAGCAGGTTTGAATATTGCTTTTCAGACAGCATATTCTAATAAGATAGAACATGTTCGTGTGATATATGTTGACAATGTCCGATTATACAGACTGGAACTAATGACATATTATTATCTTGTGGGACTTCGTTGGTACATAATCTTTTCAGTGGCAAATATACTATATTACGATTCAAATTTGCGGTATTTCTGATAGTACACAGATAGAATAATTTCCGAAAAATTAATTCATTTATTTCAATCATAAATTTAATATACTAAATGTGGATTAAATGAAAATTTTGAATATAGTTTATTTTATGAAAATTACATTGGTTTACTGTCATTTGCATTCGCTTCTTCTAATTTTTTTAGAGCTTCATTTTGCGCCCGAAAATGTTCTTCCTTTGCTAATGCTACTTCTGGTGAATCTGGTATTTGACTGGGTTTTGGTGATTTCGGTAAATTTGTTGCAGCAACACGAAAACCAAGTCCATCCGAAATATAATTAACAGTTTGTAGTTCACCATTACTGTCAACATATGAATATGAACCGCGTGTTACACCATCAAATGTTTTTATCTCTTGTTTTGAACTATGATGATTTGAATAACCATAATGATATTGACCAAGTTCATCTTGCTGATGAAATTGTGTAGCTGTAGGCCATGATAATGGTGTTGGTATTGTATATGTTATTGGATAACTAAATGAAGAAAATAATTTATGTATTTTTTGCTTTATACATATATTGGAAAAGGTTTATATACTTGAAAGTGTAATGTTGTAAATCACTTGTCTTCTGTGGCATAGGTAGAATTATTTTGGCATTTGAAATAATCGGTTCTTTAACTTCTCCAATGGCTTTTTCTTCCGGATGATGTGGTTTTAATTCAAATCCGTATGCATAAGGTAAAATATACGGTGATTTAAAATAATTTGAATAACTCAAAGCATATGGATTATTATAGCTAAGAGCATAAGGTAATGGTGAATTGTACAATAAATCTGCATCAGTTAAAGCTCCGATAATAACGAAGAGTAAAATTATCTTTAAAAAAATGAAATATATTATTATATAATAACACTTAATAACACTTTATTTAACTCACCTTCATTTTGCATAGGATTTAATTTTCGTGAACAAAAAACAAACACTTTCTCAATAGACTAAACAACTAGAACTGATGGTTTATAATCAAAAACACTTCGCTTTTATATGCAATCTAAATAAGAAAAAAACCCTTATAAAGAATATTCCAGAATATTTTTTACTTTTTAACACGGAAACAACAACCCAGAACATGACCATTTATAACCGATGGAAACAGGACTGGTAAGTTCTTGTTCTTATAAATAAACTATTCGTAGTTGGATCTTTTCAATTTATATAGTATTTATTATTATTTTTATATAAAATCTTTCTTTTTAAAGAGAAAGAATTTATTATACGATTTATATAACCTTCGCAGTGTAGGCGAACTTGTTCATAAAAGAGATTCATTTCTTAAAATAACTTTCAATTAAACCAGTAGTAATATGATAATCAAATCAGAATAAAATTAAGAAATTATATTACTAGAACTGAAATCTCTGGTATGCTAAACTATCCATTCAACTTTCTTATATATAATATTGCCAGTTCAAAGGTTTGTTAAACTATTAAAAATGCAAGAAATTGGACAGTGGATGTTTTGTGTTAAATGTCTTATGACATTTAATTTAATCATTATTCTTGATAATTTTCACCGTCACTGGATACGCAAGACAAGTTCATTTCAAGAAATGAAGAATCTAATATAGATGTCTAGAATGAGTTACCATAAACTGTATTCCTGAAAAAGATGATTCTCTCAAAACATGTATTTAATTTAAAAGACGGTTAAATACTTATACCGGAGTGTAAGAATGTACTTACTTGATAAACAAAAAGTTGTAATTGTTTATAATAATTAATTATGAAAAAGGGAACTTGTTATTCTACTTTATTAAAGCGTAGTCAAACAATTTTCTTCAAATCGTAAATACTGGACGACTTACATAGGTGGATTCAACACAATTTGATGTCAGTTATAACCTGTCAAACATTGCAAGTATATTGTGACGTGCTATTCTTCCGGTTCGATGTTATTAGAATGATAACACTTTTTATTTATGTGAATTTATTGTATAAAGTTTATTTATAATTATTTCTGCGTTACAATTAGTCTTAAAAATATTTGTCTTTCAATAATTTAATTATTACAATTAATTTATCACAGTTTTAGAGCTTCACTATTTTAATTACTTTTAAAATCAAAGCTTCTGTTTTACTCCGACTATTTCAAGTACACAGCTCGGCTTTCTGATTTGAATTGATTCTGACCTCGACCCTATGGCTGGTGTGTTTCGGAATTTTCTCGAAAAGCCTGGTCGTTTGGCTTTCTAAAACTAGATGGCAACTTTTACACAAAAAATACTTCTCGAAAGCTCTTGTTTGTGAATCATTGTTTTGGGTTCGTGACAATGATTTATTATTTCGGAGAAATGTATTGTATTGGCTCGGAGCCTTCTGGAAAATATCGTTTGTATGTGCTTTTTTTTCTTGTTTTATGACATGATTCATTGCTATTGTTCACATTATTGAGAAGTGTATTGTATTGTCTCGGTCGTGTGAACAATTTAATTTTGGAGTTTTCTGGAAATATTTTTGATTTATTTATTAAATCAAAATATTTCCAGCAATTTCTAGTGATGTGTAGTGCAATATATTAATATCTACTAAGTAATTGATCATATTTTTTTATTGCCATATGTCTTATCAAATCCTTGCACATGTTTCGCTAAATCGATCTGTTTCAAAACTGTCTGTTTTCATGAAATTGTGTATTGTATTTTCCAAAATGACTTAATTTAACAAGCCTCTAAATACACATATTTAAAATAAATCACCAAATAAAATTTTATTGAACCGATTTAAGTAAATCTCATGATTTCAAATATCCTCTCATACTTTCATCAACATATTATCATTCAATATAGCTACCCGATATTGTTCCGAATACTTCTACAAACCTCAATATTTTCCAATCATCGGAAACCATTAACTTTTGTTTAAAAAAAAAACAGCTTTTTTTATTGAGGACCATGGCTTGCCCATATTCATATCAAATTCTCATTTTATATAGTCAATCGATTTACTATTGAAATTTCCGAAATTTTAACAACAATTTTCAATTATGTTCATCATCCAATTTTATGTTTGTTTACTTTCTCAACTGATGTCAATTTTCCGAAATGAAAATCTATTACATTGGAGTGAAAGTTCTATCGTATTTTAAAGAAAATATTCGAGTCAAATTAAAAAATAACATATATATATTTAATATTATTCAATGATATAATTGCCATTAATTGTAACAACTTGCTGCCATCTTACAGGTCAATTCCCTTTGTGTAAAAGTTTTCGTCCGTGAAGTGAAAATAGTCAGCAATTGCCTTAGAGACACTATGGAAAGAATTGAAATTTTTCCTCTTAGATAATTTTGCAGAAATCTGAGTAGGTAGTAATCTGATGGTGCAATATTTGGTGAATAATGTGGATGACTAAAAATTTTCCAGCCCAACACAGTTTTTGTTGTGTCTTCATTGAGGCATGTGATTTTGGGATTATAATGGTGGAACAAGATTTCTTTTCTGGACGATTATGCTGTTCTTTTTCCCTACATAGCTGCATTCAAATTATCGAGCTGGTTGCAATACAAGTATCTCGTAATAAACTGGAACTTTTCAATCGCACCACCAACAGAGCAGTCCTTTTCTTTGACGAATATCTGGTTTTACAAGAGTTTCGGACGGTGTTCCAGGCTTCCAGTAAGCTTTTCTTCTCTTAATATTCTCATAAATGATCGACTTTTCTTCTATAGCAAACAGCTTCTCTAAACGCCTCTAATCAAATATGATAAATATATTCGGTCAGATACTTTTTGTTCGGTCTATTCGTGTTGAACCGAAATGCTTTTCTTTAAGGCAAACCCAATAGAGTTAGTGTGGGCTCCAGCAGATATATGATGTATGTCGGACTCTTTTACAATTTCTCTAGTTCTTAAATGTGGATTATTCTCCAACATTGAGCATAAAACATACGACAGAATATTTCCTGCAACCAAATATATACGAAATACTATTGATATAATGGAAAAGCTTTGGGAGAAATGTTTATTCCAAAATTTTGTATTGAATATCATTTCCTATTATAGAAACATAGATAAAAATGAGAAAAAAACAGAAAATTCACTTTGATGATAATTAAATACATTCAACCAAGAAAATGGATTTTTTTTTATTCCATGAATTTTCAAATAACTAAGAAATAAAAGAAATACCAAACCTTTCAAGATGATATGTCCAGACATCCAATTAAATCTAGTCGGTTTGAATTCCTTAGAAATGGATTTACTGGGGTTAACAAGTGGATTTTTGCATAGTCATATTTTTTCATGAAATTGAGTTCAGAAATTGTAGAAGGAAAATCCTGAGTGGTGGAGATGAAAAGTTCATATCCGTACAATTTATGTGGTGATAAAAGGTCAAATACTATCGATTCATTTTTATTTTTATGCTTGAACTATCAACATACGAGTTTTAATAGTTTTTCTGACTTTTCATTCATGCATCGGATTGTAAAGAAATTCTATTTTTAGATAAATGAAACTTTTCAACTCGGATTTGAAAAGAGTTTTACGAACTATTCAGGAGCAAACGAGCTTAATTATTTATTACAACTTTTGATAAATGTTTATTAGAGATTTTTTACTAAGAAAAAAATTATGAAAAACTACTTGTATTTTGAATGCAACGTTTTTATGGTCATTGGAAGTTTTATACATTTTATTCTTGCTATTAATAATTAGCTCAATGGTAATTTATAGGTATAATTATTGTAAGAAATATTAGTGTTTTAATAGTTGCCCTGAAATTTATTAGTCCCATATATATATAAATATATATATACCGTGTCCCAACTATCGGTGCAAATTTGAAGTAGTGGTTATTTTCGCTCTGGCAACACTAATGTCAGTCTCTCTGTGACAGAAATTTAGTTTCATATTTGCGATGTACGAAATGAATCGATTTACGCTTGAACAACGCTGGGAAATATTAAAAATATATTTCCAAAACGCAGACAATTGGTCCGAAGTCATATTTTCGGACGAAGCTCATTTCCACATTGGTGGCTACGACAATAAGCAAAATTGTCGCATTTGGGGATGAAAAAATCCTCAAGTGATTAAGCAGAGGCCAATGCATCCATTGCGTGTGACTATTTGGTGCGGATTGTGGCACGGCGGCATAATTGGACCGTATTTTTTTGAAAATGAGGATGGCACGAACGCTACGGTCAATGGCGAACGCTACAGAGCCATGTTAACATCTTTTGTGTGGCCATATTTTGAAAATATTGATGTGAGCGACCTTTGGTTCCAACAGGATTGCGCTCCGTGCCACATATCTGGCCTAACAATTGCCGAAGTGCGTTAACAATTTTTGCGTCATCATTAGTCGAAATGGTGATGTCAATTGGCCACCAAGAAGCTGTGATTTGACACCGTTGGACTTTTACTTGTGGAGAGCCGTGAAAGACAAATATTATGCAGACCATCCAGAGACAATTGAGCATTTGCAGTTGAATATTGAAGCAGCCATTACCGCCATTGCCGAAAATGTGCTCCGAAATTGAACCGACCGAATGGCCTACTGCAAGGCCAGCCGCGGCAGTCATTTAAATGAAATCATTTTCCATACTTAACCGCAAGGATTGTTCTTTCAAATAAAAAGAGAACTTTGAAATAATACAAAGCCGTTTTTTTTTTTATTTAATTTTAAAGTTTGCACTATTAGTTGGGTCACGCTTTAGGTTGGGCCATAAGTCACTGAACATTGTATTTTTGATATAATTTTTTTATTTTTTATTGAAAATGAATAATTTTGATTACAAAAGATAGTTTTAATCATGAAGAGTTTTAAAAAAAATTAAATTTTAAAAATAATATCTTGTAGATGCCTGCCATCAGCCTCTTCGCAAGCTGCTGCTCTTTGCTGTACCTGGTCCATAACTGAACCCAAAACTGGTTGATCAATCGCAATAATTTGAAAACGAGCGACTAGATTGCGTACTTGATTTCGTGATGGTGCATTTCTGGTGTTAAAAATATTTGGAAATTTTCTTTGGGTTTGAATTATTGAATTTTGACTGGCAAAATAAAACTCAACAATTTTTGCTCGTTTCTCAATCGTATACATGGCTACTGAATCTCCCAAACGTTGTTTCTAATACTGAAAAATAAAAAAATAAAAAAAATAAAAATTAAAAAATTATATCAAAAATACAATGTTTGGTGACTTAGGGCCCACCCTATATATATATATGGTGTGTAAATATATATAAATATATTTTATTGTGGCGCCTATATTTAATATTAGATTCTATAAAAGTTAAAAAAAAATGAATAAGTGAATCGTTACTAGTGTAAAAGGATTTACCCGATGAGCCAGGGTCTTCACTTATGCAATCAATTTAGTTTCATTGCCAATACTGTTTCGTTTTCATTATTAGAATGTAATATCCTAGACAGATCTCCGATTTTAATGATCATTATTGCTCAATCGGTCATTAAAACTCGATAATGACCTTTATTTATGTAATAATGATCAATTTTGAGTATCTATTTCATTATTTTTTTTAATTATCAAATGAAATTGTAAAGAGGTCCTAAATTTTTGCCTCACACTGTTTAAAGGACCATCTACATTTGAACATTCTAAAACGTTAATCTAGTTTTGACATGTTTTCTTCTTTCACATAACCTTAAAACGAGAGAAAATTCTTTTCATTTCAAATATTTCTTGGAATTTTGTTAAAAACAATAAAAAAATTAACTTCATTGAATAATAATTAAAAAACATTGCGTAATGAAAATTGAAAAATCTCTGAAAATTTTGGATTGACAAAAATAATGATCATTGTGAAAAAAAGAAGATGTGTCATGGGTCATCCAGAAGTATCATTAAATAATAATTATTTTAATTAAAATCGGAGATCTGTCTAGAGTATAAGTCGAAAATTTAGCAACAATTGAACAAAAGGAGTCGATAGAGTAGTTGAAAAACATGTTGTTTAGTAACGAAGTATACAATAGGTCTGTTTTATTTGCCGCTTGCTCTGGGGTAGAGCAAATTTTTACATTGAAAACAAAAACAACAAAAGTGCAAATCCCACGCTACTTTCAGACCAGGGGTAGCTCTCACACCGAAATTAGTTCAGTTTTCTACCATAAAAAGTGTATTAACTAAAAATTTCCCATTTATTTACAATATGGTTGCTAAGCAGCGCTACAAACATTTGAATTAAACCTTTTTTCTACTCCTGCTCATTTTATTTGCCACTTACCCTGCTCCGGTGTAGGGTATGGCAAATAAAACAGACCTTGTGTTTCGAACCTTAGTGGGAACTTCATCAATCCTTATTCAGTTTGTGTCAATGTACCTGACAAGGTTGGGCATTAAAAATTAATATCACAATTAAATAAATATTTATATATTTCAAATATTTAATTATAATATAAAGAAAAGGAGAAATATTCATTTAATTTTCAATTTAAACACAACTTTTTTTTGCAAGAAAAGTTTAGGTAAAATCACATTTGGAACAATCATCCAAATGTGATTTTACCTATTCACTATGTTCTCATCATTTATTTTTACAGTACTTATTTTTTTCGCATCAGTGTTTTGTCTTTTGTTTTTAGTGGAAAGCTAGTGCCGGAATACGTATTTTGTAAGCGAGTCCCAAAATTCACGCAAAGTTGGCGCCATTTGTGTGGTAAAGTGTTGCCAACGAAAAAAAAGAAAGCGTGACAGCTGACAGTTGAGGGTTATTAAAAATGGAGCGTTTTCATTGTTGAGTAATATTTCAAAAATAATTAGTCGTTTCTTGATCGTGTAATTTCCCATTTTTGTGATCAGAATTCGCCGCTCAGATCATACGATTTAACGCTGTTAGATTTTTTCTTTGGGGTTTTTTTGAAATCTAACCTTTATGCCAACAAGCCCACGAATACCCATATTATCCCAAATTTATGAAATTGAACGCCCTATCCACGAAATTCAGTCACGTGGATACAAAACGGTCATGGAAAATTTCAACAACTGTGCGTATGTGCCAGCAAACCCGTGGAGTCATTTACCAGATATTCTATACCATACATGTAGGAGGCGATGAGATTAGATTTTCTTAGTTTATAATTTTTATATTAGTTTTAAAAAATTTAGCAATTTTTTCTCCAATAAATTATGTATAAAAGGACGAAAAAAGATCACTTTAAGTCACTTACAATTAGAAGCTAAAAGGCTTCAGAACTAGTATATAATAAATTCAGTTTATTTCAAATACTGGATTTTATTAATATATATATATATATATTATGTCTGTTTTATTTGCCACTTGCTCTGGGGTAGAGCAAATTTTTACATTGAAAACAAAAACAACAAAAGTCCAAATCCTACACTACTTTCAGACCAGGGGTAGCTCTCACACCGAAATTAGTTCAGTTTTCTACCATAAAAGTGTATAAGCTAAAAATTTCCCATTTAATTACAATATGGTCGCTAAGCAGCGCTACAAACAGATGAATTAAAGCTTTTTCCTACTCCTGCTCGTTTTATTTGCCACTTACCCTGCTCCGGTGTAGGGTATGGCAAATAAAACAGACCTATTATATTATATCTACATATATAACCCTACACTGTATACTTTATGAATCAATAAAAAATTACAATTTTTGAATCATAAACCTGTGTTTTTTATCACAATTACTTGTTGTGTGAATATTAGAACACTCTTTATAAGGGTACTCTTGAGGATCCTTTGCTCGCATTCAAAAATTGTCCAAAAGTAGAGGTAAAAGACAAATTATCAAAAGTATCCTTGATCAGGGTAATACAATTTGCGGTACAAAAGCGATTTGGATATTGTGCTCTCGCATACGATTTTATCAATGTCCGATTCTTTATTTTCGCAGATATAAATATACATTTATTTTTCCCACTTATGAAATAACAAAATAACAGAATTTCTAAAATCTATGAATTAAAAAATCATGTTTTTGAACAGACACTTCTCGTATTATGAAAAGGGTTTAAAATAGTTTGGTATTAATTGATTGAATAATAAAGTCATATATTATATTTTACATCGCAAATAAATGAAGGTAAATATTTACACATTATATAAATATTGTATTATGATACGATACACATAAATATTTACTATGTTTTATGACCTAATAATTTATGTATGATGATAAAAGCGCCTATAGAGAAATTCCATAAGGATCCTTTCTGGTATTTGACATGCTTTCAGAATTTCAATAATATGGATAAAAATCTGTCATCTTTTGATATCAAAAATTAGGTCCGAAAAAGTGCTCGAAATACAAGACAAATAATAATCTCGAAAATGTTATGTTTTGATAGTGTGTGATTTGAGTAGGCATATAAAAGATAATGGATATGTTTTTCTAAAATTGGTTGTAGATTTAAATTATATATTATGAATATCAATAATGACAGGAGGGTAATAATTAGTCTATAAAATAAATTGAGTAATTTTCGGGTCTCTTTTAGTTTAATTTATATCGATCAAATTGTAATGGTTTAGTAAACATAAATATAATATTTATGTAATCATGTATACTACAAGTATTATTGAGTTTGTATAGAAAGTTACTTTTATTGTGCTTCATTTACGCGTGACACCACAGCTCCTATTAAACGCCCTTTAATTATGGACATATTTATTATTCTCGATTTTTCTTTTGTTATGCAATTTTGTATTACAAATAAAAAACATAATACTGGAATTATAAAGATATGATAATTATAAGGAAATTCTTTGTAAAGAGACACGACTTTTAACGTAACCCCTCAAAAAGAAATCCAACGGCGTTAAGTTGCATGATCTTGGCAGCCAGTTGACGCCACCAAAACGTGAAATAATGCGACGTGGGAATTTTACACGCAAAACATCCAACGTTGCACATCCTGTGTGGTAAGTTGCACCCGCTGTGTGGGAAGTTACGCTGACTTGTTGGAACTACATGTCTGGCACATCAATATCTTCGATTTCTTGTCAGAAATAATCGGTTATCATGCGCCTATATCGCTACTATTGACACTTACATTCCTACCCTGATCGTTTTCAAAAAAGTAAGGTCCAATGACGCCGCCTGACCACAATGCACACCAAATAGTAACTCTTTGGGCCTTTAATGGTGCCTCGTGAATCTCATAAGGATTTTCATCTCCCCATATGCGGCAATTTTGCTTATCAACACAGGTAGAAGGGTGGAAATGTGCCTCATCAGAGAAGAGGATTTTCTTTGAAAAATAACCATCAACTTCCTGCTTCTGTAACACCCATTGAGCGGTGGTTAAGCGATCCATTTCGTAAATCCGTTGTTTCAAACTAACATTTGACACTTTGAAAACATGTGCTTAAGGACAGCTACTTGATTTAAAGTGCTGCCAATATAGGAAACTCAAATTGGATCACCCTATACAATATAATCTCGATTTGTGTTTTAATTTGGATCCCTAATATTGAGAGTAGATCTTAATATAATCTTTATGAATTTAATGAAAACCAACAATATTGATTGAGAAAAGTTATGTAGAAAGTATATTTGTTAATGCATACCTACGCTCCACACAAAAATGCGAGAAATATATAAATTTTTATCGAGAAATTGTAATTTGCATTTTTTCAAATACCTTTGAAAATCGGACAGACGTTTTAAGATATGCAGTTTGCAAATCATGGAAGTATTATTTTTCCATGTTCACATTATATTTATGAATAGGACTTATAGAAAATGCATGCTTCCAGAACTTGTTCTGAATTCCTTTACTGGTACACACGACTACTATAGTATAATTACCCAATCAATGAGTATAGGAAGGAGCCTGTATTGGATTGTTCATCGAAAACCAATTACTCAGGTTACTTAGAATTAGTGCAACATTTAGTGAAATAGGAATAAGCTATATAATTAGTGAAGTGGATATTTCCAAAATACTATTTGTACTGGTAACCGGCCGATTACACTCGCACAATTCCACTCGCACAATTCCACTCGGGCACAATTCCACTCGGCACAATTCCACTCGGAATAATTCCACTCGAAAAAATTGCAGAAGGTTTCAACAATTCGTTAAACCACCTAATTAATATTTGTGATCCAAACATTTGGTAACTTATTCAAGGATTAAGAAGAAATAAGATGAAATGAAATTCCAAAAGGATCATGTGCGGAATCAAAGAAAAATTTGTGCCCCACAAAAAAAGAAATACAAAGATCTCTCCGAACATTTATCTCAGGTAGCAAATAACATCAATAATTATGATCCGTTTGAATATATGAAGGCTATTGCGGGAATAACAAGAATTGAGTTTGTCAAATTGAAAAAAAATAAAAATTTTATTCGCTTACCTTATGTAATTTATATTTAATTTAGAATTTATATTAGAATAATGACATAACAATTCGACTAGGGAGCAATTTAATTCAATGTATTTAACTCGCGCGAGTTAAATACATTGAATTAAATTGCTCCCTAGTCGAATTCTGCCGGGTGGAATTGTGCGAGTGGAATTGTCCGAGTGGAATTGGCCGAGTGGAATTGTGCCGAGTGGAATTGTATCAAGTGGAATTGTGCCCGAGTGGAATTGTGCGAGTAGAATTGTCCGAGTGGAATTGCCCGAGTGGAATCGGCCTAGAATCATTTGTACTTTTTGAAATGTCAAAATTTCCAGATTTCAAACATTGAGCTGTACTTAACGTGTATTTTGTCGTATAAAGAACCTATTTTCTTGATCACAATTATAATTTTCTTCGTAAGTAGAAATACCTATTTATTACTTATTCACTCGAATTCAACTATTGTTTTGGAGTATTATTCTCGAACTTAATACAGTTTATTAGTATACGAGTCGATCGATTCGTATCTTTCCTATTCGCACCGGTTTAAAATATTGTCTTCCCATAACACCAGTTTCGTATACGAAAGAGGTAAGTATAAGTTCATGAAACTCGACTATTTTGCAAATTTTACTGCAAATTTTTGCATAATTAGTTATTAAATCCTTGAAATTTTAAATTTGTATATGAGTATACATGAATAAAGGAACACAAGATTACGACGTGAGCATGACGGTCATTTTGAATACTTATTTTCAAAAATTTATGATATCACATGCGACCCCATTTTACTCATATAAAATGGCGATTTTTCACAGAAACAATGTATTTCGGGTCACGAATGACGTAGAAAAAACTAGTTTGAAATATGGGTTTGCATATTATTGCATTCATAATATGTATGTACGTAAACAGAAAAGTTTATCATTCTTTTTAGCGTTGTGACAAATTTTTAGTCATAACAAATTTGCACCTACAAATATTATGATTAAAATTATGACTTCTGAGATTATTCATATTCTGGCAGACGAGTCATAATTATGTCCAAAATTCGAATTTATAATAGTTTAAACTGTTATAAATCGCGCGAGTTGTCATGGTTATTTGATAATAACTCTTGGAAATATTTGTATAGGTGTAAAATTTTTATAGAGGTGTAAAATTCTTTACGTGTATCAAAAACTGGTGGAAATTTTCCATATTTACCAATTAAATCACGTAGATAACACCTACAATTTCGTTGTGATGCAAAATATTTACGGTCATAATTTGTGATATTTTTTTATGACAGTTGAATGTTATAAGCCCGTATTTCCATTATTTTAAGATTATCTGGAGTCTAGTTAGGCTGTCACATCAGGTACTTTTACTCTATATGAAAGAAACACGTAATGAAAAAGAAATAAATTTGTTCCCATATTTTCATGTTTCTAAAATTGCAATGACCCTTGAATACCGACCATATGAATTTCTTCAGCAAGATTTCATTACGACATTATACGACCTTCTGAAAGTTTTATAGCCATATAGAATCACCCTATATTTTTTAATTGAAGTTACCATCCTGAAAAACACCAATTTAAACTTGTATGTTTTTAGTCACAAGAATTAAAGCTTGTACTATAATTTCGTTATTAAAAATATTCCTGGAAATTATTATGTTTACTCGGAATTGTTATTAGAATAATTTATGTAGACGCAATGACGCTATTTGATTTATTAGCGTGCACTTTTATTTCATCGAAAATATAATTGCACATAAAACTACATCAATTACGTTGAAATTATTTTGATATTTCTACTTTAAAATGCATAAAATTATTTTAATGAGATGACCTTCGCGTGGTTAAACCAATTGCATATTTTTTATGTTTCATATAAAAATGTAAAGTTCGATGAATCGTGAAGTGGTCAATATCGTGCAGATCCCAACACTTTTACTATGACATCGTAAAATAATTTCACTTTAAATTACTTATGCTTTTCTTTTCTTGGTAATTTAACTTTTCTGGTGTATTATTAATATTGTTGTTATTGGCATTGAAAAATACCTGAAACTGAATCAAATATGTTCCAAGTACAAGTTCAAAACATAAATCGATAAATCTTATGCTTTCGTTTGAGAGACTTGACTTTACTTTTAGAGACAAGAAAAAGTGCATATTTCCGTTTTATACCCTATGGTGGGTACTACCAGATGGTGCATTACTTTTTCCATTTGTAACGTATAAAAATAATCATCTGAAGCAAAGATATTAACAAAGAGAAGATTTGGAATGTTCAAAAAAGCTTTTACAGAACATAAGTAGTTTATATTAGGCCCTATCGAAAGAATTTGAAGTTCCTAAAAGTGCCTTTCATAATTATATCTTATGTTTCCCCATGTTAAATGAAAGCTCTTTAGAATTTTACACATCTTTACTTATTTATATCTTTGGTAGAAGGGGCTTAAGACTATAAGATGTGTAGATAATCAAAAATTATATTGGTTTATGTATGTCGGTCCGTTCGTATGTAGTAGAAGATAACGAAATAACGTGTTATCCGATTTTAACGAAATTCCCAAAATCTCACTAAACTGAGCATGTCAATCGCTTGAAGCATCCCTAAATTTCCGAAGAAATGGTTCCCCAGAAGGTTATTACCAGCTCGAGAGAGAGCTAAGCATTCACATAAAATGCGTCTGATGTCTTCCGCCACTCCTATGCCTCCACAGTACCGACAGAGGTTTGTTTGCAACAAACCCAGTCTTTTAGCGCGCTAAACAGACAATGTCACGTTAATATCCCGATGAATGTGCGTAGATGATTCCTGTTCCAGTCTATTATGAGAATCGAATTCTTCTGATTCAGTTTCGGCCCACTAAGATTGCACCAGCGTGTGTTTGCTTCCATGAGAATTTTATTCGTGACACGTGCTTTATATGCGGAGGGAAAAGGCAGTACGTTAGTACGTCTACTCCTTCCTTTGCTTAACTTGTGATTGCATTTCAACAAATTCGAGCGAGGGAGGGCGAAGTTATTAAGAAAAGCCATGATCACAAAAAAGTTTTGTTGTTTTTTTATGGATTTTCAGATTTAATGGGAAATTTGGTGAAGCAATTACGTTTAAATTATTTATATATGTTGACTACATAAGCGATACTATGTTAAATTTCAATAAAATTGCTTTAAGGATAGTGAAGAAAGAAATAGTCGTAGGAAAAAATAAGCCTGTTTATAAGGTTTTTTCGATATACTTTAAAAGGTATTATAACGATTTGAAAATAATTTGCAGAAGATATTAACGCTATTTGACTCCAGGCCACCTGCAAATTAGAGCTATTTTGAACGTGAGGAACCAAAAGAAAGAAAACCTTAAAATGCTATTAGTTTTGGTTGTTTTTTCTCATTGAACTATAGATTTATTAACTACGAGTCCCAATTCTACCATACGGTATCAAAAAGTAGACTATAGGCCGATTTTAAGTTACTGTGTTTTTTTTTCTATATGATCTTCTTTAGGAAATAAAAAATAAAATTGCATTACTTTGGGCTAACCGGTTTAAATATTTATGATTTTTCTTGACCTTACTGGAATTAACTACTGGAAATGAATTAAATGCCGCACTATTTTTTGTTGTTCTTCAAATTACTTGCTCACAGCAGGTTTACCAAAAAAAAAATTCCAATTATCCAAGTGTTTTTTTTATGAAATGTACTTGACAAATTTTTATCGATTAAATTAATATTAAAGTTTTTATTTTAACCATGAAACAAGCGATTTGAGGATAATTAAAGTGTTGTAAGGAAGTTTTTACATAATTACTGGTACATTATGTCTTTTAAATTAGAGTCGTTCAATTCGATCAAAATTGTGAATAATTTATGAGAAAAAAATTGCAGTACAAAAAAAAGTTAATTAGGAATTTTAATTGGATTTTTTAAAAAAAATTTTTTTTCTTTAATAAATTGAATTTAATTGAAATTATTCGATTGAAGTAGTGTTAAATGGGGTAAAGTTGACCGAAAATTTACATTACATTTACTGGTACATGCATGTTATACATGTAGCAGTAATTTGAGCCCCTAAGAAAACCGGAAAATATATTTATACTAATGCACTTCCTTATTCAAATTCTTGGTCAAGTTCACCCCCTTTTACGGTATTCAAAATATAAAAATTTTTATATAATAAATGCTTAATAAACGAGGCATAACCGATTTTGTATTGCTTAAAGATTACTCAAATATTCCTTTAATTATAATAAACAGATGCTCTAAATTACTTAGTTTTCGGGAACGACATGAAAGTCATCAAAAATTATGAATGAAAATTGTCTGGATCTTGAACCTAGCATTTGACTTTGTAAACTGAAAGCAAAAATCGCATACATATTAAGATACGTCAACAGGTATTGAGTTCTATTTCTTGAATGACGATCAGCCTAGATATCCATGAAAAATTTAAGGAATTTACCTGTTTCTTCAAGGGATATAGGTACATATGAACGTAAAATGTTAAAAATCTTAAAATTAACCAAAATATCATTTCTAATAAAAAGTAAAAAGGAATTCCAAATCTTCTTGAAAGAATTCTATCCAAAGTCTTTACCTAAGAAAGCAAAAAAAAAAAAATGCAAAAGGAAACCGAGCTATTTGAAGAATATGTACATACACAAAATTTCCCCTCGAATAACAAAAAGGTAAATTTCTAAAATTTCTCATGAATGCCTACACTGATCGTCATTTAAAAGAATAGGACTCAATTCTTCTTGACGTATCTTATTACTATAGGATCTTTGCTGAAAGTCTTATTCAGGCTCCAAGGTAAAATTGCATTAGTTTGTGTAAACTACCACAGGTTTTCAAAAAATTGGGATTGGGATTCCTCCACAGAAACTATTTCTTCCATTATTTAATATACGTGATGAAAGTGTTATATTTCATCTATCTAGTAAGAAAAACACATTACCATTGTATTATATGCATTTTATTTAACTTATGAGTTTTCTATCATAACAGCACAAATCTTGTAGAATATTAACATACGATAAATCACTTCGATCAATCCGAATAACACTTATTGGACACCTTTTTTATCTGAAACCATCAAAATAAATCCAGCTAACACAATTTGACAGTAAATTTATCCACAAATACCTGTATGTTTACCAACTTACATTACCTGTCATATCATTCAATTATAAATTTATGACATTCATATGAATACCTTGAACTAGCGTGTTTATATACAGGCATATAGTGGCATTAGAGATAACATTACTTGCATAAAATCTTGTTTCTTTTAACATTGATCTTGAGTATAATAATGCATGGATCAGAATTAATAGTTATTATAAATACCAAGAGAAGATCATAACACTGTATTTGGTGCGTAACGATGAAAAACCAAAACAAGATCGGGTGTGGTACGCCTTCAGTAAATCTTACGTTTGCATTAACTCTTCTCGTGTATCGAGCGTGGACGCCTATACTATATAATATTTCAATCAGTATTTTAAAGTTTTGCTATGCGTAAGTAATTATTAGAAAATATATTTTCTGATCAAGTTTATAAATAAACCATAAATAAAAAAAAAATTAATAGTTTAATTGATTTGTCAATCGGTTAGGTGTGATCATGTCATACATATTTTGCAAGGATAAATAAAATAAGAAATAGATTTTTTTTTTAATTAAATAAATTTTATTTATTTATGCTCTTTGAGTATGTTTCTTTTTTTTTGATTTCTTACACTATTTACACATTTTTTATGGATTTTTTTCTTTTTGTATGCAAAAAATTAAAAAAAAATATATAAAATAATAATTATATTATCATATCACCTGGATTTTATTTGCTTGTTCCAGTAACAGCACACATCAATTATCATTAAAACATAGCTGGGTCGTTATTATATGAAAGTGTTCACGTATTCATAAAGATTATATAAAAAAGAAAATAGATTTTGAGGCATATCAAAATGTTTGATATTTCCTTGGCAGTTTTTTTTTTACGAAAAGGACTAATATATGTTACAAGTTACTAAGTTTTTCCGCGTTTTGATTACCAACCATGATGATGATATGATCCGTCATCGTGGTGACCATGGTTATAACTACCATGAGATGCTTGAGCTACGGCAGCGAAGTGAGCAGCTTTAGCATGTTGTACTTCTGGTGTTTCAACTGGAACTCCGTTGTGGATGACAGGGATATGAATTGCACCGTGATGACCGCCATAGTGACCACCGTCATGATGTCCGTCGTAACGTCCATCGTAATGTCCATCATCATGACCATGATACTGTCCATCGTCATGACTATTATAATGTCCATCATCATGACCATGACCGCCGGCTTCGGCTACAGCGGCGAAATGAGCAGCTTTGGCATGTTGAACTTCGGGTGTATCGACTGGGACTCCGTTATGAATGACTGGGATATGAATTCCCCCGTGATGATGTCCACCGGCAATTGGGTGACCGGCGGCAGCATGAGCAGCGAAATGTTCAGCTTTGGCATGAGCTACTTCAGGTGTATCAACTGGAGCACCACTTCCATAATGTCCAGCGTATGGAGCAGCATGAGCGAGAGCAGCACCATGAGCAGCGAAATGAGCGGCTTTGGCATGTTGAACTTCGGGGGTATCTACTGGGACACCATTGTGGATGACTGGAGTGTGAGCATAGTTCCATGGAGCAGCATAACCATGACCTCCCCAAACTGATCGTTTCCAATGGTGATGACCAGCAGCAGCGTGGGCAGCAAAGTGGGCAACTTTAGCGGCAGCAACTTCAGGAGTATCAGCAGGTACACCATGTGCGGTCAAAGCAACTGGAGAATGTCCATGAGCGTATGGTGCAGCATAAGCGGCATGAGCCCATGGAGCAGCATGAACAGCAACTGGTCCTTGTGGTAAATTTGTTCCTGATACATGGAATCCGTGATGTGGATCAGCAGTATATGAAACTGATTGAACATGTCCATGACCATCAACATATGAGTATCCACCATGTGTTACACCATCTGCGGAACGTGATTCATGTTTTTGTGAATTTGGATCAGAATATCCATATGAATATCCACCATGAGGATCTTGTGATACATATTGACTTGAAACAGCTCCATATAATGAAGCAGTACAAGTCGATGCCAAGAATAATGTTGCAAATACCACCTAGAAAAAGAAATATATTTTCCATCAATTCGGTATGTTACTTAATAATTTTCTAAATTAATATTATTATTATCACAAAAACCAAATCAAATTAAATTAGTGAAGCGAATCGAGGCGAACCAAACCGATAAAGCAATTGAATACCAAAAGTTTATGAAATCGTGTATGCATTGCAGTTCACTTTTTTTATGTTTTGTGTAATTATTACACATATCACATAATCCGTTCAATATAAATCACTATTGTATATCAGTCCAAAAATTATGTAATTCCACTGCACTAATATTCATAATTTCGATTTGATTTCTTTGATTTTAAAAGAAAAATCTTCAATTTAATTCAAATTTTAGTTTAATTTTCATTTTTCTGTACTTACAAACAATCTCATTATGATTTTTCCAAAAGAAAATATTCTTATCAATAGAAAAAAATTAAAGAATTAGTTTTTTTTTTTTTAGAATTGTTTCCTTTTCGTATTGTTTATTGGAAACCTCCTAGAACTGACTAGGACTGTTAGCAAACTGTGCTGTTCATTTGAGAGGGGCCTCCATTTATACCCAAAATCATAACCGTTTCCAACATAGGCATCCTACACTATACATGAGGAAAAAACAAAAACAAAACAGTTTTTTTTTTCTTTTGTATGTGAAAAATGCAAGCGTAAGCACCTATAATACCGATATTAAAACTATATCCAAATATGTAGGGAGGGATTTTGCGATCAAATTCTAGAGGAAAAAAAAAACACCATGACCTTGCTTTCGCCATCCAACGATATCTTTTAAAGAGAGCAAGTATATTCGCCTGTTTTGTAAATAGGCTTGTATATAGTATATGCTGTAATAAATGTGTAATAAAGTGTTACACCGGGAAATACTTAGTACTTGTAGTATAATTTTGTTTTGTTTTTCATTTACACCTAGTCTTAATACAAGTTTGTTATTATTCAAGTAAATAGATCTTAACCAATCATTCATTGGGCGTTGTTATACAATTTTCCAATATAATTATAACAAAAACATAATATTTTGTGGTCCCCACCCTCTCTCTATTGAATATACTTCTTATTTTGTTTGTGTTTTTCAGTTAGAAATATTATATTATTGTTCACCTGAAGTTTATTACGAAAATCAGATCAACAAGTAAATTAAAGTATGTTAGTAAAAACAAAGTGAGATTTGTGGGTCCGAGATATGGGTAGCTGCTTTGGCCTGGTTAACAAATTTTTCTATACAAATTTTTATTGATATGTGATTTTTCCTATGATTTTTATTTTTGATCAACTTAATTACTTATTTAGAATTATTGTATTTCTAACTATATTTAGTATGTCATAAAAATTTCATAATTTTTCTTGTATATTATTAAAATTCTTTCGATGCATTCCATTAGATTGGCTTGGCTTTACACACCACCGAAAGAATATCAACGATATCGATCAAGAGATATTGCAATCAGTTTTTCCGGTTGATATAATTAATATTACTGTATATCAGTCACGAAGCGTGAGTTTTTGAAGAATGGAACCACTTTTGGCTAGTATTGCAAAGGACTAGCAATATATCGCGTGCTGGGACGGATGAAAACATAGAAATCAGAAATCAGGGATTAAGAAAATCAATCATCCTTCTTTTTAACATTAGAGATGAAAGAATTATAAAATTTCTTAGCACCACCGTTCGAGACTAAAAACATTCAGAAATAATAGTGTCTTCATAAATGTTGCTAAAATTTGGATATTTTCAGGCATACTCAAATTATTTTTTTGGTTATAAATTAGTTCGTTTCAATAGAAAACATAAGAAATTCACTTGTCGAAAATTTTTCTGAGTTACTTTTCTATAAGGCCAATCTCCACACAGCCGACATCCTATTCTGATGAAAGTATGGGATACACTTATGAAAAGTTTAGTTAAACAGAAAGGGAGAAACAATCATCCTGCTAATTTTGTCGGCTTCTGCATTTATCATTTCCCCATCTGATTCTTCATCTGCCAAATAATTCCCCTCAAAAGCAGAAGAACTTGGTTATCTGATTTAGGGCTTTTCATCTGCGTTTGCATACTCTCACAATAATCTTACACGATACCGTCACACACTACCAATTTTCTAAATTGTGTTGGGAGATTCTAATGTTTTTATTCGATCAATCCTAGCGAAAATTACAAAAGTCCATCTCTTTCTAGTTTTCTAATTTTTCCGGTCAGAATAGGATGTCGGCTGTGTGGAGATTGGTCTTAAGAAAGGAGTTCACTAAGGCTGCAATTATGATACAAAATTTACTCGTATATGAAGCAATTGGATTCTTCGAATTAATATTCTCAATTTATTTTGAACAGAATCAAAGTACGAGTAATTATAAAATGTCCCAACTTCCTATCCTTGCCGTGTCGACATTTTTACCGATTTCTACTGGAAATGTACTACAATAGAATAAGAGCTGGTACATACTTTGCAGCAAAACGTACATTTTAGGTAAAGCATGGATTGTTGAAAACATTTTTTTAATATCGTACATAGGTATATTATTGATGTGGATGCTGCTTTAACTTAAACTAAACAAGCTTTTTGCCCAATATACATCACCGAAGCATGCAAAATATACCAGCAATGTGAGTGAGATAAACGATCGCTTTGGCGAAAATTATAAGTACAAGTATAAACAGTACGCAAACTTCGAAGGCAAAATATTTTCCCAAGATATTCTGTGAGTATGCGCGAAATGTTGCTATAATTTTAAAATTGTTACTATAAGTTCTTTGACTGTGTTACTATCTTACTATAATTTTGAAAATGTTACTATAAAAATGTGTTTAAGAGAAAACGTTTATAGTAATATTTTCAAAAAAATTTTGGTACATTTTCGAACACACTCAAATGTATCGAATATATATTCTAAAAACACATAAGTTGAAAACAATACCATTTAGGTTAACCATAAAAATCAGTGGAGCTCATATCTGCGTGGTATACCTTGCATTTCTTCTCTTGCATATATTTTTAAATTAAACTATTTCACTCATATCGTTAGTAAATTTTGTATGCTTCGATTATGTAAATTGGGCTTAAGGTAGCAAAATTTTCAAAAACTTTTTTATCCACTGCTTACATAAATACTATATTGTACGTTTGGGTGAGAGAGAAATATGATTTAATTTTACAATTACAAATTGTAAACAAACAAATACACGCCAAAATGTACACACCAAAGCACAATTTATAGAAAAATAAGAGTTTTAAGAGTTTGTTACGTCATTTCAAGTGCCCAACGGGAAGTTTTTAACAAAGTGTAACTATGATAAAGTCTGGAAGGCTAGCGAAGTAACCAGAAAAAGCACGTGGCAATAAGTGCGAAAGAATAGGCAGGAGTACATAAAGTTTACATAGGCAAAATCCATCAGGAAGAGCGAGAATGAAATGGTCTTAAAAATCAGATGAAATCTTATAAATTGATCCCGGAATCTTAAATATGGGACCAAATCTTATAAATTTCCCACACATACCAGAAAAAAAATTAGCGCTCAATTTTTTTTTTCTGGTATGTGTGCATTTGTATATAAATTTCTGCATGTGTTTTTTTGTTTACATTTTAAAATTACCCAAAAGCGAGAAATGGGCTGTTTTTCAAAATAATGTTTCTTTTTCACCCACCCTTAAAATTTTTAGTGCTATCTATATCAGCAGTGGGTAGAAAATTGTTTGTAAAAGAGCAGGCAAATTTCGAAAAACGGCGGTACGGTAAGGATAGGAAGTTTCCAGACTTTATCATAGGTACACTTTGGTTTTTAAAGAAATTTAACTCTCTTCCTATTCCTGATACAATTTTTCGCTTTTTCGCACTTTTTGCCACGTGTTTTTTTCTTTTTGCTACTTTGGCCGGATTGCTTTATTAGGCCTAAGTTATACGACGATCATTGTAATGAAGGAAATTGTGGAACTAGTGAAAACCGAACGTTTTTCTTTGATTTTCAATGAAAGGTGGTTATACCTCTTTTACGAATGTCAGAGAAACTTACAGTCCGATTTTCGTTCATAGCTACGTCGTGTAATGGTTTTTTTCATCAAATCCAATTAGATTATTTCTTCCCTTTCCTTTTTTTACCAATGAGTCACAAATTTTATCCATTTTTGTTTACAAGTATATATTATTATTTTCTTATTGGGACGCTGAAGTTTGAGGTTAGAATATCGACGAAAAATTCCTAATGAAGGAATCAACTTGGCAGTTCTCCAGTGGAATCAAATGAAATTGAAATGCAATCCACAAAACAGCTGATCGATTAAAACATGTTTCGTCATTCAAATTATAAAAATAATTATAAAAAACAAATTACGTGATAATCTTAAGATTTTTTATTTAAAATCTATTTACTAAACTATTTCCCATGTTTTGCATTATTTGTTTTTAAAGAAATAATCTTTGTAATAGGTTAATTTTCCATTCTAAAATTATTTCCTTCATTACAATGATCGTCGTATAACTTAGGCCTTAGCTAGCTTTCGGTACTTTAAAATTACTTATATTTCGACGGGATGCATACTTTAAACTCATTTTTCGTCGCATATAAAATCAGTGTAACTTTCGCTAACGGTGACTTTTCATATGTAAAAGAATTGGTTCGAATATCTTAGGACAAATTCATTCCTCGTAAAAATCACATAATTCTTCAAAAAGACAATATCTTCTTTTGGAAATAGGGACAAATCGATTATTGAGGGAAGTTCCTATAAAATGTTTGAAAAAACAATCTCTTGTTTTAAGTAATTTGTAATTTGTTCACAAAAAAATCGAATAAACATTTCACTTGTTTGTGCTATTGTGTTTACCGAAAATTTGAATTTGATTTTTGACATTTCAATACGTTCGTTTTCGCAATGGTTTTCCCTGGAGTCTGCTCTATACTTTATTCTCAATTCGTTCATAATTTGTAATCTGTAGGAACAGATGGAGACTGAACTGGACTAAACTTTTTTTAAATTTTGAATTATTCTACGAAAGCACTCAATTCCTTCAATATTTGGACCATTCGTCCCTGCTATATATATTGTATATAGTTGTTTTTATTTTATTACAATATTTCGAAATAGCCTTTATATTTTGTGATCATTTAAAATGCTTTGGAAAATATTACGATATTATTTTTTCTTTATTGTTTGCTAAATACTTGCGCGTATCCGACTTGTTAATATTTTTAATGTTTCAAAAATCTGTTGGCCTAGACATTGAGATATTGATCAACTAATTGATCGCAAGATTTTATTGACAGCAGTCTATACACAACAACAACAAACAATTTTTTTACACTCTGGAATTTATTTCGTCGGAATTCTTTCTAATTAAGCGCTATTTTGAAGGTCGTGAAAAGTGAAAATTTTTTAAAAAATTTTTTTAAAAAATTTTTATAAATCAGTCTTCTTTGAAATAAATGAAGTAATTAGGGAAAAAAATATGTTTAATTGGTGTTTAAATGTGCAGTAATTATTTCTTTTTTTTTAGCCAATAAAATCTCATTTAGAATTGCGTACGATTTTTGTATTACTTAAAAAAAAAACCAGTTACTATGTGAAAATATTATTGCTGAAAGACAAATTCAGTGCTATTACAACTCAAGAACCTACGAGTTCTAGAATTTTTAACGGCTCTGATTTTTGACTTTTTATTATTAACATTTTGTTGACTTTCGTTTTATTTTTTTTTTTCTCCTAAAAAAAGTGAATTAATCAATTCGAATTCATATTTTGATTAGTATTTTGTTATTGTATTTCTATGCCGTATGGTAGTTACTACCAGAGGGAATATTAGTTTTGTCACTCAATTTGTAACACATCGAAATAATCGTCGTAGAAAGATTTAAAGGGTGTGTGTCGGGAATTAAAAGTTATATCAATTTATGCATGTTCGTCAGTCCGTCCGTATACAAGATAACTCAAAAACACGTTATCCAATTTTGATAAAATTTACAATGTGAGTTGGTTATTCCTTAACTGATTTGCTATTGAATTTCAGCTAAAAAAAGGAAAAACCAGGGTGACCAGAAAGTTTTGTCGTTTTTTTGTTTATGGTTTTTAGGATTTAATTGGAAAATTTGTGAAGGAATTTTGTTTAAATTAATTATACAGGTTTACTACACATAGACGATGCCATATTCAATTTCAGTCAAATCGGTTCAAAGATAGTGGAGAAAGAAATAATCCTAGGAGAAAATAATCCCCTTCATATGGTTTTTTTATGTACTTTAAAAACTAATACACCGATTTGAATAATTTGCAGGTTAGACTTATGCTATCAGGGTCTGGGTTACCTGCAAAAGAGAGGAAATTTTTGAAATATTGTTAGTTTTGACAGTTTTTCTCTCCCATTTCTACCATAGGGCATAGGGCTATAAGCCGATTTTCATTAAACATAAGTGTCATGTGATTTAGTAGTCCGGATGTAACAAAAACAAGCAAATTTAATGAAATATACTTATTTTATTTTGCTAATCACAAATATTGTGTACTAGCAGAATACCCGACGTTGTTCGGGCTTTCTTCAGGACTTTGTTGAGCATGCTTTGAGGTTGAGTAATTCAACATTTTCTGATTACTATGCAAACGTTGCTCCGTCATTAAATTTGCATAAGCCTCCCCGACAATTCGTACATTTCGAGTATTTCTACCCATGTTTCCTCCTCTCAAACGTTTCGACATCTATTTTTTCTATTAACAAAAATGAGGAAAATTGAAATTTCTTTACCGCAGCGACAGCTACCGGAAAAAAACGTAAAACAAACCTAGCTTCGCCCGGACAGTTTGGGTTTAACCGCAGCCCCCCTTTCGGGATACAACATAACATAAACCTAGCTTGGCCCGAAACCAACATATGGTCCGAATATGGTGACAATACGCCTAGCCGTTGTTGAGTTAGAATGCAGCGCCGCCTACCGGAATTAAACCTAATATAAACCTAGCTCGGACCCGAATCAACATATGGTCCAAAGATGGTGTAAATACGTTTAGCTATTCTTGAGTTTGACCGCAGCGCCCCCTATCGGGATACAACATAATATAAACCTAGCTAGGTCCGAAACCAACATATGGTCCGAATATGGTGACAATACGCCTAGCCGTTGTTGAGTTAGAGTGCAGCGTCACCTACCGAAATTAAATTTAATATAAACCTAGCTCGGCCCCGAACCAACGTATGGTCCAAATATGGCGTCAATACGTCTAGCCGTTCTTGAGTTTGACCGCAGAGCCACCTACCGGAATCAAACTTAAAACAAACCCAAAAATCAAAGCAGCCTATAACCAGCGCGCTGGAATAAAGAATCGGTGGAGATATGTTTCATCAAAATCGGTCCAGCCGTTTAGGAGCCAACTCGGACTCGGACAGACAAAATTCCACAAATATTATATAGATGCTATTAATTATAAAAAAAAATATTAATTAAATGGCCGCCTTCGGAACTACTGCAGCAGACGATCCTTTCTAAGTAGTTTTCGATGACTTTTTCGTAAATTTCGGGCTTTATCTCTGCAATAATTTGGCGGATGTTGTTTTTTAGGTGCTAGAGTGGTTCGAGTTTTTGGCGTAAACACGACTTTTAATGTTACCCCATAATAAGAAATCCAATAGTGTTAAGTCGCATGATTTTGATGGCCAGTTGACGCCACCAAAACGTAAAATAATGTAACCTGGGAACTTTTCACGCAAAAAATCCAACGTTACACCCTCTGTGTGGCAAGTTGCGCCGTCTTGTTGGAACCACAATCAATATCTTTGATTTTGTGCCATGTAAGGGTGTCTCGTCAATCTAATGAAGATTTTCATGTCCCCATATGCGCCAATTTTGCTTATTAACGCACCCAGAGAGTTGGAAATGTACCTCATTAGAGACGAGGATTTTCTTTGAAATTCGCAGTAACGCGTTAAGCGGTGGTTAAGCGATCCATTTCGTAAATGTATTGTTGCAAACTGACATTTGACACTTTGAAAACAAGTGCTTATCGACAGGTGCTCGAATTACACTGCTGCCAACATAGGAAACTCAAATTCCATTACCCTGTATTTACTGTACACTTCTTCTAAATACAAAAAATATGATGACTGTTTCACTTGGATCTTCAAACAAATTTATTCAATTACTAAATACTGTCATTTTTTAGTTCGATACTTTTAACTTAACAAGGTAATTTTTCCTCCTTTAAAGCACTAAATAACTGAAGGATTGATTTCTGAGAACGTTTTAAATGGGATCGTAGTTTATAAGATGAATTTATTTAAAATAAATAAAATTCCAAAAATTGTATATATTTTTGATCAAAAAGTAACGCCAGAAGTTTGAAAGATAACCAAAAAAGTTGTCTTGAGTTCTTATTATTACAGTTTACCACAACTAAGCATATTTGTCCATCATATCATGGAGATAACAAAACCAATCTGTTTGATATCAGAAGTAAATATTTTTCCATAATGCGAATTGATGAAATTAAACTTAAAACACTCAGTATTTTTAATTTTTAAGTACTGGGTGATTTTTTAGGCGTTTGGTTTTTAATTTAAAAAAAAAAAAAAAACAGAAAAATGCAAAAACTATAAAAAATTTATATTTAAATCGATAAATCAATTCTTACCATTTACTTTTTAAAGATTATTTCATGTAAATGTTGACCACGACTACGTTTTAAGTGGTTCATTCGAGAAGTCCAATTTTGAAGCACTTTTTCGAGCATTTCGAGTGGAATTTGGCGAATAACGCCAGTAATGTTGGCTTTTAATTCATCAGTCGTGCTCGGCTTATCTATGTAGACTTTGGACTTTACATAGCACCAAAGGAAAAAGTGTAGAGGTGTGATATCACACGATCTAGGTGGATCCGAAGCGCGAAATTAACTGTTCAACGAATTGTTCTAGCAATGAAGCTATAGTTTCATGGGTTGTGTGGCAAGTAGCGCCGTCTTGTTAGTACCAAATATCCTGTGGATCACAGGCTTCAATTTGAGGCAGCAAATAGTTATCAGGCGTTATCATGGCATGGTAATGGGCGCCATTGGCGGTCATTCTGATTTTTGAATAAATATAGACTGATGATTCCACCAGCCCATAAACCACACCAAACCGTGCATTTCTTTGGATGTAACATTAGCTCTTGATACTCTTCGGCTTGTTCATTAGCCCAAATAGGGCATTTTTGGCTATTGAAGTATCAATTTCGCCAGAAATGGGCCTCATCGCTAAACAAAATTCTCCGATAAAACAGCGAATCATCATTAAGTTCACAATTCCACAATTTGGAGAGAAGAAGAAGAATTTACCCAAACTTGGCACATGATTTTCTATTTTTGAAGTAAAAATAGAGGTCAGTCCTAGCATTTCATAGAATTTGAAAGTTTTTCGAACGTGGTAGTGTGAAGTTTAATTACCAACTTCCAAAATATCCAAAGTTTGGTCTCCAGTTGTCACGCCAAAAATTTACCCTATTTACTTTGAACAATCCCAATCTATCGAGTCTTGTTTAGTACAATCAGTTCTTTTTTTAAACAATTCTTAAATATGTAATAAATGATTTTGAAATTTGAAAATAAGAATTTTTTTTTATTTGGAAATTTTACAACAAATGACCTTTAAAGTTTTCATTTTATTTGAATTTCTAAAAAGATTTTCCTAGAATTTTCTTTTGTTTTCATTGGAAATACGGTATAGAAAAATATACCAAATGTTGCATTAAAATATTTTTAAAAAAAAAAAAACACCCACATTGGAAATATACATATTTTTTGTTTTAAAATGTGGGTGATTTACTGCCTTTTCGAAATCATTTTTCCCAGTGAATAAATTCACTTGACAAGTTGATTGATTTTTAAGGCAGAAAATTGTATATTCTTGTTGAGTCCATTCTTTCAATTGATTTTGCCAATCCATTCTACACAAATTTTTCGTTTTTGATTTAATATTTAAAGCTTTAAAAGTTATTTAATTGAGAAATTTTATTGTAATCAAAATTGAGTATATAATAAAATTCCATTAGAATTAATTTTAATTTTTTTTAACTTGATTAATCGCTTATTTTAAGAATCAATCATTTCCGGAATTAACAAAGATAAATAGGAAATTGAACTGAAATTAAAAGAGTATTAAATTCGAGTTAATCAAATGTGTGTTTTTTTATTAAATAATTAAAGCATATCGATTTCGGTAAAGCAACGCATGTCTTTTTCATTAAAAAATTGTTTAAAACTTTAATTTTCAGAAACATTTTCGAACATACTAAAGGTTGATCCATTTTCAGTTTCCAAACTTTAAAAAAATAAGACACAACCATTTAAAGAAATATACTTATTTTATTTTGTTAATCATTTCGTGGTCAAATAAATGACTGCCTCTGAACCATCTGCTGCAGCCGATCCTTTCTAGGTAATTTTCGATGACTTTTAAATTTCGGTCAGTATATCGGCAATAACTTGCCGGATGTTGTTTGTTAGATGCTCCAACTTTTCTGATTTATCGGCATGGACACGACGAAATCCCACAAAAGGAAATTCAAAGGTGTTAAGTCGCATGATCTTGGCCAGTTGACGCCACCAAAGCGTTAAATAATATGACGTGGGAACTTTTAAAGCAAGACATCCAACGTTGCACCCGATGTTTGGCAAGCTGTGGAGTCTTGTTGGAACCATATCTCTTCCACATCATTATCTCGATTTAGTGTCAGAAATAAGCGCCTATATCGCTCACCATTGATTCTTAGAGTTTGACTCTGATCGTTTTCAAAAAATTAAGGACCACAATGACCACCAAATAGTCACTTTTTGACCATGTAATGGCATCTCGTGAATCTCATGAGAATTTTCATCTCCCCATATGTGGCAATTTTACTTATTAACACAACCAAAGAGCTGGAAATGTGCCTCATCTGAGAAGAGGATTTTCTTTAAAAAATCATCTGTAGAAAAATTTAACAATTTGATCGGGTTAAGCGGTGTTTAAGCGATCTATTTGGTGAATGTGTTATTCTGAACTGCCATTTGACGCTATGAAAATAAGTGCTTATCGACATCTGCTTGATTTGCAGCGCTGCCAACATAGGAAACTCAAATTAGATCACCCTATACAGGAGTTGTAACAATAATCAAAATATGATATTTATTGTGCACAACTCTGGTTAAAAGAGCCAACATTAACATTTTCTCATTTAATAAAGTTCCAGATTAAAAGAATCCCAGTAAATCGGGTTTCAACTGTATGCCATTTTCAAATATGCCCACATGAATATATTGTCGTAATCAATTTAATAAGAAAATCAAAGAAATTCATTATTTAATGTTCTGTTTTGATGACCTAGTCCTAAAATAAGGAATACCCGATATTCACTTATATATAGAGCAGATCCAAATATAGAAGTAAAGAAAAGACTTCCTCAAAATGTTATTAAAGGAACCCACGAAAACCACACCAACCTTTTCATATTATTTACTTTCGACATAACCACAATCCATTATAGTGACCCATTCAATTCTGATACAAAAACATATAATATTAGACTTTGGGATCATGTTTAAATGTTTTAAGTCATGCAGGATTTTCAGAGAAAATTATGTAATTAAGATTAATGAGTTCAAAGCAAAAAAGAAAATAATGATACAAAATTAGTTTCTAATATTAGGATGACACAAAAACCGAAGGACACATTTGAAACCCATATTCTTGATATATGTAATAAAAACCAAACCAAAATTTTACGGTTGGGTGGAAATAATTTAGTGTAATATGTGATGACTAAAATTCTTGTGGGTGAAACCATGAATAAGGAAAAGTTTATGTCATTTTCATTGATGAAACTTTTCTTTCAGCAAAAAAAAAACAACAACAACAACATAGATTTCCTTATTTATGTAAATAAAAAAGAAACTTTTCCGACAACGAATTTTTTTTGGACAAATTTGTGTATGAAAAGTTTCAAAGTGTTCGCATCATTTTTCGTGGTAGACTATGATTTATCCTTCTGTGTTTCTTTGAATTTCTTAACTTATTCCGCATATACTACTGTGTTCAAGAAATAAGGTGAATTTTGAAACTTCCCGCGTTAACCGAATCGGACAAATGAATTTTTTTTTTAAGTTGGTAGGATTATTAGTGACATCTGTGACAAATTACATGTCAATATCATCATTAGTTTTTAGTTTACGCTTGGTTTTGTGAACAAAGAAAAGTGAATTTGGCGATTTTTACGATGTCGAATTTTGTTGAGCAAAGAAACGCCGCCGCTGAAACGTATCGAATGTTACAAAAGGTCTTCGGTGACGAGACTATGTCACAGAAAAATGTTTACAAGTGGTACAAAGACTTCAAAGAAGACAGAGAACGTGTTGATTACTTGGAACGCTCTGGACGACCATCCACGTCAATTGATGAGCAACACATCAAGAAAATCAAAGAATTGGTGCTCGAAAATCGTCGAATAACAATTCGAGATCTTGCCGACATGCTTGCAATATCAACTGGATCAGTGCAAGCAATTTTGAAGGATCATTTGTGCCTCAGAAGAGTTAAATCGCGTTTTGGTGCTAAAATTTCTCAATTTTGCACTGGTTCTTCGTGAGTTTTTCGCCAAAAACTCTACTCGTGTCGCTACACAACCACCGTATTCGCCTGATTTCGCACCGTGTGACTTCTTCCCAAAGCTCAAGAGACTTCTCCGGAAAAAAATCGTTTTGAGTCGATTGAAGAGATCAAACGTGAATCGCTACGCGCATTGAAGGCTATACCTGAGGACGACTTTTTAGCATGCTTCAAAGATTGGAAAAAACGTTGGCATAAGTGTATTGTAGCTGGGGGGGATTATTTTGAGGGGGACGAAATCGATTTGGAGGAATAAATAAAAATTGTTAATTTTAAAACAAAATTCACCTTAATTTTTGAGCACAGTGGTACTGTCTGAAAAGCCTATTTAGAATATTGAAAGTTTTCTGATGGCGGCAAAAGTTCTAAGTGATAAAACTCATAAAACAGATGAAAGAATTTAATTTAAATCTTTTTAAACGATAATTTTTTTTTATGTAATAATATCAAAATTTTTTTATAGGCCATGGCGTCTTATAGTATATTTAATAAAATTATGATTTTTTATGTAATTAAATTAATTAAAATTTTGAATATTTTAAAGATTTTAAAGCAAAAAAAAAATTTAATGACGAATATTTTTGTACACGCTTTTACTGCGAAAAAAACTTTTTAAAAAATTCCAAACGCGAGATTAAGTAGACCGCGACATATCCATCTCCTTGAAAAAACAATAAACACGAAAACTATGGCTACGTTTACACCGACAAATTTTTAGGTCAACTAACTAAAAGTTAGGTTTGGGTCAGACGTGTTTACACCGTACTAGACCTAAGTCTAAAACAACGTCATATGTGAACATTTATAGAACTTGGAAATCAAGAAATCAGCTGTTATCTCTCAAAAGTTCTTAAGTCGATTTAAATTTAAGGTAAGTCTGCAATTTAAGTGACCTAACCTAAGTTACTTTGGGCGTGTTTACACCGTCATATTTAGGCCGACCTAAGCACTTAAGTCTCTTTTTAAGTCTCGGTGTAAACGTAGCCTATATTCTCGTTAAAAATTTGAAGAAATCAAAAATTTTATTTTATTTAAAAACAATATTTAAAATGTATTAAAAATAGTAACATTTAATTTTATTGACCAATTGTACCTAGTGTTAAATACAATAAACATTGTTTTATTTATGAGATTTTGGTCAAAAGGTCTGTTTTTTTTTTCGCTAAATATTTTCTTATCATAGACTCAAGAAAAAATTAAGTTTCTTATCAATTCGCAAATAAAATTAATTAAGATTTTTTTCTAGAATTTTTTTTGCCTTGAAGTGAACACGTGAAGTCAACCAAATATAGAAAATTTTTTATAATTTCATTACAGTGAAGTTAAACAAGTTAACCACATATAGTGTTTTTCTTGCCGATGATGCGGCCCACCTCGGAATTCTGGGGGTAAAAATATCTATAAAAGACGAGAGATCTGAAACCCCTACAAAGAAGTCTGTATCACAAAAGAACAGGTAAATCTGCTTTGTCATAGACAGGAAATCTGTCACCGTATAAGCTTCGTCTTACTTTATTTGACCTCCAAATCCTCGAAAGTCTTCGAATTTCCCTAAGGTATAATTTTCCTACAGCAACTAATTTCTGGTAATATTGACGCACTAGTGCTTCCTAAATGTATATCTTTTCGAGCTGACCCACATAACTTTAGATCTAAAACTGTTTCAGCCATAACTTTTCACGCAACTAAATATGGAATGTGTGAACCTTTGACACGAATGAGTAGGGAACTTGACGCTTATCCGTATATTTTCGATTTCCACCTAGGGAAAAAGGAACATTCAAAGTTATTTCAAGTAATAATTACTCCTTATAACTTTTGTTGTAGGTAAAATTGTTGGGTTGTTTGTGGTACTTGATTTTCAAACACCAATTCTTCCTCTTTACACCCATTTCCAGCTACTTAATCAGCTTTTCCTTACTCCAGTTGGATGATGATGCGTATTTGCCTAATTTGTTGGCTCGCGCCGGGCTGTGCTGCGGATGTCTTTCTTATAAGTTTATGGTATCTGAGTGGACATCTTTGACAAAATTTATATGAAGCCAGATAACAAGACGGAAAACGCCTTAAGTAATCCGTTTTTGTTGTTTTGGATACTAAAAGCACACTCTAATAATATAGAAGGAGTAATTTTCAATAAAATACAATTTTCTATCCTATAATTTAATAATGAACTAGAATTATATGCTGGAACGAAACCATATCATTGAGATGATTGAGATGTTTTTCTACTTGGAATAGCGACTTTAAAGACAGCATTTTCAAATAAATTCGCAGCGGACTATGAGGGTACTACTCTATCATATGTCAGATATATTCTCAACTCTTTACTTACTTTTCGCAGATTCAAAATAATGCTTAAAATTGAACTTAATATTATTTTTTACAAATCATCCAGTGTTCATCTCAATTTTCTTTTATTTCATTTATATTTCTGGGAGCCAAACAATAAATATTAATTGGTTCCAGTGAATACATTTGGTGAATACTTAGGAATATTAATGATAAAATAAAAATGTATAATCATAGATATCTTGTGTTCGATAAATCCTATTGTTAACATCGTCTCTACGGTGGTCAACCTAATTATAATAGGTTTTACTGTATTTTGTTCTTCGAAGTTGATGAAAATTATTATTAATTTCAAAATGAAAATATTCTTGTTGAAAATGAAAATGATAATTTCCAGACAATTTATTGAGCAAAAATCCATTAAAATTGTCTGAATTCTATCTAAGTAAGTTTAATTACACGTTATTACAAAAAAAAAAAAGTTCATACATGTGATAAGAATATTTAATTGGAGAAAGTTTTGAGATAACTTTTGTATAGAACATACAAAATAAAATAAAAAAAAACATATAGCAATTGAAAATCGGTGTATAGCCGACTTTTTGATGTCCTATGGTAGAAAAGGGACTTTGTTTCGCCTCCTTCAAATTCACTCTACCTCTGTGAAGATTTAATATCATAAATTTCTTCTCCAAACTTTATTTAAATCAGTGAATTAATTTTTAAAATCTATTAAAAAAACGTTATAAAACGGCTTGTTTTCTCTTACAATTATTTCTTTCTCCGCTATCCTTATACCGATTTTAGTGAAATTTAACATATTATTGATTATTTATGTAAACAGTGCATGTAAATAATTTGAACAAACTTCAGTTAGAAGTTTTGAAACTAGTAGTACCTACCATAGGGCATAAAAAGAAACAAGAGATAATAGAATAAGTAAATGTTTTGATTATATTTAAGTGGTATTTAACGTCTGAAACATTTCCATACCTGTTCTCGACAATGGAATATATTAAAATCTTCCTAAAATCCTAATTTCACACACATTTCGACCAGTGTTCATATGAAATGAGAACAACATGGACCAGTATTTTCAAATTAACCTCATGCCCTTTTATTGTTATTATTATTATTATTATTATTATTATTATTATTATTATTATTATTATTATTATTACAATTATATGCCAACTTTTCCACAAACTTGTCACCTATTTAGATATTTAGATATAGAGCACTTTTGGAATAAATGCTTAGTTTTTGGTATAAGCTGTTTCTAAAGAACAATACCTATGCTGGGTTTTCACTTGGAATAGAACTTGAGTTTTTAAGTTTTTGAATAAAAGTAGACATGTTTCAATTAAAATGAACAGTAAAAAAACTTTTAAAGAAGATGTGAAAACTGAGCATGCAGATACATTAACTGGAGATTTCATCTTCCTTGTTGTCATACAGAATTATGCAAGAGAAATGGTCACTATTTTATCTTCTCGCTCGCTTGTTCCAAACGATAGAAGCCCAAGTTTTGCAAGTTTCGGAGATAACGACTCGCCGCTCAACCAATACGATATAATAATTTAACTTGGTTTTCCCTCATTTAGCATTTAAAATTTGCATTGTTTTTTTTTCATACAAATAAGCCCAAGTTTTATATTCCCCTCTGTCGGCCCACGTGAGACAGAAAATTAATATCTCTAGTTACTAAAACTCTATGTATCAGAGTCTCCCCACACAATTTAGAAAAATTGGTAATGTGCGACGGTATCGTGTGCGATTATTATACTTCATCTGCGGGTGCATACTCTCAGTATGCACCCGCAGATGAAGTGCCATTTAAATCAGATGTTCATCTGTTTTTCAGGGGAATCATCTGCACATCGAAAATAAGTTGGGGAATTGAGAAATGCAGAACCCCACAAAATTTGGAGGATGATTGTTTTGCCCTTTTCTGTTTAAGTAATCTTTGTATAGTGTTATCCAATACTTGCATCAGAAGTAGGAAGTCGGCTGCGTGGACATTGGCCTTTATACGCCATTTTTTCCCTCCGTTATTTTTATTTTCAATCCATGTGTTGTTTTTCTCATTAAAAATAATGGGTGTTTGTTTAGGTTTGTTTTTTGCATTGGCAACACTTTTTCCAGCCAATTTCATAGCTGATAACTAATTTATGCCCAGTTTGGTTTGCCATTTCACCATGAATAGACTTATGCCAGAACAACGCTACAAATTGCATGTTTAATTTTTCAATTGCAATGTTTAATTAAAAACATAAAAATAATGATATCATGTAGAAATTTTTTTCAAATTAGGATATTAAAATGTAATTTCTGCAATGCTGTTTTCTAATAATTGAAATGTAAAAAATAAAAAATATTTCTTCTACTTACAAAACAGTCACGTGGTTATCAAAAATGTTGACGACGGCTTATTCAAACAGGCACTAAAACTCAATTGCAAAAGTGAATCAGATTCGTTAATAAAAAGTCAATACTGAATAAATAATTTAATAACTGAAAATCTATCTATTAGCTATCTATTATAATAATAATAATAATAATAATAATAATAATAATAAGTAAATAATAAAATAATAAAATTATAATAAAAACGTTTTTCCGGAACATCATTTATAAATTTTGTAGTAGAAAAAGCTTAGTAAATAATTTATAACTAAAAAAAAAAATTTCGGCACCGGCGCGGACTCGATCCCAAGCACTTGGTCTTACAAAACTAACCTTTTGCTATCCATACCGCCGAGTCCAAAGAATAAAGTGGGTCAGATTCGTTAATATAAAATCAGAACTGAATGATTAATCTATCTACATGAAGTCTTTTTTACAAATGCATACTATTAAAAATGAGGAGAAATGATCACATGTGCTATTATCTATATTATTTATACTATACGTATACACATTTTTATCCCCTATGGTAGGTTACTACCAGAGGGTATATTAGTTTTGTCACTCCATTTGTAACACATCGAAATAATCGTCGTAGAAAGGTTTTAATGGTATGGTTGTGTCGGGAATCAAAAGTTATATCGATTTATGCATGTCCGTCCGTCCGTATACAAGATAACTCAAAAACGCGTTATCCGATTTTGATGAAATTTAGAATGTGAGTTTCCTATTTCTTAACTTGGTTTCGTATTGCATTTGAATAAAATCGATCCAGGGGGAGCAAAGTTATAAACGAAAAACCAGGGTGACCAGAAAGTTTTGTCGTTTTTTTGTTTATGGTGACAAAAGGTCATAAAAAACTTTGTATTTGAAGAAGCAGTGAAATAAATCACAAAAGCAGTTACATACTTTTTTTGCTTCTTACTCTATTATGCTTTATTTGTTACCATTACATTACACGAAAACTAAAATCTACTCGAATTCTAATCGGGACCCGGGGTTTTCGAGCGAAGCGAGCAGGGGCGGAGCCCCTAGTACTTTTAAAATAAACTTCTTTTTAAATAAATGAAACCTAAACAACCTAAATCAATTTCGTTTTCTTCTGGAACCCTACGCTTCAAATGATTGCATAGCAGTTTTAAAATATGCTGCGTGGATATCAATTATGACTGGGCAGAACGCAAGTTTTTGAGACAAAATTGGTACATTTTTAATTATTTTTTTAATCATATTCGAATAATGTTTTCTTAAACTATTCTAATGTATACATAGTATAATAAATATATTTTGGTCGATGAACTTTTATCAATTTTCTGGAACGGCAATTATTCACTCATTGTACAACTTCTAGCTTTTCAAAACGAAAAATTGATACAAGTAATTTCCATAGGCACATACGCATATTTACGCTATTCAAGGAGTTCTGCAGAGACCAGAGTCTGGATGCAGCCTAGCTTTTAATTTTCGATTGCTTATCAAAGCTGTGTTTCGTCTGACATTGATATCAGTTCATAAACCCATATCACACTTTTTCTATTGGTTGCCTCAATCTTTGCAATAGTAAAGATCCGAATCAATCGTTCTCTTCTAACGTCGTCGACTTATTGGTATAGACCAATGACTTCTCGTGACCAACGTTCCCTCTAAGCTGGGCGCGCGGGCGGCCGCCCAGGCATAAATTGGCATTAGCCCAGTCATTATTTTTATTTGCCCACTAAAAATATTGCAAAAACTTCTTTTTGGCGAAAATAGTTTGAAAATTTGCCACCATTTTATAAATACGTGTAGATTTCCACACTGAAGTCATGTTCATGGTTGCTGGCTTGTTTCCTTTTATATGCCGTAGTTAGTAACATTGAAAGTAACTACCAAGTGGCACTTCTTTGGATTGTTTTTTTTTGTTAAATTTTGCCCGACTTATTTTAAATTTAAAACGGTTGCCCACATTGCCCTTTATACTGCCCATCACTTTTAAAAATTAGAGGGAACGTTGCTCGTGACCCCAAAGAAAATAGTCGAGAGTCATCAAATTGACGGGTCCATTTCTGGAAATAACACCCTCACCAAACTTACTTTTCAATAAATCGATTGTAACGTTTGCTGTGTGGCTAATGGCACCGTTCTGTTGAAACCGCATATTGCCCAAGTCCATATCACGCAATTCATTCCAAAAATAATCAGTTAGCATGGTTCGATAGCGATTTCCATTAACTGTAATGTTAGCATCAACGAAAAAATATGGCCCAATGACACCTCCAGCATGTAATCCACGGGGATGCAAAGGTGTTTCTTGAAGAATGTGTGGGTTGCGACCTGCCCAATATCGCATAACGGGCATAACGGGTAGGTCGCTGATGTCGTCCATAAATTCGTCGTAATGCTCTTAAAGTTGCGTCGACCGACTCAGAATTTCGGTAATAAATTTTAATAATTTGTAAACGTTGTTCAAGTGTGTACTGCTCCATAATGAAATGGCAACTATTCACGAGCATAAATATCAAAAGAACAAAAAAAAATATTGCGTGGTTCGCCGTCCCTATTAGAAAACATTTGTAGTATCCCAATTGAAAAACCCTTTATAAGTATTTGTTTAATATGGATCTCAATCGTTTAATTTAGAAACACCCTAATTTGGCTATATAAATATATTCTTGCATTGTTTAAATTTTTGATTTAACATTGATTATACAATAATACGAGTACATATCGTCTGTAAAGTTTGGTATGCAAATATTATTAAATGTGATATTGTTAAAGCAATTTCGAGGCATGTGCGCCTATACAGAAATGTAATGCCAGCGTAAAAATAGCGTTTTTATCGCGGCAAAGACAAATTTTTTTTCTTCTGTTTAAAATATAGCCTTGAGGTGCATTTACTTCCATTTATAAATATTTTAAATAAATAAATACCGAAAATAAAAAAAACAAACGAATGAAACGAATTGCTTTGTTGTTCTTAAAATAGGAGCACCTCTTTGATAGTGTTTACCGCAAAATCCAATTCAATTATGTTCGACTATAATTATAATCGGTATATATCTTTATCTTACCGATCGCTACTATACCCCGTGAATTTGGCTGTATTGGATTTTGTATGAAGGAATTCAACTGTGACTTCTGGAAAATAAAAGTAAAAAAGCAAATCTAGTTGGAATTTGATTACAAAAATTTTTTAAGGTTTTTACATGAAATGGAATTCTGTCAGGTGGCAAGACTCTTGAGATTAGAAAATCACAAATTTAATTAAAAATGTTGCTTAAAAAATATTCGCACTGAAAAGGTATGCACATCAAGAAGAATGATAAGAATGAGTATGTTAGTTTTTATTTTGGATGGGTTATGGGTTATAGAATCACCCGTTACAATGTTTTCTTGATACCTCATTGGTCCAAGAATACAGACGGCGTTGACGGTCCTGTATCACATAGTGTGTATAATAGAAATTACTGTTAAAAAGGAAGGATGTAAGAAAGAAACACAATTTTAACGTCATTTGCATCAGAAATTATTTGGCTTTAATTTGTATCATTTTACAGTTATTTCCATTTAGGTTGTGCTAAAGACATCAGCATCGTCTAGAAATTGGCTTGATAAGATATCAATTATGCATTAATATACATCAGAGGCGGGCACGTATGAAGTCAGTATGAGCTGCATGCCAGTTTTTCATATACAGGCATTCCTCCAATAGCACGGTACTTGAATAGCGCGAAGTCTCGAATAACACAGTCAAAAATTGCGACAATCCTTGAATAACACGGGATTTGAAAGACGCGAATTTACGAATATGTACAACCATATTACTGTTAACGATCACACAGTGCATATGTACATAACGGATTTGCAGGAAATACATAGATAGCAAGCAAAGTTGTAAATCTAAGGTCTTTTCGTAAATAGATTTTGTATCTGCTTTCTCAGACTAGTTTTAGTATCCTTGCATAAAGTTTTGAGTGCTTACTTCTCTTTGGAACCCAATGTACAAATTTGTATGGGTGTCGACTTTTGAATTGCACGGAACGAAATTTCCAAAATGGTATGAATTATGAGTATTGAATAACACGAATTTCAATAACACGGTACCAATAAATCGTGTTATTCGCGAAATTCCTGTATTATAAAGAGCAACATTATAGTATTTACTATAAGTACAAAAATTCAAATTGTATTTAATTTTATTAATATGATAACATATTATAGAAATCTTAAGTGGTATATAAAGTATACATGGATAAGAAAATATATTTAAGAGATTAAGATTAGATATATATCAACAGCACGTTGTTTACATCTAAAGGTACGGTCTCGCTGGGAGCTGTTGACGGCAGCAGTTGAACAGCGCCGTTAACTGTTTGGGTTGCAGCCGTTTAACAATTGGTTATTGTGAAATCTAAGTGCGGAATTAAATATAAAATAATAATCGATTTCTTGAAAATATTATTAATTGAACAGGAGGAAATAGAAGAATTTCTAAATTTATTACTATTGAATAAAAGGCAGCCTATAAATAGTATTTTTAAATCCCGTCAAAAACAAGGATGCTTTAATCTACTTATAAATTATCATTCAATTACAACTGATGAATATTTTAGACTGAATCGAATATACATATATTACATATATTACAAATTGTAAAAGAAGATTTAATTAAAAACATTTCAAATGCTGTAAAAACCCGATTAAAAATCTATTCACTCTAAGTGCCGAATTACACGCAGTATTTTTTGGGTAGAATTCTACCGCAAACATAGGTATCGGTGAGTTGGGAGTGAGGCAGAAGATCTACCTCTCGAAACGTTGGCGCAACGGAGTGTTTTACGCACACAAACAAGAGTCACTGTTTGTGTCGGTTTCGAAAAAAATTTAAAATTCAAGCGCGCCATTCGCTTACTGACCGTCAACAGGTAATCATAATCTAAAAGTACATAGGAAATAGTAAAATAGTAGATCCTAACAGTTTGACGGTTCAAGTTCGAGTGATGTTGTGCTCACACACACTAATACACTCCTTGTGTAGCTTGTATAAAAGACTATGGTATAAACATTCCTCGTCTAATCGGTTTGGTAGTTTTCTACCCAAAACTTGACGGTAGATTTCTACCGCGTGTAATCCGGCACTAAGAAGAGTTATTTTCACCGGCGGCCACCGACAGCTGACGGGCAGCCGCCGTCAATAGCTCCCAGTGAAACCGTACCTTAAATGGAAAGTATCTACCGCGTAAAAAAGAGACTCAACAGTATACATATATATGTATATGTAGCTTCTAATCACAAGATTTCGTTTGCTTTCTAAATTAGGCATATCTGGAATGCATGTCTTCTGATGTTGTCCTCCAAAAACGTATTCTATTTAGAAAGATTTTTTATTGAAAAAACTATTGATTAAATTTTTGTTATTTATTGCAAATCATGCCGACCTGACCTTTAAGAGTCTATGTAAATATTAAATAAAAATGGTTCCAATAGACATGTTAATAATAATTTTGTCCAGTTATGATCAGTTTTTAATCAAAAATTGAATTGTTTTGGAATTTTCAAAATTTCAAGCCCAGAAGGCTAATAATTTTAATTAAGAAATCAAATTTTTGCAATGCCTTTTTAGAAGTCAAAGTCAATGAATATATTTTTATAGAACTAAATTATTTTCTTTTGCTTCCAAATAATATTTTATCTTTTATATTGAATAAGAAGAAAAAACAATTTCATTAATAAAAGAAAAACTCAAATTATTGACACTGAAATTTTTGAATTTTTGAATTTTCAAACAAAATAAAAAACCAAATCATTTTGTTTTCTTTTAATTAACCGCTGTTAACACTCTTGTTTTTTATTTTATGTTTTTACCAATTATCACACCTTGTTGTGGCCTCGGTGAATGCTTTTTTTTATTTAAGAAATTCATTTTGTAATCAATTGCTTTTTGCAATAATAATTTAATGAAATTTTTTTGTGTTGCGAATTTTGATTAATAAGCAGATTAATTTTTTATTAAATTTAATTATTATATTTGTAAGAACAGAAAAAAATTTAGACAAATATTAATTTAACAAAAAATAGGACGTGTTACCGATTTATGTTTTTTCTATCCACAAATCGTGTTTCATGCTTAATTTAATTAATTAATTATTAATTATAATTATTCGGTGTATTTAAAATTTTGACATGTGTTAACCGGAACAAGAAAAAAAAGATATTTTGATCTAGTAAATAATATTTATCACTCATTATGTTGAAAGCCATACCATGTTTTTGTGACAAGTAATGATGCACTCGATTCAATAAATTTTGTGAATGAAATTTTTCTAATTCTTGAGTAGGATTGAACTATTAATTTTTATTTGATTTTCGTATTTAATTTTCCTTTAATGGATATTTTTTTGACAATAAAATGCATTTAATCCATTGAGATACATTTTACTGGAGATTCCATTTCCCACGTTTTCATTCAAAATTATGCAGCAGAAATGATCACTATTTTATCTTCTCGCTCGTTTACTCCAAACGATTCAAACTCAAGTTTTCCAAGTTTCGGAAATAATGACTCGCCGCTCTACTAAAGGGCAATCTTCACACAGCCGACATCCTATTCTGACGAGAAAAATCAGAAAAGTAGAAAGAGATGGACTTTTGCAATTTTCGCTAGGATTGATCGAATAAAAACATCAGGGTCTCTCCCCACACAATTTCTAATATTATGGGAAAATTAAGAACATTCCTGTGGCGATCATATTAAATTCACCACACGGCAGTCTCTCTTAATTTGATGTGATATCTCTTTATCCTCCGCTGGATCGGGATAAAGAGATAAAGAGACCCGTTATTCCCATCTCCAGAAAACAAGTAAATTAAATTATACTAATATTTTATATTGTAGTTTTAAGTTCTCTTTTATATTGAACGTCGATAAAGATACACGTGTTTCTGAAAATAAAATAGTTTTTATAATATTTAAATTGTTCTGGATTTATAACAACAACAACAAATCACACCAATACAGAACAATTCCATTTTATAGGAAAATGTAGTACCAAATTGTGTTTTCAGACTTTATCATAAGGCTTAAATTCCTATAACATCTGAAAACAAGCTATAGTGCAAAACGACGAAACTTCTATACGTATGTTCAAATCACGTTACCTTCCGAAAGCCTTTCTAAAAGAAAGCTATATCAATATGGGAATTCAGAGTGAACATAGTCCTTAGTTAATCACAACATTTGTTGTGGTATACAGACAGACAGACATTGGATAAAAATGATTGCAAACCATTTAGAATCTTATAAAACGTGGAGATTTGCAAAACAAACTTTTTTATTTTATATATATTTCGTATAGAAGCTAAAAATTTAACTTGCGTATTTCATCACTAAACCATAAAAATCAATTCGTCATAGAAAAACTTACTATAAGAAAATTTGGTAGTGTGCAACGATATCGTGTATGATTATTGTGAGAGTATGCAAACGCGGATGAAGAGCCATAAATCAGATGAACAGGTTCTTCTGCGTTTGATGGGAATCATCTGGCAGATGAAGAATCAGATGGGGAAATTAGAACCGCAGAAGACGACAAAATTCGTAGGATGATTGTTTCTCCCTTTCTGTTTAACAAAATTTTGCATAAGTTTATCCCATACTTTTATCAGAATAGGATGTCGGCTGTGTGGAGATTGGCCTTTAGCATTTAAAATTTGCGTTGCTTTTATTTTGAATACACATAAGCCCAAGTTTTATATTCCTCTCTGTCAACACACGTATAACAGCTCTAGTTAATATAACTCTATGATTTGATCCAATTGTAATTTCTAATGTTTAGTCCCATTTTGAAATTTATTAGTCCCATTTTCAAATTGTTTAGACTCATTTTGCAAATGTTTAGTCTCTTTTTGAAATTGTTTAGTCTCATTTTGAAATAGTTTAGTCACAATTTGATGTCAAAAAGGTATAGTTACACAACCAATATTATAGTTAACTTCAACTTGGAGTGTCGACAAAATATGGACATGCTATGATAACTAAAAGACGTGATCTTTGAAAGACTTCAAGCGTTCTGAGAGAGTTTTGGATGATGTTTTCAGATATGGGTCTTCCACTCTACTCTTGAACCATTGCACCAACTTATCTATGATTCATTCCTAAACATTGGCGTAAAACAAAAATAACTAAAATTTTATTATTTGTATTTGAAATCAGCTCACATCTGTAATCAGCTCATCATCTATATTTTACAAAATATTCCGGCACATAAAGTAAACATTTGTAGGTGCCTTTAATTTTCAAATTACACATAAGCAAAAAATTGCTTTTCTGCACTTTACATGATCGGATTGTCGTAATAAGTTTTTTTAACTTTAAAGCTTAACTCCGACTGAGAATAATTTTTAAGAAACATGCAAAAACTTGATGACTCAAAAATTGGAGTTTTCTATGAGAAAACACAAAAGATATAGCAACTTATACATTTCTAGCCGTGGCTCCTTCCCATCTACCCCTCTCTATATAAAACGCTTATCAAGTTTTTCTGTCACTCTCGAAATAGCGCTTTTAAACTTATGTCTTATAAAAGCACTATTGTTCTGCATTAAGGCAATTAGATTGACATTGTATTTAGAGAATAATAAAGTACAAATTACGATTAAGACAGTTTTAAACGGTCTTTTCAACTAGTCCCTTCATATCGGGTGTCTCGGAATAATAATAGTTATGGAACTCTACTCGAAAGAACGACATAATTCTTAAGAGTTGTCAAGTTTTGACGGCCTACTGTGTACAGAAAGACAATTCCACAGAATTCAAATCGTGCGTTTTTAGTGAAGCATTTTTTCTTAAATCCGTAATTAAATTGTCCATCGAATAAAGTATGGGTCACGTCTCTAAGACTCAGAATACCTGAGATATATGTATACCTTCATACTAGATAATTTTTTGAATCCTGTCCTAGAAAGGAATATTATATTTTTGAAAACGGCGAATGGAATTTAATTCGTTATTAAACTGATCGTCGAATAAGGTTTGGGTCGTATTTATATGACGCAGAATACCCGAGATATGCACATACTTCGAGTTAAACAAATTAAATCCGGTGCTCTTATTGGGACTTTCTCAAATGTTAAAAAACGAATGAAATTAGCTGACGAAATTTTCCATTAAGGGAGGATGGAAGAAATGCTCATTAGAAAAGACGCTGCTATTTTAGATAGCACCACAAAAACCAAAGAAAAGCAATTACTTTATCTACGGGTAAACTAAATGATGTCAAAAGGGTCTTAACGGAAACGTTACTTATGATCTAAGACTGAGAAATTCAGGCCATATATAGTATAATATCACTTGAATCTTAAAGCTATTAAGAATTTTCTTTGCCCTATATATGAAATCCTTAAATCGAATTACTTGCTTTAGAGAATTTGTAGAGATCTGAAAAAGGAAATTTTAGATAAAATCAGTTTTTCCTTATGTTCTTATGCAGTTTATCTTTAACTGAATATTTCACGAGGATGTTATGTTGGTTTTTATATTTTCTTTATATCACTTGAATTTTAAAATGCATTTTGAAGAAAATTTTTTTCATAATATAGAGTACGAAAGCTTTTATTAAATTTTAACAGCATTTCAGGAATATCTAGTTGAAAATTTTAAATGAAAATAACTTCTTTGTGGCATTTCTTTTTCTTTTCCTTAATTTGTTTTGGTGAAATATTAAAATATTTTGAGTTTCAGAATTTATTGTCGAAATTTTTCTTTCTAACTTAGATTTTTCTTTATCGATTTTGCTCAAAAACAATGTCCAGTCGAGCTTGGGGATGATCAAGCGATGCTCTAAATTTCATTCAAATCGACGACACATGTTTGAATTATTATATTTACAAGTATTTAAATAACTTACCTTAATAAACTGGGCCTATCTACTAGATCGGTTTTTATGACGATGAGTTTTAGATGATTATTTCACAAATTCCTTCTGTACTTCAACGGACAACTAACAAATTCCCTTAAAAGGATAAAACCCATAGAAATATGGAATTTTTCGTTTTTTGTTCCATTTAAATGAATTCGTATCCTCCCTTTTGCAAAATTGTTTGTTTTCTACATTTATTATAAAATTACATATTTATCTTGCTTTTTGTTAAATGGTAGGCTCTTCATACATATTTGTTTTACGCATCAGACATGACTTTGTCAAAGGTATATTATAACATCTTCCATTTTAACTGCTTTTATGTACATACCTATATTATAATATTACCTGATATAAAGTGGTAGTAAGAATCATTTATGTTCATCAGATGAGAAGATTTCATGCCATAAATATGAACAATAGAAAAATATGGTATCTGTTTAGCACAAATTCATAGAATTTATAAAATTCCAGACAAAAAATATTCATATGTTTATAAACGAATAGCTACCATATATGAATACAATATCGCTGGTTAAACAGGCCTTAATGCAGGAAACAGAATGACGGACCCACGACGGATTCACGGTTTTCGGTTTTCAGCTTGTAATAAAAATAGTGCATCGTGGGCTCTGCCGCGGCTGTTCTTTTTTTTATTGGCATCAACTCAGTTTCTAGTATAGGGTGATCCAATTTGAGTTTCCTATGTTGGCAGCACTGTAAATCAAGCAGCTGTCGATAAGCACTTATTTTCAAAGTGTCAAATGTCAGTTTGCCACTACGCATTTACGAAATGGCTAGCTTAACCACTGCTCAATGCGTTAAAATTGTTGTAAAAGTTGATGCTGATTTTTCGAAGAAAATCCTCTTCTCTGATAATGCACATGTCCACCTCTCTGGGTGTATTAATCAGCAAAATTGCCGCATATGGGGGATGAAAATCCTCATGAGATTCACGAGACATTATTACAAGGCCAAAAAGTGACTATTTGGTGTCCGTTGTTGTCAGGCGGCGTCATTGGGCAGGGTCAGACTGCAGACTGTAACAATCAATGGTCAGCGATACAGGGACATGATAACCGATTATTTTTGGCATGAAATCGAAGATATTGATGTGGAAGACATATGGTTCCAACAAGATGGCGCAACTTGCCATATAACGGGTGCAACGTTAGATGTTTTGCGTGAAAAATTTCCAAGTAGCATTATTCCACGTTTTGGTGGCGTCAACTGGCCGCCAACATCATATGACTTAACGCCGTTGGATTTCTCTTTTGATGTTGCCTTAAAAGTCGTGTCTGCGCCAACAAACCCAAAACGTTGGAGCTCCTAAAAAACAACTTAGTTATTGCAGAGATACCGTGCGAAATTTACGAAAAAGTCATCAAAAACTACCTTCAAAGAATCGGCTGCTGCAATTAATGAAATACATGATATTTAGGACTAACAAAATAAAATAAGTATATTTCGTTAAATTCGTGTGTTTTATTTTGTTTCAAATTTCGGAAACCCTTTAAGGCCAATCTCCACACAGCCGACATCCTATTCTGATGAAAGTATGGGATACACTTATGCAAAGTTTGGTTAAACAGAAAGGGAGAAACAATCATCCTACTAATTTTGTCGGCTTCTGCATTTCTCATTTCCTCATCTGATTCTTGAACTGCCAGACAATTCCCCTCAAAAGCAGAAGAACTGATTTATCTGATTTATGGCTCTTCATCTGCGTTTTCATACTCTCACAATAATCTTACACGATATCGTCACACACTACCAATTTTTCTAAATTGTGTGGGGGGACTCTAATGTTTTCATTCGATCAATTCTAGCGAAAATTGCAAAAGTCCATCTCCTTCTAGTTTTCAAATTTTTCCGTCAAAATAGGATGTCGGCTGTGTGGAAATTGGACTTTATAAGCCGAATTAAGAAATCGCCTGACGACTAGGCTTTAGTGCCAAATAATATGTTATAGTATTTTGCATCAAGTAAACAGACTCCATCATGAAGTTAGTGTACGAAATTATTCACATTAACTAATTTTTTCAGATCCGTGTTATGCGACGTTGAGAATGGAACTACATAAGTGTGCTCTTATTTAATTGAACTTCTTTCTTCAAATTGCAAAATTTGCAATCTTACAAAAATGTATACTGGAAGCCGAGATAATATACAACTTATTAAAACCTGTTTTATTCCATGTAGGTACTATAGGTACCTGATGAATTTTTTTTTAATCAATGAAAATTATTAATCTGGAATCTGATTTATGAATTCTTCTGAATCTCAAGCAAAATATTTTCAACACATAAATTACATATTTATAATTCCGAACTAAAACTTGATCTTCATGAAGTGGATTCCTTTTATATTCGCTTTCTTTGAAAAGTCTGAAAAGAAATTGCATATTCATAAATTATGATATAAGAAGATATATACTCGTATATAAAATCCCTATTAATTAATTATATTATTGGCATATCAATGTCGTTTAGTTTAGGTTTCCTGGTTTTTTTTTTAAAGACAAGTTTCTTTTTAAAAAATATTTTCGGTAATTTTAAATGGAAAACAATTAAGCTAGATTCAAAGAAAAAAACTGGTTTATCTCTAACGAAAAATAATAATGTCGCAAATATTCAAAGTAATAATATTATAAGTACTTTTAGATTAAACAATAACAAAAAAAAAATCATGTAATTGAAGGTGGCATTTTTATACCCATAGAAACATATTTTGAAGGTAATATTAATTCTTAAAATAAAATTCTATATATATGAAAATATGTTGTAAATAAATTAATCTTAAAACAAAATTCGTTTGTATAACAAATATTTATTTAAACCTTAATTAAGCTTTACTTAATTATACTGGGATATTTTTTATAATATTAATTATCACATATAATTATTGTAATTAAAAGTTAATTAAATCAAACACGGATATCCTTTCGTTTTTATAATATTATGTTAATCAATTGACAAAAATTCATTGTGAATATATCTAGTATGTGGTTAAATTAAAATTTCCCTATTATTAATTACATATAGATTTAATTACAAATATTATTCACATTTCGATAGATTAATACACAATAATGGTATATTGGTTTTATGTAAAGTTTTTTTGTCATTTGAATAGTCTTTTGATTAAGTCTTTTAATTTACATTAATGTTATATAATTGTTTAAATTTGTATAATTGATCATTATTATTGATGTTATTTTCATACAAGTATTTTCTTGTTGTATTGCAGCTTCTTAAACATGATTACTTGAATTTATCCAAAAAATAGATAACACTTGTGTTTTATTGGGAATTCTATCGGGCGCTATTTCACTTTCTCAAAAAAAAAAAATATTTTTCTTATTCTCATTCCGTGTAATAAGTACCGGGAATTATTCATTTAAAAAACCCCTATTAAGTTAGTATCAATATACCTAATTATCATAAAGAGATTTGGCGTGATTTGTTAACGAGTTTATTGATGTTCGTTTTGTTAGTTGAGTACAATTGCTCTGCGATTTCTAAAATGGTCAAAAATATCGAACAAAAATTTTTCCTCAAATTTTGTATTAACAACGAAATATATTGTGCTGGATCATTAAAAATGTTGGAAAGGGACTACTGTGAGTCAGGTATATCGAAAAGATGATCATCAAATGGTACAAAGCATTCAAAAAGGACGAGAAAACCGCGTCAAAGTCGCTTGGAAATCAAAGTCATGTTGACTGTTTTATTTGACTATCGTGATGTTATTCACATGAAATTACTTCCCGAGGGGAAAACAGTCAATTATCGGGGAGTTATGAAGTTTTTGAGAAGGAATCTTCACCGGAAAATTCCAGATTTGTGAAAGAACAATTCTTAGATTTTGCACCAGGATAATGCGAGGACCTGCACTTTGATTATTTTACGCGAATTTTTGATCTAAAACTCAACACTCCACTTCGTGGAACAAGTTTTAAACCCATTGAAGTCATAAAACAAAATTCGTAGATGGTGAAGGCTGTACCGGAAACTGCCTATGAGAAGTGTTTCGACGACTGGATTAATCGTTGGTACATGTGTATCGCAACAAAAACGACCATATTAATTTGAAAGATTAAACCAGTATTTTGAATTTTATTTAACAATTCCTGGTACTAATTTGACGGAATTTATATGTTCTTATAACTTTTAATTTCGAATGTTCAAACCACTGAAATTATTTGGTTGGTGCAGTAATTTTTTGCAAGTTAAAAAAATTAAAAATTCTTTTTTTTAGACAAATAGTGAAATTAAAACAAATAGTATTTTACGGCTATTTGAAGTATTGTTTTAACTAAATAAAACAAAAAGGAATAAAAATTATAGAAAAAAAAAGACCAAAATCGGGTACGATTCAAGATTCAAACCAATTTTTAAAAGTAATAATATAGACAAAAATGAATGAAGTTAACGTGGGATAATATAATACATTTAAGGCCAAGTCTAATTTAGATACCATATATTTAACTCAGCTACAAAAACGCCGATTTAAATCAGATTTTGACGTTTTTTTCTACTAGATGAAATTGAAACTGCTTTGTAATACCAATATATACGAACTTATTAGGGAAAAACTAATATGTAGTATTGATTAACGCTAATTTCAAAATATAGATAGAAGAGGTACACACAAAAAGTGATCGGTGTGAAAAACCCTATCAAGCAGATACGTAGACATACATTAACTGGAGATTTCATTCTCCTTGTTTTCATACAACATTATTTTATCTTTTCGCTTGCTTACTCCAAACGATTCAATCCCATGTTTTCCAAAACTGTCAAAACTCACAATATTTCAAAGTTTTTCCTTCACAACTTTGTTTCCTCAGTTCAAAATTTCCTCCCATTCGTCACTAACCCAGACCCTGACGGCATAAGCTTAATCTGCAAATTTTATTCAAATCGGTGCATTAATTTTGAAAATACATCAAAAAAGCTCTATAAACAGGCTTATTTTCTCTTAGGATTTTTTTTTCTCTACTATTATTCGACCGATTTTACTGACATTTAACATGATATCGTCTATTTATGTAGTTAACCAATATAATTAAGTTCAACAAAATTTCGAATCTAATCTGAAAAACCATATAAAAAAATGGCAAAACTTTTCGGTCACCCTGGTTTTTTCTTAATAACTTCGCTCGCCCTTGGTCCAGTCAAAGAATGACCAATTCATATTCTAAATTTCATCAAAATCGGATAACGCGTTTTAAGTTATCCTGTATATGCACAGACAGACGGACAGGCATTAATCGATATAACATTCATTCTCTACACAATCAAGCCCTTGAAACATTTCTACGACTATTATTTCGATATTTTACAAATGGAGTGTCAAAACTATAACACCCTCTGGTAGTAACTACCATAGGGCATAAAAATGTATATGAAATTTTTGCATTCTCAATAAAAGGAATGTTTTTGGATAAAGTACTACCAATCGCGCGAAACGAAACGACGCAGAACAAATCACAAGGCCGACTTTTATGCAATTTATGTACTTGACCCAAACTTAGATCTGGTTATGGTCCACATTCCAGTATGGCAACACAGTATAAGAACATTTTGTTCAAATAAAATCTATTTCCGCACTCGTTGTGAAACTGAACTGCTCTTTCAATTTTAATAAATTTTCACAGTTTTTGTGTTAAAACCCAACTCAGGCCTGATTAAATTTCCAACGAAATTCACATATTCCAATTTTTGTATGCAAAATCTATGGCTCGAATTCAAAGAAATTCTGATAGTTTGCCTGCTTGGTTTGAGTTTTCTTCAGAAATTGACTATGGCAACATAACTGGACCGAATTTGATGACAGTGATACAGTTGAAGTTTTCGAATTTAAAGCAGATGCAAAATGTAAGCATCGAAATTTTCCTCGGCACAAGACCTAAGCGTGTTTTGACAGTCAATGACATTATCGGGAATATTCCAGAGCGGTCAGAACGGAATATAGTAAAATGTATGGTGTGATTTGCTCATTTTTTACTCCTGACTTATTTTGAATAAGAATATTCTAGATTTAGATATAAAATATTGTTTTGAAAAAACAATTTCTAAATTTAGAACAAAAAACACCTCTCAAAATATTGATATACTCATTAAGAATTTAATTTTTATTCAATTTTGCAGTAGGTTATCTAAGTTTGAGGAAAAATAACACCAACCACTGATTATATTAATATAAGGTTAAATACTTTTTAAATTTTTTAATGGGAAATTAATAACATAAAAATATTATCAAACAGTTTTAATGAAAATATTCAGATGTAACTTCTTTATTCTAAACAACATAGAGAGTATGATACTAAGTGGAGTGAAAAGTAACCTCCTTGACCGCCAGAATGCGCTGGTACTGCAAAAAAGGTTAGGGTGCCTTGAAGTCCGTTCATATTTAGGCAGACATGCTAAATTTCAGTGCGATACTGTCTTTACTTTTGTTTTGACAGCCGATTATTGTTGACGTGTTTGGCATTATGTTGAGTATGGACAAAAACGATTTTCGTTCTCTCATAAAACATTATTTTTTGAGAGGCAAAACGGCGAAGTAAACAAAAGAAAAGTTGGATAAATATTATGGGGCTAATGCTCCGTCAGATGACACCGTCAAATATTGGTTTCAAGAGTTTCGTGGTGGCCGCAACTCCACTACCGATCAAGTTCGCTGCGGCAGGCCCTCCGATGCGGTTACAGAAGACAATGTCAAACAAATACATGAAATGGTGTTGGCTGACCGGAAAGTGAAGGTGCCCGAGCTAGCAGATACCACAAAGATTAGTACTGAGCGCACACGCCATATTTTGGGCAATATTCTGCATATGAAAAAGTTATCCTGCCGCTGGGTGCCGCGCATGCTCACTCCTGACCAAAAACACGAACGCGAGAGCACTTCGAAAGAGTGTTTGGACTTGCTGATGCGTCGATTGGTAACTGTTGATGAAACCTGGATCCACTATTACACACCAGAGAACAGAATGAGTGCCCGGCAATGGACTGAAGCCGGTACGAGGCTCGATGGGTCGGAAAGGTTATGGCGTCGGTTTTCTGGTATTGTCATGGCAAACTCTTCGTGGACTACCTCGAAAAAGGAAAAACCATCAACAGCGAGTATTACTGTGCATTATTGGAGCGATTGAAGGCTGAAATCGCTGCAAAACGGCCTCCCAAGGAGGTTACTTTTCACTCCACCTAGTACTTTCTATTATATGGGATAATCCTTTCATTAATACGGATCAATTATGAAAAATTTGTGAAATATTTCTGATATGAGCGTTTAGCCAGACTATACTTGATACAAAAATCAAAAAAAAAAAAAAAAAATAGTGTAATCTGAAAATTATATACGGTTAAACGCTTTCAGTCAAAACAATTCCAATTTCCAGTTTTTTTTTCTTAAAAATTCTTATAGAATCTAGTTGAGTCTAGACTCCAGAAAAAAAGAAAACAGAACTACTCTTAGCAACATACACCGTTCTTATTATTTAGTTAAATATTTAAATTGCAATATTTTCCAAACAAAATAACAAAATGCTCGTATTTTTTATAATTTACGACATTTTGATGATTTTTAATGTTTAATAACATTTATTGAAGGCAATGAGATGTCGATTTTGACAAGAGAAGGTTTTTTTGTCGTCGTTAAACTTGATTAGAAACTAGACAAATTAAAAGTTGTACAAGTTCATACGTTTTAGATGGAAAAATTATAATATTAAAAGCAGATAAATCTTAGTCGTTTTTTTTTTTGTATATTTGACGACAATCAAAAAATAATTTGTATCGAACCGCAATGTCGCAGGATTGTTTATAAACAATTTTTAATTTAATTACTTAGTGATTAATCTTTAAACAAATGATCTTTATATGTTAAAGGAAGAATGGGAAATGTGATCAAGTAGCAACTAAATTCATAGTTAATGTTTTGTTTATATTTTAATAGTACGGGCAAGAAAGAATTCCGGTTACTTAAATAGTACTGAATATATTTATTATATTAAAAACTGTTTCAATCAGCGAAAAATTCAAATTTTATTAGAGTACGGCAATTTAAAGTGAAAATAATAAAATACGTTAATCGCTCGAATTGAGAAAGGGTTACTTTGTGAAAATGGGAAATTTGATTTGGGGCAACAAAATACATTTTTCTGAATCCACAAACTGTGCCATACTGAAACCTATTGACAGTTCTAAAATTTTGGCAGTCTCTAGGGATTCTGACGCAGTTTCGCTAACGCTGGCAATCACGTTTAGTTACCAGCCTTTGATTATAATAGCTGTGTTTTTGAGAAGGCTATCCGCGCTTACCATACATTTTATAGGTGCTTTTTAGCGCCGGATAATAATGGGCGCTAAATTAGCGATGAATAGTAGACATGTACTAAGTACTATCACATGGAATCATTTCCATACAAATTGATGAAATGTTTGCAGCTTTTTTTTTAATAGTATTTGTAAAAATGACTGTAAATACATGAAATTTTATATCACACAGAGTCATTTTAACAAATACTATTAATAAGGTGACGGTTGCAGACGTGTGCAATTTGGAAACTCTCATTATTGTATGCTTTCTGGTACTATCTAACAGATGGTAGATGGGACAAACCAAAACATTTTTTCTTTATTGGAATATTTAAAACCAAAGAAATTTGGTTTGAATCTTGAATCGTACTTGATTTTTCTATTCTTTTTATTGCTTTCTGTTTTATTTGGTTAAGTAGACAATACTTCAAATAGTCGTCTCGCAAAATATTATTTGTTTTAATTTCCTTAAAAAAAGAATTTTTAACTTTTTTAACCTCAAAAAAAAATTGCTTTAGTTGTTTACGCCACCAAATAATTCCATCAAATGGTATCAGTAGTACCAACATCTGAAATTAAATGTTATAAGAGCATTGATTTAAGAAAATCGTTTTGTTGTGAAAGTGAAATAGCGCCCGATAAAATTCCGAATATAACACAGGTAAGATAATTCCTAGAAAAAACAGCAACATTTTCAGATAAATTCCTTTTACGTAAGATCAAAACGAAAACATAATATATGATTACTATTTCTTATATCGTGCCATTTTATTATAGTAATTGATTAAATATAGCACATGTAAAACCAAAATTATAATACGCAGAGCCCATGGTAGGTACTACCAGAGGGTATGTTAGTTTTGTCACTCCATTTGTAACACATGGAAATAATCGTCGTAGAAAGGCTTGGTTGTACAGAGAATCAAAAGTTATATCGATTTATGCATGTCCGTCCGTCCATTAGTCCGTATACTAGATAACTCAAAAACGCGTTATCCGATTTTGATGAAATTTAGAATGTGAATGGCTTATTCCTTAACTTGGTATTGCATATCAGCAAAATCGATCCAGGGGGAGCAAAGTTATAAAGGAAAAACCAGCGTGACCAGAAAATTTTGTCGTTTGTTTGTTTATGGCTTTTCGGATTTAATTGGAATATTTGTGAACCAATTTTGTTTGAATTAATTGTATAATAGGTTAACTACACAAATAGACGATACCATATTAAATTTTAGTCAATTAGGTCCAAGGAGAGTGGAGAAAGAGATAATCGCAGGAGAAAATAACCCTCTTCATATAGTTTTTTGATATACTTTTAAAACTAATGCACCGATTTAAATAGAATTTTCAGATTAGCCTTATGCTATCAAGGTCTGGGTTACCTGCAAATTAGAAGAAATGTTGAAGAAAGGAAACACAGCTATGAAAAAAGCCTAGAAATAATATTAGTTTTGACAGTTTTTCTGCCCCATTTCTAAAATAGGGCATCAGTTACTATATGTTTTTCAGGTTATTTTTTGGTAATTTAAAAGTGATTTTCAAAATGGAGAGTCGTTTAGAAAACTAATTTTAATAAAAAATCAAATAGAATTCAGCTATTAAAATTTCCGTACGGAATATATTAATTAATTTGTATTCCTTAAAGTGCTTTGACATCATTATCACTTTTTTCCAACAACATTTCACACAATATGTTTGCTTAAAAATTCAGCCCCATTTTAAATGAATTTTTCATCAAACATGTTTTTTTTCGTTCTCACTATACAACAAAAGAGGTTATATCAAAATTGTCAGAATCGGTGAAAATTTTATATAATTTGGAAAAATTGTGTAGTTAAATGGATATTGATGACAATTATTTAATAATAAGTGGATTAAATAGCGCGATTGTCGCAGTTATGATTGAAAAAGGGACCAAAAAAAGCGAAGAAGAGTGATTTGAACAATGAAATCATTTTTAAAATTAGTTTTTAAATAAATTAGGCGGCTCGCTTCGCTCGGTAACCTCCGGAGTGGATTTTAGTTTATGTGTTATGGTTCTCACTTAAACCCTGTTTTTATACCTGCTTCTACAGCGTGAGAGACCGACATACAGCTGAGCATGTGTGAATATTGTGTTTTGTTTAATTTATTTTCTTTATCGGTAGAATAAGATTCTCTTTTTCTTTTTCTAATATATTCGCATAAAAGTAATACTTTAGTTAGATATTATCGAATCTGAATTACCTCAAGAAGTAAAGTCAATGGCTTAGTGAGAAAGCGACTTTATTTAGTAAAATCAAGGGTGTTGAAGTTCAAAACCAAACCCGAATTTAAATTGAACCGAAGCAGGTCTATACATGTTATATTGAAAAGAAAGAGACCGCATATATAAATGAGAAGAAAACTTCTTGTTGATCGGGTTTAATTCAGTACAAGCAAATTAAAATTTTAAACTAGGCAAAATCATTCCCGCTTTTCTCGTACATTTTTGTAAGAATAGGCTTTTCTTTTCGAAAGGTCACTTTTTTGCGATTACATATTTTGTACTCAAAGAGATAAGGCTTGAATGCAATACCGACAACGGATGGCGTGATTTTTTTAATATGAAAATTTTACTAGCAAAAGAAAAAAACGTTGACAATAATGAAGATATAGGCTCGTGTCTTTTGCGGTGAAATTAATCTGGCTGTTGTTTTTTTTTGATAGTAACATATCATTTATTTTCATGTGAATTTATTGGAAATTTTTTTCCCCCGTTTTGGTTTCGTAAACCCAATTAAATTATGAGTTTATTATTAAATATTTTCTTAATTTTGTAATTAGACTTAATTGGAATAAGAATTTCTTATATACTCGTATGTTGTTTTAAAATTGAGGTGTTTCGTTTTTTTAAATTATATTTTGAAGTAAAGTGCACAAGGTAATCGTGTTTTAAATTGACCAAGCGGAACTTTATACATATTTGCCTATAATTTTAAGAAATGGAAAAAATGTAATTTTCGTTCAATTTTAAATAAATTCTTAAATTTTGTTTTTTCATTGTATTGGAGTTTCCTATATAGACGACATTTTGAAATTTATTATATTTTGCATTACTTTGGAATGCCTGACCATAATTGAAATTCGTATTTCTCAAAATGTTATTTATTGGATCACGATTTAAATTCAAAATATAAGTAGAATGAAATAGTTTTATAGACTTCAAAAGAAATAATAAACTAAAAATTTAATTGAAATAAGAAGAGTAAAAAAACCTATACTCCACCTATATATATGGTGATCCAATTTGAGCTCCCTATGTTAGCAGCACTGTAAATCAAGCAGCTGTCGATAAGCACTTGTTTTTAAAATGTCACTTTGCAACAACACATTTACGAAATGGATCACTTAACCATTAAAACCATGGACAGAGAAGACTTTACGCAGATTAGTTGTTACAGCAGCAGGATGTTGATGCTGATTTTTCAAAGAAAATCCTCTCCTCTGATGAGGTACATTTCCACCTCTCCAGGTGTGTTAATAAGCAAAATTGGCGCATATTGGGAGTTGAAAATCCTCATGAGATTCACGAGATACCATTATGTGGGCAAAAAGTGACTGTTTGGTACGCAGTGTGGTCAGACGGCGTCAGTGTGCCTTATTTTTTTAAAAAACGATCAGTAACGATTGTAACCTAACCACCAATGGTGAGCGATATGGGCTCATGATAACCGATTATTTCTGGTAGGAAATCGAAGATATGGATGTGGTTTCAACAAGACATCAAAACTTGCCACAGCGGTTGCAACGTTGAATGATTTATTTATGAAAAAGGCATCGAAAGGATCGGCTGCTGCACAAGGTCTAGAGGCGGCCATTTAATTGATATTATTTTTCATAATTAATGAAATGCATAAAATTTGTGATTAATAAAATAAATATAGTATATTTCGTTTAATTTGTGTGTTTTATTTTGTTTGAAAATTCGGGAAGTGAAGCTGGATCCCCCTTTACTAGGTATATCCAAAAATTCTTGTCCAAAAAAAGGCTGTGTATTTTTATTTAAAATATGCATTTCTTTAAGTATATTCTCCAGCAAGCTCGATAACCCTCCAGAATAACACGGTTTGTCTAAAGCCTTAAAATAGGCATTTATGTTATATCGTTCATGGCTTGCATTGCTTGGAAGATGTCGTACGATAACATTTTTAATCGATTTTGAGAAAAGGTGTCTTCCATCTAGCGCATAAATTTTTTAACTTTCATGTAAGATGTTTAGAAGACATTTATATGATATGGCCACAATATCAGTTATTTAATGCGCTTTCATTTTTGCCTCTCCTAAGACGATATCATGGAATTTTTCGAAAATTTCTTTAGTCTTTTAATTAGCCAACTTGGACGTTCACCATCTACGACCGCGTTTAAATTTGTTCAACCAATATCAGAAGGTTATCGTTGAAGGCACACGATAGACAGTGTTTAACCTTTCTTTGTTTTATTCATACGTTTTTGCCTCTACAATAGAAATAGGAATCTAATCACTGTTCGATACTGACTTTTTTTTTCCGTCGAAAACCAAATAGTTCTATCTATCACAGTATTAGCGCTGTAGTCGATAAAAAATTTTGGAAATTTTTTTGAATTTTTTATATAGAGGTCATACACGATTGAAATGCTTGACAAAGCCGCGGAAGTCTTTATGGGGATTATTCCCGTTGAAGAGCCAATAGATCTATCTCTCACCGCTTCGACCCTGAATTAAAAAAAGTTTCTCTTTCACTTCTAGAGTGTGGTCAAAAGCACACTTCCGTTCTTTTGTACTTATTCCGGTTGCTTCGCTGGCTTTGAGTACTTTATCATTATTCATACTTCGGAAAATTCTTAAGGGCAATCTCCACACAGCCGATATCCTATTCTGATGAAAGTATGGGATGCACTTATGTAAAATTTAGTTGAACAGAAAGGGAGAAACAATCATCCTAAGAATTTTGTCGTCTTCTGCAGTTAAAATTTCCCCATCTGATTCTTCATCTGCCAGATGATTCCCCTCAAACGCAGATAAACTTGTTCATCTGATTTATGGGTTTTCATCTGCATTTGCATACTCTGACAATAATAATACACGATATCGTCGCGCACTACCAAATTTTCTTACAGCAAGTTTTTCTATGACGAATTGATTTTTATGGTTTACGCAAGTTAAATTTTAAACTTCTATACGAGGTATATAAAAAATAAAAAAATTTGTTTTGCAAATCTCCACGTTTTATTAGATTCTAAATGGTTTGCAATCATTTTTATCCAATGTCTGTCTGTCTGTATATCACAACAAATGTTGTGATTAACTAAGGACCACGTTCGCTCTGAATTTCCATATTCATATAGCTTTCTTTTAGAAAGGCTTTCGGAAGGTAACGTGATTTGAACATACGTATAGAAGTTTCGTCGTTTTGTACTAAAGCTTGTTTTTAGATGTGATAGGAATTTAAGTCATATGATAAAGGCTGAAAACACAATTTGATACTACATTTTCCTATAAAATGGAAGGGAATGTTCTTAATTTTCCCATAATATTATAAATTGTGTGGGGAGAGACTCTGATGTTTTTATTCGATCAATCTTAGCGAAAATTGCAAAAGTCCATCTCTTTCTACTTTTCTGATTTTTCTCGTCAGAATAGGATGTCGGCTGTGTGGAGATTGGCCTTTATGTGTGACCACTAGTGTCAAAAGTTTAAAATACAAATTGGTCATTCATGGCAGCTGGCTAAGACATTAACCATTGAAAAGACGTGTAGTTTAGCTATAGAGTATTCTGTAGTCTTATCCAATATTATATAGGTCTACTTAAATTTATTTTATTTATGATCAAAAAGCTTTGGAAAATTATTTGCAAAAGCAGCTAAAACTTTTTAGATACGCAAATTATAATTTATAAAAAGAATTCTATTTAAATTGAAAACCAAAACCACTTGCAGAAATTTCGCAATAAAAATATAATGCAAAAAAAGTTTTATATTATTTAGTACAACTATACATGTTTTCAATAGTTTTTATCGTAGTTCCTTAAACCAATTGAAACTGCACCTTATGCTATTGTTGAACATTTATTTTATAATTGAAGTGCTCACAACAACAGCTCAGATATTAACTAAAAGATTACCAAAAAGTAAAATGAAAAATCAAATTGTATGGTTTTCTTTTTTTTTACAGGTATTTAATTCAAGTACATACTTCCACGATAAACATCACAATTTTACTCCCAATTATGGTAAATTGTGTTTAACTATGTGGTGGGTCCATCCGATTTTATTATCATGTAACTTTACGTTAAATTCCGATCGTATACAGTTTTATGTTTCAGAATTTTTCTGCTCAGAAGGTGAATTTTCAATAAATTTGATATCACGACGTTCGAACATATAATATAATATAGTTTAATAAATTTTCAAATAAAATTTCTAATCGTCATGGATCAGTAACTATTGTTTATAGGCTATCTGTGCAACATGCATTTCGTTATATACAGGTTTCTCATTTTATTGTTTTTTTTTACATTTTAATACGCATTCTGATTATTTCACAAAAATATCATAGCCTCCAAGGTAATACCAAATTTGATATGATTTCTGTCATAATTTGAATAGTTTTATATGAATTATTTTGTATTGTTTTTAAAGGTATTTTTATGAAATTGTTTGGAAATTGTTTGCTTGGTTTATAAATGTATAGAATGGGTTCAACATAAATTAATATATAGATCAAAGACCTTTGTGATATCTGTTTTCTAATACCCATGCGAATTTATAATAATTAAATTTCAATAAACAGGGATTTTAGAACTGAACTATTCTACTATACAAATTTTTCGGTGACCGGCCGATTCCACTCGGAAAATTCCACTTGGGTACAATTCCACTCAGATACAATTCCACTCGGGCACAATTCCACTCGGACATAATGTTTTTCATAATCCAGGTCTCAATAAATTTTTTTAGAGTAATTACTTCGGTTTACTTCGTCCTGATGGAGTACGCAGAAAACCATCGTATGGTCGGGAGCTATAGCTATAGCTATAGCTATTATCAGGAAGCATTAAACAGTAGACATAAAATCAGAAGGTTTCATGTATATATATATATATTAAAATAATAACATAACAATTCGACTAGGGAGTAATTCAGCTCAATGTATTTAACTCGTGCACGATTAATCCAGTTCTCGCAACACTCCTTATAGGCATTTCCCGGTATGATCTCCAGCAGCTTCGCCGAAATTTGTTTTATTGCTTGACTGGACTCAAAACGTCTTCCACAGAGTGGTAATTTTAATCAGTGGAACAGGAAAATATACAGGGAGCCATATCTGCCGAAACGGTGCTTAATCGGTAATATTTGTTGAGTTTTAGGCTTATTATCTCAAGGTTGTTAGCTAGTTTGCATGCCAAATTCATAAACCCACGCCTCGTCACCGGTTATAATACGTTTCATGAATGTAGGGTCCAAATCGGCTTACTGAAGCAGGTCTCTAATAACTTCTTTTTCAGGAAAATTTAAGAAAAATCGCAGAACACACTTGAACTCAACTAACAGAACCAACAATTGCAGAGAAACTGGTTGGCAGATCATGCCAAATTTTAGCGTGACAACTTATCTGCAAAATACATTTTTTCATACTTTTCGCGCAAGCTTTTTAAATGAACAAATCCCGACACCCTTTTTGAGAGAATGTAAATTATAGTTCTAGGAAATTGAAAAAATATAAAATTCTCGAAGTTCTTGAGAATGGAATTGTGTAAATCGATTCAGATTAAATCGTTTCGAAAAATCATTGCTAACATATATCTAATCTTTCTGGATACGATTTGGTTGAAATCAAGTTATACGATTGGATTCACATATCGTTCCGAAACGTACACAATTTTCATTCCTACTATACATTATTAGTTTAAAAGTTGATAGTTCAGATTTCGTGGTGTAAATTCAAAACCAATTGAATTCGATACTAAAATTAATAACATACCTATATTTATAAAAATATTATACTATAGCAGATCGTAAAAAAAATAAATAGCGGGTTCAGTTACTTTAATTTTCAATGATCAAATAAGGTTTTACTGCATTGCGGTGAACCACATTTGTCGCTCTAACTGTTCATAGCAATTTTTTTCTTCAAAAGTAATTTGTGACAATTTTTCAGACAGTTAAAGAGAACAGGGGAAATAAGCAAGTTCGAGTTCAAGATGGGCTGTAACCCTGGAGGCAATCTCGACGGACGCGAACGACGCAATGAACGCGACGGACGCGTGAAATGTCAAATAAAAGTTAATTTCATATGAAATGTATGGGAGGTGGCAATCTCGACGTAGACGTGAAGGACGCGACGGTTCTGACGTTGTAAAGTTGATTCGTGTTCAACTTTTACGTGACGGACGCGTTCAAATGTCATTTTAAAATTTTTGTGTGGGAATTATTTTGTTAAAATTCCATTTAAAAACGGTGTTTTAGTTTTTTTTATTAATTTACACTACTTAAAAAACTATTTTAATTTATAACACAAAGATTATATCAAATAATAATAAAAATTACAAATTTCATCGACGGCGTCAACGGCGTCGAGTTTGCCTACACAAAAATATTTATACCGTCACTAACGTTTTTGACAATTCACGCGTTCATTGCGTCGTTCGCGTCCGTCGAGATTGCCTCCAGGGTAAAGCTGCGAAAACTGCTCGCAATATCAACCGTGTATTCTACCAAGAGACGGCAAACGACTGTACAGCTGAAGTTTCGAACTGGAGATGTAGATCTCGAATATGAAGACCAATTGAAAGCGTTAGTTGAAAAAAATGTTTGCGTTATTTATTCCAAAAACAGGTTTCTCTTAAACGTACAAAATTAAATTATTCGCTTTAGATCCTATTTATTGAAATATAACGAGCAAATTATATCTCTACTATACTATATGTACTATATTATCATACTATCATACTAATATTATAAAGAGGAAATGTTTGGATGTTTGACACGACTAAACTCAAAAACTACTGGACCGATTTCAATAATTCTTTCACCATTAGAATGCTACATTATCCCTGAGTAACGTAGGCTATATTTATTGCTACAAAAAATTAGGGATCTCTACTAAAACTTAAATAATGTAATTTCGCATACATCTGTATCCAATAATCCTCACATTCATGTCTGTCGCGTCTAATATTCTCAGTAGTCTAGCTTCATGCACAAAGACCCTAATTGAGATTTTATGACTATTGCTTTCAATCACCCGATATTCCGTGTCATTAGCGACGGCTGGGGTTCCATTGATCCATTGTAGGGCCTCTATAGTCTTGTGGGAAAATATTTCCCAACTTGAAATTAATTAAAAGAATTTTACTAAGTTAACCTCTCTAGCCGAGAATCTATATTTTTCTAAAACATTTTTACAATTCTTTTATTTTTTACATTTTTCAAAGGTTACTATTTTAATTTAATCAAAAATATGAAATTTACAATTAAGTAGTTTTAATTTCAAATGCCTACTTACTAACCAAATTCCAACCAAAAATAACATAAGGTGTAGCACTCTACAGTACTCCCCTTTTAGTTGATACTAGGTAGGGTAAATAGTTCAACGTAATATTCATTATGTTATTTTTAATTAAAATTTATATTAAAAAACTTATTCTTAAAAAGTACTTTTCAATTAGGGTTTAATATACACTGGTCTTGAAATCTGACTTGTTTTCTTGATCTGGTATTTGGATAAGCTGATGGCTGTGAAACGCTGTTGGCTTTTTGTAGCGAAGAATTCTTAACTTCGGTTGGTGAAGTGGTGAAATGAGCTGCTTTTAATCGATCGATAGTTACTGTGACTTCCTTGTTATTAACTAAAAGTTTAAAGAATTTTTCGCCTCGGTGAACAATTTGAAATGGACCATCAAACGGCGGTGTAAGTGAACTACGTACAGTGTCATTACGCAGAAGTACATGAGAACACGTTTCTAACTCTTTCTGCACAAAAACTTTTTCTTTACTATTATTTGAAGTAGCTGTTGGACGAATAGATGTCATATGATCTCTTAGCGTCTTGACGAAGTCAGATTGAACAATCTCCATTTTGTCTTCTGTAAAAAATTGACCTGGTAGCATAATTGTAGTTCCATAGACCATTTCAGCTGGTGAACAATTAAGATCTTCCTTAAACGATGTTCGTAAACCTAAAAGTATAGTTGGTAAAATGTCATACCAATCCTTAGTCTGATATGCCATAATTGCTGCCTTTAATACTCTATGCCAGCGTTCTATTAACCCATTTGACTGAGGGTGGTATGCAGTAGTGTGAATGTGTTTAGTTCCAAGGGTCTTCGACAATTCTTTAAATAGTGTAGATTCGAACTGTCTTCCTTGATCTGTTGTTATGCGTAAGGGTACGCCAAAACGGGCTATCCAGCCAGACATGAGTGTTGATGCTACTGTTTCTGCCGTTATATCGACCATTGGAAATGCTTCGGGCCATCTTGTGTAACGGTCAATACAGGTAAGTAGATAACGATAACCCTTAGACACAGGTAATGGACCAACTATATCCACATTAATGTGTTCAAAACGCTTATTAGGAAGCAAGAAAGTAGAAAGTGCCGTTTTGTTATGTTTGTGAATTTTTACTTTTTGACAGGAAATACATCGGCGAACAGTCTCAATACAGTCTTTGTTGATACCTGGCCAAACAAAGCGCTGTGTAATTAATTTAGTTGAGGCTCTACTACCTGGATGCGAAAGCTCGTGAAATTTTAATATTATGTCTTCACGAAATCTTTTTGGTATATAAGGTCGAATAATGTCATTTGTAATGTCACAATAAACCTCTGAAGATGAATCAAACATTTTAAATAATTTTAAATTTAAAGAGTGTTTACCGCTTTTAAGTAAGTCACTTAGCTCCGGATCACTTTGTTGTTCAATAGATATTCCAGGATAATCAATGATGATGTTTTTACCCACAGTACTAATCCTAGACAAAAAATCTGCAACTACGTTGTCTTCTCCCGCTACATAGCGGATGTCATGAGTAAATTGACTCACAAAATCTAAATGTCTTAATTGCCTAGGTGATGCTTTGTCAGATTTTTGATAAAAAGCGAATGTAAGTGGCTTGTGATCAGTATTGACATAGAAATCTCTGCCTTCCAGCATATGACGAAAGTGTTTAATTCCTAGGTAAATAGCCAATAATTCACGATCATAAGTACTGTATTTATTTTCAGCAGAAGATAATTTCTTGGAAAAGAAACCGAGTGGCTGCTGAACGTTGTCAACGTATTGATGTAAAACAGCACCAACAGCTATATTTGAAGCATCAACTGTTAGGGATAATTGTGCATTCGTTGCAGGGTGAGCCAGAAGCGTCGCATTAGCTAAATCAGCTTTGCATTTTTCGTAAGCTACAACTGCTGCTTCATTCCATGCGATCCTCGTATTGTCATTCTTCTTGTTGCCAGGAATTAAATCTTGTAGGATCATTTGGTTATCGACTGCATGAGGAATAAAGCGACGATAAAAGTTAATCATTGCTAGAAAACGCTTTAATTCCTTAGCTACTGAAGGCTGAGAAACATTGTGAATGGCTTTAACTTTAGTTTCAAGTGGAGAGATGCCGCTCGATGTAATATGGTGTCCTAGAAAATCTAGCTCTGGTTTACCGAATTTACACTTCGAAACGTTGATTGTTAAGGCATGATCTCGAAGACGTTGAAATACTGTTCGCAACTGATGCAAATGTTCTTCAATATCTCTTGAAGCAATAATTATGTCATCTATATAAACAAAAACAAAATCTAAGTCAGCTAAAACCTCATTGATGAAGCGTTGAAATGTTTGGGCCGCGTATCGAAGCCCAAATGTCATAAACTTGAATTCATACAAGCCAAATGGTGTAATTATAGCCGTCTTCGGAATATCATCTGGGTTAACTGGTATTTGATGAAAAGCCTTATTTAAGTCTAATTTTGAAAATATACTTTTTCCATGTAGACAATGGGCGAAATCTTGTATAAATGGGATAGGGTATCTATCCGGCACTGTAATAGCATTCAGTCTCCTATAATCACCACATGGACGAAATGAGCCATCAGGTTTTGTAACTAAATGTAATGGACTGGCCCAACAGGAACTAGAAGCTTGACAAATACCCTTCTTAAGTAAATGCCGGAATTCCTCTTGGGCTGCTTTTAGCTTATCTGGCGGTAATCTTCGTGGTCTAGCAAAAACAGGTGGGCCTTTCGTTTCAATAAAATGTGAAATTTTAGACGATTTAGCTGATAGTGTATCAGGATTCAATGTTGTAATTTCTGGAAATTCAGCCAGTAATACTTCGAATTTATTTCGAGAATTATACATCTTTAACGCATCGACGGTAGCAACGGATATTACTTTACATTGTAATGCAAGCTGCGTCTTAGCGTCAATTAGCTTATTACGTTTAATGTCGACTAATAAATCATAATTCCGGAGAAAATCTGCACCCAGAATTGGTATATTAACGTCAGCTACTATGAAAGTCCATTGAAAATTTCGTCGTAATCCCAGATCAACATTGATTGTCTGCTGTCCGTAGGTTTTTATGCGAGTACCATTGGCCGCATACAAATCTATTGGAAAAGAAAATTGTGATGCAATTTGCTGTGTTTTTTGTTTTGCAGATGGTGGAATGGCGGAAATGTCAGCGCCAGTATCGACTAAGAATCGTCTTCCAAATTTTTTCTCGGTAATATAAAGTCGATTCACCATCTGCAAGTTATTTAGTTTTTTGATTCTTGTAAAAATGAACAAGGCTGGTTAAACTTAGTGGCATTCTGTCCAAACTTATAGTGATACCAGCATAATGGACGGTTGGTTGCTTCATTAGTTGCATTGTTTGTTGGATTACTAAATTGAGTTGTAGTTCGGCGTCGTGAATTGCTTCTCGCACGAATTTGAGATGACAGTTCCCGAACTAAGGTTGTTAATGATTCAACATCCTTCTTTAGATCAGCTATTGAAGGATCTTGTACAGTTGAAACAGCATTAGTTGATTGTGCTGGAATGGGTTGATTGCTGATGCTAGAAATGTCTGCAACTTCGACAATCCTGTCAGCTAATGTTGCTAAAGCCTTTAAGTCGAGATCACTAACTGACAAAATTGTTCTTGCTTGGAGTGGCAAACACTTTAACCAAATCGCCTTCAATAGCTCCATTCCTACCTTATTGCCACCTAACTTTCTCATTTCATTCAGTAATTGTGTGGGTGTACGGTCGCCCAACTCTATTTCAGAAAGCAGTCTTTTAAGCTTCCTTTGTTCTGATTCCTCAAATCTTTCTATTATCTGTCTTTTTAGATTCTGATACTTATTTTCAACAGGAGGGGTTAAAATTGCTTCACTAACCTGAGTGAGTATCCTACTCTCAATGGCTGCCACCACTGTATTAAATTTTGAAACATCTGTTGTAATTCCTGAATTTGAAAATTGACTCTCCACCTGTGCAAACCAGATCTCAGGAGATTCCTCCCAAAATGGTGGTACTTTCATAGCAATGCGAGTAATCTCAACAGTTTCCTTACTTGGTTCGGTTGACATATTTTTAATTTCTTTACTAAATTAGCACAAAAAGTTCAATGTTTCTGTTTCTATAAATTTTCACACTTTGGTTCACAAAAAATTTTCTTTCCAATATTATATTATAAATATAAATATTATATTTCAGTTTTGTTCACACAAATTTAAATACACACGCGAAACCGTACTAATGTCATTAAATGTAACACATATAGAGAGTTGAAAATTTCTGTTTAGGGAACAAAATATTGCGTAATTCTTTAAAAACTAATTCTTGTAATTTTCAAATTAGCTAGCAATACAAGAATCAAATATATATTTCTCCAAAAAAAAATGGCGTCAAAGTCTCTTTTTTCAGTGTGAAAATCGATTTATTCCGATATAAATTCACTTTTCACTAGATTAATTTTGCCGTAAAAAAGAACAAAAAAGATCGAGAAAAATTAAGACTTTTACACGAAAGAGCTTTTTTTAAAATTAACGGATTCTTATCGGGGTCACCAATGTGGGAAAATATTTCCCAACTTGAAATTAATTAAAAGAATTTTACTAAGTTAACCTCTCTAGCCGAGAATCTATATTTTTCTAAAACATTTTTACAATTCTTTTATTTTTTACATTTTTCAAAGGTTACTATTTTAATTTAATCAAAAATATGAAATTTACAATTAAGTAGTTTTAATTTCAAATGCCTACTTACTAACCAAATTCCAACCAAAAATAACATAAGGTGTAGCACTCTACAGTCTCCAGACTGGCGCCAGGCGCTCGGACCCTCAGCGGACTCGCCGGTGGGACCCCAGACTTCCCCCTCTGTCTATCTCCGTAAATTTCCACAACCCTCTCTCCGACCTAAGATTTTCCATTCTTCGAAACCCAATAAAATCGATCTGTTCCCTCCACGTCAATTTCTCCACCAATAACATATCGTGTTCTCCTTGCTTGACCATCCTATGGCCTCAGTATAATAAACAGACAGTAATTTGACTAAGAAATGAAGAAAAATTAGACGCGATCTTCCCAATACTTCCTCTGAGAATGATAGAAAGAAAAAATTCCGCACAAAATAAGGAAAGAAAATTAAAATTTTTCATTAGAAAGAAAGAAGTAACCTATAAATCAAATATATTAAATTTTACCACGTGCTCCCTATAAGATAATTGTAGCAAGGGAGCCAATAATAGTCTTATAATAGTCTTATGCGTTTTGGACAAAAGAATGAATGAAACAAAGAAAGCAATCGAAATTTTTTTACATTTGACAAGTCCCAAATTTTGTAAACAAAAATCATATGTTTTTAAGCGCCAATTTGAAAGCCCCAAATTTTTTTCAAGTGTTGGTGCCTGTATGAATAAGCACACGTGCATGGAAAATAAAGATAATTGGTGGCAAAAACGGGCGTAAAATTCTAAAAATAAACGCAAAATTGGCGAGGTCACTCGTCATTTTTAACATTTTGTTCGCCAGTTTTCTTACCGTTTATTACCCCCACGATGGTAGACACCTTGACGTGGTGTGGGGGCTTTTGTTGCGAGGATCATCCAGGCAGGCCCATCCTGCAGGGTGCTCCGAGCAGCGTACCAAGAACTACCCCCCTAAGCCAAAGGTGTTATGCGACCCATGCCCAGTGGACTGGTTGGTAGTCGGGGGGGTATACCGACTACCGTGAACGGAGCCTCTCTGATACCTGGCGACCTCAGAGAGTATTTAGCCTTACCATGGTATGCAGGGCTCTGGCATGGTGGACCTATTTTCCCGTGCTTTTCGTGGGACCAAACATGAAAAAGAACAAAAACAAAAATATTAAAAACATGCGGGATGTTACCGCTACCCAGGCTACGAATCTAATCAAGACCATCCTCCGTGATGATGATTCAAAGCCTGGAAATAGTAGAAAGGAGGCAGTGGCTAAGAGTACTCCAAAGAGTACTCCTACGGTTACGAGCACTCCTAAACCCAGCACCTCTAAACCTGGAGAATCAAAACCTCCGGTGCAAGAGGGAACAAAGAATGCGGGAAAATCAAGATCCCGCAATTTACCAATACTCCCACCGCCTGGCCAACCAGGTGGTCGGACGACCCACGGAGGAGGGGCCCTAGTGGGGCGGGAGTTAGGTGGTATATCCGCTTCCTCGCTCAGGGACTTTCACCTGAAGAAGCAAGGAAGAAGGCGGAGGAGAGAAAGGTTATAAATCAACCAGTCGTTATCCAAAAGAGAGGAAGAGGAGAATCCTCCTCAACCACGATTTCGGATAGCAGGTTCGCCAAAAGAGCGAAACAGAATACGCCACCGGCTAAAGCCCCTGAAGGGCAGGGTAGCAGTGGAGCTAGGGCAATTCCAAGCTCCAGCTATGCCGGTGTAACGAAAGCCGTGAGAGTAGAAGTCCTTCCGGCCAATTACCCTCATGACGGTCTCAGCACCAAGGACCTTACGGCACTTGAAGAGGCCATCATTGAGGAGGTCTCACAGGGGTGGCATACCAAACTCCGGTTTGAAGGAATACACTTCAAACCTGGTATGCTTCTCATAGACTGTGAGAACAGTGAGACAGTTGCAAAGTTGAGGTCCACGGACTCAAGAAGAAGTGCCAAGGAGATGATCCTCCTATCCGTAGGGGAGTAGAAGATGCAACGTCAGCTGAGGAGGGTGTCACTCCACAGACCGATGATGTGGTACGGCCGGAAATGGAGCTGGAGGAGGAAGACTTTGAGCTAACTCCTCTACACCTCCTTTCATTGGCAGAGCCGATAACGCCAGAAAACGAGGATGCGTTGCTGGAGGGTCCTATTCCACCCTGCAATGCGGAGAACTCAAAATAAGGGGCAAAGAGGGAAGAACTAGGGTGGCCCAAGTGAATATCTATCATGGTACGGCTGCATCTGCAGTCATAGCACGGACATTCACGAGACAACAACTTGGGCTAGTGCTTATCCAAGAACCCTGGATCTATAGGGGACAGATCAAAGGACTGTCAAGCAGTAACGCGGAAGTTATTTATGATGTAAAGCAGGAGAAACCAAGAGCCTGCATTCTTATAAAGAAAAATATTAATTATTGTTTACATACAGAATATATGACCAGAGACCTGGTCCCAATTAAGATCTCGGTGGACCTAGGCAATAACAAACAGCGAGACTTCATCGTTGCATCTGCCTACTTCGAGGGGGAAGGAAATCATCCGCCACCAGAATAGGTTCAGAGACTGGTAAGATACTGCCGAAATAAGCAAACACCCATAGTCATAGGATGCGATGCGAATGCCCACAACCGTGCATGGGGAAGCATAGATACCAACAAAAGAGGTGAGTGTCTATTAGAATTCCTAATAAAAGAAAACTTAGAATTATTTAATGTGGGGAGTACACCCACCTTTATCAATAACATCCGAGAAGAAGTCCTGGACATTACCTTGGGAAGTCCAGAGGTTAAAAAGTTTGTGAAAAAATGGAGAGTCTCTAGCGAACCCTCATCAGATCACAGGATAATCATGTTTGATCTGGAGGGGCTGAGTGAAAAGAAAATCTCTGTAAGAACCCCAAGGAAAACCGATTGGGTGCAATATAACCTTTATTTAAAGTGCAATTTAGAACAAGGGAGAGTGAACAAGGTGGCGAAAAATCATCTCGAACTCGAACTTGCAGTAGAAGAACTATATGGAGCGCTTATAAACACCTTTGAAGAGAGCTGCCCTCTAAAAGAGGAACAAACAAGCGTTGATGCTCTATGGTGGAATAGGCATCTATCAGAATTAAGAAGCAGTGTAAGGAAGCTATTCAATACGGCTAAAAGAAGTGGCCAGTGGGTGATTTATAAAAGGGCACTCACCGATTATAACCTTAAAATTAGAGAAGCAAAACGGAATAGCTTTAGAGCATTCTGTGAAAGCATCTAGACCACTCCGGCCGCGGCGAGAATATGCAGTGTACGCTGGTAAAAGCAGACGGCAGTTACACGCAAAGTGAAGAGCAGAGGATACTTCTCCTTCTAGAAACTCACTTTCCGAACTGTCATCTCATCACAGAAGATAACAACAGTGAGAACATCACAAGACCAACCCCGACTGATTGGAAGCAGGCCACAGCCATCTGCTCTGAGCAGAGAATTAGCTGGGCAATTGACAGCTTCCAACCATACAAATCAGCTGGGGTTGACCAGATAGTCCCAGCCTTACTGCAAAAAGGGAAGAAGGTAATATTACCGGGTACATACCGAAGCTATGGAGAAGGGCCAAGGTGGTATTTATCCCTAAGGCAGGCAAAACCGACCATCCCCAACCTAAAGCCTTAAGACCTATTAGCCTAACATCATTCCTGTTAAAAACAATGGAGAAGCTAGTAGAGAATAACATAAGAAACACGGTCTTAAAGAGAAAACCTCTACACCGGGATCAACATGCGTATAGAGTGGGCAGATCAACAGAAACCGCTCTATACGAACTAAAAAGCAGCATTGAAGAAGCACTGGACTATAAAGAAATAGCTCTATGTGCCTTCTTAGACATTGCAGGTGCATTTGATAACACCTCACATGAGGCAGTCAGGGAAGCACTAGTATGGAGAGAGGTAGATCGCACAACCTCAAAATGGATGTGCGAGATGTTGAGAACTAGGAGTGCGGAGACCTTGATGAGACATAACACCATAACGGTCAAAACAACAAGGGGATGCCCGCAGGGAGGAGTACTGTCACCTCTTATGTGGAGCCTAGTTGTAGACGAACTCCTAGAAAAACTAAATAAGAATGGCATAAAATGTCAAGGCTATGCGGACGATATTGTCCTCATAGTAAGGGGTAAATTTGAGGAGACCCTCTGTGACATACTACAAAGGGGCCTAAGAATCACCCATGAGTGGTGCTTGTCTGTGGGACTGAGACTCAACCCAAGTAAGACCACAGTGGTACCATTCACCAATAGGAGAGAGCTAAAACACATGCACCCTATTCGGCTAAATGGGGCTATAATAGATACAAAGCGGGAGGTAAAATACCTGGGACTTACAATTGATAGTAAGCTCCTGTGGAATAAACACACAGAAAACGTGGTAAACAAAGCTCTGAGGGCTATAATGGTATGCAGGAACATATCAGGACAGAACTTGGGATGCAAACCAGACACACTGAGATGGATGTATATCATGATGATAAGACCTATCATCACATACGGAGCAATTGCTTGGGCTGGTAGAACACAGCTAACCACTGTAAAAAAGAAGTTGGCGAAAGTGCAAAGATTGGCATGCGCATGCATCACAGGTGCCATGAGAACCTGCCCTACCGCAGCGTTGGAGGTGCTTTTGGAACTCACTCCATTACACCTAAAGATACAAAAAATTGCCAAGGCGACATTAATCAGACTTGGCAAAGAAAAATCGGAGATAGGAGCAAATATAAGAACTAAACATTATAGCTCTCTATCGAAAGAAAACCCATGGCTGACAGCCCCAATGGATGACACCTGCAGAGAACTCAACTTCAGAAGGAATTTCACTTCAGAGTTGAGTAGCAAAGATGAATGGAGAGGGGAAACAACCCACTACCAGATAAAAAGTCATGCCATCAAGTGGTATACGCTATCAAAAGATGTACGGAATTCAACCTCGATAGAAACTATCGCAATCAAAATATAGCGATAATGGTTGATAGTCAAGCGGCCATCAGAGCATTAAGCTCATGTTCAATAAGATCCAGGATGATAGAAGAATGCGTGACCAAACTAAATAAGTTAGACACAGCAAACAAAGTTACCCTATACTGGATACCGGGTCATATGGGTATCGAGGGTAATGAAGAAGCCGACAAAGTGACCAACCAAGGGGCGGGAACACCCTTCATAGGGCAAGAACCTTTCTGTGGAATCGGACCACACATAATCCGAGAAATTTTATCAAAAGAAGAGGTGGCAGAAAGAACCAAACAATGGGAACAACAACCAGGGCAAAGACAGGCCAAAGATCTCCTAGGGGAATACAACCCAAAGAGATTTAAATCCTTAATCAGCACAAATAGAAAGAATATGAGAGTTCTGACAGGAATACTAACAGGTCACTGCAGACTTAAAGCACACCTAAAAAAGCTAGGACTTGCACTAGACAGCAGCTGCAGATTCTGCGAGGGTGAGGAAGAAACTCCAATGCACATCCTCTCTGAATGCGAAGCACTATTCCGCAGAAGAAGGAAATACTTGGGGCATACTACCTCCCCCCAAATGAGATACAATCTCTTGATCCACTCCGGATTATAAAATTCCTAAGAGAAATAGGTCTGGAGGAGGTGCTTTAGAATGGGAGTAACCAAACGACTGCACCAAAGACAAGGGGGTACAATAGATCCTAAGGTCGCAGTACAAGAACACCCTTTAACTAATCTAATCTAATCTACTGTTTATTATACTGTGCTATGGCCTCTCCTCGAGCGAGTTTTCTCCGTTAGTAAATTTTACCCTCGAAGGTCAGTCGTCAGACAAACTCCGTAGAGTCAAATTGTAAATCGTCCATATTCACAACCAAGTGTATCGTGTTTTGTTTAATAAATTATTCAAAGTGTTGATCGTATCAATTGTCAATATCTATCATCACTAACTATAATCACGTCACCGTCGTGTACTATCTCTCTTCATAAACTTATAAATTATTTTATTCAACCTTTTTTGTTCCTGGAACCAAATCAACCTAATCTATCTATTATAATAAAAAAGTATTTCCCGCACATCATTTATAAATTGTCGGTAATGTAGGCCCCCACCAGTTGGATAATGTAGTTTTATTACTGCTGTCAAGCAGTGGTTCTCAAATATTTTACTCTTTATTTTTGGAAATAACAAAACTCAAATATTTAAAAAAAATTTAAATATGAAAACATTTATTTTTTTTTTCATTATTTTTAATATTTTTGCCGCAGAGTTTAAAAATTGATGTTGTAAAGAAATTATAGGTCTACTATAATAAATAAATTGTATTATAATAAAAAAGTTTTTTCCGCAGATCATTTTTATATATATTTTGTAGTAAGGAAAAACTTAATAAAATATAATTTATAACTGAAAAACTTTTCGGCATTGACGGGGTCGAACTCACCAACAGCGTTCTACTGAGTAACGCGCCTTCTCGCTGCGCTAACGAAACCGGTTATCCAAGGAATTCAGATTTGTTAATATCAAATCAGAACTGAATAAATAATTACAACTGAAAAAAAAATTGTTCGCCAATTTTTCCATACTTTATATAGATATTTAAAGAAAAAGAAAAAGAAAAATAGAATCTTATTCTACCGCTAAAGAAATTAAAAAAAAAAACAAATAATAAAAGAATAGTGTCCTTGATACTTTTTTTTATTTTCTTGAATCAATGGGAGAAAATACAGAATGTGTATCAGTTCCTATTTAAAGTTCATTCTCCTCTACCGACTACATCCTCGCGAGGGTGGGGCGGCGGTTGACGACCGAAGCGAGTAGGGGCGAAGCCCCCTAATTTGAAAAAAAACTTCCAAACAATATGCCTGGAGAAAAAAGCTCGCAACTATCTAAACATAGTTCCCAAGCGAGATTATCAAAAATACGACGTATTGGAGAATCTTCTTCTGAAAATTAAGATCATCTCGTAAATCAAAAAAAGTACGCGTCGTAATCGCGGGCCAGAGAATCTAGCGCCGAACGTTCGCAGCGCCTTGCTGAAAATAGAGCTAGAAACTCCCGATCGCGTGCACGGAAATCCAGCGCCGAACGCTCGCAGCGGCGTATGGCGCAGAGAGAAAGACAACAGTCGTTAAGAACTAGGACGGGCAATAGATATTTAGCTCATAGTAATAGATCGGCATTTAGTTACGATCCCCAAATTGATTATGCTCATCAGAACAGCATCCAAATCGGAGCAATGAGTAATATTTGTCCTAAATGTTTTGCTACAAAATGGACTGATGAAGCGAACGGTGTGTGTTGCGCGTCTGGAAAAGTTATTCTCCCTAATATTGAACAGCCACCAGAACCAATAAAAAGCCTTTTGACAAATAATCACGCATTATCCGCGCATTTTTTGAATAACGTACGTAGATACAATAGCCTTTTTCAGATGACTTCGTTTGGGGCGAAAGAAATTAGAGAGGGAAATTTTATGCCCACATTTAAGGTAGAAGGACAAGTTTATCATCTAATAGGTAGCTTTCTACCACCATCAGGACAAAGCCCTCAATTTATGCAGATATATATAGATATATATATAACGTCCCTTCCACAAATGAAGTGGCAGTTCTCTTAGTCGATGAAGAAAAAGGACCCAGGGATATAGTACTGCACGGTAGAGATGGACAGCTAAAACGAGTGTCGGAATTGCACCGCGCATATGATCCGTTACAATATCCGCTAATGTTTGCATCAGGAGACGACCGATATTATTTAACTATTCCTCAGCAGGATTCCTTAAGAAATAAAACTGTGTCATGCATGCAGTATTATGCATACCGTTTAATAATTAGGACCAACTGTTTTAATGCACTGCTTATTACAAAGATTTGTTTAATCAGTATTGTGTGGATATAATGGCGAAGATGATTTCAGAAAGGTTAAATTTTATTTCCCGAAATCAACAGAAGCTTAGAGCGGATGACTATATTCATTTGAGGGATGCTTTGAACCAAGACGCAAGCGTAAATTCCGCCAATATCGGACAGAAAGTCATCTTGCCGTCATCATTTACTGGGTCTCCGAAGTATCTCCACGAAAAGACGCAAGATGCTATGACATATGTGCGCAATTATGCAAGGCCAGATCTTTTTGTAACTTTCACCTGTAATCCGGAATGGGACGAAATAAAGCACGAACTTTTCCAAGTCAGCGGTCTTTCGACCAGCATGACATCATCGCTCGAGTGTTTCACTTAAAAATGAAAAAAATGATAAAAATATTCACAAAAGATGAGATTTTTGGGCGGGTTAAATGTTATATGCTTACTGTTGAGTGGCAAAAAAGAGGATTGCCGCATTGTCATATGTTATTTTGGCTGGACTTGAAAATACAGCCCGATGAAATTGCCGAACTGCCTAATAAAGACGAAGACACAGTATTGTTTGAAATAGTCACAAAAAATATAATACATGGGCCATGTGGGGAAGAAAATTTGACTTCACCTTGCATGAAAAATGGCATCTTTTCAAAAAAATATCCACGACGTTTCGTAACTAAAACCCAGACCGGTGAGGATGGATATCCCGTTTATCGACGACGCGACATCAACAACGGAGGGCAGGTCGCTACCTTAAATGTTCGTGCGCGAACGATTAACATAGACAACAGATGGATCGCTCCATATTCCCCAATATTGTGTCGATCTTTCAACGCTCACATAAACGTTGAATATTGTCATTTCGTACAAGCCATAATATACATATGTAAATACATCAACAAAGGATCGGATCAAGCAACGTTCAGTCTCAGAAATGCTCACGACGAAGTTGAAAATTTTTTGAACGGCCGGTACATTAGTACATCTGAAGCAGTGTGGAGGTTATTAGAGTTTCCTATACATGACAGACACCCTACTGTAGTACACTTAGCGGTACACTTAGAGAATGGACAACGAGTATATTTTTCAGCGGAAAATATGCAACATATAGTGCAAAATCCACCAAAAACGACACTCATGGCGTTTTTCGGCCTGTGCAACAGTGATGAATTTGCTAAAACACTACTCTACCACGAAGTCCCTCATTATTATACATGGGCTAACAATAAATTTTCTAGAAGGAAACGTGGCCAAGATGTAGTTGGACATCCCGGTATAAAGAAAGATGCGGCATTGGGAAGAGTGTACAGCATTCATCCTTCCCAGTCAGAGTGTTTTTATCTCAGGACACTACTTCATCATGTACGTGGCCCAACATCATTTCAGGACTTAAAAACCATTGACGGAATTGTTAAAAAAACTTCCCAAGCCGCTTGCCGAGATAGGGGTTTGCTGGAAAATGATAACCAATGGGAAATTACTTTGAGAGAAGCTTCGATTTCCCAATGTCCGTTAAAGCTGAGAAAGTTGTTTGTGGTGATATTATTATTTTGTTTCCCCTCGGAACCTCTCAAATTATGGGACACTTTTAAAAACGATTTGTGTCAAGACATCAGACATATAGCCCAACAACGAGGTCAGGATTATGATGTATATAACGAAGGCTTGATACAGATAGAAAACAAACTTTTAGAATTGAACGATAAAAATTTAAGAGACTTTGGATTACCTTCTCCGAATCGCTCACAAAATGCAGTTGATGCCATACCGTGCCGTACATATGATGTTAACGAGTTGTCAGTATTTGTCAACTCAAATGTACCTAAGTTAGTGGCAGATCAAAAAATAGCGTTCGATGCTATAGTTGAAAGTGTGGAAAATAAACGTGGTCGACTATTTTTTTTGGACGCGCCCGGTGGAACAGGTAAAACCTTTCTTGCCAATTTAGTATTGGCAAAAGTACGACAATCTGGAAGAAAAGCACTGGCAGTGGCGTCTTCCGGAATTGCTGCAACCCTATTAAATGATGTGAAAACTGCTCACTCTACCTTTAAATTACCATTGGCTGTGTCTTTAGAACAACAGTCTGTATGCTCAATCCGCAAAAATGGTCCACTGGGAAAGCTCTTACAGGACACGTCGCTGATTATTTGGGATGAGTGCACCATGAGCCATAGAGCACATGTAGAAGCAGTGGACCGCACATTAAAAGACGTTAGATACTCAGGCAATATGATGGGGGGCGTAACTTTTGTTTTGGCTGGAGACTTTCGCCAAACGCTACCGGTTATAACAAAAGGTACACGTGCCGACGTTATTAAAGCGTGCCTCAAATCATCACCTTTGTGGCAATCAGTTGAAACTCTCAATTTGCGCACGAATATGAGAGCACATTTAAGTAATAACCACGATGGCAATTTCAAACAAAAAATACTTAAACTTGGAGACGGAAAACTACCATCTCCAATTGCAAATAGCCCCCAAGTATTGTTGGATAATGAATTAGCTCAAAATGTTCACAGTCTAGAAATTCTTATAGACACAATCTATCCCGACATCGAAAATCTTACAGAAAGAAATTTCAATTGGTTCTGTTCGAGGGCGATAGTGTTACCGAGAAACGACTCAGTAAATGAGATAAACAAAATGATTATGGAAAAAGTACCCGGTGATTTTAAATGTTACAAATCTATTGACACCGTGTGGAACATCGAAGTTACAGTGCACTATCCACAAAAATTTTTAAATTTCCTCAATCCTGCCGGTTTGCAACCTCACGAACTGAAATTAAAAGTAGGTACTCCCATTATGCTGTTGAGAAATTTAAGCCCTCCCAGTATGTGTAATGGCACAAGACTTTTGATAAGGGAATTACGAAACAATGTGATTATAGCAACAATCATCACCAGCCCCGCGGCCGGACAGCTCGCTCACATTCCGCGGATCCCGATGATACCGACGGATTTGCCTATATCTTTTAAAAGGTTATAGTTTCCTGTAAAGATATCGTTTGCCCTTACATTAAATAAATCCCAGGGACAAACTTTCTCGATGGTTGGCATTGACCTAAGAAAAGAGTGCTTTTCTCATGGGCAATTATATGTTGCCCTTTCTCGAGTAGGATCTCCTGAAAATCAATATGTTTTGTTGCCACCTACAAATACCACTGCCAACATAGTGTACAGTGAAGCTTTAAGGTAAAAATTGGAAAATAATAAAGTAAAAACCTATAAAATTAAATGAAAATAAGAATCTACAAAAAATCTAAATAAAGAAATGTAAAAAATAACATAAGTAAAAAAAAGTAAACCGCTTAAAAATGAAATACATAAAACAACAAAAAAATATATAAATAATATGTAAAAATATAAAAAAAAAGTTAGGGAATAAAAATGTAAAACATTGTAAAAAATATAAACAAAAAAATGTTATGTTGCTATTTCGACTTCAATGAAAATTAGCTTAAAGATTGAAGTCTTTGTTTGGCGTTTATCTCAAAATGTTAAAAAAAAATGTAAAAAAGTGAATATCTACAAAATTAAATTACTAAGCCATAAATTAAAAATGTACAAAAATGTAAATAAAGTCCTGCAGAAAGATACGTTTACTCTACGTTTATCCCAAAATGTTTAAAAAATAAATGTCCACCCGTGCGAAGCCGGGACGGGCCGCTAGTACTATATATAGTATCTACTATACTTGTACAGTTTAAATATCGGAAAAAACCTCTTGCATTTACAAATAGTCAACTTAATGGATTTTGAGGTATTTTACTACTTTCGGCTTAGATTATAGAATATACGGATGCGCCCCTTGCAGGGGAAACTAAAGCTATTTTGAAATTCACTTGCTTTTCTATTGCTTATGTATGCGGCGTAGTAGCGGCGTTAAAAATATCATTTCGGAGGGCAATACTGTAAATGGGCTCATCTATTTTTTCTTCGTTTCGGTAGTATCGTTGGGCAATTTACGTTTTCTCTTTGTTTTTTCGTAGCATCGTTCGAAAATAACATTTTTTTTCGTTTTTCATAGCGTCGTTGAAAAAACATATTTCTTCATTTTTCGTAGCATCATTGGAGTCAGTGCTATCGATCTGCTTTAGTTAGTTTAGTACTGCTTGCGCTCGGCGAGTATTTGCAAATCAAACTGAGGAAGAACAGCAATCAGCGAACGACCGAAAGACAAAGAATGGCTCAAATACGTGCCGAGGAAGCAGGAGAGTGAATTGCAGCCAGAATTGAGGATGCATGGTTGCGAGCATGGCAATCGCGTTTTGCAGCTTTCGATCCACTTCGTTCTCAACAGAATGTACGCAACAGGCTGAGAGTGGGTGAAAGATGTCAACAAGAAACTGCAGATCAACGTGAAATAAGACCCCGTGCACAGCAATCACACGATTACAATCGCCCTGCATTCCGGTAGTACCGAGTTGATGATTATAGTTTTAATAGCCACTATGTGTGTCCTTATTGCAAGGCTTTGAAATTTAATGGAGAAACGAAAGGAATGTGTTGCGCCGCTGGAAAAATTAAACTGCCTCAACTTGCAGAACCGTCAGAGCCATTAAAAACTTTGCTTGCCGAATATACCGCCGAATCAAAGCACTTCCTATCTAACATCAAGAAATCCAACTCATGCTTCCAAATGACATCGTTAGGCGCAGAAATTGTAACAGGTCAATTTATGCCAACTTTCAAAGTGGAAGGACAAATTTATCATAGGGCTGGCTCCCTGCTTCCGTTCCCAGACATAAATTCTTACAAATGTATTTCATCGGTGATGGCAATGATTAATTGAATGCACACTGCGGAATTTCTGTCGGCCAAAAAAGGTCAAAACAGTAATGACATGATGCCATCTGAGTAACACAAGATTTTTATTCATGCTGAAAAAACGCATGCTGGAGAACTTGTACGAAGATTCAATGCCCCAACTATAGATCAAGCGGCAATTGTTATAGTCGGAGATCAATTCCAACGTAGAGATATTGTTCTTTATCGGAGAAAAAATCAATTGACAAAAGTTTCAGAAACTCATCGATGCTGCGATGCGCTGCAATATCCAATTATTATTTGGGAAGGTGCCGATGGGTATCACTTCAACGTCAGTGGTGAAGAAACAAATATGAAATGTAGCCAATCAACTATTATAGATCCAAATCAAATTCGCGCAGTATTTCCCAATATCCAAACCAATTACAAAGATCACGATAGGGTGAGTAAATAAGCTATTCTTGCGGCTAAGAACAAGGACGTCTACGAAGTTAACAATATTATTTAGTCTAACATTCAAAGCGAGCCAGTCACATAGAAGTCCGTCGACGTTGTTTTGGAAGCAGATGAAGCGGTTCAATATCCACCCGAATTTTTCAATTCTCTCGATTTGCCACCGCAGAGCTTTCAAAGGTGAAGATGTCCTGGCATTCCTATGACTCCAACAGAAATGTCATTTCAATATTAAAGATTGCAATTCCCAATTCGATTGGCGTTTGCAATCACCATCAACAAAGCTCAGGGCCAATCTTTAGAATTGTGCGGTTTAAATTTAGACACGGATTGCTTCTCACATGGACAATTATATGTTGCTTGTTCTAGATTCGGCAAACCAGACAATCTCTATATCTGTACAGAGAATAGAAAAACAGAAAATATTGTATACCCACAAACATTGTAAAATTAAACATATTTAGCCAGACTGAGCCACAGCAACCCGTGGCCGAGTACAGCTAGTAATGTAAATAAATATTTAGTAAAAAATATCAATTTGAAACGAACATCCATCATATTTAATGCAGCAAGCATAAATCGCTACATATGAACAATATATCTGGTGCATTTAACAAAATAAAATCGGAAATATTCACTTAAAAATACATATCGTTCTCTTTAGCTATCTATCATTTTTCCAGATTACATTATTTTAGTACAACAGAGATAAAAATAGATTTAACTTTAATAAACAATTCTAACACTTATATAAAAATAAGAATTACTATTCATACAGGTACTAATACTTAGAATATTACCAAAAATTCTCTTCTACTTATTATTCGTACATGCACCAATACTTGGAAAAGTGTTGGGAAAATACAATATTTATAAGGAAACGAGTGGTTTTTGTTTACAAATATGGAGTTGAAAAAAATTTCGATTGCTTCCCTGTTTCATTCTTTCTTTGGTCCAAAATTCATAAGACTATTATAAAACTATATATGCTCTCCCTTGCTCCAATTATCTTATAGGAAGCACGATGAAAAAAAGAGTATATTTGATTTATAGGTTACTCCATTCTTTCTAATCAAAAATTGTAATTTTCTTTCCTTATTTTCTGCGGAATTTTTTGTTTGTGTCATTTTGAAACAAAGTATTGGGAAGATCGCGTCTAGTTGTCTCTTTTCAAATTTATTCTGCTTTTAATTGAAAGAATTAATTTTTTTGGCGTTGAATACTCAAAGTTTTGGATTAATTCTGTTTACTGAAGTAATTGCTTGTTCAAACCATGCCCTAGTTGTACACAGCATGCAGTTTGAGTCATATTCGCCCTGTCTTCGCCGTATAGGATATGTGGCATTTGAGTAGCTAAATCTCTTTTAACGTCAGCTTTTAGGCTTTACCAAGCATGCTCAAAAGCATTAAACATTGAGCTGTATGGTCCGATCCTAGTACACTTTCTTTGAAAACTTTTTCGATTGAAGCATAACAAGGTGCATTATCAGTCACCAATATGATTTTTGACTGAAACATGTTTTAAGCGTTCCGAAGACAACCGCGTACAAACTCTTTAGCTTTTGCTCTCTTTCAAGGCACCTCTTCTGATTTCACGGTAAATTAACCCAATATTTCCAATTTGAAATTAGTTCTTTTGATTTTGAAATTGTTTACTCTCAATTTGAAGTTGAAATGGTATGCTTTAACATAGCTAGTAAAACTAGCTGAAAAACGATCTGGGTCTTATAAAATTTTCTTGGTCTATATCATCTGGTACTGCAAAAGTATGATAAAATTTCTTTTATATAATTCAGTTATGCAAAGGAATGCCCTATTTTTATATGTGATTTATGATGAAATATATTACCTATTAAGAGATAATAAAGTTTTTCCTTCTACTGAGAAAACATTGATGGCTTATTTAAATTTTTTCTCCTTATCTAAAAACTCTCTCGACATTGAATTGAAGGAATTGTTTTATGGAAATATTGGTCACTGATATAGATTATATAATAGGGTATTCTTGTACTGCGACATTTAGATCTATTGTACCCTCTTTTCTTTGGTGCAGTCGTTTGGTTGGACTCCCATTCTAAAGCACCGGTCACTGATATAACATTAGCTACTATCAAAAAGCATACAATATTGAGAGTTTCCCACTTGGATTCTGATTTAGGCACGTTTGCAAGGGCCATCTCGTTAATAGTATTTCATAAAAAGGCTGTGTTATATAAAAATGCATGTATTTACAGTATTTTCTACAAATACTATTAAAAAGGAGGCGCGCTTAAACGGAAAAATTACATATGCACTATATAAAGGGTTGTCAATAAATCCTTCTATCGTTTAATATTGCACTATATTTCACGAGTTAGAATATTTGATGATTCATGAAATCATCAAATATTCTATGAAACAAGAAAAAAAAATAACTAACACAAAAACACAGAACACAGAAAAATAACAGACAAACGATATTTTCGAGAAACGCCAAGAAAAAGCTTTCTCAATACATTTCAATGAAGAAATTGAGAAGCTTCTCGTCAAATAATTTCAACACGTTTCGATGAAACTTCTCGAGTTTAAAACAATGAGTATGAACAACATTCAAACTAGAAGTTTCTAGCAGATGCAGGATGAGACACTTTTACTATAAATACCGAAGAAAAGTGAGGCAATAAAATCAGTCTTAATCAAACAGTTGAAGCTGAACTTCGTCAGAGATTGTACAAAACAGAGATTGGAAACGTGATTAACTTGTGGAAGCGATTAGGTGAGCGACTTTGAATATAAAAGTGAAATTGTGATCAATTATAAAAATAGTGACTGTGTATTTTTAAATAAACTGTGATAAATTAATTCTTATAATTAATTATTGAAGGACAAATATTTTTAAGACTAATTGTAACGCAGAAATAATTACAAATAAACTTTATACACTAAATTCACATAAGTAGAAAGTTTTATCATTTCAATAACATCGAACCAAACGGGTAGCACGTCACAATATGTTTTAATAACTTGTAAACGTTGTTCCAATTTGAATGTGAAATTTTGATACTACGTTTAATGTCTACCATTGCTTTTGTATACCATGGTACCAGCTATACTTTGAACACCTAATGTATACCTCTAATATATAGGTATCTTGTTTTTAAAAAGGATATAAAAAGTCAAATATGAAGTCGACACTACTATTTTGATAATACTATAATCGAATCATATTTATTCCACTTCAATTAATTATAAGTATTATATTAAGAAAGTACACGTGAACATGCTTATGTTCACATATGTTCACAGCGAATTTTTCTACTTTTGTTTCCCCAGTATTAAAGTTAAAGTAATATCTCATTTTATCTTTAATATTTTATATCGTGTTGTATAGTCCGATTTCATTCATGTGCACCTATGTGATCCGTAAATTGTTTTAATATATTTCCATTTGAAATTCGTGTGTATGAAAATTTCTAATAGAAACTTAAATTATCGATTTTTGAATTCATTTAAAATATATTAATACAATTATCTTGAATTACTGAAAATGAAAATTGTTTAATATTAGTTTTGGTCAATGTTTTTGGTCAAAAAAACATGTTCACCTTAGGTTCTTTACGTCGAAACTACGGGTACCCATAAGTTCTTGGAGTGATATCAAAAATGATTCAATTGTACTTAATTTTGAGAGGAATTTTATGCAAGCATTATCATTTGAATAATTGCAGCAAATCATCTAATTAAGTGCATCTTAATAAATGCATAAATTTATTCAATTCTCAAGAATTTATTCATCTCGTTTTAATTTTAATTGGTTTAATATTATTAGACTATAACAAGATTTCATCTACCTTCAAAATGAAATATTTTAAAAGGCAGTCATTAAGGCTTGAATGAAACTATAATGAAAGGTATTCAATCGTACATAATCAAATTATTTTGTATTTAAGCCAATACTATGATTTCGTTATATTCAGTTAATTTTTGGCCTTATCCTCTTAATTCTAATTCTAACTTAATTCAATTAAATTTATTTTATGAAGAACTCTTTGGAGTTTAATTTTGAACTGAAACTTAACCTCTCAAAAATTTGAAAGATTCTCTAAACAATGTATTGAATATAGTGCTAGAAAGAGTTTTATATTTTCTTCTAAAAAAGATAATGAGGCGTGCAGAACCCACGAAATCTAGAACTTAGAAGAAGAATTCGAAAAAGGTAAATAGAGGACACTTTTTAAGATTTCAATGGATCATAAAATAAAAAGAAGTAACATTACTTATACACTAAACCCTCCTATAACACGGGTAAATTGTTCTGTGCTGTATCTAAATCGACTTAAGAGAAACATAGAGCTACGTATAATTTCGAAACCGTACTAAGCGAAACACAGAGGAAATAGAAATCAGAGGAATCAGTTCCATATTATATAGGGATCCGGTACGTTCTTTATTATAGTGGGAAATTGTTTTATAGCATATATACCCATGCATAAGAAACACAAGTTTATTACAAGCTCTTAATAATATTAAGACTTAAAAAAATGAAAATAAATCAAAAACAAAATTAACAAAAATTCATACAGAAAGTAAAACTAAACCATACAAATTCCAGCAATAACAAAAACATAACCGTCGGTCTGATTCGTTTACTTATAATAGGCAGATATGGTATCTTCATTATTAAGTCTAATTGCAGTACATGTAAACTTCCGTGTGTTTTTATTTGTAAATATGCCAAAAGTTCTTGGTAAGAAATTGAGCATTTTTGCAGCTCTTTTTTAAATATTCCACTACATGCTACGATCTTTATTTATACGAGATTAAGATTAAGTTTTAGGGTGTTTTTGTACTGCGACGTAAGATCTATTGCAGCAAGGTGTAGCTAGATTAACTTCCTATTCTAAAGCACCTCCTCCAGGCATATTTCTTCGAGGAATTTTAGTATCCGGAGTGGGTTAAGAGATTATATCCCATATGGGGAGAAGCAGCATGCCTCAAATATTCCCTTCTCCTGCTGAGTAGTGCCTCACAATCGGAGAGAATATATGCATTCGGGTCTCTTCGTTCTCCTCGCAGAATCTGCAGATACTAACAGGCCAATTGATAAGTCCCCGGCCTGACACATAGATGGCGGTACTAGAATTAAATCCATATGATTTAGCCCTAACCTTCAAAAGACGCGTGTATAAATTTGACAGCTGTCGGATCATTAGTTTGTGAATTATAGCATTTTGAGTGAAGCAACTTTTGTTATTGTGAAGAAAATGGATGAAAAGGAATTTCGCGTGTTGATTAAACATTGCTTTATGGCCAAAAAAAATACCGTTGAAACGAAAACTTGGCTTGATAATTATTATCCGGACTCTTCACCTTCGAAATCCACCGTTGGAAAATGGGGTGCCTTTTTAAATCTGGTCGTACAAGCCTTGAAGACGATCCATGTCAAGAACATCCAAAAAGTGTACCAACAACAGAAAAGATACAAAAAACACAGGATATGGTTTCGGAAGACAGACGACTGGCTGTGGATAAGGTAGCTGACACCCTAGGCATCTCATATAGACCAGTACATCACATCTTAGCTAAAGTTTTAGGTTTCAAAAAGCTCTGTGCAAAGTGGCTGCCGCATTTCCGAAAAATGGAACAAAAACACGTGCAAATGCGACTTTCTCAAGAACATTTGGAGCATTTTCGAAAGGATAAAGTGGATCCAAGACAATGCACAGTGTCACAAGTCGATAAAAACGATGGCAAAATTGGATGAATTGGGCTACGAATAGCTTCCCCATCCACCGTATTCTCCAGATTTGGCCCCTAGCGACTATTTCCTGTTCGCAGATCTCAAAAAATGCTCGCTTTAGCACCAATGAAGAAGTAATTGCCGAAACAAAGGCCTATTTTGAGGCAAAAGACAAATCGTACTACAAAAATGGTATCGAAAAGTTGGAGGGTCTCTATAATCAGTGTATCACCCTTGAAGGGAAGTATGTTGAATAAAAAAAACGAATTTTGCCAAAAAAATGTGTTTTACTATGGTAGGCCGCGGACTTTTGAATTGACCTGTTATCTAGTTCAAGTCCTAAATTTTTAAGGTGTGCTTGAGTCTTATCTATGAAGTAAATTTCTAAATTTTTGTACATTATTTAATCATAAATTTTGCGGTTTAATTCGTATTATATGCGGAATGGAAGTCTGTTAAGTCATTATACAAGTATATGTATATACGGAAACTGTGTTGTCAGAATGCCGTGTTATAGGAGGATTGAGTGTATATAAAGTTATTGTTAGAAAGAAACTGCAAAAGGAGTAATAATTTATTGTATTAGTTGACTTTTTAAACATATTTCAAATAAAATATTTTATAATACATTATTTTTATTATCAAATAAATTTTCTCTATTATTAAATATTCTATAAAGAAGAAAATGGATATTCATCTATAATGTTAAATAATATACAAATTTAATATATTTTCAAAATCACAATATGGGACAGATAGTTATAAATCATTTCTATATGAGATAAAATTAAATCCATCAATATCTATTCGACCAGACAATATACAAGTAAGAACTGAAAAGAGATTTTGGTGGGCTATCTCTTTAGCATATTAAGTTTTTGGGATTGAAGTTAACCTAAGCAGAAAATATGAAATTGTATGCAAAATATACTTATGTAGATAACATATTTTTTTATTATTTGTATTCTTTTTCATATCCATTAAAGCTCTTTAGAGTTTGTGGTTTAGTCGGTTGCTTTCAAAAATATATAAAACGTCATAGTTTAACAAGATAACAAGAAAAAACCGAAGAAAATATAGAGAACCAGGACAACAACAAAAGGAAGAAAAAAAAATCGAAAACCATTATTTCTCCATCAAATGCAGCCGTTAGCCTGTGGGATAAAATCATATATACATATATATAGATGATACACAAAGACCCGGATATTAAGGGCATACAGTCTTATATTCGCATCAGCAGACCTTAGAAAGCTTCTATGCTCCATTAAAGCTCAAAAGGCGAAATGAGATGATTCTATTTCAATGAACACATGCAGTGTATTCTTATTACTGTATTTTTTTTTTTTTTCTAGTTCATATTTTTTGAACACACCCTTTGATCCCACACCAACCGCCCATTCATTTATTTAAGGCACTTATAAAATTGTAAATATAAATTTTATAGTATCTTCATTAGTTAGGAAGGAGTTTAATGCTGAAGATATCTTGCTTGCTGCGGAAAATTAGTTTCCTTTGAAATAACGATGTACTTTTTCTGTCATGGAATACGATGAATTAATACTTTTGTATATATGAGCAAAAAATAAAATGCCAACAAGTTTTTTTGAAAGGAAGAGGATGTTGCATTTAATGTTCTAATAAAGTTAATTAGAGTATATAGACTGTGTCCATAGAATATGTATTTCGCGAAGAATAGCATCCTTTTTATCAAGGCTAACATTTTATAAGTTTTCATAAACATATCCGTCCAGAATATTTTTACGTCAATCCGACATCTTATAACTATTATTCGTTCATCATCAAAGGGAACGACGTAACATGAAATCCTGTTGAATTTGTTATAATCATTTATCCAGAACTGAATCCAGGTAGGTTAAGATTATATGAGGTTTAGATGTATCTTTCGCAGGTTTTGTAAGTTTCGAGAAGTCAGTAGAATATTATTCTTAGACGTTACTATTTAAATTGAAATCTAAGAATAGGAGCTGATAGTATAAAAAATTTTAAAATCCTTTTAAGATATTATTTCTCATCTGCAGTCGGTCCTGACGACCACCATGAATAGAAGACGTGATGATCTAAACTGAAAGAAATTTTTCTTGAAGAACATAAAAATATACAATTCTTTTTCTATTGATGGTAAATTTTCTAAAAGATTTCATTTATATACGGTCGTTTGTTTTCTTGGGAAAATCACGACTTGTAATTTTCCATGGAAAAAAGGAAATCCTTCAAGAATTGATTTTAAAATACCGAAATAATATTGTATAAAAAGAACTGTATACACAGCTAAAGAATAGATGTAACCACCGTTAAAAGGATTATAATTTATTTTTGTTAGAGAGTCCTTTTCGAAGTCATTTTAAAACAATCTATTAAAGCAGTCAGTTAAAGGAATCACATACAAAACCGGGATCATAAAAATAGCATCGTTAAAATGATGAATTCAATTTATTTCATGAAACCTCCGGGTTAATGATCCAGTATTTTAAATTCAATTTCATTTTGAATTGATGCAATTTATTTTTGACTTGAAAGGATATGAATAGATCGGGTCGGTTTTGGGTTAAACCCATTTTTTTTTCTTCTTGTGCCATGATATAATAAGGTAGATGTTGAATTTCTTGAAAGAATATAAAAGTCATATATATTTATGTTTAGGGCGTAAACTAGCTATAATATATGAAATGGTTTTTATGGAGTTCAATTCACTCAATTTTAATATAAATATATTGTTCAAAGTGAGTGTAAATATTATCATGTAATTGATTTTCCTCTTCGTGCTAATAAATAATAATTTTTACTTTATGCTCATAAAACAAAATTTTATGAAATATTATCTGGATTCCATTAAGGCATTAAATAAAAAAATATATGTGTTCATTATTTTTGAGTGTATACAGTACTAAGAAATTCATTCGGCACACCTTGGACTCTTGGAGTACGTGGGTTTTTTATTTTGAATAATTTAACATTAGAAAATATTCAGTTTTTAAAATTTATGTTAAATTAGCTAGATTTGGGTCCTTATTCTGTAGGCACACTACATCCTTTAATCAAGTCGATTATGTTTTAATCTAGATTACTAAACCAATGCAACACATTCTGTTTTTCTCGATTAAATTTTATCCTCAATTATTTTCTCACATTTCTCAAAAGTTTCTATAAAATCTTTTCGTGGTTAGAATATTTTGTAAGTAAAGAAAAAATTATTTATAAATACGTAATACTTTTAAATCTAAAAAAACATTTTTTGTATATTATATTTTGAAAAAAAAAACTCATTTCCTTCACAAGAAAAGAAATTGGGAGCCGTATGAGCGGCATTACCATACCAAAAAAGCTAAATCGCACAATCACAGAACGAAAAGCTTTCAATTATTCAATAATTAAAATGAAAGTACCCGATTAACTACCATCAATTATTGAGAAAACCTTATCCACTATCCAATTTTAATCGAGAATCGTAAGATAATGTACATTATTGCTGCTAATGTGTCTTTAGTCTTATCGGTAGGGATAGGAAGATAGTTTACTTCCTAGTTATACACTTATTCTTCCCCAACCGTATCGACTTTACGCCACTACAGATTTATTTTTCGTTCATACAACTTATAGTAAGACTCACATTGATCAGTTTTCCATCAGCTTTTGATCAACTGAGAGAAAACTGTCCAGTGTGAATTTAAAAACTGATGGTTTGTCAATCAAACTCAATAATCATTCTAAATTTTCGTGAGCAATCAGCTTTCTATCAAACAGGATTCATAACTGATCAATGTGAGACCTACTTAAAAGAAAATAGTGAGATTCGCATACACGTACAAAAATCTCTTTATTCATAATTCTTTAAGATTTAAGATTTGGTGATAACGGTTTCCTTGATTTAAAAAAAAAAGTATAATATCTTAGAAAACTGTCATCTATGAAAGATACCTTCAGACTATCTGCTTCGTTATATGTCTTTCCATAATTTTTACCAAAAATTAGACATTACAAATGTCTCAAAAATTTTCTAATGTCAAAAATCATCTAAACATTGCCATATATCTTTGTACCAATGTGTCCCCTATAAGCTCACGCTATGTTAGTGGACATTTTTGCCAAAATTTATACGAAGACATAGTCTGAGATCTACATCTGGCACATATGTTACATAAGAGTACAGAATAAAATATAATTTGTGGTCGACATCGTTGCGTAGCAATCGCAAAATTTGGATATATGTACTATATGTACATCGTTAAATAAATTTATCGACCATAATTTGTGGGAGTTACACAAAACAAGAGTATAGAATCAATGCTTGCAAACATGCAGTATGCCTTCTTTATTTTGTAGTAGTATCTTGTCGATAGAAATGCGTAAGTGTCAAGTAGAGAAGATCTAGAAATAATTCATCGATGCTGTACTAGCACATTATATCTCTCAAATTTTGGAAGCAAATCATAGCAATTTTTCCGTACGTTTGATATATTGGGGTAAAGGACAAATGAAACTCCACTTTAGAACTTCGCCTAATTTTATTGATATATGAGCATTTTTGTGTAAAGTCATGATTTCAATACAAATTACACTAGACAGTTCAAATCTATTTCCTTTTTTCGTTATTTTTGCTGAAAATAACTGCCTGTTAACTTATTCTAAAATAAAGTGGAGTCCCTAAATTCATGCAAGAAGTAATTTTGATGGAAAACACAGGTTTATAATTAAAACTTTTTTTTATTGTTTCATAAAGCATAGAGTATAGGGTTATGTATGCAATAGCACATCGTGTAAATGACCTCCACGGCTTTGCTGGCACATACTCACTCTTTTTTCTGAAATTATCCATGATCGTTTTGCATAAATGTGGTTGAATTTCGTTGATACAACGTATCGATTTTCTCCTTCACAGTGACCACCCTACATGGGCTTGTTGCCATAAACCTTTAGATTTCAAAAAACCCCAAATAAAATAGTCCAACGGCGTTAAATTGCATGATTTGGGCGGCCAAATCTGATCACTAAAACGGGAAATTACACGACCGGAAAATGACTCATGCAGTAATTGAATTGTTTCCCGGGCTGTATGGCATGAAACCATCCATATCTTGCAATTTAGGCACAAAAAACTGAATTACCATGTCGCCATAGCAAGCATCATTAACTGTTATTGGCTGACCAACCATATTTTCGAAGAAGAATGGTCCGATGATGCCTGTAGCCTAAAATCCACACCGCGGGCATGTTGCATTTGTATCTCAACAATCACTCATATATTTCCTGATCCCCAAATGTGACAAGCCATCAGGATCAAAATGAACCTCATCGCTTAAGATGATTTTATTCAAAAACTCAGCATCCAATTGATATTCTTCCATAATCCATTCAACGAACTCTATTCACTCTCTGGCGCTCCATTTTTAATCCTGAACTGTCAGCTATCATGCTGTCTGTTTCTTTCGTTGGCACCACTTTACCACACAAATTCAAATCTTACGTGAATTTTGGGACCCCCCTTATATATATATATATATGACTATAGCGTACCTAACTCAACTTTTTCAAAAAAGGATTTACCCCACTTTCAAAATAAACGGATCATATGTCCTTTACCCACGGCATCCAAAGTATTCAAATAATTATATCACTATTATAAAGAATATGGATAGCAGTTAATATTTAATATTGGCTAATACCTAACGATTCTGTTAGCGTCATTGTGGAAAAGATTTTCAAGTGGGTCAAATTTTTTACGCAATCTTTATAAATCTTCTTAAAATCGAGCTAAAAATATTTTCAATATTATAATTCAATATTACGGAGATAATTAAATTCGAAATGGTAATTTATTCCTATAAATAACTATAATTACATTCTATTATCCAAATAGTATTACTTATAAAGAAAACTCAAAATACAAAGTGTAATTAAAGTTCAATATAACACATTAAGGTTCATTGAAACTGTAAGAAAATAATAATAGAGTACATTTTGGACAAATATCCATATTATCCCACGTAAAATATGTATCTGGATTTTTTTTCTTCTATTGCAATCGTACATAGATATGACTTCACAATAGTTTTTTCTACAAAAATTCACGGTTGAAAAATCACAAAACACATCATTGTCCACCAATAAAATTATACGTACCTTGTTATGTATATTGGTGTATACCTACTATAAACTAAATCTGAGATTCATATCTATTTGGACTACCTGCAGAATCTATGTTATTTGGATGGTATTTCTTTTTATTGTGGGTGGGAAAGGAAAAATCGAAATCTATTTTTGTATTTATTTTTAGGTATACGAATAAATATACAGCAAAACCTGATAATTGAAGCACCGTCTATTCTGACCACCTGTGAAATCAGGTTGGCTCAGCGTAGACTTCACCGTGGTTGCTTTTAAGCCCAGTTTAAGCTTAAGCAAGATCTTAGGCTTAAGCTCAGCTTTTTATTTTTAGATTTCACAATACAGGTTTAAATGATTTTGACAAGTGGGCGCTATTGTGAATATTTCTTCGTAACTTTAAAGCGTGCATGATTTTACTACGATTATTTTATTTCCTGTTTTTTAAATACAATTCAAACGAATTAAGTAAATTTTTTCAAGACGTTTATTTATTCGCTATCAGATTTAGAAAAATAGATCTTAAGCTTAAGCTTTACTAAAGCTCTGAAAAATCTGCATTCTGAAAATAGACTTTGTACGTATGGTATTATTTAAGCAACAAACTAGGCTTAAGCCACTGTGAAATCGGCCCTTCATCACGGTATAGTAAAAGTTGACGATATAAAAGTGAAACAATTTAAGAAATCGTCTATTATCAAATCAAGCCTTAATCGGATCCTCATTTTTTTTAGACTACTATTCCTGATCGAATTACAGAAAGTTCGACTGTATCGAAATATCATATATAAATTGTCACGTTCGAACACCAAATATTGGCAATATTTCCAATGCCAATTCACTTTAAAAAAAAAAGCAAAAAAATAAATAATGCTATTATTGTATTTTATATTTATATAGAAATTCTTTTGACCAGAAAAGATTTTATAAACCCAAAAGTTGAAAAACTTTTCAATAGCATACAATACTTTTGATAATGAACGAACCATGAAATTCTGGTTTCCAGATGGATTAAGCCATTCTATACTAATTTATAAAGATTTATGTTTTATTTTATGTAATTTCATTTTGCACAATATGATTGAACGGGTGTGAAATACTGAATCGAATATATGTAGTCATAAAGTTTAAAGAAAATATAATTATAAGGTGAACATAGAAATAAAGTTCAATTTCGTTGTAGTTATTGCTCAATTAAACGCAATTTATTATAGTATGTATATCGTAAAGGGTGTCCTAAAATTCACACAAAATTTGAATTTTACGCCATTTGTGCGGTAAAGTGATGCCAACGAAAAAAACCAGCGTGACAGCTCACAGTTCAGGATTATTAAAAATGGAGCGATACACGCGAAAGAATAACGTGTTTTCATTGTTCAGCAATATTTTAAAAATTATTAGTCATTTCCTGGTCGTGTAATTTTCCGTTTTGTTGATCAGAATTGGCCGCCCAGATCACGCGATTTAACGCCAGTGGACTTTTTACTTCACTGTTTTTTAAGTGTGGTTTATTCCAACAAGTCCATGATCAACCGCGCCTTGAAGGCGGGAATTGAGCGCTATATCAATGAAATTCAGCCACATTTATGCAATTATTCAAAATGGAAAATGGAACTTTTCAACAAAAGAATGCGTATGTGCCCGCAAAGCCGTGGAGGTCATTTGCCCGATATGCTATTATATACATAACTTTATGGAGCAATAAAACATTTACAATTTTTAATTATAAACTTGTATTTTCTATAAAAATTACTTCTTGCTTGAATTTTGGGACACCCTTTATTTTCTTTGCGGTGGTAAGCAAGATTACACCTTCATATTGAAAATATGCAAATGCAATTTTCTATATTTTTCCTTTTTTAATGCAATTTACTTGGAATATAAAAACCCATATCGGATTTTAATCATTTAAAATTTGTTTTGGTTTTTTACTTCTTAATTGGACTCTATCTAATAATTATTGAGGAAATTCTTAATGAAAAATAATAACACTTCGTAAAATTATTGTTGCAGAATTTTCTTCGAAATAATTAAAAACAATGTATTTGATACCATAACTTTCTTATGCATAATGTTCAAATTTAATTTCCTCATCAATTAAATATTCATGAGAGCTTCTGATTTATTAATAAGTGTACAGAAAAGGCGAGAAAAATACGAAAAATATCTACTACGTAAATTTTATCAAAATTGGTTGACATGTTCTCGACTTATTTTAAAAATTCTCATAGAATGTCTGATGCCAGCACAAAATTTGTCGATATGAATCCCTTGGATTTTAAAATATTTCTTACCTTCGAAGCTTTAAATACTGACTTACAATAATTATTAACATTGTCAGAATCATAGCAAACAATATAATAAGTCAAAATCGGCCTATAGCGAATATTATGATGCCATTATGGTGGAAACAGGACAGAAAAACTAAAAAGTTTGTTTCCTCTCTTTCAAAATTTTAATTTTCATTCACGTGTAACCTAGACCCTAACAGCATAAATCTATTCTGCAAATTTTATTCAAATTCGTGTGTTAGTTTTCAAAATACCTCATAAACATCATAAACATGCTAATTTTCTTCTAGGATTATTTCATTTTCAACTATCCTTAGACCGGTTTTATTGAAATACAACGTGGTATCATCCGTTTATGTAGTTAACTAATGTAAATAATTTAAACAAAATTGCTTCATAAATTTTCCAATTACTATAAACCTGAAAACCATATTAAAAAACTAGAAAACTTTCTGTTCAGCCTGGTTTTTGCTTAATAACTACGGTCGATTTTGATGGAATGGACTACCAAATATACTAGGATTTTCCAAAGTAAACAGGACTTTTTTAATCTAGCGCCCCTAGTGGCGCCATCTATATGCCGACTGGTGCGTTAGAATCTGCTATCCTTTATCGACTTCCTGTGAGAATTTCATGACATTTCATCTATTGAAAGTGAAGTTATTGCGTTTTAAGTGTCAGTATCTTTGTGTCATCGGTGCGAAAATGAGCTTCGACGACCAAAAATTGCTCAGAATTCAACATTCGAAGGACATCATTAAAGAGGTCAAAAAGGACAAAAACTTCCTTTATAACATTGTGACTGGTGACGAAACGTGGTGTTTTCAATATGATCCCGAAACGAAACGCCAGAGTGCTGAATAGAAGGCGCCGGACGAGCCGAAACCCGAAAAATCGCGCCTGGAGAAGTCAAAAGTGAAGACAATGCTGATTTGTTTTTATGATTGCAAGGGTATTGTCCACAAAGAATTTGTTCCACCCGGTCAAAACGTTAATGCGGTATTCTACCTAGGAGTTTTGAAGCGTTTGGTGCGCCGTATTCGACGAGTTCGGCCCGAATATCGCGAAGATGGAAGTTGGCGTTTGTTGCACGATAATGCGCCGTCTCATCGATCGACGCTTGTGACCGATTATCTCACCAAAAATCACATTTTAACCATCAACCACTCCCCGTATTCACCGGATATGGCACCGTGCGACTTCTACCTTTTCGGAAAAATGCATTTGCCGATGAAAGGAAAGCGTTATGCAGACGTAGAGGCCATTCAAAAGGCTTGCACCGGCATACTGGCGGCCATACAGGCCAACGAGCTAAAACACTCGTTCGACATGCTTTTGGACCGTGCAAAAAGCTGTATTGAAGCAGAAGGAGACTATTTTGAATAAAATCAATTGATTTTGCCGAAAAAACCATTTGTTCTGTTTTTTTTTTTAAAGTCCTGTTTTTTTTGGAATCCTCCTTGTAGTTAAGGAATAACCAACACACATTGTAAATATCATCAAAATCGGATAACGTTATCTTGTACATGGACGGACGAACAGGCGGACATGCATAAATCGATATAACTTTTGAAACCCTTCTTCGATGATTATTTCTATGTGTTACAAATGTAGTGACAAAATAAATATACCCTCTGGTAATAACTACCATAGGGCATCATAATAACAGCTCAAATCAAGCTTAATACTAAAGACACATCTCTGATTTTAATGACCATTATCGTCCAATCGATCATTAAAACTTGATAATAATGCTGATTAACGTCATAATGATCAATTTTAATTTTTATGCCCTATGGCAGGTACTACCAGAGGGTATATTAGTTTTGTCACTAAGTGTGTAACGCATAGAAATAATCATCGCACAAAAATTTCAAGGGTATGGTTGTGTAGGGAATAAAAAGTTATATCGATTTATGCATGTCCGTCCGTCCGTCCGTCCGTAGACAAGATAACTCAAAAACGCGTTATCCGATTTTGATGAAATTTATAATATGCGTTGCTTATTCCTTAACTTGTTTTGGTATTGCATTTGAGCCAAATCGATCTACGAGGGGCAAAGTTATAAAGGAAAAACTAGGGTGACCAGAAAGTTTTGTCGTTTCTTTGGTTATGGTTTTTCGGATGTAATTGGAAAATTTGTCAATCGATTTTGTTTAAATTAATTATGTAGGTTAACTACATAAATAGACGATACCTAATTAATTTTCAGTTAGATGGGTCCAAGGATAGTGGAGAAAGAAATAGTTGTAGGCTAAAATAAGCCTGTTCATAAAGTTTTTCTAATGTATTTTAAAAAGTTATATACCGATTTGAATGAAATTTGCGAAACGTGTTTATGCTATTAGAGTCCAGCCTATCTGTGAATTTGAGCCAATTTGAGAATGAAGAAACTAAGTTATGGAGAAAAAAACCTTGAAATATTCAGTTAAGTAGAAAGTTCGTGGCGTGTTTTTCCAATAGATGGCTTTAGAGTCGTATAACTTTAGTAGCTCTAATCCTATCAAGTTATATTATAGCGCGCTTAAAAGGTGACATCTTATAGAATATTTACAAATAAAATTGTGAAATTCAGGCAGAACTAATTGGGGTAATTGGGTTTTGAAAATGAGCCAAAATTCTAAAAAAAATTCCCTATACATATTAATGCTCCATGTTTGGTACTACCGTGCGTCCGTCGAGAAAATAACAGAAAAACGACTTATCCAATTTTGATGAAATTTAGAATGCTCCTTGCTTATTGCTATAGTGGTTTTGGTATTGCATTTCAGCAAAATCGACTGAGGGGCAGCGAAGTTATTAAGCAAAAACAAGAGTGACCATAAAGTTTTGTCGCTTTTTTTATATAGCTTTTCGGATTTAATTAGAAAATTTGTGAAGCAATTGTGTTTAAATTAATTATATTGGTTGACTACATAAATAGACGACACCATTGTATATTTCAGTGATATCGGTCTAAGGATGGTGGAGAAAGAAATAGTCGTAGGAGGAAATAACCCTGTTCAGAAAGTTGTTTTGATGTATTTTCAAAACTAATACACCGATTTGAATAAAATTTGCAAATTAGACTTATGTTATGCTATCAGGGTCTGAGTTACTTACAAATTAGAGAACATTTTGAAAAGGGCAAACAAAGTTATGAAGACAAAACCCTGATATATTGTTAGTTTTCACAATTTTTCTCTCCCATTTCTACCATAGGGCATCAAAAAATCGGCTATAGGCCGAATTTAAATTACTTTATGTTTTATTTTAAGTATGTTATCAGTAAGGGTATTTATGATCTTGTGTAAAATATTCGTATTCATCGTAAATGTTGTAAACTTCATATTTCGTATAGTTTTGTAAAGATTCGTAAGATTTTTGTATTAATAATTTCAATATGTCGTCGTAAAAAGATACGCAACCACGAAACATGTGCTTTTAGTTTCGTAAACCATTTCAAATTTCATTTCAAGAAGAGAATGCTTATATATATGGATATACATATATCTATTCATATATTTATATACATAACATGTGGGCTGAAAAATTCGTCTCGTTTCTATGAGAGGGCGCTACTAGAATTAAATCCATATCGTTGGTACCAACCTTCAAAAGATACGTGTATAAATTTGACAGCTGTCGGACTATTAGTTTGTGAGATATAGCATTTTGAGTGAAGCAACTTTTGTTATTTTGAAGAAAATGGATAAAAAGGAATTTCGTGTGTTAATGAAACACTGTTTTTTGATGAAAAAAATGCTGCTGATACCAAAAGGTGGATTGATGAGTGTTATCCGGACTCTGCGCCAGGCGAAGAAACCATTCGTAAGTGGTGTGTTAAGTTCCGTATAGGCCATATGAGCACCGAAGACGATGAACGCAGTGGACGTCCAAAAGAGGCTGTTACGGACGAAAACATCATCTACAAGATAATTTTGGATGACCGTAAAGTGAAGTTGATCGAGATAGCTGACACTCTAAAGCAGGTATTACACAGTGGCCGATATCGTCGTGCATTCAGTTATCGTCGACTAAATTATTTTCTCTCAAGCGTGCATGCAGAATTTGTGCAGGAGTGAACAGAGCTGAAATATATGTTTACTCTAAAATAAATAATATCTGCACGAAAAATTCGGCTATGCGCTCGACGATAGGCTACACTACATGACCGACATTATCATCGAGTATCCTAGTTTATCGGCAGTCTACGATGAAGAAAAGGGTTGAGACTGTTGTTTGTTGTGTCGTCTTCTTGTAAAATACGTGTAAAATGATTTCATTTTATGTTATTTCGGACTTTGAATCTATTTATCAATAGTTTAAAGCGATAACAAGCTTAATCAATATTTAAAAACTAAAATCAGGGAAAAATTTAAATTGCATTGAAATTCAAATATCCCGCCGAGAAACTCCACGAAAATAATACCATCTTCAGGCCAAAAAGCTAATTGAATATCTGGAATTTTTGACAACCGGCATAGTCTCAAATAATTTGTTTAATAATTTTACCAAATTATGAGTTCCAAGAAGAAAATAAAAGTTAGTCTGTAAGTATTAATAAAAAAATTGTCCATTTTATGTGTTAGGTGATTAATAAAAGTGTTTTTTACTAGTAAGTGGACCGACGAACAGGATACATTTTTAATTGAGCGAGTTGAACAAAACTCTTTTATTTATGATCCGAGTTCTGCCGGCTACAAGTCTCGTTTTGCCCGGCAGAGATTTTATGAAAATACTGCAATCGAGCTGAATAACCAGTTTCCAAATCTAGCAATTGATTCCAGTAAGTAGCTTTTTTTTATTTTCGTATAAGGTTATGTTTTGTTAAGGCGACGGTTTTTTCAGGTGACGTTAGAAACAGATGGTTAGGGCTTTTGCAATATTATAGAACCACCAACAACAAAATTCAGAAAGTAAAGAAAAGTGGAGCAGGTGTCGAAGGGCTCGATGAAGTGAAGGAGTCTCTAGAGTGGGAGCCGGGATGGACGCATTTCCAAAAAATGAGTTTCGTCAGATCTACTCTGGTCGATGCAGTTTCTGTCAATAATAGGGATATGTCAAGTTTGGAGGTAATTAATAAACCTTTTTCGTTTTAAATATAAGAACATATAAAATCTCTGTTGAGAATAATTATGGTTTCTAATCGTTTGTTTCAGGTGCTGAATGAATCATCAAATTCGTCCCTTACTTTAGGCTTGGAAACAGAATTTGTTTCAAATACTTGTACCCAAGATACCACACTGTCACTTGATTTTGCTGCCAGCGTAGCGTCAATTTCAAGCTAGTCCAACCAAGAAAATAGTGCCTTAACAATTAACACCCCCGCTATCTCACTATCGTCTGAGCCTACTCCCACAAGCAGCATATATAGGAATAGCAAATTCTCAAGAGCTCGGAAAACACCGGAGGATGAATTTTATAATACATGCTCTGCGTATACCGAAACATTGCAGGAGGCTCTAAACAATAAGAGAACTGCTGAAAGAGAGCCAAAATGTATGCCGTTTTTGCTAGACATAGGTCATGAAATGGACAAATTGGGCGAGAGTGCGCAAATAAAATTGAAAAAAAGGACTTATGATGCTGTTTTTGAAATGCGATTCGAGCACATTGATTTACCATAAATATGTAATTGAAAATTGAATGAATAATTTTCTTCTGTTATTGTTATAGTTTTTTTTTTTTTGATATATACATATGTATGTGAAATGTACATGAATAAAATTCATATTTTCTGAAAAAAATATATAATTATTTTTTCGTTAGAACCCAAGTACATCCTTAAGGTTTTTAAAATATTGTGAAAGTATGTTTCTATTTAGTTTTGCACTATTGGATTGGCGTCCTTGATTGAGTTGTATGGGTGTATAATTAGTGGATATGATATCTTTAAGTTGATCCTCCGTCAGATGATCTATATTTAAACTTTTCATATTTTCGCTTCGCAGGAAATTATGGAGGCATAAGCACGCCAGGACAATTGGTATTGCTCTTTTAGGAGTTCTTTGTATGGGAGTAAAAAGAACACGCCATTTATTAGCTAAGATGCCGAACGCATTTTCTACAACTCGCCTGTTTCTAGAAAGCATATAATTAAATCTTTCTTCATCTACGGAAAGATTTTTGTTAGAATATGGCTTCATATTATACAAAGTTAAGGGAAAAGCGTCATCGGAAACAAAAGTGTATCGCATGGTTACGCTACTATTGGGAAGATGTGTTGGTTCAGGAATTTTCAGTCTTTTATTTTCGATATCTTCCTTTATAGATGACCGCTGCCAAATTCCTCCATCACTCATAAGTCCATATATTCCCACATCCGCATATATAAAACGGTAATTGGCATCCGCAATAGCCATAAGCACAATACTATGTCCTCCCTTATAATTGAAATAATTAGATCCATTTCTTTTTGAAGCCATTATTGTGCAATGTTTACCTGGATTGAACAGCTATGTACATTTTCAAAAGTATTTATTAATATAATTAATAACATACCATCAATTGCCCCCAAACATAACGGAAACCCCCATACATTGTAAAAATCTTTCGAAATGGTTTTCCAATGTTCCTCAGTTTGTGGAAAAGGAAGACTTTCTGTTTTTAGCGCATTATATAAAGCACGAATTGTCTGATTCTGTAACGTGCGGCTAATACAACCCACTTACTTATAATTTTAGGCCTACACGGCAACACTATTCAAACATCAGCGTGGTCAGTTTTGCAAAAACCGCATGTTTTAAAAAAAATTCTTTCCAGAACATTCTTTCCACCTCATATCCGTGGTGGAAATAAGCTGATAAAAGAGCCTTTCCCTCCCCCCCGCTAACGAGAACGAAGGAATGGATCGAAAGAAAATGGGAAAAAAATGAACGTGGCGCATTCTGATAGGCAGGATAAAAAAAAAATTGAAACTAGAAAACCGGTTTTTTTTATCCAAACAGAAAATTTTTGCGAACAGGAGATGGGAGATTAAAAGAAGTCAGTCAATATTTGGAGTCTGATGCAGTCAGTCGTTTTTTTGAGTCTGATGGGGGAAAAAAAAAGTAGTTGTTTAGAGGCTGATGAAAAGAGTCGTTTTTTTTAGAGTCTGGTCTGATTTTTTCAAAAAAGGTCGGTCTGGCCTAAATAGTGACGGGGTGAAGTTTTTTTTTGGAGAAAAGTGAAATGTATTAAAAGAAAAAAAGAAGTAAATTTTTTTTTTAACATGTCTGCAAAAGAAAAAAAAAAAAATTTGCCATTGAATGACTTTGTGATTGAAGAAAGATCAAGAATTAAGTAATTTCTAAAATAAATATTAATGTGAATAGCCGAAAAAAAAAAAAAAATAAATGAAACGGTAACAAGAAAATGAAAGAAAAAAAAATGAAAGTGCGCGAAGGTAAGGTGTACAGCCACGAAAATTTACACCCAGCCAACATTTGCTTACTTTATATGGATTTAAAATATTTTATGTGTATGCATTAAGAAAAAAACGATAAAAACGACATTAGTGAAGAAAAAAAAAAAAGGAGGGAAAGAATTATTTCGGTCTTTTGGCGGTTTTAGAACTCTAATCTGCTTGACACCCATATGTATGATGTCATCGTAATCCAACGAAGAAGAGTTCTGCATAATTCGAAGTTATAGCCAAATCAATTTCATTCGTATTCCTGTGCATTTCATCTTCATTCGAGAATAATCAGCTGATCATCATTCTACATAACGAGTTAGCATCAAGGCATCGTACTACATAAAAATAATTGAACAACCCAGGAATCGTATCAGATTTTTTTTTGTTTTGTGCTTGATTACAAATTGTTTTTTTTTTCGTCCCGGGACACCAAAAGAAAGACCCGAGGAAGGAAATCCAAAACAAATAAAAAGAAAAAAAAAGAATTTTTTTTGTAAACGTCATACTCGAAAGAAGATATTTTTTTTATAAATTTTTAGGTGATGCTGTAAGGGAGAGGCCTCTTTTTCCCAGCTCCAGTGAGTACTGATTTGTATTTTTTTTATTTAATATAATTTTTTTTGAAACATATAAAACAAATTGGAAAGAGAAAGAAAAAAAAAGGAAGGTTTTCTCTAATCCGAGTTCAAAAGGTTTTTTTTTTCTTCTTTGGGAGTATTGGATGTCCTTTTTGGTGTCTGCAACGTCAGATGCGCGTAGTAAACATGAAATTAGTTGACAATAAGTCACGTAACTTTGGAAGTCTGATACAATTCTCCGGGAAGTGATTGAATTGAAGAAAAGAAAGAAAAGGAAGGAGATAACAACACAAGGATTCTTTTCTCTCTGATGTCACCCAGGATAGAACGAGATAGAAGCAGATTTTTTTTTTCTTGCTTAATTGTTATTATATACATATTTACGCACATGTGCACGCAAGATCCAAATTTAATTTTGTTTTATGCCTTGTTGCAAATTTTGTGGGCACTGGCAAAAGTTAGAAATATTTAAAGTACATTTAATTTTTGAAAAAGGAAATAACCAGGATTTATAAGAATTTAAAAGGAGTGGTAACATTACTAAAGTAAATTTTATACATAAAATAGATTAAAAGCTTAGAAATTAGGAGTCTACGACTAAATTAAAAGAAAAAAAAAACCATGAAGTTATTTCTTGTAAAAATTTATAATTTTGATTTTTTTTTTCCATTTTTTTTAAATTATTTGCTGACCTAAAAGGATTATGTGGAGCAACTTATCATATTCAATAAAGAATAATTTTGTTTTTTTATTCAAAATTGGTAATTATTTTGTTAATATATATTGTGCCCGAATATAGTAATTGAAAACCTCAATGGGATGCGTACAATAAATCCGAGTTAGTATGCGAGATTTGGGCAAGTATTCCGTTTTCGCTGAGAATTGATCGACACGTACACAATTTCCTTCACGACGAATTGCCACAAATATCTTTAGAAGGTTTCGATAGAATGTAAGACGAATGAGAGAAATGACAGAGAGAGCGGAACTGGGGGGCGTGTGAGGGAAGCATAAATAAGCAAACATTAAGGGTCCATGCTCATTTGTAGGGGCGAGCATGGACATACGGGGATCGGCATTCTGCTGTCGATCCATGAGGGAGGGTAGTGCCCCAAAGTCCGGTTGGCATTAACACCTTTGCCAATCGGCCCCGACATGCCTCGCAAGGCTTTCGCGGATGGCTGGTCAGGTTTCGGTGACCAGCAGATTAACGAACATCCCCCTTATTCGGTTTTTTTCTCGCAAAAACCGAATTTCCTTGCTTGATAGCTCGCGCTATCACTATAAAGTCTTAACGACGTTTTCACACATCTTGCACGCATATAATTTATGTGTAACGCGATGACAGATGGTGGTGAGCAGCGACCCACCCCTCCGGCGAGCTAGCTAGTGCGATCAGCTAGGCGTGCAGCCTTTTAGCTGCTCACATTGCTGCACCATCTCATATCTTCTCCTCGCAAGGAAGAAGATATGCTAAATAGGTCATCAGGGGATTTGCTTCTTCAACAGAAACCCCTAATATGTGCAACCCCCCCTTGTTACATATATGGCGCCCAACGTTTCGTTGGTTCAGCCAGCGAATTTGTTTAATTTTGTTTGCCATTTGTCTTTTCGACTTCGGTTGAAATTACAAATGGAGTTCAAACAAAATTGTTTAACACATTTTCGAACGAGTTGATGTTTGGAAATGGTGTTTTGGTTGTTACCTTTAGGTAAACCAAAGTTTTCAGAAAAACAAATTTTTTTTTAGAAAATTTGAAAAATTTGACTCAAACTTTTTCGCAACTTTCGAAACACCCTGTACTCTTTTAATTTTTCATCTGTTTTTTTTATTAGTCAACTTTTTTTTCTGAAGGTGTGTTCACATCATCGGAATTTCTAAACGAAGTTTTGATGTGAACATAATTTCGGTTGTTCGTTTTTTTTGTTGGTTGTCGGAGTTGGGCTTGCTTTCCGCGATTGCAGGTCCAATGTCGTTCGTAGTTTACGGTTGTAAGTTAGAATGCTAGTCAGGTCATAGTTTTGACAAAGCGGCAACTATCTGCATGTTCGTTTGTGTTTACGATCGGACTATTTTTTTTATTAGTCTCGAGGATTTTTTTTTATATCTTCTCGGACATTGGACCAGGAAAATGTGAGTGATGTTGTGGTGTGGACTGTCGCGCATTTAATCGCATATCGTTAAATGTCATAGTACATCATACTTTATTGTGTTTGGTACGCGCTGTCTATACTGCGATATCCAGTATAACGTTTTGGGATCGAATCATGTATGAAGCCCTTTGGCATTGTACAGTGTTAGATTCCTGCGATGAGTAACATCTAATTTTCATTTCGTGAGTGCATGTCGGGTTTGTGTTTTCTTCGTGTCGTCCACTTGTTTCGTCTCTCTCTCTCACTCTCATTATAAGGTTAGATATAAATAATTTTAGGTATGAAGGTAGATGTAGGGATAATTAAGTAAGATATTTTTTGATACATCGGAAAAATTTCTTTTGGGAAATTTAAATTAGTAATGGTAAGGAGTTTGGAGAAATTTTCTACGGAAAATTAATATTAGTTTACTTTTTCGAATTTGCTTTAGGCAATTGGTTTCGGAAAATATTTCGGCAATTTTTTTTGAGGAAACTAATTGAGGGAGTTGTTTTCTTTTCTCAACTACTTTCATTTGGATTAGTTGATCTTTAATTTAGTTTTTTTTTGATTTTAGTTTAGGTTCTTTTGATTTAGCTTTAGTTTTTTTTTATTTTTAGGTTATACCTTTTTTGAAATTATATTTGGTTTTTTTTTTATTATTTCATTTTTTTTGGTGGGTTATATTTTGTTATTATTATCATTTTTATATATAAATATTATATTTTTTTTTAGTATTGAATTTTTTGTTTATTCTCTCTCCATTGGTTTCGTTCTGCTCTGAACCAGATTTTTTTTGTTGTTCTCTCTCTTTCTCAACTACGCTCTTTCGGAAAAGAAATAATTCTCGAATTTTTGGCTTAGCTATTTGTGCTTGTGATTTTGACAAGTGAACTCTCCTTAAAGGAAAACCAATGACGACTATGGATTCCAATTCTGCTGCAACTGACTGTTACGATGCTCGCATCGAGAAGTGGGACTTTTCGTTCAGTGGCGAGATCGCTAGTATGCCTGTGGAGGACTTTATATTTCGGATTGAGCTATTGCAATCGAAATGTCGTATAAGTTGGAATGCCATTTGCAACCAAATATTCACCCTGTTCACTGGTAAAGCAGAGCAGTGGTACTGGCACCTTCTTAAACGAGAACCATCTATTGATTGGACCGCAATAAAGTCAGCTCTTCTACAACATTATGGCGATCTCGACACTGACAATGACATTTTGCTACTCATGCTGCAAAGAAAACAAAATACCAATGAATGTTTTAATGATTTCTACGATTCGATCATGTCTATGAACCTTCGTTTAACAGTTCCAATGACGGATACTGAATTGACCCAAATCATGCGCAGCAACCTGAAAGATAGTGTAGCAAATCTCATTTTCACAATGACGACTCCCACTTTAGGTTGTCTTCAACTAGTTTGTCGCAAAGCAGAACGTCATCTCTCTGTTAGGGAATCACAAAAACCTGTCTGTCAGAATCGACCAAGTATCACGAACGCGTCATCTGAAATTGCTAAGGCTAGAGTTATACCACCGGTTAAAGAATCTAATGCTGCTATTGTTCATTTGCCTAGTAAAAACTTCGAACCGAACAAGTCTTTTAACATTAATATTCCGCGTCAACAGCTAGTCAGAACAGAGTTTCCAATAGTAAATGTTAATCAGGCTTATCAACGCGATTTGTTAAGTAAAGGACATAATGTCAATGTGGTTGGAAATGGTTATTCAATGGTTGTATGTTGGAACTGTGACAATGTTGGTCATGAATTCTTTGAATGTATAACACCACAAAGGTCCTTATTTTGTTATCAATGTGGTAAGAAGAATGTGTCATTTCCATTGTGCCCTAAATGCCATCCCGAAAGTATTCAACAGCAAGGCACTGGCAATGACACTATTGAACCAACCATAACGGAACCAACATTGAAATTTGAACGGTCATCTCCACCAACACATTTGCCAGAGGACAAAATTTTAAAACCGAAAACGTCAAATAACATCCTGTCCGTTAAAAACAAACTGGAACAGACAAATAAAACTTTACATCAACGTCAAAGTGAACAAGACATAGTTAGGAATAGAGCTATTGGTACAATCTACCCTAAGAAAACTTCACGTTATATATTAAATCTCAGGGAAAAGTTTAGGAAACGTAAACAATTATTTAAAGCAGTGGAATCCGCATTCGTAACATTAAAACATGATGTAAAACCATATGCGACGGTAGAAATCGACGGCGAATCCCTTTTAGGCCTTTTAGATAGTGGAGCAAGCATATCTTGCTTAGGCGCTGGCGCATTAGACTTCCTACAACGTCATAAAATTTTGATTACTGGTCGTCCCACCTCAGTCAAAACGGCTGACGGTAAATCACAATCGGTACATGGTCAGGTTGCAATTCCAATTACCTATAATAATGTAACGAAAAGTATTTCTCTATACGTTGTACCAGGACTTACTCAAACTCTATACCTTGGTGTAGATTTTTGGAAAGAGTTCGAAATAGCTCCGTCTTTGTTCAACACGGACGAAACTTTGGATTGCTTGTCAATTGACGATCCCAACACACACGCGCTAAATTCGGAACAACGCGCGCGTCTTGAAAGCATCTTAACTTTATTTCCTTCCTTCAACCAAGTCGGTTTAGGAAAAACACATTTAGAACAACATATTAATGAGGTAGGAAACGCGGAGCCTGTAAAGCAACGCCACTACCCTGTTTCCCCTGCGGTGCAAGCCCTCATGTATGCTGAGTTGGACCGTATGTTGGAATTGGGTGTCATTGAAGAAAGTGTCAGCGCGTGGAACTCTCCTGTAGTCTTGGTGCGCAAACCTGGAAAGGTTCGCCTCTGCCTCGACTCCAGGAAAGTGAACACCCTTACGAAAAAAGACGCATACCCACTTCCACATATAGAAGGCCTTCTCAGTAGGCTTGAGAAGACGTGTTTCATTTCAAGTATTGATTTGAAGGACGCCTTTTGGCAGATACCGTTGGAGAAGCAGAGTAGGGAAAAAACTGCTTTCACAGTGCCTGGTAGACCGTTATACCAGTTTACAGTGATGCCATTCGGGCTCTGTAATGCTCCTCAAAGAATGTGTAGACTGATGGACAAAACAATTCCAGTCGAGTTAAGAAAAAACTGTTTCGTCTATTTGGACGATCTGTTAGTAGTTTCTGAGGATTTCGATTCTCACGTAAAACTTTTGGCAACCATTGCACGTTGCTTGTCTTCTGCTGGACTCACAATAAATTTGGAGAAAAGCAAATTTTGCATGAGAGAAGTTAAATATTTGGGTTACATCGTTGGTAACGGATGTTTAAAGACCGACTCAAAGAAAGTATCTGCAATTTTTGACTTTCCTGCACCTACCACTCCAAAACAGGTTCGTCGATTTTTGGGCATGACAGGATGGTATAGGCGGTTTATTGCCAATTATGCCTCCTTGTCGTCTCCGATTACTGACTGCCTAAAGAAGAGTGCCAGCCTTGAAATCTTCATTAACTACGGCCCCGGTATTGGCCAACCCTGATTACACTAAACCCTTTATTATACAGTGCGACGCGAGTAAGACCGGTGTCGGAGGTGTTTTGCTGCAATGCGACGACGAAGGCAATGAGAAACCCATCGCCTATATTTCTCAAAAGCTGAACTCTGCACAACGCAACTACAGCGTGACGGAACTGGAATGTTTCGCTGCGGTGTTGGGCGTTAAAAAGTTCAGAGCCTACGTCGAAGGTTTGCCGTTCAAAATAATCACCGACCATGCGAGTTTAAAATGGCTCATGAGTCAGCGCGACTTGAGCGGACGTTTGGCTCGATGGAGCTTGAAGCTTCAAGCCTTTGATTTCGCGATTGAACATAGGAAAGGTTCAGAAAATGTGGTGCCAGATGCGCTTTCACGTGTTTACGTGGACGCGATTTCGGAAATAGTTTCGGCCCCTAGCATAAACTTGAATTCTGAAGCCTTCAAATCAAAGGAATATCTCGACCTGATCGATACAGTGCAAAGCAACGCGGATAGGCTGCCTGACACGCAAGTGTCAGATGGCTATGTGTATTTCAGAACAAGCTTTAGCACTGGCAATATCTTTCAGGAAGATCGATCGTGGAAGCTTTGGGTTCCATCTAGCCTTACGGACGAGCTAGTTCGCCTGGCGCATGATCCTCCACAAGCTGCGCACGGCGGTATTACCAAAACCTTATATCGTTTGCGGCAAAGATACTTCTGGCCTGGTATGGCTATCGAAGTACGTAAATATATCGCGAGTTGCATCGTATGTAAAGAGTCTAAGGCTCCAAATAGTGTGTTGAGGCCGCCAATGGGCAAACAAATTGAAGTTGACAGACCATTCCAGTACCTATATGTTGACCTGTTAGGACCCTACCCTCGGTCTAAACATGGTAACACCACTCTCCTAGTTGTTTTGGACAAATTTTCGAAATTTGTTTTGTTCAACACACTACGTAAGGCGTCTGCCGTGCAGATCACCGATTTCTTGGAGGAAAGCGTCTTCAATTTATTCGGCGTACCCGAGATTATATTTTCAGACAATGGACCGCAATTTATATCAAAAGAATTTCGCAAATTAGTTGAAGCGTATGGTGTGAAACACAATCGTACAGCTATCTACTCACCACGAGCTAACGCATCGGAACGTGTAAACCGTTCATTACTGGCGGCCATCCGCTCTTATGTTGGCACCGATCATAGGGATTGGGATCAGAATTTGGGAAGCATCGGCTGTGCTCTTCGGAGTACAGTCCATGCTTCTACGGGGATTGATCCATATTTTCTTGTGTTCGGTTCCCACATGATCACACATGGCTCGACCTATGAACTGATGCAGAAGTTAAATGGTTTGAATGATGGCGAATTGGTTGTGTCTTCGAAAAAGGACCAGCTTGAACTAATTCGCGAACGCGTCAAAAATAATTTGTCGAAAGCTCACCAACAGCATGAGCGGATTTATAATCGTCGAACCCGGGTAAAGAGATTTATTGCCGGACAAGAAGTCTACCGAAGAAATTTCACGCTTAGTGACTTCGCAAAAAATGTCAATGCTAAGCTAAATCGTAAATTTCTGAAGTGTCGGATTGTTCGTGCGATTGGCGAGGTCGAGGATTTGCAGGGTAGAACCATAGGGGTTTACCATGCCAAAGACTTGAGGCAATAGTGAGGAAAGAACCGACGTCCACTGCCGCGGTTTATGACGGATCATTTCCTTTTATTTTCTTTCGTTTTCTGGTGCCCGGCTAGCTCAGTCGGAGAGCAACGGACACTCTTTTGGGTGTGGTCGAGCCCCACGTTGGGCAGTGCAAGATTTCACGTACCACTCCAACCACCCACATGCTTTTCAGTTACGTCCGGGTTGATGGATCAATCCCTGACGTATCTGTGTTGTAACGTGCGGCTAATACAACCCACTTACTTATAATTTTAAGCCTACACGGCAACACTATTCAAACATCAGCGTGGTCAGTTTTGCAAAAACCGCATGGTTTAAAAAAAATTCTTTCCAGAACATTCTTTTCCACCTCATATCCGTGGTGGAAATAAGCTGATAAAAGAGCCTTTCCCTCCCCCCCGCTAACGAGAACGAAGGAATGGATCGAAAGAAAATGGGGAAAAAATGAACGTGGCGCATTCTGATAGGCAGGATAAAAAAAATTGAAACTAGAAAACCGGTTTTTTTTATCCAAACAGAAAATTTTTGCGAACAGGAGATGGGAGATTAAAAGAAGTCAGTCAATATTTGGAGTCTGATGCAGTCAGTCGTTTTTTTTTGAGTCTGATGGGAAAAAAAAGTAGTTGTTTAGAGGCTGATGAAAAGAGTCGCTTTTTTTAGAGTCTGGTCTGATTTTTTCAAAAAAGGTCGGTCTGGCCTAAATAGTGACGGGGTGAAGTTTTTTTTTGGAGAAAAGTGAAATGTATTAAAAGAAAAAAAGAAGTAAATTTTTTTTTTAACATGTCTGCAAAAGAAAAAAAAAAAAAATTTGCCATTGAATGACTTTGTGATTGAAGAAAGATCAAGAATTAAGTAATTTCTAAAATAAATATTAATGTGAATAGCCGAAAAAAAAAAAAAAAATAAATGAAACGGTAACAAGAAAATGAAAGAAAAAAAAATGAAAGTGCGCGAAGGTAAGGTGTACAGCCACGAAAAGTTACACCCAGCCAACATTTGCTTACTTTATATGGATTTAAAATATTTTATGTGTATGCATTAAGAAAAAAACGATAAAAACGACATTAGTGAAGAAAAAAAAAAAAGGAGGGAAAGAATTATTTCGGTCTTTTGGCGGTTTTAGAACTCTAATCTGCTTGACACCCATATGTATGATGTCATCGTAATCCAACGAAGAAGAGTTCTGCATAATTCGAAGTTATAGCCAAATCAATTTCATTCGTATTCCTGTGCATTTCATCTTCATTCGAGAATAATCAGCTGATCATCATTCTACATAACGAGTTAGCATCAAGGCATCGTACTACATAAAAATAATTGAACAACCCAGGAATCGTATCAGATTTTTTTTTGTTTTGTGCTTGATTACAAATTGTTTTTTTTTTCGTCCCGGGACACCAAAAGAAAGACCCGAGGAAGGAAATCCAAAACAAATAAAAAGAAAAAAAAAGAATTTTTTTTGTAAACGTCATACTCGAAAGAAGATATTTTTTTTATAAATTTTTAGGTGATGCTGTAAGGGAGAGGCCTCTTTTTCCCAGCTCCAGTGAGTACTGATTTGTATTTTTTTTATTTAATATAATTTTTTTTGAAACATATAAAACAAATTGGAAAGAGAAAGAAAAAAAAGGAAGGTTTTCTCTAATCCGAGTTCAAAAGGTTTTTTTTTTCTTCTTTGGGAGTATTGGATGTCCTTTTTGGTGTCTGCAACGTCAGATGCGCGTAGTAAACATGAAATTAGTTGACAATAAGTCACGTAACTTTGGAAGTCTGATACAATTCTCCGGGAAGTGATTGAATTGAAGAAAAGAAAGAAAAGGAAGGAGATAACAACACAAGGATTCTTTTCTCTCTGATGTCACCCAGGATAGAACGAGATAGAAGCAGATTTTTTTTTTCTTGCTTAATTGTTATTATATACATATTTACGCACATGTGCACGCAAGATCCAAATTTAATTTTGTTTTATGCCTTGTTGCAAATTTTGTGGGCACTGGCAAAAGTTAGAAATATTTAAAGTACATTTAATTTTTGAAAAAGGAAATAACCAGGATTTATAAGAATTTAAAAGGAGTGGTAACATTACTAAAGTAAATTTTATCCATAAAATAGATTAAAAGCTTAGAAATTAGGAGTCTACGACTAAATTAAAAGAAAAAAAAAACCATGAAGTTATTTCTTGTAAAAATTTATAATTTTGATTTTTTTTTTCCATTTTTTTTAAATTATTTGCTGACCTAAAAGGATTATGTGGAGCAACTTATCATATTCAATAAAGAATAATTTTGTTTTTTTATTCAAAATTGGTAATTATTTTGTTAATATATATTGTGCCCGAATATAGTAATTGAAAACCTCAATGGGATGCGTACAATAAATCCGAGTTAGTATGCGAGATTTGGGCAAGTATTCCGTTTTCGCTGAGAATTGATCGACACGTACACAATTTCCTTCACGACGAATTGCCACAAATATCTTTAGAAGGTTTCGATAGAATGTAAGACGAATGAGAGAAATGACAGAGAGAGCGGAACTGGGGGGCGTGTGAGGGAAGCATAAATAAGCAAACATTAAGGGTCCATGCTCATTTGTAGGGGCGAGCATGGACATACGGGGATCGGCATTCTGCTGTCGATCCATGAGGGAGGGTAGTGCCCCAAAGTCCGGTTGGCATTAACACCTTTGCCAATCGGCCCCGACATGCCTCGCAAGGCTTTCGCGGATGGCTGGTCAGGTTTCGGTGACCAGCAGATTAACGAACATCCCCCTTATTCGGTTTTTTTCTCGCAAAAACCGAATTTCCTTGCTTGATAGCTCGCGCTATCACTATAAAGTCTTAACGACGTTTTCACACATCTTGCACGCATATAATTTATGTGTAACGCGATGACAGATGGTGGTGAGCAGCGACCCACCCCTCCGGCGAGCTAGCTAGTGCGATCAGCTAGGCGTGCAGCCTTTTAGCTGCTCACATTGCTGCACCATCTCATATCTTCTCCTCGCAAGGAAGAAGATATGCTAAATAGGTCATCATGGGATTTGCTTCTTCAACAGAAACCCCTAATATGTGCAACCCCCCCTTGTTACAATTCAATATAATCGATATTGTGCATTGAGGTATACGAAAAGGGCATTGTTGAAATGTCTGTGTTTCACCTATAAAGATCATTGTCAATTATTTAGAACTCCATGTAAAAACACTTTGAGGAAGTATAGTAGTAATGTACCTGTTGCTAAATAGCGAAGGGTCAAAGTCAACCTCTCGTCCGGTGGAATTGATTTTCGCATTATGGTATCCTCTTTGATAATATGCAACTCTACTTTTCTTAAAATAGCCTCAAACTGCCCAGGAGTCATTCGCAAAAAATTTCTATACAAATTTTCATTTTCACAGCGAAGTTCTGGCAACAATTTGTGAAATATTCCGTCCGAGTTTCGCTTCTGTAGCCATTTATGCACCCAGCATATTCTCTTTGTTTTCTTTTTCTTTTTGGTTTTCACAATATTTACTAAATTTAATAAATGTTGGAATGCCAGTGAATTCAACAAAATGTCGTGGTCCATTTTTCGGCTGTTACTTGCTGTCATAAGTTCTTGAATGTATATATTTGTTTCACCTACTTGATCTCTTTCTTTTTCGGTAAGTTTCGCGATGTTTTAGTCGACAATAAGGTCGACGATATCGGCCACTGTGTAATACCTGCTTAAAGATATCAAAGGAATGTGTTGGACATATCGTTAATGAATGTTTGGGTATGCGAAAGCTCTGTGCAAAGTGGGTGCCGCGCGAGCTCACAATCGACCAAAAACAACAACGAATTGATGATGGCAAAATTGCATGAATTGTCCTTCGAATTGCTTCCGCATCCATCGTATTCTCCAGATCTGGCCCGCAGCGACTTTTTTCTGTTATCAGACCTCAAGAGAATGCTTGCTGGAAAGAAATTTAGCACCGATGAAGAGGTAATCGGCGCAGCTGAGTCCTGTTTTCAAGCAAAAGACAAATCGTACTATAAAAATGGTATCGAAAAGTTGGAAAATCACTATAATCGGTGTATCACCCTCTATGGCAACTATGTTGAATAATGAAATCGAGTTTTGTTAAAAAATGTGTTTTTCTTTAAAACGATACGAACTTTTAAGGCCACCTGGTACACCATTTATTTACGAAAAATTAAAAAGGTGCATTCATAATATCTCGTCGTATTAAAATACGATATACGAAAGAATTCTTTTTTTAAGGAACAATATTTTTTCTATCAGTTGTAAACAGGGCCACCTATTTATTGGAAATTTTTCAAATTTTATCTTTTGGCATGTTTTATTCTTTTACCTTAAATGGAGGGAAAATTGTTTTTACTGCAAAAGTTTCTTGAAATTTGTTTAAATCGATGAAAAGGGAATTTTTTGAATAACTGTTATATTGTGAAAATTGCAAATAAAGCCATATGAAAATGATAATATGAAAAATATTGATAATTGGGGTCTATTTTACGAATTTCTATGTTATTTTATGTTACATGTTACCTTGACTTTATCTACAAAATTATTCATAACACTATTTCAAATTTTGCATTTTGGAAAAGTTCTTTTATTTTACGTTTAGAAAATCTCAAATTTGTTGCATTTCTTTTTATTTTTGTTCCATATGAATATGTTATTAAAATTAAAATTTAAAATACTTAATAGTCAATAGTCAACGCTCACTCAAATTTTTGAAAAATGTTCTCAAATTTATTATAAAACATATAGTAACTAAAAATCAGCCTATAGCCGATTTTTTGTTGTCCTATGGTAAAAATGGGACAGAAAAACTGTCAAAACTAATATTATTTCAAGGTTTTTCGTCATAACTTTGTTCCCTCTTTTCAAAATTTCTTTTAACCCCACGACTCCATTGGACTTATTTCAAGACGTAATTTCAGTCGGACTGACAAAAAAGTCCAAATTTTCGAGTCTCCATTAGACTTTTTTTCAGTCCGACTGAAATTATGTCTTGAAAAAAGTCCAATGGAGTCATGTGGTAACTTGCAGGTAACCCAGACCCTGATAGAATAAGTCTAATATTCAAATCAATGCATTAGTTTTTAAAGTACATCAAAAAAACTATATGAAGAGGGTTACTTTCACCTAGGATTATTTCTTTCTCCACTATCCTTAGGTCAATTTTACTGAAATTTAGCTTGGCATCGTCTACATGTGTAGTTAACGTATGTAATTAATTTAAACAAAATTTGTTCAGAAATTTTCTAATTAAATCCTAAAAACCATAAACAAAAAAACGACAAAACTTTCTGGTCACCCTGTATTTTCTTTTATAACTTTGCTCCCCTTGGATCGATTTATCTAAAATGCAATACCAAATAAAATTAAGGAATAAGGAACTCACATTGTAAATTTCATCAAAATCGGATAACACGTTTTTTAGTTATCTTTTATAAGGACGGACGGACATGTATAAATCGATATAACTTTTGCAACCATACCCTTAAAACCTGTCTACGACGATTATTTGCATGTGTTACAGATGGAGTGACAAAACTTATATACTCTCTGGTAGTACCTACGATAGGGAATACATATTTTAACAACACCTATTTACATCATTTTAATATTGCTCTGTATAAACCATAAAAGAACCAAGAATTGTTAATGGCTAATTTGAGAACTGAGTTTTAGTTGCGACAACTGAATTTTCTATTGTCATAACTAATATTCAGTTGTCACAACTCGAGAGTAACTTGTTAATTCTTCTGTGCGCGTGAGAATGAAAAAATTAATCAATTCATAACAAATATATGTGCAAGTTTTTTACAAATCTGTATTTAAAAAAAAATCAAGTTAATTAAAATGTGTATTATTTTTCTACAGTATAAGAAAGTAATAAGATTTAAACAAGTAGTTCAGTCGTAAGAAATGATTGAATTTAATATGATATTTTTATAACTTCTGTAAGATTGATTTTTAAAATAAATGGTCAACCTGATGTCATATTAAAAAATCAGTAATTTTGCAAAAAAAATATTTCTGTTGAGTTTTCTATTCTGGAGTTTATTTATGATATCGGTATGTAGTTCAGATCATGGCAATAACATTAATCTGACGTGTAATATTTATGATATTTAAATAATCCTTTGATGATAATACCAAACAAAATCAACATTAAAAATCTCGACAGAAATTGAATGGATTTACGATCATGAAGTTAACACCTGTGACAGAAATAAATTAATTGGTTAATTAAATACGCTTTTCGAGATTGACATTTTAAGCTTTACTTTTTTATGATTAGAATTATTTTAGAAAATGCTTGAAAGTTATTGAAAAAATCATCTCAAATGCAGTTTTCTAAGCCAGACATCTTTTCAAATATGGGTTTATGGTATTTGAAATTGTATAATTTTGCTAACAATTATCTTCAAACGAAACAGGTTATATTGGGATCTACTCTGCATTCATATTTTATGTTATGTTACGTTAAATTTCACATAAAGCACAATTTTTCGTTAAATTGGTATTTTACAAGGCAATTTTATGTCAAGTTGTGTTATTTTTAGCACCTATGGTCTCCACTGCACTTATTTCAAGACTTATTTTCGGTCGGACTGAGAAATAGTCTAAAAATTGGACTTTTTTCAGTCGGACATAAAGTCTGACATAAACGTGGACTTTTTTGAAGAAAGCTTTTTTCCAGACTTATTTTTGATATTGCACTATATTTCAGTTAGAATACTTGGTGATTCATAAAATCATCAAGTATTCCATAAAGCAACTAACACAAAAACATCACTAGAAATTGCTGGAAATATTTTGAAAGCTCCAGAATTAAATTATAAATCATTGCTTTGTGTATTGGATAAGAATTTTCGGTGAATAGGGAATTTTCTAGAGATCTTCTTTGTGTAAACGTTGCCACCTAGTTTTAGAAAGCCAAACGAGAATATTCGAGAATATTCCGAGACACATCAATTTTATATAAAAGGAGACCTAGAGTCGAGGCTAGAATCATTCTTAATCGATCAGTTGAAGTGAAAAGCTTCGTCAGAGATTATACAAAGCAGAGATTCAAACGAGATTATTTTTGTGAAAGTAATTAAAATAGTGAAGCTCTAAAACTGTGATAAATAATTGTAATAATTAAATTATTGAAAGACAAATATTTTTAAGACTAATTGTTAAGCAGACATAAGTACAAATAAAGTTTATACACTAAATTCACATAAATAAAAAGTGTTATCATTCTAATAACATCGAACCGAAAGACCAACACGTTACATTGGTGTCAGAAGTGGGATTATTTATTGTGAATCAGTGCGGAAAAGACAATTTTGCTAAAATTTTCTGCAAGAAAATTCGAAATTAAACTAGAAACTTCTGTGGGGAAAATTTCAAAGAAATTCGTTATTAAGAAATTTGAGTATAGTAATTTCGACTGTGTTAGAAATTTCAGGGGCGTACAAGAAATTTTGTATGAGTTGTATAAAAATTTCGATTGTACGAAATTTGAGGTTATACGTCGTGTATCGTGTGAAAATTTCGATTGTACGAGAAATTTCGTAGAAATTAAGATTATACTGGGAAAATTCGTGGTATTTAGATACTGTGCGAGAAGTTTCGATAGAACAATAGAATTTCGTGAACAATTAAAAATATTTGAACGATGGAAAGTAAATTATTAGATAGTTTGAGTACATTAGAACTATCCACAGTTCTGCGTGTGTGGAAGTCAGTTTCCACGGGAACTAAACCAGAAAAGAAGAAAAGAGTAATCGCTGAATGTGCAATAAGAGGACTAGACAGTAGCACATTCGACTTTAGTGAAATTCTGAAAGAGGGAAACCAAGAAGAAAACACGAACGAGGACAATGAAAAGTCCGATTTCAGTGAAGAGGGTGCAAAAACAACAGCAAGTGTTCAAGATAATTTAAAGACGCTTATGACCATGATGATCGGTCTTCAGACTAGTCTGCAAGAAGAAATGAAAACAAATGCTTCTAGTCTTCAGACTAAAATGGACTCAACTGCTTCTAGTCTGCAAGAAGAAATGAAAACAAATGCTTCTAGTCTTCAGACTAAAATGGACTCAACCGCTTCTAATCTGCAAGGCGAAATAGAATCAAATGCTTCCAATTTACAAGGTAAAATAGATTCGACTTCTGCAAGTCTTGAAAGTAAGATTGCAAACATATCTGATATGCAGAACAAAATGGAATCCAGCATGGGTGAATTAAAAATTCAGGTGGAATCCAGTGTTGCGAACCTTGAAACTAAAATTAGTACAGAAGTTTCTACAGTTCGTACGGAAGTTTCTGCAGTTCGAACGGAAGTAAGCAAGGTTGAGCAGAAATTGGAAGACAAAATAACTACAGAAGTCAGCAACGTAGAACAAAAATTGGACCAGAAATTGGAACAAAAAGTAGCAGAAATAGAAGCGAAAATGGCTGACATTAAAGAAAATAAACCAAATATTGAGTCATCAGGTAAAAGGATGAAGCCACCAATATTTGACGGCAAAACTTCATGGCCTGTATATAAACGACAGTTTGAAGCGGCTGCTGGCGCAAACGACTGGTCCGATAAAGAAAAAGCCACAGCATTAATTCTGGCTCTACGGGGTAACGCAGCCGATTTATTGCGGACAATCTCACCAGAAAATGAGAAGAATTACAATTACATTATAACACAATTGGACATTCGATATGGGGATAACCACATGAAGGACGTATACCGAATGGAGCTCGTCAACAGAATGCAAGATTCTGGAGAGACACTTCAGGAGTTGTCAGCAGATATTGAGCGGTTGGTATACTTGTCATACCCCGATTATCCCCTGGAGCTGCAGAATGACTTGGCTGCAGAAAGATTCACCAATGCCATTCGGGATGCAGACATTCAGTTCAAGGTCCGGATTAGTGGAAAGCGCATGTTGCACGATGTGTTGGCTGTCGCATTGACATTGGAAGCTGCAAAGAAAGCAACAAGGGCGGTTCCAATGGTACGAGCTGCTATGGTTGAGGAAGACTCAACAGAGCTAACGATAGACCAACTAACCGAAAAGATAAAGGCGGATGTGCAGCAAGCTATCCAGGAATTCGAATTGAACGATACTAAAAGAAGACTGAAATGCTGGGGCTGCGATAAAGAAGGACATTTAGAGCGGCAGTGCCCCAACCGGACAAAAGCACCGATTATGGTATCAGTCTCTCTCCTACAACAGAGTAACGACAGATTAACGACGCAAGGAGTAATTGCTGGTCATCGATGCAGGATCATCGTAGATACGGGTGCAAGTAGATCCATCGTGAACAGGAAGCTCATTAGTAGGAAACACATGAGCAGAAGCAGTAACAGTGTTCTTCAAACGGTTACAGGGGAATCATCTCCGATTCTGGGTGAAGTGATTCTAGCATTGGGGCTAGATGAGTATGTGTTTCGACATACGTTTTTGGTGGCTGATATAATGGACGATTGTATCATGGGCCTGGACTTCATGAAGCAGAATGGAGTGAGTGTGAACATTGAAGATAGGTTATTGCGATGTGGAAATATTGAGTTCCCGCTAACGTTGGAGGAAGCAGATTCCAGTGACACCAAATCAAATCTACGAGACCAACAAGTTACGTCAGATGCAAATGCTGTTGTAGAAATGAAACGGACGGACGACATTGGACTGACAACTCAAGACACGGAGTTGTCAAAAAGTAAAAATAGAAGGAAAAGAAGCAAATCCAGTGTCGTAGATGCTGAAGGGGTTTTTGAGGAAACAAATAAGGACTGCAGGAATGTGAAAAAGGTAGTAGCTATCCGTACATTAAGGATTGGAGGCGATGACATGTCGAGCATCCGAAACGCGCAGCTAAAGGATGAAGATGTTGGACCAATCCTTAAATGGAAGAAAAGGGGTCAGCGTCCAAAATGGAGCGATATTGTAATACGCAGTGATACGACAAAAAGTTATTGGGCTCAGTGGGACTCGTTACAGATAGAAAATGGCGTTCTGAGGAGAAAATGGGATTCTCCTGATGGAAAATCCAAACTAATGCAGTTGATCGTGCCTAAGTCCAAAGTACATGAGGTACTTGGTGAAGTACATGCTGGAACTTCAGGGGGACATTTGGGAGTCAACAGAACATTAGCGAAGGTGCGAGAACGATTCTATTGGGTACACTGGCGAGCCGATGTCAAAAGCTGGTGCAGGAACTGTGACACCTGCACAAAAATTGTAGGACATCAAAAGAAAACTGAAACTGCAGTGGGGCAATATGTTGACGCGGAACTCAAGCAAGACACGAGTGAACAGGATAGCACCAGACGAACTCCACCGGAAAGATCATCTGGACAGCATATACGGGTTCCGGTGGACAAAGTATTTGAGGAACCTGCAAACAACGAATTACAAGATAGTGACTGCACCAACGAGATGAACTCTTTGGACGTGGTATGGCGAAAGCGAAAATCATCAAAAGTAAAAATGAAGGTGATTCATTCAAATCAGTTAGCGAAGAATCGCGGCACGAGTCCAAAAGATTCTGTTCGGGACGAACAGATTTAAGAAGGGGGTAGTGCACTATATTTCAGTTAGAATACTTGGTGATTCATAAAATCATCAAGTATTCCATAAAGCAACTAACACAAAAACATCACTAGAAATTGCTGGAAATATTTTGAAAGCTCCAGAATTAAATTATAAATCATTGCTTTGTGTATTGGATAAGAATTTTCGGTGAATAGGGAATTTTCTAGAGATCTTCTTTGTGTAAACGTTGCCACCTAGTTTTAGAAAGCCAAACGAGAATATTCGAGAATATTCCGAGACACATCAATTTTATATAAAAGGAGACCTAGAGTCGAGGCTAGAATCATTCTTAATCGATCAGTTGAAGTGAAAAGCTTCGTCAGAGATTATACAAAGCAGAGATTCAAACGAGATTATTTTTGTGAAAGTAATTAAAATAGTGAAGCTCTAAAACTGTGATAAATAATTGTAATAATTAAATTATTGAAAGACAAATATTTTTAAGACTAATTGTTAAGCAGAAATAAGTACAAATAAAGTTTATACACTAAATTCACATAAATAAAAAGTGTTATCATTCTAATAACATCGAACCGAAAGACCAACACGTTACAATATATTGAAATTAAAAATGGTTGTAATGAACTGAATGCATACGAATGTATGTAATTGCAAGAGGTTTTTCCCGATATTATTTCCATTTGAAATATTTTTATTTCCTAAACATTCTTTTTAGAAAAAATTATTTTGGTGCCTTTAAATTTATACCAAGGGCAATAAAATTTATATAAATTTGTGTATTTCATTAAAAAAAATTTTTAAAATTCATATCGTTTTATGGCAAAAATATTAGACATATCCATAACGATATTTTATTTTGATAGTTTTTGGAAAAAATCTTTAGTCCATTCCATATCGCAATGCATTTTTCCAAGAAATATTCATGTTTCTACTAATTACGATTCCGGGAAGAATTAATAATAGAACAAGTGGCATGATGAAAATTAGTTTGGACCGATTTGATTGAAATTTAACATGGTATCGTCTATTTATGTAGTTAATCTATGTAATTAATTTAAACAAAATTGTTTTACAAATTTTCCAATAAAACCCGAAAAACCATAAACAAAAAGTAGACAAAACTTTCTGGTTACCCTAGTTTTTCCTTTATAACTTTGCTTCCCTTAGATCGATTTTGCTCAAATGCAATACCAAACCAAGTAAAGGAATAAGCAACTCACATTATAAATTTCATCAAAATCGGATAATGCGTTCTTAAGTTATCTTTGACACGGACGGACGCACATGCATAAATCGATATAACTTTTGATTCCTGACACAACCATACCATTAGAACCTTTCTACGATCATTATTTCGATCTGTTACAAATGGAGTGACAAAACTAATATACCCTCTGGTAGTACCTACTATAGGGCATAAAAACATTCTACGGCAATTAAACCGTTTTCGTTTAAATCTAAATATTAATTGGTGAAATAATATACATTGAATTTTTCGATTATAGAATAATTTATAGAGATGAACGACTTAAAATTAAAGTGCCCAAAACAAAGTATTTTAAAAATCATAAATTTAATTGAAAAGCAGCAAGTTTTTAATAAATTTGATTCGATATCAAATTTATCACATTGTAAAAGAAATAGATTAACCCAATACTTGGGCTTATTTCGATACCTATTTACTTCTTCACCTTCTAAATTTTTTAATAACCTTACGACGCTCGTTAAAGCAATTGCTTCTCGTTGTTTCTTCGCCAACGGACCTTTTACAAACAAAATATCAGGACATCAAATGCCCAGCTAAAAATTTATTGCCTTCAAAACGGCGCCTGTAGACTGAAAATAAGTCCAATGCGGTCGTCGGGTTACATTTTCTAAACATAAAAAGCTCCTGAAAAGGACGAAATTTGAAAAAAATCTTATGAACAATTTTATAAATAACATGAAATAAAATAATATAGAACATTATAGAATTATACCCCATTATGGTTATGTATTTTTGGGAATTTTTATCAGCCACTATTTCACTTTCTCAAGAAACTCTTTTTAAAGTGGTGTGGATATCTGAAATATTCACACTTATCTTCGGTCCCAATAATCATGATTTCTTATTCACAGTTTTTAAAAACAAAATATTAATATTATTTTATGTGAATTGAATACATGTACAAATTAGGGCATGGCGTGATTAATTACTTTTCGAGGTTTGTGAACAAGTGAGTAATTGAGGCCTTAAGGTAATTAATTCCTTCCTATGTAAAAAAAAACCTTTGAAGCAAAATTGACCAATTTCCAAGAGAAAAAACTTATTATATGGAAGAATAAGAAATAAAAAGAAAATAAGAAATATTCTCTAAAAAATGCATATGATTCTCTCTAGCTTTCTATCATTTTTTCAGATTACATTATGTTAGCAAAACAGAGATAGAAATAGATTTATCTTTATTAAACAATTCTAACACTTATGTAAAAAAAACAAAGCATTGGGAAGATCACGTCTAGTTGTCCCTTTTCAACTTTATTATTCTCTTAAATGAAAGAATTAATTTTTTTGGCGTTGAATCTTCAAAATTTGGATTAATTTTGTTTGCGAAATTAATTACTTGTTCAAACCATGCCCTAGTACAAATTCAACTCACAATTTCCATATATCTACTTGAAGAATTATAAATCAAATCAGTTTCATATAATATTTTTTATTGTGAACAGAAACAAAAGTAATTAACTAATAAAGCCGGAAATTATCTTATAATTTTAATTATGAACTAGTTTCTATTGAAATTGACATAATAGAATTTAAACTATTTTACCGGACATAATCAAACCCGACTTTGATTGATTTCAAAGAATTGTTTTTCATTTAAATCATATCTAAAATTAGAAAATCCTCGTTCAATTAATTAAACAAAATTTTTTTTGGTAATCATTACAATTTTCTTGTACTAATGAAAAAATTTATTTTATACTGTATTTAAATTAATTAACATATTCTAAGAATTTACCATCAGGAAAATTGACACACCTAAATGCGATTTCTTTTGAAAATTCCATACAATTTCCAAAGTGACAAAATCTAGTTTTCCATGAAAATTGTACATAGTATGTTGTAACATGTTACTTATTTCATGTTTTTAGGGTCTCTTCGAAACATAAATTTCTTACATTGAACTCATTAATCAACAGGTAAATATCTCAAGTTCATATTTACACGAGTTATACTATATATGAGTACGTACTGAACATATTCATTTTAACGTTATAAACATAATGTGGAAAATTAGATGTAAAATAACAGACAAAAAAAAAATTATTATAATGTGAATGACATGAAATTAGACTTGAAATAAATCTAAGTCAAATGACTAAGTATAAAATTTTATGTTGCCTTTATTTTATGTAAGTACAAGCATATCGAATTTATCTTCACGAGTAAAAAAAGAACATAAAATCTTTCTGATATATCCATTTGGATGACGGAAAAAAAGAAAAGTTTAGATATTGAATAACATAATAGAGAAAATACACCAATTTAAGATTGTTCTAAAGTAGGGTCTACACTGTGTACATATTTTAACTGTAATCATTGGAATGAGTTAAATTCTAAACCATTGTATTTTGATCTTTAAAATGCAGTTAACAATCTTATGAAGTAGTTAGTTAGTATATAAGAAAATGAAGGTCGTTCGTAGCTCACATCCCATAAGTATGCAATATATTACATATTCATTTGATCAAACAACTATCGGGAATTGTTCATTTAAAAAGCCTGCGTAAAAAGTGTGAGAAAATATATTTCTCAGTTAAGTTTGTACAAATGTACCTAATTGTCACGCAAAAATTTGGGATGATCTGTCGACCAGTTTCTTTACAATTGTTGGTTTTCTTAGTTGAGTTCAAGTCTGCTTTGCTCCGATTTGGACCCTACATACATGAAATACATAATAACGGATGACGAGATGTGAATTTATGAGCTTGACTTGCAAACTAGCCAACAGGATTGTGAATCGCGTTTTAATAATGAGCGGAAACCGAAAAAACATATTAACCTCATTCGAAAATCATCATGTTGGCTATTTTCTTTCATTACCTTGGTGTTATCCACACGAAATTAATTCGGGACTAGTAAACAGTCAATAAACAATATTATCTGGGCGTTATGAAGCGTTTGATAAAGAATATTTGCCGGAAAATTTCAGATTTGTGAAAGGTTAATTCTTGAATTTTGTACCGATAATCTGCAATCCCACGCATCGATGATTATCCTCTTCTTTTTCGAAGCATTAAATTTTCTTATAAAATTTAATTAAAACACGCACAATCGATCGACTGTGCTAACCTCGCAAGATTGGCTACTCTACAGAATATTGTTGCGAGTTCAAACGAGAGCTTAAAATTCGCACAAAATATATATATTTGATTTCTTCAGCCGCACCTACCTACCGACATAGATTCATTAGTTCATATCATAGTCTTTAGAAGGCAGTGATCCGAAAACATCTCAATTAAGGTGCGCAGCTTATTTCTGCTCCAATCGAGTATAAAAGCCGACTTCTTTTGATTTAGATTCTGCCATAGACTTACTTACACCAACGAGTTTTTGATTTCTGGAGAATTTTACCTTTGATTCGTGCTATATTCGTCTATTAGCTATTGAATTTTTTTTTTTTTGAACTGCCTCTGGCTTCTTTGGCTAGCATGTCTTGTTACCCTCAATTCCACAGTGGGCTAGAAGCATAGTATTCGGGAAACCAGTTCGTTTCTGCCATACTCAGTTTTAGAATGACTAATTTTGAATATTTCCACGGACCTCAAGGACTGTGTATTAATCTTAAAATACATTTTGGCGAAAACCACGCTACTAGGCGCCGCCTTTCTAAGGACTGTAAACCTATGAAATTTATTCTATCAGGGTATGGTGGCAGTAGAAAGGAGTCATTTCACGGAAAATTACGTAATCCAAATCATACGAACCTACGTTGAACAAACTCCATTCCGTTAATTTGGGCTTTTTGGTAGGGAGATCATACCTGACTGGCATATTCAATAATTGGTCTAACCAGGGTAAAAAAAAGGTCTTATTTATATTATATCTGTATTCCGCAAATGTCTAGTTTAAATTATATCGATGATTTTTGTATGAACGATCTTAAGCTATTACGGATGTACCTTTAGAAAGACATTACATAAAGCAAATTGTTGCTACCCAAAAAAAAAGAAATCCATTCTTACAACTAATATTATTTTATGAATGGAAACAATATATTAGATGATGATGATGTTGATCCATATGCCGTCGATAGTAATTTTGATGACGATGATGATGATGTCGTTGTTTTCAAATAGGACGCAATGATTTCCATGAAACCAACAACAATATAATCATATCAATATTTCAATTGAACGAGAGATAGACATTCAATCATTTGCCTTTTTTGATTTAATTTTGATTTTAATGTAAAAATGAAGAAGAAGACGAAGAAAGTGCTCTGTGTTCAATGGTTTTTTTTTTGCTTTATTGAATCAATGAAATGAAAAACGCGAAAAAGTCTTTTTTCATAATTCAACAATTTTTGTACGTACTTCTTTTTTTTTATAAATTTGAAGAAAATTGAATTGAAGTCTTGTCATTTGTTCGATTTTTAAGGCAAAAAAAAAACAGCAAAGAAAAATAGAGTGGATAAAATGAAAATGTCGACAAAAACAAATCGCATCATTTCTTAAATTAAATTAATCGAATGCATACAAAATTTTGTCTTTTCGTCTGAAATCCTTGTAAATAAATGGGAGTTCTTCAACTAAGGATGTAGAGAGAAGCAAGATTCTTCCACCAATATCTAGAATAGGTAAGTCGGTAAAATAATAAATAGTCTGTTGGGAACAACTTCTAAAGTTGTGAAAAGAATTTATTTAATTCTTTATTATTATCTTTAATAATTGGAACATTTATTTTTTGGTAAATAAGATTTTCAATTTAAGAAATAATGAAAAGCTTAGATGATTTAAAATATGAGTAGAACTATAAGTGACAGCTAGACAATATATACCACCAAGATGGTGGAATACATTTCTGAGTCACTAATTAGTAAATCCAAGAAAGTTATAGCAGATTTTAATTGATTCACAAAACTGGGAAGTAATAAAGGAAATAATTCTCTTGATATCGTCAGCTTCTCACACTACCACTTCGAATAATATATTTATATTCAAGAAAATTCTTATTCTTATTTACTCCGGAAAACCAAGAGTTTTCCTCAAACTTTAGCGAAGAAAATAATGTGAGTTTACCCAGAGGAATGATTTATATTTATATTGCAACTGTATGTGATCCTCTACGTAATATGTGGAAAAATAGGTACGAATAGTTCGATGGAGTTCCTATATTCAAGCCATGAAGAATAAAGGAGTATTTAGCTCTAAGTAGGGTATGGTTGATTAATTAAAGGTAAATGATTAATTGATTAACTGCTGGTTTTAGACTGATTAATTGGTTTCTATTTTTAAGAGCCAAGCGTCATAATTTTTGCTATAAAAATAACAGTTTAAAAATAGAAGCAACTTTTTATATAAAAGATAAAGAGAAAGAGTAATAGACACAAAAGAAGAAATTCTCTTAAAAATATATAAGTATACCTTAGTATTTCACAATTAATATAAAAATTATTCAAAATTCATTCATACACTCATAGGATTTCTCTCTTCAAATTTATTTTGCTTTGTTTCTCTTAAATGAAATAATTAATCACTTTTCGGTTGAATAATCAAAACATTGACCAAATTTTGATTACTCATTTAATCAATTAATCAAACCATGTCCTAGTTCTTAGCACTTAGTAAATTCTGACCAAGTCGAAATTTAAGATGGAATGAACACAAGTATCGAAGAAAATTTTTCTTTTTTAAATGAAATTAAAATAATTGAAAACTTTTTATTTTTGTTTTTAATTAGTTAACAAAATATACCTTGTTCTTTTTGTGTTTGTGCTACGTGCTAAAGAACAACCCCACAATAAAGAGTTGTTCGTCATCATTTCAAATTGCTTGAATCTACATAAGACGGTTCTTGGTAAATAAAATCTTCAAAAAGTTAAACTTAAAGATATTTTACTTTTGTGATAAACCAAAAAAAAAGGAAAATGTATCCTTGAAACTTTTCTGACGGAATAAAATCTTTTCTACCAACAAAATAAAAATATTGCTATTTAAGCCAAAAGAACCTATGTATATAAAATCATAACGTTTTAAATGTTTTAACTTTTTAAGTAACGAAACATTCCTGAGATTTTTATTATGTTGCTGTCCATTTCATTAGTAATTCCATTGTGAAATCCAATATAATCCTCTTCTTTTGTGTCCCATCTATAGAGAAGTCTTTATTTAAACTGTAATTCTATGTTGAAAATTTTGAATGCGACAATTAAATGAAATTGAAGTCCAACGATATGATTAAAGATTAGGCCGAATATAGTACACTTGTTTTATTTAAAATGAAATATGTTAATGAATAGAATTGTAAAAGACCATATAATATTTTATGATGTTCTGGAAAGATCCTTTAATAATTTAATTTTTAGGTTGTAAAAAATATACGGAATGTGATAATAAAAGGCGTTTTAAACTGTATTTCTCAGGAATTGACGAGGACATTACTTTTTTCTCTGTGTGAAAATTCCCAGCAGTTCAAAGCCAAGCGAATTATTTTTTTTTATGTAACATTAAAGTTTCAAGTTATCTGAATAAGTTCCCTGTTATTACACTGCACCCCAAATGATTCGCCTGCAATTCTTTAAAAAAATTTCACTAATTCGTAATAGTACAATAAAGTTCCGTGACTATTGCTATAAAAATAAAACGAACCAATATTTTTTAGGTTTCTCTTTATCCTTATTCTAAGTAATCTTATTCAGATTCAATGCACTTTATACAGCGATTTAATAGTGATTCAAATTAGTCTTAAAGCTCTTATGTGGTATTGTCACCAAAGCACGCGTGTTGAAATTTGTTCACTGGACTCATCGACAGAGCATTCTTTCAACGTCGTCGTAATTTTTGGGCATAGTGAGAAGTCTCTTGATGCTAAATCAGAGGAATACGATGAATTATTAAACACACGGGCTTGATATAGGGACAAAAATTGACGAACAATGAAGGAAATGTGACTTGATACATTATAGTGTAACAAATATCAACTATGTAATTCACGATATTCTACTTGAATTTTGCCATCAAGCAGTTACATCGCTTACATGGCGACTTCAGAATTGACTGAAGATCGAATTGGAACTCAACCCGCGTGTTTTAGCTTTACCGGATTGAAAGATTGACTTAAAATCGATTTCTAATAAACGTCAATTTTATATACGCCAGCAAACAAACAGTTATTTTTATGCCCAATGGTTGGTCCTACCAGAGTTATGCATCTTCCTCCGTGTACAAGATAACTCAAAATAGCATTATCCAATTTTTTTGAAATTTAGATTTTGAGTTAATTATTTCTTAACTAGATTTCGTATTGGATTTCAGCAAAATCGACCCAGGGAGAGCAGAGTTACTAAGCAAAACGTAGGGTGACCAGAAAGTTTTGTCCTTTTACATGGTTTTTCGCATTTAATTGGAAAATTTGTTAAGCAATTTTATTTAAATTAATTATATTCGCTAAATCATAGAGGATTCAGTGATAAATTTCAGATAAATCGATCCCAGTATAGTGGAGAAATAAAGTTTTTTTGATGTGCTTTAGAAACTAATGCACGAAATTGAATAAAATTTGGAGATTATATAGGATTTAGGCCACCTGCAAATTAGAGGAAATTTTGAAATGAGGAAACAAAGTTATGAGAAAAACATTGAATTATTGTTAGTTTTGACACTTTTCTGTCCCATTTGTGCCATAGGGCATAGTCCGGTTTTTAGTTACTATATGTTTTACCCCACGACTCCATTGGACTTATTTCAAGACATATTTTCAGTCGGACTGACACAAGACTCCACAAGACTTTTTTTCAGTTCGACTGAAAATAAGTCTTGAAAAAATCTAATGGAGTTGCCTGGTTAGGTTATGTTTCGCCTCACTTCATACTCCATTTTAAATTTTCAAGTCGATTTGAAGTCGATCTGGGTTTACATGCAAATTTCAAGTCGATCAGAAAAAGGTTTGTTTTCGGATCGACTCAAGTCGGATTGAAGACGATCGAGGTTTATATGGACGATTTTTGGATTAAAGTTGACTTCAAGTAGATCATGTAAACGAAGTACCATATTTGTAAAACTTCCAAATAAAATATTCCAATAACTTGGAACGAATTCTTTGTATACGATTCCTTTTGTTATCGATAAACATTGAATATTGTCTTGATTTTTCGTGAAACCCTTCATGTTCTTTTGGCTGATAGCGTTTTTTCTTCTAAAAATGTATAAATTATTAAAATAGAGTACGAAAAATCCTTGATGCTTTTAATTTGCTGCTAGATTAAAAACTTTACTTACTCGTGTGAATAGTTTTTAATAAAATCCGGAATTTTCTATTCTATAACATTTCAGAGCTTAATTAATAGAGACATAATAGTATATGATATATGAGTATGTACCATAAACATAAAAAAATATTGGTTCAATGTTAGATGCAATATGTCAAACTAGTGGCCATAACTCATTCATCATAATTAACGGATAAAACGCCAAAAGGTATATATGTTTGTATTATTTATTTCTGTTCTTCATACAAGTACAATATATACCCTTGTATATTTTACATGGAGGCCAATTTAACCACATATTCCGCCAGTTAGCTTGATTGATTAATTTCACTCGTGGCAATTAACTAATGTCTTTTATAATGTTTCACATATATATTCACCATATTTTCTAAACACTTTTCTAACTTGTTATAATAGAGTTATACGTATTTTTTTTTTTTTTTTTGTTAGGAATATATCATGGACAGGCATGTACAGTGTACATCTATATCAAAATTTCCATCGTTCATTCTCCAGTCTCGAGACTTGAGAGAGAGACTTTTGTTATAATATATACAATTATAAATAATTTTGATGAAGGCGATATCGTTTGTTGATGTACACACGTCTTGTATATTATTTGGTTTTCTTTTTTTCCTCATTTTCATAACAACCGAAAGAATGTTGCTAATTGTTGTAATTTGATAACACCCCATTATATTAGTATAGAACCCCAACCCCAACACTGTTCATATATAATTGCAATTTGTTTGTTTTTCTTCTGATACTAAAACAAAACTTCTTATCAAAATCTCAGCACGCAATAACAAATATGATGACGACCTTACAACTATAATAAAATTGTAATAAAAAATAAGAAGAAAAACCCAACAAAAAACAATCGTTAAATCCATATATTACCAGTTTTCATAAGATTTTATCCGGAAACTTTGAATATGTAGCAATTTCCAACAAAAAGACGAAAAGAAATCTTAAATATTTTTGGGATAATAAGATTGTAAATCGATTTTTTTTTTTACGCATCAAGATTAATTTTTTATTTGGTTTGACACTATTAACAGTATTACCTGAGATTTATGATTCGGCATTAAACAGAGTTTATGTGGATTAAACGCGCTGATAAGGAAGTAAATATACGGAAGAAAAGAAAATCGACTTAAAGGCATGTCTAATAAAATGTATATTAAAAAAAAGGGGTGAAATAAATTTTCAGGGTGATACTATTTTTGTATCTAAAATTCCCATAAATTTCTTACTAAATTCTTGTAGACGCAAAAAAAGTAAGTTATTTGAATTTATTTTATACGCATTTAAAAAGGGATATATTCTTTTCTTGTATAATAAATTAATTGATTAATTTTTTCCATGTAATAAATCCCTTTAATAATACGATTAGCTACTATTTAAATTCTACAATATTTGATATTAATCTTTGTACAGTATGCCCTAAAAAAACATTATAGAAATTTAAAGTTAATCTATCAAAAAATGTATTTACCAGAGAAGCTTTAAGCCTAATTTACATCATCGAAGGAAAAAAATATAAAATAATTCCTTCTAATTTAATTGCTAAAAACTTTAAAATCCATTTTTTTGCCCTATGGTAGGTACTACCAGAGTGGAATAATCGTCGTAGAAAGGTTTCAAGGGTATGGTTGTACAGAGAATCAAAAGTTATATCGATTTGTGTATTCCCATCCGTCCGTGTACAAGTTAGTTCAAAAACTAGTTATCCGATTTTGATTAAATTTACAATATGAGTTGGTTATTCCCTTACTGTATTCGGAATTGGAGTTCAATACAATTCACTGAGGGGGAGCAAATTTATTAAGCAAAAAACAGGATGATCACAAAGTTTTGTCGTTTTTTTAATGATTATTCAGATCTAGTTGGAAAATTTTGGAAGCAATTTCTTTTAAATTATTTACATTAGTTTACTACATAAACAGTCGATACCATGTTAAACTTCAGTAAAATTGGTCGAAGGATGTTGGAAAAAGAAATAATCTTAGGAGAAAATAAGCCTGTTTATGAAGTTTCTTGATGTACTTCAAAAACTAATGTACTAATTTGAATAAAATTCAGCGAATAGATTTATGCTATAAGGGTTTACGTTTTCTAGGATTTAGAGAAAATTTGTAAAAGAGGAAACAAAGTTATGAAGAAAAAACATTCAAATAATTTTAGTTTTGACTGTTTTTCCGGCTATGAGCCGATTTTTAGTTCAGTGCTTATAAAATTTAGGAAGCAAATATCTTAGTCAATTAAAGCTTTTCTAATCAAATTTTCAAATAATTGTTGTACCTCTGACAAATGAAGTTTTTCTAAGACTGAAGTGAAAATTCTGTGTCTGAAAAGGCTTCTCTAAAGCCGGGCTTATTTAAATCGCGTCTTAAAATAATTGACTGGGACATTAGGTTTTGGCTACATGAATTCACAAGGATATAGAAATTGAACTCCTTATCGCCATTTTTATTTTCAGGACTGTGGCGATCATATTAAATTCACCACATGGCAGTCTCTCTTAATTTGATGTGATATCTCTTTATCCTCGGCTAGATCGGGAGAAAGAGATAAAGAGACCCGTTATTCCCATCTCCAGAAAACAAGTAAATTATATTATACTAATATTTTATATTGTAGTTTTAAGTTCTCTTTTATATTGAACGTCGACAAAGATAGACGTGTTTCAGAAAATAAAAATAGTTTTTATAATATTTAAATTGTTCTGGATTTATAACAACAACAACAAATCACACCAATACAGAACAAGGACATATTTATTTTAAGTTTTCCCCAAAGGCTAAATTTATATTCTACGAAAATTCCACCTTGGCGCCACTTCAGATTGTTCATTTTATCTGAAAAGATCTTTAAAGTTCATTTACGTCGAAATAATGATGTTTTCTAATATTTGTCTGAGACTGAGAAAAACGCTTGGGTAGTTAAAATTTAGAGCAAATACAATTTTTAATAAACACAACAGAAATTTATCTTAAAAGTTTATAAAAATGTACAAATTCTCATTTAATTACGTTATTTTTCAATTTCAGAGATATTTTCATAAAAAAGAAAATCATTGCTTTTGTTTTAATTAAATATCATTTCTTTCTGTTTTTTGTTTGTTGTAAAAAATCAAGATTAAGAAAAAAAAAAGAAATATGAAATTAATAACATTGTTAGTGAAGTAATTTATTATAACATTGAAGAAAAAAAAAAAAACATAAATAACAAAATCAATTACAAAAAAATAAATTTTTTTTCTCTTTTATTTACAAACAATCTGAAAATTAGTTTTTGCTTGGTAAAATTCCACACACCCATTCATTAATAATTTAATTACTATTATTACAAAATTATGTTTTTATTAATTAAAATTCCTTTCATTTTAAACTCGATAATTAATTTTTAAGTGAAAATTTGTAAATTATAATGAAAAAAAATGAGCAAAGCAAACCATAGCGGTGAATTTACATTTTCTCTATATCGGCCGGACCACTATGGAACTTTCCCGATAACGTCATAAAATATTCATTTTAGTTCGTCCATCCTAGATGTACCTTCCAAGTTCCATTAAAATCCGCCTGTTATTGATCGAATTACTAAGCTTTTCTATTTTAGCCCCCCAGAACCCCCCATCGAGGGGAGACATATTTTATCTTTTCACTTGGCCCATCCCAAAAGTACAATCCAAGTTTCAATAAAATTCCACTATTATTGGCCGAATTAGGGAAGTTTCTATATTTCCACCACAACATTTTTGAAACAGTTTTGCGCATTAGTGTTGCCAGAAGTGAATTCCGTTGAAAAGTTAATATATTCTGATTTCAACCTTAGCACATAAACTGTGCAAATCTCATCAAAATCGGACGTGCGGCTTGGGTTTTACAACTAGTGTAAAATAGACTATATTTGGACAAAACGTATTCTTAGACAGTTTTGCCATAGTCGAATATGGGCCAAAAACTTAACTTAACTTAGGGTGCAATAGATGTACTGCATATATTTTGTCGAAATCCAGCAGTTTAGTCTACACCGTGCTGACAAAATGTTGTCGTTTTTAGACGAAAAAAGCGTTACCAAATAATGTCGCCCTACGTTAATTTCGCCCAGAATCTAACACCATTTCGCATTTGATGCAATACCAAAACGGTGAAAGTTTCATGAAAATTGGACCTTCCATTTAGATTTTATGAATGATTTAAAAAAGCGGATGGACGGATGGACGGACGGACGGACGGACGGAAATGGGGCTAACTAATTTTGATGAAACAAATTTTGCACTTATTTTCATCTTTCTCGCCCTTCTATAACAAAAGTTAGGTTTTCGCACGATTATAGTACATTCCTATAAACATTCGTTTATCCGAAAAGTAAAAAAACAAAAATTAATTGATTAAGCAAAATTAATAATAAACATTTAATTTCTATTATATACGTACTCAAAATGTGTTCCGCCACAATAATCAGGTGCTCCGCCGGGTTGGCGGCCAAATTTTATTTGAGCAACATAAAAAACTTTTCAAAAGGTTTGCGGCCCTGTAATTTTTCATTTAAATGAAGACCTTTCAAATGTGAATTCGGCTCTGTAACCTTTTATTCTTTGTATTCTTTCTCTCTCAGCCAAACAAGCTATTCGAATTATATGGGGTGTTTTGTTAGAGGTATAGAGCTTTAAAATCCAATAAAATATATAAAATCGTGTTAATGGCCTTAATATTGGCTTTATTATACCATAAGGATGATTTTATAGCATTAGTGTTTAAATCTGACTTCGGTCGTATGGGTCGAATAATCAATCTAGAAGTCCAATTTTGAACCACATTTTGGAGCAGCTAAAGCCGTATATCGGCAATAACACGGCGAATATTGGGTTCCAAATCGTCAATCGTCTCTGATTTAAACGGCGTAGACTAGCAACTTCACATATCCCTAGTGGAAATAATCCAAATGTGCTATATCTATTCATGGTGAAATGGCAAACCAAACTGAGCAAATAAGCTATCAGCTCTCAAATTGACTACCGCTGAAAAAGCCTTGGCAATTTGAATACAAACCTCTAAAATAAACACCCGCTATTACCGTTCGCTCTTACTTAGTTGTTTGAAGGCAGGTTTTCCAAGTATGCTGCGATTTGACGTCGCACCAGATATGCGAGTTCAATTATCCGACAGATTTTAATAGGATCATGGAATCGAAGAACCAACAATATTTTTCATATTGAATTTTTAGCTATTCCTATCTTACCTACCTTACCTACACATTTGTTTCATTGAATGTCTGTGTTACAGAGCTCACCAATCATTTTGAAGACGTTAATGAATTTTAATTTACGTCCTACTTTTTGAATTATATGTAATCCTTGTATAACACGATATTGGTTTTCATAAAAGGAAAACGTTCCTAATTCTATCAATAATTGGGGAATTTTCATACCAATACAAAAGAAAGGCTATATCTGGAGATCCGAGGTATAGGGATACAAATTGTACCTAACTAACTCAATAATAAATGTATTTTTAAAAACATCAATACATCAATCACACCATATTGCACTAAACACTAAACAAAAACAAAAAAAAGATGCACTAGAAATTGCTGGAAATATTCTGATTTATTTATTAAATAAAATAAAATCAAAATATTTCCAGAAAGCACCAAATTAAGTTGTTTACACGGCCAAGACAATACAATACACTTCTCCGAATAACGTAAACAAAACATTGTCTAAAACAAACAATTCCTGGAAATATTTAAAATTTGTAGAGCTTTCGAGAAGTTGCCATCTAGTATACAAAAACCAGCGAAAGTCTAGACTTTTCCAGCACTCTCCAGATACACACACCAATTGAGTATAGAAGCAGCTGAGGATTGAGTCTGAGAATCAATTCAAATCGAAAAATCAAGCTGTGAGTTTCAAAAATTAAGCCAAGCGTAGAACAGAAACTTTGAATTTAAAAAGTAAAAATAGTAATCAATTTTTGAAATAGTGAGTTTTTAAAACTGTGATAAATTAATTCTAATAATTAATTATTGATGGACAAATATTTTTAAGACTAATTGTTAAGCAGAAATAATTACAAATAAAGTTTATACACTAAATTTACATAAATAAAAAGTGTTATCATTTTAATAACATCGAACCGAACGGGCAGCACGTCACAATATTTTTAGAAGAACGAGAGCAATGCCGCGTGTACCTGTTTGTTTGTGTACGCAGTTAAAATTCATAGGAAATTTCATTGCGAAAGCCGCAGTGAAGAAGCAGCCATGATATATGGAAATATGAAATTAAAGACCAACTGAAATGAGCAGAGTAAAGGCCAATCTCCACACAGCCGACATCCTATTCTGACGAGAAAAATCAGAAAACTAGAAAGAGACGGACTTTTGCAACTTTCGCTAGGATTGATCGAATAAAAATATTAGAATCTCCCCACACAATTTAGAAAAATTGGTAGTGTACGACGATGTCGTGTATGGTTATTATGAGAGTATGCAAACGCAGATGAAGTTCCATTAAATCAGATGAACATGTTCTTCTGCGTTTGAGGGGAATCATCTGGCAGATGAAGAGTCAGATGGGGAAATCAGAAATGCAGAAGACGATAAAATTAGTAGGATGATTGTCTCTCCCTTTCTGTTTAACAAAATTTTGCATAAGTGCATCCCATACTTTTATCAGAATAGGATGTCGGCTGTGTGGACATTGGCCTTAAGACGAGAATATTATCTTTTTTACCAGCTTTATATTAACTTCACTTGTTACGTTGAGATCTCTTGTAAGCTAATTTTAACCCACTTCCAAATATTCGATAGACTTGAAACTTCGCACACACATACGCAGTTTTGGTGATAATACAAAACTTTCATGTCTCCGAACTGATGATAGAGTCAGGAAAACGTACGGAATGAGAGAAGAAATAACAAAATGCCTCATTTAAAAAACGCAGCAGATAAATAGCTTCTGTTTAATGCATATAATGAGTAAAAAAACGAGCTACCTAACTTACTTCAGTTTAAAAAAAATTTCGAAGACTAAACACCATAAAATAAATTGTAGTAAAAAACTTTTTTTTTAAAACAAGCTGTTATTAAAATGTACTAAAAAGGAATAAATAATTTTAATAATGGCTTGAATGAATAAATACATTTCGTCAAATAAGTGCCGGGAATTGTTCATTTAAAGTCGTGTATAAGGATAAAAAAATGAATTTTGCAGTTAAGTTGGTACAAATGTACCTAATTGTCACGCAAAAATTTGGAGTGATCTGTAAACCAGTTTCTTTACAATTGTTGGTTGAGTTCAAGAGTCCTTAATTTTCTTGAAAAAGTTGTTTGAAACATGCTTCAACAAGCCGATTTGCACCCTACGTTTATGAAACGCATCATAACGGATGACGAAACGTGGTTTATGAGTTTGACATGCAAACTGGCCAACAAGCTTGGGAATGGCTTTTTGATAACGAGCGGAAACCGAAAAGAGGCACATCAGCTTCACTCGAAAATCATCATGTTGATTGTTTTCTTTCATTATCGTGGTGTTATCCACACGAAATTACTTCCGGAGTGGTAAACAGCCAACAAACAGTATTATCTAGGCATTATGAAGCATTTGAGAGAGAATGCTCATTGGAAAATTCTTGATTTTTGAAAGGACAATTCTTGGATTTTGCACCGATAATGCGCCGCCCCACACATCGATAGTTAGACGTTATTTTTGACCGAAAACTCAAAACTGTTTTTGTCAGATATGGCTCCCTGTGATTTTTCCCGTTCCCCCGGTTAAAACTACCACTTCGTGGAACATGCTTTGAGTCCAATTAAGCCGTAAAACAAAATTCGCAGAAGGTGCTGGAGGCTATGCGGGAAAATGCCTATATGTTTCGACTACTGGATTAATCGTTGGCATATACAAGGAGTTTTCCAAAGTAAACAGGACTTTTTGAATCTAGCGCCCCTAGTGGCGCCATCTATATGTCGACTGGTGCGTTAGAATCTGCTATCCTTTATCGACTTCCTGTGAGAATTTCATGACATTTCATCTATTGAAAGTGAAGTTATTGCGTTTTAAGTGTCAGTATGTTTGTGTCATCGGTGCGAAAATGAGCAAAAATTGCTCAGAATTCAACATTCGAAGGACATCATTAAAGAGGTCAAAAAGGACAAAAACTTCCTTTATAACATTGTGACTGGTGACTAAACGTGGTGTTTTCAATATGATCCCGAAACGAAACGCCAGAGTGCTGAATGGAAGGCGCCGGACGAGCCGAAACCCAAAAAATCGCGCCTGGAGAAGTCAAAAGTGAAGACAATGCTGATTTGTTTTTATGATTCCAAGGGTATTGTCCACAAAGAATTTGTTCCACCCAGTCAAAACGTTAATGCGGTATTCTACCTAGGAGTTTTGAAGCGTTTGGTGCGCCGTATTCGACGTGTTCGGCCCGAATATCGCGAAGATGGAAGTTGGCGTTTGTTGCACGATAATGCGCCGTCTCATCGATCGACGCTTGTGACCGATTATCTCACCAAAAATCACATTTTAACCATCAACCACTCCCCGTATTCACCGGATATGGCACCGTGCGACTTCTACCTTTTCGGAAAAATGCATTTGCCGATGAAAGGAAAGCGTTATGCAGACGTAGAGGCCATTCAAAAGGCTTGCACCGACATACTGGCTGCCATACAGGCCAACGAGCTAAAACACTCGTTCGACATGCTTTTGGACCGTGCAAAAAGCTGTATTGAAGCAGAAGGAGACTATTTTGAATAAAATCAATTGATTTTGCCGAAAAACCATTTGTTCTGTTTTTTTTTTAAAGTCCTGTTTACTTTGGAATCCTCCTTGTACGTATCGCATCAATTCGGACTATTTTCAAGGAAACAAAATAAATTGTGATGATTAATTGAACATATTTAGTTTTATTGACAAATTCCGGAATGTAAATTAATAATTCGATTATATCTCAGCTTCTAATTAATTTTTCTGTATACTAATTCTTTTTCTAAAAGCTTCCACGATTTAATATTTATATACATGGAAATTCTGAAATTCTGTGAATTTGTATCTCTCATAATCGAACATGAAAACCAAGAAATACAGAAAATTCATCTTATATGTATGTATTCAAATCTTGTCTCTTTTTCAAATTGCTTTTTAAATATTCCAATTAAATTTAAATAAATAATTTGTAATAATATATTAATTATAAGTTTCAATCAAATAGATTTATTGCCATAATTTGAAAGTACAAGTAAGAATAAAAAAAGCCGTCTATAATAATTGAAATTTATTAATTATTCCAATTAAAATGTTTGCATAGAAATTATGCAATTTTAATAAATCTCATAGAATAAGCAATAAACGAGCTTTCATAATTAATTATTGTCAATTTGAAATATCTATTCAATATAATAAATTATGTATCATATTCTGGTATGGTCAAGTTTATTTGTTTCATAAATATTACGTATTTACAATAAGAAAATCTAACTTTCAGTTGTATTAAAGTGATAAGATTTGCCCAAAATTAATAGATGTCGTATCATTTTTTATCTTATATTAAAGAAAACTAAAATAAAGCAAAATAAAATACTTCATATAATAATCCTAATAATGATCCTTTTTCTCTGTAAATACGACATTTTATAGAAGATATCCCGGAAAACGGATGCTACAGACGAAACTTATTTTTCCTTTTCAAAGTCAACTTTTTGTTTTGATTTTGATTGGAATGAAACTTTTCTATGAATTCTTTATTTTAATGATAAGAACAATTTCTCGTTTCATTTTCAGTACTCTTACTGAAAGAATTTCTTTTCAAATAGTATTAATCAAATTATGTTTTTATGGCTTCTGATTTGTCTTATTCAAGAACATTTAAAGAGATTTTAGTTTCGTATGAAAAAAATCATTGAAAAAGATAATTGAATGAATTTATATTCGATCTAAATTGATTTCTTACGACAAAAATGAAAAAAAAAATAGAAATCGAATTATTTAATTTTAACTTTCTTATAAACCATATGACAATTTATTAATAATTATTAATTTTACACTAGTCCGTTGCTCTAATTGCATGCAAAGACCTTTGGCTATAAAGTTTACTAATGTCCTAAAACAATGTAAACAGCGAGTTTTTTGGAAATAGATAGAAATCTAAATTGAAAAAAATAAGACAAAAAGTTAAATTTTGATTAAAAATCGTCTTTTATTCAAAAATACAATTTATGGCATTGATATTTAAAAATTACTTTAGGTATATGGACACCGCAAGAGTTCTCTAGACGAAGCAAATTATTTCAGTCCAATTTTGGACCATTTTATCGAGCAATGTTGACAATATAACGAACGAATGATATGAACAATTTAGGGTTCCAACTCGTCTATTGTTTCCGTTTTATCAATATAAAACAAGTGACTTTACGTAACCCGAAAAGAAATACATACTCGAAAGATGTCAGATCACACGACTTCGAAGGCCAATTTTCCATTTCTCGAGATCACATTATCGCGAAATTGTGATTTCAATAATTCCATGGTTTGTGGAACTGTATGGCACGTAACGTTATCCTGTTGATATAACATCTCGCCAGGATCAATGCCATCCATATTTTCGAACATGTATTCATTTAACATAGTCCGGTAACGGTCTCCTGAACATAAATATCAAAAAGAGCTTGTATCGGTCGGTCGATCAGAAGTTCTATATAATGTAAGAAAACACCATTTATTTTACCAAATTCCGAAAAGTTTGTCAACGGAAAAAACATTAATTTATTTATAAGTATTCAAGTTAAATGAAATATAGATTTGGAAAAACAACTACAATCACGAAGATTAGATGCCTACATGATGATCAAGAACTGTTAAACGTACACCAATGTAACAGAAGATTAGGAATTTAAAAGATGTCTAGTTTAATCGAAATCTTTGAATCAGTACTCACATTGTTTGCACAAATAACTTGTTTTATTTTAATCGATTTCCTTACATGTATAAAAAAGTAAAAGATTTTGAAAACCATTTCCCATGATAAAACTGTTTAATGCCAATACTATTTCCTGATTTGAATATTAAAAAAAATGAACTAAATTGAATTACTTAAAATCTTATAAAAAATCACGATAAGAAATTAATTTGTAATAGTTTTGAGAAACATCTTTTCTAGAAAGGATTTTCGCATAAACCTAAGATTTGGTTTCCTTCGTCTTTATTTCTGAGATTTTCATCTTGAAATTTTGTAATGGATTGAAATTTTTTTCTTCTCACAAAAATATTCTTAAGAAATTTGTCTGTGAAAAACTTATGGGTTTTCTTTATGTTCAAAATTCTTTGAAAACTCTCATCCCTCCATATTGCATACCACAGTAAACTTTAGTCTTCACAAAAACATTTTCTCTAACCAAACAGGAATTGCAAGAATTCATAGAAAATTTTCTTCATGGAATTAAATATAAAATGAAAGATAATAAAATATCTATTTAGTTTTGAATTTACTACATAGAGATTTTATTCAAGCTTCAATCATCTTCTAAACTAAAGTTAGCATATAGTTTATATCATCGATTCTTAAATTTTTTTTCATCACTAGATTTCTCGCGACCCCAGGTATTAAATATCAAAATATAAACTGTTATTACTTATAACGAATCGATGTATCGACCCGACGTAACAATATTATGTTTGTGAAATAACATATGAACTGAAATTCGAGTGTTTGACTTTAATTTTCGTTACCCCAGGATTTCGCCTCGCGACCAAATTTGGAGTCGCGACCTAAAGTTTAAGAACCGATGGTCTATATCAAGGTTGTCAAACCCGCGGCCCAAGGCGAGTATCGATGCGGCCCGAAAATATTCAAAGTTACTGGGGCATATGCATTTTTCTGAGGAATGATTTGTGTGTTTGCGCTTTCGTGCCAAAGCTGCCAAGTGACAAACCACAGAAACAGGACCAGAGGAGAAAGCTCTTTCGTACATTCTCTTTCTGTTTGCGTTGCTCGTTCAGCTACACTGTTCTGTTGTTTGTCAGCTGGTGGCTTAAGTGAAGAATGAAACATGCTAAGTGTAAAATTAGAACCAACATGTTGGATGAACACCTTGAGAACTGTCTGAGAATTGCAACCACGTCAATCGATCCAGATATTGACGGTTTAGTTTCTCAAGTTCAATGCCAAGTATCACATTCATTTTATGATATGGATTTATACCAAAACACTATGTCTTCTTCCAATGCGGCCCAGGGAAACAAAAATTTGGACACCCTTGGTCTATATTAAAAGATAGTTGTTGCAAATATAAAAGCACGTACTATATACTTGTAGAAATAAAATATTGCTGGAAAAACTACCATAAATCTCAAATTTCTTTTTAAAGTCGTAAATGCTATCTTCGTAGACAGATTGTATACAACTTGAGATTCAGTGAAGTTGACTTTTAAAGATTTTTCTGAAACATTTAATTACGAATGCAAGATTCTTATTTCCTGATTTTCATTTAGCATTATAAAGTAGTAAGAAATGAAATATACTTTCAGAATAAAATTGATAAGACTTTCCCTGCTATAAGTGGCTTTGAGTGCTCATGAATCAATTGGAACCGTGGAAAATTCTCAAAAGTGAATTGAAAGTAAAAGATTTAATATAAAATTGTTAAATTTTAATAAAAACATGTATAAAAAGGAAAAAATAAAAAGTTTAAATGCATTTAAAATGCAATTTGAATGCTTTTGGGTCTATTCTGCGATTTTATGTGTTATTTTATGTTACGTTCATTTCCCCTTTTATGTAAAATATTTTCAAATTTCGTATTCTGCAGAAAGTCTTTTACGGGATATTTTAGGTTTAAAAGGATTTTCTTACATTTCTAGTTATATTTCTAGTATTATTTAACATTAGTAAATTCTAACGGCAAAACTTTTAAGGAACTTCAAGTTCACGCCTAATTAATATTAGGAGATACAATATGGCGTAAAGGGTTTCTAATATATGACGCTATTCTTAAACATGATATTTTTTTATAATGACAGTTATTGTGTTTGACAGAGCTTTCGATAAGCTAAAATAATTGAAAAGTCATTTGACATTCAAGTGTTGTTTTTATACGATTGAAAATGGAAGGTTACGTGCCAAAAAAACAGCATTCGCGTGAAGTTCTACTTTTTGGTTTAAGTTGAAGAAAAATGCAGCTAGAGCGCTTTTGTAGTTGGAAAAAGCTTATGGCGAACATGTTCCATCAATTTTAACTTATTGATTTTAGTTTAGACGATTCAAATGAAAATTTTGATGTGGTCGATAAAAAGCATGGAAACCCCCCAAAGAAGTTTAAAGGCGAAGATTTGCAGGAGTTATTGGAGGAAGAATCGTGTCAAATACAAGAACAACTCACAGGAACATTAAACGTTAGTCGAATGGCGATTTCCAAGCGTTTAAATGTCATTGGAAAGCTTCAAAAGGAAAGAAAATGGGTGCCATATGAACTGAAAGAAAGAGGCAAAATGTTGCTGAAATGTTCAAAAGGAAGTCATTTTTCGCAACGAATTGTTACTGGTGATGAGAAATGGATTCCTTATGACAATTCCAAATGAAAAAAACCTTGGTGCGATCCCGGTCAGCCGTCAATATCCACTGCAAAGCCGACTGGAAAGAAGGCCTTGCTGTGCGTTTGTTTGGATAAGAAATGTATGGACCATGAAATTTTTAAAACGGGTGCACAACAGTCACTGCTGATCGTTCTAGACAATAACATATCAAATTGAATCGCGCTTTGAAGGAAAAGCGACCAGATACGGCAAAGTCATTTTGAAACATGATGACACTAAGCCACGATAAAACGGTTCAAGAAACGTTGGAAGCGCTGGGTTGAGAAATGCTACCCCACCGTTTTATTCACTAGACGTTGCTCCTTCCGATTACCATTTGTTTCGCTCGATGCATAGCCTTGCTCAACATACATATGCTCAACCTTAAACAAGTGCAAAAATGGCTCGAGGATTGGATTGCCTCGAAGGACGAACAATTCTTCCAGCGTGAAACCTGCGCCCTGCCTGAAGGATGGACAGAAGTGATAGCTAATGATGGAGAATATTTTGATTAAATTAAAGTACTGTTTTTATTTAAAATAAGCGTGTCGTTTCTGAAGACATATCCTTTAAGCCATAGTTTACCTCGTATAAGTACTAAAATCTTTTAATTATTTCCAAGAATTATGGCATTTTCACTATAATTAAGTCGAGCCCTTGTTAAATCAGATATGAAATTATTAAAAGAGAACCTTTTCGACATAAAATAAATATAATTTACCAAAAATCTTCCCAAAAGGATAAGTTTTGATCCAATTACAAAGGTTTATTTGTTTAAAACAAGTTAGAGTTTTGTATTGGAGTAAATTCATGGTTGTCCCAATTCGATGATTCTATTATCTTTATGGTTATTTATCTTATCAAATTGTTAAAATGACTATTCAATTAGTACTAGTTATTACATCTAGAAGAAATCCTAAATAGATTTATGACATTAATATTATATGTAGGGATGTCTTAATTTCTCTTCGAAACTAAAAGTTTTGAAATGCCAGGATATTTTGTTTAGGTTATCGTATTTCAGATTTCTAAATCCAGTTAAATTCACCGGCAATCTAATTAGATTAGCAGTAAATCTTGGAATAATAAATCTTGTTCCTAACAGACTAGAATTCAAATACACTTTGACGTCCGTATCTAAAATATTCTAGTTTGTCGCAACTTTAACACTACATAAATGAACCAAGCAGATAGTTAGTTTGAAGCTTTCAACTATTTGACTTCGGAATATTTTTGTTTTTTTAAAGAAGATTTTCCAAATACCATGTAAAAATCGGGACAGTTGAGTGTTAATATAGTGTACCAAGGAGTTTTCACATTTTTTTTGAAAAACAACACTTGCTAACATAACTGTTATCCTGCATTTTCCTGTCAAAAATGAGTCAAGAAATTTTCATAGCCTTACATAAATTGACAAAATTAAAATCGTTCAGCAGAAAACAAAGCAACTGCTAGTCATTTAAGGTCAGAACAATACTGTGGCTGCATTAAAGTTCCCTAAAACGCCTTTTAAAGATGGAACGTGTTATCAAAATTGTATGAGAACTGTCGTCAATTTTAACTAAGTATTCACGCCATCCACGCACGTGTTGTCGAAACATCAAAACATATTGAATACTTGGAAGCGTAGTTAACAACAGGTTTGACAATGTGTTTGAATGGACGTTTCCGTGAAAGGCTACTTTACGGACTAAACTTATAAGTAGTGCGGGGTTGTCACAACATAATACAGCACTTTTGCAATTCACGTACATATTTTGGATGTGCATGTTTGATATTTAGCTGGTTATGCCCTAAGGTAGGTGCTACCAGAGTATATAAGTTTAGCCACTCCATTTGTAACACGTCAAAATAATCGTCGTTGAAATGTTTCAAGGGTATGGTTGTGTAGAGAATCAAAAGTTATATCGATTTCTGCATGTCCATCCGTCAGTTCGTTCGTCCGTCCGTATACAAAATAACTGGAAAATTCGTTATCCGATTTTGATGATGATTTTGAATTTACAATGTGAGTTACTTCTTGCCTAACTTTGCTTGGTATTGCATTTCAGCAAAATCGATCCAGGGGAGCAAAGTTATAAAGGAAAAACCAGGTGACCAGAAAGTTTTGTCGCTCTTTTAAATATAGTTTTTCGGATTTTACTGGAAAATTTGTGAACCAATTTTGTTTAAATTAATTATATTGGTTACCTACATAAATCGACGATACCATGTTAATAACATCAATAACATCGGTTCAAGCATCATGCAAGTAAACAAGAGTTGTTTGAACAGTTGCTTGAGCAAAACCATCCTATGTTAAAAAAACTTTTTAAGGAAAATAAACCAAATTCGAAGAGATAAAAATTTTTATATTGAAGAATAAGATATAAAAAGAAAACAAGAAATATTCTCTTAAATATACATATGATTCTCTTTATTAAAAAAATGATAGATACATTTTTTTCTGACTACATTATGTTATTACAACAGAGATAGAAATAGATTTAACTTTAATAATAATAACTTATATAAAAAATAAGAATCACTATTCCAGTGGCGTGCGGTCCATATGTGCAGCGTGTGGACTGCACACCCTGCAAAAATTCTGACAATAATTTTCTGCGCCCTATGTATCTTTCTGTAATCACATTTTTTATAATTTAACACATTCAGGTATTGTGCCTATTCGCTTGTCTGTATTCCGGCAGTGCGTGCTGGCCTACGTTCTGTACCTCGTAGCGTGTATGAAAGTGTAATATCTTTGTGACTAACTTTGGTGACGTTTTATGATGGTGTTCGAAATAATAGGCTGAAAAATAATTTTGTTGTGTCAGAAAAGGAGTAAACGAATTTCAACAGAACAATTTTAGCTAACAGTATAAAATAGACAGTGTAAAATAGACCATATTTGATTTATAGTTATTTCATTTTTTCTAATGAAAAATTTGCATTTTCTGTCTTTATTTTGTGCGAAATTTTTTGTTTCTGTCATTTTCATTAAAGTTATGGGAAGATCGCGTCTAGTTGTCTTTTTCAAATCTATTTTTCTCTTAAATCAAAGAATTGTTTCATTTCTGTTCGAACAGTGAAAAAATAGAACATATACTGCTTGCTCTAATAATTGTTTGTTCGAACCATGCCCTAGTTCAAGGATAGTGGAGAAAGAAGTGATCATAGGAAAACTCGGAGCTTGTTGGCCTATCCATATTTTTGTTAAACCGATAAAGTCTATCCCATGTCCATCCCTTTTATCAAATTCCTAATTTTATTATACATTTTTCCTTTAGACGAAATTTATAATAGTGTTAATTTGTTATCATTCTTCTTTTTTATAATGAAAAATTACGAAATAAAATTCATGCTGAGTTTTCTGTCATTGAGAAGTGATTTGACAACAAATTTAAATGTCCTCAAAATTATAATTTAGGTGTGTTCTTGATGCGATAATTTAAGCAGCAAAAAAAGCACAACATGCTATTACAAAAGCCTAACAAAAAGCCGGAAGTTTTTCAACATATTTATTTTCTTTTTTTTTTTCCTTTTCATTCTCAAAAACATGAAACTTTTATAACATTTATTTTAATTATGAAAAAATGATTACCATATAAAATTAATAAATATGAATACACTTGAAATTGAAAAGAACAAAATTATGACTTTTAGCTAGATTTAAATTGAATTATGGCCAGAGGGCGGGATAAATTTAATAACATTGCGCGCCATTGAAAAACATAAAAAAAAAAGATTTAATAATAAAAACGAAATTGTTCATATTGTTTTAATTTTACAATTTTATTTTGTCTTTACATTGAAATCAAATTACGATTTTCTTAAACTGCCGCAAGGTTTTCTCTTTAGACAGAACATACGAAAAAATATGCATATTTTCGTATTGTATTGTTATTTAAAAATTATTTAATATGAAATTCATAAAGAGAAAACTTTTTTTTCTTCCATATTCAAGAATTTCTAAGAATTTCTAATTTAATGTATTTTCGAAAAGCCTATAAAATTGGAAGTTTCATGTTATTAATATTTTCATTTAAATTCGAATCTCCCATTGGACTTTCTTTATTTCTAAGTTTATGATATCTTCTTGTATAGGAGAGAATTGAGACAGCGGAATCAAATAGACTGCGGTGTATCTAAACTCTAAAGTAAGGCTGTCCAACCGACCAAGACGAGTATCAACGCGGCACGAAAATATATAAAGTTACTGAAGCATGCCCATTTTTCTAAAGACTGATTTGTCTGTTGCGTGCGCTTTCGTGCTAAAGCTGCAAAGTTAGAAACAACAGAAACAGGAACCGAACAGAAAGCTCTTTCCTTCTGTAATAAATTCCTTTTATGTTTGTGTTGCTCGCTCAGCTACACTGGCTACGTTTACACCGAGACTTAAAAAGATACTTAAGTGCTTAGGTCGACGGTGGTCAGGTGACGGTGTAAACACACCCAAAGTAACTTAGGTTAGGTCACTTAAATTGCAGACTTACCTTAAATTTAAATCGACTTAAGAACTTTTGACAGATAACAGCTGATTTCTTGATATCTAAGTTCTATAAATGTTCACATATGACGTTGTTTTAGACTTAGGTCTAGTACGGTGTAAACACGTCTGACCCAAACCTAACTTTTAGTTAGGTGACCTAAAAATTTATCGATGTAAACGTAGCCACTTTTCTGTTATTTATCACCTAGCGGCTTAAGTGATATTAAATGGACACCCTTGCTCTAAAGCCTTAGTTATATGAACTAAATGCAGACGGGACGACGACGGAACGAAAAAAAAAATACCTACATGAAATTGTATGGTCGCTGTTATGTAGATGGAACGGGCTTAAAATTTGATTAAATTCAATTCGAGTGCGTTCCGTTTTTTGACATTTCTATTTATCACAACGATTGTGCTCCTTTTTTCATATTGTGAAGGAATTTTCTATTTCAAGCAACTCGAAAATTGTATAAAAATGAATATCGGGAATTTTGGAATTTTACGAATAAAGACTTTTATAAACTTTGATAAACTTTTATAAATTAGGTTTATATAACAGTTTCAATTCAGGAGAAAGTGATTTCTTGGAAGGTCTTGTTGTTTTTTGAACTTGTAATCCATTTTTTATTAATTTTCTCAAATATTTTTATTAACAATCAAACACAAAATTGATTGACAATGAATTTATCAAATGTGAAGAAGTGAATTGACGCTTTCGTCAATATAACTGCATCGCACTCCGTTCCCATCGCCATCCCGTTTCCGCTTCGTTCACGTAACTAAGGCTTTAGTTTTTGTTATTACAATATCATTCACTGTTTATTTTAATATTAATTATAATTTCAATTTCAATTTGTTTTTCATCAAGTTTTTATTGTTTATTGAAATATTTTTGTTTAATTTTAATTTTTATTCTACTTAATAAAGGCGCCTTCAGACTATCTGTTTTGTCGTATGTTAACGTACTCACTTTTTGGTTTTGAGTTGTCATATATTCTAAACAAATCATAGCATTGTTGATTGTTTTGTTCACGGTTATCTGATAAACCGTTTGAGTGAAATGCCAGTTTAAGGTTAAACGTGAATTTGCAATCTTAAAATGGACTATTATGAACAGAACTTTTCAACTTTATTATTATTTATTATTTATATAGCAGCAATTTTAAAAAACGGAAGAAAAGAAAAAAACATTATGGAGTAGGAAGTGGCTTCTAAAGGCCAATCTCCACACAGCCGACATCTTATTCTGATGAAAGTATGGGATACACTTATGCAAAGTTTGGTTAAACAGAAAGGGAGAAACAATCATCCTACTAATTTTGTCGGCATCTGCATTTTTCATTTCCCCATCTGATTCTTGATCTGCCAGACAATTCCCCTCGAAAGCAGAAGAACTTGTTTATCTGATTTATGGCTCTTCATCTGCGTTTTATACTTTCACAATAACCACACACGATACCGTCGCACACTGCCAATTTTTCTAAATTGTGTGGGGAAACTCTGATGTTTCAGAATAGGATGTCGGCTGTTTGGAGATTGGGCTTAAGAAGACGTTCAAGACGTGATATTCAATTCAATCTCAAATATATTTGTTAAAAATTAAATATTCATTAAAATATTTATGTATTTTGAATTTATACCCTTTTCTGTAATCCAATTTTTTAATAAATTTATGTTTTTTAATCTGTATTTTATATTTTCTTTATTATTTTAATACCTGATTCTTTTTTGAAATAGTAGAACTAAAGAAACAATTCTATTTATCAGATGGAATTAGAATATAAATAAATCTTGCATCTAGTTCTAGGATGTCATATAAGTAAAAGTAGCTGCTACTTACAATTAACGTATCGTCATGCACTCGCTATTAAACGGACACCAAAATCACTGAACGAAGTCCTCAATTAAGCTATTAAGATCGTTAATTTCATCCAATTGAGGCCGCTATATTCCAGGATATTTATTTTGCTCTGTGATGATATAGTAAGCTTGCTAAAAACCTGCTTATTCATACAAAATTAGGAAAGAAGGAAAGTTTTGACCAGATTCTGCGAATGACCAGATGAAATTCGAGTCTTTTCATGCAAACATCCCCATAAATTAGTTGGAATTAACAACTAGCATACCTTGCAGATATATTTTTCTACTTGAGCGAAACTAATCTATCGCTTCAAGGGCCTAATACTACAACTTTTAAGGTCAGTAGCAAAATCGAGTCAAGAAAATCGAAGCTCAAACTTTGGGAGGAATTCATCACCAGAAGAAATTCATTCTTTTTGTAAAAACCCATCCCTGTGAGAAAATTTTTCCCACTGTGGGAATTTTGCCATGAGCTACATATTTTAGATGCAATTTAATCGCTAATTTTTTTGATTTCGATTCTTGGTGCCTTTCCGAAAAAAGGTGTGTTTCGTATAGAGTATTACATTCATGCGAAAACCTAACTCATTTTCTAGAAAGGGTAGAAAGATGAAAATAAGCGCAAAATCCCTTTCAGCAAAAATAGTTAGATCCATATCCGTTCGTCCATCCGTGCGCCTCATTGAATCGTTAATAAAATTTAAACGGCTAGTAGGATTTTCTTGAAACTTTGAATGTTTATAGGTTGTACCGAATACTAGATGATACTAGTTTTTGATCGCAACTTCTATATGGCAACACTATTTTGTAACGCTTTTCTGTCAAAAAATGACAAAATTTTGCAAGTGCGGTGCAGGGCAAACCGCTGGGCGTATTCCGACAAATTTCGTAGAGTTTATCTACTTGGTCGTAACTTAGAACTGTTTAGTTTTTAGGCCACATTCGAGTGTGGGAACGCTGTCTAAGAATACCTTTTGTCCAAATATAGCTTATTTTTTCACTCACTGTACAACCGAAATTGTGCATTTAGTGTTTATTAAATTTGCACCGTTTTTGCATTATTGTCGAACTCAAATGTGATTAAAATTTCAATGAAATTGTGGCAACACTTATTCACAAAAGTGTTTGTAAAAACATTTGTATATTCCACGCTTTTGGTCCGAACTCAATGAAATCCTGACGGCCCATTAGATTTCCGGTCAAAATTTGACTATGGCAATACTTTTTGTATATTCTCCATGGAAGCCAAACTACTGGATGGAATTCAACGAAATTAACCCACTTGAATTAATCGGACTTAAGGCAGGTCTTCAAAATTCTGATGGAGATGGGACGGATGCGGGATGAATTCAGTGGATTGGGGCAATGTCCAAGTGGGGAGGTATAGCCGGACATGGCATTGTCGGTAAAGTTCCATAGCGGTCAGCCCGGAATAGAAAGAAGTATAAATTCACTGCTGTTGTCTGCTTTGCTCATGTTTATTATTTGAAATATTTTCCATCGAGAAATATTTATTATAAACAAAGGTAAGCTTCAAATTTTTGAAAATATAAGTTACTAGCAGGATACCCGACGTTGTTCGGGATTTTTATATTTTTCCCTCTTGCAACCTCCCCATCAAAAATCAAAGTAGCCTATAACCAGCGCGCTGGAACAAAGAATCGGTGGAGATATGTTTCATCAAAATCGGTCCAGCCGTTTAGAAACCAACTCGGTACATACAGACAAAATTCCACAAATATTATATAGATAATCGGAAGTATTAAGAATACTGGCTTAAAAATTACAGTTAATTAAAATTAGTTAATTTAAGCAAAATATCTTTGAAAAAAAAATATATTTCATTAATAAGATAACATTTTTAACATAGCGTTCCGTAGATAATTTTATCTCGAAAAAGGGTTTCACGGAATCGCGACGTTCACTAACACATGCTTATGTTTAGGCTGTGCGAAAATTTCGAGTTGTTCAGTTGTGTTGTTTTGGTGTCAAAATTAAAGCGAGCAATTTCAAGATGCACCTGATAAGCTAACTGAAATTTATGAGGATCGATTAATGGTCAAGATTGAAGTTGATCGATACAATGGTTCGTAATTAAATTCATTCAAAACACCTATTGATGACCACTTGAGAAGACCTGAATACACTCTTGAATTCCACATGAACCTAAAGAAGTTCATTTAACGTAATATCAGTGTCTGTGATATGCGCTTAAAAAGTTACCAAAAGGACTATTTTTTGTAGGAAATTAAAACCGACGACGAGACATGGATTGTATACAGTAATGCTCAACGCAAAAGATCATGGTCCAATCCACCTTAAACATTATCAAAAGCTGATGTTCATCAAAAGAATGTTATGTTGGCAATAATATGGGCTTACAGCGAATAGTATATTTTAAACTCGCACCATTTAACAGACCAATTAACTCTAGTGTATAGTGTCAGAAATTGACCAAATTATATTAAAAACGTCGAGAATTGGTAAATCGTGAGGATGTTGTGGTCCATTATGACACCGCAAGGCTTCATACCTCTTTGTTCACCAGGCAACTTGGTTGGGATGATCTGCCATATCAACCACACACCCCGACGATGCACCATCAGACTACTATCTATCTCCATTTCTACATAGCTCTTTCACTGGGAAAATTTTTATGTCTGATGACACTGTGAATCATATCACGAAGAATTGTTTGCTGAAAAAGACCAGAAGTTTTATGGATTTTATAGGTGTCATGAAATTGACGCAAACATGTCAACTCATTGTCGAGTAAAATGGCCAATAAGAGATTAAAGTTTTTTTGTATACAAAAAATGGTGCATATCAATAAATCTTAGTTCGGCTCTGTTGACTTACAGTTCCAAAAATAGATTTCCAGAAGTTATATAAACATTTATAGTTTACTGAGGTAACCTAAAAAATGTAATACTTCAAACTCAAGTTCACCGACGCAAATTCATAGGCAGTTATCTTCTTATTTAGGATGAACTTTTGTGGTTGCCGTAGTTGGTTCGACATCATCCCTGACACTATCATCCATAAGAAGAGATAAGGAAAATGTAAGGAAAAGACCTTACTATTATGGCGAAGAGTGAAAGCCGTCTGATAAGGGCCGCTGGTTTGTCGAGAATTGATATCGTAGTGAAAATGACCAAATATATAGAAAACTCTTTGTGTACCCACTATTCGCCTATGTATTTATTTTCTTTCTTTTTTTTTTATTAATTCATACAAATTTGAATGAAAAACTTGAAATTTAATGAGATTCAACAAGTTTTTTATATGAATTTTTAAGCAAGTACCTACATTATTTTCTGTTATAATCCTTGAGACGGTCTCTCAGAGTCATTCTTAAGCAACACCCAAAAAAAAAGGTTTATTTTTAAATTATTACAAAAAAAAAGCTTTTGATATAGGTTTTTTTCAAGAATATTGGTTTTTATATAGATTCTCTGATAAAGCTTCTATACGAATATTTATAAATTATGTTAATAAAGCATCAATTTTTCTTTATTCATTTAACTCGTGTGACAAACCTTATTCCTAATGGAATTTTATTTGTTTCATATGTAGATTAGGTCACGAATATCTCACCAAAGTTATCAATTAATAAATTTAATATACCACTGTGTTCAAAAAGTAAGGTGAATTTTGTTTTAAAATTAAAAATTTTTATTTATTCTTCCAAATCGTTTTCGTCCCTCTCAAAATAATCCCCCCCAGCTACAATACACTTATGCCAACGTTTTTTCCAATCTTTGAAGCATGCTAAAAAGTCGTCCTCAAGTATAGCCTTCAATGCGCGAAGAAATTCACGTTTGATCTCTTCAATCGACTCAAAGCGATTTCCCCGGAGTGGTCTCTTGAGCTAGAAGTCACACTGTGCTAAATCAGGCGAATACGGTGGCTGTGGAGCGACATGAGTAGAGTTTTTAGCGAAAAACTCGCGAAGAACCAGTGCTGTGTTTTTCGAAAAAATTGAGGAATTTTGGCACCAAACGCGATTTGACTCTTCTGAGGCACAAATAATCCTTCAAAAATGCTTGCACTGATCCAATTGATATTGCAAGCATGTCGGCAAGGTCTCGAATTGTTAATCGACGATTTTCGAGCACCAATTCTTTGATTTTCTTGATGTGTTGCTCATCAATTGACGTCGATGGTCGTTCCAGAGCGTTCCAAGTTATCAACACGTTCTCTGTCTTCTTTGAAGTCTTTGTACCACTTGTAAACATTTTTCTGTGACATAGTTTCGTCACCGAAGGCCTTTTGTAACATTCGATACGTTTCAGCGGCGACGTTTCTTTGCTCAACAAAATTCGACATCGTAAAAATCGCCAAATTCACTTTTCTTTGTTCACAAAACCAAGCGTAAACTAAAAACTAATGATGATATTGACATGTAATTTGTCACAGATGTACCTAACAGTCCTACCAAATTGAAAAAAAAATTCATTTGTCGGATTCGGTTAACGCGGGAAGTTTAAATTAAAAATTCACCTTACTTTTTGAACAAAGTAGTATATAGTTTCACACTGGGATATTATTTCGTTGTTTTATCTTTTTTGGTAGAAAAGTTTTCCCGTATAAAGTGTGAAAGAAACAGTTCTAGGAATAAAACCTCATAAAAAATCTATACAATAGCGAAAAATTTCCATATAAATCAACTGGACAGGATTTGTTAGAATTATTCTTAAAATAAAAAATCTTTCTTTTTTTTGTATTTGAAATCCTTTGTCATAAAAAGAAGAAGAAAAATGAGGGAAATTACATTTACGTGAAGGAAAAAAAGGTATAAATGTTTTTTATATTTTTGAAAAACAGGGTTGGTCAATGCAATTCCAATAAGAAATGACTTCAACCGTATTGCTTTGACTAAACAGAATTAAAAATGAGATTTAGTCCTTATAAACTTTTTATCCCTTAGTATGCGGCCACATAGGTTCTCCGCTTACTGCCGCACTTCCGAAGATGAGAGCAACGATAAATATACGAGTGTAATTAAATGGAAGTGGCCATATAGCCGAGTTCGTTGGAAGCAGGATACGATAGAAAAATAGGGAAGAATTGAAATTCAATTCTTCGCCTCTTTCGAAAACGAAGGCCATGATCTGTTTTTTCAATTGAGAAGAAGATTTGTATTTGTATTTGTGAATTAATTGACAAACTAGACAAACTAAATGTGTTCAACAACAAGAGTGATATCCGATGCGGACAAAGTATGCAAGAGATTATTTTTATGCGGGTTTTTTAAGCGTTTCTCAAGTTATGCGGTTGCATATTCGGTGTGTGCCCTTTGTATACATGTCAACAGCATGTTGTTAACTTACAGATAAAAAACACTCAAAAATATTTCTGTTAGATATGAAAAGTCAGCACTTTAACATATTACTAATCTTTCTAAATCTCTATCAAATGACAATGATTATACAAAGTCAAAATGTAAGTTGATTGCTTAGTTTAAGATGGTAGTGTTAGATTTCAAACATTGCATCCTTGAAAAAATGACTGTGGAAAGATATGACTATGTTATATGCTGGAAATCTTAATGGAGTGGTATATTAACTATTCCTATCAGAAAACCCAGCAATTCTATCGATTATTTTTTCTGGCCACGGGAAATAGTTCCATTCATATACTGGTAATCCATAAAGAAGTTAATCTTCAAATTTTTCATGTCCCATGAATCTTAAAAATTTGTACTTTCGCAGACGTGTTATCATAAATAAATTATCATCTTCAATGAATTCATTTGTCAACGTAACCAAGTGTATCTGGAGATTTTAACTAAGGATTTTCTTATTGAGTAATGAATGCTTGTCTAAGATTTATATAAAATTCCCGAAATAGTTCTTAACATGGATCTTAACAACGCGAATATAGAATATACGCCATAAAAGATCCAAAATAGTGTTACTTCGAGTTACCCTATACATCATACGACAAGTTCTAGATCATTTTAAATATGTATACTAAATGCGATAAAATTTAAAAAGGTCAATTCTTCAAAATGGCAAATCTTACAGTCTCGCAGATAGTATATATAAGAATGTATCTTTTGACGATTGAAATCTAACTATTTGAGATTTATATTTTGATAATTGAATCCGGGTCCATCAATTTATTTCATTTTCTATTTTTTGGGGGGGAGGCGGGGCGGGGTAATGTTTTGCTTCAACGAACCAATAAATGTATAGGGTGTTCAAATTTGAGGTTTGTTTCTAAATTTGCTGCCATTTTTTTACAGGCACTACTAGATTACACCTATGTTTTTTTCATGTATGAAGTAAATAATTCCGGTTAGTTAAAATGGATCGCCGCACGAGTGAACAACGTGTTTTAATTATTAAACGTTATTTTGAATATGGTGAAAGTTATTCAGAAGTTGGAAGAAAATGCTCCGAGAAACCATGCTATTAATCTTATCAGTGATAAATTTGAAGAAACTGGTTCAGTTCAAGATTAGAGCAGCAGAATTTATCATCGTAGTGTTCGTTGAAGTGAAAATATTGCAGCTGTTAGCACAAGTGTTGCTGAAGAGCCAAGGACATCAATTCGTCATCGTTCACAGCAATTAAACCTTAAACCTAAGAAAAAAGTTATTCAAAGTTTTGGTAAAAGATTGACAGCCTGCCGAGCTAGTAGAGGAGTTCACTTGAACGACATTACTTTCAGTATTAACCGGAACCAATGTACTTTAATTTCCAATAAAAATAAATAAAGCTTTCACACAATTTATGTCTTTTTTATTTAAAACTTAAGAAGATGCTTCAAATTTGAACACCCTATATATGGGAAAAGTTCTTTTTTTAAGACTGCACATTCATTGTTCATTTAAAAAGTCCACGTATAAACTATGAAAAAATGTATTTTGCAGTTAATTTGGTACAAATGTACCTAATTGTCACGCAAAAATTTGGCGTGATCTGTGAACCAGTTTCTTTACAATTGTTGGTTTTGTTAGCTGAGTTCTTTTGTGCTCCATGATTTTTCTTAAATTTTCTTGAATTAGAAGTTGTTAGAGACATGCTTCAATAAGACGATTTGGACCCTACATTCATGAAACGCATCATAACGGGTGACGAGACGTGGGTTTATGAGTTTGACATGTAAACTACTTTTCGACGGGCGTTTCGATAACGAGTGGAAACCGAAAAAAACACATCAAAGTCACTCCAAAATCATTATGTTGATTGTTTTCTTTGACTATCGTGGTGTTGTCCACACGAAATTCTTCACAGTGAGGCAAACAATTTACAAACAATATTATCTGGGCGTTATGAAGCCTTTGAGAGAGAATATTCACCGAAAAATTCCAGACTTCTGAAAGGACAATTCTTTGTGTCGTCCCGTACATCGAAGGTTATACGCGAGTTTTTGATCTAAAACTCAATAAATGTCATCGAGTAACCACAGTTTTCGCCAGATATGGCTCCCTGTGACTTTTTCCTGTTCCGGTTAAAATTACCACTTCGTGGAACACACTTTGAGTCCATGGAAGGTATAGTACAAAATTAGCCGAAAGTGTTGAAGGCTATACCGGGGAATGCCTATAAGTAGTGTTTCGACGACTGTAATAATCATTGGCATATGTGTATCGGGTCAACTGGTACTATCTTTAAGGAGAGAAAATAAATTTTGATGAATAATTGAACATATTGTGTTTTTGTGACAAATTCCGGATACTTTTTTGAGAGAATGTATACTTTATTCGGTTGGACAGTGATGCATAGTATTGGCAAAGGAAAAAATAAATCACAACACCACATGTCGAATAACAACAAAACTATATTTTCTTTCTAACATTATTATTGATATTATTTTAATTATTCTTTCGATTGATTTAATCATAATAAATTTATGTTCAAAGATTTATTACTGGAGAAAAGAAAATCCGTTTTACACCATGTTTTTTGCGTTTTTTTTTTTTTTGTATCATTAAATATGTAAATTACTATGAAAATACTGGTGTTAACATATGTCTTGTGTATATAAAAAATTAACAGAATTTAATTAAAGATTTTAATAGACGTTTTGTGAAATGCCTGCGGCTTTTTTACTTTACTCCTATATTCACACAAATGTTATATACCTATCAGAATTTTTTTAATAATCAATCTTCTAGCATGATTAAAGATAATTACTTATCCTATATAAAAAAAATTCAGTACTACATTGAAAATTGTTTAATAATAAATTTATTATATCGATAAAATATATGAAATAAATTTACCATATATAGTAACTTAAAATCGGCATATAGCTGATTTTGTGATGCCTTAATGGTAGAAATGTTAACAAACCTAAAATTCAATAAATTATCTCGGAGAAAAAAACAACGAAAACTAATAACACTGCAAGGTTTTTTCTGCATAACTTTATATCCTCTCCTTTAAATTCACTCTAATTCGCAGCATAGCATAAATACCATATATGGAAGATATCAGATATCGATCTGCTAAATCTATTCCCATTTTGGCGACTTACGTCCTTCAGGGTAGTCATTTAAAACCGCTTCTCTTTATGTTAGCTATCAATGATGTTGCTTCTGTATTCGAATTTTCGAAGATTTCCAACTACGCCAACGATATGAAAGTATACGTTGAGGTGACCCAGTCTTACCATTCGCTCCAAGAAGATTTTACTAATTTACTACAATGAGTTAGTTCTATTACTGACTTAGGTGTTACTTGCGACAGTGAGCTTAACTTCAGACTTCATTTTAACTCATTGATTCATAAAGCCAATTCTACTCTGGGCTATATTAAGCGTTGGTCCAAGGAGTTTTCTGACCCGTATGTTACTAAATCACTTTATATCGCTTTAGTAAGACCAATTATAGAATATGCAAGTCAGGTGCGGTGTCCGCAGCACAGGATTTATATCAAGAGACTGGAATCCATCCAGATTTCACGTTTTGTTTTGCTACGTGTGGTTAATGCCAATGCCTCAGTAAGTTTGAATTGTGAAAACTTTTATACAATTCCAAAAAATGAATGACTTTTATAGAAATTAATCCACATTTAGGCTCGATTTGAGCTGTTATTATTAAATTAAATTAAATTAAATATTCTGCAAATTTTATTCAAATCGGTATATTACTTTTAAAAGTACATCGACAAATATTTCTAAATAAGCTTTTTCCCATACAACTATTTCCTAATCGCCTATCATTGGATCAACCCTTTGCACTCATATCTCGTATGTCAGTGCAAAGGGTTAATAGTCTGGATTATCTATATAGACAACATATGTAAATAATTTAAGCAAAGGTTCTGTAAAACTTTTTCAATTATATACATTTGCTGGTAACCTTTTTTTGCTTTATAACTTCGCTCACCTGGGCGATTTTATTGAAATGTAATATCAAATCAAGTTGAGGAATAAACAATCTACACTGTAAATTTCATTAAAATCAGATAATGAGTTTTAGAGTTATCTTGTATATGGACAGACCGACGGACGGATAGCCTTAAAACTCTTCTGTGATGATTATTTCTATGTGTTATGAATGTTGTGATAAAACTAATATACTCTCTGGTAGTACGTACCATAGGGTATAAAAATGATAAATATTGTATTAAAGCAAAGGTTTGATGCTAATTAATCATGAATTTGAATGGAATTTATTATTGGCAAAAAAATGGAAAATTTCTCATATGTTTTTATATTGTTTTGTTTCCAATGAATTTTCATATTCAAATTACTTTTGTTAATAATTATTATAATTGCATTATAAATGAGTTTGCATTAACAGTCTTCTAATAGGTATGGTACCTTCGAAGGTATGGTAGAAACGTGGGACTTTAGGTTTTTTAAAAACTAAAATAGAAGTCTAATATGTTGTGATCCAATTTGAGTATATATATGTAGATTAAATAGGTTTTCTATTTTTTTTAAATATTTATTTATAAAATAATAAGAAATTATCGACTAACAATTTAAATTCAAGTTCAATTAAAAATATGCTTTACTTTACTTTGTAAAGAACAGGAGGAGAGTGATTTAATTCTTTTTCAAATATTGAATTGTAACTACCAGAATTATATGCACACAATCAAAAGTTAACGTTACTAACTAGTTTTAAATTCTCTTATCAGTTATATTTGAATATAATGATAATGACGATTCAATATTATATAAAAAAGTACGGTAATTCAAAAAGACTAAAATGGTAAAATATACAATTCATTGCAAATCTTATATCTATGATTCAATACAATTCATTGCAAATCTTATATCTATGATTCTATACAATTATGTAAATGCTGTCAATGATCCTACATACATATATGTATATATGTTGGCAGCACTGTAAATCAAGCAGCTGTTGATAAGTATTGGCTGGCAAAAGTCAGCCTGAAACAAGACATTTACGAAATGGATCGCTTGACTGCCGCTCAACGGGTTAAAATTGTTCAATTGTTGTACAGAAATAACAATTCTGTACGAACTGTATATCAAAATTTACGGGAAGATTATGGTCAATTTAATCGTCCAACTGAGTGAATATTTTGAAATGTCGTGAAAAAGTTTGAAGATACTGGAGGCATTGGAGATAGGCCTATGCATCGTCGTGGCTTGCGTTCAGCCGAAAATATTGCTGCTGTAAGTGAAAGTGTGGTCGAAAATCCGCAATTGTCGATTCATCGGCGTTCACAGCTTTTCGGCTTTTTTATTCCCTTTGGAGCATTTTGCACCAGGACGTGCATCAACACCCGTATAAAATGCAGGTAACACAGAAGCTGAAGCCCAGAGACCACGGACAATGAGGGTTAAAAGTCGTGTTCTACGTCAATAAACCCGAAACGATGGTTCACTTAAGAACAACATCCGCCAAGTTATTGCCGAGATACTGCCGGAAATTTGCGAGAAAATCATGGAAAATTACCTTGAAAAGATGAGCTGCTACAGAAGGTTCAGCACCGGCCTTATATTATTGTTTAAAATTAATGAAATATATAACAACAAAGGAAAAAAAACCATATATCCTTAAATTTGGGTGTTTTATTTTACTTTAAAGTTCGGGAACTGAAGTTGGGTTACTCTTTATTTATTTTTAAAATCTGTTGATTAAATCAGTTCAAAATTACAATATTAAGTTAAATAAGAAGTAGTTTTCGAAGCTAAAATTTTTTCACTAAAATTTTTCAGCAGGATTTCAGAGTAAAGGAACCTATGGAAGAGCAGATATGTAAAAATCGTTGGTAACTTAATAATTTATGAAGATAAGATGGTGGCGGGTGGTGAGTGTGATACAAATCGGTTTGGAATTTGATTCGTCTTCCTCAGGTTAGAACTGGGGACAGTCCAATTTACACACCTAACTCACATAAATAAAAAGTGTTATTATTATTATTTTAATATATGAACTCGAGGTTAACACACTTCAGTGGCGTATAAGAAAATTCAAGTTTTTCAAACAATTAAGAAAGATATATTCGACCTATGGACAACAGATTACTGGACAGTTTGAGTTCAGCAGAACTATCCACAGTTCTACGTGTGTGAAATCCATCTTTCGTTGGAAATAAGGGTGATAAAAAGGAAAGAGTAGACGAATGTGTAGGGAAATATCTAGGCATTTACAAATACGAATTTAGTGATATTTTGAATAAATCAACAACGAAGATGCTGTAAAAGCAACAGAAACTGATAAGTTCGAGAAGCTTATGACGAGGACCATGGGTCGTCAAAGTCTCAAAGGCAAAATGAAATCAACTACCTCTAATCTTCAAAGTAATCTGCAAGGCGAAATAAAAGCAAATGCTTCCAGTTTGGAAATAAAATTGGAAAATTTGCAGGGCCTTGTTACAACACATTTTGATATCAGTTAAGTAGAATTCTTTAACTACTATCTTATCATAAATAAATCTAATTAGGTGTTGTGGATAGATTGAATAGTTAATTAGTTTGTAAATTAATCCCTGATTTGTTTACTACTTTTTCAAATAGTTTACTGATATTTGGCAGTAAACTGATCGGACGATAGTTTCTTACTGAACTTAATTATTTGCCCCTTTTTGGGATTGGAAAAAGGTTTGCGCTTTCCACATTTTTGGAGGGACACTGTTATTCAAAAAATTATTGAAAAATAAAGAGCAATTTTTAATAATTGAGTGTTTAAATAAAATATTTGGGATGCGATCATTACCCGTAGATTTTTTTCTATTCAATTTTTGAAAAATTTATATCAGTAAGTCTGTAGATGTAAAATAATTATTCAGTTCATCAGAAATGTCGTTCGCCTAAGGCGAAGCAGAGAGCTGAAGGATTGTTTGTTTAGAATTTATGGCGTTGCTTTTTTAAATTAGAAAATTGGTGGAAACATTTCTGACCACATTATGTGTAGGGTAGTTTAAGTTCAATGGAATTTCCTTAAAAGTAACCTAGAATTTATTTAATTTAGAGTTAGTCATAATTTTTCCATCTTCAATAGGAAATGGACTGATAGAGATTTGAACACCATTGATGATCTCTCCATTTAGTTGATTATCCTCTATGGAAAGTTTTTCAATTTCTGATATACCTACATATTGACTGGAACCCTTGGAGATATATTCTTAATCTTTTTCTTCCAACAGTCATTAATATCGTTTCTCATATTTTGCTTGACGTTATTATTAATCGATTTGTAACGTTTGACAACTGGAGGTACAGGGCCATCATTTAGATATGAATAATTGATACGTAAATGGTTTTTCAATTTACTGACCATATTGTTTTTGTACGCAATTAAACTTCTCATAATTTGAGAGTTTGGAAATGCTCAACCACCTCGGAACCGCGTCAGCATTACTTTAAGGTGGAACGTACACTGGGCAATAATTGCCGCCAGTTACTGATTTGAAGTTCTCAAACTTTCTGTTTTGAGCTCTTCTTGTCTCAGTCTGTCCACGATTTTTGTTATCGCTCTACAAATGTCATCCTAATCTGCTAACGAACCAGACAAAGTGCTAATGAGGTTGCTGGCATTCATCCTATCAACAAATTCTCTCAGTAATTGATATCCCTTTGGGATACTATCCACTCAGCCTGCCATGTCTCGATTGAACACGTACTCTTTCTAACTTTTAGATCTTTACAAGGGATGCTGGGATCCTGTTTTATGTTCTATGGACTCATCTGCCAGAATATGGAAGCGGGAGGACGATGACATGTGTTGCATCCGAGGATACTATTCTGAACGCTCTGATGGCTCTTTAAGCATATCGTCTCTGAATCGTCTCTGCCATTTGCTTATGTGATTTGGTTTTAAGTGCCCTAGCTTAGATAGGTGTTCAATAGCTTAGAATTGAGCTCATCCTTCTCACCGGCAGTACGCACTTTTTGTTCTGTGTTTCCCCTATATCGGCGAACATACGGCGGATTGCAGCTAGTTTCTTTGCACCCTTCACGGTCATATATCACAGGAGGTTTTTAAAGCATATTCTATCATCGATCATAATGCTCAGATACTTAGTCACTCGCTTCGACATTATCCTTTGTTTACGGACTCTTACTTCGGCGGTAGTCCTCCTCCTTCGGCAATTGACCAGGAACATCCCGGTCTTCTGCTCCGTGAGTTCTAGTCCCATAGAGCCCATCCAACTTCGCACGGTTGGTACTGCTTCACTAGCAGTGAGATCGTACCTCTTTCTTGTATCAGGCCATCACTACAACCGCCACATCGTCTGCATATCCTATAATTTTTGAACCATCCAGGTGTGCCAACTTAAGCACGGTATAACACATGATATTCCATGGGGTTGGCCCTAGAACCGAAACCTGTGGGACATTAGAGATTCTCTTGTATACAGATGTGCCTATTCTCGTATCATGGAGATGTTCAGGAAATTGTGCGGGTTTTTCTTCATAGATACTTTCACCACACTGTTTGGAATTGAATCTAACGATGGTACGTTATTTGATTTAGCCTTCCTTGCAGTTGTTCTTAGTTCACCAATCGTGAATGCCGGGATTTCCGCAGGACTTAACTTGTTGATGTTAATTACCGCTTTTAGATAATACTCAGGGAAGAGAGCGCTCAGAATTTTTTCCAAGAGGATTGGACATACCTTCTTAGGTGCTCTATTTTTTTCGGCTGCCATAATCTTGTATGCCGTGTCCCACAAGTTTTTCTCTACGGCATCAATGAGATCTTTAGGTACCGTGCTTTATTGGACTTTATAACTATCTTAAGCTCATTTCAGTTTCACTAGCTTCGGGTACTTTACAATTACTCATACTTAGGGCTAGCCGACAATCAGTTTTCGAGAATTATCATTTCTCTAAAAACTATTTGTTATTGATTCATTTGCTGTAATCAAATATAGTTTTCTTAATTGGTTTCTATTTCTAAAGTGTTTTATTATAAAACAACATACTTTTAAAAAGCGCTACATTCTGATTGCGAAAAAGTAATAATTTTTCCATTTTATTGACTACGATTTTTTGCGGGATATCATATAAATCTAATTGATATGCGACTTTAATTGAATCGAATTACCTTGAAATAAAACTATTTAATTATTACTAAAAGTATTGGTTAAACATGTATCAGTAATAATTTACTAAAATATAGAAAAGAAAACTGGGTTCCAGTTAAAAATATATGTCTGTGGGAATTCTTTATCATAAAAAAGAATACTATTTGCAATAAGGGCGAATCCATGTGAACTCACATCACAGTCCACGTTTCTTACCAATAAATGTTTCTAATCGCTTAAGAAAATTTGTAAGAAAGAATTTAAGTTACATTTTAAATACTGTTATATATTTATTTTTTTTTGCTGAATATATCCTAAATACTGCGTAGCGATGAATTTTCCAAAAAGATTTATTGTTCAAAAAAATTTTATCGAATAATATTTTGTAGTATTTCATGAATTAAGTAACTACTAATTCATATTAGTATTTTAATCTTGTCGAACAATTTATTTTTGGAAAGAACAAGAATTTACTGCCCACACTATTTCGCTACAGAAAAAGTCTCACATTTTTGCGCATGTATATATTCTCAAAGGACTGACAAGAAAAGATAAAACAGTCTAAAATAAACAAACTAGAAGTACAGACAGATCATTTCATATAGCATCCTAGAGAAACATCTTCTAATCTTTTAATCTAATTAATTAACAAAAGTTCCATTTTTGAAGGCACTTGAAACATAAATGACACAAAGTAACTCCAAATTGGTCCACGTTGTAAACCACTTGAAATTTGTATTTGTTGAGTATTATTAAAGTGATGAAAATTTCTATTAGTAAAAATCAGAATTAATATAAGTATCTGTCATCACAGGGAAAATTAATACTTACTTAGCGAAGAATTCAGAAAAATTTTCATCCAAAATTTTCATGAGGCTACTCAACAAGTGTGGACTTTAATAGGAAACATACAATGTAGATTGCATGCTTCCTGGTTTTACTGATAAAAATTTATATAGAGCATTAAAAATGGATTTAGAATCGGGGGAATATCAAATTTTTCAATTCAAGTTAGAATATTGCACTGAATTTAGCAGATCCCCTCGTTCTAAGGGAGAATCTACGAGAAAAACAAAGTAATTTCTATAGTATAACCTTTTTAACAATTCTTTACATTTAACAAAGCACTGTTTAACTAAGCACGTCAAAAATTACCGTTCTGAATTAAACTTTACTTAAACTTTAGTTAAATATGAGTTGTAGTTTATTACGTGTAGATAACTGTTGCGTAGGTCCTTTAATATAAACTTTTCTGTTTTTTTCTCAAATTCAGTGCAATAAGCAACCCACAAGATGTGTGTTCCAAGGCAATAATGTCGTGGGATACATGTAGGAAGAGACGTTTAGATTTCATATTTCTTTTAATCTGGAAAAAGACAGATATCTTATTGCAATAATTTTCTTTCGGAAAACTTTACTTCAAAAATTTTTTCGCATAATATTTCTTAGAAGGCATCAAAATCACATTAAAGAAAACCGAAATCTAACAAGTTCAATAACTGATGTTCCTTGACAGGAAAAAAAAGGAGAAATAATAAATTCCCTTCGGAATATAGATGATCTTAATGCAAAAATAATTTTCGAAAAGAAATAAAATAGAACAAAATAAAAGTAAGGTTCTATGTGTTTTGTTTTTCCTGTTTGTTTTTTATTGTTTAAAGCTTTCTTTTAGATTTTCCTTTTTTCAGCTATCAGCATTAGTATACCTAATGTTTTAATATAGTAGTTATCAGGGTTATGAGGAAGAAAACTGGAAACATGAAAGATATATTACGACGATTTAATTGATTGATTATCTTAGACTACTTTGGTAAAGGTCTTAAGATATACTTTCAAGGTATCTTCTATACATAGTCGATATTCATACCTGAAATAAATGGAAACATACAAGAAAAGTATTCAATTTTTCATTTCATTTCCAATATATATTATCATCCAATTATATACTCATATATATACAAAATATATATGCTTTTTTTATAAATATTAGATTCAATATTACTTATGTTAAAACAAGAGGTTGTTTTATATCGTTCTTATGTTCCTCCTTATTCATATACTACCAGTATATTTGATAGAGTAAAAGTAACAAATTTGGTAAATTTTTGTTTTTTCTTTGGTATAACTTTATTTCACAAAGTTTATGTTGATAGTCCAATTAATGATTTGGCAAGGCTAAATGAATATTCCGACTAATGTGCCTGGTAAAATTTACTGATAAGGACGCCATTTACACATGTATATGCTATATTGCCGAAAGCGTCGCTTCACTTTTTGACATTTGACAAATTCATTGTCAATCAATTTTGTGTTTGATTGTAAATAAAAGTGAATGAGAAATATGGTATAATAAAAAATGGATTACGAGTTCTATGTCATGGTTTTATTTTTAGTTATTGAATTAAAAAACAGTGGATATTCTTTAATTTTTCGATTACAATTTCGATATTAATTCCAAAATTCCCGCCATCCAGTTTTATAAAGTTTTCGAGGTGTTTGACGTAGAAAGTCCGTTCACAATAAGAAAAAAAGGGCACAATCGTTAAAATACATATACATATACAAGTACCAAAAAAACGGATTGAGCTCAAATTGAGTTGAATCAAATTTAACGAACGTAACAGTAACAGTGGCCATAGAATTTCATGTATGTGTTTTTTCGTTCCTTCGCCATCCCGTCTCCGTTTCGTTAGCATAACTAAGGCTTTATTCGTTTTTTAAAGAAGGTAAATAGAATAAAGGAAATTTAGTTTAGTTACTTTAAAATATAGATGCAGATGGTATTGATGTTATGAATTCGTTTAGTGAGTATTTATATAAAGTTCTAACTACACTAATGTGTAAACGCATTAAAGCATGGCTTAAATTTTTGATTTAATAGCCTTCCTAAGCTAAATGTATATAATAAAAATGAAAAAGTATTCTCAAATTCCTTACTCTCACCGTAATCCATATACCTGAAATTTCAAAGTTGGAAGTGAAAATTTCGATTCGAGAATTAATATTGATAAATATCGAAAGTCATGACTTTTGTATTATATTATTTACTCAGATGATATCAGAATACGAAAAATCACTTTCGATTTATTATCAAAATTGAATACAACACGATATAGGTCTCTCTATACAAGTACTTCTAGTATAAAATAATAAATAGAATTTGTGTTATTCATCGAAATTAACCTAATTTCAGAATTATGTCAAATATATAATATATCTGACTTTAAGGATTCTATATAATTTCCTGGAATATTTTAGAATCGATGAAATTAAGTGTTATATACGAATATATCATTTTAGATTTTTAAAATTTTGTTGAACTAAAACTTCAATATATACCTATGATTTTTATTTATTTTAGTCATCCTTAGAAATATTAAATCATTCATAAATCATTTGTTTTTATTTTATTTTGGACCTCCAATATAGTTGCTAACAAAAATGTAAACAGCTGAATCATTCCTAAATATTGAGCCTATTTCCAATGAAAAGTGCAGATTAATAGGTGACTTTTCAGTTTTTTTTTTCTTTTTAAATTAATTCATATAAAGAATGACCAACATTTTAATAATAACAAATAATATTGAGATGTAAAAATCTGGAAGTAAATATTTGGGCCCGAATTTGTATAAGAATATGATCCCAATGAAAGGGCGTCAATAACGGCAGGAAAAAAAACAAATTGGATAATGCGTTTTTGTGTTATCTTGTACATGGACGGACGGACGAATGGACATGCATAAATCTATATAACTTTTGATTTTTTATTCAACCATACCCTTGAAACCTTTCTACGATGATTATTTCGATATGGTACCCACTTACTATACTAAAATAGTAGAGACAGACATAGGATATACCTTAGTATCGATACTACAGTATAGCCTTGTACCATGGTATAAAAAGGGTTTGGCACACATCCAACATAGTATTTGTCTGACATTTGAAATTCTGCCATTTCAGCGAGAATATGGGAATTTCTTTTCGCTCCTCTTAAATCCTCTATATGATTCCTACAAAGATCTATAAATTTTGAGGTTTCATCCACCGATAAATTTTTGCGTTTTTTCTTTACTTTTTCCATTTTTTTTAAATAAAATTTTCAAAAAAAAAGTGTAAACATGTGTCAATTGCTCAGCTTTCCTACAAAATTCCATTCGCTATTTTCCGCTTCAATAAAAACGCGCGACAATCACTAAAGAATAGATTACAGTGGCCGAAAAAATTAAGTAAAAAAGGAAATACCACGTACTTTTTCGAATTTAAATACCAGATTTATGCTACGTAGTTGAAATGTTATTCAGCTAGTATTCGACGACACACATATGGTATACGACATGGTATCCTTAAACTATGGTATGAATACCCTATGTGTGCATCTAGTATTAATGACAAAACTAAAATACCCTTTGGAAGTGCCTACCAAAAATTAATAAGAAATATACATACTCCCATCCGTGGGTTGACACAACAAATATGTTCACTGGAAATCGTGAAAATCGAAATAAAGAATAATGAAGTATCGTGAATATATGCAGAATAACCGCGTAAAATAAAAGCATGGATTTTATGAAAAAACGTAGATTGATTTCACCGCGTAAAAGCGAAACAATATAAACCAATTTCCATGTAAACCGAGGGTGCATATCAATATTTTCATTCGAATTACATATATTTTCATCAAAAAATTACAAATTGCATATTTCCAGGCACATGTGAAAATGTAATCTACCTTCAGATCAAGGAAATTATATTATTATTTAACTCAAATAACATAGTGTTGGACGAATCTTTTAAAGTATATTTTGATTATAAGCTGTATAAGGTTAAGTCACATACTATAAAAAACTGATTATTTTACACTTGTACGGCTCTTTAAGATGCTTCAAAAGTCTGAAGTATATTTATATATTTTTATAATTTTATGTAGGTATAGAGAAACTTTCGTATGCTTTTATTAAATCCTTAAATGTGATACTATTATTTCTGTTATAAAACTTTTATCAAGAATTTGAAAACGTAAAATAAAAAAAGCTGACGGGAACAAAAAAAAATCTGTTGAAAATGAACTTTTCAAAGATATATTCTTTAAAAAAGTAAATAGTTTTTGAAATTTTTGGGAGACGATATTTTATTGTTGAAAAACTTTTCAATAATACTACAAAAAAGGAAAAAACTATGTTTGATAAAAGTTTTAAAAATATAAAAACATGAACTTTAATATTAGTTTGGTATCTGAATATTTCGATCAAATCCTTAAAAGACTTATACGAACAGATGCTAATAACATGATTTTAATATAATTTTTTATTTTTATTAAACATTTAGAAGAAAACAAAAGTATTTGCATATTTATATTATACTATGTTATTATAGCACATGTCTCATAAACAGCTCATTAAGTTCAAAAATGTATGCATTTATCAACCACAAAAGTGTAGAAATTGCGCTGTTGAAAACCCATTCAATTGGTACTGAATAATGCGTAACTTCCGTGAAATTCACTGAATTATACTGGAGTATGAGTAATGATGAAGCACCGAAAGCTAGCGAAGTAACCAGAATAAGTGCAAAAAAAAGCACTTGGCAATAAGTGCGAAAGGGTACAGGCAGTTTTCAGAGGCAAAATCTATCAGGAAGAGGAAGAATGAAATGCTCATGGGAATTTTAAGAAATTTCAGTAGAATCTTCTACAATTTCCCGAGTTCGTATACAATTTCATAAGACTCTAATTTTTTCCTGGTATATGTGCATTTGTATATAGATTTCGGCATGTATTTCTGTGTTAACATTTTAAAATTGCACATTTGATATTTTTGGTGTTGCCCATAATACAAAATGTTCAAGTTTCAAAAAAAAAATTGTCCTTTTAAAATATGGAAAATTTTAAAGCTTTGAAACTTAAGAAATTGAAGTGTTTTGTGCTTTTCAACGTCTGAAAACAGTCAAATACGGTTTTTTAAATAGCCAATAATTATTTCAGAATTTTCTTCATTCACACTTACTCAATTTAAACAATTCGAAAATTGTAAATTGATAATTGCACCACAAAATTTTACGGAATATGTAAGACAATTAAAAATTCAATTCTAAAGCATACTTAATTCCTTCATATTTTCAAAACATCTTTATAATTGTATTCTAAAGGTGGAACCAACAAAATGCTACCAGAATTTCGACTTATCTTTATGCCCTATGGTAGGTACTACCAGAGGGTATATTAGTTTTGTCACTCCATTTGTAATACATCGAAATAATCGTCGTAGAAAGGTTTTAAGGGAATGGTTGTGTCAGGAATCAAAAGTCATATCGATTTATGCATGTCCGTCCGTCTGTCCGTCCGTATAAAAGATAACTCAAAAACGCGTTATCCGATTTTGAATTTACAACGTGCATTGCTTATTCCTTAACTTGGTATAGTATTGCATTTGAGCCAAATCGATCCAGGGTAGCAAAGCTATAAAGGAAAAACCAAGGTAACCAGAAAGTTTTGTCGTTTTTTTGTTTATGGTTTTTCGGATTTACTTGGAAAATTTGTGAATCAATTTTATTGAAGTTAATTATGTAGGTTAACTATACAAATACACGTTACTGTGTTAAATTTCGATCAAATCGGTCCAAGGATAAAGGAGAAAGAAATAATCCTAGGAGAAAATAACCATCTTTATAAATTATTTTGGTGTACTTTAAAAACTAATGCACCGATTTGAATAAAATTTACATTATATATGACATCATGTTTTTCTTTCACCCATACGTGCAATTTGTAGCTCTATCTCTGTCAGCAGTGGATAGAAAATTGCAAAATTATAGTCAAAATTTTAAAAACGTCGTCACGGTAGTGATAGGAAGTTGGGGTACTTCCCAATTACTTATTCTTTGATTATATCGACACTGACTGAAATTAAATAAAGTTGGAAGAAAAAGTTTCCTACCTGCCGACTTAAACCAATGGCCTCAACCCTCTTTTATGCATTCTTTTACTTTTATTAATATCGAATATTATTCAAATAAACTTTTATTTAGTATCAATTTAGTCGAATTTAATTCTCAACACCAAATTAGGCATCATAATAAATATAATAAGAATATTTATTGAATTATTTATTAAAGCAACGATTTAAATTTTCAGCCGTAGAATTAGTCTCGACAATAAAATTACGCACGAGTCAATGAAGACATTGAAGTGTTTTTCGAGAAGTTCTTCAGAATATTATTTCGACATGCGACTTGATAGGTCATTAAATTGATACAGTATAAGCTGTAACAGTAATTACAATCGATTTTTTTATAATTAATGGTTGAAATACTCTCCAAAAATTCCAAAATTTCCAAGAATGAAGAAGACCTTAAAGAAAGTCGAATTTTCTTTAAAAAAAAAAATTTTTTTGTTGAATTGGTTTCTCGAATGTTCCATTCCAATCGGATGACCACAAAACTTGGGATTCTTAAGAACAAAATATCAGAAAAAAAATGAGACACAAGCAACATTCTTGTTGACCACTTGACTATATAATGTATTGAAAGGACTCTGACGAACAATATTGGACTGTGTTTTTGTAATGTTATACATTCGCTTCTGTCATAGTCCTTTGACTACCAGACAACTGTGTAGTTTTTCCTCAAATTAAATTACATTTGATTTGATCTCTTGTTTGTTGATATTTTAGATGTTTGGTCAAAATGTTTGTAACCAAAACTGTGTCGAATTGTATTCAATTTAACACTAGAAAGTTTTTTTTTTTTGTTTTTTTGTCGATTTTTTTAAGTAAAAGTCCTTAACTTTAAGTTTCCAGAAATAAAAACGAAATTTGATGTCAGAAAAATGTAGACGAAAAAAAAAACACTTTTGTAATATGTTGTGACATATTTCTAGGAATTTTCTATAAAGGAAACACTTTTTAAAATGAATTTTTTCTAATTTTAGGACTGAAAGAAATCGAATTTTTCGTTTTATTTATTTCATGTTTGACCAATCAAAATTAAAGAAACTTTTTTGATTGATTAAAATTTTTGTTTAATTAAAAAAAAATAATTATACTGTGAAATGTTTTAATACTAATTATAAAAAAGATGTAATTAATTTTATTTCTTGGACGAAATACTTACTCGCTGAGGCCGAACATTGACTTGTGGTTTGTATTCGCGGAATAATCGCGGTCGATGTTCGTATCCCAATCATTTGTAAGGGCGTCGAAGTTTGTTCGCCATCCAGTACTCCAGTAAATCTAGCAGGAAAAAAGAGGTTTAAAAATTAGTAGCTTTGGCTCGTTTTACTCAGAGTTAATTCCTTGAACTATAGATTTAACTACAAGTCCTATTTGCTATAGGCCGATTTTAAATTACTATATGTTGATTTTATACTCTCTGAAGCTTTTTTTGAAAGCCAGTACAACAATATGTATTGTACATTGCAACCATTATTGAGTTCCTTTTTAGCATTAGGGTCTTTTGTTGGATTGTGATTTCAAGTACTTCTGGTGAGAATGCAACTGTTTAAATACGGAGGAATAGACTTTACGCAGTTCTCATATTTACAACGAATAGAGCTGTTTTGAATTAAATTATTATATCTATATAAATAAAATCGTAAATGTTCGTTTGTTCCTAACCGGTAATCTCTGAAACTTCTGAATCAATTGACTTGAAATTTTTACAGAATGTCCTATGTGATTATGACCATGTTTATATGTACTTTTTATTTACCTATGTTGCACCTGAGTCAAGTAATAATTGATTTAAACAAATGAACCACTAATATAAAGCCACAATCATCTAATAATTCGTTGATTTGCAACGAGAAAACGTGATTACTCTTACTCACACACGCATACATCAAATATATATATTATGAAAATAAAGTTGAGCGTAGTGGCGGCGTTAAAAATGTTAATTCGGAGGGGCAACACTTTAAATGGGCTTAATGCTTATGTATTCTGGAACATCAGAATTGCGAAAAATGTTTGCATTATTTATTCCAAAAAACAAATTTCTCTTAAGGGTACAAAATTAAATTATTCGCTTTAGATCCTGTTTATTGAAATGTAACGAGCAAATTATATCTCTACTAAATGGCATAAAATTTTGTAAGCCCATAACCGAAAGCCATTTCATTTCTCATTTTTTGGAAAGCTTAAAGCCAAAAAAATGGTATTTATAATTGACAAGGCTGAATTTTCAAAATCTTCGACGAATTTTAAGAATTGCCCCCAATTTCTCAAAATAATTACTGTCACTGGTAGTTTTAATTAAATTTGGATACAAAGTTGATTCAAAAAAACAAATTTTTTACTAAATTATGAATTAACATCATTTCTGTTTGATTAATTATTATATATGTAAAAGGCTAATCCTTCTTTCTTTCCTTCTGTCCGTCCTATATTGTCCGGAAAGAAAATTCGTTGAGCAAAAAAGAAAAAAAGCACTTTTTGATATGCTGTAGAGAATTACTTGAAACGTGGAGAAATTTTGTTTCCGGGGAGATTGGGGGTCGGAGGGTTTACAAAGGGGGCTTGAAAGCTTATTTCAGAAAACCTCATTTATAATCTGAAATATACATCGGACATGATTCTGACCTGAGGCAATCTTATTAAGATTTTTATGCCGGACATTCTAACGTACACGGCAAAGTTCCATTTCTCACCGCTTTGGTGCTTGAGGCAATACAAATTTACGAACTTTATATATACAAGTCACACGCAATAACAATGTTCAGCAAAGTCGTGGAGGTTTTCATGGGGATTATTTCCGTCGAAGACCAAAGAGTTCTATCTCTCACCACTTTGGCGCTGGAATCAACAGAAATTTTGGAACTTCGTATGCAGACGTCATACACGATTACAATGTTCGGCAAAATTGTCCTGGTTTTCATGGGGATTATATCTGTCGAAGAGCAAATAGTTTTACCTCGCACCAATTTGGCGCTGGAGTCAATAAAATTGTGGAACTTCGTATTTAGAGGTCACACGCGATTACGATGTTCGGCAAAGTTATGGAGGTTTTCATAGGGATTTTTTCTGTCGCAGACCATATAGTTCCAGCTCTCACCGCTTTGGCGCTGAAGGCAATACAAATTTTTGAAGTTCATATTTAGAGGTCACACACGATTGGAATATTCAGCAAAGTTATTAAGCTTTCCACGGGAATTATTTCCGTCGAAGACCAAACAGTTCTATCTCTTACCGCTTTGGCGCTGGAGACAATGCAATTTTGGAACTTGGTATGTAGATGTCACACACGATTACAGTGTTCGCAAAGTTTCGGAAGTTTTCATGGGGATTTTTTCTGTCGAAGATAAAATAGTTCTATCTCTCACCACTTTGGCGCGGCGGTTGTTTAGGCCCCTACTCAATAGAGGTTTTTGCCTTTACGTAATATATGTTTGACGGTAGCTATTTTACGAACCGGAGAAATGGGATCAATTTAATATCTTCGCTCGGGGTGTTGCGGGGTAAATAATGTGCATTCTGAATAGATCGACTTAAGACATGAAATATATAACCAGTGGTGCTACAAGAACGGGGTAAAAGATTTATTATGTTCCGAATTAAGATGCTACGCTTGAATACATTTTGTTAATTTACAGCGATTTGTAAACCGAAATTTTTAGGAAGCCGTCTTAGGACGGGTTACAACATAGCAATTAAATAAAGTCTATAAAAACATTTTTTTTGTACAGCAATAATGAAAATTCGCCAATTTTAAAAATTATAATACGAGCTAAAAAAGATATCGTAAAAATAGTGTTTATGCCAAAAATCAAGTTTTTTAAACATACAAAATTAATTTTTAAAACTATAACCTACTCTACTAATTGGCGTAACATTTTGAAAACCCATAGCCGAAAGACATTTAATACGTAGAGTCTCATTTGTTGGAAACCCTAAAACCAAAAAGGCATTTAAAAATGAAAATTCTGAATTTAACAAAATCTTAGATGAAATTTCCAGCTTGGGACGATTTACAATACAAAAAATAAGAAAAATAAGATACATGGACCTTGCGGTACACTGAATCCAAATTGACCATGCATGATAGTATCCAACACAGTTACAGGAAACGATGGATATCCTTTGTACAGAAGAAGATCAGCAGAAGATGGCGGTAAATTAGCAGCCAGCATATTCAATGAAACTACGATAGGCAAACTCTTCACCGTGCCTCCCAATCGAGATGAATACTTCTTTCTTCGCACGCTGCTGATAAATGTGGCCGGTCCAACGTCTTTCCACCAATTAAGAATTGTGAACGGTGTTACACATGTCACTTGCCGGAGTGCATGTCAACCTCTGAATTTATTGCAGAACGACCGACACTGGCATGTATGCATTAATGAGGCGTGCAACGCGTCATGTCCACATCAAATTTGTGCATTATTTGCAATTGTATTGACCGCCTGCTTTCCTTCATCTGCAACAGAGTTATAGGAGAAATTTAAAACCCACATGGCTGAAGATATTTTCCGTCGAATATGCAAGGAAAATTCAAATATGAACATGGATTTCACAGCAGAAATCTACAACGAAGTGTTGATAATGATTAAAGATTTGTGCTTAGAAATCGCGAACAAAGTTCTCAATCAATTGGGAATGCCATCACCGAATCGATCTGCTGCTGCTTTGTTTGATATAGAATTGGGTCGTGAAAAGTACAACACGGGTCATCTTTTGTACTATGTGCAATCAAATATTCCTAAGCTAACGTTTGAGCAAAAGGGCATTTACGATCGAATAATGCAAACTGTCAATAACGGAGTTGGAGAAATATTCTCTTTAGATGCGCCACGAGGAAGTGGTAAAACCTTCCTAATTAGATTAATTCTGGCCACAATTCGATCCCAAAATGACATAGCCTAAGCTCTTACGACATTCAGAATAGCTGCGACATTGCTACCAGATGGAAGAACGGCTCATTCCGCTTTGAAATTGCCATTAAACATTCAATTCATTGAAAATCCCACATGCAACATTTCCAAAGCATCCGGCATGGGAAAAGTATTGCAAAAATGCAAACGTATTGTTTGGGATGAATGCACAATGGCGCACAAAAAATCGCTTGAGGCCCTTGATCGATCATTGCTAGACTTACGTGCAAATATCAGACCATTTGGGAACGCATTAATATTTCCTGCAGGATATTTCAGGCAAAAATTACCTGTAATTCCTCGATCGACAGGGGACGAAATAAATGCTTACCTGAAATACTCTGCTTTGTGGCGACGCGTAAAGACGTTAAAATTAACTACAAATATGCCGGTTCAGCTGCAAAACGATCGGTCAGCAGAGATATTCTCACATCAATTGCATCAATTGAAAGGTGGCGGTTGATCTGACGTCAGGACGAATTTTATTGCCTCATAACTTCTGCGATTTAGTGACGTCAAAAGAAGAATTGGTTGAAAAAGTATTTCCCAATATTCAAACCATTTATAACAATCACGATTGGCTAAGTGAACGAGCTATTCTTGCGTCCAAGAACAAAGACGTCTACGAACTTAACAATATTATTCAGTCTAACATTCAAAGCGAGGTGGTCACATACAAGTCCGTCGACACTGTTGTAGAAGCAGATGAACCGGTTAATTATCCAACAGAATTTTTGAATTCACTCGATCTGTCGGGGATGCCACCGCACGTACTGTAATTGAAAGTCGGTGTGCCAATTATCATGTTGCGAAAGCTCCGGGAACTTAGCCCCCCCAAAGTGCAAAAAATTAAATTATTTGGCAACCTTCGATTGACCACTTATTGACCACAAAAGACCAGCAATAACTTTGATTGACCACCCTCGGTTAAAAAGTTAATCCAAAAAAAAGTTCCGGGGGGCCAACTTCACGTCTGCCCCCCAAAATTTAAAATAACTAATTTCAATTACTCCATTCGATTTACCATCGTTTGACCACTTTTGACCACCAATTACAATTTTTTGACCACCCTCTAAAAAAAAATGAAAATGCATATACTATATAGTAAAAGCGTAGCATGAATTTTTAACATATATTATTATTAACTCATTTCATTTGTATATTGTATATTTAGTGTTTCTTATACTAAATGCATTTTTATGCAAGTACAGTTTTTTTATCATTTTGACTTAAGTGCTACGAAGGATATAATTATTTTTAGAATCAGTGACGCTCATAAATTTTTATTTATAATTTCAAGTCGCGTTACAGTAATACATCTTTACATACTTATGAAAAACCCTAAAAAATTTGTAGTAACATTTACTTGAGAAAATACTTATAAACTTTATACCTGTATACGATAATATAATCTAGTTATATTTGACTAGACGTTTTAAATACTATAATTTTGTATAAGCCTGAGTATGATATTATACTAACAAGAAATGTATACTTTTCAATAACAGGATGTGGTAATGCTGAGGCCTATGATAGTTGCGAATACACTATTGTACTGGGTTTCAATTCGCGTTTTTCATAGTTAGCCAGTTTTCTCAACTAGTTGCACATATCATCGTGAATTTCCCAGCAATTAGTTATTCTGCGACAATATGCGATGTAATGTCCTATTCCATCTCGTGTTCGAGGTTGAATGAATTCTATCACTCCGTTTAAAATATACTTTTTTTTATGGACTATAATTCTTTTTGGAATATCGGAAAGCACAAGTTTGTGAAGGGAGTTGGCATTAAAAATCCCCTCAATTCTTGTATCCAGCGCGAACTCTACATCTAGAATTAGGTGTAGTCCTGAACTGGTTTCGATAGTGCACTCATCTTTACAGGCTTTGCAGATCTCTTGTTTGCGAGTGAAATACTTTGAAATGTAATCCAACAACCATCGATTGGTACCTACATTGAGACTAGGTCTATTTTCAATTTCTATAGTTCTTCGTAGGATGGTTTTCGATTTACAATTTTTACAAATTGTGACTTGGAAGGCACTCGGAATATCAGTAAGAAGCTTGTCGATGACCCATGTAATATTTGCTGCACAGTTCAATATATAATGTTTTTCGTCAAAAATGCCTGCAAGAATGAAGCCTCTCTCCTTATAAAGATCACCCGTTGGTCCATTGGCGGCATAGCTTTTCATTAATAATGTTGTCAAGCTGGATTCTTTAAGATGGTCAACTTGTTCCTTGTAATATGCATTGTCGATGTATGCAGTCGCTAGGATTTCTATTATTGCATCAAATGGACAGGTATTCTTTAGCTGGATCAACCGTTTTCCTATTAAAACTGGTCCTAAACATATTCCATTTCGTAAAATGACACTTTTCTTTCGTCTAAGTGGTCGATTATGAATTAATTGTATGTCTGTGCATGCTGTGAGATATTTTCCTCTTATTTTTTTGGTTTTTGGTATCGCTTTATTTTCTTTATTTTCTTCGTTAGCAAAGATTTTACTATTTTTAGTGAACTGAACTGGGCCTGACATAATTCGCTCTTGCATAACAACTTTCATTGTTACGTTTCTACCTTTCCAATCTTCTTCTTGAAAGAGGTGGTCATTCTTTATGCATTCTTCATGATCTTTGTCATTTTTCTTTTTCCCCGGATTGGAATCTACTTCCGAGGACTTCTGTTCTTCTGAACTTATAATACTGCCATTGACGTCTTCCCTTCTTGTGGCTTTTGATCTCTTAGTACCGACCATTTGCAATGGTCGAACATTCTTCCGCTTTGCTGCAGCACGTTCAAATTTGCATGTTGCTTCAATAGAGCGAATATGAGTTACAATAAACTTGTCAGCTCGAATTGGCCCCCTGTAATTGCATATTTCAGTTGTTTTCAAGCATTTGAAGTATGCTTCAATGATTGCAGAAGTACCGACATCATATTGAGACAAAAAATAGTTTTTCATCACGTTTGTCCATAACGTAAAAAACTGTGCCAAGCTCATCAAAGGGTCGACGATTTCTGGAAGATGATATGGATTTGGCCTCTCGAATTCTGAACATTTGTTTGCTTCTTCTTCGGCGCGGATTCTAATATTTGCAGCAAAGTCCAGCACATTGCTATCAATGTGAAATGGTTCCTCTACCAGGTAGTTTTCTTCGTTATCTTCAATCAGTGCATCCTCCTCTGTATACGTAAAGGTTTTGATTCGGTTAAAAAGATAAGTTTCTTTTTGCTGACTCATAATGTCTTGCCCGAATTCGTCCTGGCCATCACATTCACTTAATGCGACGACGAGTGTCGATAGAAGCAGTTTTTCAAAATCTTTTATAGTTTCACTCATAGTCATAACACCGATGCATCGTATGTAGAAATCTTTTACTCTACCTGGTTTCCCAGCAAATACTTTTTTTCGACACATCATGTAACATTGAAGGGGATGTTGTAACTTCTCACTTATCAGCCATATGTAGCAGTCGGAAATGTAGGTTTTCAAAGTACGCTCATTGAAACTTAAGCTGATTCCATTAAGCAATGTCAAGGAAAAGTCACATACCACTTCTTCGGGAATGCGCTCTGCGCGTGACCTAAACATATTCAGCCAGTAATTAATAGCAATTGTACTGTGCTTGGCTGATAACATCTGATACACAGGAAAAATTTTATTCTCTCCATTCATCACCATCTGGTATAGGAAAACGTACTTTGTTTCTCCATTCTGTTTCCTAATAGGCAGTGCAACTCCCCCCGTCGCGTCAATTGAAACTCTCTTTACTTTACGAATTAGATCTTTATATATTGAAATTTGCATTGGAAAACAATAAATGCAATAGAATTCGTCCAATCCAATATCTGTAATATAACCGGCATATTCGCCGCTGTATTTCATATCAAGAAGCGAGTCGAAGATATTTAGGCTTTTTTTTATGCCAAGATCGCGGTTGTGAGCTTCTTGACGTGCTTTTCTTAAAACTGCTGAGTCCGGAATGTAGCTCGGTTCTGGATCTCCAAATTCCATATCTTTGGAAGCACATTTTCTCCATGTAGCAGCTTTCTTCATTAATAATTCTTCGCCGACGATAACACGACTTTTTCCTTTCAGTGGGCGTTTCGAGCCATGCGGTACTCCTCTTGTGTCAGTCAGCGTAACAGCAATACTGATCCCAGTGCCTGGTTGTGGCCGATTTAAGCAATGTCCTTCATATTCGGAGTCACATTCTTTGCATTTGCCAGTTATTTTTAGCCAGATACTGTCTGTGTTATTGCATATTTTGGCTCGTTTGAATACGAAAGCACATGGTATTTTAGTTACTTCATAGCATCGCTTCGCCAGAATATCGGTCCACGGTCCTTGAAGAGCCTCGTAAGAACGTAGTTTTTTCCCGTACTGTTTCGTTTCAGGGGCAATTGTCTGCCAAGCGTCATATTCAATGTCCAACGTAATAAATAGCACAGGTAACGTGCCATTTTTAGGTAATTCAGCTATCGCTTATTCTGAGTTTTGTTCCTTGTCAGGTGTTGAATTAAATGTGCTGGAGGTGGGAACTTCAGTAATACCGCGTCGTTTCTTTACATCAATTAGTATGTTATTGCGATTAATTCTCGCATACAAGTTCAAAGTAGCGGGAATTACTCGACCATTAAGAATTGCACTGACTTCCTCCCATATCTTATCACTTCTTGGTTTTATACTACCAAAATTGTCTTGAAAAATTTCAACAGCGCACAATGCAGTGATGATCTCGTCGACCGGAACCTGGGCCGTGGCAGGCATATTGCTGGATTCTTCTAAAACTCGTATATTAGTATCCGGGGTAAAAGCCAAATATAATAAAATGATTGATTGAATGAAACCTGCATTATTAAAAAAATAAAATATTCACTCTCATAAAAATTTATTCTTGCAGAATTACCAAATTTGTTCAGAAACTGCAGATATGAAAAAATTTCTGCAAATATTATATAATTTTTAATAAATGAATCTTTTTTAATGGTTATTCTACATTACATGCAGTAAATATTTGAACTTATTTTCTATAATGTCGAAACAGAACTGATGTGTGCTTCTACAGGTCGAGCGCATAAAAAATGTATGATGTCAGCAGTAAGGGATTTCATTGGTCCACCATAAGACACAAAACGCTGCGTTGCCATATTTAATATATAATATTCACCATAGTAATTATTCGTCTGGGCTAAATATTTGGCGTGACTTCGTAATTTGTTTTAGTTTACATTTTTTATGTGTGAAGTAAAAAAATTTAAATTGTGGTAAATATAAGCCATTTCATAAATAGGAAATAAGAACATCTTTTTTTTAATTTTATGTGACATTTTTTTTTATCAAAACTGAAATCAATACTCATTTGTTTTGTTCATTTTATATTCATCAAATGTCAAATTGTCAAGAAGTGAATAAAAAAAGGCGTCAAACGGGTGATCAACTGAACCACTGTAATGAACGAATCAGTTAAAGGAACTGAACGAAATGTGATCAAACGATGGTCAATCGGATGTAGTAATTGAAATAATTTGTTTTCAATTTTATTTGGGTGGATGCCTGCTGGTCATAAAAAAAAGAAATTTTTTATTTTTTTTAGAGGGTGGTCAAAGAATTGTAATTGGTGGTCAAAAGTGGTCAAACTATGGTCAATCGAATGGAGTAATTGAAATTAGTTATTTTAAATTTTGGGGGGCAGACGTGAAGTTGGCCCCCCGGAACTTTTTTTTGGATTATTTTTTTAACCGAGGGTGGTCAATCAAAGTTATTGGTGGTCATTTGTGGTCAATAAGTGGTCAATCGAATGCCGCCAAATAATTTAATTTTTTCCTTTTTGGGGGGATAAGTTCACACAGCTTGTTGCGAAATATCAACCAGCCAAAGCTTTGCAACGACACGCGGCTTGCAATAAAAAAATTAATGAGCGACATCGTAGAAGCAACAATCTTGACAGGACCTTTAAAAGGTGAAGATGTGCTCATTCCTCGCATTCCTATGATTCCAACGGATATGCCATTTCAATTTAAGAGATTGCAATTCCCGATTCGATTGGCGTTTGCAATCACCATTAACAAGGCTCAGGGCCAATCTTTAAAATTGTGGGGTTTAGATCTAGACACGGATTGCTTCTCACATGGACAATTAAATGTTGCGTCTTCTAGAGTCGGCAAACCAGAAAATCTCTATATCTGCACAGAAAATGGAACAACAAGAAATGTTGTATAACCACAAGCATAAATAAACGAGAAACGTGCGCTTTTTCTTTTCTTTCCCATTTAACCAGACTGAGCCACAGCAACGCGTGGTCGGGTACAGCTAGTTTATGATAAATTTAGAGTGTTTATGGTTTTTTTCATCATTAGAGAATTTTTCCAGCAGTGGACAGAAATATTGGAATCAAAGTTATTAGCGTTTTGTATCTAATAGATGCATATATTAATAAAACCAAGAGTATATATATATATACAATATATAGACAATTAATGCAAACTTAGTTTTATTTCATTTTAATAGGTTCAACAAGGTACGAACCTCATGTACACACTCGAACGTTAGCAAGCATTTTTGACACTCTATTATAATAATAGCGGTATAGAATTCCGAAATAAAACCAATTACTTAAAATAATTTTACGGCTTATTAAGTAAACTTTAGTTTTACTCCACCTACACGAATTTTTTTTAAACATGATCAGTTTAATTAACCTCTAAACTAAACAATACGACATACCTCGTTACCCAATTTTTTATATCAAAATTTATAGTGTTACTAAAACGATGAAAAACATAAATTCGGAACGAATAAAATCAATATGAAAATGAACCAGACTAAAAAATTCGAATTTAAAATCAAAACAAATTTCCAAATATATTCAGAAAAAAAAACACCTAAAATAAGAAATTAAGTAATTTTGATAAAATTTTGCAAGCTTAGAGAAAACAATGCAAAAGAAAATACTTGAAAACTTTTTAAATGTCATTTTAAGCAATAAGACATGCATTTTTCTTGGATCATGAAATATTGTCAAAGTCACATTTTTGAGAATTTACCATAAAAATATCTGAAATATTTTGGATATGTTAACTAGTTCGAATTTGTCTAGCTTATTAGGATTGGTTCTTTGTTGTTTTTTAATCTTGGGTAAAAAGAATCGCGCAAACACGAATGGGTTATTAGCACCGAATATGGTCTTTTAAGGTGTTTTCATATCAATTTTCAATTTCATGCTATTGAAATCTCATTGGACTTGTTTGAGTTTTTAACTTCTATACAAAGTATACAGTTATATATACATAAAGTACTATCTTTGCAAATAATTTAATAGTAAGTTTTCTTCAAAAAAGCCGAAAAAATGATATATATTTTAGTTGCCTAGTACAATTTGCATGGGAAGCATTTTGCAAAGTTGCTTATAACTCGAAATCGGAAAAATGGACTTATACCACTTTCAAAAAAAACCAGCTCATATAGCGTAAAGAGCCGTCCAAACACACAGTTTTTTACTCAGTTTTGCATGCGCAAACTAGATTTGCGCAGGCGAAACTGAATAAAAAACTGTGCGTTTGGACAGCTCTTAAAAGATTTCTAAGAGATGCCGCTATTCATAAATCATGATATTTTTTTAAATGACAGCAATTGTGTTTGTGAGAGCTTTGGATAAGCTAGAGTAATCCTTACGTCATTTGACATACAAGAATGTTTTTTATTCGATTGAAAATCGCGTGAAATCTGATTTTTTTGGTTTAACTTGAAGGAAAATGCAACTGGAGCACACCGGTAGTTGGAAAAAGCTTATGGCAAACATGCTCCATCAATTTCAACTTATGAATTTTGGTTTAGACGATTCAAAAATAGAAATTTTGATTTGGTGGAAAACCCCCCAAAAAAGTTTAAAGACGAAGAATTGCAGGAGTTATTGGACGAAAGTTCATGTCAAACACAAGAAGAACTCGCACGGAAAGAAGGCTTCGCTCTGCATTTGTTAAGATAAGAAATGTATGGACCACACCGTGTGGTCTACCATGAAATTTTGAAAATGGGTGCAACGGTCACTGCTGATAGTTATAGAGAATAACAGATCAAATTAAATCGCGCTTTGAAGGACCAGAGTGGGCTCCTAGACACAGTAAAGTAAATTTGCAGTATGATAACGCTGAACCGGTTCAGGAAACGTCGGGAACGCTGGTCTATGAAATGCTACCCAGGATGAAAATTCTTTTAAGTCCCTCCTAATAAATTGTTTTCAAGTACTCTGTGTGTATGCAAAATTGTAATCGTATTATTGAAACGATTTGAACGAAAATTGGTTAGGGTAGTTTCTTCCACATGGCAACTATTCTTTCAGGAGTTGGGTTCAGTCGGCATAAAACTTCGGGTAGCCGCGAAGTTCAGTTTTTGTGTTTTTAAATTATGCGGTAATTTTGCGGGTCTTATGTACCGATTTCAATTAAATTTGATATTGGATACTTTTTCAACAGAAAAATGGGTGAATCCAGCAGTGCTAAGCGCTTTTTCAAAATTCTTAATCTAAGCAGTTAGAATTTTTTGTACTCCTGGATGCGTTTGCTTGAATCAAGCGAATGGTAGTTATCTGTGCTAAACGTCAAATTATTTTTATTTGAATAACTTTTAAAAATATTGGAATTTTTTTAAACGAAATAAGTGCCGAGAGTAAATTAAAATTGAAAATAAAGTGAAATAAAAATTTTATAGGAAAGTCGAAAAGTTTTATTAAACTCATTTTTTTAAAATTCCAATTAAAATTGGATAATCCACAAACAATTTTCAAAAATGCCTCTCAATTTATCCTTTACATCAAGGCTGTCTAAACCGCGGCCCGCGGCCCGCATGCGGCCCAAGACAAGTATCAATGCGGTCCGAAAATATTCAAAGTTACTGAAGCATGTCCATTTTTCTGAGGGATGATTTGTGTGTTGTGTGCGCTCTCGTGCTAAAGCTTCCAAGTGACAAACAACAGGACCAGAACAGAAAGTTCTTTCGTTCTGTAGTAAATTCTCTTTTTGTTTGCGTTGCTTCCTCAGCTACACTGTTCTGTTGTTTGTCACCTGGCGGCTTAAGTGAAGAATGAAACATACTAAGTGTAAAATTAGAACCAATATGTTGGGTGAACACCTTGAGAACTGCCTGAGAATTGCAACCACCTCAATCGACCCAGATATTGACGGTTTAGTATCTCAACTTCAATGCCAAGTAGCACATTAATTTTATGATATGGATTTATACATAGTAATATACTTATGGCCCAAACCACCATGTCTTCTTCCAATGTGGCCTAGGGAAACAAAAAGGTTGGACGCCCTTGCTTTACATCATCATTTAAATCATTTTTTAGCGTGAACAACAACCTTAAATGCGCTGTTTGAGTTAGCAAAAAATTTGTATGCTAGAATTTGACTAAGCGCTTGAAGTTAGAATTGCATCCAGTCGTTTTGCTAGATTTAAGCACTGTAAAGCGCTTTAAGCGCTTAAGACTGCTGGATGCGCCCATTAATTTTGTCCGTGAATCAAATGAATCCAATTTCACCTTAGATTTCCGAACACAATTTCGGGTTTGTTGTATGAAATTTTTAGCATAACTTTGCTTGCGCGGACATTATTTTGAAATCTTGCTGCAAAATAAAATACATATTGTTGCATAAAATATTTTGATCGATATGTATATAATTTCCCCATAGTTGTTTTATACTATAGCTTGTTTTTTATATAGAGTGGAAAGAAATATATTTCCTAAAAGTTTGTATATACCATAAGAAATGCATTAGTAAAATACTGGAATAGATAGTAAACTCCATTGAAATGGTCTTCCAAGAATGAAATTGTTAAAGTGATTTATGATGTTTTCATTTATTGGTGAATTTCTTGAGATAAAAATAACACAGAGTACGTTAAAATTTGTAGAGATGAAATTCTTGAAGAAATTTAAATTTCTTCCATAAAAAATACTTTCTTTATATACACGAAATAGATTTACATTTATAACTTTATTATTCAACATAAAATCTAACTATTTTTATTTGGATTTATTTTCGAATTTTTTTGGTTTTCATTGAAATGTCTTCACGTGATACAAATTGGTTCGCGTGACTTCATCAATGTTATCATAATATTTAATAAATTCCTATTAATTTATAAATAAATAGTTATTTAGTTAAACTTAATCAAAAAATGTATAATAAGTTCCAATTAATCACGTGAATTTAGTAATTATGCCATATGGTAGGTACTACCACAGGATATATTAGTTTTGTCACTAAGTATGTAACGCATCAAAATAACCATCGTAGAAAAGTTACAAGGGTATGGTTGTGTAGGGAATCAAAAGCTATATCGATTTATGCATGTCCGTCCGTCCGTCCGCGTTATCCGATTTCGTTCAGATTTAGAATATGAGTTGGGTATTAACTAGATTTCGCGTAGAATTTGAGCAAAACTGGCCGACGGGGAGCGAAGTAATTAAGCAAAAAATCAGGGTGACCAGAAAGTTTTGTCGCTTCTTTCATATGGTTTGTTGGATTTAACTGGAAAATTTTTCAATCAATTTTGTTTAAATTAATTACGCTGGTTATATACGTAAATAGACGACACCGTGTTAAATTTCAGCAAAATCGGTCTAAGGACAGAAGTGCAAGAAATAATCCTAGCTGAAAATAAGTCTGTCTATAAAGTTTTTTAGATGTATTTTAGAGTTATGCTGTTAGGGTCTAGGTTACTTGCAAATTAGAGGAAATTTTGAGAGGAGGAAACAAAGTTATGAAGAAAACACTTTGAAATATTGTTAGTTTTGACAGTTTGTCTGTCCCATTTTTGCCGCAGGGCATCAAAAAATCGGCTATAGGCCGATTTTAACTTACTATATATTTTTGATTTTATATCAATTCATAAGCAATTATTATGTATTTTCCTATTCATCCGTACACTCACCAACCCATCTATAAAGATCAAGTGATGTTTGACTTCCCAAATCTTTTTGTTTTTCCAAACCGAAATTCGTATTGTATTATATTGGCGCCAAGATTGTTCTTATCGTAGAGGCAAATCCAAGCAACTGCCTAGAACGCAGATTTCGTAGAAACTATAGAACTTATCTTCGATCAACTATTGGTCAGGAGTGGATTATAGGATTGGCAACGCTATCAATTTCTAATAAGATAGACGTGATATTCCGTTGCTAATATCGATACACAAAGGACGGGGAAAGGTTGAACTCGTGTGACATGTTTTGAATTTATTTTGCATTGAATTTTAAATTGAATTATATTTTTTCCTTCAAATTTTTTTTTTTAGATACATATATGTTTAATAGAGTTACAGGATAAAATGGAAAGTGGAAATTGGAAAATTCGTAACGAAAACTTAGCCACCAAAAAATTGATCCTTTTTTTTCTGTGTAACTGAAAAACGAATTTTTTATGGGAAACAAAAATTTCATTCAACAATATTTTGTCCACTTTGGCCAGTGACTTTTTGCTATTTTCCTAGAAAACCCATTATGACAGTAAAACTTGTGTTATTTAAAAACTCTACTTTATACCACTAAACGAGTTCTGCAGAAATCGACACAAATAGTAGTCTGGTAATGCAAAATCGGAACTGTACAGAGGATTTATTAAAAATTTTCAGCCAAGCTCAGAATTGTACTGGGTGTTTGCAAAAGTTCGTGCCCGATTTTCATGTAAGCACTTTTGACTGTGCTGGTTCTTTTATAATCATATTATTTGCTGACAGTTATCTAAATGCGTCGGGAGTTAACATAATCTTTAAAAAAAGTTTATTTAAATTAATGTGTGTGCAATGTTAATGTTCAAAATAAAAAATGAAAGTTACATTTTCGACATGTTATCTTATACGAGTTTAAAAAACGATTAAGTATTGGAAGTGCTACAAAACATATTCAAGACGTTCAACTGGATCGTGTTCGTACTCTTAGGACCAGTAAAAAGTGGTTTGATCGATTTCGAAATGTTGACTTCAATCCAAACAATAAACTTCGCTCTGGGCGACCTTGCGGCATTGATAATGACTTTATCTGTGATTTAATGAATTGCCATTTTGCCATTTAAAGTAACTTGGATACACTTCGAAACTCGATATATATGTAGGTTCCGCAGCTTTTAGCAGAGCAGAACGAACTGAACTGTGTTTTCACAACAATTTCTTTACTCGCCCGTCAACAAAACGAACCTTTCTGGGATCAGATTAAACTCCGCTGACCTTGCCCCTTTAGGTTTTCATCTGTTTCGTTATCTATCCAATTTAAATGGCAAAAAATATGATTCTATGGGAAAAGTCAAAAACTACCTTGCGACTTCCTTTCAAGGTAAACCATGCAGTTTCTACAAAGAAAGAATTCAAAAACTTATAAAACGTTGGGAGACAGTCGTAGAAAATGGTGGAGAGTTCATTATTGATTAATAAATACTATTTTTCATGAAAATGTAATATATTTAATTGGATTTATTTTTAAATGCTTCTGTTCAATGGTTTTTGATGTTAGATTGCGATATGTTAAGATTCTGAGCAATCTCTAATGCCGTTAAAAGCCAATGAGATTTGATCAATGCCATCATTTTGTCGAGGACTTTTTGATCCATCCAGCCAATTTATTGGGTAAAAACCTTTTCAATGAATTTATTCACTTTTGAATTTTATAAAATCTGTTAATTTTATGAAAATGATAACAAAATGCTGAAAAGCGGATTTTCCTAATTAAAGTAAGTGCCTTCATAACAATCTTACTAATTACAAAATATAATATATAAGTTTTCTTTCCTATCAAACCTAAAAATATACATACAGAAAATTATACATCAATTTACTTTAATGACGGTTTTGTTTTGCTGACAGCTTTTCTGAACCCTTTTCATTCATATAATTTCGTTCCTATTTTTATTCTTGTTTAATCGATCCTATATACAAGTAGTTCATAGATTCCTGTTTGTTTGGTTCATAGAAGAGATACAGACCTTTGTTTCCAACTTGTCTACTCGTCGACATAAGAATTTCGCTTGTGATTTATTAAGAAATCAATTTTGTTTTGAAATATCTTTAAGAAAACGAATTTCGTCTTTGGGGAAAAAAAATCTATTAGTATGGTTTAGTAATGATTAGATTAATGATTGACAAGAGCTTTCACAGAAAGAAGTTTACAAAAAAAAAACCATTATAAACGTATTTTGATTGTTTCGAGATGTTAGACGTAAGAAACTTGTTGATTTTTTATATTCTCCTAGTACCTCTTGCTCAATTCGGCTACAAATGAAGGAAATAAATCAAGGAACAAGTTCGTGGTGTTTTTTCAATAAATGGCTTTAGAGTCGTATAACTTTAGTAGTTCTAATCCTATCGAGTTATGTTATAGCGCTCTTGAAAGATGACATTTCACAGAATATTTTTAAAAAAATTTCTGAAATTCAGTCGGAATTAATTGCAGTATCGTTCAGAAAATGAGCTAAAATTCTGAAACAATCGCTATATTTTGCAATATCACTTCGACCAAGGCGTAGTGTTTATAGTGAAGATGATCCACCAAAATCAGCAGCACGTAAATGGTTTGCTCGTTTCCGCTCTGGAAATTTCGATTTTAAAAATGCGCCGCGCTCTGGTAGACCAATCATTGCAAAAGTCGATGAAATTCTCCTAAAAATTGAGGAAGACCGGCACGTTATATCTTATGGCGTTGCTGAGGAACTAAAGATTGGTCAAAAAAGAGTTTTGAACCATTTGCGTAAGACTCGATACAAAAAGAAGCTCGATATTTGTGTTCCACATGAATTAAGAGTTTAAAATTTAATGGACCGAATCCCATCTGCGAATCGCTGTTGATACGAAACGAAATCGAGCCAATTTTGATGAAAAGTCGGTCACATACGAAAATATAGTAATGTGCGAAAAAGTTCGTGGTCTAAGAAGAATGGAGCTGCATAAACGGTGGCAAATCCAGGACTAACGCCACGTAAGGTACTACTTTGTGTTTAGTGGGATTTGGAGATAATCGTGCATCATGAACTGCTCCAACCTATCCAGACGATTGATTCCACTCCCTACTGTCAACAACTAATGCGATTAAAAAACGCAAGTGAGATAAAGCGGCCACAATTGATCGATAGGAAGGGCATCGTCTCCCATCACGACAAACCACACACATCTTTAATGAGTAGGTAGAAATTGAGAGAGCTTGGCTGGCAAGTTTTGATGCATCCGTTGTATAATCCAGACCTTGCTCCGTCCGACTACCATTTGTTTTGGTCTCGGCAGAATTCCTTTAATGGTGTCAAGTTGACTTCAAAAGAGGCCTGTAAAAATCACTTGGTTCAGTTTTTCTCCCAGAAATCTCAGAAATTCTAGCGTGATGACATAATAGATTTAGCAGAAAAATGGTGAAAGATAATCTATCAAAACGGTAACTATTTGATTTCATAAAATTCATTTAAAATGTAATAAAACTCTGTTTAAATGTTGGTGAATAAGACCACGAACGTTTTCCTTGACCCAATATATCCATTTCATGGCAAATGGTCTCCAATACTCACCGTTCTTCCGAATCATTTTCAATGCAAAAATTTTAAAATAAAGTCAAAATCCTTATGAAGGGAATTAAACCTCTTCCGTGATTGTGGTGAGAATACAAACTCAATTCGTATATTGTCATCGGTTTGGTAAAACCATTATTTTTATTAACAAAATTTGATCAAATTCTAAGATCAAAAGGAATATATTTGGTGGCTTATGACAATATTCATTTTATCGGTCTAGTGTTCATCAAGTGAATCAGTTTTACCTTAGTGCAAATTAATTAGAAATTTTTTTTTAGTACGAGTATGACACAGTATCATATTATATACCCTCAAATATATGCAGGTGTAGTTAATTAATTAGACTCTGTTGGAAGAATTTTAAAATATCGATTAGAAACTGTTTGTTTTGTTGTTTTATGTTCACTCATTTTCTCATTGAATTTCAATTTAATCACAGATAGTACAATCATTAAGGGATTCCAATTAACTAAATTGAAATATCATATATTTGATATGGTATGCTAGAAAACCTACACTATATGACAGTGGCGGACTAGTCAGCGGGTCAGCCCTGAACTCTCTAGACTAGTATTGAAATAATTGGTCTGTCAGTACGGTATATGTCAATAGCGATTTCTGAAGAAATTTTGAAAATTTTGCTTTAAGAAAAAGTAGCAAAAACTTCTCTATTTTTCTGGAAGATTCCGTTTAAAGATGTCGGAGACTTCTTTTCACCAAACAGTCTCTTTTTAGCCATGTAATGATGTCTCGTGAATCTCATGACATGAATCTCAAATGGGAAGATGAAAATCTCCCATTTGCTTATTAACACACCCCGAGAGAAGAGGATTTTTTTTTTCAAAATCAGCATCAACTTCCTGTTGCAGTAACATCACATTTGCGTAAATTGTTCGCTGTCCATGCTGCTAACATAGGAAACTCAAATTGGATCACCGTATAATAGTTGGTTTTATATCCTGCGACCAACATTTTCAAACCCAACCCGCCACTGTTATATACAGATAAAAAAAGATATTTTTGGATAGAAATTGTAAAAATATTGATCTGTAGAAGAATTAGGATTGACGTGATTGATTTTACTTATTTGAAAGCATTTTTACCAATTTACTTCATGAATTTGGTGAAGTTTATAGATGTTTTTTTTTTGCAATATAGTAATTACTTTTCTTGGATTTGAGTATGCAGATCTAACGGAAACTACCTATAACAGGAGTAATGATTATATTTGTGAATAATTACAATATTTTTAATTAAAAAAGTACAATATTGGTTACTGAATATCAATATTTCTTTGCTTTTCGGCTAAATTGGTTATTTCTAAAATGAATTTTGTAAAATTAAGTCAATCTTCGCAACTAAAATAAAAGTTAAATTTATGTGGAAGTTGTCTCTTTTAATTTGTGTATAGTATGAAGGTTATATACATAGATATATATTGTAAGTCAAAAAATCCAGTATATAGCGTAAACGAAACCCATATCAACGACAAATTTTCCAGGAATTGTTGAAAGCTTCAGTTTCTTATAGCTAATACAAATACAATGGGCATCTACGTTATATGATTTAAATTCCCAGAAATAATAAAGGATTGGATAAAAAGTTGTTCATCAGAACTAATTAGGAATGAAGTTACTTCAGTTATCTAAAAATAAAGGAGAAGACATTGTAAATACTTTCCTACTCGTGAAAATATGAACGTTTGTGAAGTAGTTTCAATGTACCTTATTGTTTGTGATCTGAGTGCCTTTTTATAGTCACCAAATCTTTTCTATATTTATTGTACATAACTTTGTATAACAGCATTGGGTTCGCCCCTAATTCCAATTTTACTTAAATAATTCGGCAACTATTTGATAATATTTGATAATATTTTGAAATCGGTATCAAAGAACTTTTGCATATCGTTATTTGACATCATGTATTTTACACACTAGTCAATGAAGAGTTATGGTATTCATGGGGACCTCTGTGGTGTACATTCATATAAAGGAGTTCGAGTTTTTTTTATATTTAAAAACTTATAGACCGATTCTCACGCGGAATTAAATACTCTTTGTTAAAACAAAGTTTTTACGTCTGGGATCTGTCCATAATACGTGTAATGTATAATTAACACGATCAGGGCTGTTATTTGAAATCATTTTGTAGCAAACTGGTGGGTTTCCATTTAAAAAATTGAAACTTAAATATTGAAAAGTATGACAAAATTTGGTTTACATTATAAGTTTTTTTTCTCCTGAAATCCAATTATTTTCTAGACCAAAGTTGGGTGCCCTACGTAATTGCTTTATTCACCTAAGTGTCATACCCGACTGTTTACCGGTTATAAATTTAAAGTTTTCTATCCGTAATTAACTACCGAAAGACCTCTTTATTTCTTGTATAAAATTATGAAAAACGAAATGAAATAACCAAAGAAAAATTATTCCTGTCTTTAATATAAACCCTTTTCTGGGGAATTTATTCGGTTTAATTGTTCTAGAAATCTCCAAATGTTGATGACAGGCAATTAAAAATCGTCAGCTAATTTACACCTTGTTTTTGTTTTTATTCTTTTCCAGTGAACTGTTTCCATTAAAAATCACCAACAATAAAATTACTTCTTAAATATGGTTTATCTTCCTATTTCGTTTCAAAGTAGAAACGACATTATAATAAGTTGATTTTCTGGAAAAATGTAGATTTTGTTCTTTTATTTTCTAAATTCAAAGTATAAAAAACAAGAAAAACGTAGGAAAGAAGTCATACTAAAATTCATGTTTCCCTCCAAAAACAGAACAAAGAACAAGGAAAATTGAAGATGGAAGGTGAAATCATGTAGTAGTGCACATGTTGCCAATCTTCAAAGAGAGTTTTTCTTCGTGATGTTTATACCCTAGGGTAAATTCTTGGTTTTTATCTCCTATGGTAGGTTCTACTAGAGGGTATATTAGTTTTGTCATTAAGTATGTAACACATTGAAATAATCATCGCAGAACAATTTCAAGGGTATGGTTGTGTAGGGAATCAAAAGTTATATCGATTTATGCATATCCGTCCGTCCGTCCATTCATATACAAGATAACTCAAAAACACGTTATCCGATTTTGTTGAAGTTTAGAATGTGGTTATTTCTTAACTGGATTTGATATTGCATTTCAGCAAAATCGACCGAGGAAGATCGAAGTCATTAAGTAGAACCACAGCGACAAGAAAGTTGTGTCGTTTTTTTCCTATGTTTTTTTCGGATATACCATAATTGAACAATTAATTTGTTAAACAATTTTGCTTAAATCAATAACGTTGGTTAACCATACAAATAGACGATATCATGATAAATTTCACTAAAATAGTGGAGAAAAAAATAATCCTAGGAGAAAGAGGTCTACTCATAAAGTTTTTTGAAACTAATACACCGATTCGAATAAAATTTGCGGATTAGATTCATGCTATTAGGGTCTAGCGTAGCTGCAAATAGACTTGAAGCTGATTTTCAGTTTTTTCAGAAGTACTGTATTAGCTGGAAAAGTTCTGTCGTTTTTGAATACGTGCACTTGTATCAGCCGTCGCTCGTAAGTAAGTATTCTGATCTGATCGAAAACAGTTTGAGATTATCATATATAGTAAAGATGGTTTATGGAAATTTGTTCGTATGTCAGTCAGTTTCTTAAAACCTGTGCAACCGTGAACATGACTGTAGAAAAAGTCCAAAGGCATTACATACTCCATGAGTTCCAAAAAGAAAGTAATGCGGCGCAGGGAAGAAAAACTGGTGTGAAGAATTTCCAGAGGCTGAAGTAGCAGCTAGAACATGCCAAAGATGGTTTACAAAAGTTTGTTCGGGTGAGTTTTCTTGAAAGATGAATAATGATCAGGAAACCGTCAGAAGTCGATGATGTAGTGCTACGCATCATTTTGAGTACAAAGCCAACATTAACTTTCATAGGTGTAAGCTTTAAGTTTGGATTCATTACACAACTGTTTTCGATCACATTAAAACGCTTGGTTTTGTGACAAAACTCTTTGTTTATGTACCATACGAATTTCCATATGTGCTTCAAATTTTGCTGGTTTAAAAAGGGAGATATTTTAGACGGCTTTGAAGGTTGACTGAAGATAAAAAGTGGATAATATACAAAGATGTGGTGAGAAAAAGAACCCATGTTTCAGTGGGGAAACTCTGCCGTCTACGTCAAAAGCAGGTATGCATCAGAAGAAAGTTATGCTGTAGTAGTATAAGTCGCTGAAACAAAATGTAACGTTTAATACTAATCATTATTGTATGTCAATAGATGGGTTAAATACAAAATCTCAATGTAACTGTCCATCTTTGGCCAACAGAAAGGGTTTATATTTCATCACGACAGCCGTAGAGCACATGTGGGACGAAAACCGTTTAAAAACATGCAGAGTTGGGTTGCTAAATTTTACCTCAGCCATCATATTCTCCTGCACCACTTATTCAGATCGCTGCAAAACTTTCTTGTTGGAAATGGAAACGTACATTTTGATAGTCTCAAAACAGTAGTGGAAGGCCGCCTCTAACAAGGACTTCTTTTCCAGGAGATTGGAAAAGCTTTTACAACGCTACCAACCAGATTAAATTTAAAAAAAGACATAAAGAAAAAATGTTCGCTTAGTTAAGAAAAAAGACATAATTTACAATAACACCTAATACTTAAATTCTTAAATATTAAATTCTTATATACCGATTTGAATAAAATTTAATAAATAGACTTACGCTTGTTACTCATAAATTAGAGCAAATTCGGAGAAATGAAAACAGAGTTATGATAAGAAAACACTGAAATGTTATTAGTTTAGGTAGTCTTTGCCTTAGAGTTAATTTGTCGAATATAATCCAATTTATCTTTTGGCTCACCTTTTGCTCCGGCCAATAAATTCATGAGCCTTTATTTCTGCAATAGGTGCTGTATTTTATTGGGAATTCTATCGGGCGCTAATTTACTTTCTCAAAAGAACGGTTTCTCTTATATAAATTCTTAATTTCGAATATTCGAACCACTGAAATTATTTGAAGAAATTATTTGGTTGAGTACCCTACTAGGGTAATTTTTTTGAGGTTAAACAAATTAAAAATTCTTTTTTTAGACAAATAATGAAATCAAAACATATAATATTTCGCGAGACGACTATTTAAAGTATTCTTTTAACTAAATAAAACAAAAAGCAATAAAAATAATAGAAAAAAAAACTGATTAAAATGAGGTACGATTCAAGATTCAAACCAATTTTCTGTTATTTTTAAATATTCTAATAAAAAAAAAACGCTTTGATTCGCGCCATCTAGCATCTAGTAGATATTAATATCCATCCTGCCATCCATGCTTACTATCCATTGCTAATTAGCGCCCAATATAATACGTCACTAATTAAGAACCTATAAAATGTTTTGTAAGCGCGGATAGAATTGCCAATAAAATACAGCAAGGATATCACAAAATCGGTTATATGCCGATTTTAATCTATGTTTTTCTCGTTTTTCTTTTCATGTATGTTGTTTTTTTTCCAAATGGAAACTTTTCCACTTAATAATTTTTTTCATTTGTTTTCATCTTTTATATTTTTACTGAAGAAATTATAGAAAAACAGAAGGCGTGTATATGAAAGAAAAAAGGCAACATAAACATAAAATTGTCATCAATTTTTCTTAGGCTGCACAACAAGAGAAAAAAAAGTGATTTTCCATTGAAAATGTGTTTAATAGAAAATCAACTATGTACTACCGATTTTCCAATTTAACATATTAAAAAAAAAAAATGTGAATTTTTCTCGAATTAATTTTTGTTCTTTCTTTTTGAAATATGATTTTCTTTTTTCTTTTTTTTTGGTTGGGAAATTTATTTTTCTTGAATTATGATCTGAGCCTGTTAGGCATTTTCTTTTTTGGGTTCGTCACACAAATAGCTTTTTAATGGAGAAGCAATTTTTTTCCTTTTTGCCTTTCATTTCTTTGTTTTTGATTAAAAAATGAAACGAAATAAAAAACGGCGTTTTCCTTAAAAAAAAAAAATATCAAGAAATACGAGAAAATAAATTATGTTCCTCAAGTGTCTAGTGTCCTTTGTTGAGTCAAGTTAATCTGTGTATGAACAAAGAATCTATATAAGGAAATGCGCTCATTCAAAGTGGACGTCAAAAGGAACATTTTGAAAATTGAGTGTTTTCTTTCAGTTCTTAGCAAATGGTGCACAACGACTCCAAATTGTAGGGGTTTGATTTCAAGTATGTACAGATAATTCATGTTTGTCGAAAAGATTTTGAGTACGCTGTAGATGTCATATTTGAGATATAGATGGCAATAATCGAAGCACTTATTTATTTTTAACTTCTTTACAAAATACATAAGTTAAAAGAATCATTATCGAAAAAAATCTTCACGTTTTAAAAATTCTATCGATCGTTTGCAATAACTTTCATCCAATATCTGTTTGTCTGTCTAGTCTGTGTCTGTCCGTCTGTGATAGGTAAAATTACGGCCGTATTTCTGAAGAAAATTGGTACATGTAGTTTTTTCCACATGAAAAAATGCTATCAAAAGTTGGCTTCGATCGGGCTAAAACATCGGGTAGCTACCATGAATGAAAGAATATATAGATTACGCCATGCGCATGTCGGCTATTTTAAATATTTATTTTGATACTTTTTTGACATCGCATGTGATTTTCTTTCAAATAAATAATCGTCAATTTTCACATAAACAATGTATTTCAAGTCCCCTGTGACGTAGGTGCGCAGAACAATCCAATTTGAAATATGGGAAGGCGTAATCTGTATATTCTTTCATTCATGGGTAGCTACCAAACAATGAAACAATAGTTCGGTTTTATAAATCCGATTACAACTTCGGGCAGCTGCCGAACAAAATTCGGAGTTTTTGTATGAAAATTAACGATTTTCGAAGTTTTCTTTCATATTTATTGTTGACAAAATTTAGTTCGGATAACTGACAAACGTGTTATCTGATTTTAGTGAAATTTGGCTAGTTCCTTGGTTGTACGTAGGCATAGATAGCGGTTGTTTCTCGCCAGGATCTAAGCAAGGATATGGGTCTTGTAGAAGGAAATCGTTTTTGGATGAGATACATTTTTAATGAATTTTTATGAAATCTTGCATTAGAATTCGAATGATGAGAACCAATAAAAAGCAACAGGATATTGATATGAAATCTCCGTTTTGCAAGAATTTCTTGAAAATGCCGCAACGTAAAATTGAATAACACTATATAAAGGGACGAAAAGGACTGCAAATGAATCTCCCTAATTTTATAGTTATTTTTAAATAGATTTTTTGAAAGTGAAATAGTTTGAACATGTGTATAGAAGTTTCAATAGTGGTTCCATTCTATAACTTCCTTTTTTTCCAAACCTTATCTGATTTCGGGCATTTTTTCCTATTAATTTTTTTTAGTTTTCTTACACTATTTTGTTATTACGCTATTTCTTTTAAAAGAAAAATTTTTAAATCAATCATCAGTTTCAAGTCTATCGGTATGTAGAGGAGCAAAAGTTATATCGCTTTACGCATGTTCATCTATCCGTCCGTCTATGTGCAAGATAACTAAAAAACGCGGTGCCCGATTTCGACGAAATTGAAAATATAAGTTCGTTATTCCTTATCTGTATTTAGTATTGCATTTCAGCTTAATTAGCCGCTAAATCGGAACCGCAGTTATAAAATTAGAACTAGAGTGACCAGAGACTTTTGTCGTTTTTTTAAAATAGTTTTTCGGTTTTAATTGGAAAGTTTGTAGAACAATTTTATTGAAATTATTTATATACGTTGACTACATAAGTAGGCAATATTGTGTAAAGTTCCAATAAAATCAGTCCAAGGATGATCGGGAAGTGATAGTCATAAGCCTATTCACAAAGTTTTTTCGATGTTCCTTAAAAACTAGTATACGGATTTGAATAAAATTTTCAGAATGCATTTATGCTGTTGAGGCATAGGCTACCTACCTCATTTGAAAAAGAAGAAACAAAGTTATGCAGAAAAAGACCTGAAATAATATTAGTTTTGGCTGTTTATCTGTTTCATTTCTGCCATTGGTCATCAAAAAATCAGCTATAGGCCTATTTTCTATTAATACTATGTTCTGGTCACGAGCAGTGTATGTGGAAAGTAGAAGAGGGTTAGGGTCTCTCCGTATCTATTTAATGCAAAATTAAGAGAAATATTTTAAATAATAAAAGAAAATAACTTTACTTAAATTCAATTTTTATTATTCTTTTCCTCAAAAAATTTTTTAATCTTATTTAATTACATATTCCTATATTTTTTATTTTTATTTCTTTTTTCTTTATATATAAAAAAAACTTTTATCTAAAAGCATATAAGTTAAAAACTATTTCTCGATTTTAGATACTTTTTCAATTAAAATTTAACTAATTGAATGTAAAACAATCATAAAAATAAGATATTTTTATACAAAAAAAAAAAAAAAACAGAAAAACAAAATTTATATAATTAAGAAATTTATAAAAAGAAAAATTCTATAAAAAAAACATTAAGCATACAAAATTATTTAACTAAAATAAAATTAATACTTTCTATTCTTGACAAACTAAGATTTCTAATTTAAAACAAAAATCATTTAAATAAATGAGATTATTCTTTATTTAATTAATTTTCATTTAAATTTAAAACAATAATTAACATTTAAGATAATAGATATGAACATAATTATTAATAATTAAATGTTAATGTTCCTCTCATCTTCTTCTACTTCTTCTACAACTAATTAATTCATAATTTATATTTTTCTTTTAGTCTTATGGAAAAAAAGAAAACTAATTAAGCGTAATCACAGTTTGTAAAATTCATGTTAATTTTTATTTATTTTCGATTTTAAATAATAATAAAAATAAATTCTGTTACTAAATTTATATGATTTCGAATTAACTGCAACTAAAATATTCGCCGTTTTTTTTATGTTTTTATAATTAAGAAAAAAAATGTATGATAGATTGTTGTTAATATGATCGTTTAAGCTTTCTTTATTGGCTAAGCTTGCATTTATAAAATTTTCAAATTAAATGGCTTTATGGACTGAATGACACAATAGATATTCTTTAAGGCCTACTTAAAGTCATTAAGCGAAGTTTAAGTTTATCCAACAGTCGAACCCTAAAAATATAAATTCTCTAAAAGTGCTTTCACATTATCACTTTTTTCGCGTAACAAATCATACAACATGTGCGCTTAAAATTCAGCGCCGTTTTAAATGGATTTTTCATAAAATATGTTTTTATGCCCTATGGTAGGTACTACCAGAGGGTATATTAGTTTTGTCATTCCATTTGTAACACATCGAAATAATCATCGTAGAAAGGTTTTAAGGGTACGGTTGTGTAAGGAATCAAAAGTTATATCGATTTATGCATGTCCGTCCGTCCCTCCGTATACAAGATAACTCAAAAACGCGTTGTCCGATTTTGATGAAATTTGGAATATGACTTGGTTATTCCTTAACTTGGGTTGGTATTGCATTTCAGCAAAATCGATGAAGGGCGAGCAAAGTTATAAAGGAAAAACCAGGGTGACCAGAAATTTTTGTCGTTTTTTTTGTTTATGGTTTTTAGGATTTAATTGGAAATTTTGTGAACTAAGTTTGTTTAAATTAATTGTACAGGTGAACTACACAAATAGACGATACCATGTTAAATTGGAGTCAAATCAGTTCAAAGATAGTGGAGAAGGAAATAATCTTAGGAGAAAATAACCCTCTTCATATAGTTTTTATGACGTACTTTAAAAATTAATACCCTGACTTGAATAAAATTTGCAGATTTGACTTACGCTATCCGGGTCTGGGTTACCTGCAAAGCGATGAAGAAAAAACCTTGAAATAATGTTAGTTTTGACAGTTTTTCTGTCCCATTTCTACCGTAGGGTATCAAAAAAACGGCTATAGGCCGATTTTCAGTTACAATATGTTTTTTCGTTCACATTGTACAACAAAAGTGTTTATATCAAAATTGTCAGAATCGGTGAAAATTGAATATAATTTGGAAAAATTGTAGAGTAAATTAGATATTGATGAGGATTTATTAATAATAAATGGATTGGTTAGCGCGATTGTCACAATTATGATTTAAAAAAGGGACCAAAAGGCGAAGGAGAGTGATATGAACAAAGAAATAATTTTTAAAATTAGTTTTTAGATAAATAATTTAAATTAATAACGTAGAGACGTAAAAGGAAAATTTTGGACCAAATATTTGAATGTATATTTAATTTTTACGTTCATATTATGAGACAAAACATGTTATGTGATTTGTTGCGCGAAAAAATTGATAATGTGAAAGCACTTTAAGAATATTGAAACCGATCAGACTATAAATTAGCAATTTTGAATTCAAAATTCCCTAAATTCCGTTTAATCAGTAGGTCGATTCTGGTTATCGTTATCTAATAATATTTCAAATCGGTGACAATTGCCGACTTTTAGTGACAATTTGCATGCTGGTACATACATACATAACGGATTGACCTAGTAATAAACAAATGGTCCAGCCATGTGCAAAGCTTTCGCCAGTAATAGTTGAATTTGGTGCAAAACTATTAGTTACCATTGGCGAAAAGGCGTAATAAGCTTGGGATAATAACAGCGTTTCAAGATTGGCTTTCAGTTTACTGAACCAAACCAAAATTTCCAATTGACCCAACTTAACACTAAGTCTGTTGCCTATCTTAGTTCAAAATTTAGTTATTTCCGAATTAATGTAAAGTTTAATATGTAAATAAGTATGTGGTATTATTTATTTTGGTTTACATTGGTTTACGTGGCTAAGGTGGATTATGTTTCTCTGCATGAGTACTGATAAAGTCATACCGAGTGCAGAGCCTCGTAAAATTTACCACGTTATTGTGGTAGTCCAAATCTGTTGAGTTCTTTTTGAATATGTACTGATGATGTCATATAGTGGTCCCTAAAGTATATATCGGTCAGAAATCCAGCTTATAAATTAAGACTTGACCAAGATTAAAGTATACAAGCTGGGCAAAGTTAAGCTGGGCCATATTTCCTCGAACTAAATGTTATTTCTAACATTTTCGTATATTTACGATAAAGGAAAACTTATCTTAGATAGTCAGATTTGTGTGAATACAAATAATTCATTTAATTAAATGGATAAATCTAAGAAACGTAAATTTTTTGGTTCTTTGATTTTCCACTCAAAAACGTCTTCACTTGTATTGCGAACGAAGTATATTATTTTTATTTGAAAAACTCCAAAATGTGGAGTTATTTTGGAGATTTTCGTAAATTAAAAATTCTCGTGAACTAGTGAACTCGATTTTTCCTAATCTCCTTGACACTAAGTCACCAATTTAAAATTAGTAATTTAATGAGGGAGATAGAGATTTTTAAATAGCGATAACCAGCTTTAGACCCGCAGCACACTTGAGCTAAAGGAGCTAAAGTACGTGAACTAAGTTTCTCGCTGAAAGTGAAAAATTCAGCATTTACATTGTTCATTCCACACTTCAGCGTAGCTATGAAACTACGTCTCTCATCAACTTGAACAGTTAATTGAATGTGAAATTCATCATATTTCATACGGTTTATAACAAATGGTGAACACCAAACGTTTCTTTTCCCTTTCCTTTCAATAGAACTCAATAAAATGTTTTGTTCAAATTCCTCTTCAGACAAACCTGATTGGGAATCTAGGCCTAGTAATAATTCATCGATAATGTACTCGCACCTGCTTACTCTCTCTGACGGCTCAAATAGAAGCGATGGCATGAATTTACCAAAAATATCGCCGCGTAGCTTAGTTCAAGTGTGCGGCGAATCTTACTTCACTACTTTCCTCGTTTGTTCTTTTCTTATTTTAACTAAAATAATGTAGAATTTTAATTCAATCATATCATATAACTCCGAAGCGTACAACAAACTTTATTATAAGCTTGGAAAAGTAATAGATTTTTAGCGTGGAATGAAGTCCATTTAGTTTGGGCATCTTAGTCGATTTCATATATACTCCGGAGAGAGAACGAAATTTAATAACCGATCATGTTTTTTCTTTTATCTAATATGTGAGACATACATATAGTATTCATACTATGATATCGATACTATAATATAGCTGATACAATTTCAGTATCATATTTATTCTTTATTCTTGAGATGGTATAAAGTGACACACATGTGGTATACTACATGGCATACTTATATCACGGTATCTATACCATATGTGTGTCTATGGTATAAAAGTTATAATTAGCAAATTACAAATAATTTCCTTTAAAAATTATTGTCAATTTCGAAGGCATATGGAAATTTTCTTCACAAAAATTAATACTAATAATAACATTAAATTCTAAATTAAATTAAAATTTTTCTGCTAAGTACAAATCCAAATAAATTAAATTTGTAAAAAAAAAAAAAAAAAATAGTGACTAAATTTTAATTCACATTTTAATACTATTTTCTTTTCTGTTTTTTCGCCCTTAAATTTCAATTGCAAATAAATTTTGCAAATAATTTTTGTAATTAATTAAATTATGTAAGCGGCTGTTGTTTACATAAAAAAAATATATATATATTTATATTTTTAGTACACAGCCAAGTCTATTAACTGTTTTCATCGAATACACATTTCTCTTTTGGGTTTTTCTTTATACTAAATCATTTTCATCGGTTTTCCGATAGGTTCCATCCTTTGCTTGCCAATGTTGACATTCAATAATATCTGGATGTGGTATTTGCTTAACATTCTGATTTATTTCTGGTAATTTTCCATTTTTCGTTATTGTTCCATAATCTTTAGTAATTTCGTCAAGATTAGTTTCAAACCCTGGATTATCATGTTCAAGAACCGGTTTCGATGGATTCTCAGTAACTGGTGTGTTCCGAATATAATATGGTTTCTTACCAGGAAATAATTGACTAAATTTAAATATTAGAGGGTGTAATAATTTCGAATCATATTCATCATCTTTACTTTGTGTTAACCAACTAACAATTACACCAACACTAACTGTTATTAAAGTACCAATTAGGGCGTAATACATATATGAAACTGCATATAATGTTTGAACTGGTGTTCTAAAAATTAAAGAAACAAAAAACAAAAATTAGCATTTTAATTTAATTTAAAATTTTTATGTAATTTAAAATGGTTAATATCGTTTCCCTAAGTGAAATAGAAAAAATTGATAAGTTCAATAGAATAATGAAATTCAGTTGAAGTTCTTGTTCAAAACTTCCAATCCACTTCCATAACTTTGTGCTAGGTAAATGCCCAGATCAAAATGCTTCTCTGCTATGCATAGTTTTAACAATTGCACTATTATTGGTTACTAGCGGCCCGTCCCGGCTTCGCACGGGTGAAGATTTATTTTTTAAACATTAGAAGGGTCTTTGTGCATGAAGTTAGACTACAGAGAATATTAGACGCGACAGACATGAATGTGAGGATCATTAGATACAGATGTATGCGGAACAAATCTTTCCTCTTTATAATATTTCTATAGATTACATTATTTAAGTTTAAGTAGGGATCCCTAATTTTTTCTGGTAATAAATATAGCCTTTGTTACTCAGGGATAATGTAATATTCTAATGGTGAACGAATTTTTAAAATCGGTCCAGTAGTTTTTGAGTTTATTCGTGTCAAACATCAACACAAACCTTTCCTCTTTATAATATTAGTATGATTTCCTACTCAATGGAAGTAGGTCAGATTTCGATAACAAAAAGTAAGACTAACAATTAGCATTTCTAATTTTAGACCAGTCTCAAATATTGACAAAACTATGGAGAAAGTTCTATAAGTTCATCTTCAAAAATGTTTACGAAGTAACCAAACTTATCCTAAATTTCCAATCGGCTTTTGAAGTTAAAGCATCAACAGAATTTAATAGCAAAAAAATGTACAATGGTTTCTGCAATAGATGCGGAACGGGCATTTGATTCAGTTTGAAAAACGGGATTACTATAATATTCAAAATATATAGACGTAATTGCTGTCCAGGAAAATTAATGTTATTGAGAAAGTTCACTACCGAGCTGTTTCTGAAGACAAGTTGTTAAAGCTGTCAATGAATGGTAATAAGATATCCCTTCCCAATACTTTCATATATTTGAATGTCCTATTCTAACATCAGATATGTGTTGCTATTTTAAATCCATTACTGAGCTCAAAGACTGCGGAGATTAAACCAAATTACTTAATCATACCATTATGTTATGCCTTTGGTTATTGTTTTGTTATAACACCGAATATTGCACCCGATCTCCAAACATTTGAATCAAAAGTTCTTCTTTCCACTACTAAAGACAAAATAAGAAGTGGTTCTCTAATAACACGATTTATTAAGAGTCAGGAATGACTCTTTTAATTACTTACGTATATGGTGGGATTAGTCATGAAAAAACTTACAGCTCTTCAGATTCATTCCAATTCTCTGGTTGTGTCAATTTTTGATACAAATATTGGACATACTCTTCTATATGATATCAGTATTACCTGTCGCTTAGTAAAACTGTTGGCATGAATTCTTGTAACTTACGGTTAATGTCGGAGCACACGGAACATATAGTGACTAGGTGCGTCTAACAAAAAGTGGACAAATAATTTTAATAACGACATTTACACATTATAAAGTTATAATTTCAGTTTCTTCTATCTTTTAGTGGTAGGTACTACCAGAGGATATATTAGTTTTGTCACTAAGTGTGTAACACATCGAAATAATCATGTTAGAAAGATTTTAAAGGTATGGTTGTGTAGGGAATCAAAAGTTATATCGATTTATGCATGCCCATTCGTCCGTTCGTGTACAAGATAACTCAAAAACGCGCTATCTGATTTTGTTGAAATTTAGAATGTCATTTGGTTATTCCTTAACTGGAGTTGGTGTTGTATTTTAGCAAAATCGACTGAGGGCAAGGGAAGATATTAAGCAAAAACTAGTGTGATCAGAAAGTATTCTCGTTTTTGAAGTGAAATACTTCTATGGGGGCGTTTAGCAAAAATTTTGTAACGATTTTGTGTGACGAAACGTTACATTACAAAATATCTCATTATATGGACGTTCTAGACGATTACAATGTTCAGCATTATTGTGGAGGTTATAATGAGTAATTTTTCCGTCACAGACCAAATAGTTCTATCTGCCACCATACTGGCGCTGTAGTCGATATCAATTTTTGAACTTTTTATATGGAAAAAATCATGGAACGCTAACTTTGTAACGCAGCGTCACATGTCACATCAGTGTAAGCTGATAACAATCGCGTCGTTTCTGTGCATAAGGCTGGCGCATACGAATATTGCATACCGGAAAGCGGTCAGCGCATCTTATATACATTAACGGGCATTGCTTCTTACTACAGCTACAACGACTCCGGGTAAGAAACGTTTGCGAGTCAACAATTCTGATCAATCACAACACGCTGACAATGCTTTCACGCGAATGCCTATGACTATTGCAGAACGGACGCGGGCATGTAGGGCTAGGCAACTTGCTCAACAAGTGGAACAAATGCAACTCGCTGACAAGGTTTCGACGAGTACGGCTATGACTGGTGCAGAACGGATGCGTGCATGTAGGGCTAGGCAACTTGCTCAACAAGCGGAACAAAAACAATTCGTTGACAAGGCTTCGACGAGTACGGCTATGACTGGTGCAGAACGGATGTGGGCATGTAGGGCTAGGCAACTTGCTAAACAAACGGAACAAATGCAACTCGCTGACAAATCATAAAGAAAAGCTTCTATTTCACTTCTACAGTGTGGTCAAAAGCACACTTCCTTATTTTTTTAAATATGGTTTTTCGGATTTATTGGAACAATTTGTGAAGCAATTTTGTTCAAATTATTATATTGGTTAACTACGTAAATAGACGATATCATGCTAAATTTGAGTAACATCGGTCCAAGGATACTGGAGAAAGAAATAATTCTAAGAGAAAATAAGTCTGTTCATAAAGTCTTTTGGCTGTACTTTAAAAACTAATACACCGATTTAAATTTGCAGATTAGACTTATGCTGTCAGGGCCTGGGTTACCTGCAAATTAGAGGAAATTTTGAAAAAAGGAAACAAAGTTATGAAGAAGAAACTTTGAAATATTGTTAGTTTTGACAAATTTTCTCTCGCATTTTCAGCATAGGGCATCAAAAAAACGGCTATAGGCCTATTAATTAATTTACGATCTCATTTTACTTAGATTCATAAGTATTATGAAAAACTATTCCCATTACGCTACAGAAAAATATAAACTCTAAAAAGTCAACACAAATCTGAAAACTTTTCGATCACACTACGTAGAAAAATATTTTCATTCGATCAAATTCCAAACTATTATAATTTTCTCACTTTATTAAATAAATTTTCACTGGCACTTATTTCATGAAAATTAACATGAAAAACTCTAAAAACGAAAAAAAGAAAACTAATAATTAAACTTCTTTATCTTGAAAGCATAATTCTTTTGCAGCAAAAAATCATGATTTTGAATTTTCCTTTTTTAGAAAACTTTTTCTAGGATATGGAAAATAAGAAAATAAAGGAAATATTTTTAATGTGGTGTTTGACTTTTGTAGTCATTAATTTTCTAGAATTTTCCTCGTGCAGAAAAAGGCATTTCTTGTTTTTCTAGGAAAGAAAATTTTTCTCGTAAATTAGTTGTAATTAAAAATGTTTGAACTATCAAAATAATTATTATGAGAGCCAATAAAACATTTTAAAAAAAATTTCTTTAAGAATTTTACTTAATTTTAAATGATTTTTAAGAAAAAAGGACATTTTGATTGAAGAAATAATAAATTCATTAAAAATTAATTGGACAAAAAATTAGAAACAAATTTCTTTTAATATTCATAACGTTATGGGATCGAAAACCTTTTTCATTAATTCTGATTCAAAAACTTTTCGGGAAAATATCGACTTTGGATTAAGTTTAAGATTTGATATTGGATGAAATTTTGAAGGTGTTAAAGTGTACCAATTTAAGGTGAAATAATTTCAAAGTTGGTGTGGAATTATTAATTGATTTATACTAGAGGCACTCGTAGGATAATCATATTTTTCTGTTGATACTGAAGTAAAACTTGTACCATATAGAAAAGTATTGGAACACTTTAAAAATAGTATCAAATTTTCATATTAGTGCTATTTAGTGGAAGTGGCATTAAGCTAGTATTCGATGACACACATGCGGTATACTCTATAATATTCTTAAGCAATGGCATGAATACCCTATGCCCTCAGCTAGTATTATATACTTAGGATAAAGCAGTTCGTATAGGTGAGCTCCATATCATGAATACACATTTATCATATTTACTAAAATAAGGAAAGAAGCTAAATCTAGAGCTCCAAGAAATTGATAAACAAAGAACGTTTGCCTAAGACAACAATTATGTATTAGAGAGACATCCTGTAAAGAACACAATTTTTAGCTAGATTTTCTGTCGAATTTCCAAAAATAGTCTAGTTTTTAGAAGGAGTTGAAACTCAATAAGACTGGCAGAGAAGGCAACATTATACCAAAGAATAAGTAATTGTAAAGTATCCCAACTTCCTATCTCTGCCGTGACGATGTTTTAACTTTAAATTTTCAAATAATTTTCTATCCACTGCTGACATAGATAGCTACATATTGCACGTATGAGTGAAAGAGAAATATGATGTAAGCAAAGAACCACGTGTTGAAATTTATATTGCAATGCACAAATACTTGAAAAAAATAAGAGTTTTAGGAGTTATTCACGTGCTTTTTAAAAAAAAATGTTCATTCTCTCTCTTCCTGATAGATTTTGGCATTTGAAAATCGTCCGTGCTCTTTTTGTACTTATTGAAACGTGTTTTTTATATTGATTCTGGTTGCTTTGCTAGCTTTGGATACTTTATCACTTTACTCGTATTTTGATTATACTAAGAATATTGAAAATTTTTCTTATTTGTTTTTTTTTGTTAATTATTGAAAGCAGGTACTTATGACGAAGACTATGATTTTTGAAAGTAGATTGTTTGAGAATTCATTTTTGAATTGAAACGTTAACGGATATCTTTATCCACTTCTTGAATCAAAATAAATGGATCATTTATGTTTTCAAGAAAATTTTTTTTTTTATACCCTATGGTAGGTACTACCAGACGATGTGTTAGTTTTGTCACTAAGTGTGTCACGCATCGAAATAATCATCGTAGAAGAGTTTCAAGGGTATAGTTGTGTTGGGAATCAAAAGTTATATTGATATCGTCCGTCCATCTACAAGATAACTCAAAAAGTCGCAAACCCCTGTGGTTAAAATTTAAAATGCGAGTTGCTTTTTTCTCAACTGGATTTGGTATTGTGTTTGAGCAAAATTGACTGAGGGGGAGCGAAGTTATTAAGAAAAAACCAGCGAGACCAGAAAGTTTTGTCGTTTTTTTATATGTTTTTTTCAGATTTAATGGGAAAATTTGTGAAGCAATATTGTCTAAATTAATTATATTGGTTAACTGCATAAATAGACGATATCATGCTAAATCTTAGTAATATCGGTTCAAGGATAATGGAGAAAGAAATAATCCTAGGAGAAAATAAGTCTGTTCATATACTTTTTTTGATGTATTTTGAAATGCGCTGATTTGAATAAACTTTGCAGATTATCCTTTTAAATTAATTAATAATTATCCTGTAAATTACTAGGTAATTTTGAAAGTAAGAAAGAAAGTTATGAAGAAAAAACCTTGAAATATTGTTAGTTTTGGCAGTTTTTCTATCCCATTTTTGCCATAGGGCATTAAAAAATCAGCTATAGGCCGATTTTAAGTTACTACCATGTATGTTTTAAGTAAAGTAGGTATTTTACATTTTTACTGAATTTGATAATAAAGTACATTAAACGTTAATGATTTTATGATATGATATCATGAAAATTCGACAATAGAATGATTTTTAAAAACTATGTCGAAAAATTGTGTTCCTTGTGGGATGTTTGTCTCGCAAACAGTAAGTGTAGAAAGATAGTGACTCTGAGAAGCCAATGCCTTCTAGATAACTCATCAGGCCAGTATATAGACGAAACCGACTTGTGAAAACAGAAAAATAATTATTAATCACGAAGGTTCAAATAGACAAACACGTTTCTAATGTAATTTGCATTAGAACCTTGCTTCTCTCTTCTAACGTTTGCCATAATGAATGTATTGAACAGTGCCTTTGATTCACAAAGAAATTAGTAAATTCTTCTTTGTCAGATGAATCCATCTTATAGAATAAAATAAAAATAAATTCTGAAAAATTGTACGTTAAAACAAGCGCTTTTCGCATTCACTCAGACATTATCATAGCGTTGCTTCTCATATCAAACAAAGTTACACTTTTTTTCCTGTTCTGTTTTTCGCCGCCTTATGTATCTACCCTAATAAGCCGGTAGGAAATTTTTGGACAGGGACATGGTTTATTCTCCTTTTTTGAGATATAATTGTTATTATTTATTATGAATCTTGCCGTAACTGGATGCATAACCCGATGAAATTAAATTACAATGCTTCTAAAAAAAAGAAAACCATACAAGATCAAAAAATTTCAAATCTTTGTTACCTTTCTGGTATTGGTGCTGGAGTTGTTGCGAATGTACTATTAATCGACCAAGCTGCTTCCAATGGGATATTTTGGACTAGCCAAGATGTTTGTGGTTTTGATATTTCCGGTGAAAATGAGAAATTTGCGCAACCCTGAAAAATACGATTGTTTTTCATTATTAAAATGTAATAATTTCTTATTAATTTTAATTTGATACAAAATCTAATTTTAATGAGTTTTTATCTTATTTTTTTTTTCTTCTATTTTTCAATTTTCATTTGAATTTAATTAGCTTCAAAATAAAAATAAAATTTCATTTCTTGAAAAAGAATTTTGAATATTTTATCTTAAAAAAAAAGAGGAAATCAAAATTAGTCTAACAACAAACCTCAGTTGATGTATCCAAAAGTGGTGTTGTCGGACGATCTAATGTTAATCCACCGAATGTTATCCAAATTATTAAAATATGCGAAACAATCATACCGGCTGACGCTCCCTAATTTCATATTCAAATTTTATCCAGAAACAAATCAAAGACGTCAAGTTTTTCCATTTTTTTTTTTTGTTTGTAATTTATCCAACAAAATTTAGTTCGACATGATAAAATCATATCGAAAACAATATCAACAAAAAAAAATATATTCCCAAAAGGAACATCAAAAAGTTTCGGTTGTATTATGATTATTGGAGGACCCAGCAAATTCCAAAACAAGTCCGAAAGGCAAATTTATAATATATAGTTTTATGTATTTTTATTAAAGTTTTTGTGTACGAAAGAATATTTCCCATGAGATGTAAATCAAATAAAGTGTATTTTCATAATCAAGGAAAATATTTTTGATTATTTTATTGTTGTTTTTTGAGGGGGTATAGATGAAAATTTTGTATATGAAAAGAGAAAATATAGAAAATTTAAAATATAATTATTAAAATATTTCAATAAGAAAATTTTTACCTTCCAATTAGCGACTGGCACAAGCATAGCTAGAACGAAAACACCTAAAAGTGGTCCAGATGTTGCCGAAAATGCTAACATTGATGATTCAATAACACCAGATAGAAGACCGACACAAAATGCAATTCCCATCGTGATTATACCAAATATTACAGCAATCGTTTTAATTGTGCCCAATTGTTTTTTATCAGTCATTCCTTTGAATTGTGGTAATGGCGATAGGAAATCTTCCCAAACAACAGTCGCTAATGAATTCAAATTTGAAACATTTAAACTGAAAAATAAAAACGATTTAGATTATGATTTAAAAAGTGAATTTATATAAAATTAAATTTAAAATAATCAAACTTGAAAATTAGTGATAATATTTTCATGAAAAATTGTAGTTTATAATACGACAGTTAGTTTATAAATTAAGGCGACTTTTATAATTTGTATTTTATAAATAAATAAAAAAGACTTATGGCCAGTTTTTCAGTGAACGTTAAAATTTAAGATTACTTAACCCAAGTACCCCGATTAAATTCATAGGTTAATCTGAATGCGTCTTACAGTCCATTTTTATTTTTCTTTTACATAATCAAATAAGCTATAGTCCAAAGCCACTATTAAAACTAATATAATCCATTTATTTTTCAACTGGATATCCCATTTAAAGCTCTCTGTCCCTTTTCAAAAGGTCCTGTATTAGGTTTTTCAAAACAGAGTTTTAGTTAATATCATGAATTTTCCGGTAATTTGAGGCTATTATCAGAAAATTCAAAGTTTTTAATTTGTCCTTTTTTAGAATTTCCTTAATTCGGTCCCTATCAAGTTAATCTTAACACAATTTCTTCAAAATTACTTCGAAGCCAAGTTTTTAACCTGATGTTCTGTTTTCTCCTTTTCATTCTTATTGATACTTTTTGGTGGGTCCTCATCACTTGAATCTTGATACAAGATTTCATAAATATTTCTTGAAAATTTACTTCTGCCAAAACGATTTCCTCCTGCATGACGCGTATCCTTCTTTAGATCTTGGCGAGAAACAACAGATCTTGTCCTACGTACAGCCAACGAACTCACCAAATTTTATAAAAACCGGGTAATATATTTGTCATTTATCCGAACTACAATTTATGGAGATAATATGGAAGCAAACTTCGGAATTCGTATTTTTTCATACAAAAAATTTAAATTTTGATCGGCAGCTACCCGAAGTTGTGTTCGGATGTTTCGAACATAATTGTTCTTTCATTGAAAAGTATCGTGTAGCGAATTTCATTCCAATCAGTTCATAAATAACGTTGCCATACCCTGTCATTCAAAAACACACAATACCGAACTTTTGCTTGACAGCTATCCGAAGTTTTAATTCGATCGAACCTTACTTCTGATAGAATGGTTCTCATTTGGAAAAAAGCACTACTACTACTAATTTTCGTTCAAATCGCTTCAAAAATACGGTCGCAATCTTACGTATGACAGACAGACGAACAGACAGATGAACAGATGAACAGACGAACAGACGGGCAGATGAAAAACAATTGATCAACCATGCCCTAGTACATGCACACATATCTCAGATCTTATACAGGCAAGTTTTCACAATTTTTTACACAATTTTCTGAATTAAATGAAGTTTACTTTATTTCATCTTACATGGTTTTTGGACTACACAAGATTCCTTTTTGCCCGCTTTTTCGAGGAACGTATCTACCGTGTAAAAGATGGGTGAATTTGAATTTTAGATGTCACTCATAAAATTTCTAAGTCACTTGTCACTTTGTGAACTTACAATTTTGGTTTCAGGCAAAATTTGGTACACTAAGTCACGAAAATTTCTTTTTATATAAATTAATTTTTCCATGAACAATTAATTCCCAATCAAAACTTAACTAAAATTCAACTCTATTCAAAAGTATCTAATTCGATGAAACTAATTACTTTACAAACGATAAAACTATTCTTATACCCGTGGGGAAAGTTGAATTTAATTAATCAAGACAAAAAAGGTTAGAGAAGGATATTTTAATAATAAATTGGATAAATAAAGGATAAGAATTATGTAAAAAAAAAAAAATTTTTTTTTGTGGAAAATTTAGGACCGGAAATTTAGGATTTGGAAACCCGGAAGAAGGATATGTAATTTTTTTTTGTTTTTTTTACTATACATATGTATAATTTAAATTTCGCATGTATATGTAAATTACCTTAATGCACCATTAAAAAGGGTAGCCATAAAAATCCCTAAAAATCCTGGAATAAAGGATAACTTATCTTCAACATAAAATGGTAAAATTTCATCGGTCTTCTGTATATAGCCAGCTGCCAAAGGATCACAATTTACATATGTTGAATATATCACCATTCCAGATAACCAGGATAATGAAAAGAAGATAATAATCACTGGAACATTTGACATCATGACCCTAAATAAATAATTAAAAAGAAATTTATTTATTAAAATTTATATTAAAGTAATTATATTGAAAATATGTTTTGTTCTTTTGATTTTATATTATTTATATTTAAACTAGCTTCAAATTATCTCAGATAATTGATCTTTAGGTTTATAAATCAATCTAACCTACACGTTTGCGTATAAAATGTTATCAGTGACCAGAAAAAACATTCTTCTAAAAAAGACACACCTTTGTAATTTAGTGGATCACTTGTCAGTAACTTTCAAACAAGTTAATTTTAAACAATTTTTAGAAAAAAAAAATAGCGAAAATTACAACAAGAATTCATATTCTGTAAATTGAAATGAGTTTAAAGTTAATTTGTGGACACGTAAGTAAAGAACAAAAATTAATAAATAATTAATAAAACCTATTTTAATTTTACTAAAAATAGTTAGCTGGAAAATCGTGTAAAATTTTGGAAAATTGAATACGATTTTAATCGGAAACATTTTACAAATATCACATCAAAAGTGTATGCAATTAATCCAAGAATGCGAACTCTTACAATAATTGAGAATATTCCTATTTTTATTTACGTGATTATCCAAAGACTAATCTTTACAACATTAATATAGATGACAACTCAGTGCTTGAACATATTGATAACTTGAGATATGAAAATCTAGCGATCCCGACGGTATCGCTGCGGTAATCTTAAAAAATGTCGCAATTTTCTTGCAGTTTCTCCTTCGGTTCTTTCTCAGAAATCTTTAAAATTGACAGTATTTCAAAATATTTGGAAAAATTCATACATTGTTCCAATTCATAAGAAGGGAAGCACAGGCGATAATGGTAATTACAGCCCAATTGCAAATCTTTCCTGTATTCCCAAACGTTTCGAATGCATATTACATCTACTGCAAACTAGTCAGTAGTTTATTTGAATTCGTGTCATATTCAATTTGTGCTATGGAAATGGGTAGCAAAGTGAACTGTATTACTACTGATTTAAGTAAGGCTTTTGATAAGTTATCTCAAAAGATATTACTAAAGTCATATGTCCTTAGGTTTCCAGAATTTCTCATTGAAAGGACCCGCTCATACCTTAATGGATCTTGTTTCGGCCTGCTAAATCTATTCCCTTTTTGGCTACATCTGGTGTCCCTCAAGGTGGTCATTAAGGACCCTTTCTGTTTATATTAGCTATCAATGATGTAGCTTCTGTAATCAAATTCGCGAAGCTTTCCAACTACGCCGACGATATGATATTGTATGTAGAGGCGACCCAGTCGTTCGATTCTCCCCAAGAGGATTTTACTAGTTTTGTTACGTGGTGTCGTAAAAATAACCTGACAGTCGCAGGATTCAGCGTGTGGTAAATGTCATTGCATAGGATTTTGACTTTTGCCTCAGTAAGTTTGAACTGAGAAAACTTTAATATAATTCCTAATAACGAATGACTTCATTATGGAAATTAATCCACAATTAGGCTCGATTTGAGCTGTTATTTTTTAAATTATTCATTTTTCTGAATTAATTTTTTTCCTATTTCAAGTTTAGAGTACAACTCTTTCAGAAGAATTCCGTCGACTACACACCTAATTCTCGTACTGCAAATCTTTGTGATTTATTAACAAATAAGAAACATCCGACAAGTTCAAAGTCATTTGTTTGTTTTGTTGTATACAACTTAAGCTCCTATATTCCAGTTTGATTAATATTATTTGAACAGAATTCAATTACAATCGCAAATTTTAAGTTCAATTCAAAAACTTTCTCGTTTTTTTACCGTCTGGTGAATATCGAGCGGTATTTACTTTAGCCGAAGGAAGTTTCGATTTTTGGAATTAAATTGAATATATTAATTATTTCTTCGATCTGACGAAACTTTATTGAAGTTGCTATGTTCAAAAAACATTTCTTATAAATGGAATATTTTTTTTTTGGATTTGTAATTCGCACTAAATAAATATTATAATTGACGAATTATAAAAATATCAACATTGGCATCAAGAATTTATAAATTTCCTACCTTTAGGCGATTATTGAAATAATTTATTAACTATAGCTTTTTTTGACTAATACAAAATAAATTTTCATCAACCATATTACGGGAATATTCCATGCTAATAGAATTTAATTTGATTTCAAAATCAGCAAATTGAAGAGATTAATATCAAGTTAAGCTAAATCCAGGAAGAGAATTACGTTTTTGTTTGAAGATTATAACATATGTAAATAAAATAAGCCGAATACTGTAGAACCCCGTGAACGTAAAAGATACATTCTGCGTTAGTATGTCTTAACCCTAAGAGTTTTGCGTTGTATAAAGCCAATAACGCAAAAAGTTAGAAATGAATAAATAGTACGGCATGGTTTGATTAATTGATTAATTGGGTAATTAAAATTGGTTCCATATTTTGATTATTCAACCGAAAACTGATTGATTGTTTCAGTGCGTTATAGGAGTACCGCGTTACATGCGGTCCTATACTATACGAAATAAAAATATTGGTGTCTTTTCCAATTTGAATAACTGAAAATGTTGATTTATTAAAAATTGCCAAAAACGTATTAAATTAATGATTTGTTTGATGAATTTCAAATGTATTCGAATTTTACGCTATTCTTTTTGTTGGTAATGGAAACAACAGTCTGAAAAATTACTGAACTGAATTTAACGTCATTAAACAAGCCTAGGATGACGCATTTTTCATTGACTTAAAAAATGTATTGTCTACATCACAAAAATTTGCGAAATTATAATTTTGGAAAAGAACTTAAAATTAAAAAAAAGAACAACACTTGTAATAATTATAATCATTATTAAAAAATCAATTTTTTTAAGTTTATCAATAATTGTTTTGTTTAAATAGCGCGTGTAATTTCAATTAAATTCTTTTGAATAAATGGGTTTTTCCTAAACTAAAGCATGTCTCATTATTTTTTAATACAATCAAAAGAAAAGCTAATTTAACTAAAAACTTCCAAATAAAAATCACCATTTATTTATGGTATCAGTTTGAACAAATTCTTTGTAGATGAAACCTTTGCTATCAAAGAAAGCAATGCACATTTGTCCTGATTCTTGACGAAACGTTTCATAATTTTCCATGTTTGCAGTGATAAGGTCTTTCTTCTAAAATTCGTTTATGCTACTTGAATGGCTTGAAGAGGTGGCAGAAAGAAGCAGCACTGGGAAGAACAACCAGAACAAAGGCAGGTCAAAGACCTCCTTGGGGAATACAACCCAAATAGATTTAAAGACCTAATCAGTACAAATAAGAAACATATGAAACCACTGGCAGGGATATTAACAGGACACTCCAGACACAAAGCACACCTAAAAAAACTACGACTTGCACTAGATAGCAGCTGCAGATTCTGCGAAGATAACGAAGAGACCCCTATGCATATCCTCTCTGAATGCGAAGCATTATCCCACCGTAAAAGGAAATACTTGGGGGCATACTACCTCTCCCCAAATGAGATACAATCTCTTGATCCACTCCGGGTACTAAAATTCCTAAGAGAAATAGGTCTGGAGGATGTGCTTTAGAATGGAAGTCTAACGAAACTACTGCACCGAAGAAAAGGGGGTACAGTAGATCTTAAGGTCGCAGTACAAGAATAGCCTATCACATAATCTTATATAAGGCTTGAAAAAAATTATCACCATAAGCGTTTTGCACGTTTTTGTGGCTTTCGTACTTAATTTTGCATGAAATTTAATAACAGAGCCCTTTGTTCCATTATTTTATTTCAATACGTAAATTTCTTCATTGAAAAAAAAATTGTCATAAAATTAAAAAATTTCAACTTCTAAACGAGGTTGAGGGTTTGTTCAGGAATGCCTACGTTTTAATATGAAATCTCCCACTAAAAAATGATGGATCTAGTTTCATAGTTACTGGAAGTTTCCGGAACTTTATTGTAGGTCTTACCAGTCATTTGGATTAAATGTGATGCACATATGTATCATATAGACAGTGCTGTTATCAAAAAAAGGAAAGCTACTGAAGGTAAATCAAAAATAAATAATTGCGAAAAAGCGAGATGAAGATTTGAGCAGGGGTCTCATGAGTTTCTAGGAATGAAGTAAAACCACTCCCCAATGTAGTTATATAATCTGTACAATTTGAGTTTTCTAAAAATTCGAAATATTATTTAAGCAATACAACAGTTATTTAGAATAATTGTAAGTGTTTCACTTTCAATGTTTATTATTTCTATTAACTATCAAACTAAATGCCTACATCCGATGCTCTTGAACACGACCTTTGTCAATTGAGCTTAGTTCTAAAATTCATATTAAATCAAAAGAAGAAAAAAAATTAATCAAAAAAGTCAACACTTACCTATTAACTTCTTTAAGTGATTTCATACTAACATAACGTTGCATAAAATTCTGTTGACATCCAAATTGTGAGAGTGACATAAAAAGTTGTCCCAACCATGCTGACAATGTATCAACACGAACAGTCATATCACCAGTGAAATTCATGAACTTTAGACGTCCTTTTTAAATGAAAAAAAAAAAGGTTTGTTAGCGATTACATTATATGCTATATAATAATATTTCATCCTCTACATAAGAACTACACACACTTTGTTTGATAACTTATGGGAGTAACTACTTTAAAAGCAATTTGTCATATAAAAAAGGGAAATCTTTCAAGAAAATGGTTTCGAGGGCGGTCATAAATTTTGTCTAATAGAATCTTTTTTATTTCTTCAAAAATATCCATTCAATGTAGTCATTCATTAATTCCGAATAGAATCAGTTTAACGAGTAGGTATTGTAATCATTTTAAATACGATTTTCCTATGTTTTCATAAATGTAGACTGTATGGCTGTCCGATATACTATATAACTGGCGTTTTTTTAGGGGATTGTTTTTGATTCGAAAAACAACACTTCTTCCAGCGCTATGAGTATGTGAAGTAGTATACGCCGATAAACCAGAGACGATTGACGATTTGAAAGCCAACATTCGCCGCGTTATTGCCGATATACGACTTCAGTTGCTCAAAATATTGGTTCAAAATTGGATTTCTAGATTGGGCTTTAGTCCAGCCAGCCGCGGCGACTCTAAAGAAGCGCTAATGGCATAAAATTATCTTTCCAATAAATCCAATATACTATATACTAAAAAAGAAAGACCATATAATATGTAAGATAGGCTACATCACTCTCCAGAAATAGACAATTATCTGTTGTCTACTGCGTTGTCTACGTGTAAAAAATTGGTTGGGAAAACATTTATAAAAATTCATATTTCCTAAATTTATTTTAAAATTACAATAAATAAAGCTATTTTAAATAAAAATTATTGAAGATAGTTCATTAAAAATGCACTCCATCAAACTCTTTTTGCATTGGGAAATGTAAACCATATTTATTGTTGATTTTGACTAGAATGAGCTAGTTCTTCGGAACGCCCACATGGCCTACATGGCATATTTCAAACTTGTTCTTTAAAATTTTTTCAAATATCAATTATTAATTCTTCCAAAATCAGAATCACGAACTGACTGTAATAATTTTGACAGTTCTAAACAAGTGGGCATTTCATACATCATAGTCGATATTATGGACACCATAGTCGACATTACTATATCTATATAAATTTGGTTGAAGTCGAAAGTGTATAGAATTGAAATGGAGCCGTAGAAAAACAAACACTTCATGAGTGTGAAAATACACTACAATATCTCTCACTTATGAGAATGACTTTTAGATATTATAAAAAAAGGGTTGAGATATTTACATCAAAAATTTAATAGTCCCTCCTGATGGTGAGGACAAGTGTTTACAACTTAAAAAAGAAACATAGAATTTGTTAAAAAGAAGCTGCAAGTCATGAACGTTAAGTGTTCAAATTACATCACCATGAAGATATATCAAGAGTTACTATATAACATAATCTTAAATATTGTTGACTGAAGCAAAGGAAAAAACAAAGTCATGGTAGAAAAAAATTGGAAAAATTTACAGGAAAAAGAAAATTCAAAGACAGAAATTGAAGACTACGTACAGGATCATTAATAACGCTATATGAGATATCCGGTGAATTCTGATGATAACTTTATATATGAACTCAATCACCTTCAATATTATACAAAAAATAAAATGCAATCAACAAAAATTTGCTAACGGGTGATTCATTGTGAAGTACTTTTTTCATCACTTGTGAATAGTGTGAAGCTGTCATTGCGGTTTGACTCAGTAGTGAATACCATTTCATCATGGAAAGATGTTTACCTGTCGGTCTAAAAACGTCAATATCTCCAAATTGAAGAGCTGTATTACGAAAATCAGCGTTCTGTTTTATCGCAGAATTTTATTTAGCGATGAGGCCTATTTCTAGCTGAATGGATGACGATGACCCTAATGTAACCGTCAATGTCAACTGCTATCGCACCATGATATCGGAGTATTTTCTACCACAGATTCAAGCCCGTAATGTCGGTGATATCCGGTTTCAACAAGACGGGGCGTGAAACAATGAACATATTGAGAAATCATTTCGGTGAGCATCTGATTTCACGTTTTGGACCGGAGAATTGGCTACCCAGATTGTATGATATCACACCTCTGGATTATTATCTTTCGGGTTACGTGAAATCTAAAGTCTACGCCGATAAGCCAACTACGATTGATACCTTAGAATCAAATATTACTCGCGCCATTGGACAGATTCTAGTCGTAATGCTCGAACAAGTGGTTCCAAATTGGACCTATAGAATGGGCCACGTAAAGCGTAGCTGGGCCCATATTTGAATCACATAAAAAATAAATGATGTCGACTTTTTTTTCGGTTATTAATAAAGTTTTCACCATCACATTCAGTTTTATGTGGTTTATTTCAAAATAATATCCTGAATCTTACGATATAATATATTGTATATAATGTCTCAAGTAAAAGAATGTTTTTAAAATAGGATTTATATACGCCATTTTAACATTATACGCAATATCGTAACATACATTGTAGAGTATGGAAGTGTGTTATACGGTACTAACAAACATATTTTGACAGCTAGATGCCGAGATGATGTGTTGTTGCCAAGGTTTTAAAACTACATTCCAGAGAGATAAAAGAAACTCGGATATGTATGACAAGAAAATTAGGAAGAAATATTGGTTATCTGGCTGGTTCAATAATAACTGCTTTTTTTGGAATTTCATAGGGCGCTATTTCACTTTCTCAAAAAAACTATTTTTTTTTGATAATCAACCAAAATCATGTACGATTCAAAATTCAAACCAATTTCCTGTTTATTTTACATATACCAATAAAAAAAACGTTTTAGTTTGCGCCATCTACCATCTGGTAGATAGTATTTAGTACATGTCTACTATCCATCGCTAATTTAGCCCCCAATATTATCCGGCGCTAAATAAGCACCTATAAAATGTATTGTAGACGCGTGTAGTACCAATATTCTCAAAAAACACAGCTAATATGGTCAAAAGACATATTTTTAATTAAAACAATTCCACTTATTTTGTTGATAGAAAATTTCATCTAATTTTACTGTTTCCTCCTTGAAACAAACGTAACGAGGTACAAGATTATTTTATATATGAAAAGTATTAAACACTAAAAGGCGACAACTTATATTGTACATTTATTTGTATTTTACTCACCATTATCTACATTATCAGTGTAGACAGTTTTTGGACCGCCTGCTTCAATAGTTCCATAAATAATTACAGTTAATGTGACAATAATTACTGTCACACTTTGTATAACATCAGCATTAATGGCTGCTTTAAGTCCACCCTGTTGTTGTCAATAAATGAAATATGTTACGATATACAATTAGTTTTTATATAACTTATGGGAGCAAATGGTTTTTACTAATATTGTCTTGTATTATTTGTTATTATTAATTTTTTTCTTTTTCTTTTTTGATGTGTCAAAAAAGGATATTTCGTTGACTTTTCGTTCTAAATCTCTATAAATTTAGTAGTATAGTATTATTAATATGAGCAAACATATAATATTATGTATTATGTATGTCCACATATTATTTATGTTATGCTTGTAAATCTACACAATAAGTGTCTGTTATCATTAAAATTGATTTATGAAACTTCCATAGGGTATTCGTAGAATTTTGTTTGATTCGATGAAATATAATTTAAAAATAATAACTTATATTGGAAAATAAAATGAAGAAAAAAATATATATTAAACTAATTTTCTTCCATTTTGTACAGTCAAATTGATATATTATACGTATTTATGCAGCTATATACTTTGATTATTGTAAAGTTAATCGTCTTATGTCCAATTTCACTGTGACAGCTTAAGTTAGTTGGGGAGAATCCTAAGTTAACCTTAAGATACTAAACGAATTTCATAATCAAGACTTCTGAAAAACTTAGGTTACCCATGTTGACAATGTAGGAGTATTAGTTTCATAATAGTTGTTAATACAAATAATTGGCATAGCAATTGAAAGGTTATAGAATAGTTGTTATGTTTCGAATAACAGTTGCATTGTTTGAATAATGTTTAGTTAGAAAAGGCAAATGAACAGATCGATAAACACAGTGTTGAATGATCAAGTCGGTAAAGACCTCGTTTCTAGAAGCTGATGAGACCCTGGATCACATCCAGGCTCGGTTCTTTATGTATTTATTTTTCTTTGCCTACAACAACTTAAAATCTGTTAACTGAATTTGACAACCAAAATGTTAGGAAATTTTTGTATTAAGTTTTGAATTTATAATATTTAAACTTGAAAAGGTTTCGTCATACTACCGTGTACGCCAATTGAAGTGCACCGCTGTAATTTTTTTGATCATTGGTCTGCTTTATTAAAATTTATGGAAATGATAGTTTATAATTATTCGAATGGTATGTAACCGCCTTTTGCCTTAACCACCAGCCTCAATCTCTTTTTAAGCGATACACACGATGCTCGTACGATGTCTTGGCTTAAACAGTTCCATTCACGAGCATCACTTAGTTCTCGATAATTTCGTTTTTCATGATTTCATGATTTTCATGATTTCATGATTCGCTGAATACTTCTATCGTTTATGTTCAATTCATTTGCTATTTTTGCGGAACTTATCTCCGGATGACGATACAACCGATTACGTACTTTGTTTACGTTGTCTCGAGTAGTGGCAGTACATTGTCGGCTTCAGCCATACAATTTTTTTATGCTACCAGTCTCGCCGAATCGTCTAATGTTACGATACACAAACTTTTCACTCAAATGCATGTGAATTAACTCTCTCCGAATTTCGATGTTTGACTTTCCAATCAAATGAAGCGCAACAATTAAATTCGTTTAAGGTTCATTGTTCAAAAAATAAAAACACGTCTCTTCACCAACAAATAATTTTTGCAACTGACAATATGTCAAGCCATATTTACGTCAAATTTTAGTATTGCAAGATGTGCGGTTTACATTTGACAGCGATTTGAATTAGACGGACACTTCAATTGCCAGACACGATATAATTATTTAAAAAATTAGATATTAATTAATTTTTTTCAGAAATATTTACGAAAGTTTTAGGTTCTTTAGAACTAAAGTTCAAATTCTATCTTAAATTAGACTTAAGCTCTGACTGTGAAATTGGTATTAGTTTATTTGCATAGATTATGTAGTATTTGTTACGTTCAACTATATATTAAGGTCTTCAATCAAATATCTTCTTTTAAATGGAAATAATAATATTTGTTTAATATGAAAGTAACTAAGTACATACATATATGTAAAAAAATGCCATAGTAAATAAATCAGTTTTCCTTCATTGATAAACTAAAAGACCTTTAAAAAACGACATTTTTTGTTGTTGTTAGAAGAACACTAAATACCTATTTCCTCTAAAGAATCTCAATGAGAAAATGTACTATTAAAAAACTTCTACTCACCAAAACAGTAAAGAATATGCATATAGCTGACATTCCAACAATTGACGCCCAATATGGAATACCAATAACTGTAGCCAATGCAACACTCGGTGTATAAACTGTAATACCAAGTGAACAAATCTGACGTACAATATATGTGCCAGAAGCAAGACAACGAACAAGTCGACTTTTAAATCTGTAAATAAAACAAATGAAAACTAAATATTGTATAAAAAATAAAAATCGTTAAAAAAAGAAGCTTTCATAGATATCACAAATGATAAGATATATTAGGGTTGAAAAGTTGAAAACCACACACATCGATATACACATTATATTTATGGTCCTCGAAGAAAATTTTAAAATATTATGAAGCCCACCGCGGCTCGTATGATATCCCACATTTCAAAATAAATATTATATAACCCTTTTGCACAAAGACTATACACACTATTGTTCGTTTTCTGACAGTATATCAAAGATATATCTTTCACAATAACAGAATCCATTGAGCTATGGATGATTTATTAGACCAGTATATTGCTTAAGGATTTCCGCACTTATAGCACTATATACACATACCATACGAGTAGATGTTCTGGGATTTGGGATTTTCGAAACCACAATTTTTTTGATAAACGCTGTATTTCTTCTCATGATTTTTAAAAGGATAAAATCACTGACGTAGGAAGAACTTTACGATAATATTCCATAGAAATGCTATATCAAATATTAAGGGCCCAAATGGGAAATCGCGTTATCCGTCTTTTATAATTGGAAGAAAGAAAGAAAGAAATTGTTTAAGGTGTTTAATGCATGGTTTTTTGAATTCATGCTTCTAACGAGTATCAATTGTAACGTTTAAAACTAAATAACTACAATTGGCTTAAATTGCGAGCACCAAAATATAGAATAGCTTTACTTGAAATTATCTAGTGATATAAATACCACTATCGGAAGCATAGCCCAAGCCGAACAACGAGGCAATTTTGAATCATCATCGAGCATGGGATAAGGAAAAGGTAGAATTAGTGTAATAATATATTATAAAATTTAGTACGTATTAAAATAATTAGGTAGTATTGTAAAATATTGAGATTAGTACGTACTCCAAGCACCTCTATATTACAAAACAACTAATATAACAAAAATTCCAAAAAGCATTACGATTATTTGAAATTGTTTATTAATTCCCTTTTTCACACAATAAAATCAAAGACATGGTCATATGAATTAAGTTCTCTATAAATGCACGTCAGAGACAGTCCGAATTTCCCTGATAAGGTATGTCTAGAACATTATCAGACCTAGAATTTTGGAATTTTACCGAAAATGAAATGAACTGAAGAAAATGTGATGCGTCGATATTTCCCGATATTATAGTACCTACTACGTCGAAAGATAATCGACGAACTCGACAGTCTGATGGCAGATTATCATTTGTTTGCCAGAGGAGCCGATCAATCCTATGGTTATGAATATAGGGAGACGAAATAACGCTGGCAAATTCCAGGGCAGTCCGAATAAGCAATATATACAACAGTTTGGATAGACTGAGACCGTTTAATTTAGATCACCAGAAGTGAATTCCCCTTATGGCGACTATGCTAATTTCCATACTTGAATCAAAAATTATCCCCCAACGAAATTTTTTTTTAACAATTTCTCTATTATGCATTTCAATTTCGAATTTTATTTACTACGGCACTGTTATTTTCTAGCAAATATACAAGTAGAATATATAAAAATGGTAGTATATTTGAGTGCGTTAATAAAATTTCGAGACTATATTTTCAATCATATATAGTATTAGGAATACTTTTCATTAAAGCGGAATCAGCTATGTATTTTATCTTTACTTTTGAAATGGATCATCTTACGGAAAACTTCTGGTGTATTATTAAATTGGGATGATTTTTTTTTTAACTGGATTTCTTTTTAGGATATATGAAACCACATATAGAACATGTTCTAAATGGAGAGACTCTACACACCATAACTGAATATTATAGATTTCAAATATAGAAGCAAATGCATCATGATGTCAAGTACATTTTCGATAAACTATATTTATTTTGAGAAAATGACATTCAAAATAAATGTTCCGTAAATAATTTGAAAAATTGAATTGAAATAAAATCTTAAAAATGGCAGAAAACTTTAAGGAAAAATGTAAGATTTATTCGGTATTCTGATGGAAAATGATTGACTTCATATTACGATATATATACAAGTAAATCTCGATATTCCAGATATTAGAGTTCTTTCTCAATAGTAATCAGAAATAAAATTGAAAATTTTTTATTGTAAAAATAAGATCTGGATGGAATTTACAAAAAAGAGGAAACCATTACAGTGATTTTACACTTTACTCTATTCCGGCCTGACCGCTATGGAACTTTCACGATAATGTCATATCAATATCTCATTGTGCTCTCGTTTCCTCGCTCAGCTCTCGTGCAGCAGTTCGAATACTTCAAATGTGTGAATTTCGTCAAATTCGGCACAGTATTTTGGCTTCCATAAAGCATACAAGAAAAAATCGTCAAATTTTGATGAAATGTATGGAGCAAGTGTGTCCAACCTTTTTGTTTCCCTGGGCCGCATTGGAAGAAGACATGGTCTTTTGGGCCACAAGTATATTTCTATGTATAAATCCATATCATAAAATGTATGTGATACTTAGCAATATGTTATCTGGTTCGATTGACGTGGTTGCAATTCTCAGGCAGTTTTCAAGGTGTTCATCCATGTTGGTTCTAATTTTACACTTAGTATGTTTCATTCTTCACTTAAGCCACCAGGTGACAAACAACAGAACAGTGTAGCTGAGCGAGCAACGCAAACGGGAAGAGAATTTACTACATAATGAAAGAGCTTTCTGTTCTGGTCCTGTTTCTGTTGTTTGTCACTTGGCAGCTTTAGCACGAGAGCACAAACACACAAATATTTCCTCAGAAAAATGGACATGCTTTAGTAACTTTTAATATTTTCGGGCCGCGGATTGGACAGCCTTGATATAGAGCATCAGAATTTCATTGAATTCAAACCACAAATTTTTGCATACACAAATATTTTCACAAAATGTTTTGTGAATTAGTGTTGCAATATATTAATTTTGCCAAAAAATATATTATCTAGCATTGGGTAAAACACGCGAATTGTGAAAGTTGCACTATCCGTTTAGATTTTATTAACGATTTAGAAACTGGACGGACGAACATGGAGCTAATTAATTTTGATGAAACGGACTTTGCACAAATTCCCATTTTTCTACCCTTTCTACAACAAAAGTTAAATTTTCGCAAGAATCTAATACTTTACCCTAAATACATTCGTTTTTTAGGGAAAGTAAAAAGTCAATCAAACAATTTAATAAATTTCTAATTTGATTTAACTCACTAAAGTCGACCAACCAGTAGTCTTAATTATGAAGGAAAATCTGTAAATGAAACTTTTCGAACCACTAAAAAAAAAACCCCTTAAGAAATGGTCGTAATCAAAGGAAAATTTAAACGCGAGAAAATGATTTCTTTTCGAATTTCCTTTCCCTAAATTTTTTTCTTTCGTCCATCATCCAACCCTCCTATAAGTTATTGTTGAATTAGAAAAAAAAAAAATTCTTTAATGGTTTTCCTTTTTGTTGAATGGTTAAAGCATTAATCTTGATAAAACCTTCAGGTACTAAAAGGTATTTTCAGGATTTTTACCATAATTTCCATTTCTTTTCTATTTGCATTTGGTTGTTATTGTTGTTGTAACTGTGTGTGATCATTGATTAACTTTTCTACATTTATTAACGTGATTGTTTGGAATTTTCTAATTTCTAAAGGAGTATACACGTGCACCAAAAAAACCTCTTAACCACATTGTAAAGGCTTTATTTTTTCACCACCCTTTTTTGTATCCATAAAATACATAAATTTATCTATTAACCTCAGGTCATGAAAATATGTTTGTTAAGGATTTTCGGTGGTCAGTTAATTTTTTTTTCCGATTCACCTTATAAGAAAAACACAACAAAAAGTGATTTTTATTATATAGTTAATCCGATAGTCACCTTAGAACCTTATAAGTCTTTTTATGAACATTATTTTCATATTAGACAATAGAAATTAGCCTGTTGCTAGGTTCATGACACACTTGTACTTTTAGTTTATTTTCAACAAAAAAAAAAACTAGAAAACTTTCTTTCTCAGTTTTATTGAGATTTTCATTTTGGCTTTAGAAATATACATGTATATTCCGTCAAAAAAGTATCCGGACTTTGTCAATAAAACACAATATGTTAAATTAATTGTCAAAGTTTATTTTGTCTCCTTGAAAATAGTCCCAGATTTTATATACATATTCCAACTACTAATCCAGTGGTCTAAATACTTCTTATTGGTATTTTCCGGAACAGCCTCCAGCCTCCTTTTGCGAATTGTTTTAAGGCTTCAATGGACTCAAAACATGTTCCACGAAATGGTACTTTTCACCGGCGGAATAAGAAAAGATCACAAGGAGCCATATCTGATGAAGACGGCGCTTGATGGATGCCATTTATTGAGTTTTAGGTCAAAAATTTACGTACAACTATCGGTATGTGGGACGGCGCATTATCGGTGTAAAATCAAAGAACTGTCCTTTTAAAAATCGAGAATTTTCCAATGAACATTCTCTCTTAAACGTTTCATAATGCCCAGATAATATTGTTTGTTGACTGTTTACCACTCCGGGACTAATTTCGTGTGGATAACACCACGATAATCAAAGAAAACAATTAACATGATGATTTTCGAGTGACGTGAATGTGTTTTTTTTATTTGTGTAGTTTCGGCTCGTTGTCAGAACGTCGTTCCCAAGCTTATGGGTTAGTTTACATTTCAAACTCATAAACATAAGTACATCATCCATTGTGATACGTTTAAAAAATGTAGGGTCCAAATCGACTTGTTGAGGCATGTCTCTAACAACTTCTTTTTAAAGAAAATTTAAGCACACTTGAACTCAACTAATAACACCAACAATTGGTTGACAGATCACGCCAAATTTTTAAGTGACAATTAGGTATATTTATACCAATTTAACGACAAAATAAATTTTTCATACTTTTTCCGTGGGCTTTTTAGATGAAAAATTCCCGATACTTTTTTGAGAGAATATATATGCGTACAAGCTTAAATTAATGTGTTTTACGCCTATATTAATATATGCCATAAATCCGAGACTATAAAACCAAGTTATTTGATGTTATTCCAAGTATTTTGTAAATTTGTTTTTTTACCTTTTTGTATAAGATACTAACTTAAAAGAAGATAAACTTTATATAAACTATGCGAAATATTACATATTTTATCCGAAAAATCTGGTATCCTGAAAACAGATTGAATGAAGTTTCATGTATAATAATTACTTCATAAAACTATTTTTCGACGATACTTAATTGTAATAAAGTTTTTAGTTTAATTAAAGTTATTTAAGGGATATACAAAATATTATATTAGATATAGGATCATAATTTGGATATGTAATCTTCTTTTAATATTGCTGATGTAATTGGAATGATAAGACCTGAAAACTTATGTATGAATATGTCTCGTCGTCTTATGAAATTAGTTTGGTTAATTATGGAAGTGGTTTTTGTATACGGAAATTAATTTAAACTTATTGTTTAAGAATTTAATAATATTTAATTTTTAAAACTTCAAATTTATGCTGTTCATACTATTGTTCTTGAAAATTCATAGATGGCAATTAATTTCTACGAGATTTCTTAGTTTAACTTTGGAATTAACAACTCAGTTACGTATATAGATAAGAACTACAACTGTGCGACTGATAGAAAGTATCGGTAAGTCTTATATACGTCAAATGTTCTGATTTGGAATCCTGAAGAGAAATAAACCAGGAAAACCTTGAATCGAAAGTCTTATCACTAGGATATTGTTAAGATGTTGCCGCGATGTATTTAAATTTTTATGACTTTTATTTAAGTCCCCTTAGTTTTTCTTACTTCGAGTAACATTTTTCATTGACGATACCGCCAAGGAAAATCCTTAGATCCATATGAAAATTCGCTTGGTTTACTTTAGAAAACATGCCTTATAGTTTTAAGAATTTAGATTCTAAGAAATAAATTTAGTTTAGACTAACTTTTGGTCTCCATACGACTTATATTTTAAGACTTTTTTTCAATCAGACTGAACATTTATTTTAAAATGATTTTTTTTATGACAAAATAGAAATATTGATTTCATTGGGATTATTTTTTTAGAAAAAAAAAATCATTCAATGCTTGTCAACCGTAATGCACTTTATGCGGCAAGAATTTCGTTACTCCTTCATCATCGGCATTTTTAGAAATAAAATGTCTGGAAATGAAATGTTCAACTAAAAAGTTAATGGATTTAATGGACTGAAAATAAGTCTTGAAATATGTCGTATGTAGTCGTTGTTTAAGTTTGGAAATCACTAAAGGGAGTCATGCCTAAAGAAAAATGTTATTCTAAGTAAAGTATTTTTATGCCATATGGTGGGGTACCACAAGAGGGTATGTTAGTTTTGTCACAAGTGTGTAACACATCGAAATAATCATCGTAAAAAAGTTTCAAGGTACAGTTTTGTAGGGAATCCAAAGATATATCGGTTTGCGGATATCCGTTCGTATACAAAATAAGTCACAAACGCGGTATCAGATTTTCATGATATGTGAGTTCGTTATTCCTTAACTGGATTTGGTATTGCATTTCAGCATAATCGACTAAGGGAGAGCGAAGTTATTAAGCAAAAACCAGGGTCAGCAGAAAGTTTTGTCGTTTTTTTTATATGGTTTTTCGGATTTAATTGGAAAATTTGTGAATCAATTTTGTTTAAATTAATTATGTTGGTTAACTACAGAAATAAACGTTAAATTTCAGCAAAATCGGTCCAAGAATAGTTGAAAAAGAAATAATCCTAGGAGAAAATAAGATTTTTTATAAAGTTTTTTTGATATAACTTTAAACCTAATAAATTAATTAATAAAATTTGGAGATTAGATTTATGCTGTGAGGGTCTAGGTTACTTGAAAGAAAATATTGTTGACATTTAGGCATTTTACGTGTTTTAAATTGCAACATAAAAATTAAAATTACAAAATTTGGTACTTTTTTGCTAGAAGAAATTAATTTATTATATGAATGTAATAAATGAATAGCTTTGATCTAAATCGAATAAACACATTTGAATCTACTCGTTTGAAAACTTCAAATCCGCTATTTTCAAAATCTTTTTTATCAAGATACCTCCATTTACTGAACTGGTCCAGCAATATGTTAAAAAATTGTCTAGACCTAAATTCATGCCACGTATAAATCAATTTGATACTAACTATTTAATCAGTAAAATAGTACATATAGTTGAAAGCCTGAGGAGGGTCACCGTAAAATTTTGATATGATCCATCTTTTTATATACAAGTATGTACATTTTTTTCTTTAAATATTTTATTAGTAATTCTGGCGCATGATAGTATTTTGTGTCACTTGTCAGATGAACTTCATATATATCAGACGACTACTAAATTATTTTGAAAATATTTATAATGGTTTGCGTTAATACAAATTGATAACATCGTCGACCCTATATCACTCTTTTAGAGAGTGTCTTTTATTATCAATGAAAAAATTTTAATGTATGTACATATATAAACATATAGTAACTTAAAATCAGCCTAAAGCCTATAGAAATGGAACTCGGAGTTAATAAAGTTAACAAGTTCAATGAATTAACTTAAAGAAAAAAACAACCAAAATTGATATTTCAAGGTTTTTTCTGTATTACTATTTGTTTTCTTTTTCCTGAAATATGCTCTAATTCACAGGTAGCCTGGGCCCTAATAGCGCAAATATATTCTGCAGATTTTATTCAAATCCATATATTAGCCATTAAAGTATATCGAAGAAACTTACATGCTTATTTTTTCGGTAACTTTATAACTTTGCTTGCTCTCAGCCGACTTTACTGAAATGCAAAACCCAACTGAGTTAAAAGTAGCCAAGATAATTTCAACAAAATTGGATAGGGTATTTTTGAGTTATCTTGTATAAGATCGGACCGAGTGATATGCGTAAATGGATATAACTTTTGATTCTCTACACATTTATGCTCTTGAAACGCTTCGCCGACGATTACTGCTATGCATTACAGATGTGGTGACAAAATTAAAATACCATCTGCTAGTACCTACTATAGGGTGTAATAATAATAATGATAATAATAATTCTTCATATATTCTTTTTAAATATAACATACCATCTCCGGCAATTGAAGTGTCCGTCTAATTCAAATCACTAAAATTTGACATGAATGTGGGTGGCTTGACATATTGTCTGCCAGTAGTAAAAATTATTTTGTTGGTGAAAAGACGCGTTTTTATTTTTTATACAATGGACCTTAAACGAAATTCAATTGATGCGCTTCATTTGATTGGAAACTCAAACATCGAAATTCGGAATTTGAGTGAAAAGTTTGTGTATCGTACCATTAAACTATTCCACGAGACTGGGAGCATAAAAGAAAGTTATGGCGGAGGCCGACGATGCACTACTCGAGACAATGTAAACAAAATGCGGTTGTATTGTAATCCGGAGTGGAGTTCAGCAACCATAGCAAATGAATTGAACATAAGCCATAGAAGTGTTCGACGAATCATGAAAAATAAGCTAAAGGTAAAACCTTTGAAAAAGTGGCAAGAACTAACTGATGCTCAAGAAAAAGTTCGATTCGAAGATCAAAAGAATTTTTTCGTACGCTCACTTCTGGTGATTTACCAAGTTTGGTATTCTCGGATGAGAAAACATTCCACATTGAACAATTTCTCAACAAAGAAAACAATCGTATTTGGTTAAAGAGAAGTTCCGATGCTCAGGAAAAAAATTCGTTTATATTTCAACACGACAACAGGTACCATCATACAAAGCACGATAAAATTAACAATGGTTACAAAACAATGTTCCGAAGTTTATTTCGACGTAACAGTGGCCACCGTATTCACCAGATCTGAATCCGTTGGATTATTCCATTTGGGGAATTTTACAAGCAGTGGGTCGCAAAAAAAATTACACACAACTTTGGCTGGTTTAAAAAAAGATTTGACTCATGAATGGGACCGTTTAATCCAAGACATCGTGCGAGCATCGTGCGCATCGTTTAAGGTGGTGGTTAAGGCAAAAGGCGGTTACATACCATTCGAATAATTGTAGAATTAACTATGTATTATAAACTATTATTTCCATAAATTTTAACAAAACCGACCAATGAACAAAAAAATTACAGCATTTTTAAATCCAGACACTTCAATTGCTGAACACGGTATATACACATTTACAAGAAACATTAGTCATTGTTGGTAGCCTAAAGAAGTTCTTTCAGAATGAAATTCAATATTCTTGGGAAAATAGGGTCTGTATCAGTTCAGTTTTGATATAGTTTTAATAAAAATTGCTATATATCAAATAATTTATAAAAGCATGATTTCGATAACTTGTCATTGAGTATGTGTACAAAATGATACATAAGATATACATTTTTCTCATCCATCAAAAAAATTTTGTTTTATCTAGATTTTAGGGAAAAATTTACTTTAACAAATTGCTTGTCGATAGAATGATAAACATGAGACTAAAAATTGACTAAAAAAATATATATAAAATGTAAACAGTTTGCCTTTTTTCGTTAGTGTTTTGAAGATGGGATCCATTTTAAATGCTTAGTTTTTTATATAAATATATGTACTTAAAAGAAAAATGTCATTAATTTTGTATATAAAGTCAATAGCAAAACATTAGATAATATTATAATCATTAATCATGTTCAACTGTATGGATGACTTGAAATAAACTTATAGGAAATTGTAAGTGTCCTACGAAATATATGATCGAAACGGACTATATATAAAGTTAGTAAATTTTCTGTGTCTTTGGTAAACTAAATTCAATTTAGTTTTCGAAATTTATCATACATTTCCAAATAAGTTTTCCTGTATACAAGTAGTATTCCTAGTGGCATTGTTGTGAATTTGAAAAATAAAAACAAAACACTTCAATTATTCATGTTTTTATTGGGTGGTAGAATTAATTTTAGCCATCTTTTTCCCCAAAAGTTAGGAAGTCATGTTCAAAAATAACATTTGTTACAATATCTGATGAATAAAGTGCTTCCATTGCTTGTCATGTTGCCTTTTAATCGTTTAAACAAACCGTTCTTAAATTTTTTCATTCATGACCACGCGTTTCATTACTAGATTTCCCACGACCCAAGGTATTAAATTTGATTTCCGATGATTGATGAAATTTACGATATGAGTTGCTTATTCCTTAACTTGGTTTGGTATTGCATTTCAGCTAAATGGAATTTTGAAAAGTGGAAACAAAGTTATGTTAGTTTTGACAGTTTTTCTATCCCATTTCTATCATAGGGAATCAAAAAATCAGCTATAGGTCGATTTTCAATTACTATACTTGTATGTTTTAAATAGAAAATATTCACTATAAACTTCCACAAACAGATGATGATTTTCAACAGCATTTTTTTTTTGTTAAATTAAAACAAAACAGTAACGGTGCCTGCAAATGCTGTTTTTTCGCACAAGGGTCAGCATTTTAAAACTAATAAAAAGACCTGTGTTGCTTACACTTCACCTAAATGTTATGTACTAACGACAGTACTATACCTTTTCAGTTTCAAAATGAGAATAGTAAACTTCAAAGTGGAATAGTAAACTTCAAAATGAGAATAGTAAACTTCAAAGTGGAATAGTAAACTTCAAAATGAGAATAGTAAACTTCAATATGAGAATAGTAAACTTCAAAATGAGAATAGTAAACTTCAAAGTGGAATAGTAAACTTCAAAATGAGAATAGTAAACTTCAAAGTGGAATAGTAAACTTCAAAATGAGAATAGTAAACTTCAAAATGAGAATAGTAAACTTCAAAATGAGAATAGTAAACTTCAAAGTGGAATAGTAAACTTCAAAATGAGAATAGTAAACTTCAATATGAGAATAGTAAAAAGAGAGCTCTCAAGAAAGTTGTCAAGTATTCCTAACAGCAAAAACGAATTATCCGTCAAAGAACAGAGAGTAAGAGCCTTAGAAAGACTTATGGAAGAAGTTCTGCAGACAATTACACCAAAAACATGTGCCAATTGCATCGCAAGCATTCAAAGAAAATTCACTGCAGCTCTTAACTTAGAAAATATGCTATATTAATAAATTTAATTTAAAATATTTTGTATTAATATTAATTGTTTTAAATCAAATTAAATTAAAAAATCTCATTTTGAAGTTTACTATTTTCATTTTGAAACTAAAAAAGTATAGCTTTGATGATAAATAATGTGGAAATGCTATAGCTAACGCCAACTTCTAAACAACAGCGAGAATTAATTCTACCACCCAATAGTTTTATTTGTTTTCCCCATTATTTTGTTTGGAAATTTGCAATCAGAATAAGACAAAACTTTTAAATATGTTTGATATCCAAACGAAAAGTTGTTCTGAATTTCAATTGGACAACTAAAAAAAGTCCTATAAATTTTCTCCAACAATAACTATTAACCGCATTTTAGATTGAAAAATAAGTTCCCAATTGAGATATATGAAATTTAAACACTCGAAAAACAGAATTTATTGATAATTTCATAAAATCGAAAAAACTGGAAATAAAATCATTGTATTGAATAGAAATATGTTTCAATATCAGTATCTTGAAAATTGTTATGAAAATATCCTTAGGGATAGTATTAATTTTATGAAAATTTCACTGGAAATATTTATATCTATGTATATGTAGTTTTTCATGGAAAATTCAATTTTGGGAAAAGTATAAAAATTTTGATTTTAAATTAAATATAAACATATTTTTTTAATGTTTTTCTATGCAGTTACTGCAGCTGTATGGATAAGAGTATGATAATGAAAAATAACAAGATAATAAAATGAAAATAATTTTTAAAATATTTCAACATTATAATTTAAAGATGTGCAGTTATTAGTGCTATAGTATATGCAATTTTCTCTTAAATACGTGACTACAATCTGAATTAGAACATCTTGACATAATTCCGAGATGAAAATCAACTTCGAATTTTAAGAATTATCAAAAATTTATCTTTATTTTTGTTTAACTAGGGGCTCCGCCCCTGCTCTCTTCGATCACCAACCCCGGGTCCCGGAGTGGAATTCGAGTAGATTTTAGTTTTCGTGTAATGTAATGGTAGAAAATAAAGCATAATAGAGTAAGAAGCAAAAAAAATATGTAACTGCTTTTGTGATTTATTTCACTGCTTCTTCAAATACAATGTTTTTATGACCTTTTGTTCTGAGCTTGCACTCTATTTTTATACCTCCTCTGTTTCTACATCGTGATAGAGCGACATACAGTTGACCATGTGACATTTTATATTTTCTCCCAATCATTCCAGGAAATATAAAATATGTATACGTATAGTATAAATAATATAAATAATAGCACATGTGATCATTTCTATTCATTTTTAATAATATTTGTAAAAAAGACTCTGTGTAGATAGATTAATCATTCAGTTCTGATTTTATATTAACGAATCTGACACACTTTAGTATTTGAAGTCGATGGTATGGTTAGCAAGAGATTGGCTTAGTAAGACCGAGTGCTTGAGATCGAATCCCTGCCGGTGCCGAGAATTTTTTTTTTTTTTTTAGTTATAAATTATTTACTAGGCTTTTTCTACTACAAAATTTATAAATGATGTGCGGAAAAAACTTTTTTATATAATAGATAGATATATATATTAGTCATGTATTATCCTAATAGTTATCCTCAATTTTGGCAAAATTATTAAATATAATCTTTAATGTTTTAAATAAAAATATGAAGAAAACAAAAATATCTTTAAGGTGACCCAATTTTACTTAGAAAATAGTACGAAAGAAAATTTCTCAAATTATAATCTTTAGTTGGTATTCTATTGCTCCCAAAGGATGTAACCATTTTCATTATCAAAATCATTAAAATATAATATATATATATATGTATTTATAAGATCGTTTTACGCACATATACAAGAGTATTTGATAATAGATTTTCTTTGGAAATAAGGAAAAGCAAAAAGGTGTATAAAGTATTTTTTGGTGTATTAAACGGGTTAAAATAAGTATAATACCCTTCTTTTCATAATCAAATTAATTATTATCAAAAGTATAATTAGATATATGGAATTTAATAAAAATAATCTTACCTTAAATCAATATACTGGTATACTGATGTTATGCCTAAGCTAAAGTAAACTGGAACAAATACGAAACATACTATTGGATATGCGTTAACCATACCATAAATTACTTCCCACATGGCTGAGCCTCTATAAAACAATTCACTGGGATATCCTATGAAGAACAAGAAAAAACAAAAATTTAGTCATTTTTAAATAATAAATCACATTTATATGTTGTACATATATATAGTTTTTATTAGGCTTTCAGAAAATGTACATATGTGAATTTTCCAAAACAAGAAAATACAAGAAATATATGTAGATATGATTTTCCTTTTGAAAAAATTCTAAAGGAAAAATAGGATGTAAAAGAATACAAAGAAAAAAAGCTTAACTTTTATATTTTCTTTCTACACAACAATGTTTTTATAATAATGGTTTTTCATTTATTGTCCATAATATAAATTATGTATATAAAGAATTTTCTTTTTTAAATCATTTTTATGAAATACTTCATATTTGTTTTATTTCCTTTTAGCAAAGAAAAGTCAGAGTAAATAACTATGAGTTGATAGTTAAAAGAAAACACACTGTATTGGGCGTGTATGAAAACCATTCAATATATAGTATATTCAAAACATTGTACAGTTTTTTATTAATATAGCCAGCTAGCCTTTTGGATCGCTGCCAAATTCTTGATACTATTGGCAATTTGCCAGTACGTAACAGGTACGTTGCAGCATCCAATAATCCTAGTTTCATTTTTATATTATATAGGCTTCGATTTGGCACGTTAAAGTACTAATGAGAATAGTTATTAAGAAAATTATACATACAACTTTAGTGTTATACTAGAGGCACACATAGGGTATTCATACCATAGTTTAAGGATACCATGTGGTTTACCATATGTGTGTCGTCGAATACTAGCTGAATACCATTTCAACAACGTAGCATAAATCTGGTATTTAAATTCGAAAAAGTACGTGGTATTCACTTTTTTACTTCATTTTTTCGGCCACTGTAATCTATTCTTTAGTAATTGTCGCGCCTTTTTATTGAAGCGGAAAATAGCGAATGGAATTTTGTAGGTAAGCTGAGCAATTGACACATGTTTACACTTATTTTTTGAAAGTTTTGTTTTAAAAAAATGGAAAATTTTATTGGTGGATGAAACCTCAAAATTTATAAATGTTTATAGGAATCATATAGAGGATTTAAAAAGAGCGAAAAGAAATTCCCATATTCTCGCTGAAATGACAGAATTTCAAATGTGAAACAAATACCATGTTTGATGTGTGCCAACCCCTTTTTATACCATGGTACAAGGCTATACTGTAGTATCGATACTAAGGTATGAATACTCTATGTCTCCCTCTACTATTACTCAATACATTCTACTGGTAAAATTTTTAGAGACATTTCCAATGACAAAATACTGATATAATAAATACCTTGGGGTCTATATCGTAACTCTTTATGAAATTTCAATTTAAAAAAAAGAAAATTTGAACAATGAAAATCTTTCTTAAGCTTTAACAATGCAAACGAATTTTCGTGTTCTTTATTAAGGGTGAAAATTTAGTTTAATATTTTCTTTGTGAAAAACACACACTGTACACTCTGTCATTTCATAAACCTTCTACAATCACAATTTCAATCATTTTCATAGAAAAAGTATTATATACATAGGTATCCAATAATACACAGTATACACTTGGATACATACATAAATACGAGGGTATATATTTATATAGGAAAAGCAACAGCAGCACTATAACCCATAAAAATGCAATTTAGAAAGGGATTTTCATCGTGTTGGCATTATAAGAACGATCCCATGTAATGGGTGGGAAAATATATAACTTGTTTGAGGAAAGGTGTAAAAGAAAATTTTCCATATATTTCATATATACTATATATATATATGTTAGTGTTGGGAAAAAGTAACAAAAAAAGATTTTCCATATATACTTGAACTAAAAGAAAAAGAAAAAACAAATGGTTATATTCTTATAAAGAAAAATAAAATATATTAAAGACTTACAAGAAGATAAACAAAGGAAACCGATTTTTTTTGTGTCTTTAAATGGAAAATATTTTACTTTTCCTTTTCTTTTTTGTGAAGAACCAAAATAATATAATGATACTTTAAGAAAACTTCTGGGGTTTTTCTCTTTTTTTCAAAAACATTTTCCTAAGTTTAAAGAAAAGTTTTAATGGATTTTGAATGAATAAATATTCAAAATTATTGTTATTTTTAAAAAAATAAAATATAACAATTTATTACAAAAAAAACGATTAAAAACTAAATATTTAAAATTATATAAAATAAAAATATGTATTCGATTAATGAAACCTTAAAATTAATCGATTAATTTAAATATACCATATATGGTGGACCAATTTAAGTTTCCTATGTTGGCAGCACTGTAAATCAACCAACTGTCGATAAGCACTTGTTTCCAAAATATCAAATGTCAGTTTGCAACAACACATTTACGAAATGGATTGCTTAATCACCGCTCAACGCGTTAAAATTGTTCAATTGTTCTAGAGTAATAAAAATTCTGATTTTTCAAAGAAAAAATTCTCTTCTCTGATGAGGCACATTTCCACTTCTCTGGGTGTGTTAATAAGCAAAAATGGCGCATATGAAGAGATGAAAATCCTCAAGAGATCCACGAGACACCATTACAAGGCCAATAAGTGACTATTTTGTGCGCATTGTGGTCAGGCGGCGTCATTGGGCCTTACTTTTTTGAAAACAATCAGGGTCAGACTATAAAAATCAATGGGCAGTGATATAGACGCATGATATACAGCGGGTGTAACGTTGAATGTTTTGCGTAATCAGTTCCCAGGTCGCATTATTTCACATTTTGGTGGCGTCAACTGGCCTCCAAGATCATGCGACTTAACGCCGTTGAATTTCTTTTTATGGGGTTACGCTAAAAGTCGTGTCTACGCTAACAAACCCGAAACGTTAGAGGACACAACAAACAAGTTATTCCCGATATACTGCACGAAATTTACGTTCGAAAACTGAAGTTGGATCACCCTGTATTTTCCGCAAATAACTCGACATACCACATATAGACTTTCCCAAAGGAGCTATTCTATATGGTACTTTCATTCTGCAACGAATTTCTCTAATAGAAAATGATTAATTAGAATTATCCACCTTTGTGCGTCAACACGACAAGGAAAATATAGCTAAAAAATATGGATTGCTTCTTATAGTAGAGGCAGACATAGGGTATTCATACCTTAGTATCGATACTACAGTATAGCCTTGTACCATGGTATAAAAAAGGGTTGGCACACATCAAACATAGTATTTGTCTGACATTTGAAATTCTGTGATTTCAGCGAGAATATGGGAATTGCTTTTCGCTCCTCTTAAATCCTCTATATGATTCCTACAAAGATCTATAAATTTTGAGGTTTCATCTACTGATAAAATTTTGCGTTTTTTCTTTACTTTTTCCATTTTTTTAAAATAAAATTTTCAAAAAAAAAAAGTGTAAACATGTGTCAATGGCTCAGTTTTCCTACAAAATTCCATTCGCTATTTTCCGCTTCAATAAAAAGGCGCGACAATCACTAAAGAATAGATTACAGTGGCCGAAAAAATGAAGTAAAAAAGGGAATACCACGTACTTTTTCGAATTTAAATACCAGATTTATGCTACGTAGTTGAAATGGTATTCGGCTAGTATTCGACGATACACATATGGTATACGACATGGTATCCTTAAACTATGGTATGAATACCCTATGTGTGCCTCTAGTATTAGATCGCTTAAAAGTTTCTTAATTTAACCAGCCATAATCAATTATTTATTAATTGTTATAAAAAGTGTAATTTCTAGAAAAACTACATTATCAGTAACAAATAATTATGGTGTACAAAGTTTATTCTTCTACTACAATTTAAGGGCATAAATTCGGATGACCTTTAAAATTTAGTTAGGGTATATCAGTGTATGCATACTTTCTTTTCAAACAAACTGTAGTAATATATGAAGTCTTTTAAAATGCATTTAATATTTCAAGAAATTAAAATTTATAATACAGAAAACTCCTGATGTACATGTGCACTTAATACCTTCGGGATATCCTTTTGTGAAAAGTCAAATAGCATTCATTGTTCAAGAGGAATTCCTAAAATATTAATGCATACATGTACTTCAAAAACAATTATTTAATACTACAGAATTGTTCATAATAAAATAGCATATTTTTGGATTTAAAATAATGTATGTTTTGGAACATTATCCATACTTAAAGCTATTACCTTTAGGATTATGTTCAAGAATACTTCAATTAATTAATTCATATATAGTACAAGATCGATTGTATTTCTTTTCTTTTTAATTATAATTTTAATAACTCACCTAGTACTGATCTAATTCCAAGTGTGCCTCTGGCTATTGATAACATCATTGCTATTATTGAAACACCGCCAGTTGCAAATACATAGTCAGCTTTGCTTCGTGTTTTCTTCTTGCCATATAAACGACTCCATAATGGAACTATTGTTGAGAATGCTACGAAAAGTACAAACATAACATAATCCCATCCCAGTGTACTATAATCCTTTGCCATCTAGAAATAGAATAAAATGAAAATTTTATTAGAAAATATATGGAAGAATATTTCAATTTAAAAATAAAAAAAATGGTATCCAGAGTATCATCCTAAGTTTTTGTCGTGAATATTAGAATCATATGTCTACCTTTTTTTCGTGGAAAAGGAGAAACCATCTACAACTCGTCTTGTATTGGATTATCTTAGATTCTGAAACAAGTTTATATATTTTCAATTTTTCTTGACGATTTTCGAGGATTTCTTTATAGCACAAAATAATATATAAAACTGATTTTTGTCTAGAACTATGGCAGAAGTGTCATTTTCGGTGACATTTCTATTCGTGTTATATGAAATCTTTGCACTTTACAAGAATTGACAGATTTCTTTTTTATTTAGACGACATCTAATGATATTGTTTTTTGTTTCTTTTTATTATAAAATCAAAAACTACTTTGAATATATGACAGAAAAAAAAAATCGCTTTGAAATACCAAACAATCTTCAGTAGAATGAAATGATGGCTTTGGTGGTTTAGTTGCCCAACTCAACTAGAATCAATTTTAATTTTTCTTTTTCTGGGTCTATATTCCTTCGGGTGATGTCAACATAAATGTCATTTTAATTTTAAGATATAGTCCTTTTTTATTTGGTCCCAGAATACATTTTTTATTTTTGTAATATAAAAGGTTTGCGGTTATAAAATCAATAATTTTTTTTTTCTTTTGGGGGTATTGAAAAGGTGTTATGATTAAATTTGACATAGTGTCAATAAAATTTTTTCAATTTTCTAATTCCCAAAAATTGAAGTGATTAATAAAATTACCATAAAAATTTTGTTGGGTTTTCATTGGTATTAAATCGAATTAATATTTTGAAATTAATTAATTTTTAATCCAAATTGAAGTTGCCATATTTTGACAGGAATTTCAGCAAATTTTAATTTATTATTTGAAACTGCTTTGAAAAAGTTGTTTGGTAATAAAAGCTATAAATTTCAAGTAAAACTTTAGTACATATTTGAAAATTTGTTTTAACAATTCGTTACAAATCGAAACCATTGAGAATTTTACCATATGCGACTCTTATTGATTGATTTGATGATGTTGGGAATAATGCTTATTGGTACTCCCGGCACTTAGCCTACGAATTGGGTCCATTGTGCACATTGTCAAATCAGTTGTTAGATTGTGGGATTCTGCTGTCTCTTCCTCTGCATTGCAGGAATCACGGGAAGAGTCATCTTTCAGAGACATTGGCGATAAGTGAGAATTAAGTCGGCAATGCCCAGTTAGCACACTTTCAACGGGCTGAATTTTTGCTTTATGTGACTCTACTTCAAATAAAGTCTTTTAAAAAGGTATAGGGAAAAATATAGACATACCATTTTCCTTTAACTATTGTGAATTCTTGACTATCTCCTAACTACAATTTACAAAAACTCATCAAGATATTTCGTTGAAATTAGGACTCAATAAAAATTAAAGTGTTTACTTTTTACATATAAAAAGTTAGGGACATAATTGTTATTAGTAACTATAGATTGAATAAAATGGACAATAGTTAGAAGGATATGATATTTTCTGTAATAATTCCAAAAAAAAGAAGTTCACTACGCTATCATTTCTAGCAATACAATAAATTCGATTTTAATTTTCCTATATAAGATCCTTTTGTTTTAATAATGAAAGAACATACTATATACAAACAGTGTATATATGCTTGTATAGCATGTAGAAGAATAATATTGTTAATTACTTCATTCTTTTATGAGAGCTTTTCTAAAAAGAACAAAAGAAAAACAATCAGTAATACCCAAGTATATAGGAATATTAAATAAAAGTTTCGAGATTCGTTGTCCTTGTTGATCAGTTATTCTCCTATATAATATCTATAAGGACTCAAAATCAATCGTATTTGTTCATCAAATCACTTGAAGAAGAATGTTTTCCTATACAGAAGAAAACTTACCTCGAAAGAAAATACAGGACAAAAAAAAACTTTGAAAACAAAAGAAATAAATTAAATAATTGCAGAAATCAACTTTAATTAAATTTATATTAAGGACAAGCCATTTTTTTTTATTGATACTTTATTGGGTTTTCGTTTCTGATTAAAGTTATATCATGTTTGCAGGTCATTTTAATATACTTTTAAATTTCTAAAAAACAATGCAAATTTAATGCATACAAATTTAATTTAGTGACAAAAATATATATAATGATCTTCTAGGTTCGTTGGCTTACGACACTACTACGATGTTAATAGGGAGAAGGCTCACGTTCAACCCTTGACCTCAGGGACTTCACACTCGTTTATGATCTGGATACAACCACTTAATAACCAAAACGTAGATAAAAAATTACACGAAATTCTTTTTACAAGATCAAGAGGCCTATATTCTCGAATTTACTCAAGTTTGCTAGAATACGAGTCGATTTGTATCTTTCCTGTTTGTACCGCTTTCTTATGTCGCATTCTCGTGCCAAGAGTTTGGTATACGAAAGAGATAAGTATAAAATCATGAAACTCGACTATGGTGAATATTTTGCTGCAAATTTTTGAATTAGTGGTTATTAAATCCTTTAAGTTTTAAGTTTATATCTCAACATATCCGTAAACAGAAAGGATTTTCATTCTTAATATCCAACTTGTAGGGAAAACAAAATTTCGTTATTTTTATCTCTGTCCGTCCGTCTGTCTATCCGTGTACAAGTTAACTCAAAAACTTGTTATCCGGTTTTGACGAAATTGAAAATGTAAGTTCATTATTCCTTAGCTTGATCTGGTATTGTATTTCAGCTGAATCGGCTGAGGGGAAGTTCAGCTGTAAAGCAAAAACCATGTTTTAATTGAAAAGTTTGTAGACCAATTGCATTGAAATTATTTCCATACGTTGACTACATAAATAGGCGATATTGTGCTATATTTCAATAAAATAGGTCCAAGAATAATTGAGAGAGAAATAGTCGTAAGAGAAAATAAGCTTCTTCATAAAGGTTTTTGTATTTGCTTTAAAAATTAAAGTACCGATTTTAATACAATTTTCGGAATAGACTTACGCTATTAGGGTCCAAGCTACCTGCGAATTAGAGCAAATTAAAAAAAGGAAAACCAAAGTTATGCAGAAAAACTCTTCAAATAATACTAGTTTTGGCTGTTTTTGTGTCCCATTTCTACTATAGGGCATCAAAAAATCGGCTATAGGCCGACACAAAGAATATCTTCTGAAGTCCCCGTAAAAAACTCAAAACCAAACTGAAAATATAATTTTTATTTTTTTGAAGGTATTATGTAATATTTTCGGAAAATTACTAACTACAAAAGTGCAAACACTCAGAAAAAGTAAAAATTCATTAAAATATATAAAATTTTTGGTTTATGCGAGCAAAAAAAAATCTAAAAAACACATTTCCGTAACCAAGAAATAATGTTCGGCTTGTTAAATCCATATGAGCGGTTACCGTATTATAGCTACACGAACTCATTTGCATACATGTAACCAGAATATCGATTTCGTAAAACTCGAATCGATTTTGCATATTTCCGTAAACTCATTTGAGTTCGAGAATTGGCACCCAAAACATGGACTAACTAAATTCAGCTTTAGTTGATTTTAATGTGAAAACTTCATCTTACCCATTAAATTTCAACTAAATTTATATCTTCCACGAGGATATGCATAAGATTCTGGGCACATTTTTTCAATATTTGTTTTTTATGTTGGAAAAGTGCCAAAAAACAATAGGAAAAATTTTCCTAACATTATTTTTTTAAAAAATGCTAATCTAAATCAAACAGTTTTGAAAGTTACCTAACTTTACCTATGGTAAAGTACTAATATGTAAAACTAAATCTGTTAGTTTCTATGAAAAAGGTGCATAAAATATGTACCTAATTTTGAGATTAAAATATTAAACTTTTCAAATTTTTACTCTACGATAAATTTTAATTGCATCGATATAACAAAATAGAATTATTATAGTCCCTCGTATAGTTCTATTTCAAGGGTGTCCAACCTTTTTGTTTCCCTGGGCCGCATTGGAAGAAGACATGGTGTTTTGGGCCACAAGTATATTACTATGTATAAATCCATATCATAAAATGAGTGTGATACTTGGCATTGAAGTTGTGAAACTAAACCGTCAATATATAGTATGGTTCGATTGACGTGGTTGCAATTCTCAAGGTTTTCATCCAACATGTTGGTTCTAATTTTACACTTAGTATGTTTCATTTTTCACTTAAGCCACCAGGTGGCAAACAACAGAACAGTGTAGCTGAGTGAGCAACGCAAACCGAAAGAGAATTTACTACATAACGAGAGCTTTCTGTTCTGGTCCTGGTTCTGTTGTTTGTCACTTGCCAGCTTTAGCACGAGAGCGCAAACACACAAATTATTCCTCAGAAAAATTGACATTTTTCCGTAACTTTGAATATTTTCGGCCCGCATTGATACTTGCTTTGGGCCCCATGCGGCCCGCGGGCCGCGGGTTGGACAGCCCTGTTCTATTTGGTTCTACATGCATACGAGTAGATATATGAACGTTTTCGTGAAATCTTTGACTTTTTATAAGCATGGAATTTTATGAAGAATTCGAAAAAAGTTTGATAATACAGTAATAAACAAAAACTTTCGATTGATTCCTTTTTGTGAAACATTTTCTCGGATGTTATGGATAAGGACGAAAAAATAAATTGGAAAGCTATTTTACAGACAATCTCCTTGGGATTTTCGTTTTTTTTTTGTTTGTTAAAACTGTTTTTTGTCCATACTACAATATATCTTTCTTTTTTGAAAGCTAAAATTTCATACCTGCTCAACCGTGAACTGTTTTCGTATTCAAGACGTGAATATCATAGAAACTAATATCTTTAATTTGATTTCTTTTTTCGGGTTCTAATATTCTATTTCCAAAATAGAGTCAATTGAGAAGAGGACATATTAAAGGACATGTATATTATTCTTCAGTTTCTCTTTTTCTGAAATGACAATTTTATATAGTTTTTCTTTAAGTTTAGACAGATATATCTTATCTCGTTCAATTTAACAAAGATTTTCTCAATCAATGGGATTTAATGGACGAACCACTTAAATATATAAGTATATACTTATATCTATGGAAATGGTCTTTTTTTTGGTTATAATCTTTTAAGTTTCTTAAATGAAGAAAAATTATTACAGAATTATATGAAGAGAAGTTCATAAGCATTTTTATAGATACTCTCTATGTGACTAATATATTGAAAATTATACTTGGAAAAAAAGTCCTTATTCCCTATTTGAGAAAGGAAATATTACAAATTCTTTAACAAAATAATAAATGCGATTAAGGAATTGTTATTGTATATTAATACATTAAATAAATATGATATACAAAAGGAAAAAGCTTTAAGTATAGAATCTTTGAAAAATCGATATTAAATGCATGGATATTCAACAAGTTTTGTACAATTCGTGATAGCCTTTATTAAACGAACTTGTAGGACTTGTTCCAGTCGATTATAATTTCCAGTTCGAAGAATTTAAGTTGCTTTTACTTGAATAAATATATAAAAAAAAGTAATAATAATTAATATTTCTATGTGAAGCGCAGAATCAAAATTATCAATCAAATTTGACAATTTGCTGTGTCTTAAAAAAAAATTTCCAATAATTAATAAAATCTTACACCATCACTCGAAACGAAGGAAAACATTATTTAATGTAATCAAACATGATAATAGTTAGAAAACCCCTTTCTTTAACCTTTTATTTATTAAATTGAAATGTTACACACAACACTGACTGACAATAAAACTTTAATCAAGTAACAAAAGAAAAGAAAAAAGCTTCACGAAATAAATAAAACTAAAAGCTGAATTTTCATTTTACCAAAAGACTTTCGATTTATGTGCCATGTGATGTATTTGGACACTTTGCAATAAAACTAATATAACACCATATATATGAGTTATATACATATGTATACTCGTATATATAACATTGTTAAAAATGGATTTTTTTATATAAAATGCATTCAAGCATTTTATAATATACTTTATCACCCATCACCACTCATTCTTATAGCACATTCGATACTTCATTTTCAAAAACTGAAAACTTTTTAAAGCTTTCATCGAAAAAAGAAGGAACTACAAGATAAATGTACAGTGACTTTAAACGGTATTCGTACAGTTCATTTCAATAAATATTTGGTTAGGTTTTCAAAAAGTTGCACCAAAAATATTATAGCTTTACCCCTCTATTCTGGCGTCGTGACAGTTTTACTGTCATAAATATTTATGATAATAATATTCTGACTGAAATTATGAATGTTGCGAAAATTTGTATTCTGGCAAACGGGTCATAATTATGTCCAAAATATGAATTTATAACTGTTTAAACTGTTATAATTCGAGCGAGCTTTCGTGATTATTTGAGAAATACTCTCGAAAATGTGTGAATGGGCTTGAAATATTTCTATAGGTGTAAAATTATTTGTGTGTTTAAGAGAATGGTGGAAATTATTCCATTATTCCAATTGAATCACTTAGAGAACGCATATAAAATTCTATTATGATGTAAAATATTGTCGGTCAGAACTTATGATATATTTTTATGACAGTTGTTAGTTATGAGCTCCTCAGAATACCAAATCGAATTAAAAAAAATGTTATGACAATGACGTCATTTTATGACAGTCAGAACTTGTTACGACTGTGCTCAGAATAAGGGGGTTAATCTCATTAAGAGAACCAATTTTCCATACATGGCTGAATCCAAGATTTCATTGGGTAGTAACGATCAAATTAAAGAATTTATATAAAACAAATAGTAACTGAAAATCGGCATATAGCCGATTTTTTGAAGCCCCATGGTAGGAATGGGACTGAAAAATGGTCAAAACTAACAATATTTCCAAGTTTTTTCTTCATAACTTTGTTTGCGCTTATTAAAAGTTCCTCTAATTTGCAGGTAACCCAGACACTGATAGCTTAAGTCTAATAAGTAAACTTTATTCAAATCGGTCTATTACTTTTTATAGTACATCAAAAAAACTTTATGAGCAGGCTTATTTTCTTCTAAGATTATTTGTTTCTCCATTATCCTTGGACCGATTTTATTGAAATTGAATATGGTATCGTCTATTTATTTAGTTACCCAATAAAATTAATTTAAACAAAATATGAAATAAACGACAAAACTTTCCGATTTCCTTGGGTTTCGCTTAATAACTTCACTCCTCCTCGGCCGATTTTGCCAAAATGCAATACCAAATCCAGTTAAGAAGTAACCAACTCAAATTCTAAATTTCAATAAAATCCGATAACACGTTTTTAGTTATCTTGTACACCGGCGGACGGACAGACGGACGAACATACATAAATCGATATAACTTTTGATTCCATACACAATCCATCAAACTATGATGATTATATCGATCTGTTACACACTTAGTGACAAAACTGGTAGTATCTACCATAAGGCTTAAACCACATAATTGAAATTTATGGCAATGAAACTTTGCATTTTTTTATCGTGGCAAAGTATGACTTTGATGCATTGGAAATTATAGATGAAGCTTGTAACATAGCATTACTAATTTGGTGAGAAACAGTGCCAAATATATTTGCCAATTGATATTTCTGAACTTTAATTTGTCTATATTTGTACCGACTTAATTAGGTTTATGGTATCATGTAAATAGAGGTAGTTTACGTTTAAAAACCAATTAACGCATATTTATTTCTTGATGGAATTATATGTATGAAAATTCTATTTACTCACTGTGTATATTATAAAATTTTAGAACTTTAATAAAAATGACAACACCATTAACCGAAGCAATAATATAGCTTTCTGTGCGATTTAAAAGCTTCTGCTGGTAGTTCCCTTTTCAACTGATTTTTCTTTTCTTTCTTTTTTTTTGTTCATTATATTCTTGATCTTTTATAGTTTTACTACAATTTCTTTTTATTTATATTAACTATACTATATATAGAATTTCTATTACATATACTGAAAGACTGGTACGATATTATATTGATTTTTTTACAAATGTTTATAGTAAATAGAGTGACCAAAAATATTTGAAGCAAAATCATTTAAGAACATTCGCCTTTCGTTACTACTATATATCAGGGCCATATTTTCCATTAGGCAACTTAAGTTGCAGCCTAGGGGCCCGCATCATAGAAAAAACACTGTTTAAATATTTTAATTTTGAATAAACTAAAATAACATTCATCACAAAACGACCGCAAACAATAAAGTTCTAAATTGTCATTTAATTATAACCATTAGCATATCATTTTATAAAATATTATAACTATAAAAAGTTTTCATTTAATGAATGATGGAAAGGACATTTTCAAGTATTTATCGATATTTTCCATGTAAAACATAATCTATTATAATTTTTGACAAATTAGTCTAAAAATTACCAGAATATTCGCCAGATAGTAGAAAGTTCGACATTCGTTTCCTTGCGGTAGGTCCCGCAGCATAAGTTCAGCCTAGGAGTCTATAAATTCTAAATACGGCTCTGCTGTATATATATTGAATTTATGGATACATTGATTTTGTATATTCAACTGAAAAACTATATAATATCTTCTATCAAAGGGATACTACAGGGATTCTTAAACCACAAAAGAAAATTCCGATGAGAGGATAGGATAGAACCATATCAGTAATATTATCCTGTATTTTTGCTTGGTTGCTCTAAGAAACTTAGTCGATATGAATTACATAAAATATATACTTTGAATAGGAAATTGCAATTTTCAATGCAAGCGAAATTATTTATTTTAATTTTTAATTATTATCATAAAAAAATAAACAAAAAACTTTATTCAATTGATAAAAATCAATTATTTTTATGCCCTATGGTACCATGGTACTGTATTTCAGCAAAATCGACCGAGACGGAGCAAAGTTATTAAGCAAAAACCAGGGTGACGGGAAAGTTTTGTCGTTTTTTTGATATGGTTTTCCGGATTTAATTAGATAATTTGTGAAGCAATTTTATTTGAATTAATTATATTGGTCAACTGAATAAATAGACGATAGCGTGGTAAATTTCAATAAAATCGGTCCAAGGATAGTGGACAAAGAAATAATCCTAGTAGAAAATAAGCCTGTTCATAAAGTTTTTTTTTGATGTACTTTAAAAAATAATAAGGCGGTTTGAATCAAATTTGCAGATTAGACATACGCTATCAGAGTCTGCGTTACCTGCAAATTAAAGGAAATTTTAGGAAGACGAAACAAAATTATGAACTAAAAAGGAATATTGTTAGTTTTCACAGCTTTTCTGTCCCATTTGTGACATAGGCTTCTTTTCAGTTACTTAGATGTTTCTTTTTTTAGTTTCTTAATACTAGAGGCACACATAGGGTATTCATACCATAGTTTAAGGATACCATGTTGTATACCATATGTAGCATAAATCTGGTATTTAAATTCGAAAAAGTACGTGGTATTCCCTTTTTTACTTCATTTTTTCGGCCACTGTAATCTATTCTTTAGTGATTGTCGCGCCTTTTTATTGAAGCGGAAAATAGCTAATGGAATTTTGTAGGTAAGCGGAGCAATTGACACATGTTTACACTTTTTTTTGAAAATTTTATTTTAAAAAAATGAAAAAAGTAAAGAAAAAACGCAAAATTTTATCGGTGGATGAAACCTCAAAATTTATAAATGTTTCTAGGAATCATATAGAGGATTTAAGAGGAGCGAAAAGAAATTCCTATATTCTCGCTGAAATGGCAGAATTTCAAATGTCAGACAAATACTATGTTTGATGTGTGCCAACCCCTTTTTATACCATGGTACAAGGCTATATTGTAGTATCGATACTAAGGTATGAATACCTTATGTCTGCCTCTACTATAACATAAACTAATTTAATTTAAAACGTTAATAAGAAATCATTAATATTTTTGAAGAATTTTTTGTAATGTAAAAAAATATTGTAAAATTCTTAAAAAATTCAGAATAATTTTTGTTGTTCTTAGAAATTGAAAGTGTTAAAATAATTTTAACTAATTATCTAAATAAATAAATTACTTTTGGCAGAAAAACCTAAAAAATCAATTCATTTTTATTATTATTAATTAAATTCGTATTTAATGATCAAAAATGCTAATAAAAATTAACAAAATAAAATCACGGTTAATTAGTATGTAAAAAAAAGTTCTTAATTAAATAAAATTATAAAACACATTGCACTATATTTTACTTAGGATACTTGGTGATTCATAAAATCATCAAACAATAACAATAAAACATTGTCACAATACAAGTATTCTAAGTAAAATAACTAACACAAAAAAACACCACACGACAAAAACAATTCTTGGATATATTCAAGAATTTGTAGACTATTCGGGAAATATCGCCATCTAATGTACAAAAGATCTGTTCCAGAAAAATCCAAAATGCAATTGTTTACACAATCGATAGAATACAATACACAATGAATCATCTATCAGTGTCACAAACCCAAAGCAATGATTCAGAAGTATTTTATTTGTGTATGGAATAGAAAATTCTAGAAATCTTCTTTGTGTAAACATTGCCACCTAGTTTTTAGAAAACGACCAGGCTTTTCGAGAATATTCCGAGACACATCAATTTTATATAAAAGCAGGTGTGGGGTCGAGCCTAAAAATCAATTCAAATTAGAAAGCCGAACTGTGAACTTGAAATATTCGGAGTAAAACTAAAGCTTTGATCTTAAAAGTAATTAAAATAGTGAAGCTCTAAAACTGTGATAAATAATTGTAATAATTAAATTATTGAAAGACAAATATTTTTAAGACTAATTGTTAAGCAGAAATAAGTACAAATAAAGTTTATACGCTAAATTCACATAAATAAAAAGTGTTATCATTCTAATAACATCGAACCGAAAGAATAACACGCTACATTGGTGTCAGAAGTGAAATTATTTATTGTGAATCAGTTTTGCTAAAATTTTCTGCAAGAAAATTCGAAATTAAACTAGAAACTTCTGTGGGAAAATTTCGAAGAAATTCGTTATTAAGAAATTTGAGAGTATAATAATTCGACTGTGTGAGAAATTTCGGGGGCGTACAAGAAATTTTGTATGAGTTGTATAAAAATTTCGATTGTGCGAAATTTGAGGTTATACGTCGTGTATTGTGTGAAAATTTCGATTGTACGAGAAATTTCGTGGAAATTAAGATTATACTAGGAAATTTCGTAGTATTTAGATACTGTGCGAGAAGTTTCGATAGAACAATAGAATTTCGTGAACAATTAAAAATATTTGAACGATGGAAAGTAAATTATTAGATAGTTTGAGTACATTAGAACTATCCACAGTTCTGCGTGTGTGGAAGTCAGTTTCCACGGGAACTAAACCAGAAAAGAAGAAAAGAGTAATCGCTGAATGTGCAATAAGAGGACTAGACAGTAGCACATTCGACTTTAGTGAAATTCTGAAAGAGGGAAACCAAGAAGAAAACACGAACGAGGACAATGACAAGTCCGATTTCAGTGAAGAGGGTGCAAAATCAGCGGAAAGTGATAAGTTCGAGAAGTTTATGACCCTGCTGATGAATAAAGGATGGACTGATGATAGCGCGAACAATAGTGAAAGTGAACGAAAAAGGGACAATTCCAGTCAGAGTGGCGAACTTTTCAAAAATTAACAAGAAATTGAAAAAGGGAACCATTGTCGGCAGTGCTGAAGGGGTTTCGTCAATAACAAACGAGGACTGCAGTTACAAAGAAACTCAACGGGAGGAACGGGTTCTTCCGGAAGCCTTGAAACCACTTGTCTCTGATATCACTAAAAGAGTATCAGAGTCGGAAGCAGTTAAGGCTACAGGTTTATTGAAGGAGTTTGAAGATGTCTTTGTATGCAGTAAAGGGGACTTTGGACGAACGGACCAAGTGAAACATAGAATTAATACCGGCAATGCAGATCCTATTCGTCAACCGCCAAGGAGACTACCATTAGCCAAACAAACAGAGGTTGCTGACATGATCGAGGAAATGCATCAAGAGGGAGTAATTGAACCATCAAACAGTCCATGGGCATCTCCGGTAGTCCTAGTACGGAAAAAGGATGGGACTACAAGATTTTGCGTAGATTACCGAAGACTGAATGACGTAACTAAGAAGGACAGTTACCCTCTTCCCCGCATAGACGACACGTTAGATACACTCTCAGGAGCAACTTGGTTTTCAACACTTGATCTAAAAAGTGGCTATTGGCAAGTTGGAATTGAACCCGAAGACAGAGAAAAGACAGCGTTCACAGTAGGAACAGGCTTATGGCAATTCACAGTGATGCCATTTGGATTATGTAATGCACCGGCAACATTCGAACGACTAATGGAACATGTCCTACGGGGCTTAACATGGAAGACGTGCCTTGTATACTTGGACGATATCATCGTAATCGGGAAAACTTTTGATGAACATCTCCAGCGATTACGAGAAGTATTTGGACGTCTTCGTGCAGCTAATTTGAAGTTAAGCCCAAAGAAGTGCGAACTATTTCAACATGAGGTGAAATACTTAGGACATGTTGTGTCTGCAGAAGGAATTGCCACCGATAAAGACAAGATAAAAGCAGTTCAACAATGGCCAGTACCAAAAGATAAGCATGAAATCCGGTCATACTTAGGCTTGTGTACTTACTACCGACGTTTCAAAAAGAATTTTGCTAATATAGCCGGTTGTCTACACAAGCTAACGGATAAGGGAAAACCATACGAGTGGACCGAAGAATGCCAGTCAGCTTTCGAGGAGTTGAAACATAGACTATGTTCTGCTCCGATATTGGCGTATCCAAAATTTGGAGAAAAATTTATCGTGGATACGGATGCTAGCAATATCGGAATTGGAGGGGTACTCTCTCAACAGATCGAAGGTGAAGAAAAAGTGATCGCATACTTCAGTAGGAAACTTTCCAAACAAGAGGTAAACTACTGCGTCACCCGGAAAGAACTCTTGGCAGTAGTTGAAACTGTTAGGCATTTCAACAAATACCTCTACGGGCAGGAGTTCCTACTTCGAACCGACCATGCGGCACTTAAATGGTTGCTACAATTTAAGAATCCAGAAGGTCAAGTGGCAAGATGGATTGAGCGACTACAAGGGTACCACTTCAAGACAGAACATCGAAAGGGGACATCGCATGGTAATGCTGACGCCTTATCTAGAAGACCATGTGGTGAGAATTGTAAGCACTGTGGTAGGCTAGATGAGAAGGAAATAGTCATGGTCAAGACAACAAGAATAGGTAATGATGACGAGACTTGTATCAGAAATGAACAGCTAAAGGACAAAGATATTGGACCAATCCTTGAATGGAAAGAACAGGGTCAGCGTCCGGGACGGAGCGATATTGCAGCTTATAGTAGTACAACAAAGAGTTATTGGGCTCAGTGGGACTCGCTGGAAATAGAAAATGGCGTTCTCAGTAGAAGATGGGAATCTTCTGATGGTAGAGATAAACTAATGCAGTTGATTGTGCCCAAGTCCAAAGTACATGAGGTACTTGGTGAAGTACATGGTGGGACTTCAGGGGGACATCTGGGAGTCAACAAAACATTAGAAAAAGTACGAGAACGATTCTATTGGATAAATTGCCGAGCTGATGTTGAAAGTTAGTGTCGAAAATGTGACACATGTGCAGCGAGCAAAGGACCACAGAGACGAACTAGGGCAGCAATGAAGCAATATAACGTTGGCGCTCCATTTGAACGAATCGCAATTGATGTAGCTGGACCATTTCCTCAGTCTAAACGAGGGAACCGATACGTGTTGGTTGTCATCGACTATTTCAGCAAATGGCCGGAAGTGTACGCCATTCCGAATCAAGAAGCTACCACAGTGGCAGGAGTAATAATTGAAAACTGGATAAGTCGATACGGGGTTCCACTAGAACTACACTCGGATCAAGGACGGAACTTCGAGTCAGCGGTATTCCAGGAAGTATGCCAATTACTGGGAATACATAAAACCAGAACAACACCCCTGCACCCGCAATCTGATGGTATGGTGGAACGTTTCAACCGAACCCTGGAGGAACATTTATCAAAGGTGATAACATCAGACCAAAGTGAATGGGACAAACACATTCCATTGTTCCTAATGGCATATAGAACTGCAGACCACGATAGCACGAAACATACTCCATCGGAAATATTGTTTGGACGCAATATACGGCTTCCTGTGGATATAATGTTTGGTAGACCCGAATGTGAGAAAATGGAAGTTAGTGACTACACCGATAAACTGAGGGATCGTCTAGACGAGATACATCACATAACAAGGGATCGGATAAAAATTGCTAGCGACCGAATGAAAATAAGGTACGACATTGCTACAAACAGCTGTGGATTCCAGGATGGTGACTTGGTATGGCTTTACAATCCACAACGAAAAAAGGGAATGTCACCTAAGTTTATGCCAAAATGGGAGGGTCCATATACCGTCATAAAAAGGATAAATGACGTCGTATATCGCATACGAAGATCTCCAAGGGCAAAAATGAAAGTTGTTCATTTAAATCGGCTAGCAAAGTATCACGGGACGGCTTCAGAAGATTCTGTTCGGGACGAACAGATTTAAGAAGGGGGTAGTGCACTATATTTTACTTAGGATACTTGGTGATTCATAAAATCATCAAACAATAACAATAAAACATTGTCACAATACAAGTATTCTAAGTAAAATAACTAACACAAAAAAACACCACACGACAAAAACAATTCTTGGAAATATTCAAGAATTTGTAGACTATTCGGGAAATATCGCCATCTAATGTACAAAAGATCTGTTCCAGAAAAATCCAAAATGCAATTGTTTACACAATCGATAGAATACAATACACAATGAATCATCTATCAGTGTCACAAACCCAAAGCAATGATTCAGAAGTATTTTATTTGTGTATGGAATAGAAAATTCTAGAAATCTTCTTTGTGTAAACATTGCCACCTAGTTTTTAGAAAACGACCAGGCTTTTCGAGAATATTCCGAGACACATCAATTTTATATAAAAGCAGGTGTGGGGTCGAGCCTAAAAATCAATTCAAATTAGAAAGCCGAACTGTGAACTTGAAATATTCGGAGTAAAACTAAAGCTTTGATCTTAAAAGTAATTAAAATAGTGAAGCTCTAAAACTGTGATAAATAATTGTAATAATTAAATTATTGAAAGACAAATATTTTTAAGACTAATTGTTAAGCAGAAATAAGTACAAATAAAGTTTATACGCTAAATTCACATAAATAAAAAGTGTTATCATTCTAATAACATCGAACCGAAAGAATAACACGCTACAATATTTAAAAATCATCAATTAAAACTTGTAGAAAGATATTTTATGTTTTGCTTAATTTTATTTTATCGAAATATGATTCAGTTTTTTTTTGTTAGTACTTTTATATTGAAAGTTTTTAATTACAGAAAAAAAAAATTAAAAAACATGACAAAATTTACATTTTAATGGATTCCAGAAGAATAAAAGGAAACTCTTTTAAAACTAAAATATTCTAGTAGTTTTTTTATATATTGTTTTCTAAAATCAATGAAAAAGCTTGGATATTATAAATTTCCATTAAAAAGTTTAAAAAAATTTCTCTTTTTTATAATAGTTTGCATTAACATTATCAGTTTCCTTTTTTTTTTGCTTTTCCTGTTTGTTCATTCAAATGGAATGTCTACTTTAGAATAGTATATAAGGATATGGAGTTTTTGTTGAATACTTTAGATTTTATAGTTTAAGTGTAAAGTGATAGATTTCATTTTGATAAAATAAATAGTTCATTTTAACAGTCAAACCCGAAATCCAACCGAAAACCGAAATTAATCGATGTTTTTAATGAACCGAAACAAAAGAATATAAGGTGAGCTAGGGTTTGTAATCCCGTGTTATATTCCCAATCCCGGGATTTCATGATTACATTAACTCAATCCCGGGGTCCCGGGATTGGTCCCGGGATTAGGATTACACTGAAACGTCTAGCTTCAAGCCTTTCAAGCAAGTCCACTATTAATTTACGGCATTTAGTTGAAGAAGGAACTATGACAAGATCTATTTGTGACTGGACATTGCTTATACGATTATGTAAGTATTGCAGTAGCTTAGATCACTTAGATCTGTGCGGCGTTCTTCCATACGAAGAATGAGGGCTCTATATATATTACTTAAAGCACTGTTTGCATCTTTAAGCTTCTTTAGCATACAATTTATGGCTATATCTGCTGTAAACAGATTGCTATCTCTACGGCAGAGTGCTTCAACAGTTGTTTTTGCTGATAAAAGAGCAGTAATTGTATCAGATAGAATTTGGATATCATCATGAGATAAATCTAATGATTTATCTGTATTTTTTATATTTATTAATGCTTCTTGTGTGCAATTTTTCAATAAATAGAAAGGTTCAAGCACTAACAAAAGTCTGCTCGACCTCGTCTAACAGTCTTAATAAGACAATATCCTTTCCAAATTCTGCCCGGATATATTGTTATAATAAATCATTCTTTGTTGGTGATCGTCTGAACTTTGATATGATTTTTCGTACCTTATCTATCAGTTGACCAATACTTGTTTCAGTGATCTCATGAAGGTTTCTTCCATGACTCTGAATACTATCTAGGAATCCTTCATTGCCTCTGTGAAATAAATTTCTTCTTCATCATATTGCTGATTTGATTCAATTTCCAACTTATTATAAAGGACATCAATAACCGCCAGATGCGTACCACGTGCAAAGCATAACTGCTGGTCTACAGATAATAGCCTACCTGTGGATGGGGCAAACGTAATGATAATACGCTCGCTCCATCCGTCATAATTGCTACAATGTCAGTATGTAAATTAAGTTTATGTTTTGCCAACTTTCTTCCAATAATTCAATACACCTTTCGGCCGGTAATGCTCCATATATCAAAAAATAAAATATTCTATGTATTTCATAAAAAAAATATAAATTTTCTGTGAATTAAATTCTTAGAAAGTTTTCATGAGAAAAAAATTTAATTCAAAATATGATGCAAACAAAAATTTCAATCCCGGGATTTCAAAATTGGATGAAATATCGGGATCCCAAGATTTCGGGATCCCAGGATTTCGGGATCCCAGGGTCCCGGGGCTGCAAACCCTAAAATGAGCCACCGTAATCGGAACTATATTTTTTATGGATTAATTTCATTCTTTTTTATTCTGATTAATAGTGTAAAATATCTATAAATAATTGTATTTAGTGATATTCTTACATAGGAATTTCTTCAGGCGGAACTCTACTTTAAGGGTTTATATGACTAAGTTCCACCAAACAAAATTACTCTACTTTAGTCCTGAAACTGAAATAGTCATGGAACTCTGCAGGAAGGAACGACATTGACAGTTTGTTAAGTTTCGAGCGCCTACTGTGATCAAAAAGACAATTCCACAAAATTCAAATTGTGTGTTTATTTCAGAGCATTCTTTATTAAATTAATTATTGAATTAGGTATGGATCATATATACCTTTATGCTAGATAATTTTTGTATTTCCTGTCCTAAAAGGGAATATTTTTGAAAACGGCGAATGGCATTTCATTCCTTATTAAATTGATCATCGAATAAGGTATGGGGCCTATCTATAGAATGCAGAATACCCGAGTTTTACATATAAGCAAATTAAATCTTGCCCTTTTATTGGGACACCCTATATAAAGGGAACGGTATATTATAAAATTTAAATACAAAACTAAAATTAAGTAAAAACCTTATCTTTACTTTCTTATTTTAAAAAATACCGAATCGGAAGTAAGCACAAACAGCAAAAGACTATCAAAAAGAAACGCATCGAAAACCTGTCCAAATTTAAGTAGAAACAAAAAGAGGGCCCAATTTTTCTGGACCCAAAACCAAAAACAAAATCACAATTTTTATCTTTCTTGTTTTTATTGTGCCCCTCTTCACATTTCTATGCTTTTGGGCTAATTTCAATCAACCCAAAGAGATGATTAATGGAGGTATTGATTGACCTTTTTTAAGCAAATATTGAATTAGATCCATCTCTGCAGATAGTCACACACTCCCACTAAATTTGATGTAGCATTACATATGTATTGATCTCGACTACTTTATTATAGGATTTTTGTAACTTCTTTTATCACTTTTTATATCACTATCTGAATGGAATTTCTCCGCATTGAAATTTAACTAGTCTGATAAACGAACTGATTTTACTAATAAAAATCTCGAAAATCTTTTAATTTATAAATTACATAATGAGTTTTTCAAATTATAATTAATATGAATAAATTATTTTGATATGTTTTTTATGCCCTATAGTAGGTACTACCGGGGGTTATATTAGCTTTGTCACTACATTTGTAATACATCGAAATAATCATCGTAGAAAGATTTCAAGGGTATGGTTGCGTAGAGAATCAAAATTTATATCGATTTCTGCATGCCCGTCCATCCATCCGTCCGTATACAAGTTAACTGAAAAACGCATTATCCGATTTTGAAGAATACCACAATTTGAATTGCCTTTTCCTTATCTTGGTTTGATATTGCATTTCAGCAAAATCGGTCCAAGGGGAGCGAAGCTATAAAGAAAAAACCAGGGTGACCAGAAACTTTTGTCGTTTTTTTATGGTTTTTTGTATTTAATTTGAAAATTTGTGGAGACATTTTGTTTAAATTCTTTACATGGCTTGGCCACATAAATAGACGATACTATGTTAAGTTTCAGTAAAACTGTAAAAGAAATTGTACGGGGAAAATAAAGCTGTTCATACATTTTTGCCGTTGCATTTTAAAATTTGCAAAAGATATTTATGCTGTTAGGCCCCAGCTTACCTGTACGACTTTCAAAAAGGTGAAACAAAGTTATGAAGAAAAAACCTTGAAATATTAGTAATTTTGGTTTTACTTTCTCAGAAACAATTCATTGAACTATAGATTTGTTAGCTACGAATCCCATATCTACCAGAGAACATCAAAAAATCTGCTATATAGGCCGATTTTCAGATACTATATATTTTATTTCCTACTTTTGTTGTTCAGAATTTTATTCAGTAAAATAATATGGTTTTGTTACATCATTTTATACGCAGGATTTTTTTTTTCAATAGACTGGGTACGTTATAAGACTCAAAAGGAATTCTAATGATTGATCACAAACCATTTTGATGAGATTTTAGACCATTTCAGAAATTCCAACAAAGACATGGAAAACTAGCAACAGTTATTATGCTGTTTCCTAACCATAAAAGGATCGTTTTTATGATAATTTGAAGAAGTTGGTCATTCACAATTTTCTCTATAAATACTTTTTCAATTCAAAAGAAATGATTTCCATTTCGGTCGATAATATTGTATATATTATGACAATTTTAAAAAAATGTAATAAACTTATCGTAATAAAGGCAAACCATGATTATTCGAAAAACGTTTAGAACAATTCTAGTGAAAAAGTTTCTTAAGATACTTTCAAACATATTTGCTAACAAAACTAAATTACTATTAATTATTTTATTCATGTAAATATTTTATATGATAATAAATTAAAACAAAAGCGTCAAAACTTTTTCATCAAACTACATCAAAAAGTTAAGTTTTGTCTATTCGGATATGTCTCGCATATAAAATATGAAACTAAAACTTTTCATGTGTTGTTTAACATTTAAATTATGGAAAACGGATCCATCATCTGCGGTATCGAATTTAACATAGAAATTATAAGAAAGAAAGTTCCTTCCTTTTATATAGTGCGTATATATGTATATTCAAGATTAATTACGTATGCAAACACCCTTTTCAAAAGTAAATTATTAATGAAACGAACTGTTTTCTTAAATACGATATTTTCAACTTCAAATGTTATAATATAAAATCCTTAAGAAACAATGTTTGAAAACATAAATAAACACAATTATAATGTTACTTTGAAAAGTTAGTGGATTTCCTTTCAAAAAATAAACGCTATCCAATAAATTTTGTTCCTTTTATGTTTCGTTAAACAAGAAAACTTTGATCGAAGAACTAAATATATAATATATAGTTGCTTGTAAAAGACAGTTCGTTAACGAAACATGAAATTGTCTTCTATTTAAACAAAATGTATAATGTAAAAAAGGAAATACAAGATTTCCTAAGTAATGAAAATTCACATACAGGCAAATAAAATAGGAACTTTAATCAAGAATTTTATATCTGGAAGTAAAAACTAAAGAACTGGACAAAATGCAATTTGCGCTTTCATTAATCATTTTTTTTTTCTTCTTCATTTCAACAAAAATAGAAGAGAATTTAGTTTTTCCATTTTAGTTAATTAAAAATATCGATGAAACTTTGTAACGAACGAAATCTATTGAATATTCTTTTGACTACAAAAAAATTTAAAAATGGAAAATTAAAATTTTTTATGAAAATAGAGAAGAGGAAAAATGAAAAATTCGAAATTTTCAGAAATTGATAAAATAAGAGAAATACAATCGTATAATCCGATTGAGATCAATTTGAATTGAAAATGCATGGTGATTTGGGTCAAATCGAATTACGCGATTCCACTTTAGGACTTCACTATATAGAATATGTGAAATATTGGCGAGCGATCAATTTATTTTAATTATTTGGTAATAAATAATCCAAAATTAGAAATAGAACCGAAACGAAAACGAAAAGGAAAACCGAAAACCGAAATCTATCGGGTTTTTGAGCAAAACCGAAACCGAAACCGGAACCAAACTGAAGTAAATAAAAAACTAAATTAGTGGTAATCAGAGCCGGAATTATATTTTATATTGATTTTAACCGGTATTTTTTTATTGATTAAAATTTTAGAAAAATGCCCATATAACATAGTATTAATTTTTATATAGCGACAAGCATAAAAATATTTAACTGAAGCAGATATAATGGCCATAAGAAACGATTCTGTCTCTCGTTCGTCCAGAAAAAAATTTTTTTAAATTTGGGAATCGAAAAAGCCGCATTTAATCATGTAAATTAGGTAAATTTATTTATTTGCCTTTAATTTAATTTTCTCCCGATTCAGCATTGCAAATCTGCAACGTAGTTGTTTTACATTTTTTCAAAACATGTGTCAAAGATAATATAATGCCTAGATCTCAATCAGTCGTACAACAGAAATGATAAAAATTTTAATTTCAAAGACACCCAATGTTCAGAAAAGTACGCTTGATGCAATTGTGTGCGATATATTCAGAAAAACTTTCGCTCATAGCATAGAAAACAATATTCAGTTACAAAAATCTTTCCTCTACCCAACAGTTTGTTTTTAGAATATTAAAGAATTAGAAGATAAAGTAAACATAAAAAGAAATTGTTAAAAAACCGAAACGAAACCGGAACCGAAAAATTTAGGAACGTAACCGTAAACTGAAACGAAATACATTTCGGTTCGAAGCTCTGTAAATAATATAATTTTAAAGCTTCATAGCAGCAAAAGAGAAAGTTTCAGGCCCGTAAATATAAAACAGCTGATCAAATAAAAATGTACTTGACTTTTTAACTTTGAAATTAAAGTTTTAGGTTAGCGAAAAAAACCGAGCTGAAATGTAACTTCCAGTTGGTTTTTTCAATCCGAATCCAGAGTTGTAATGAACCTGGGGCAAAGCCGCTGGCTGAGAACATGAAACTGGGTGTTAATTTTCAATAAAATAAAACTTCATAATTCAATGAAATATTTACATTCAACCAAAATAATGAATTAATTTCAACCGAATCAGCATTTTTGTAAGGGAATAAATGATTCATAAAATGATTTTTTAATTCCCCGACACTTTGAGACAACAATCTGTTTGGAATATTTATTATGAATTTTATTATGTATAATTAATTTTGATATAAACATAATTTAAATGATTTAAATTATATTCTTCAATGATCAAGAATTCATAGAACGTACACAGGGTGTAACAGATTGGCAAATGAATAATAATTAATTCTCAAGAACGGAGTATTTTACACGGAGTCTCATCAGTTTCTAGAAACGAGGTAAATCCACTAAACCATTCTACACTGTACTTATAATCTGTTTCATTTCACTTCTCCATCAATCCGATATTTTAATTGGAAAGCTTTCGTTTTCAACGCCAATTATTTGTATTACCACATATTATTATTATAAAGCCAAATGGCTATAACTTCTTACAGACATTACAGACATATAAATTGAACAATTTTTGTGCCCTATGGTAGGTACTACCAGAGGGTATATCAGTTTTGTCACTCCACACATCGAAATAATCGTCGTAGAAAGGCTTTAAGGGTATGGTTGCGTAGGGAATCAAAAGTTATATCGATTTATGCATGTCCGTTCGTCAACTCAAAAACACAATTTTGACAAAATTTACAATGTGAGTTGCTTATTCCTTATCTTGGTTTGGTATTGAATTTCAGCAAAATCGATGCAGGGGGAGCAAAGTTATAAAGGGAAAACCAGGATCACTAGAAAGTTTTGTCGTTTTTTTATGGTATTAAGGATTTAATTGGACAATTTGTAAATCAATTTTGTTTAAATTAAATTTATAGGTTAACTACACAAATAGACGATACCATGTTAAATTTCAGTTAAATCGGTCTAAAGATAGTGGAGAAAGAAATAATCGTAGAAGAAAATAACCCTCTTCATATAGTTTTTGATGTACTTTAAACACTAATACACCGATTTGAATAAAATTCGCAAATTAGACTTATGCTATCAAGGTCTGGGTTCCCTGGAAATTAGAAGAAAGTTTAAAAAGAGTAAACAAACTCATGAAGAAAAAACATTGAAATAATGTTAGTTTTGACAGTTTTTCTGTCCCAATTCTACCATAGGGGTTCAAAAAATCGGCTATATGCCGATTTTCAGTTGCTATATGTTTATGCCCTATGGTAGGTACTACCAGAGGGTATATTAGTTTTGTCACTAAGTGTGTAACACTTAAAAAAAAATAATAATCGGAGAAAAATTTCAAGGGTATGGTTGTGTAGGGAATCAAAAGTTATATTGATTTATGCATGTCCGTCCGTCCGTCCGTCCGTCCGTCCGTCCGTCCGTCCGTAGACAAGATAACTCAAAAACGCGTTATCCGATTTTGATGAAATTTATAATTTGAGTTGCTTATTCCTTAACTTGGTTTGGTATTGCATTTGAGCCAAATCGATCCACGGAGGGCAAAGTTATAAAGGAAAAACCAGGGTGACCAGAAAGTTTTGTCGTTTTTTTGGTTATGGTTTTTCGGATGTAATTGGAAAATTTGTGACCCGATTTTGTTCAAATTAATTATATAGGTTAACTGCATAAATAGACGATACCCAATTAATTTTCAGTCAAATCGGTCCAAGGATAGTGGAGAAAGAAATAGTTGTAGCCTAAAATAAGCCTGTTCATAAAGTTTTTCCAATGTATTTTAAAAAGTTATATACGGATTTGAATCAAATTTACGAAACGTGTTTATACTATTAGACGCCACCCTACCTGTGAATTTGGGCCAATTTGAGAATGAAGAAACGAAGTTATGGAGAGAAAAATCTTAAAATATTCAGTTAAGCAGAAAGTTCGTGGCGTTTTTTTTCCAATAGTTGGCTTTAGAATCGTATAACTTTAGTAGTTCTAATCCTATCAAGTTATTTTATAGCGCGCTGAAAAGGTGACATCTTATAGAATACTTAGAAAAAATTGTGAAATTCTGGCAGAACAAATTGGGGTAATTGGGTTTTGAAAATGAGCCAAAATTCTGAAAAAAATTCCCTATATTAATGCTCCATGTTTGGTACTACCGTCCGTCCGTTGACAAAATAACTCAAAAACGCGTTATCCAATTTAGATGAAATTTAGAATGCTACTTGGTTATTGCTGTAGTGGTTTTGGTATTGCATTTTAGCAAAATCGACTGAGGGGCAGCGAAGTTATTAAGGAAAAACAGGGGCGACCATAAAGTTTTGTCGTTTCTTTTTATATAGTTTTTCGGGTTTAATTGGAAAATTGGTATAGCAATTTTGTTTAAATTAATTATATTGATTGACTACATTAATAGACCATACCATTGTAAATTTCAGTGATATGGGTCTAAGGATAGTGGAGAAAGAAGTAGTCGTAGGAAGAAATAACCCTGCTCAGAAAGTTTTTTTGATGTATTTTCAGAACTAATGCACCGATTTGAATGAAATTTGCAAATTAGACTTATGCTACCAGGGTCTGAGTTACTTACAAATTAGAGAAAATTTTGACAAGGGCAAACAAAGTTATGAAGAAAAACCTTGATATATTGTTAGTTTTCACAATTTTTCTCTCCCATTTCTACCATAGGGCATCAAAAAATCGGCTATAGGCCGATTTTAAATTACTTTATGTTTTTTTTATAATTTTACGAAATTCGAAAACGTAATTTTTTAATAGGAATATTCCGGATCTAATACCTTCCCAGCTATTACAGTGAAAGCCAATCAAAATTAACGAAGCAAAAAAAAGTATATCGATTGTTACTGGGGTAAATAAAAATATATAAATTTTCATAAAGAAATTATTAATTATCTTTTTTCAGGTGATCCCCAAGATTTTTAAAAAATTATTACCACTATAATACTTGTATTGTTTGATTATCAACATTGTTTCAAAATTTCAAAGTTTTAGTTCAAAGTGAAACTTTGACCCAAACTTTCAATTTGAAAAGCTTGGCTCGAGTTTAAATTGAAAATAATATTTATTCAAATGATATTTTCAAGTAATTCTCGGTTAAAATTTTTAATTAATTCACTCTTCTCTTCTTTTTCAACATTTACATAAAAAATATTAAATTTGAACAGTTGGTGGAAATTACGATGTTTCAAAAATCCAATCGTGAAGTTTTTAATGGAAATTATAAGTCTCATCAATATAATAGAGTTTTATAGGAAATCTTCTAAATAAGAATTAATTGATTTATGAAGACAGAAACAAGTACAAACTTATTTATTTCGTCACATAAATCGATTTGCGTATGCAGAAAAGTACACAAGCCAATATAATTTACTTAAACAGAATTCTTTAGCTTTATATTTTGTTATAACATTTGTATAAATAGAAGTTATTCTTTTTTTTTTAAATTCTTACTTTTTTTAATAAAATCTGAAAATTAGTGTCTTTTTGGGAGAAATTATTTTTGAATTTTTTCATTATTGGACTACTTTTAATGGAATTTTTGTTATGCTAATTCTAGAACAGTCTTTTAGGTGAATTGTAAAAGAAAAAATTCTAAATTTTGTAAAAAAAAACCGAATATAAAATACATTATTATATAAATTGTAATACGAATAAAACTGTTCTGATATAAAAACATTTAACTTTTTTAAAACGTAAGCTTTACATTTCTAACCCATTTTGAATAGAAAGGATGAAGGGTCCTCCAAAAGAAAATCTTCTTTTAGTATATATAGCTTTATGGATTCGAAGATATAAGAAATTTCAAATTATCCGAAAGCTTTAACTAAAAAAATGAGAATGTATAAAAAAAGCTCAGGCTTATATAACTTTATTCATTTTAGACAATTTACAGGGTGTTTACTATTTGCACCTTTATACCTTGGTAAGTACTACCAGAGGGTACATTAGTTTCTCAGTAGATTTGTAACACATCGAAATAATCATCGTAGAAAGGTTGTGTATAGTATGGAAAATTATATACATTTCTCTGTGTCCGTCCGTCCGTGTACAAGGTAACTCAAAAACTCATTATCCGATTTTGATGTTCTACATGTGCGTTGGTTCTTTCTTAACTTGACTTGGTATTTCATTTCAAGAGAACCGGAGCTATAAAGCAGGCCGACCAGAAAATTGTATGCTACTTTTTTTTCGTGTTTCGGATTTAGTCGCAAAATTTGTGGAGCAATTTTCTGTAAATTATTTACATGGGTTGATTAGATAAATAGACGATAATTTGTTAAATTTCAGTAAAATCAGTTGAAGGATCGTGTAGGAAGAAATAGTTGTACGAAAAAAATGCCGGTTTATACAGTTTTTTCGATGTTCTTTAAAAACTAATATACGGATTTAAATGAAATTTGCGAAAGATACTTATGGTGCCAATTCACAGGTGGGCTGGGAATTAGAGCAAGAGAAAACAAAGTTATGGGGAAAAGCCTTTCAAATATTATTAGTTTTGGTTGTTTTTTCCCAGAATTAATTCATATAATTCAATGAATTAATTCTTGTTAACTCCATATCTACCACAGGGCATCAAAAATTCGGCTACAGGCCGATTTCAAGGTATTATGTATAAGTTTTTTATATTAAATCATGATTCTAATTGAGTTTACGTCATAAGTAAAAATGTGTTTTTATCTTTACGACATAGATAAATATCTGAAATTTGAGACAATTAAGTAGTTAAACCATTGTAAGGCTATTGTGTGTACAAATTGATTCAAGGTTCAACCTACATTGTTTAAAAAGAATAATAACAGGTATTAATTCTTCTAAATAATAAAAAAAACCAAATTATAGTATAATAAAAGTGATGCAATTTAATTTTTTCGCAAAAGCTCTGGACCACCACATTTCTAACTCTAAATTAGAAAATATTTAATGAAAATAATTGTAACCCTTTATGTAACACCTTGTCTTTAGACGAAAAGCAAGATAATACATATAAAATATTTTTTTTTTTTTGGTTTCACATAAATCAAGAGAAAGATCGCCATTTATTTCAGGGGATCTTTTACTATCCAAAAAAAGACAAAAAAGAAACAAAAGTTCTTTTTCAAAAGAAGTCTTGCGATACGATACAAGGAAAATGTAAAAAGGGTTAAACCTGTCAGCTTCAAATCAAGCCAAACATTTACTATTTTATATTAAATGGTATTTAAAGTCCTTTCAGTTAAAATGATGAAAATCCTTGGGGAAATGTTTCTATATTTGTAAACACGAAAAACAGTTACAATATGAACAAGCTTTAGCGCAAAGCCACTATTGAAACTTCTATACATATGCACGTCTAAATCATTTTACCTTTTAAGCCCTTTTATATAATGTTGCTTAATTCTGACATGGAATTGTCAGAACATTCCATCAAATCCGCACTATCAACTGGATAACGCATTTAATGCCTTTTGTCGCTTTCAGATCTTCAAAACAGAGTTCTAATTAATATCCTGATAATTTGCAGCAAATTTCAGAAAATTCTAAGTTTTTAATTTGACATATTGTTTTATCCTTTTTGTCTTTCATTCGGTCCTTTTCAAGTCAATCCTGGTACTGAATTTTCTGACAATTATTCAAAAACAGAGTTTTCAACTAGATATCCTTTTTAATCCGTCTCATCGTCTTTTACAATGCCCTTCATACCCTATCAAGTTAATCTTAACACAACTTCTTTTGAAAATTACTTCGAGACCAAGTTTTTAACTTGATGTCCTGTTTTATATTTTTCGTCCTTATTGATACTTTTCAGTAATGAGTCCTCATCACTTGAATCCTGATTCAAGATTTCATAAATATTCACTGAAAATTTACTTCTGCCAAAACGGTTTTCTCCTACAGGACCCGTATCGTTCCTTAGATCCTCACGAAGAATAATGCGCAACATGCCCTACATACAGCCAACAAGCTCGCCAAATTTCACAAAAATCTGGTAACACGTTTGTCAGTTATACTGTGTACAATTTATGAAAGTAATATGGAGAGAACCTTCTGCAATCGTTGCATTCCATACAAAAAAACCGAATTTTGTGCAGCAGCTACCCAAAATTATATTCGGATTAAACTAATTTCCGGACACAGTTGTTCTTTCATTGAAAAATTATCCTTTACCAAATTTTACAGAAATCGGTCGACAAATAACATTACAATACCCTGCAGTTTAAAAACACAAAAAAACGAACTATTTTTTGGCAGCTACCCGAAGTTTAAGTCCGATCGAACCTAAGTTCTGATAGAATGGTTCTCATGCGAATAAAACCAAGATTACCAATTTTCGTTCAAATCCCTTCAAAAATGCGGCCGCAATCTTGGCTATCACAGACAGCTTGACGGAGAGACAGACAGACATTGGATAAAAATGATTGCAAATTATTTAGGATCTTCTAAACCATGGAGATTTCCGTCATGATTATAGTAACTCATTTACTTTGTATAGAAGTTTTAAAAAAGGAAATGCTTGTGATGTAAAACTAAAAAATTTTATAAATCTCTTGAAATGCTAGTAGTTAAATATTTTAGATATAAACTAGGAAGAAATTTTGATCCATAAATCACCTTCGAAAATAATTTCTTATGCGAAAAGTTTCAGTTGTTGTTTCTTTTGGAAAACAGATAAAATAATGAATTGAAATTTAATATGAAGAGTCATGAAATGAATAGAAGTTTATTTTAAAGAAATATTTTCAGATTAATAAATTCCCACTTTTCTGGGAGAAATGATTAAAAATTTTCTGCTGATCCTATATTTTATCATTAATAATAATTATTAATAAAATATTTTAAAATCCCGAAATTTTAGAGAGAAAATATAGAATGACATCAAAAAATTTACTGAAGCAGAATATGATGTTATGTAATCTGTCACATTTTGATAAGCATTATTTTTCAGAATTACAACAATTTCAAAAGGTTTTATTTATTGTTTTATTAGTTACACATTTTTCAATAGAAGAAAAATTAAAAAGAGAACTCATTCAATGATTTTACATCTTACATGAGCTAAAATTATGGCAGTTCAATAAAAAAATTTCCGTACGAAATCTTGAAACTGGGAACAGTTTCCAAGTCTCTGGCTGAGCAGCTGTTGAATACAATGAACCAGCTCATTAAAACAGACAATTATATCAAATCAAATGCACTATGATGCAAACTATTTGAGTTTTTATGCGATGCTATGAATTCTAGTTATAACTACTTGCTCTTACATACAGAAATTAGATAGCTCTCGAAAGGAAAAGTGCTTAAACGATTTGTCTTTCTGAGAACAGAAATCATTTCGTTTTTCGACGCAGAGCCTGATATTGGATTTAGATAGCTTTATGAAGACAAGTGATGGATGGAAGTCGAGTTCCTTAACGATATTTTTGAAAAATTAAATTGCTTGAATCTGAGCCCACAAGGAGCTAAGAACAATTTTTTTCTCAATAACTGGAAAATTAAAATCTTTCAAGGAGAAATTTCAATTGTGGATAGAAAAAGCAAAAAATTCACAACTTGATTGCTTCTCAGGTATAGTAGACTAATGCCCTAACAAACAACAAATACTCCCAGAAATCTAAAAGATTCTTAACGTTTTTGATTTGTCATTTGATAAATACTTACATAAATGGCCATGACTCGACATGTAAGAATATGAATGAATTATCAATCCTTTTGTAAACAATAATGTCACATACCTAAGGTTGATAGAACAAGAGAGTCTAATCAACTTGGAATATGATTTACTACATAAATCGTCATTTGCTGCGCAAGAGTTGTCCGAATTCGGTGTATTTATTTAGGATCAGTATCCTGAATTAAGTCTCAAAGCATTGGTACTGTTTATATAGTCGTATCTCTGTGAATTGGGTTTCTCGGCACTAAATGATATGAAATCGAAAAAACGTAATAGACCACAGAATATGGATGTGGAGATGCGAATATGTTTATCAGCCACGCGTAGGATTAATTTGTTCTCAAAAACCATCCCATTCCACTCAATAATATGAAATAGAAAAATTCTTATGAACAAACTTGTGATATAATAAGTGCGTTTTTTCATCGGGGTTTCAGTCTATTTTGAAAAAACCAATCTGGGTCTGGAGAAAAAACAATTTTTTTCTTTGAAAAAAATTCAACTTTTGCGATCATTTTTTAAATAATTCATAAATCCATAAATAAAATAAGTACCAGCAATTTTTTAAATATCTTTATTGAATGATATTAAAAAATAATTCTTTTTCACAAATTATGATATTATGACATATTTGGTACGATTGTATGGAAAACTATGGTTGCGCCATCTCTTGCAATTTTACGTAACTAAAATCAATTTGGCTCACAGGCCCTGACTCCGATACAAATTTGGGGTTATGTTGTTATTGCTTTTACGTGTCGTGAGGCAGAGCCTTACCTAGTGCTAAGCACGGAGTGCCTTGGCATCCACCTCCTTAAAAAAAAAGGCTCTTACCTAGATCCCAAAGAAGAAACACACCTATTATTGATTTTTTCTGACTGAACATCGTCAAATTTGAACTTTAAAGTTGAACCTATAGAATTTATGTAAGAATTTTTATGCCCTGTGGTAGGTACTACTATCGGCTATAAGCCGATTTGCAGTTGTTACATGTTTTTAAGTGTCTTAAATGTTTACATGACTTAACCATGTCTAATTTTTACAGCGAATGTTTGCATTAATTTCCATATGTCATAATGCATTTGAATCCATTCTGTATTTTATTATAAAAATTAATGCCATTTAACGATAAAAATTTTTAATTAGTATAACTTGTAAACTAAAAACCAATTAAAAGAATCAGATTTTTGATAATTAAATACATTATGGTACAAAATTGTCGGTTCGTTTTTAAGTTAATTGTTTCCTGTTAATTTAAAAATTTTTAATTAAATAAAATTAATAAAAAACAAATCACAAAAATTTGTTAAATAATAATTGCAACAATTGCTTTAAAAAACAATATTTTATAAAATTTCATGATTATATTAGTAGAAATATTTTATATTATTTTATGGTAAATATTTCGAGCGTAAATATTTTGTTTTTTATTTTGCACGTCGTGAAATATTTACATGGTTCTAAACACGTCTGATAACATTAAAAAATAAAACATTCTATTGCATATGCACTTTTTATCTAACATTTTTTGTAAATACTATCGTTTTTAGTCATTCTTTTAATTTTAATAATTGCTTAATTACATACGAATTAAGTTTTTTCATGAAATCTTCTTTTAGTAATTTTTCAAACTCAAACAAAACATGTTACTCATGAAAATCATTTTTGAAACTTAAATACATTTCCTCAAAAAAGTATCCGGAGTTTGTCAGTAAAACTCAATATGTTCGAGCAATCATCAATATTAATTTTGTCTCCTTGGAAATAGTCCCAGTTGATGCGAGACATATATGCCAATGATTAATCCACTCGTTCAAACACTTCTCATAGGCATTTTCCGGTATAGTCTCCAGCAACTTCTGCGAAGTTTGGTTCATGGCTTCAATGGACTCAAAACGTGTTCTACGAAGCTGTAATTTTAACCGGGGGAACAGGAAAACGTCACAGAGAGCAATATCTGGCAAAAACAGTACTTGGTCGATGGCATTTGTTGAGTTTTAGGTGAAAAATTTGCATACAACCATCGATGTATGGAACGGCGCATTATCGGTGCAAAATCCAAGAATTGTTCTTCCACAAATCAAACATTCTCCCTTAAACTCTTCATAATGCCTAGATAATATTGTTTGTTGACAGTTTATCGCTCCCGGAGTAATTTGGTGTGGATAACACCACAATAATTAAAGAAAACCATCAACATTATGATTTTCGAGTGACGTTGATGTTTTTTCTCGGTTTCGGCTCTTTAACGAAACGTCATTCCAAAGCTTGTTGGCTAGTTTGCATGTCAAACTCATAAACTCACGTCTCGTCACTCGTTATGATGCGTTTTGTGAATGTACGGTCCAAATTGGTTTACTGAAGCACGTCTCTAACAACTTATTTTTTAAGAAAATTTAAGAAAAATCGCCGAGCACAGTTGAGCTCAACTAACAAAACCAATTGGTTGGTTGACAGATCAGCCCAAATTTTTGCGTGACAATTAGGCACATTTGTAACAACTTAACTACAAAATACATTTTTTCATACTTCTACGCAGGCTTTTTAAATGAACAATTCCAGATACCTTTTTGGGGGAATATACCAAATGTAACAAAAATTCATATCAACATCAATTCAACTCTGTCGGTAATGTCGGCCTGAAAATAGGCAATTTATAATTTGCGTATGAAAATGTATATAACACTGAGTTCACTATTCAGCCTCGGCAGATACAGTATATTGTACTTTCTATTTCATTTTTTCCGGCATTATTTGCAGTTATTCACCCATTATACAAATACAATATAAATAATTCAGATATTCAGATTTTTTAATACCCCGTGGAATCGTAAATAATAATTCCAATGAATTAGCTCTGAAAATTGTTCACAAAATTTTGTTGTTTATTTTAAACAGATCAGAGAATCATTCAAAAATCGAAATGCATAACTGTTATGCCATTAAACAAAGGAAAAAAAAGTTCCCTCAAAATTATCTACAAAAAAATTATTATAACATTAGCAAAGATATAAATAAGTAAAGATATTTAAAATTCTAAACAGCTTTCAGTTAACATGAGTAAACTACATTAGATCTTATGGAAAGAACTTTTAGGAGGTTTACCCCTCTATTCTGAGCGCAGTCGTAAAAAGTTCTGATTGTCATAACATGACGTCATTGTCATAACTAAATTTTTAAGACTATTTGGTATTGTGACCGTGTCATAACTAATGACTGTCATAAAAAATATCATAAGTTCTCGCCGAAAATATTTTACATCATAACGGAATTTTATATGTGTTCTCTGACTGTGTTCAATTGATAAATATAGAATAACATCCACCATTTTTTTAACACACAAATAATTTTACACCTAGAATACAAACATTTTCGAGAATATTTCTCAAATAACCATGACAACCCGCTCGAATTATAACAGTTTAAACTGTTATAAATTCATATTTTGGACATAAATATGACTCGCTGGCTAGAATACGAATTTTCATAGCAGTCATAATTTCAGTCAAAATAGTATTATCATAAATATTTATGACAGCAAATCCGTCACAATCCCAGACTACGCGGGCTAAGCTCCTTTCATAAGACTTAATGTAGATTAGTTATTTAAAAAAAATCTTTTTTGAACTTTTCACATTTTCTCTTAATTAATAACTTTGACATTAGTATGGAAAATTATAGTAAACTTCAAAATAATTCAGTTAGTGAAATGATAGTAAGAAGTATAAATAGGATTTAGTATATTTGTAAATATAAATAAAGAGATTTTAATTTTTTGTAAATACAAATGAAATGAAAAGCTTAATGGAATCGATTGCTATTATAGTATAATGAAAACTTTTGAGTGAGTTGGAATATATAATATAAATCAAATTAATCTTCCACTATCTGTACTCACTTACATAGGTCATTTTCCTCACTATATGTATATCATTTTATGCAAGTATTTAATCCACACTTGCATCGAATGTTAAATCCATTTTATTACAAAAACAATATGTAATTTCAAACCAACATTTTAAGATGAAATTTTCTAGATAAAAACATATTTCTTAAATATTTCAAATGCATTCGAATATGCCCGGAAAAGAGAAGAAAAATCAAGTTACTTAAGAAAGTATGGAAAATTTTAGGTTTTTTGACATTTTTTTTTATTTATTATTATTTAATTTAGAAAGGTGAAAGTACGATTAATGAGAAAGCAATTTCTTGTAAAGTGATTTTTGCTAGAAACTTTAGAACTTGAATATATTTTTTAATGCACTTGAAAATGTATTTGCTAAATTAACTAAATTGACTTGTATATAACATTTCTGAATTTCTATTAAAAGAAAAGAAATGCATTAAAAACAGCAGGTCAAAAGTATAATAAATAATTGGGCGGTTAACTGTGATAAATATCAGGTTATCACTTTTTGTAGAAAACCCAATTCTCTACACAGGTGCACCATGAAAAGTGCGCCTCTCCGTAAAGTAAGCAGCATTATCAACTTGAGTATGATATGTAATAGGAAACTTAATTTCCACCGACATATTGACTCATATGACCAACTCGACTCTTGGCTTTATAAGGCGTCGGTCAAAGGAGTTTTGTGACCGTCACACTGCTAAAGGCCTTTTTATTACCCTGATCAGACCTTTACTGGAGTGTGCCAGCGAAACAAGCTCTCCCTATCACAAGATCGAAATTGCTAGGCTGGATTTCTGGCCGATTTCCCGAATGTTGCGGGCGGTAGACGCTAATGCCAATAATTTCGATTTTCGAGAGACTAAAAGAAGAACTAGAATGAAGCAGAAAACTGAAAAAAGGGAAATATGTTTTGTCTGTTTTATCAGATCAAAATCTGGTATCATGTGGTTTCATATTTCAACAGTTTTAACTTTTACTTTCTTAAAGTTTGAAGACACTAACACTTGCTAAACAATTTTGACCTACACGCGGCGGTCTCGTCGCTAAAGTTTGAAGAATAGTTTGATTCGACGTTAAAATTACAAAAAATTAATTATTTTGGAGTGAAACGAAAAAAGTTAACAAATGGGCTTTAATAATGCATAATTTTACATAGAGATAGCACAGTCGTATAAACGACTATCCACTTTCTTGATTCTTCAACTTTGTGTTTTCATTCTGGTTCTTACTTAAAGCGTACCTCAAGTTCTGGCTGTCGCAACATGACGTCATTGTCATAACATTTTCTTAGGACTATTTAGTATTCTAACCCCGTCATAACTAATAAATGTCATAGAAAAATATCATAAGTTCTGACCGAAAATATTTTACATCACAGCGGAATTTTATATGTGTTCTCTGACTGATCTAATTGATAAATATAGAATAACTTCCAACATTTTTTTTAACACACAAATAATTTTTTTTTTATAGAAAAATTTCAAACATATTCAAACATTTTCGGGAGTATTTCTCATGACAACTAATTGTAACAGTTTAAACTGTTAAGAATACACATTTTGGACGTAATTATGACCCGTTCACTGGAATACGAATTTTCGCAGCAGTCATAATTTCAGTCAGAATATTTATGACCGCAAAACTGTCATAATGCCAGAATAAGCGGGTTAATCATTTAAATAGAAATATGGATACATTATTTACAAAATATACAGCAAAGTAAAAATGAAAATTTCAATAACTCAGTCACAGTAGAGAAATACTACAGTAAAATATTTTCATATCTCGTCTGTGTACACGTTTTGAATGACCTTGTCTTAAGTACAAGGAATTTAAAAAGTATATATGTATAACATTACGGGTGACTGCACCAGCGATGGAATGTATGTAGAAATGAGGTAGAAAAATAGCATTCATATGTTTCTAAAGGACAATCTCCACACAGCCGACATCCTATTCTGATAAAAGTATGGGATGCACTTATGCAAAATTTAGTTAAACAGCAAGGGAGAAACAATCATCCTACGAATTTTGTCGTCTTCTGCAGTTCAAATTTTCCCATCTGATTCTTCATCTGCCAGATGATTCCCCTCAAACGCAGATAAACTTGTTCATCTGATTTATGGGTTTTCATCTGCATTTGCATACTCTCACAATAATCATACACGATATCGTTGCACACTACTAAATCTTCTTATACGAAGTTTTTCTATGACGAATTGATTTTTATGGTTTACGCAAGTTAAATTTTTAACTTCTATACGAAGTATATAAAAAATAAAAAAATTTGTTTTGCAAATATCCACGTTTTATAAGATTCTAACTGGTTTGCCATCATTTTTATCCAATGTCTGTCTGGCTGTATATCACAACAAATGTTGTGATTAACTAAGGACCACGTTCGCTCTGAATTTCCATATTCATATAGCTTCTTTTAGAAAGGCTTTCGGAAGGTAACGTGATTTGAACATACGTATAGAAGTTTCGTCGTTTTGCACGTTTTGCTTGTTTTTAGATGTGATAGGAATTTAAGCCTTATGATAAAGTCTGAAAACACAATTTGGTACTACATTTTCCTATAAAATGGAAGGTAATGTTCTTAATTTTCCCATAATATTATAAATTGTGTGGGGAGAGACCCTGATGTTTTTATTCGGTCAATCCTAGCGAAAATTGCAAAAGTCCATCTCTTTCTACTTTTCTCATTTTTCTCGTCAGAATAGGATGTCGGCTGTGTTGAGATTGGGCTTAATATAACAGAAAAAACGCATATGGTAGAATAAAACGATAAATACACAGGCGGCTGTTACAGCCGGTCGTCAAATGTCCAAGTCACACATATTGGTATGAAATTATTGGCCAGTTTACTTTTTCCTATTTATTTTTCCTTTGGCAATATTTTATCACTTCTTACCCATGGGCATAAGAATTTTCTTTCTATATTTTGGCTTTGTTTATTCACATTTTTCTTTAGTCATTTTTACGCTATTTAGCTTTTCATATCCGATTATGATTTCTTAAGATTGAACTTATCTATTGTGTGACTATGATTTCATTGCAGATGATTTCACATGAAGACAGAAAACACATTGTGTATTTTCGTATCTTAGATAATGCACACAAATTCGTTAATTTGAAATAATTTATGATAATTTTAAATTTTAGGCAGCATAAATTCTTGTCTAAATATTTATGTTTAAATAGGGAAAATTTTTAACTCATTTAAACTGATAAAAACAAAATATCAACAAAAATTTCTTTGTGATTAGGATTACATTTTGTCAGCAAAATTAATGTTAAATTTACACATATTTATATGGTTCTTTATCATTTGTACATGTTTGCCAAAAATAAAATAAACATATCTAGGTTTTGTCGTCGCAGTAATGTAGGACGCACGACATTCTGACAAAAACAAAACAACAATAAATTAACATGTCCATTACCTTTAGTTAGCATAATTACCAAAAAGAAAGAAAAAAACATATAGTAACTTAAAATCGGCCTATAGCTGATTTTTTGATGCCCTATGGTAGAAATGGGGCAGAAAAACAGTCAAATCTAACAGTATTTCAAGGTTTTTTCTTCATAACTTTGTTTCCTCTTTTCAAAGTTTACTCTAATTCGCAGGTAACCTAGGCCCTAGTAGGATAAATCCAATTCGCAAATTTTATTTAAATTTGTTAGTTTGTTAGTTTTTAAAGTACATCAAAAAAACTTTATGGACAAACTTATTTGCTCCTAGGATTATTTCTTTCTCCACTATCTTTGGACCGATTTTGCTGAAATTTAACTAAGTATCGTCCATTTACGTATTTAACCAATATGATTAATTTAAACAAAATTGATTCACAAATTTTCCAGTTAAATCCGAAAACTATATAAAAAAAACGACAAAACTTTCTGGTCACACTGGTTTTTGCTTGATAACTCCCCTTCGGTAAATTTTGCTGAAATGCAATACCAAACTTAGTTAAGGAATAAGCAACTTACATTCTAAATTTCAACAAAATCGGATAGTGCGTTTTTGAGTTATTTTGTCCACAGACGGACGGACGGACGGACATGCAGAAATCGATATAAATTTTGATTCTCTACGCAACCATACCCTTCAAATCATTCTTCGATGATCATTTCGATGTATTACAAATGTAGTGACAAAACTAATATACCCTCTGGTAGTACCTACCATAGGGCATAAAAAAACTATTTTGCCAGTACTTATCACATTAACCATATTAAGTATTAAAAAATTCATTTTTGCCGGAAAACATATTTTGTTTATTTAAATTATTTGCATAATATTTTATTTATAAATAAATGAAGAAAAAGAAATTATATAATTTTAAAAGAATTTATGTCAAGAGTAACTGATTTTATATTAAATAATAAATATTTTCCGTGTTTTGTCAATTATTTATGCATTTAATAATTACTTTTATTTCAATAAATTAAATTAGATCTAATTGAAATTCCAATTAGGAAAAAAACTAAATGTCGCAATTTGAAAATAATTATATAAAATTACTTAAGAAAAAAAAAAACGAAAAACACCTAAATTTAATTTGATTTATAATTTCGAAATAAAATAAAAATGTTTTATTTAAATAAGACTTGCATTAACAATATTTAAATATAATAATAAAATATACACAAGAACATATTTACATGATTGCTCATTAAGTACATAACTGCTTTTTATTTTATTTTATCGCGTTTAGACTATACAAAATTTATGTTTAAAAAAATATGATACTGTTTAGTGAATAATTTACGCTTAATTTAATATTAAAACATTTAAAATACATGACATTCAAAATTTCGTAACCGACTTAAATAATTTGTAATTATATTTAAGGCGTTTCGAGAAACTATTTCTTTCAATTTAATAATAATAATGAGCACAATTTTTGATATGATATTTTTTGTAAATTAATCAATAAATATTTTTGGAAGCCCTATGGTAAAAATGGGAGAGAAAACCAACAATATTTCAAGGTTTTTTCTTTATAAGTTTGTTTCCTCGTTTTAAAATTTCCTCTAATTTTCAGGTAACCCAGACTCTGACAGCATGAGTCTACTCTGGTACATTAGTTCTTAAAGTACATCAAAAAATTTTATAAACAGATTTAGGATTATTTCTTTCTCCATTATCTGGTATCGACCATTTCCGTAGTTAAACAATATAATTAATTTAAACAAAATTGGTTGACAAATTTTCCAATCAAATCCGAAAAACCATATAAAAAATCAACGAAACTCTCTGCACACCGTGGTTGTTGCTTAATAACTTCCTTCCCCTTTGGTCTATTTTGCTGAAATGCAATACCAAATCCCGTTCTAAATTTCAACAAAATCGGATAACGCGTTTTGAGTTATCATGTATATGGACGGACGAACGGACTGACGGACGGACAGATGAACGGACGGACATGTATAAATCGATATAACTTTTGATTCCCCACACAACTATATCCTTCAAACCTTTGTACGATGATTATTTCGCTGTGTTACACACTTACTTAGTGATAAAACTAATATACCCTTTTGTAGTACCTACCATAGGGCATTAATATGGTCCCAACATATATATGGGAAATATTTGTATTTTCTTCGATTATCATTTGGAGAAATTTCTAATTAGAAAGTTGATAAGACATGGAAAATTATGGTACGATGGGATAAAGAAGCATGATAATATCCTACGACTCGAACACGGTTTAACTTTTTATCTTAATTTTAATTTAAGACGCGACTTATATATATATATTTATATATATTTTCTTAAGCCGTTTTAGACACGTAATTTTCAGTTGAGTTTTAAAAGCTTCAGCTGCTAGAAGGCAAAGCCTCATTTCAAAAGAATCAACTGTAAATCCAACATCAGTCCTGTGCGACCCGCCGAAACAATTTATTTTAATTGCAGCTACAAATAGTAAAAATTGCCTGTTTTCTTATGACTTCATGTATGTCACTATAAAAATGTTAAAGATATGAAGTGTATGCAGTAACATTTGTGTGTAAGATGACTCTTACGCCACGTGAACTTGTTTGGTTATAGATTCAAAGATTTCAATAGTCTATAGACCTATTGATTCTCAAATGTTCTTTTTTTAATAGAGTTTTGAAGATGGATTACGAAAGAGTATTATACGAACGAATAATGGACGATTTCACAGTCGTCAATTAAACTCAGCTTAAGCCTAAGTACGATTCTAAGTTTAAGCTAAGCTTTTTTATTTGTACATTTCACAGTCCAGGCTTAAATGATTTTGAAAAGTTGGTGCTATTGTGACTATTCGTAACTTCGAACAACTCAAACACATAAAATGGAAGCAAGAAATAAAAGGAATGCGAATTTCTCAATTAAAGATATTGATTTCTTAAGCTTTAGTTAAGCTGTGAATAAACTTCACTGTGAAATGTAGGTTGTAGCTTAAACATCAGTTAAGCCGCGACTGTGAATTCGGTCCTAAGACTTATAAGGTCTAAAAACCTGTGCTTTCTTTCTTATTAAACCTGAAGGACTCCATCTTGCTTCACTTTTCCCTAACCAGCATACGTTTTGCATTTGAGTATAAAAAGTGCATGAAAGTGACGGATCCCATACAAGGTTAGTTTGTTGACATATCAAAACGAACGCAAACATTTATTAACTTATGTTGTTTTGTGAAATATATGAATTTTATTAAAGTTAGTCCCGAAAGGAACGAAAATCATTTAACTCCTTGCGTAATCCGTGATGAATCTGTTGAGGATATTAACCCTGAAAAGTTGCCAGTAAATTTTTCATTGTTAGCAATTGAACATAGATGTAATAATACTATTTCAATTATCGCCTGATATCTACTACATCCATACTGGCATTTAAAAGAACAAAAATCCTATCTCTAAATTTAAATTTTGTGTTTAACTTTCAAATACACGTACATTCTGTCAAGAAAGTATCGGGAATTGTCCATTTAAAAATCCCGCGTAAAAACTATGAAAAAATGTATTTTGTGGTTAAGTTGGTGTGATCTTTCAATCAGTTTCTTTACAATTGTTGCGGTTAGTTGAGTTCAAGTGTGCTCTGGGAGTTTTCTTAAACTTTTTGAAAAATAAGTTGTTTAGAGACATGCTTCAACAAGCGATTTGGACTATACATCCATGAAACGCATCATAATGGGTGACAAGATGTAGGTTTATGAGTTTGACATGCAAGCTAGCCCACAAATTTGGGAATAGCGTTTCGATAACGAACCTAAACCGAAAAAATTAATCAACACCATTCGAAAATCATCATGTTGATTGTTTTCTTTGATTATCGTAATGTTATCCACACGAAATTACTTCCAGAGTGGTAAACAGTCAACAAACAATATGATCTGCGCGTTATGAAGCATGTGAGAGAGAATGTTTACCGGAAAATTCCAGATTTGTGAAAGGACAATTCTTGGATTTTGCACCGATAATGCGTGGTCCCACACATCGATGGTTGTACCCATAACTCAACAAATAACATCGATCAAGCACCGCTTGATGTGACTGTGACATTTTACTGTTGGCCCGAATAAAATTGCCACTTCGTGGAATACGTTTTAAGTCCATTGGAACCATAAAACAAAATTCGCAGAAGGTACGGGAGGCTATACTGGAAAATGCTTATAAGAAGTGTTTCGGCGACTGGAATAATTGTTGGCATATGTGAATCGCATCAACTGGGATTAAATAGGAAAAAATAAATTTTGATGTTTAATTGAACATAGTGAGTTAATTGATAAATTCCGAATACTTTTTTGGCATTAGGTATATCAGAGTTATTTCTTTAAATTTTCAATTTATTAAGAACTGAGCTACTACCGTGAACATTTTTTCAGTCGAAAACGAAAAAACATAGTTCATAGTTCAGTTCAAAATATCGACTTTTAATGTTTAGGACATTTTTTTCAGGGCGACAGGAAAGGGCTGCATATAAAAACTTTCAACTAAGTAAATATTTCTTCTAATTTATTTTCAATGACAAACATCAACAGCTCACAGAAATTCTATTTGAAAATTAATCAATTAAACATTATTTACATTTAGTTAGTTAGTTTAGTTAATACAGTTGTACTTGTATAAGCAAAGGACCCTTCAAGTTCTGTTCCAAACATGAGTTATCTCTCGTCTAAGATTGTGACGTAAATCCTATCCGAGACAAGATCTTATTTTGCTGACAACATTTGATGAAATGTAAATAAAATTTTAATTAAAATAAAAATTAAAATTTGAAAATGATATCATTTCAGGCATGTGACTTTCGAAAATGGAACCCAATCTCTGCATTATGCTGAAAAGGCATAATTTTTTTTATTTTTAACTGATAAAAATTTGAAATCAGCTTGCGCGAATTAGGTATCACGATAATTGCTATTAAAATGTTTATCAAGAAAACCAATAATAAAAAAGAACAAAATACTTTATAAATACTTTCCTACTCTAGACACGTCTACCAGATAAATTCGTGTTCACCATCAATTATAATATTTTAATATGAGGTTGAGGAGAGGGCGTATAACGAATAAAATACTCTGTCGTAGATTAATTGGTTGGGTATGGTTCAATTTGTTTTAGTTTTTTGTGGAATTTTATTCTTGGCTACACGCAGATATTATGTTATACAAATTGAAAACAATTTCATAATTTTTAAGAGACTATAATAATTTGCTAATTCGATGTTTCAGTATATTCGTACTCATTTTAATGAAATTTAAACTGGTTTCGAATTCCTATCCATGCTGTCTATTGCTTTCTTTGTAATTGAAATTTTGACAAAGCGGTTACTTATTAAAAGGAATAGGCAGGTATTGTTTTTGGTACCGAGCTGAACAGTTGGTCAAGCGATATTATTATTTTTTTTCGAAAACTTCTAAGCCTATTGTAATAAAATTAAGAACACTAATATCTTAGATAATTCTTGTTTATGTAAATTTGATTTGGTAACATAAAGAATTATTTCATCACCTTCATCCTATTCACTAATCTAATTAAACTTAGCAATGGAAGATTGAGATAAAGATCAGATAAGAGCATATTTTAAAAAGGCGGAAATAGAATACATATATCAGAAAATAATGTAGAAGAAAATATACTTCGAGTGTATGTAATGGCAGTGTATTTTATATTATTATAATTTCTTAGCAGGATACTTGTTTGTTCATTTCGAATTGGAAATTTTCTACCTCTTTTTTGGACTTTCATATCGAGAGATCTAATTAAATTTTATACACGCAAACTGCCCTCCTGTAGTGTTTAAACCTGAAGAAGGTCAAGTTATTACCAACATTCCATATGGACAACATGGAATTAATTATTTGCTCTAGTTTAATTTTTAATTTTACTTTAACTGTGTTAGATTTAACTTTACTCTAGCTACTTAAACTACAAACTTTGCTGTGCATTCAATTATTATATTGGGTGTAGATATTGAAAGTTTCGTATATTTTGCAAAAACAAAAAAAAATTTATTTAAGTTATAAAATGAAAATACATATTTAGCCCTATTCTGCGATTTTGTATGTTATGTTATGTTATGTTAATTTCCCCTCATTTCTGAAATAATTTCTAAAATATTTTGAAATTTCGTATTCTGCGAAAATTCTTTTACGGGATATTTTAGGTTTAGAAAATGTAGTAGATTTTCTTACTTTTCTAGTACATTAGTATTTGAATTTCAAATATTTTTTTAATTTGTGTGTTTTTAAGGCCCTTTTTAAGAAAATTTTCGAAGAAAGATAAAAATTAGTTAATTAATAATTAAATAAAAGTAAATATGACGCAAAATTTATCTAATTTTTAAAAGTTATGTTAAATTTTTTCCAATTATTTAGTGTTGAAACATAAATATTTTTAAATGCTTTTATCATTTTAACATCCTGATTGAATTTTTTTTTAAAGCTTTATCCTCATGAAATATTTTTTATATGAAATTACAAAATATGTAAAGAAATATGTATGTATGGTGAACTACAATTTTTTTGAACTCCATTTAATCGGCAATGCGCATGAGCAGTATGGAAAATATTTCTCTTTTCTTAATAATCGCTCAAATTTCTGGCAAATGCTCCCTAAAATATTCTAACATGACCTATTCAGATAATTTTACATTCGCTCTATGTGAAATAACATAACATAAAATTTGCGTACAGAATACGAAATTAACGAAAAATAGTCTGTTACGTCAAATCTAACATAACATAACATAAAATGTGTACACAGAATAGGACTAATTATTCAAAGTATTCTTCATCGGAACCCATCACTTTTTCCCACTTTTTTAATAAATCATCAATTCCGTCCCAAAAGAACGGCTCATCTTTTGATGCTATGAACGGATCAAGCCAATTTTTGAGTTTTTCAGAAGAAAGGTGATTCTGCATGGATCGAAACAAGTGATAATGACATATTCCAAAGAGTTCTTGACTTTACTCGTAACATGTAGCCAGGCATTGTCATGTGTAAAAATCAATCCATTCTGGCTGTTTTTCGTGCAATGCTCGGTTCAAACCCATCAATTGTATTCGGTACGGATCACCAGTAATGTCTTCACCAGGATTTAGTATTGGTTGGCCACGTCTTCCATACACTTTTTTGGCTTGCGGTTATCGTAATAAATCAATTTTCATCACCAGTTACAATACGATGGAAAAAGCTTTTACATTTCTGTTTTTGAAGCAGCATTTTACATGTTTGTGTGTCAACGCCTCTCGGCTTCAAAAGATAGGGAACCCAATTAACTTGCTTTTTCTAATGGCCTTCAACCGTCTGGAAATGGTTGATTAACCAACATTTAGCGATTCCGTAAGTTCTTCTTGTGTTTGAGTTGAATATTGATAGAACAGTGCCTCCAATTCTTCATCTTCAACTTTTTTCACCTGTCCAGTTGACTTTAAAAAAGGGCTGTCGAGTAGAAATACCTCTTATTTTCTGATCCAAAAAATGTTCTCTAATTATTGCTAAACAATAATGTAACATCTATTCAAATCATTTGGCTTTCTTTCTTTATTAAATAAGAAAATACTTGAAGATAAAATAAAATTAGTATGCAGAATGCAAAATTCACAAAAAATAATATTTTACGTCAAATCTAACATAACATAACATAACATAACATAACATAACATAATATAACATAACATAACATAACATAACATAACATAACATAACATATGTGTGCAGAATATGGCTGAATGTATGTAAAACGTACTTTTTTAACGCTGAACATCACTCTGTGCTTCCGTTATTTAGAAACTTAAAATTTATGTACAGATAGCATCGATTCTTTAGTTGTACATATTTCTTTTTAATCGAACACAACGAATATTATTCATTGTATATTGAACTGCGAAGATCTCAAGGAATTTTCATCTGCTGGTCAAGTTCAAGTTTAATTTTGGTATTGAAAACAAACATATTATGTTCGTATAAAAACATAAATGCAAAAACAAATGATACCAGTCAAAGTCTAGTTAAAGTGCATTTTGATGCTTAAGAATTTTTCTTCGATGCGTAGTTTGTTGTGAACTTCTTGGAAAAGGTATATCAATTTCAAAAACAACATAAATATGTTTATCGATGCAATTACACATAAGAAATGAGTGCATTGAACGTTTCAGGGTTACAAATGTATGTTTTTTTCTGTGTTGAAAACTTTTACTTATAGAAACGCCAATCGAATTTATAACAAAAAAAAAAAAAGAAATTGAATAAATATAAACACACATGAGGTTTTTCTAGGAAAAATTGAATTTGAAAAGAAAATGCATATTTTAAAAAAGTAGATTTTGTTATTTGCCTAAAAAGTAGTTATTTTGATTGATGGAAATTATTTTCAGTCACCAAAATATCAGATTTTCTATCAATTTTTTGTTCTGAATACGATTTTAACTAATTGCATTTTGAAAATATCATAAAATCAAAAAATTGATATTCCGTTCACAAAATCGTAAGATATCTTAATTCAAATTACTTACGTCTAACAAAATATTACACTTCGTGTTTAAAATCAATAAAATAAACAAATTTCTTGTTTTTAGATCCTTCTTCGTCGTGTTAAAGTTTTTTACGTCATTTTTAATTTTGGTACATTTTAAAAATTGCAATTTTTGCCATTAATTTTTGTGGTTATCTCTTGAATAAATTATACCATGGCTTCTAATAAAGGGTGTCCCAAAATTCATACAAGATTTGAATTTTGCGCCATTTATGCGGTAAAGTGTTGCCAAAGAAAAACAAAGTCCGTGTGACAGCTGACAGTTCATGGTTAATAAAAATGAAGCGTTATACGCGAAAGAACAACGCATTTTCATTTTTGAGCAATATTTTAAAAATAATGAGTCATTTCCTAGTCGTGTAATTTGCCGTTTTGGTGATCAGAATTAGCCGCCCAAATCATGGGATTTAACGCCGTTGGATTTTTTTCGTTGTGGTTTTTTAAAGTTTACGGTTTGTGCCACCAAGCCCACGACCACCCACGCCTTGAAGGAGGAAATTGAGCGCTGTATCGATGAAATTCAGCCAGATTTATGCAATTATGCAAAACAGTCATGGACAATTTTATCAAAAGAGTATGAATGTGCCAGCAAAACCGTGAGGGCCATTTGCACGATATGCTATTCCATACATGACCCTTTTTTTCTTATCGCTGTAAAAAGCGAGGACAGAAAGCCAAACAATCAGTATTACTTGGATAGAGAATTCGTCCTTCTGTGAATTCCGAAATATATAAATAGGTGATAGGCGCGATATAGCTTCTGTCAAAGACAAAGAAACGCCTAGAATGAATATTGGCCCCACAAATGGAAGTGTAAGGGATAATCAAAATTTGTCGATATATCGACGTTCGATACTTTTGGGATTATCATATACATAGTACGATATGGCATATTTTGCGTAAAGATCCTACACTCCCTCTTACACTCCTCTGGTAGTACCTACCTTAGGGTCAAAAAACATATGTCAAATTATATTTACACTTACGGCAGCTTATTTATTAAGTCAAACAATATCAGAAAAGTAAAGAAAATTCCCAGGAAACCATATTAAAAATATGTTAATTTTCCAATAATTCCGTAAACATAATTTTTTTTTAATGATTTCCAATTATTCACAATTTTTGTTATTATTACAATTTTTAACCGCGTACTAAATGGCTTTTTTGGTACAAAATCATTTATCAAATAACTTCCAAGGTACTTGATCTTTGAGGTCATTTTTTGAATCATTGTTTTTAATATTTTGCGGTAAACGTTATCAATAAAGACAAATTTTTTTAGAAACAACGCAAATCCTGAGAATTTTTTGAGTACAGTGGAATTTTTGATAAGATTTGTGTTTGTCTGAAATTTTTTGTTTCTCATTCAATTGAAATAATAGGTTAAAAGATGAAAAGCAATTATTTGATTTGATTTTGGACGAGAAAATAATAATACTTATGAAAATTCGTTTTTACCATAATCAAAAATTTTTGAAAATTTCATCGAAATTTTTTTTAATCATTTAGGTACAGCAGTACGTCCTCAAATTATGACACATAAAAACAATCTTATTGAACAAAGTTCAATATAAATAAAATGTACTGTTAAAAATAAAAGAACGATCTTATCTATATAAATTTCGAATTATTGTAGCCTAATTTAGGAAGTACAGGGTAGTTAGTAACTAGACACGGTTTCATTTCATTAGGCCTAAGTTATACGACGATCATTGTAATGAAGGAAATTGTGGAACTAGTGGAAACCGAACGTTTTTGTTTGATTTTCAATGAAAGGTGGTTATACCACTTTTACGAATGTCAGAGAAACTTACAGTCAGATTTTCGTTCATAGCTAAGTCGTGTAATGGTTTTTTTCATCAAATCCAATTAGATTATTTCTTCCCTTTACTTTTTTAACCGATGAGTCACAAATTTTATACATTTTTTTTTATATATTATTATTTTCTTATTGGGACGCTGAAGTTTGAGGTTAGAATATCGACGAAAAATTCCTAATGAAGGAATCAATGAATGAAATTTAAACGCAATCCACAAAACAGCTGATCGATTAAACATGTTTCGTCATTCAAATTATAAAAATAATTATAAAAAACAAATTACGTGATATACCTAAGATTTTTTATTGAAAATCTATTTACTAAACTATTTCCCATGTTTTGCATTATTTTTTTTTAAAGAAATAATCTTTGTATTAGGTTAATTTTCCATTCTAAAATTATTTCCTTCATTACAATGATCGTCGTATAACTTAGGCCTTACACAATTATGAGACCAACCGTATGAAAATAAAATCCTATAAGAATTCAATTTTTGTGATAGAAAACTGTCATTAATTAATTAAGTTCGCACATATGCTATACAGAAGTTGAGCAGATTTGGGGAATTTGAAATGGAACAATACACAATCGAACAACGAACCAAAATCCTTGAACTTTATTTCACAATTTGATAATGAGCGATGAAGTCCATTTCCAATTAAATGGTTTTTTAAACAAGCAGAATTGCAGGATATAGGCAGCGGAGAATCCAAGAGCAACGACAATTACACCTTTAACATTAAGTGTATTGTTTGGTGCGGTGTATCGTCTGGGAGGATCATTGGCCCATGGTTCTTCGAAATGAAGGTGTTGCAGTTTCCATCAATAATTCTCAATAATATCGGACGATATTGGAAAACTTTTTAAGGGCAGCTATAAAAACCATCCAACTATTTGTTTCCAACAATATGGAGCGACAGTCCTTACTGCAAGGGACTCAATAGCTCTTTTAAAGGATCCCACAACGTTTATTTTGCGCCATATATTTTATAACAACCCCAATAGCATAGTAGCAGCTTAGTAGCTATTAAACTGCTCTGATTTAGCAACCACCATACTATAATTCTACTGAAATTTGCATTTCAAATTTCTTTACCATTGCAATACTAAGTTATATCAAAATAAGAATCTTATAACTTTAATGCAATTTTTGAATCAATAAAAATTGGGTTGGAATATGTCCCTGTTTTCATTAATTTGATATCTTTACAGAAATGTTAATGGTTTTGTTGTGTTTAAATAAAAAACACAATTTCATATTGTTTCATTGAAATATCAGTTCGGAATTTGATACACAAAACCAAATGTTTCGATTCTATAACTTTATCAGATTCAGAACCTGGAAAATCGCTAAACGAATAAATTATTCTGAAAAATTTCTGATCGTATCTGTTTGATCAAAACAGATATCTAGCAAGTGTTTTCAATATTTTACTTTCTTAAACATTTCTAGAGTATTTTAAATTTTGCGAATTGCTTTTAGCATAGACTTTATATACTTGTAGTGTTATAATATAAGAAAATTGGTTGATTTGTCATATGAGATACATTTAAGGGAATATTATAAATATATTTCTGGTACGGTTTTCTACGCTCGTTTGTTCTATTTCAGGAGTTTTTTTTTGGAAATTCTGTAAAAGGAATGTTTTCCGTGTGGATAAAGTTCAAAACTTAATTTGTACAATTTTTAATTGAAATAACGAAATGTTATTTTATTAGTTCCGGTTTTTCCGATATTGCAACAAAAAGAACCTTATAATATACATCTAAAGCAAAAAACATATTTCTATGGCCTACGGCAGGTACTGGCACAACATGTATTATTTTGATCATGTTTCTAACGCATAGAAAAGATTATTGAAGATAAGTTTCAAGGGTTTAAATGTGTCTAGAATCAAAATATATGCATGTCCGTTCGTATGTCCATCTGGGAAATACAGCCAAAACTAAGGCAGGCCAAAGATCTCCTCGGAGAGTACTACTCTAAGAGATTCAAAGCCTTTATCAGCACTAGTAAGAAGAATATAAGAGTGCTGATAGGAATACTAACGGGACACCTTAAAAAAAACTAGGACTTGAACTAGATAGCAGCTGCAGACTATCCAAGGGTGACGAAGAGACCCCAATGCATATTCTCGAATTCCATCAGAGACCTATTCTATTCTTCCCTTTTTTTGGTTTCTCCAACCAAAAAGGTATAGGTATGTATAAATATTTAGCAAATATGATTCCAACTAATATATGCACTATACGTTTCCTTAATTTATATTTATAGCAATCATATTTTTTCCTCAGTGTATGCTTGAAATATTAAACCAAATTTTCACGTTTGCCTGTGTTAAAACCTTTACTATACGTTTTGTTTTAGATTCAAAATAATTTCTGCCCGAATAGAATTTCATTCTTGCATATTAGAAGGGATTTCCATTTTTTTTTCTATATTATTGATTTAGTCTGTGTATCCCACAATGGGAACAGGTTTATAAATGTGACAACTAAAGACCAAAGGGCAAATTGAAAATCTCTGCTCCCATAGATTCTGTATCCCTGAGGGTATAATATTTAATATATAATGGACTTTGTGTACAATAGTCCCAGATAAATGAAATATGAATATTCATGAAAAACATAATTTATAGACTTGCGGTCGTGGTCATGTTTTTTCCATGATGTTTATTCTATATAAAATATCAATAATTATTAAGGTATAAAACTGAACGAAAACATGAATATGAATATCAGAATTGCCAGGCTTTTTCGTGTATTCTGTTCAAAATCCAATTTATAGTACAATTTAGTTTTTGTTCGATTTGGTATTTTAGTTGAGTATTTTACTCGAAATTTCATTTAAAAAAAAGAACTATTTTGATTTTTGACGATATAAAAAGGTTAGAGAAATACGAAATTCAGTAAATTGAATTTTATTTACGAGAAATAGGACATTATGTGCTTTCGGGAATTCTATCGGCTACTATTTCACTTTTTCAAGAAAACGATTTTTCTTACATATGTTCTTTTAACTTTTAATTTCCAATGTTCGAACCACTGAAAAAGTAATAAAAATAATAGAAAAAAAAAATGAACAAAATCAGGTACGATTCAAGAAATCTCCCTAATTCGGTCAATAATAAGGAGATTTTCATGAGACTTGGAATCTATATTCTAGGACAGGATATGTTTTCACTCGGTGACGGGTTGCAGGGAGCCGAAATAGAAAAACGTCAATATTTCGATCAATGCTCGGATGATTTTCATGAAACTTGGAAGGTACTTTCGGGATAGGCCAACTGAAAAGATACAATATACCTACAACTGTTGGGGGGTTATGTGGGGCCAAAAAAAAACGTCATAAAACTGGCAATGTCAATTCTGAATACCCAGACGAGCGGATCGGCACGAGATCTGAGGGAGTTTTGAAACGGGAGGGCAGTGAAGTATTTAATGACATTTTCAGCAAAGTTCCATAGTGGTCAGCCCGGAATAGAGAAAAATGTAAACTCACTGTTATGGTTTGCTTTGCCCATTTTTTCCAATGGAACTATTCAAATGGAATATATTTCAAATTTTAGTTAAAATGGATTTTATTCAAAAAAAAAAAATCATTTGCATTTTATAATCATATTTTCATATTAGTGAAAATGAAAATACAAAAAATTTTCCACGAAGTCAATACAATTTGATGGTAGGAAAATAAAAAATGAAAATTTAAATATAGCACGTGCTTTCATGAATAAATTATTCAGATGCATGATGCGCGGCTGTTGCACTTTTATAATTTTCTATTAATATTGGATTACCTTGCCTTAGGCCAATATAACTATGTTTTGTTTTGCACGCGACTAGCATCGTGTCTTTTCTATGAATAAATGTTATTTTTATGTTTTAAAATATGTTTTATGAAAAATAAAGTAATAAATTTGTAAAAAAAAAAAACTATTATAATTGTTTAGACTCGGCAGGTAAATGGCCTTATGCAAGGCTGCAAATTGGTTATAAATATGTAAAATTAGAAACTTTATTAAATAGGCATGCAATCATACATAATATTGTCTTAAATTGTATTCGATGTTAATTTAGATACAATAAATTCATATTTTTGTTGTCAGAAAACTTAATTAATTGGATTTCTTATATTTTAAGAGGATTTTAAAATATTAATAAGAATTTAAATGTAAACAAAATTGTTTTCAAACATAAGACATTTTTAAGAAAGCATACAAATAGCTATGAGAAGTATAAAAAAAGAACCGGTTAAATATAAACTTAAAAGAATAAAATATTTATCTAATAAATTTAAATATTTAATATGAATTTATGTAAAAATTTATTAAGAAAAAACAAAATATAGTAAATAAAAATAGGCCTGTATCTGATTTTTTGGTGCCCTTATAAATGGAATTCATATAGTACGTTTAACCGTATAAATGAAGACCGAACCGGTTTATTGGGCTTTCTTTTGGTAAGTACCAAATCAGGCCGACCTAGTTTGGTATGCGTGCTTACAGTTAACTAATCTAGCAAAAGAGAGAAAAACAACAAAAATTAATATTTACAAGTTTTTCTCCGTAATTTTGCTTCTTCTTCTTCACATTTTCTCTAATTGACAGATAATACAATATTTTGACGTTTTAATAGCGTAAATGTTATTTACCTATTTAATTCAAATTTGAATAGTTTTCGAAGTAGATCTGAAAAACCATAACAACTTTATGGTCAGAACAATTTTTCCGTACAACTATTTCTTTCTACACTATCGTTGAATCGATTAGAGCAGAGGTTCCCAACGTGTGCCTCGCGGCGTCCTGTCGAATTGCGGCATCTTTATATGGGCGACACGAAATATTGCAAAGCTTTAATAATTATTGTTTTCGTTTTCGATTAGCAGCATGGACCGAATTTTGGATTTCAATAAAAATGAATATCTCATTCTAAGTAAGTGATAAAGCTCAACGGATTTCAATTCCATTTTCGACTTTTTATTTGTGCGAAGCAAGATTTTCGGCGGTTGCTGTGATAAAGTGCAAGTATCGAGCAAAAATCCATGCGAAAAACTGAAATGACAGTGGTCGTGTCTAGTTTAATTCCAAGATTTGAGAAAATGTGTAGTGATATGCAGGATCATCGATCCCATTAATTTAATGTTAATATAAATAATGAATGAATGAATTTATTCAATAATGCAGTTCTTTGACTTGTTCATTATCTTTCCATACAAATTTTTTCTGGTACATGTTTCATTTATCTTTATCTGTTATTGGCTACGTTTATACCGACAAATTTTTAGGTCACCTAACTAAAAGTTAGGTTTGGGTCAGACGTGTTTACACCGTACTAGACCTAAGTCTAAACCAACGTCATATGTGAACATTCATAGAACTTGGATATCAAGAAATCAGCTGTTATCTGTCAAAAGTTCTTAAGTCGATTTAAATTTAAGGTAAGTCTGCAATTTAAGTGACCTAACCTAAGTTACTTTGGGCGTGTTTACACCGTCATATTTAGGTCGACCTAAGCACTTAAGTATCTTTTTAAGTCTCGGTGTAAACGTAGCCATTTATAATTAGTCATGCTTTCACATAGCGAAAGATGCCATGGGGAAATGTTCGTTCAAAAATGGTGCTGCGAGTTGAAAAAGTTTGCGAGCCGCTGCATGAGGGCAGACAATAACAAACCTAACAAAACACAAAAACCTTCGAATTGAAATTTTAAAGGGCCAAAAACCGGTTCATATTTTATTAGTAATTTTATAATATTTTTGTTGATTTTCTTAGAAAAGCTTTATTAAATTCGAAAGAGAAATTAATAAAAATTGTTTATTCCAATATTTTTTTTGATTGGAAAAGGATGGATTCTGACCTTCAATGTACAGACATAAAATCTGGGATAATAAAATCAATATATAGCTTGTTTTTGATACCACATTTCTGAGAATGTATTTTAATAAATTTTCAAAAGAAATTATGATTTTCTTTAATAAAAAAGGCATAACCGGATGATGGAAGAATATGTTCCGATGAGCATAATAAAACTTTATATCAAAAAATTAATATTAAATTATTATAGTCGAATAGTTGAGAATATTTGAATTCTTGTACCTTTTTTCCATTCCTTAAGGCGACAGTGATTATAACTTTAAATAATGCGGTGGCTTTAAAATAAGGATTACTTAGAATATTGTCTAACCATTCAGAATAATAATTCAATCGATGTCGCTTTAAACATCACATTCAAACGACAAATTGCTTTACGCAATATAAAAATGTTGGATGCCACCTTACACAATTCCACTGTTGATTTCTTTTCATATACACCTAATTCTGTTTTTTCACGGTAGATACGTTCCTGAAGAAAACGTGTAAAAAAAACCGTGTAAAAAAATATATGCCACATAAGGTAAATTTGGGGATATGTTCCACAACTTTAAAAAATCGTGTAAGGTGAAAAAACTACAAATATTTTCCCAAAAAACCGTGAAAAAAGGACATGAAAAAAAGGGGATTAGTTCCATATCCTTCAACCCTGTAAAAAATAGTTGAAATAAATGATTCATACAAAAAAAACTATTATGAGAGTCTTCATAAAAGCCAAATTAAATTTTTATGTGCATTAATACACAGTTTATTTCATAAAAACAAAAGGCAATTCAAATTTTAAAATAAAAGTAACATAAATATAAAATTGTAGCAGTTCAGGAATGAAAACTCGTACAAGAAAACAATATAAATTAATAAACAAAAGGTACATATGTAATTCAATTCTTAAAGTAAATTAAAACAAATTAAAAATCATCAAAAATTTATAAACAAAAAATTAGAAAAGTCAAGGTGATGAAAATAACATAGCTCTATTCGCTATCATCACTCAAAATATTTTGTACGTCATTATCACATTCCCACTGTGAGGTTCTCTCTGTGTCTCTTTCCGACTGGATAGCACTGCGTTTGGCAACAAAATCGGTTATTAGTCGTTGTGATCCAGTTTTGGATAGCTCTTCGTATAATTCACGATACCGAGCCATACAAGACTTCAGATCACGTTGAAACTCTGCAGCCTTTTCGCCAATAGGATCGTTTGTGACGAAATGATTTCCTAATTTATAAGCAAGTTCAAGACCCTCTAGAATTAAACTTGTAGTTAGTTGGACCGGTTCATCACTATCACTGCATTCTGTAGAATTAGCAGTCTCTAAGACAAGTTTTATTATTTCGTCATCACTTACAACTTTCTCAACTAGCAGTTCGTCAATATCATCAAATGCTAAGTCATCAAAGCCCTCTCCGCAACTACGTGTGCCAAAGTGATTATAGAGGAATACTGGTTCGTATTTTCAGGCACATAATTTTTGGTTTTGACACATTCTGGCCAAATGGCTTTCCAACATGCGTTTAGGGTTGATGGTCGTAATTTAGATAATGCTAACGCAGCATATGTGACGCAATCTTTAACAGAAAAGTTTTTCCAAGCATCAATTACTGTAAGTGTCTCATCATCTATATTGTCCAAAATATACTGAAAAGTTTGCTTAATGTAGTAAATTTTAAATGTCGCAATGATTCCCTGGTCAAGTGGTTGAATTACGGATGTCGTATTTGGTGGCAGGAACAGAATCTGTACATTTTCGTGCTCCAAATCTGGATGGCCGGAAGCGTTGTCCACAATCAGAAGAACTTTGAATACCAAACCTTTTTCGTTCATATATCTTCTAACTTCTGGGACAAAACATTTCTTGAACCATTCAGTGAAAATGGCAGTTGTTACCCATGCCTTTTTTTCGCCATCCAATAAACCGGTAATTTATTAAAGTCGACACCTTTCATTGATCGAAGTTTAAGTGCGCGATTAACAAGCAGAGGCTTCAGCATACGATCTCCTGAAGCATTGCTACAAAATAAAAATGTGATCCGATCCTTTGCTGCCTTAAACCCACTGGCACGATAATTAATAAACATTATTTCAGTTTATTTTCAAAAATTTCTTAGAACAAAAATCCATTACGGTAATGTAATAAAATGTCCTTAAGAATACTTCAAATAATTTTTCCATAAAACGATATGAATTTTAATCAAAATTTTTCGTTAAAATTTCAATCAAATAGCTTTTTTTTAATCGTGCTAAATCAAATGAAATCATGTAAAAATAGAATCAATTTTTTTTTCTAGACCGTGTTAAATCAAAATCGTGTAAGAAAAGACCGTGTAAAAACAGAATTAGGTGTATATTGAAAAATTTCCAATTAAGATATTACGATTCTTTGGCAACAAAATTCTAAAATTGCTCTTCAGAGTTCCTCTGGAGTTATTCAAGACCAAAATATAAAGAATGGGTACATCCAGCAGTCCAAAGCGCTTAAAGCGCATAAATCTAGCAATCCGACTGAATGTAATTCTAACTTCAAACGCTTAGCATACAAATTTTTTGCTAACTCAAAAAGCGCATTTGGGATTGTTGTTCACGCTCAAAAATAATTTGTATAAAGGTTAAACTGAGAGGTATTTTTGAAAATTGTTTCTGAATTATCCAATTTTAACTGAGATTTTAAAAAAATGAGTTTAACACAACTTTTCCAATTTCCAAAATTTTTATTTCATTTTATTTTCAATTTTTATTTACTCCCGACACTTATTTCGTTTAAGAAAAAATATATTTTTAAAAGTAATTCAAATAAAACTAATTTGACGTTTAGCATAGGTAACTGGCATTTACTTGATTCAAGCAAACGCATCCAGGAGTTCATAAAATTCTAACTGCTTAGATTTAGAATTTTAACTAAATCTTAGGACTGCTGGATGCAGCCAATGCAGTAATCGTAAGAAAGTCAGTGAGATAATTTGTAATACTACAATATTGATTGCCTGATCAATGCCCACTATATTAGAGTCTAAATGAAGGAGAACAACATCTAAAGTGATGACCAATAAGTTTAGGGAAATAAAAATGAAAGCTATGGGGTAAAAATGAGACACACATTTCTAATGCTAAATAACATTAAAAACATGGCACACAGCACATTTAACGCATACAGATGTTAACTACTACTTTGCGATTGTATGATATGATAATAAATGTTATTAAATGTCTAATACGTCAAATATGGTGCTTGGAGTTGCAGTCTATCAATCAATTACTTCCATATTTACTTCTTTATAACTTTGTGCTAAATTGATAACGTTGCATTTAAAGTCATGGCATTGTTTTAAGATTTTCTATTAAAGAAGCATTAGTCTGATGAACAGAGATGCAAACCAAGACTTTTTTACAGTTGGTTCGGTTTTGGTTTAAGCATTAACCCTATTTTTGGTTTTTGGTTTGGTTTTGGTTTCTAAATATTTCAAAATTTGGTTTTGGTTTGGTTCTGGTTTAAAGACTACATAATTTTTGGTTTTGGTTTTGGTTTGGTTTTGGTTTTGGTTCAGAACAAATATGTATTTTTTCTTAGTTGTTGTGACAGAAATGAAGGAAGCCAATGTAGATTTGCTTGACAAAATTTTTTCAGCTGTTTTATTTGTTATTACGTCGTAGGATTCGGAGTGCTTTTGTTAAGATGCCGCATTAAATTTTCTGGGTGATAATTTGTCATAACAATACTGCACTAATTGCACTTACTGCTATTTGTTATTGAATCACAAACAAATTTTTTAAAAACCGGGTATTTTCTATCTTTTTTTTCTTTTGGGTAATACTAAAAAAATTATTATCAAACTCAAAAATATACAGACTTGCTTACATTTGTCATTTAGATATGAATTTTATATCTTTTAATTTTAAGTATATTCTTCCTTCTTGTGTTTGTTTCTGTTTTTATTTTAATTATGATTTCACTAAATGAAAAACTATGTCGTGTTTGATTACTCGTTAAAAACAAATTTGAAAACTGGCAAACTGTTGAATGTTGATTAACCATCGTTTTTATAAGAAAATGTAGTAGACTTTTTTAGTTTTTTTTAAAAGGAAAATGTAAATTATAGGACAATTTTTTCTGTTGAACCGAACCAAAAACTAATAGAAAAATTTCGGTTTATGGTTCGGTTCAAGTATTAATTTTAAAAGTGGTTTGGTTTTGGTTTGGTTCGACTGAATCATTTTAAAAGTGGTTTGGTTTTGGTTTTGGTTTTTGTTCGGAAAATTTCGATGGTTCAGTGGTTTTGGTTCGGTTCAAAGTGGTTCAAAGAAACCGGTTTGCATCTCTGCTGATGAAACCTGCAATTATTTTGCTCATTGTGGAAAAAATATAAAAGGTATTGGCAAAGCATCCGCCAATAGTTTTGCATTGATTGCATTTCGGCATTACATTACTTCCTTCGGAGTTACTCTCCAGGCAGTTAAAATAGCTCTTTTCATAAGTAATTAAATAGTTTAATTTTTTTTTTTCATATATGTATTTCTAATTCCCAGAAATTTGTTGTGTATTAATCTTATGAAAAGTATACATAGTTATTCAAATAGAAACGTTAAAAATATTTTGCGAAAAGCATTTTTATTGACAATTCGTATATTTTAAGAGTACGGATATTATGAAATGAATATTTTTCTGTTTTTCTTTTGGTTTCAAATATTAGCATATTATGTTAAATATTCATCATCTAGCGTGCTATATAAACATTTTATGATTTCTATAAAAAAAAAACAAACTATAACCAAAAAGCGGTATGGAAAATATTCGTCGCAAGTTGATTATCGTTTTCAACTATTTTGTATAAACATAAGCTTTAATAAACGCTATTAAACTTAGTAACTTTGTACTAATATAGGTTTATTCCTATATATTTTTAGGAATTATGCCGTTTTTTTTTTTATTATCCTTTCCCGGATTAAATTGTGCTTTTTCTTAATTATATAAACATGCAAAACAGATTACACATTTCGTGTTACAATGTTAGGGAAATTTTATTACTGCTCATATTAGTATAATTATTCAACTGGTATGATACCAGAGTTAGATGGGCTTAAAAATACCTGTTAAATTAACATATACAATAATGTTGAATCCTTTAAAAAGGTCCTGTTGACTTTGTAACATACAAAAATGTGGAGATTTAAACTATTTTTATGGACAAAATTTCCCTAAAGTCCAGGTATATGTATATATGAATGTTTAAAAATTTAACTTTCTACATAAAGAGAATGTAGATATTTCAACTGTTTTATGCTCTAAATGAATAATTTATAAACTAAAGCATAAGTGCACGGGGACTTGTTACAATGTAATTTACCTTTGGTTTTATTATAAAGAAATTACAGACCGTACGTTCTGGTATTATAGTAGGATATCCGACGATGTACGGATGCTTATGGCTTGGTATGTCAAGAAAACTGAAATATATATATATTGTATACATACATATATATATATGTATATAGATTGCCTTAAGTTGAAACATACATTCTATAGTTTGCAATTCAGGAATACTTTTTATAAGTTCAATTAAAATCACTATATTATGATGTTTTTTATTTTATAGTATTTTATAAAACCAGAAGGTCCTGGTATCAATGTAATTGGAAGCGTTTAAACAAGACTATTAAAAACAAAAAAGTTATACTGCAATTGAAGGGTTTAAATGGATTTAGGCTTTCCAGTCAACAGCTTTAACCAATGCAGCCTACGAAAAGCCAGGAAAATAATTGTAAGTTGTCTATAAACGATTACAGTTAACGTTTCCTAAAGCTTAATTTACATCACTGAAGCATAAAAAACATCCTAACTGTCTAAGTGCACAGAAAATTACTTATGCAAAAACCAATTAGAGCACGGAAATCTTTATAAGATTGTAGAAAATGACGTAATAATTCAATGTAATTGATTCCGATGAATTAAAGGGAAGAGAGATATGGAACTCTGAAAAACCATTTGTGAAATTCTAATTTAAAGAAAACAAGGACAGGGTTTTTATGTCGAATTGTTACTGGAGATGAAAAATGGATCTACTTTCAAAATCATAAACGTAGAAAAGCAAAAGTTAAACCTGGTCAAGCAGTCCCATGAACGCCAAAACGATGATCAGGTTATGCCCTATATTTAGTGGGATCAGAAAGGTAATAGATTACACCTTTCTAAGTGACTGAAACCGCGTAAAACTATTATTAGCGTTGTCTACCGACGACAACTCAAGTAAAATATAACAAAATTTGGTTAGATAATAGGATCGCCTCCAAAGACTCGGATTTCTTCAGGCAGAGAATCTGTAAATTACCTGAAAGTTGGTCGAACGTTGTAGCTTCAGATGAAGCAAACTTTGAATTAAAAATAAACATGTATTTTTACGGAAAAAATCGAAAAAACTTATTCACAAACCTAATACTCTGACGGAATCTCTACATTCACTAATTATAATACCTGGCTCTGTACGTACAAAAATTTTGTTGGAATCATATTTCATGCGATTCAAATTTTTTATCACCAATTTTATCGCGAATCAAATCCATTTTAATTTTTCTTTTTTGCCATTTCTGCGATAAAATTATATCATTTTTCTTATTACCTTATAACTTTGAGTATAAAAAAGCAATCAAATTAAAATAAATGCCAAATTTTGTTGATTGAAAGAGAAAACTTTATAGTCCAAACATGTCCTCATAAAAATAAATATAAAAGAAAAGAATCAAATCTAAACATGAGGACAACACAAATACTTGACTTCTTGACTTGGTGCTTTACTGCCCTGGTAAATAGAATATTTTATTTCTTCTTTTTTTTCCGAAATATAACACAATAACACATTATTGTCCATTCTATAATTTGCATATGAATTTGATATTCTGGTACATAATCTTGACATTCAAAGTTTACAACTGACATCACCACAAAGTACGTTATATCTGTTTGTGAAATAATATGAACTGATGACATAGAAAATGAAACTAAAAGAATACAAAATTCTGATTTTTATTCACATTGAAATATCCATAAATCAGTCCGGCACCAGTTCGTGCTGACAATTCCTAGACATTGTGTACAAAGATTTTGTTAAATAAGAAAAGAAAAAAAACGCTATATAATCAAAAATTCGGTCCAATGGTCAGTTTGACAGGAATGTTAAATTTCGACAGAAAAAAAAAATTTTATGATTAACTAAATGAATTGAGTAAATATACCCAAAGACAGTACAGAATATATTCAAGATACGCAACAACGAAAAAAAAAAATTGGGTAACATTGAAAAGTACAATGATGAGAGTACACATCCTTTGGAAGTGGAGATAACGCTCTTCTAAAGTAGATGAAACAAAATTCTAGAGCATCCTTAAAACCAATTTTATTAGATGCTTTTTAAGAAATTGTGATAACTATGGTGAAAAGACAAATACCATTCTTTCTTTTGGGGATTTTTCTTTTTCGCTTCTTTTTTTGTGGTTTAAGACTTTTAGTCTTATATTATATTGACAGAGGTTTGATAAAGGTTGCCCACACACACACACATATACAAAACTTTTCTTAACATCCATCATTGGCATCATCGGGTTATCTGGGAATGTCAGACCAAAAAACCAAGAGAAAACATATAGTAACTTAAAATCGGCCTATAGCCGATTTTTTGATGCACTATGGTAGAAATGGGGGAGAAAAAACAGTCAAATTTAACAGTATTTGAAGGTTTTTTCTTCATAACTTTGTTTCCTCTTTTCAAAATTTCCTCTAATTCCCAGATAACCTAGGCCCTAATAAGATAAATCCAATCCGCAATTTTATTTAAATCAGTATGTTGGTATTTAAAGTACATCAAAAAAACTTTATGGACAAACTTATTTTCTCCTAGGATTATTTCTTTCTCCACTATCCTTTGACTAATTTTCATGAAATTTAACACGGTATCGTCTATTTACGTATTCAACCAATATAATGAATTTAAAGAAAATTGATTCACAAATTTTCCAGTTAAATCCGAAAGACCATATAAAAAAAACGACAAATGTTTCTGGTCACCCTGGTTTTTGCTTAATAACTTTCCTCCCCTTCGGCGATTTTGCTGAGATGCAATACCAAACGCAGTTAAGGAATAACCAACTTACATTCTAAATTTCAACAAAATCGGATAACGGGTTTTAGAGTTATCTTGTCCACACACGGACGGACGGACGGACGGACATGCATAAATCGATATAACTTTTGATTTCCTGTACAACCATACCATTGAAATTTTTCTGCGATGATTATTTCAATGCGTTACACACTTAGTGACAAAACTAATATACCCTCTCGTAGTACCTACCATAGGGCATAAAAAAAAACAACTAAGTTTATATTATAAAATATATATTCGAAAAGAAAGTTTTCCTTTCTGTTTCGAAGAAAATAAAAATTATCTAAAAAAAAAAAAACAAAACTTGGATCTTAAGTTTCTGTTCTTATGTGATTGATCACATGAACTATTTCTTGATTTTTGGTTGATGACATTGAATAAAAAAAAAATAAAAAAAAATCAATGTCAATACAAAAAAGATGACTTCCTATAATATTTATAAGTCGATCAAAAAAAAACTGACCTATCGCGGAAAGAAAGCAAAAGGTGAAGATTGTTATTCTAAAAACAATTTTGTTATTTAAAAACAAAACTCAAAAAAAAACTACTAAAATCGCGTCACAAGTTTGCAGTGAAATGGAACAGAAGTTGATTGAACTTCTAACTAGATTATATTGAAAAATACAACCTCTTCTAAGTGGGACTTAATTAATTAACAAATATACCTGTTTTGATTATTCAAATACATTTATTGTTAAAAAACCGCATTTTAGCAGATTCGTATCTTTTCCTATTTCCTATTTGTTTTTATTTTTAATTTGTTTATTTTTATTTATCTTTTGACTAATTCATTAAAAAAAAGCATGATACAAGTATTTAATTTTTAGCATTTATTAATAGAAGCATAAATTTATTAACATATTATATTTATATTTCATTGGTTGCATCTAGCAGTCCTAAACGCTTTGTCAAAATTCTTAATCTAATCTATGGTCTCGACTGGAATTATTTCAAGACTTATTTTTTCAGTCGGACCGGCGTCTTTTTCTAAGATATTTTTTCTTCCTTGAGTTCAGGTTTGTAGGCAAAGAAAAATAAATTCATGAAGAACCGAGCCTGGTATTGAACCTGGGGCTCATCAGCTTCTAGAAACGAGGTCTTTACCGACTTGACCATTCCACACTGTGTTTATCGATCTGTTCAATTTGCCTTTTCTAAATATTATTTAAACAATACAACTATTATTCGAAATATAAAAATTATTCTATAACCTTTCAATGTCTATGCCAATTATTTTGTATTAACAACTATTATGAAAACTAATACTCCTACAGGTTTCTACTAATTAGGATTCCAAGAAGAATTGATAATAGAAAAAGTGGCATAATGAACTTGATTGAAGATGATACCCAAATTAGTTAAAAGAAAAACATACAGCAGTTAAACCGTTTTCCTTTAATTCTGAATATTAATTGATGAAATATTGAATCATTGAATTTTTCCAATGTGCTATATAGAGATGGGCGACTTAAAATTAAAGTGGACAAAACAAAGTATTTTAAAATTCATAAATTTAATTGAATAAAAGCAAGTTTTTAATAAATTTGATGCAATATTAAATTTATTACGTTGTAAAAGAAATCGATTAATCCAATGTTAGGGTTTATATGCTTTGGCGACATATGGGTATCCGTGTCTCTAAACTAAGCCTGCACATCAATTTTAAGAATGAGCATATCGAGTAAATATATTGTTACTTGCTACCCCTTGAGTTCGAATGTTATAGATAACACTTTTCATTTATGTGAATTTAGTGTATAAGCTTTATTTTACAACTATTTAGCTTTAACAATTACTCTTAAAAATATTTGTCTATCAATTATTAATTATGACAAAATTATTTATACCACAGTTTATTCTCAATACTATTAATCACTTATTAATTAAATAACTTTAATATTCCCTTTGTAAACCAGCCACAAATAATCACGTTTCAAATCCCTTATGATGCAATCACTTTCGAAGTTTGACTTCAACTGTCTCGTTTCAGCGGTGTTTCTTCCTTATATACTTCGTTGCTTCAAACTCAAGAATATTCTCAATATTCATTGAAACGTGTTGTTTGAAAGATTTTGTTGTTTCCTTAGAATGTTTGGTGTCTAATAATAGTAGAGGCAGACACAGGGTATTCATACCTTAGTATCGATACTACAGTATAGCCTTGTACCATGGTATAAAAAGGGGTTGGCACACATCAAACATAGTATTTGTCTGACATTTGAAATTCTGCCATTTCAGCGAGAATATGGGAATTTCTTTTCGCTCCTCTTAAATCCTCTATATGATTCCTACAAAGATCTATAAATTTTGAGGTTTCATCCACCGATAAAATTTTGCGTTTTTTCTTTACTTTTTCCATTTTTTTAAAATAAAATTTTCAAAAAAAAAGTGTAAACATGTGTCAATTGCTCAGCTTTCCTACAAAATTCCATTCGCTATTTTCCGCTTCAATAAAAAGGCGCGACAATCTAAAGAATAGATTACAGTGGCCGAAAAAAATACGTAAAAAAGGGAATACCACGTACTTTTTCGAATTTAAATACCAGATTTATGCTACGTAGTTGAAATGGTATTCGGCTAGTATTTGACGACACACATATGGTATACGACATGGTATCCTTACACTATGGTATGAATACCCTATGTGTGCCTCTAATATAATTTATTCCTTTTTGTTTTGTGAGAGTGAAATATAGTGCAATATGTATAACTATTCAACTTAAGCAGGTTCCAATATTTTTCTTACAACTTCTGTTTAAAATTTCAACGATGGATAATTTGCAACGAAATAAGTAATTATTGTAAAAAGTCTAACATTATTGTAATGCTTTCACCCTTATTAGCGTTGAGAATCGGTTTTACATGTCAGATCTGTTCTTTTTTTCAACAAAAACTGAGTGAAGTTAACACAAAGCTAGTGAGGAATCAAGGACTTCTTGATTCAGAACCACTGTTTTACCATAGAACCGTGGACTTTCAAATGCTGAACATTTATAATGATTTCACTATGATGATGAATGATACTTATATAAATCTAGGATTAAACTGAATGATCCTTAGTTTGTGTCTACTGGCTGTTCCATTTTTAAACTAGGTTAAAGTTCATAGTCACATTTCTTGGAAATATTCAGCGAAAAGGAGTATGATGAAATCAAAATGTCTTTAATAAACAGATTGCAATTCCAATTCTAATTGAACCATTGATTAGTATTTTTAACGAGAGAATACAATCTAAACTTAACGAGTAATTTTGTAGACTAAAAATAATTGTAAAATACCATTAGGGATATTCGTTTTGAAATCAATAAGATTACACAACAGAGATTTAATACTTTGTAAAATCTTGTAATTTATACTTTGTTCATTTGAAATATATAATTTAATTATATGTAAATGTTATTTATGTTTCTATTCTGAAAATATAAAAACAAGATAGCTAAAAAACTGGTCACAGATATGATTTTTATCATTTATCATTTTTTTTTTATTCGTAATGAAAATATACTTGTGATCAGTTATTTAATATAAGATCAATAAAAATTAGCACTTTCTTGTATAATGAATCAGAATCACAAGAAACCGCACCTAAGTTATTCAGAAAAACAATGTAGCCTAGTATTTTGTTTCTGTGTAAATTAAGAATTTAATTTAAATATATTACAAGAATATTAATGAATTTTAGGTCGGAAGATTTTTGTTTTTCAAATTTAACGAATCAAACTAACATAATTCGAATTCAGTGAAGGTATTTTCTATTAATTTCGAAACTCTAATGAAATATTTAAATACAATTTTGATCATTAAAATAATATAAAAAATTTTCTAGTTGCTAAGACTTGGTATTTTTGGGTGACGCTTTTAAAGGTGCTATTGATCAAAATGATCGTCTGTCATTTCCAATCATTTACAATAGCGACATAGAGAAAACTGAACGAAAGATTGAAATTTGATCATATGAGTGCAAAATTTACCAACAAACTTTCGCTCAGGCTTGGTTTGGCATATCAGCCTTACATAATGCTTGATTCTATTTTATATCTTTAACCCAAAATTCTTACACCGTTTTTTTTATATACGAAATTTATCAATTAGCATATACAATATTTTAGCATGTTCTCTTATTTTTCTTTTATAGACGCAGCAAGTCGTAATGTTCTGAATTATATAAAAAATAGAAATTTAGCAAAATAAATCACTTCTATTATAATTTTGAACAGAATTGGGTAAATTATTATCGAGTTATCGGGCACAGAAACAATTAATTTCACAAATGGCACATTTCTGGATGGGCGTTTCGGTTCAAAACTTGTACAAGTCATCATTTTACTATAACATATTTTTGAAGTAAATTTTAACAAAATTAAAAACATCATTGTGGAGTTATCCTGCAAATTTTACTTAGAGAAAATAAAAGTTAAAATTAGTAAATATACATTCCGTCATATAAGTATCCGGAATTATTCATTTAAAAATGTATTTTGTAGTTAAGTTGGTACAAATGTACCTAATTTTGATGCGCAAAAATTTGGGGTCAGCCAGTTTCATGATAATTGTTAGTTTTGTTAATTAAGTTTAAGTGTGCTCTACGATTTTTCTTAAATTTTCTTGAAAAAGTAGTTGTTAGAGACATGCTTCAACAAGCGATTGGGACTCTACATTCATGAAACGCATCATAACAGGTGACGAGACGTGGGTTTATAAGTTTGACATGCAAACTAACTAACAAGCTTGGGAATGGTGTTTCGATAAGTAGCGGAAACAGAAAAACACATCAACGTCAAACGAAAATCATCACGATGACTGTTTTCTTTGACTGCCGTGTTGTTGTCCGCACGAAATTTCCTCCTGCACACAGCCGACATCCTATTCTGTCGAGAAAAATCAGTAAAGTAGGAAGAGATGGACTTTTGCAATTTTCGCTAGGATTGACCGAATAAAAACATCAGGGTCTCTCCCCACACAATTTATAATATTATAGGAAAATTAAGAACATTACCTTCCATTTTATAGGAAAATGTAGTACCAAATTGTATTTTCAGACTTTATCATAAGGCTTAAATTCCTATCACATCTAAAAACAAGCAAAACGTGCAAAACGACGAAACTTCTATACGTATGTTCAAATCACGTCACCTTCTGAAAGCCTTTCTATAAGAAAGCTATAGGAATATGGCAATTCAAAGTGAAGGTAGTCCTTAGTTAATCACAACATTTGTTGTAATATACAGACAGACAGACATTGGGTAAAAATGATTGCAAACCATTTAGAATCTTATAAAACGTGGAGATTTGCAAAACAAATGTTTTTATTTTGTATATACTTCGTATAGAAGTTAAAAATTTAACTTGCGTATTTCATCACTAAACCATAAAAATCAATTTGTCATAGAAAAACTTCCTATAAGACAATTTGGTAGTGTGGACCGATATCGTGTATGATTATTGTGAGAGTATGCAAACGCAGATGAAGAGCCATAAATCAAATGAACAAGTTTAACTGCGTTTGAGGGGAATCATCTGGCAGATAAAGAATCAGATGGGGATATTTGAACTGCAGAAGACGACAAAATTGGTAGGATGATTGTTTCTCCCTTTCTGTTTAACTAAATTTTGCATAAGTCCATCCCATACTTTTATCAGAATAGGATGTCCGCTGTGTGGAGATTGGCCTAAACAATACTATCCTGGCGTTGTGAAGCGTTTAAGAGAGAATGTTCACAATTTCGGATTCTTGGAAGAACAATTCTTGAATTTTGCACCGATAATGCACCGTCCCACACATCGCAAATTTTTGACCTAAAACTCATCAAAGGTCATCGATCAAGCACCGTTTCCCTGTGACTTCTCGAGCATATTGTGTTTTATTGACAAATTCCGGATACTTTTTTGTTGAAATGTATGTTATTTTCTCATCAGAAATAAGTCCAATTAATTCGAAGTACAAACAAAAAATATAAAAAAAAAAATTTCATGCTAATTGGCTGTAATATTAAGTAAATTTCGAAAATAAATAACTCTTTTTTTATTGTATAATTATTTTGAATAAAATGACTCACAAAATTGCACTTGTTTTCGTGTGAAATTGTCAAAAAAGAAACATTAACTTTGAGTTATTACAATTAAAATAAAAGCATTAATATATCGCGGTTTTGGTTTTATAACAAATAAGCGAGTTTTATGGAAAAAACTGTTTTTTCTTTTAATAAAAAAAAATTGTCACAAAACCAAATTATTAAATTCACTTAAAACTCGGATTATATTAATTGATTATTATTGATTGTTACAAAACAAAAAGGCAAATACTTAATTAACACCACAAAAATTATGCGAATTTTAAGTTGACAAGCAAAGTATTTAAGGTTTATTAATAATGTAATTGGAATTTGAAAGGTGTAAATGGTTTTTTAATTAGCATTTACCATTTAAAAGGCGTGCTCATATTTAAATGTAAAACTTATCAGTTACTAGCTGGTACAGAAGAAATTGTGGAAATTTCGTTTGAAATTTGGAAGAGTTATCTTGGTTTTTTATATAAATTGCATTTTATTTCAATACATTTTTAAAATATTTTGCCGAATTTTACCGAAGTGTGCCGAGATGTACCGAAATTTGCCGAACTTTACCGACATTTGCCGAAGTTTAAAAATCTTATTTTACAATTTTTCATAAAGACCGTTAATTTTCGGGAGATTTCGATAAATTTCGAAATATTTCGGCACACTTCGGTAAACTTCGGAAAAATTTTTAAAAATTGTATCGATAATCGAAATATATCGATAATCGAAATATTTATTTTATTTTTATTTTTCTCTAATGCGCGCGATCGAGTGTGAACGCTCTCTTTCGATTCTCATTATACTATGCCTATAACCTTCCCGCAAGTGCAAGCAATAAGTTGGCAAAGTTTTATCCCAATCAGACAAACGCTGTGGCAGCGCATAAAATACGAACAAACAAACATTGATTTTTATATATTAGATTATATTAAAAACATATAGTTACTTAAAATCGGCTTATAGCCGAGTTTCTGACGCTCAATGCGATAGAAAACAGCCAAAATTAATAATATTTCTATGTCTTTTCTGCATAACTTTGTTTCCTCCTGTTTTAATTTACAGGAAGTCTAGGCCGTAATAATATATGTACATTATGTCTGTAAATTATATTCAAATTACTTCACTTTAAACTTATATACCACCCGCGGTGGTACCTGCCATAGGACATACCAATTATGACTACGACAACGTTAATATCTGACAATAAATGATTACGACTGCGCTCAGAATAGACGGGTAAATTCGTATATATACATATTTTCGGTCATAACTTGTCATATTTTTTATGACTATTGTAAGTTAGAGCGTCAGAATATGACCTAGTTTTTAAAAAAAAGTTATGACAATGATATTATGTTCTGATCGTTATGACTGGGTTCAATTTAAGCCTGTAAATGTAATAAAATCACAAAAATACAAGTCCAAGAACGTATTGTACAAATCTTCTAAAGACCCCTCCTAAAATCAATGGGAAGTTTAAAGAATTTATCGAATACAATTATTTTCAATATTAAAATTTCATTTTTATTGTTTACAAAAATAATTTAAATCCCTGAACTTTCATTTTAAAAGGTAAGGTCTAATTTCCTTTCCAAATTGAAAATTTAAAATCTTACAAATTTCCGGAGAAAAATTTCTTCTAGGTTTTCGTTTTAATAAAAAATTTTCTACAAAATTTCAATTTTTCAATCATTATTAAAGCGTTAAATTGGAAAAGAGTTTATCAGCGATAAGAGAAAAAAACAGAACTAATTAAAATTAAAATTAAAATGAAAAAAAAAGAAATTATTGTTTTGTTATCATTCGAAAAAGAAATTCTTATAGCTTCGAATTTTTCCAATTGTTTTATTTTGGAAGGAATCATTTCATCATATTAGGTTTAGAACAAAATGTTTCATGAGCATGTTTTAGAGGATCCAATAAACATTTATAATAGTGACAGTCTGTACCTGATGAAATTTTAAATAATTCTAAGAAAATGGACTCAGATCAAGATTATGGAGTCTTTCTTTTTTTACAGTATATGTGAGAATAAATAATTTTGTATGAAAAGGAGGAAAATTAAATCTCCACTTAATGCATCTATATGATGGGTGATAAATCTGAGATCTACGTGTTCTAAGGGATGTCCCACTGTTAAATAGAAAGGATACAATAATTAACACAACTGAAATATTCTTTTCCAATTTTCATTCTCAACATAAAGCTTAAAGTAAAACATAGTTACAAAAATGTCCTCTTTTTAATTGTTTGACAACTAAATATTCAAATTTTTCAGATCCAAAATATTTTTTCTTTGGTTTCAAAATTTATCTGTTTTCCGGAAAAACAAGCATAAGTCGATTTCAAAATTGCCCAATCAAATTTATTTCATCTAATTTTAGTCTAAAGCCTTTAGTTACTTTATTTATAAATAATAAGTATTTATTTGTCGAATGTGTAAATTGAAATCAAAGGATTCAACAATTTTATTAACCATTTTCAATAAAATAGATCATCACCTTAAAAATTTTTAAAATCGACTTATATTTGTTTTCCTTCAGGCTACAATTTCCTTATTTTCCAATTATCATGTCGAATTTCTTACTGAACATACTGTAAATTCCTTTTCTATTTATGATATTTGAAATCTATCTGCGTTTAAAATCTATTCAGAATATCCGGACTCTTTTAACGGAAACACAATATATGATCTTATCGAAGGAATTACGAGTAAAGGAAATTACTTAAATACGATATTTCTTATTATGATAAGGAAAAGTGGTTTGGTTTGGTTCTAGTTTTTATCAATTTTCTTACATTTCCAGTTATTTCGTTTTTTTATTTTCCATGCTAAAAGGAGGGACTAAAGATTTTCGATGCATATTGAACAGGAAGTAAAAATAAACGCTACAAGAAATCCATTCAGTTCGAAAATACTAGAATGTCCTTCAGTTACGATAATTCGAACTTAAATAATATTTTTTGGTTTTGATTTGTTCCGTATTTATAAAGCAAAAAAGGCACTCATTTTATGATATTTCGTTTTTCTCAGTACTGTCTTATATCTATTATTGAATACTTGTAATAAATTTAACTGACAGTTTTTAACGGAAATAATTGTTTTTTTCCTTTTATTTCTATTTGGTAAAGTTAAAACAGGAAGACAATTTTACGTTTTTGATGAAATTTGGTATATATACCTTTTGTGATAAGAGAACGGTAAGAATAGTAAAAAAATATAGATGGCAATTAGAGAAAATAGGTAAACTAGGATTTTTTTTACGTAATTAAATATATGAAAAAAATTCAGCAGTGGAATTCTGTAAGGCAACTGTGAAGATCATTCTTGTCACTTTCAAAAGTTACGGCTTCAAAGCAGAGCTATTACTTAGAAAATCCTATAATTATTCAGCTTTCTTATGAATATCACGTCACATAAAATTTCACAAAAATTGAAATTTCAGCTCACATTTTATTTGGTATTATCATATGTAATTTTTTTCGCATACATTTTTGGTACGATTACAGTGCTGAAAAGTGCGCCTCCTTTTTAGTAGTATTTGTAAAAAAGTCATTTTAAAAAATATGGTACTATTAACAAGCTCGCTTGTGCAGACATGTCCAAATCAGAATCCAATTTGGAAACTTGGTTTATTGCATATTTTTGGTATTACCAAGGTCGTGATTTAAATAAGGCGAATAATAAGGCTAAATGGGTATTTTTAACATTTTCTGTTTAATTTTTAAAGCTTAGAACTAAATTAATGTATTTGATGAGTTAAGTGTTTAAACAGTTCAAGTAGAAAATGTTACTTTTCATTAAAAAATTTTTTTTACTTTGATGCCCTGTGCTAGAAATGAGACAGAAAAACTGCCCAAACTAGCAATATTTGAAAGTTTTTTCGTCATAATTTCGTTTCCTCAAAATTTCTTCTAATTTGGAGCTAATCTAAAGCCTGGCATAAATTTAATCTGCAAAATTTATTCAAATCGGTGTATTAGTTTTTAAATTACATTAAAAAAACTTTATGAACAGGCCTAATTTCTCCTAGTATTATTTCTTTCTTCACTATCCTTGGACGGATTTTACGTAAATTTACCACGCTATCGTCTTTTATGTAGTTAACCAATATAATTAATTTAAACAAAATTGCATGACAAATATTCCAATTAAACCGAGTTTTCTCTTTATAACTTTGCTCCCCCTGGATTTATTTTACAGAAATGGTAGGACCTACCATAGGACATGAAAACTGGATATATCACCTTTAAATTTTGGTTAATAAACTCCAGAAATAAATATAAATATTCATGTTGTATTTTTTTAGATATTTTATTTCTATATCCCAGAATGAGGAACTGCAATTTTTTAACCATGTATCTATTTTTCTGTTCTTTTGTACTTTAGACTCTAAAAAGGTTAAAAATTCAAAAGTTTCAATTAGTAATAATCTTTCGTTAAAATAAAACCAGAATTTTGAAAGTTCATAGTTCTTTTTCATTACTTTTCATAATTTCACCAAAAATAAAAAATTACGTGACTTAAACTTGACAAAAATAGCAACATATTTGACCGTTCATAATACTGTGATATTTCTTGGCATAAGTCACATTTCGCCTAGGAGAATGCCAAAATTAAACTTGGTTTAACAAGTAACGTGACATTCATAATAAGGTTATTTAAAAGTTACACCACAATAGTTCTCACCTGAAATTTATCACTTCCAAGGAAGAAATTCGCTTTCGAATTGCAACAAAACGACAATCAATTATCGCTAGTCTGTTTACACGTAATTCCATTGCTGAATTTTTGGTAAGATGACAAATTTTTTATAAGGAAGTCAAATAGTTTTTAATACTATACAAAAAAAAAAAAACCGATAACATTATAACATAATTAATTCGGGCACTATTCAAATAAACTTTCAATTACTGAAAGTTCAGTGAAAAGTTGTTTATTGCTAAAATAACCCAAATCATGTTCAACAAATTGTTTTATTGTAACTCGAGGACTAATTTTGTTTTATTAAGTTCAATACTATAAGATTAAAAAAAACTATATCGATTTAAAGGTGCCAACAAAAAGTACACCTTGAAATATTTTTAAATTAAATAAAAACATAAAAAAATTAAAGGAAATAAACTCACCGTTTTTTTATTATATTCTTAAAGAAATGTTGAAAATCTGCACGTTTTTGTAACAAAAAAAAATACCCAAAAACTCTTTGAATTGCAAGGATTTGAAAAATTTTTCGATATAAATACCCAAAAAATTTAAACGAATCTCGTGAATTTTCTGGAAATCTCTTCAGTGAGATTTCTTCTTTGTGTGTTGTCTATTAATGTTGCTGAACGAATTTTCAAACTTTGATCTTCTTGGAACTTTGCCCAAAATGAATTATTACACTTTTTTTTATTTTTTTTTCTTAAATAACACAAGTATTTTTTCTTAATATTTAAAATAGAAAACAAAATACTTTTTGGCACGCGATTTTATTTACAATTTATAGCTGATCGTTTAATTAATTTTTATTAATATTTTTTGTTTTCTTTTTTTTTTTTTTTTAAACCACTTTCTTTTAAAACAACGAATTTGAATTAAAATCAATTACTTTAAAACAAAAAAAAAACTTAATTCTTAATAACATTAAAATTCTGGAAAAATCGCGTAAATTTTCACTGAAAATTTAAATTTTATTTAAAAAAAAAAAAAATTTGTTACACAATATTTTTTTTTTTTTTAATTAAATTAAATAAAATTAAATAAACTTAATTAATTTAATTAAAAAATAAAACAAACAAAAAAGATTTTTTTTATTTCAATTTAAACGCGATCCAAACACTTCTTACGGACTTACGCATTCGTACTATCGAAAACGACTAAATTAATTTCGAAAAATTTCATTAAAACTTTAGAAAATTATATTTTTTTATTTATGTTGTTGTTGTTTTCTTTAAAACTTTTTTTTTTTACACGATATCGTAATGTGAACAAGCTTTGTTACTAATTTATTACTAAAAACACAACTTAAAAATAGCGTTAAGAGTAAACTAAAAAAAAAACCACTTGTTTTAAGACTGAGATTTGAATTTGAATTGATGCAATATTTATTAAAATGTGAACACAAATAATTAAAAGAAAAACTGCTCTCGGAAAACCGGTTAAATGAGACATATTTTCTTAAAAAAAAAAAATTAAAAGAAAACAACACCAAACATATGTACATACATATATCTGATAATAACTCTAAACGGAATCAACATAAACGCGTATAATAAGAAATGCTTGAGATGAAACTGCGGTTTACATAAAGCTTGGCTTTATGATAATTTTAAGTACTAAATTCTCTTTTTCTGTTTTTAAAGAAAAAAGAAAAATATTTACGTTCAAAGATTAAAGCTAGGGCTGTTGATGGTTTACTGGTTGTCTAAATGTCTATCCTCATGATTATATTCAAGATTTCGAGCTGATAATAAATGTTTGAAATAGTGTGATTCATAAAAATTTATTGCCAACTCTGTGGAATTTTTTTTTATAAATAAATAGAATATTTCAACTGATACGTTCGTTCGATTTCGGTGCCAAAAATGTAGCAAACGAAATCAAGATCTTTTTTAAAATTCTGTGAACCCGGCGGTTCGGGATAATTTTTAACGGCAATTATTATCTAAGTGTATCGAAGTGTATTCAAATTTCACATTTTAAATTGCCATAAAAACAAGGTTCCGAACCCCAACCCGAACCCGAACCCGAACCTGAACCCGAACCCACCCGAACACACTATTTTTATTGTACTGAACCCGAATCCGAACCAAAATTTACGTGGTTCGCAACCCTGCTTAAAACACAATTATTTAGCTCTGTCCCCCGTACAAACCGCCAGATTTGAATTTTTGACCAGAATATGAATAAAAGTAGCGTTCCATCAATACGACTTTTTAGACATAAAAAGCAACGAATACCTACGCTGTCATGTATCATCAGTGCAATATCGCAGCAATCTGTTGTATCAGCAATTCGTACTATGTAGCTACCATGCTAAATATTTAATCGCGTATTTTAAGTGAACTGTCTACGGAAGGAATGAACCAATATTACGCGAGGTAAATTCTAATGCTGAAGTTTTTGGCTTTTTCCTCAGCAAGTACAAACTTAAAAGGCTGTTAACTTATAGCTTCCTTTTCTTAATAACTAACTTTTATGTCGCCGTGGATTTCGTGGTCAATTTTATTTTATTTTTGTTTCTGCTGGCCGGCGTATTTCTGACTAACTTTTTTTTTATCGTAATCTTTGTATTCCAAAGGTACATTTTTTCACAAGTTTCACAAGAGTATAGCAAAATTTTACATTGTTTATAACAACAACATTTGAATATATGCTACTAATATCTAAGTTTTTTGTTGTTCTTGCTCCTTATCGTTTTTTTTCACTTCTTCCTTTGATCCGAAGCAGAGAATCTTTTGTTTCATATTTATAGTACTATATTTTCTACAAAAATTTAATAACGAGCTGTGTATTTTGGATAACCAAAGTTGCGCTAAAATTTAATACAAATTGAAAACACTATTATTATATATGCTTCTTGGTTGTACCATTTTCTTCCAGCGATCCGCTATGTCGCCAGTCATAGAAAGGAAACCCACAGCGGGGACTAATCCCCGGAAGAAGATTAAAAGGGATCCTACTAAAAATCGTATTCGAGAATGACATATTAGAAAATTATGCTGAAATATTTGCGTTGGTGAATCTGGTGATTGACTTACACGCCCATCGAAGGTTTTGGAACTGGACAGAAACTTGCTTTTTCGAAGGGCCGTTTTATACAGTTCGTTCATTCGGTATTAGACGTAATGAAAAAAATTGCCACACATTGCACAGCTCGTGGTGCTAAAGCTGAGCAGATCTTGCAGCGTGGTCATAAGGTTCGTGAAAACAAGTTAAGACGTGACAACTTCTCATCATTAACAAAGTACATTATATAAATAATTTATAAAATTTTTTTTAAAAATATTATTTCATTTATTTCCATATTATCTGGTAACACTTTTCTTTTTCATATTTAAATTTAATAAAATTAAAGTCATTTGAGCATGCGTACTAGATTTTTGTATTTATGAAAATCTTGGGACGATGCCGGTTTTACGTCACGGAAGATCTTTGGACTTGTCCATTATAAACTCTGATCATCATTGGACCACAAAAATTGCACGTGATTTAAGTGTAATATTTTCGAACACCTTTGTGATATATTAAATGTGAATTTTCAAACAATTTTCATTTAAATTTTCTAGTGGAAAGAAATTTTTCGGTGCGTTGTTTCTTTTTATGTTTACGCGTTTTTCATTTGAATACATATATTTTCTCTTTGTTTACATTAACATATGTTTTTCAGTTAATAATATAGTATTTTTGTTTTTGTAGTTTCAAAGAAGGTCAATGATTTTGTTGCGGTTGCGATCGAAAGTAAACAAATGCATCGTGTAACTTAAAAATGTTTAATGACGGAACATTGAAGTTCTTTTGAGCCCTACTAGGGCACTATGTCATTAATATTATGACGTATTTAAATTGGGTCAATGAGAAAGAAATTAAAGAAATTCAAGATCATTTCTATTATAATTTAGTATTGACAATTAGATGGGAAAGGTTTTTTTTTGGTAAGTATTATATACAATATTTTATCGGGGATTTTTTCCATTATAGTTATCAATACAATTTTGTCAATTTTTTAAAGTTCTATAGCAGCTTATTTTGATCAATTCAAGATCAATTTAAATCAATAAACAGTCATATTTACTATGGATTTTTACTAAAAACATATGTGTTGATTTATTGATTAATTTATTCCAAAATAAATTAATTTTATAATTGTTCTTTCTCTTATCAAAAAGAAAAATAACAAATTTTCCATTACTATAAGACGTAGGTGCTTATTTTATACGTTATAGTTTAAACAAACTGTTTTTAATGTCACTTTGTAAAATATTCATTAAATAATAATTTACAATATCAGATAAATTTTTTTCTAATGAAAAACTAAAAAAATTAATTATGGAAACCAATTATCTCTATGAATTAAAATTTAGTTGATTTATAGTAAAATGTCGCATAATTTAAATTTTGCATAGGAAAATTAAAAAAAAACATAAAGTAATTTAAAATGGGCCTATAGTCGATTTTTCGATGCCCTATGTTAGAAATGGGAGAGCAAAATTGTGAAAACTAACAATATTTCAAGGATTTTTCTTCATGTAACTAACCCAGGCCCTGGTGGCATAAGTCTAATTTGCAAATTTTATTCAAATCGGTGTATTAGTTCTGAATGTACATCAAAGAAACTTTCTGAACAGGCATATTTCCTCCTACGACTATTTCTTTCTCCACTATCCTTACACCGATATCACAGAAATTTACAATGGCATCGTCTATTTATATAAGCAACCAATGTAATTAATTTAAACAAAATTGCTTTACAAATTTTCCAATTAAATCCGAAAAACTATATAAAAACATAAAGTAATTTAAAATCGGCCTATAGCCGATTTTTTGATGCCCTATGGTAAAAATGGGAGAGAAAAATTGTGAAAACTAACAATATATCAAGGTTTTTCTTCATAACTTTGTTTGCCCTTGTCAAAATTTTCTCTAATTTGTAAGTAACTTAGACCCTGGTAGCATAAGTCTAATTTGCAAATTTCATTCAAATCGGTGTATTAGTTCTGAAAATACATCAAAAAAACTTTCTGAACAGGGTTATTTCTTCCTACGACTACTTCTTTCTCCACTATCCTTAGACCGATATCACTGAAATTTACAATGGCATGGTCTATTAATGTAGTCAACCAATATAATTAATTTAAATAAAATTGCTTTACCAATTTTCCAATTAAACCCGAAAAGCTATAGAAAAAAAACGACAAAACTTTATGGTCGCCCCTGTTTTTCCTTAATAACTTCGCTGCCCCTCAGTCGATTTTGCTGAAATACAATTCCAAAACTACTATAGCAATAACCAAGTAGCATTCTAAATTTCATCAAAATTGGATGACGCGTTTTTGAGTTATTTTGTCAACGGACGGACGGTAGTACCAAACATGGAGCATTAATATAGGGAATTTTTTTCAGAATTTTGGCTCATTTTCAAAACCCAATTACCCCAATTTGTTCTGCCAGAATTTCACAATTTTTTCTCTAAGTATTAAAATGTTACCTTTTCAGCGCGCTATAATATAACTTGATAGGATTAGAACTACTAAAGTTATACGATTCTAAAGCCAACTATTGGAAAAAAAACGCCACGAACTTTCTGCTTAACTGAATATTTTAAGGTTTTTCTCTCCATAACTTTGTTTCTTCATTCTCAAATTGGCCCAAATACACAGGTAGGGTGGCGTCTAATAATATAAACACGTTTCGTAAATTTGATTCAAATCCGTATATAACTTTTAAAAATACATTGGAAAAACTTTATGAACAGGCTTATTTTAGGCTACAACTATTTCTTTCTCCACTATCCTTGGACCGATTTGACGGAAAATTAATTCGGTATCGTCTATTTATGCAGTTAACCTACATAATTAATTTGTACAAAATCGGGTCACAAATTTTCCAATTACATCCGAAAAACCATAACCAAAAAAACGACAAAACTTTCTGGTCACCCTTGTTTTTCCTTTATAACTTTGCCCCCCGTGGATCGATTTGGCTCAAATGCAATACCAAACCCAGTTAAGGAATAAGCAACTCAAATTATAAATTTCATCAAAATCGGATAACGCGTTTTTGAGTTATCTTGTCTACGGACGGACGGACGGACGGACGGACATGCATAAATCGATATAACTTTTGATTCCCTACACAACCATACCCTTGAAATTTTTCTCCGATCATTATTTCTATGTGTTACACACTTAGTGACAAAACTAATATACCCTCTGGTAGTACCTACCATAGGGCATAAAAACGACAAAACTTTATGACCACCCTTGTTTTTGCTTAATAACTTCGCTGCCCCTCAGTCGATTTTGCTGAAATACAATTCCAAAACTACTATAGCAATAACCAAGTAGCATTCTATATTTCATCAAAATTGAATGACGCATTAATGTAGGGAATTTTTTTCAGAATTTTGGCTCACTTTCAAAACCCAATTAACCCAATTAGTTCTGCCTGAATTTCACAATTTTTTTAGTAAATGTTCTATAAAATGTCATCTTTTAAGCGCGCTATAATATAACTTGATAGGATTAGAACTACTAAAGTTATACGACTCTAAAGCCATCTATTGGAAAAAAAACGCCACGAACTTTCTACTTAACTCAATATTTCAAGGTTTTTTTCTGCATAACTTCGTTTCTTCATTCTCAAATTGGCTCAAATTCACAGGTAGGCTGGAGTCTAATAGCATAAACACGTTTCGTAAATTTGATTGAAATCGGTATATAACTTCTTAAAATACATCGGAAAAACTTTATGAACAGGCTTATTTTAGGCTAGAACTATTACTTTCTCCACTATCCTTGGACCCACTTAACTGAAATTTAACATGGTATCGTCTATTTATGTAATTAATCTATGTAATTAATTTAAACAAAATTGATTCACAAATTTTCCAATTACATCCGAAAAACCATAACCAAAAAAACGAGAAAACTTTCTGGTCACTCTGGTTTTTCCTTTATAACTTTGCCCCCCGTGGATCGATTTTGCGCAAATGCAATACCAAACCAAGTTAAGGAATAAGCAACTCATATTATAAATTTCATCAAAATCTGAAAACGCGTTTTTGAGTTATCTTGTCTACGGACGGACGGACGAACATGCATACATCGATATAACTTTTGATTCCCTACACAACCATACCCTTGAAATTTTTCTGAGATGATTATTTCTATGCGTTACTCACTTAGTGACAAAACTAATATACCCTCTGGTAGTACCTACCATAGGGCATAAATATATATGTATACATAGTAACGTATTATAAAATCGGCCTATACCCGGTGTTTTGATGCCCTATGGTAGAAATGGGACTCGTAGTTAACAATTTTATAGTTCAATAAATTAACTCTTAGAAAGAAACACCAAAACTAATATTTCAAGGATTTCTCTCCTTAACTTCGTTTGGTTTTTTTCAAATTCCCTCAAATTCACAGGTAAGCTGGGGCCTAATAGCATAAACCTCTTGCAAATTTTATTGAAATCGGTATATAGATTTTTATCGTCTATTTGCGTAGTCAACCCATGTAATTAATTTAAAAAATCGTTTCACAAATTGTCCAATTAAATCCGTAAAACCATATAAAGAAACGACACAACTTTCTGGTCACCCTCGTTTTTGCTTAATAATTTCGCTCCCCCTCAGGGGATTTTGCTAAAATTCAATAACAAGCCCAGTTAAGGAAGAGCGAACTCACGTTTGTCAATTCCAACAAAATTGGCTAATGCGTTTTGAGTTATTGTGTACGCAGACGGAAGGACAGACGGAAGGACCGACGCACGGACATTCATAAATCGATATAACTTTTTTTTCCCTACAGAACAATACTCTTGAAACTTTTCTACGACTAGTATTTCGATGTGTTACACAGTTAGTGATAAAGCTAATATACCCTCTGGTAGTACCTACCATAGGGCATACAAATAATATAATAGAAGTCTAATTTTAAGCTTGAAATTAAAAGCTAACAATTTTTCACCTGCAATTAGTTACATTTTAAATGGTTCACAGCAGCCGTTCAAGAGATTTTGGCAAGTCATACGACGTTGCATGTACATGTATATTTTCGCCAATATTTTCATTACTTCTTTCATGCTTATATGGTATTTTATTTATTAAGAAAAGCGTGTGAATGATTTTTATTTTATTAAAAACAATGATAAAATAACATAAAATATAAACCTTCTCTATAATATGAAAAGATATGTTAAGTTTAAATTTGCAACGTTCTAATGCAAGGCTCTTGTCTAACCTTCAACGGATTTGTTCGACCGGAATGAAACACGGTATCTAGAAATTTCTTGAGTCAGGGAAGAGAGTCATTTGGAGTGCTGATGAAAGGGTGAGTGCGTGAAGCATAAGCTACGCGCGCTAATAAACTATATTTAAATAACAAAATATAAAATTTAATTGACCTCATTTAATATAGAAAACAAATTTGAATAGTTTAATAATACCTATAATTATAATAATTTACAATAAATTAAATATAATAAAAAAAAGCATGTAGTTCATATTCGTCCAGAAATTCAGCTTCAAATAAAGGGTGTCCCAAAATTCATCCAAGATTTGAATTTGTGTGGTAAAGTCTTGCCAACGAAAAAGGCACAGTGACAGCTGACAATTCAGGGTTATTAGAAAAGGGGCACTACAAGACCAATCCCTTTTTATTGTTTAGCAATATTTTAAAAGTAATGAGGCTTTGGCAGCTACAGTTCGGAATTTTCGTACAAAATATGATCATATTAGTGATTTAACTTCATCAACTGTGAAGTGATTAATAAAAAAATTTAGGGAGGCTGAATCAATTAGTGATCTTAAACACGGCGACGACCACCCATGCCTTGAAGGAGGAAAATGAGCGCTGTGTAAACAAAATTCAGCCACATTTATGCAATTATGCAAAATGGTCATGGAAAATTTCAACAAAAACGTGCGTATAGAATAATTTCGAAAACGCAGGTAAATAATATAAAGTAAAAGATATTCTTATCACAATTTGAATATTCAAATTCCATAGGCCAAATGATTCTGAAAAAAAAGAGAAACGAAAAATTCTTTTGCATACATATGTAAGTTACTTGGTAAATTGGAAGCGGATGACTATGCTCACGTCCAAGTGGTTTCTAAAACTGATAACAGTTTATAAACAAAATATTTAGTTAGATTTAAATAACAAAATAAATCAATTTTATTTTTAGGTAACGATATTTTCAGATAAAAATAAGAGTTTACCATTCTTTTTTATATTTGTCTGTCTTCAGTGGAAAATTACACCAATGGAATTATCTATTTTTTCTTTGTCAAATAATGATTCACTTAGTGATATGAAATGATTTTTCTCTGAAAAAATACTATACTATATGTACCAAAAAAAATCTTAACAATAGAAAATTATTGTGTCATCAAAAACTGATAAATTATTTGTATAAGATCATAAAAAAATCTTTCGGCGCATGGCGATGTCAAAAGGCTCATAATCGTAATTTTTAATCTCACAAAAATATTACAGCAATTAAAAAAGAATATTATTCAATGGGCCAAAAAGTCGTTGCGTTTTTATGCCCTATGGTAGTAGGTTCAGCAAAATCGACCGAGGAGGAGCGGAGTTATTTAGCGAAAAGACCGGAAAATTGGAAAATTTGAGAACCAATTTCAGGTTGAATTTATTACATTTGTTAACTACATAAGTGGACGATACCACGTTAAATTTCAGTAAAATCGATCTAAGGATAGTGGAGAAAGAAATAATCCTAGGAGAAAAAAAGCCGGTTCATAAAGTATTTTTGATGAACTTTAAAAAGTAATACACCGGTTTGAATAAAATTTGCAATTTAGACTTATGCTTTTAGGGTCTGGATTACCAGCAAATGAGAGGAAATTTTGAAAAGAAGAGACAAAGTTACTATAGGGCATTAAGAAATCAGCTATAGGCCGATTTTCAGTTACTATATGTTTTTCTCTCAGTTTAAATGAAAGGCAAATTTTTCACTTGAAAGAAAAACTTTATTAAACTGAATATTGTCAATTTTGGCCAAGGCCTTTTTAGCACTTTTTTGGCAGATCTATTATCCCATCACTGTAGAACTTCAGGGATTTCTTGACAAAACCGACACAAGATTATTTTCTATTAAAATTTACACTATCAAAAGAGTTTTTTAGAAATCAAAAGAAATGGTAGTCTAATAATTAGAAACTCTATAGGGCGAATACATTAAAGGCTGACAGATAAGTTCACTCAATTTTTGATGGAAGACTAAACCAGACAGCGCGTTATCGTGATAAAAGACAACACTCATGCGATTCTCCAATTCTAAACGCTCTGTTCGAAACAGAGTAGATATGTAAAGTTTTTGCTTTTCCAATTTCAAGAAATTAGAGTAGGATATGAAAAGCTGAATAGCCAAAGAAAATAGAAGCAAAAAGATAAATTTTTATATGAAAAGAAGTTTAACAGAAATATATAAACATTTAAAAAAAGTCAAATTCTTATGCCAATGCTTGTAAAATGTAATAATATTAACGACCCTAACAGTACTAGTTGGAGGGGGTATGATTGACCTCTCTTTTCTACTCCACATAGAGACGGCAAGTTTGCAGACATACTGCTCTGAAAAAATTGGTCAAGAGGCTACAAATTGCTAGCTAACTCGCGGAAATCTCTTCCCCAGACCGAACGCTTCATCATAGTCATTAAAGATCAGGTCATCGCCATAAGGAACAACCTCCGCCACCGCCACAATTGTGTACGAAAAATGTGCTCCGCAAACTTGCACAACTCTACTAACTTACAACTAGCATCAGTATTACCAATACACCCCAAAAAACGTCATATAAAATGAGAACTTCCGACTCTATTGGGATAGGACAGTACTTACTGACACAACTATTCCAGCAAATAGGCCAGATATTATCTTGGTAAATAAAATATAGAAAAAGACCTTTATTATTGACATTGCTGTACTAAATCCTGACAATATCCAAGAAACCATACAGATGAAGTTAACCAAGTATGCTGATCTATCACATAAAAAAAAATGGAGACAAGATATGTTAATGTTGCCATTCTCCCAGTAGTAATATCGACAACTGGGATAGTACACTCTAACCAAGAATTTAACAATCCTAGTCCTCTGCCCTCTTTTAGTCATTGATATACAAAATCTGCCATACAACACTTGCCACATTGTACGCTAGATTCTTAACTTTCAATAGTCAAATATATTCATTTTGCTTCGGCCGATGACTATAAAAATACTGCACGAAGCGAGAAACTACCAAAATAATAATAATAATAATAATCCCTTCAACTTTTACGTCTGTAACAATTGAGTTTATTTAGTGGTCTTTATTCTACCAGGTGAATTATTTCTCTCTGTAAGTGTTCACCGCCTTTATGTTATATTCAAGTGATACGAGTTCTATTCTCCTTCATTACTGTATATATTTTACGGCTGGTACTGTCAGCCGTAATGTTATTTTTTTTTTATTCGTTATGATTCTGCAATGGTCAATGAAAATAAGTACATTGACGAGATATACAAATATTTTACTGTAGGATCTCTATTATGAACTGGATTTCGATATGTTAAGATTATGAGTAGGGTATGGTTTGATTAACTGATTAATTGAGTAATAAAAATTTGTTCAATATTTTGATTATTCAACCGAAAACTGATTAATGGTTTCATTTAAGAGAAACAAAGCAGAATAAATTTGGGAGAGAAATCTTATGAGAGTATGAATAAATTTCGGAGAACTTTTAAATTAAATCTGAAATATTACTTATATTCTATTATTTAGTTGACATCAGTAACGCAACAACTTTTGGACCCACTCACTATTATTTTTGTTTTGGCGTTTTCAAAATTAATAAGAAAGTATCGGTAGCAAGCAATTTCATACATTTGGTATAATCTCCAGCTGATTACTCTGGAGAATTCCGCTTAAATCTAAAAATGAGTAATTATTATAAATTTTCAACCGAATTTTATTCTCATTTTTACGGATGTTAATATTTCTTTTATCATTTTAACTACACATTATTAAACTTTTAAAAACGTCAGCAAAAGTAAAGTATTTTTTTACAATTTTTTTCAGATCATAAAATATTAAAAAGTTAATGTTTTCTTTTTGAAGAAGAAGAATTTGTTAAACCTACTTGAATCCACAAACTTTATTACTCTTATTGTTATAATTTTGTAGGAATGACGAAATTAAATAACAATAATATAATTAAGAATTAAAATAAAATAAAATTTTTATTAATAAAACACTCTTCAATACTTTTCAAAATTTTCCTGTGGAAATTTTTTTTTTCAAATGGAAAAATTATACTTTATTTTTTTTATTTTTAAGAAGGTTTTCAAGATTTTTTCCAGGAATGGAAAATTTTAACAATTTATATAAAAATTTGTATAGTACAATAATAGTTTGTTTTTTCATATGAAACTCGAAGTTTGATCAAATCGATAATACAATTTTATGCATTTTTAATGATCTATACCTTTTTAGTTTCAAAATGAGAATAGTAAACTTCAAAATGAGAATAGTAAACTTCAATATGAGATTTTTTATTTTAATTTAATTTAAAACAATTAATATTAATTCAAAATATTTTAAATTAAATTTATTAATATAGCATATTTTCTAAGTTAAGAGCTGCAGTGAATTTTCTTTAAATGCTTGCAATGTAATTGGCACATGTATAATTGTCTGCAGATCTTCTTCCATAAGGCTTTCTAAGGCTCTTACTCTCTGTTTTTTGACGGATAATTCGTTTCTGATGTTAAGAATGCTTGACAACTTTCTTGAGAGCTCTCTTTTTATTATTCTCATATTGAAGTTTACTATTCTCATTTTGAAGTTTACTATTCTCATTTTGAAGTTTACTATTCCACTTTGAAGTTTACTATTCTCATTTTGAAACTGAAATGGTATAGTCTAGATTTTAGCGGAAATATTTTCATTATTTTTAGAATATACTTAAACTCAAACAAAAAATATTGGGACTGGATCCTTACATTTCATCAATATTTAGATGAACTTGCCTGCTAAGTCTATGGAACTCCTATATAAAATTTGGTTATGTTTTCCAAGTTTTTATTTCAAACATAGCAGACCCAACTTGCCGCTTTTCAATTATTTGAAAATGAGACGATTAAATTGGAGTTGTATGTTTTTCCATACCGAATGATTGTAGATATCAAAAAATTGAAAGTAATTTCATTGTTTGGACAGCATATCGCAGATCCTCTGGAAATATGAAATTTTACAGATTTTAAATAATATTATATACATACTACTATGGACAAAAGTAATGAGACTGCATTTTTAAAAATACGCACGTAATGAATATTAACGTGTATATTTATTTGAGAGATTGGTATGACTGGTGTGAACAGCTAATAGAAATCTCATGATGTTTGCTTTGTTAGTTTAAAAATTTCAGCGTCTTTTGTAATTGTGAAAAATTTATTGCCGCAATTTTTTAATATAGATAAATCTATTGAACAAAGAATTAACATTAAATTTTGTGTAAAAACGAAATTTCTTGTAGAAAAATGTTACAGTGATCAGTGTTCTTAAGTGGTACAAATCATTTGGTGAGGGTCGTGAAGAAGTCGAAGACGGACCTCGTTCAGGAACCTCAACTACTGATAAAAACATCAAGAAAATCAAGTAGCTAGTACTTTTCAATCGTCAAAGGCATAATTGTAGGCATTGTTGGTATATCAAAAGGATCAATACAAACAATTTTAAAAAACGATTTGGGCTTGACTCGTGTGCCTTGTCGTCTTGTTCCAAAATCGTTGAATTTGTTTGAAAAACAACGTCAGTTTGTCATCAAAAATCAAGTGAATGTCATTCCGCAGGCACCCTATTCACCAGATATGGCTCCGCGTGATTTTTTTCTCTTCCCTCGATTGAAATTACCACTTCGTGGACATCGTTTTGAGTCAGTAGAAGTCATCCAAGAGAATTCGCTAGCCGCTTTTTTTCACAATCACAAAATACGCTAAAATTTTTAAACTAAGAATGTAAATATCATGAGATTCCTATTAGCTGTTTACAACAGTCATACCAATCTATCAAATAAATATACACATTGATATTCATTGCGCCCGTACTTTTTGTCCAAAATATTATATACAAATAAACTTTTTATTTTTGTTAAAAAACTTGAAGGGCCGTACAAATTTCATATATTTTTGTAACCTACAAACAGAGGGTATATATGTTTTTGTCACAACATTTGTAACGCCGATAAATAATCATCATAGAAGGGTATAGTTGTGTAGAAAATTAAGAGTTATGTCGATTTAAGCACCCGTCCGTCCGTCCGTCCTTATACAAGGTAACTCAAAAACGCGTTATCCGATTTTGATGAAATTTACAATGTGAGTTGCTTATTCCTTAACTTGGTTTGGTATTGCATTTCATTAAAATCGATCGAGGGGAGCAAAGTTATAAAAGAAAAACCAGGGTATCCAGAAAGTTTTGTTGTTTTTTTAGTGGTTTGTTGCATTCAAATTGAAAATTTGTGAAGCAATGTTGTTCAAATTATTTACATACATTGACTATTAAATACTACTACTAATAAATAAGCAATAATATCTTGAATTTCAGCAAAATCGGTTCAAGGTTAGTGTAGAAAGAAATAGTTCCAACGAAAAATAAGCCTGTTTATTAAGGTTTTCGATGTATTTTAAAAACTAGAATTAGAGTGAATTTGAAAAAGACGAAACGAAGTTATCGGGGGAAAATCATGAAATAATATTAGGCTTGCTTGTTTTTTCTTAGAGGTGATTTGTGAACTACGAGTCGCACTTCTACCATAAAGCTCAGTATTGTTTTTGCGTGAAATTAAATTTTCACTAGTGTCCCTTAACTCGATGTGAAAATCATCGTGAAAAATGTGTGTGTAAAGAAAAAACTTCGCACAACAAACAAGAAAATTTTCTCATGAAAAGTAAAAATTCCACGTTGAAAGTATGTTCCACGCTATTGGAAGTGCCGTGAGAATTGTGTAGACTTACATGAACGCCATCTGTTGCGTGAAATATTACCGCGTGGAATTTCCGTTTATAATTTTGTTCAGGCTAATTTTATATGGAAATTTCCATTCCACGCGAACACGATAGGTATGAAAAATTGGCTATAAACCGCTTCTAAGTTTGCCTATGTTTTTCTAAATTGGTTCACGAACGTTCAAAATATAAATAACGGTAAAAACAATTAAAAATTCGCGATTCGACATTTTTTTTAGTTGATAAGTTTCTGGCTCGGCAATCTTAGGCATTGCAAATCTAACATTTATGAACTTTTTTGTAAACTTTTAAAAGCCATTTCACTCTATGTAATAACATCACTGATTATTATTAGACAGGGTTATGCCATTTAAAATAAAGACTACATATGTCCTAGGTGGTATGACATTTTTCTACGCAATTCTGCAATTATCGGTTTTGAATTGACAAGAAATAAAATATGCTTGATTTGAGAGCTTTTTGGAATTTCTCGTCTTTTTGGGTGGGCCCACATTGCAATATGCCGGATTAATTAAAATAATGAATAAATTAAAAGTAAAAGTTTACAAATATAAATTTTTTATTGCATCGAAAAGGTATATTTCTTGTTTTGCGCTTTATTTTTTATCAATAATAAATATTAAAGTTTTTTTTTTTTTTGGCTCCTGATTCATTTTATTTACAACTTCATGAATAAAAATTTCGAATATTCTAGATTGAAGTTATTTGCTCACCACATTTCCTCTTTGTGTCATGTGAGTGTCTTTTGAAATTTCAAGAAACTATAAAAATTTAGAAGATTCGAGAACTGTTTCAGATGTTAACTTAAATGAATATAATAATAATGTACAGTCATAGAGACTTACAGTAGATGAGATTACCATCAGAAATATGTTTTACTTGGGTGTATATATTGTGTTATATTGAAATTAATATTTGAACTGAACTAAATCGAACAGACGTTGTCACTCTTAGAACAATCCATATTGTTAAGAATAGCCACTTATTACCCAGTGGTATTACTGGCATAGTACACTTGTCATGTACCTCATAGAGTTCTTTCATTTTCTTCGGAATTCCCCAGAAACTATTGTTAGATCAGAAATTATTCGAAGAAACTTGGTAATCTAACTATATAGTAAAGGTATTTAATAATTCTTGGATTAAATTCGTGGTTTATGTAATCTACATGCAAATTAGTTTGAGGGCACCAGTCATGGGAAATAAAGAAAAGACCGTAGGTATAATTAATTTTAAAATCCAAAAGAAAATCAAGTTTTTCTGGGTTTTTTTGTTGTTATATTTAAATAATACGAATTTTAGAAACTTTCTTGATAGATATTCTCACGTAATATCATATAGAATAATAAATCCTTCAGCAGAGGCTAAAAGAAGCTCAACTTAAGCTTTCATTTCTACAAAGTTTCTTATCTAGTCAATTAAAGTTTTTTCAGGCCTACTGATCAGGTGAATCTATTCATAAAGAGAATTGAGGTCGCCTTCGAAATTTCTTTTTCGAAAATGCCATCATAAATAAATTTCGAATTTTTATAAATATTTAACAAAAGCAAACTGCCAGTTCAAAGACTTTGTACGAACACAAAATAGGAAAAATATAATGAATTTCCTATTTCTTTCTTTATCAAAACTCAAACTTATTTCTACTATAAGTTATTTTCAATTTAATAATGAACAAAATAAAATGGTTTTGCATGCAACGACTGCATTTTAGGTGTTTACTTTCTTATAAGAAAAAATACTGATTACAAAAGAAATTCTGCAACAGAAATAAATGACTTGAATCAAAGAAATACAAATCCACCAATCTTTGTAAATCCGCAGTTACATTTGGGTGGTCACAATAACTTAGCAAACGAACCGGTAGATTATTGTTCATAGAAAATGAACCAAACGTTTTCAGCCTGATATACTATTATTATATCGATACGAAATTTGATTTGAACTCCAGACTTTTCGATTGCAAGCATGAGCTGTCCTAGGCAACGCCGAGTAATCGCAGTCACTAAGGCATTCTGTTTTCGTTGTATCTCCATAAACTTTCAATTACTTCTAAATATGACATGATTGATTGATTGGTTCCCAAGGTAAGTGATTAGTTGATTAATTGTCAGATTTTAACTAATTAATTGGTTTCTATTATAATAGCCATAATCGTCAATCTTTTTCATGTAAAAATAACAATTTAGAAAGAGAAGTAAATTTTCATATCTATTACATATATTAAAATCAATGTTTGTTTGTTTGTATTTTATGCGCGGCCACACCGTTCGTCTGATTGGGATAAAACTTTGCCAACTTGTTGGTTGAACTTGCGGGAAGGTTATAGGCATAATATTTTTCCGAAGTTGTCCGAAGTGTGCCGAAATTTACCGAAATTTGAAAAATGTATTGAAATAAAGTAAAATTTATATAAAAAACCAACGAATATAATTTGCCGAAGTTTACCGAAGTGTACCGACGTGTGCCGAAATTTACCGAAGGTGAGATTGGGCAACAAAATTCGGCAAAATATTTAAAAAATGTATTAAATTAAATACAATTTATATAAAAAACAAACGAATATAATTTGCCGAAGTTTACCGAAGTGTGCCGAAATATTTCGAAATTTACCGAAATCTCCCGAAAATGAACGGAAAAATTGTAAAATAAGATTTTTAAACTTCGGTAAAATTCGGCAAATTTCGGTAAATTTTGGCACACTTCGGTAAAATTCGGCAAAATATTTAAAGATTTTAATAAGATAACTCTTCCAAATTTCAAACGAAATTTCCACAATTTCTTCTGCGGCAGCAACGCGCCGGGTACCAACTAGTAAAATAAATAAAGAAAGCATAATAAAAACGAAAGAGGAAATATTCGCTTAAAAATATATACATATGTATATGTTAATATTTCACATTTAACTTAAAAGTTATTCAAAATTTATACTCTCATAGGATTTCTCTCTCCACAATTATTCTGCTTTGTTTCTCTTAAATGAAACAATTAATCAGTTTTTAGTTGAATAATCAAAATATTGAACAAATTTTCAATTAATCAATTAATCAAACTTTGCCCTACTTTTAAACAATACAATTGTTAGCTGCAGGTTTTCTGAACTCAAATTATTGTGTATAAGAAAGTTAGATGGTTTGCCATAACAAATACATTTTCAAAATGATTTGAATAATTTATACAATACCGCAAAATTTATTTTCAAAATGAGAAAAAGTATTTATCATTTATTTTTCACAATTTCCAAGGAAAATATATTGTTAATGGAAATGATGTTGATGTTTTTCTTTCTTACTTTACTCCCGCCCAATTTTACTTTTTCATTATTTTTTTTTTTTTAGAAAGATTCTGAAAATATTGCATTTTCCCGACTACAAATTTGGTTTTTCCTTTGTATAAGTATACCTCTTCTCCCACATTTACATTGAGTTTATATACTATATTTTGTAAGGAACATTTATAATCTATTATTATATACAGAGTGTATTTCGAATATATGAAAATTTTAATAGTTTTGTTGATTTTAATATACAAGCACTTAAATTTTAGACATTCTTATACATGGGAAGGGTGATACAACTTCAGTTTCGGAACTTTAAAACAAAATAAAACACAAGAATTTAAACGAAATATACTTATTCTATTTTGTTAATCACAAATGTTATGTATTTCATTAATTATGAAAAATAATATCAATTAAATGACCGCCTCTGGACCTTCTGTAGTAGCCGATACTTCTGAGGTAATTTCCGATGACTTTTTCGTAAATTTCGGCCAGTATCTCAGCAATAGCTTGGTGGATGTTGTTTTTTAAGTGCTCCAACGTTTCGGGTTTGTTGGCGTAGATATGACTTAACGTAACCCAGCCAAAGGAAATCCAACGGCGTTCAGTCGCATGATTTTGGCGGCCAGTTGACGCCACCAAAACGTGAAATAATACGACCTAGGAAATTTTCACGCAAAACAACCAACGTTGCACCCGCAGTATGGCAAGTTTCGTCGCCTTTTCGGAACCACATGTTTTACACATCAATATCTTCGATTTCGTGCTGGAAATAATCGGTTATCATGCGATTATATCGTTCACCATGGACTGTTACCCTGATCGTTTTCAAAAAAGTAAGGCGCAATGACTCCGCCTGACCACAATGCGCTCTAAACAGTCACTTTTTGGCCATGTAATCGTGTCTCGTGAGAATTGTCATATCGTATTATGCGGCAATTTTACTTATTAACACACCCAGAGAGGTGGTGCCTTATCAGACAACACGATTTTCTTTTCTTTTCTTCTGTAGTACAACTTTACGGTTTAAACGCATTGAGCGGTTTCAGAAATGTGTTTTGCAAACTGACATTTGACACTTTGGAAGCAGGTGCTTATTGACAGCTGCTTAATTTACAGTGGTGGCGAGATAGGAAACTCAAATTGGATCACCCTATACGTGAATATTTTGCTAGACCTCTTACACTTTAGGACACGCAACGACTTTTTGGCATATCATCCCTTCACATTATATTCTTTTTATTACTGCATGTAATCATTTATTTTATAACATAAAACCTAGCTGTGATAAAAACAGAAAAATAAAAATGAAAATTCTGACCAGGACATTTTTCATAATTGCTAATGTTATTATAAATGATGTAATTGTCGTAGGATTTCATTTCGAACAATGCAGTTTTAGGACACTAGATTTTATCATGTTGTATACATTTTTATCGCTATGTCTAGAAATTCCTTTTTATTAATCGTTTGTAGTGAAATTTATGTCATTTACGACGTAATTTTCGTTTTTATATTGATTAACGATTAATGTTTTATTAGGGGCAGGTCTTCATAGTACTATGGATTGCTCAGGTGTTCAAACAATAATTGTAATAACATATTAATGTACGTAGACGTAAAAAAGTCTTGGAATTCAAAAATAACTAAACACATTTCTGTCTGTGTTTGAGTAGTAGACTGTCGAAGCGTGGTAGCGTGATGTTCAGTCTTCTTGTTGTAGGTAAAATTGGAAAAGAGTAACATTTTAAAATATTTTCATATTTCGACTGTGTACATGTTTTTACTAACTTCACTCAAATCATTAGGAAATATAACAAAAGGAATATAATATTACGGCTGACAGTAGCAGCGATAGAATGTATGTGGAAATCAAATTATGTGTATGAAAAATTTAGACGTGTATGCTAGAAGGACTAATAGTGTGGGCCGTATGTGAATATTTGCCAGTTCGCTTTTTATGCCCTATGGTAGGTACTATCAGAGGGTAGATTAGTTTTGTCACTCCATTTGTAACACATCGAAATAATGGTCGTAGAAAGGTTTTAATGGTATGGTTGTGTCAGGAATCAAAAGTTATATCGATTTATGTATGTCCGTCCGTCCGTCCGTATACAAGATATCTCTAAAACGCGTAATCCGATTTTGATGAAATTTACAATGTGAGTTGCTTATTCCTTAGCTTGGTTTGGTATTCCATTTGAGCAAAATCGATCCAAGGGAAGCGAAGTTATAAAGGATAAACTAGGGTGACCAGAAAGTTTTGTCGTTTTTTTGTTTATGGTTTTTCGGATTTAATTGGAAAATTTGTCAATCAATTTTATTTAAATTAATTACATAGATTAACTACATAAATAGACGATACCATGTTAAATTTCAATCAAATCTGTGCAACGATAAGGGAGAAAAAAAAAATGCCTAGGAGAAAATAACCCCCTTTACAAAGTTTTTTTGATGTAATTTATTAACTAATACACCCATTTGAACAAAATTTACAGATTGGACTTATGCTAGCAGGGTCTAGGTTATCTGCAAATTGGAAATTTTGACGAAAAGGAACAAGCCTTGAAATAATGTTAGTTTTGACAGTTTTTTCTGCCCCATTTCTACCATAGGGTATCAAAAAATCGGCTATAGGCCGAGTTTTTAGTTACTATATGTTTCCTATTTATTTTCCATGTGGAAATATTATTACATTTTACACTCATTGGCATAAGAATTTGTCTTTTTTTGAATGTTTATATTATAGTATATCGCAGAATCAGTTTAATGCGTAAACGATGGAATTTTAATTTAAATTTATGATAAAGAAAGAGCACTGCCGCCTGCAAAAGCAACATGGATTGAACATGTTACCGGAGTAACTACAATTACAATGATTGCTTCATCCTCCGTTATCATCATAGCTGCTTGCGATTTTGCTTCAATGGCAGAAAGTATGAGTCTATATATCATATGAAATGGAATTTCACTTGTGATATACGAGTATAATCAATATTGACATTTGATCATTATGTGGATATATGGAATCGCCGGATTCAACTGCTCCCTAATGTTTTTTTCTGTGGTTATTTGTAATTATGAACAGATATTGCAATATTGAATGAACAAAGATCTCAATATCAAAATATATATAAGCGTCTCTAGATGATTCTGCAAAATTCTTTCGAATAACAATTTTTCAGAATAAACTTTAAATCCCTAGTGGATGGATGACTCTTCGAAATTCGGCAAACTATATTATTGTAAACAAAATAAATATATTAATATCATACAATTTTTAATATATAAATATTCATAATGTTTACTTTTATAACTAAAATTGTTGCGTACAATATTGCTAAACCGTTTTTATGTTCTTGTTTTTATTATAAAAGAATTTTATTAATTTTAGATGAGTAAACAAAATAGTTTCGCCGGTTTTGTATAAAATATAATCTAGACCAAGGATAATTTCATATCCAAACAAGAAACTCATTCCATTCCTTGGTGTACATTTTCGAAATATTGGTGTTAATAATTATTCAACCGACAAATGTCAAAAAACAACTTTTAAATATAAAAATTAAAAACAAAATTATTTAACCGATTTTTCGTTAATAATTTTCCTGATTTAATTTAACTTTCATAAAAATTCATGTAATTTTTTTTTTTAACATTATTTACAGGGAAAACATGAAGTAATTGATCATCATCGAAATATTGAGTTCACGATTTTTAGTGGAAATAAGGAAAATATTATATTTAATTACTATAGGGGAAACTCGGATAATTTCGTGATGAGGTCAAGGCCGTAAAGGTATGATAGAACTACTCACATGTATTTTTTGAGAATTTTGTTTGGAAAGATGTCAATCCCTGAACAGCCCATTGGTCGTATTTTGGAATATCTGCTTTTCTAAACAAAATTAAGCTTAGGTACGTAAAATATAAATTATTTTTTAACAAAAAAATGCTTCAGCTATGATCAGTGATTCTTCCATAAGTTTGCGAAATTCAAATTATAAATCAAATTTTTGAGACTGCCTATTAACTGTTAATGAATGTTTGACGGAAGAGACTGATATATTAAATAAACTGTGTACGTCAGGTATCAAAAGAAGATACAGGAATGCTGGACGGTTTAAAACGTAATTTTCAAAAAGATTTATTTGGTAAGTTGATGAATTGCGCAAACTGCGAAAAGTAGTTTTACTTTGAATGCGTAAATTTACGTTACTACGTTTCATATTTAATTGTTTAAAGTGTACAGATGAATGCGATTAATTAAACTAAAATTATTCTTAAATTTATTATTACGTTTCTATATTAAGCCTATCATAATGTTATACTGGTTATCACTAAATTATGTGAAGGTGAAGGACAGCACTAAATGTCTTTCGGTACAAAAATGAATAAATGAAATATATTCTATTTTACAGCGTGCTTCCTATAGGATAATTGGAACAAGGGAGAGTATAGATAGTCTTATAATAGTCTTATGGATTTTGGACTAAAGAAAGAATGAAACAAAGAAAGCAATCGAAATTTTGTTCAACTCAATTATTGTAAACAAAAACCACGCGTTTGAGATTTTTTGTTATGCATATTAGAAATATTTTAAGTATTAGTCCCTGTATGAATAGTGATTCTTATTTTTTAAATAAGTGTTAGAATTGTTTATTAAAGTTAAATCTATTTTTATCTCTGTTGTACTAACATAACGTAATCTGAAAGAAATGATAGATAGCTAAAGAGATCGAAATTTATTTTTAAGAGAATATTCCTTATTTTATTTTCATTTCTTTTCCTTCCATATAATAATATATATATATATATATATATATTTCTCTTCGTAATCAGTCATTTTTTCTTAAATACATTTTTTAACATAGGAAGGAATCAATTACCTTAAGGCCTCAATTACTCGATTGTTCACAAAGCTCGAAAAGTAATTAATTGAACCATGCCCTAATACTAATCTAACCAGAGCGCCGAAGTGGTGCCACATGATAATTTTGAAAAAAATATATAATAGAAAGAAAAGAAAATCTAAAATAATTTTTATGAATACTATATTCTTAAAGAAAAACAAAAGAATTTTTTTATATTATCTTTTATTAACGCAAAAAAAGCAAAATACAAATTAATGACAAAAATAATTCGATTGAAAAAAACTGTATTTCTTTTAAAGTTAAAATTATTTTACACAAATTCATATATAACTTATCCCAATAATTTTTATAAGAGTTCAGTTCAAATTCGCGAATACTATATAATTTCGGAAAAATGAAACGGTAAAGAGATTTTGAATAATCAAAAGAAAAACAAATATGATAATTAAATATTTACTAAAAGAAATAAACCTGAATATATTGTACGACTGTAGATACCGCTGGTATTGATAGAGACAGATAGAGCGAGTGTGACAGATCCGAAGGAATCATAAAGAGTAAAGGGATCATACATATTTTATAGGGGCTGGTAGGATAATGGGGGCCAGGATTTTGTTCCTTGATCCAATAATGTGGCCCCAAATAAGTCCAACTGGTATACCATCTAAACAATTGGCCCGATATACCTGGCGAAGGCAACCGAGAGAAAAGAGCCTGATTCCGTGGCTTTAAATTTGGATGGACCTTCCACTTTATTGGGTTTCTTCTGCCCAAATCGAATTCTCCTTATAATAAAGTAATTTAGTTACGTCTTAACGACGTTTGAAGATGAAAATATACATGGATGCATTAGAACATCAGGGGATTTACTTTTTTGTTTTTACCCAAAAAGCAATGTGACGTCAAGTCACAAATAATATGTAAATCACGTTGTTACAAAAATCATTTAAGAAGGCATTTGCAAGGTTATAAATGTGTAGAAAACCTAAAGTTATATCCATTTTTGCATGTCCGTCCGTATACAAGATAACACGAAAGCGCGATTTCCGATTTTGATGAATGTGAATTGGTTCTTCCTTAATTGATTTGGTATAACCAGACAGCAAAATTGGCCGGGGAGTGCGAAGTTATAGAGTAAAAACCAGGGATGACCAGAATATTTTATTGTTTTTTATACCGTTTTTCGGATTTAATGGGAAAATTTTTCCAGCAATTTTGTTTGAATTACTTACATACGTTGCCGCCATATAAATGTATGGTACTATGTTAAATTTTAATAAAATTAGTCTAAGGATAGTGGTGGAAGAAATAATTGTAAGAAAAAAAGCGTGTTTATAAAGTTTTTTGGATGCACTTTAGAAATTAATATACAAATTTGAATAAAATTTACAGAATGTTTTATACTTATTGCATTAGCCCAAGCTATCTCCAAATTAGAGCGAATTTGAAGGAGAGGCAACAAAGTTATGCAGAAAAACTTTGAAATAATATTAATTTCGATTGTTTTTTCTCAAACTTTACTCATTGAACTACTATATAGTAGTTAACTACGAGTCCAATTTCTACCATAGGACATCAAAAATCGGCTATATGCCGATTTTTAGTTACTGTATCTTTTCTTCATAACTTGGTTCATGAAAATCACCACGTGATAATTAATTAATATTTTTTGGTCGCGCAAAATTATCACCAGATAAAAAAAAACTTGTTCTTTTTCATAATCAACAAGATGAATGTTAAAAATATGTTTATTAACATTTATGGATTTCGACCTTCAGTAAATAGCTTCCAAAAAAGCAAAACAAAATCAAAACAGATTTTTATCGAACTTCAATTTTCAAGAAATATTAGCATTCTATTTTCTGTTGGATACAAAATTATCAAAATTAGATCTTTTTAAAAGTTGTGAATTAGTTAAAAGTACGACTGCTGAAACACGTCATATTTTTAAAATGGTAATAATTTTATATAACGTTAACACCTTCAAGGGCTAATTAAATATAACTCGTGTACTCCCAAAAGCATAATTCCCATCTATAATATACAATATTATATTTGTGCTCCAGCCTGGGCCAGCATCGTAATTGCCTCTAGTCCTTTTCATGATATTTTATATTTGTCAGAATTATTTGAAAGCTGTTTATCCCAAGAATTTAAATTCCGATGGTTTCCTTTATAGCTCGTATATAAGATTAACACTTCTGCTCGAGATATTTCATATCGGGAAACACGAGAAAGATTTGCAATTTTTAACTCTCGAAATCTTCAGAAATTTTTATGACAATTTCGATTTCTCGAGAAAAATTATTTTCTTAAAGAGGACTTACTTTACCTAAACCAGAATTGTAACAGACACAGCCAAGCATAGAAAAAGTCAAACAACTGAACGAATGCTAACTTATGCACAATATTTGCATCAACAAGAATACGCATTTGACAGTCGGCCGTGAAAGAATTCTGTTTTTAGATTGTTTTTGGTAATTGAAAAGTAATTTAAGAAATTTAGAATCATTTATTAATGATTTCTAGAAGCGGACAGACGGACATTGGGCTAATTATGTTTGATGAAATGGATTTTGCTCTTATTTTCATCTTCCTAACCATTATAGAACAGAAGTTAGGTTTTCGGACGATTATAGTAGTTTCCTATAAATATTCGTTTATCGGGAAATTAAAAAAACGAAAAAGGGCAATTTGGAGAAAAAAATTTTTTTTCTAGAATAGATTAAACTGTCAAATTTGTTGCGTGAAAAATCGCATCAAAGTGCTGTCGGTCGGATTTTTGACGAAACATTTCATCAAAGATGTGATTTTTACATTAACATTATGAGACAAAACATGTTGTGTGATTTGTTGCGCGAAAACGGTGATAATGTGAAAGCCCTTTAAAATATAACGAAAGATAAATCAAATTTACCGAAACTGCGCTTTGCATATTATAATTACATCATAAAATCATAAAACCTAGTAGATTTTCGTAAGTTCGTCTTGTCTCTTTCTGTTACAATCAGCCTTAACCCTTTTGCACCTATTGGGACATATGTGTCCCACTGAATTTTCACAAAGACCTAATATGTACAATTTTTACGTTAAAAGGGTAGAATATGTGCCATTTCTTTACTTAGAAGTTTAAGAAAAGTTATTGAAAAAAAATATTGCAAATTACCATAACACTTTTCGTTTAGTGATGCGCAAAGAACATTGCGATCAAGTTGTCAATGTTTTTTTTTTTACAAAAAGTTAAAATTAGTATTGAAAAGTGCGACAAAGTAGCGAAAAAATATTATTGCATTATTTGGGAATCTTCCTGTAGTGATTTTATCCGGTTTTTATATAAATAAGTATAAGATTCTATTTCATTTTCATGTTTTTTTTTTAGTGGGACTTATATGTCCCATTCGGCTTTTGCAGTGGGACATATGTATCCCAATAGGGCTATAAAGTTATAAAAGTAAAAACATTATTTTAGGCAAAAATGTAGAAACGGCTTTCTGATTTTGATATCCAAAGGGTTTTCGAAGAGTCATATGCCGATGACTTTTTATCTGCGAGCGAAGACGATTACATACCATTAGACTCCGAAAGTAATATTGATGAACAAGAAAATGAAAAAATAAATTCAGATTGTGGTTCGTCAGATGAAGATCAAGCTCAGGAAGTGGATGATGTGGCTATATTGTCACCGCTAACTGAAACTCCTAATTTTGAAGTTAACATATGGTCAACACCATACGAATCGTTTACACCTAGAAAAGTACCCAGCGGCCATCGCGATCCCGCTTTAGGACTAAATTATAAGAGAACTGATACACGGAGGGACAGCAAACTGCGTCGTTAGGAGAAGCCGTAGTCATGGCGCTTTACAGCGCTTAAATCTAGCAAGAGGACTGGATGCAATTCTAACTTTAAGCGCTTAGTGAAATTCTAGCATAAAATTTTTTTGCTAACCCAAACAGCGCATTTGAGGTTGTTGTTCACGTTAAGAAATGGTATGTATGGATAAATTGAAAGGAATTTTTGAAAATTGTTTCTGGATTATTGAATTTTAATTGCAATGAGTTTGTTAAATTTTTTCCACTTTCCTATAAAATTTTTATTCCACTTTATTCCCAATTTTTATTTACTATCGGCACTTATTTCGTTAAAAAAATATATATTTTTAGAATTTATTCAATTAAAACTAATTTGACGTTTAGTACAGACAATAAAATTATTTTTCGCTTAATTCAAGCAAAAAAAACGCATCCAGGAGTTCAAAAAATTCTAACTGCTTAGATTAAGAATTTCGACTAAGCGCTTAGTAGTGCTGGATGCAGCCAATTTCAACTTCCGTTGTACAAAGACTGTTTTGCCCCATTTCACCAATAATTTTATAATTTTTGCCTTTTATTTTGTTTTTGTCATGGAAATGTGTGAATAATGAATTAATAACACTGAAAGAATAGATAGAATTTAAAATAAAAGAAATATTATTTATTGATATACTCGCATGTTCAGGACTGATGGGAGTTATATGTCCCATGACAAACACCTGCTGGGACATATATGTCCCACCCCCCAATTTTTATCCGAGGAAGGAGGACGCGAAAAAAGGCTATATATTAGCTTAATATGCATGTCTCTATTGGATTAACCCATTATAATTGTTTGAAACTAATTAATCGTCTCCCGTACCGAAAGGGTTAAGATCAAAAAATTTTCTCTCTGTAAGAAAATTCATAATCTTCGGCGATAGATGGGCAGAATTTCGTTCTATTGATGGAGTAAAATTGTACTATTATAGAGAAAACTATATCTTATGATTCTTCAGAAATTTATTTTTATAAAAATATTGATAAGTCAAAATTCATGTGATGTACCGTCGTTCTTTGGAATAAAAATTCTATTATTCAAACTAGTTTTTTCTAACATTCATTTAAAGACTAGCCTTTTTTTTACTAGTACTTCAAGTCATAGTTTTGAAGAATTCAAAGTTCAAATTTTACGAATGTTTGGACTAGTGACTGGTTCATGGTACAAACTCTAATTCATTCAAATTCAAAATAATAATGGAGCAAGTAATTTTGAATATGTTCTGTTTGTATAACGACTATGTAAATATTTTCTATTAACTGGAATTGTGAAAAAATTGGCATGTGCAAAATCATATTCGTCACAGAAAATTCGATTTAATATTTCAGAATTTTACGAGCCAAGAAACAATTCCATTATCCAGAATTCCATATTATATTATTGTTTCTTTAACAACACTTTGAGTGCACTTCGTATTTATTATTTATTTATTTCTAGAAATCTGCCTTGATAGTATGTGAACGAGAAATGTGGAGTATTTGAAATTTCTCAGAACGCTTATAAATATGAAGGCGTTTTTCTTCGAAAGATCTAAAGGAATTTCATAACTCTTTTCCTATTACCATTATTTGTTATATGTATATGATATTATCTGCAGATAAAAACATTTCGATTTAAATTCCTTTCCTAACTTAATGCTGTTTTTTACGATGATTAAAACAAAACATTATTAATGCAGTTGATTGTTAAAATTGTATTCATTAAAATTAAAGACCAGGTGTAAATTAAATACATTATTTTCGTTCATAAACAATTGTTTTCTTCTTTGGTTGTACAATGTTTCCGTACAAAAAAAAGAGTGAAAAGTTTCTGGTAATTACTATTCTGATTTAAAAGTATAGGGATTGTTTGTTTTTAAAATTCCATTAAAATCGAATCTGAAAATGTTTTGTATTTTAATGTTGCTTTTTCGCTCATTTACCATAAATATGCTTAAAAAGTACTAGGTGGAGTGAAAAATAACCTCCTTGGGAGGCCGTTTTGCAGCAATTTCGGCCTTCAATCGCTCCAATAATGCACAGTAATACTCGCTGTTGATGGTTTTTCCGTTTTCAAGGTAGTCCACGAAGAGTATGCCATGACAATCCCAGAAAACCGACGCCATAATCTTTCCGACCCATCGAGCCTCGTGCCGGCTTCAGTTCATTGCCATGCCATTGCCTGTTCTCTGGTGTGTAATAGTGGATCCAGGTTTCATCAACAGTTACCAATCGACGCATCAGCAAGTCCAAACACTCTTTCGAAGTGCTCTCGCGTTCGTGTTTTTGGTCAGGAGTGAGCATGCGCGGCACCCAGCGGCAGGATAACTTTTCATATGCAGAATATTGCCCAAAATATGGCGCTCAGTACTAATCTTTGTGGTATCTGCTAGCTCGCGCACCTACAGTTTCCGGTCAGCCAACACCATTTCATGTATTTTTTTGACATTCTCCTCTGTAACCGCATCGGAGGGCCTGCCGCTGCGGACTTGATCGGTAGTGGAGTTGCGGCCACCACGAAACTCTCGAAACCAATATTAGACGGTGTAATTTGACGGAGCATTAGCCCCATAATATTTATCCAACTTTTCTTTTGTTTCCTTCGCCGTTTTGCCTCTCAAAAAATAATGTTTTATGAGAGAACGAAAAACGTTTTTGTCCATACTCAATAACACGTCAACAACAATCGGCTGTCAAAACAAAACTAAAGACAGTATCGCACTTAAATTTGGCATGTCTGCCTAAATATGAACGGACTTAAAGGCGCCATAACCTTTTTTGCAGTAGCAGCGCATTCTGGCGGTCAAGGAGGTTATTTTTCACTCCACCTAGTATATAATAACTTAAAATCAGTTTATAGCGGTTTAAGGCTCTATGGTAGAAATGGTATTCCGAGTTAAAAGAAAAATACAGCCAAAACTAATAATATTTCAAACTCTTTCTATATAACTTTTTTTATCTTTGTACCACATTTTCGGAAAGTTTTACTTCATTAATTTATTACAACAAATCTACCTCGGAAACATATCGTTTGCTCGTTGAAGTTTACTATGAACATGTTGCATCGAATAGAACTTGTAAAGTGTAGAGTCGATGCTTCAAAGATAGACAGCATATAAAACCACAAAAAAAAATTTGAAGATGCCAAATTGGAAACATTATTCGTTGAAAATCTTTGCCAAATGTTTAACCAGCCAACCAGCGTGGGTGAAACCAGGACGGTACACCTGGTCCATCAACTCCCGAACTTAACATTCACGGTTAGAAGGTTATATATTTAGGTATATTTTGACCTACTGTAACCGTCTGAAACAATCACTATACAATACCTTTGTAGCTAGCGCTGACCCAAAATCGACCGGATTGGGAAAATTTACATTCATTCATTCTCAAACTGGTAAATATTATCTCACCCGCAGTATTCATCAGACAACGCAATATCAGATTGATATTTATTTCGGCCCATGCAATCTGCCATTTCTGATCTGCACTTTCATTCTTCAGGACATATCAGAAAATTATTTCATGACTGGATTGGTTTACGAGAACCGAGTTTGATGCCTCGCGGAATCTGTCTTTTATCTGAGAGATTGGTGAAGGTTGTAATTTCCGATGGAGCATAGTTTAAATCAACGAAAATCATTTATTTAAGGAAAAAAGTGCGGTACCAATAATTGTATCATATAGCTATTTTTTACAATTTCACTCCTGAGAAACGATAAAATATTGAATAACTCAATTAATCCCAAAAAGAGTTTCACTAATCTACATAAATTAATTAAAAAATATTTATTTTTATCATATATATTGCACTATATTTCAGTTAGAATATTTGGTGATTCATTAAAATCATCAAATATTCTAAGAATCAAGAAAAAAAAAACACCATACCACAAAATAATAAGTATTCTAAGAAACAATGATTAAAACGCATACAGACGATCTTTTCCAGAAAACTCCAAAATTACATCATTGTCACAAACCAAAGCAATGATTCACAACACAAAAGATTGTTTGTGTATTGAACAAGAACTTTCGAGAGCTGCCATCTACTATTAGACAGCCAAACGACCAGTCTTTTCAAGAAAGTTCGCGAAATACACCAATTCGATATAAAAGCAGGTGTAGGGTCGAACCTGAAATCAATCTTAATCGATCAGTTGAAGTGAAAAGCTTCGTCAGAGATTATACAAAACAGAGATTGAAAACGTGATTATTTTTCTGGAAGCGATTACAACGGCGATTTGTGATCATTATTAAAGATAGCGATTGTGGTGTATTTTTATAAACTGTGATAAATAATTGTAATAATTAAATTATTAAAAGACAAATATTTTTAAGACTAATTGTAACGCAGAAATAATTATAAATAAATTTTATACACTAAATTCACATAAATAAAAAGTGTTATCATTCTAATAACATCGAACCGAAAGACTAACACGTCACATTGGTGTCAGAAGTGGGATTATTTATTGTGAATCAGTGCAGGAAAGACAATTGTGCTAAATTTGCTGCAAGAAAATTCGAAATTAAACTAGAAACTTCTGTGGGAAAAATTTCGAAGAAATTCGTTATTAAGAAAATTGAGGGTATAATAATTTCACGGTGTGAGAAATTTCAGGGGCGTACAAGAAATTTTGTGAGTTGTATAAAAATTTCGATTGTGCGAAATTTGAGGCTATACGTCGTGTATCGTGTGAAAATTTCAATTGTACGAGAAATTTCGTAGAAATTAATATTATACTAGGAAATTTCGTAGTATTTAGATACTGTGCGAGAAGTTTCTATAGAACATAAGAATTTCGTGAACAATTAAAAATATTTGAACAATGGAAAGTAAACTATTAGACAGCTTGAGTACATCAGAACTATCCACAGTTCTGCGTGTGTGGAAGTCAGTTTCTACGGGAACTAAAACAGAAAGAAGAAAAGAGTAATCGCTGAATGTGCAATAAGAGAACTAGACATTAGCACATTCGACTTTAGTGAAATTCTGAAAGAGGAAAAACCAGAAGAAATTACCAACGAAGACGCGGCTGAAACAACAGCAAGTGTTCAGGATGATTTACAAACGCTTATGGCCATGATGATCGGTCTTCAGACTAAAATGGACTCAAATGCTTCTAGTCTACAAGGCGAAATGAAAACAAATGCTTCTAGTCTTCAAACCAAAATGGATTCAACTGCTTCGAGTTTACAGAGTAAAATAGATTCGACTTCTGCAAGTCTTGAAAATAAAATTACGAATGTATCTGATATGCAGAATGAAATGAAATCAACTGTTTCTAGTCTTGAAAATAAAATTAAAACAAGCGTTTCTGGACTAGAAACCAAAATGGAGTCTAGTATGGGTGAATTAAAATCTCAAGTTGAATCCAGTGTTGCGAACTGAGAAGACAAAATTACTACAGAAGTCTCTACAGTTCGCACAGAAGTAAGCAAAGTTGAGCAGAGATTGGAAGATAAAATGAAAAACAATACTACAGACCTAGAGAACAAAATTACCACGGGAGTTACAACAGTTCGTGCGGAGGTCAGCAACGTAGAACAAAAATTGGACCAGAAATTGGAACAAAAAGTAGCAGAAATAGAAGCAAAAATGGCTGACATCAAAGAAAATAAACCAAATATTGAGTCATCAGGTAAAAGGATGAAGCCACCAATATTTGACGGCAAAACTTCATGGCCAGTATACAAACGACAGTTTGAAGCGGCTGCTGGTGCGAACGGCTGGTCCGATATAGAAAAAGCCACAGCATTAATTCTGGCTCTACGGGGTAACGCAGCAGATTTATTGCGGACAATCTCACCAGAATTGAGAAAAATTACAATTACATTGTAACACAATTGGACATTTGATATGGGGATAACCACATGAAGGACGTATACCGAATGGAGCTCGTCAACAGAATGCAAGAATCAGATGTTGAGCGGTTGGTATACTTGTCATACCCCGATTATCCCCTGGAGCTGCAGAATGACTTGGCTGCAGAAAGATTCACCAATGCCATTCGGGATGCAGACATTCAGTTCAAGGTCCGGATTAGTGGAAAGCGCATGTTGCACGATGTGTTGGCTGCAGCGTTGACATTGGAAGCTGCAAAGAGAGCAACAAGGGCGGTTCCAATGGTACGAGCTGCTATGATTGATGAAGACTCAACAGAGCTAACGATAGACCAACTAACCGAAAAGATAAAGGCGGATGTGCAACAAGCTATCCAGGAATTGGAATTGAACGATACTAAAAGAAGACTGAAATGCTGGGGCTGCGGTAAAGAAGGACATTTAGAGCGGCAGTGCCCCAACCAGACAAAAGCACCGATTATGGTATCAGTCTCTCTCCTACAACAGAGTAACGACAGATTAACGACGCAAGGAGTAATTGCTGGTCATCGATGCAGGATCATCGTAGATACGGGTGCAAGTAGATCCATCGTGAACAGGAAGCTCATTAGTAGGAAACACATGAGCAGAAGCAGTAACAGTGTTCTTCAAACGGTTACAGGGGAATCATCTCCGATTCTGGGTGAAGTGATTCTAGCATTGGGGCTAGATGAGTATGTGTTTCGGCATACGTTTTTGGTGGCTGATATAATGGACGATTGTATCATGGGCCTGGACTTCATGAAGCAGAATGGAGTGAGTGTGAACATTGAAGATAGGTTATTGCGATGTGGAAATATTGAGTTCCCGCTAACGTTGGAGGAAGCAGATTCCAGTGACACCAAATCAAATCTACGAGACCAACAAGTTACGTCAGATGCAAATGCTGTTGTAGAAATGAAACGGACGGACGACATTGGACTGACAACTCAAGACACGGAGTTATCAAAAAGTAAAAATAGAAGGAAAAGAAGCAAATCCAGTGTCGTAGATGCTGAAGGGGTTTTTGGAGAAACGAGTAAGGACTGCAGGAATGTGAAAAAGGTAGTAGCTATCCGTACATTAAGGATTGGAGGCGATGACATGTCGAGCATCCGAAACGCGCAGCTAAAGGATGAAGATGTTGGACCAATCCTTAAATGGAAGAAAAGGGGTCAGCGTCCAAAATGGAGCGATATTCTAACATGCAGTGACACGACAAAAAGTTATTGGGCTCAGTGGGACTCGTTACAGATAGAAAATGGCGTTTTGAGGAGAAAATGGGATTCTCCTGATGGAAAAGCCAAACTAATGCAGTTGATCGTGCCCAAGTCCAAAGTACATGAGGTACTTGGTGAAGTACATGTGGGAACTTCAGGGGGACATTTGGGAGTCAACAGAACATTAGCGAAGGTGCGAGAACGATTCTATTGGGTACACTGGCGAGCTGATGTCAAAAGCTGGTGCAGGAATTGTGACACCTGCACAAAGATTGTAGGACATCAAAAGGAAACTGAAACTGCAGTGGGGCAATATGTTGACGCTGAACTGAAGCAAGACACGAGTGGACAGGATAGCACCAAACAGACTCCACCGGAAAGATCATCTCTACAGCATATACGGGTTCCGGTGGACAAAGTATTTGAGGAACCTGCAAACAACGAATTAAAAGATAGTGACTGCACCAACGAGATGAACTCTTTGGACGTGGTATGGCGAAAGCGAAAATCTTCAAAAGTAAAAATGAAGGTGATTCTTTCAAATCGGTTAGCGAAGAATCGCGGCACGAGTTCAAAAGATTCTGTTCGAACGAACAGATTTAAGGAGGGGGTAGTGCACTATATTTCAGTTAGAATATTTGGTGATTCATTAAAATCATCAAATATTCTAAGAATCAAGAAAAAAAAAACACCATACCACAAAATAATAAGTATTCTAAGAAACAATGATTAAAACGCATACAGACGATCTTTTCCAGAAAACTCCAAAATTACATCATTGTCACAAACCAAAGCAATGATTCACAACACAAAAGATTCTTTGTGTATTGAACAAGAACTTTCGAGAGCTGCCATCTACTTTTAGACAGCCAAACGACCAGTCTTTTCAAGAAAGTTCGCGAAATACACCAATTCGATATAAAAGCAGGTGTAGGGTCGAGCCTGAAATCAATCTTAATCGATCAGTTGAAGTGAAAAGCTTCGTCAGAGATTATACAAAACAGAGATTGAAAACGTGAATATTTTTGTGGAAGCGATTACAACGGCGATTTGTGATCATTATTAAAGATAGCGATTGTGGTGTATTTTTATAAACTGTGATAAATAATTGTAATAATTAAATTATTAAAAGACAAATATTTTTAAGACTAATTGTAACGCAGAAATAATTATAAATAAACTTTATACACTAAATTCACATAAATAAAAAGTGTTATCATTCTAATAACATCGAACCGAAAGACTAGAACGTCACAATAGAACTTTAATATTTTGTGGTTTGAAAATTTATCTATATTTGAAATAGTTCACTCAAAAATTATCATAAATCGATTAATAAATATTATTATTTCATAATTTATTATGCCCTCGTGGCTTGTATCTCGAAATAGTTAATAATTTTTATGAAATCTACTGAATTAAAAGTTTTTCCAAATTTATCAATAACAAAACAATTGAGTATTTGTTACCCATTCAAACCGATAATAATTGATAACTATATGAAAGCTTCTTCATCTTTCTATAATTATTTTAAAGTTTAGTTATTCAAATGATTTCCGCACAAATCGGGGTAAGTAATGCGAATAAAGGAAACCGGAAATCGTATATCTTATTTACATCTTATTTGTTTTTAACATTTTATATATTTTTCTTAAAAGTTTTATTAAAAGCAGACTCAAAAATCGAAAAGACATGAAAAACAAAAAAATGAAACCAGTAAAAATTTGCATTTTGTTATGATCCCATAACGAATATCAAAATATTGTATTAGATTTGCAGCATCCGACAGAAACTTTGAAAATTTTTTTGAACTATGTAACATGTGGTATCAAGGAGGCGACGCACATATTGCAAATTTTACTTTTAAAGGGTCTAGAGAGTGTTGATGTTACATAACAAATCCTCACACCAAATATGAAAGAAATACATTGCCATTGTGTTACACTAATTTTTCCTTAATTTGTATACATTTTAGTGACGTCCTTTATCGATAATTATTGAAATGAATATGGCTCAAGGCCAATTTTCATTACCCAGGTTTGTTTTATTTACCATACCCTACCTCGGAGCAGAGTAAGTGGCAAATAAAACGAGCAGGAGTAGGATAAAGCTTTAAATCAAATGTTTGTAGCGTTGTGTAGCAACCATATTGTAATGAAATGAGAAGCTTTTAGCTAAAACACTTTTTATGGTAGAAAGCTGAACTAATTCAGGTGCAATAGTTTACACCTGCTCTGAAAGCAGTGTAGGATTTGCTCTTTTGTTGTTTTTATTTTCAATGTAAAAATTTACCCAGGTTTGTTTTATTTGCCATACCCTACCTCGGAGCAGGGTAAGTGGCAAATAAAACAGACCTCTTGTCTTTATTAATATCTTTGATAATACCACTTCTGCTGTACTTAATTTTTACCATAATTAAACAACCTCATGTACACAGTGAGTACTTTTTATTAACCTCAGTGATGTAATTTGGTCTTTACTCAAATTATATCTGGTTTTTCAATAAGAACTTATTTTTTAAATTTTAAATTAAACACAAATTTTTGAATGAAAATTATTAATTTTTCTATTGAAATATATTGTATAGACTCTAAAATTTAGCAAAGAGAAATAATATCTGATAAATATCCACCAGGACAAGGTTTGGAGACATCGAAACTTTTCACAACAGTTTTTATCACATTTTTGTATAATTGTGGCTCTATCTCACGAAGAACGATCCAAAGATGCCGCCATAAAACATACCAAACAGTAACATGAAATAAATGTAATGAATGTTCAACAATTATGCTCTTGCATTTTCAAAAGCCCAAAATTAGACAACTTTGCTTATTAACGTAGCCATTCAAATGAAAATGAGCTTCGTCAGAAAAGTTGATTTTTTTTACGGAATATGGGTTTCACAAGTCTCTAATTTATATAATTGATTTGAATTATTTTTATGCGATTTTCAAACCAAAATTTAATTCATTGTAATAAAATGTAGATCTTTTACAGCAATTATGTATGAAAAAACTGAATGACACAAGTATCATCATCAGCAAATACAACCCTATTAAAAAAAAGTTGTTAGCGAAAAACTCTGTTTTTTAATTCAGGCATAAACTTTTATAGAAATTGCTCAAAAATATGATAGAATATCATTTCTAGAATTCATTATTTAAAAACTAGATGTACAGTCTTCAATACTGACGGAGGATCTGTAGAATCAAATGTATGTTGGTTGAGCTTGAGATAAAAAATATTTAATTTTCCATCTATAACTAAGAAATTGCCTACTTGCAGGCACATGAGGAAAGTGACAGACACAATAAGGAAATTTTTGGTGTTTAACAAGATACTAATCCTCCTCATCGATTTCTCTAACTTTCATTTAAATGCTTCCTTTATTATCCATTTCAAATTCTCAGCCAAAAATGGCAACTGAAAACCAATTAATACTAGAGGCACACATAGGGTATTCATAGCATAGTTTAAGGATACCATGTGGTCGCGCCTTTTTATTGAAGTAGAAAATAGCGAATAGAATTTTGTAGGTAAGCTGAGCAATTGACACATGTTTACACTTTTTTTTGAAAATTTTATTTTAAAAAAATGAAAAAGTAAAGAAAAAACGCAAAATTTTATCGGTGGATGAAACCTCAAAATTTATAGATATTTGGAGGAATCATATAGAGGATTTAAGAGGAGCGAAAAGAAATTCCCATATTCTCGCTGAAATGGCAGAATTTCAAATGCTAGACAAATACGGTACAAGGCTATACTGTAGTATCGATACTAAGGTATGAATACCCTATGTCTGCCTCTACTATAAGATCCATACAAAATTTCGATTTCACATTTTTTGACTGACACAAGACTATATTTTCATTTATACAATATATTTTAAGAAAAACGGAAAATTTAAGAAAATGTAAATTTGAAATATTTTTGTTGGATTGAAGCTCATCGTATTTGTCGCATTTGACATTCAAATTTTTTCGCCTATACAATTCATCACAACCGCAAAAAAAAAGGAAGATAAAGAGAAGGAATTTTATTTCCCTTAAAAAAGAAAACAACATATTCCTGATGCCGGAAGATTGTTTCTAAATCTTGTTGTTGGATGTTTTACCGAACATCCTGACCGTGAGCAGTTTTTTCCTTTTTCTTGTTTATGGGTTTTTCTTTTTATTTTCTATTTAAAAATGTATCATTTTTTTAGGTTAGTATATTCCTTTTTTTCGCATGGAAAAGATTTTTTTAAAACTTTGTAATAGGTTGAATTTTTTTCTTCTCATTTTTGATAATCCTGTTGTCGTTGTTGCAATGTCACCCGTGAACCTTATTCATCTCTGTCATTTTATTCGATGAGATATATATTAAGTGGTTAAACACTGAATAATTTGTTAATAGAAAAAGCTTTATATATGTAGTACTTGTTTTATCGAAATATCCTTTCATCCTTTATTACTTAAAAAAAAAAGAAAAAAAAACCATACACTTTCTCCACCACCAACATTATATTTCAATGGATCTTCCATGAAAGTAAATGAATTTTCTATACATTTTCCCTAGGTTTTTGTTGGTTTTTTTTTTTGTTGTTGTCATTTTTGGTGCCTTTCACAATTCAATCATCTTAAAGCAATTTTTGTGGTGTTTTATGAATGAATAAGAAATGTGTACGCCTGATAAAAGGACAAAGAAGCGAAAAAAGTGGTTTGATGAACGTATTACGTACGTAAAGAGATAAATAAAAACGCCTTCATTAGAAGCATTTTAGGATTTTTTTTTTGTTCGTTTTTATTCATTTAACTTTAACTAATGGGAAAAAAAGACCAAGAAAAAAGGAATACAAGATGGTTGAATTCCATGGAATTATAAAAGGAATTCGAAAACTTTCACAATTTTTGGAAATGAAGGTCACATGGAAGAATGGTGGTACTATCTTCTATCTATGTATATATGCTTTTCTGCTTCTTATTATTTTATTCGATGTAATGACAAGAATATGAGGGTATAAATGGTATTAATAGTAGTTTCGTAAATAGTTGATGGTTCCTTTGAGAATTATATCAAAGGATTCACCTTTTTTTTTTTTTTAAAAAAACATATTATATACACATACGAGCATTTAATTATTAATGGTATTGGACAAAAAATTTCTTCTATATACTTTACCATAAAACGTATTAATTCGATATAATGTTTCTTATAGACCTTAAAAATCCATTTATTTATGGCATTTTTTTTTAGATTTCTAAGGTGGAAAATTTTCAGGTTTTAGAAAGTTTGTGGTTAATTCAAGGTAAATGAAGAAAAGACATACAAAAAACCCTCAAAATCATATTTATGATAATTGGATAAATGTAATTTTATAAAAAGGGTTTTGTTACTTTATTTTAAATAAGATAATATTGATTTTAATGGTATTTCTAATAAATTTAATGGAAATATTCTTAAAGGATCTAAAATAATTAGATTATATTTTCTAAGTTTACAAAGTGACAATTTTTTAGTTTAATAAAGTTTTAGCAAAGATCGTATATATCCATACCTCGCCTAATGACCTAGATACGTTCCGGAAAAGTTGGCTGTAAAGCAAAAAGCCGTATAAGGTCGCTAACAGTATGTACAGCTTTTTTTTGCTGTATGACGAAACATTGGGAGCCATAAATCGGAAAAGTGCCATACTTAAATAAGGCCGTTATAGCGTATGCCGTAGAAAGAGCGGCCGTATAACGAGGAATAGGTGTATTAAATATTTTACCATAGCATGTTTGGTTCTAGCTTATAACTTTTCTTCCTAACGACCATTTGGAAATATCTAGAATAATTCACAAGCAACCAATACTAAACTTCCTACTAAAGGCACACATAGAGTATTCATAGCTTAATATCGATACTGAAATATAGCGTTATACCATGGTATAAAAAAGCATTGGCACATATTAAACTAAGTATCTGTCTAAAGTTTGAAATTCCGCCATTTCGGCGAGAATATGGGAATTTCCTTTCGTTCCTCTTAAATTCTCTCTATGATTCCTCCAAACATCTATAAATTTTGAGGTTTTATCCACTCCTACTTTTCCCATTTCTTGAAAATAATTATTTCAAAACATCGTGTAAACATGTGTTAATTGCTCAGCTCACTTACAAAATTCCTTTTGCTATTTTCCGCTTCAATAAAAAGGCGGAACAATTAGTAAAGAATATATCATATTGGCCGAAAAAAGTAAGTAAATAAGGAAAAACCACGCATATTTTCGAATTTAAATACCATATTCATGCTACGTAGTGGTATTAAGGTAGTATTCGACGATACACATGTGGTATACCACATGATACCCTTAAATCATGGAATGAATATTCTATGTCTGCCTTTAGTATTATCCCTCATTATGGTATACTTTTTTGTTTTTTAAAAATCAATCACAACATTTTATTACTTCACCAATTAGATGTGTGTGAGAAGTATCAGAAGTTAGTCATGAAGAAATGGTAACTTTTTGAGTTATGACAAGCATACTCTGCATGCGTAAAAAGTAGTTACTAATTGCTAAATTAAAATTTTGGTGGAAACTAAAATACGACTAGATTCGTAAATTTCAAGAAGTTTAAAATATTTGGTGCGCTTTTTTCACAAGTTGCTCCAGAGCAGAGCAAAATTTGTGATTTTTTTGCGTTCGACCTTTAATTTACGTATGGTTTGAATATATGGTACCAATATTTAGGTTTTCATTGCTCTTGCTCGCTACCATTTTTTTCACACTGCGCTTTGAGCCGGAGTAGAGCCATGTTAAAAAAATGCACCTAAAGATAAAATGAAATGAGCAAATGTAAAAAATATGAAGTTTCTATGGAAAAATTGGACAGGATTATAACAGTATATTCAGCACCTAACTTTCGCCGCATAATTTAGATAAAGTCTTTTAAAAGAGGCCAACACAGCTTACTGGTTAAACAATTTTTTATGACGAATCTTTTGAATAAGAATGGTTTTTATTGGGCGTAGGAATTAGTAATATGGGAATTGTTACTAACTTCATATCTATCAAACCCGCAATTTTTTTGACAGTGACAGCTATTGTATCTTAAAGAGCGTCAAAAAAACTATTAAACTCCTTCAGTCAAAGTGAACACACGTTTGTACGCACACGTTTTTCATTGCCTTAAAAATGTCAAAATACCTTCCGACAAAACAACATTTGCGAGAATCATTTTGTACTTTAATCAAAAGAAAAGTGCTGCAGAAAGTTTCTGGTTGCTGCAAGAAACTTATCCTGAATATGTGCCGACAGAAAAAACGTGTCGGTGTTTGGTTTGCGCGGTTTAAAAGTGGGGATTTTGACATCGAAGACAAAGAGCGTCCTGGCCAGCCGAAAAAGTTTGAAGATGAAGAATTGGAGGCATTACTTGATGATGACCCACGTCAAACGCAAGAAGAGCTTGCAAAATCTTTGGGAGTTGATCAAACAACTATTTCCAAGCGTCTGAAGGCAATAGGAATGATTCAAAAGGAAGGAAATTGGGTGCCATACGAATTGAAGCCAAGAGATGTGGAAAGACGATTTTTGACGTGCGAACAACTGCTCCAACGGCATTAAAGAAAGGGTTTTCTGCATTGTATCGTGACTAGCGATGAAAAATGGATCCACTACAATAAACCTAAACGTAAAAAATCATATGGTTACCCCGGACATGCCTCAACATCAACGGCCAAATATCCATGGATCAAAGCTCATGCGCTGAATATGGTGGGATCAGCTGGGTGTGGTGTACTATGAGCTGCCAAATCCTAGTGAAACCATTACTGGTGATCGGTACCAACTACAATTGATGCATTTGAGCCGAGCCTTGAAGGAAAAACGGCCGCAATACTACGATAGACACGACAAAGTGATATTGCAGCATGACAATGCTCGTCCAAATGTTGCATTTGGAAATGCTTAAATGGGAAGTCCTACCGCACCCGCCGCATTCTGCAGACATTGCTCCTTCCGATTACTACCTCTTCCGATCCCTGACTCATGGCCTGTCCGTGCAGAAGTTCACTTCGTATGACCAGTACGAAAAATTGGTCGATTCGTGGATAGCCTCAAAAGACGAGCCGTTTTTCCGAGCTGGTATCCGAAAATTGCCAGAAAGATGGGAAAAAGTAATGGCTAGCGATGGACAATATTTCGAATAATCAATTTGTCACTATTTCTGAATAATAAATGCTTATTTTGAACAAAAAATACAAAAAATACGTGATTTGAGTCCAGTAACAGATTGAAATATGAAACTTCACAGTCATTATATTTGGAAAATATACCAATTACCTATAAATTCGTTCATATACAATATTATAGGATGAAAGCTTTTAATTGACTATTGTGAATTTTGGTTTCGACGATTCAAAAATGCAAAGCCATGAAAAGAAGGTATTTGGTGAGATCGGACGGGTGTTGTCGGCCATGAACTTTCGAAAATGGGTGAAGCAGTTATTGCTGATCGTTACAGACAACAACTGATCGAATAAAATCGCACTTTGAAGAAAAAATGATCAGGAAAGCCTCGTAGACACGCTAAAATGATTTTACGTTGGAAGCGCTGCATTGACCATCCGCTGCATTGACCAGATATTGCTCCTTCTGATTACCACTTGTTTCAGTTAATGCAGCATGGCCTTGCTGATATACTCATGTTCAATTTTGAAGAATTGTGAAAATGTCTCGATGACTGCATTGCTCGAAGGACGAACAATTCTTGCGTTATCTGAAATATGGGCGAAAGTTGTAGCTTCAGATGTAGCATATTTTGAATGAAATCAAAATATTGTATACTTGTTAAATAAACGTGTATTTTTAACAAAAAATCGGAAAAACTTTTTCACACACCAAATATAAACTGAAATTTTAGTGCTTGACTTTAATTTTCTCGATTTTTCGCGTAGTTTAAGAACCGATGGACTATAATATCAAGTGAAAGTTTCTTAAATATTTAGAATAGAATTTAATATAACCAAAAATGTTATAAACCTTTTTAAATATTGTTGAAACGAAATTTTGTAGTGAAAAAAAGAAAAGTGAAATGATAATAAAAGTTGAATGGCCATATTAACTTATTACCCATCCATACCCAGGGAGTGTCAAATGCAAGCAACTGAAATAACATCCTTTTTTTCATATACACTTTAACCTTATTTAAACAATGTTCATTAAAAATGTCCTTTCAAAACAAAAATATGTTTACTGACTTCACGGTACATAATTTTTTATTTTTTTTTTTAGCTTTCAACATTAATGAAAAAAGCTTGCTATAAAAGTACATCTAGTCACGAAACTCTTCTGATATGTATTGTAGAAGAAGAATACTTTACCCATCATATTTCCTTCCTTTTGATTTGAACATATTAAGGCTACAGGATGGAAAAAAAATGTGAAAATTACCTAAAAAAAAGTCATTATCTTTGAGCATATAAGTTCATGTAAGTACAAAACTCTAAAATGTTAAATCTGAACTAAGGAAATGAAATTCATACATATTATACGTATTATATAGTATGGGCCAAAAATTATTCGCGATGTTGATGATGATAAAATCAAGGCATTGGTAGAGTCCAATCGGCGTTTATCCAAACCAGAGATTTATTATATTCTTAATCTCGTTCTGAATTGGTAAATCGCAAATGCGTTACTTTTCATTATGACAAGCCTAGGTCATGTAGTTTATCTGTAAACTTTTAATGCATTCACCGTATAGTCCTGAGCTAGCGTATCATCATCATTTGTTTTCATCTCTATAGAATTATTTTAATGGTTTAAATTTGAAATCGAAAGAAGCCTCTGGAAATAACTTGTTTCAATCTTACACATACAAAACCCAAAAGTTCTGCTACTGACTTAAAAATAGCTCTATCAAGGAAATGGCACAACCATCAACCAAAATGGGCAATACTTAATTTGATAAAGTTCTTGTTTCGTATATTATTAAAAATTCGCTAATTTTTGGGCCATCCAATAGTATATTATATGTTTCAGAGATCATACTCCAACATTTTTTTGTTATTTTTATCATATCTCGTGTTCCACATATGACTTCCATTTTAACAAAAAAGAAAAAATCATATTATTTTTTTCTCCTAGGTTATTTAGTAGTCGGAATTGTCAACAGATTTAAGCTTGCTCTGGTTTTTTTTAGCGTTAGCTTTTGTTTTTTAACACCAAGTTTAATTACTTGTACTAACTTTTGTGGTATATGCAAAGGGATTTAATGGTTGCACAACTAAGGATTTTCATATGGTTTATTAAATTGTGAATTTCTACTTGTTTTAATTTTTCTTTTTTGAGAAATGACTATAACTTTTCTAATAATGTTTATAGGAACATAAAGTATTTAATATACAGTAAAACATCTTAATTAGTTCAATCTTGGCTTATACAAGTATAAAAGTAATCTTATAGATTTGCCTTTAAATCTTTTAGATATATCAATGTCAATGCTTAAGTTAAGTTGCCTATTCTGGATTTGTGAATGATTTACATTTACAAGAATTTATGACAGTGAAGCTGTTGCTAAAAATATATAGTAATTGAAAATCGATTATACACCGAATTTGTTATGACCTATGGCTAAAATGGGACAGAAAAACTGTCAAAACTAACAATATTTTAAGGTTTTTTTTCATAGCTTTGTTTCTTCTTTTCAAATTTTCCTATAATTTGCAGGTAACATAGGCCCTAATAGTATAAATCCAATCAGCAATTTCATTCAAATCGGTGTATAAGTTATTAAACTATTTAAAAAATATTTTATGAAGAGTCTTATTTCCTCTTAGGACTATTTCTTTCTGCACTATCCTTGAATGGATTCTACTGAAATTGAACGTGGTATCGTCTATTTATGTAGTTAACCAATATAATTAATTTAAACAAAATTTCTTTCTAAATTTTCCAACTAAGTATGAAAAATCCTATAAAAAAAACGACAAAACTTTCTGGTCCGTCTAGTTTTCCCTGAATAACTTGGCTCCCCCTCTGTCGATTTTGCTGAAATGCAATACCAAACCCAGCTAAGGAATATCCAACTCACACTCTAAATTTCAACAAAATCGGATAACGGGTTTTTGAGTTATTTTGTCCACAGATGGACGGACGGACCGACATGCATAAATCGATATAATTTTTGATTCCCTACACAACCGTATCCTTGAAATTGTTCTACAATGATTATCTGGTAGTACTTACCATTGAGTATAATTATGACTGCTGAGAAAATTCATGTTTAAGCAGTAAAGTCATAATTTGTGACAGTTTGAACTGTTAGTATTCGAGTTGTCATGGTTATTTAAGAAATACTTAATAATATAATAATAATAATATAATAAATATATAATATATTTATTCCACACCTTTTTCATAGTTCTTTAAATGAATGAATGAATTTATCACTTCAGGAATATAAAAAACGAAAGAAAAACTCAACAAAATGTAATTATTGCGTTTTAATTGAAATCGATTCTTGTTTTAAATCACTTCAGGTGATGATTCTGTGTTCAATAAATGGTAAAATCGAAATATACAATAAAAAACGAAAACCTATCAGGTATTCATTGTTATAAAAAATTGATTTAAATTGACAAATAGTGACGTATTCAATGAAAGGATTTTTATTACAGTTGTATTTAATAGGAAATCAACTTGTTTGAATGAATACTCTATTTAGGTTTGTAAATGAATGCAATTTTCATTAAAAAGTTCTTTTGAATATATTTTCATTCTTTATGATTGCAACTTTTCTTATATAAAAAACAAATGTAAATTTTCCTGCGAAATTTATATACAGGAATGGATTACCAGGAAAACTGTCAAAGTAATAAGTTCATCGTTTAGGCTCTAAGCGATGAAATACTCCAAAACTTAGAGTATAACCGAATCATTAGAGCCTTCATTTCGAGATTTCTCACGAGAATGTCATTGAATTTAAATGATGGTTCTTCCCGCCGACAGAAGCCAGTTAAATTAGTTGTTGAAAAGCTTGGTAAAATAGATGTAAATTTATTAACTAGTAAAAGCATTTTTTAGTTTCTATTCAATACCCTAAATGAAAATAGAAGCTGTTTGGTTAAAGAACTTCTTTCGGGATAAAAAAGCACATTTAATGCAAGAAGAAATAAACCAATAGTGTCAGCTTTCAGCGAGGCAAGAATAATACCAACAGGAAGTAATCATTGACATTCGGAGAGTTCCACACTTTTTGATAAATTGCAAAAAACGCAGCATCCCGTTTCCAAACAATTCCAATAAATGAGGATATAAAAAAAATCTCTGACTAAAGAGGTTAGTTTGTACGAGTTGGGGTTTATTATTGCCAATTTGCCGAATATTTGGGAAGCGTTGAACACAATTAAGCCAACATCGACCGAGAGTGAGGTATTTTTTCCAATTGCTGGGAATATTGTGGCAAAAAATCGATCTGTAATTGGAGATGATTCAATAGAAATGCTGTTTAAAATCATAAAAATAATAAATTTTAATTACTACTTTTATAGGATTGGTTTCTTTATAATCTCTTTTGTATCAAATTTCCTGCTATCTCGATGAAATTTTGTTGTGATTTCTTATCTCGAGGAGAAATACAAATTGTGGGAAATACGCGGTTTACGAAGTAGGAATAATATAGACTATACTAAGTTCATACCCCTTGTTTTCACGTACTTAAATCAATGGAATTGTTGTTACTTTGCTCTAATTGGTAGATTTTTTTTCTATCCCATCTTAAATTTATAATTACTCATACTTCGGTATAATTGAACCACAACACTTAATTAATTAGAGATGAAATTCTTACCTGGTCTAATAACTAGAATGTGTTCAATGAGTTGACATCAACAAATGAAATGATTTTTCTTTACAAAATCACGTATTATATTAGAGCGTATAATTTCTACGATGAAGATAATTGCTTGTAAGTCACGTTTTTTAATGCCTGAATAAATACAAAACAATCAGGTCTGCCGCCGAATTCGATTCGTTTCAATTTTCGTTTCGAACCATCGTTTCGTTCCACTTTAGTTTTGCAATCATTGAATTCGTTCGAAACGAAATAAAGTATTGCCGCAAGACAAATTCGTCAAAGTACTAAATATTTGGATTTATACTAGAGTAGTTTTTATTTCGGAATAGTTAAATGTCAAAAGAGGGTGTTGACATGTGAGATTTAAAAATTATAAAATGTTGGCTAAAGGACGAAGCCAATCTGTGGTTTCTCTCGAAAACTGGATTTCCTGCAGTAATCGGCTGTGTTAACGGGAGACATGTTGTAATAATTGCACCTAATGAGGACAAACACATTTTTTTTTATAGGAAAGGTTTTTACAGTGTTACTGCAATGTTTGTAAGTGGTTTTTAATTATCATATGTTCACAATTTGGTTAACCGTAGTTTTCATAAATGTGTGATCATCGAATGAAAATGCATTCAATCAACGCCACTTATGGGGGTTCTTCTCATGATTCGCTAGTGCGGCGTCTTGGAAATCCGAGAAATTATGACAATCGCGAGAGAAATGCTTAGTTACTAGGTATGTACCATACAAATTCTTCTTCTAAAATTGTATGATTTTCTGAAAATTTCATTCTAACCTTACCTTTTTCTATCCATCTAGATAACGTATTGGCGGTGCCAAATTCTTTAGTTTCTGGGCGCATTACAGCCAGTAACTTTTTATATCACTTACATCTTTGTTTTTGGTAAAACCACTGGCAATTTCTATATTAGAATTAATAATTTCGACTATTGCCGCGTATTGACTTTGGTTGGTGAATGTCGCCCTGTTTGACAATAGTTAATTACAATTTTTAATATATAACATAACCATTAGAATTATAAATAATAATTTTAAATAATAAATACAAAAAACTTACATTTCGCAGTGTTTAAATTCATTTTAAATATCACAACACACCACTTTCGTTTGCCTATGGTCAGTCGACAAAAAACTCGATTAGCGCCGGACGTTTATTGCCAAATATGAATTTGGCGTTATCAACCTGCCGATTTTCCTTTCGAATTGGAACGAATCGAATTCGCCGGTAGATTAGAATAATGTTAGGAAAATTCGTTTCGAAGACAAAAGAAAATCATATTAAAGAGGATAGTAGATTTTTTCAGAGTTAAAAAAAATGCTGGTCATTTTGAACTGCAATCCTGTGTAAAGGATATAAGTTCTCCTGTAAAAACCATTCCAAGAAACTTAAAGTAAAATAGATTACTATAATTTTACACCGATTTAGGTTTCACATTAAGCAATAGTATATAGTTTTCATTGCGGTTCAATATAAGACTGTAAAGAAACTTTACACTGTTTCGAATATATACAAGTATATAGTATTATCAGTTGAACATGTCTCCCATGATATTAAGATGTTATCGATGCTATTATATACCAACTCATGCCCAACACTTTTTTTTTCTTTTTTCAATCATGTGATTTATATCATATTATGGTCCTTTAGGATGCGAAAAAGTTTTCATATAAACGAAAAAGTAGGAAAAAAAAATATAATAATAAAAAAACCAATTGAATGGTTCATCCTTGACATTCTTTATGCGAACATAAATTTGAATTTGTTGCTTATTTACCGACTCAAACTTTAACTTAACTGAAACGAAATTGCCATTAAACCCTTTGGGAGCGAAACAATTTTTTTTCTTTTCTTGTCCGATATATATAAATATAGTATGAAAAATTCCTCCATAAAGAAAAGTTTAAAGAATATATATAATATATATATATATATATATATATACTTTTTTGCGCCTCTTTTCTTAATATAATGTAGTGGAAGAACGTGTTTTCGACGTTTATTTTTCTTACCGAAAGGAGGGAAAAGTTCATCACCAAAAACATCTTTCAATATTTTATATGAACTCCTAAGAAAAAAAAAAAACGCAAGTAACATGAAAAAAACAGATTTTTATGAAGCCTATTTTCGTTCATATGGAATTTTCTGTTTTATATCAAAAATTTTTTTAGGGCACCCAAATTCATTCATCCATCTTCCAGGATTGACATAAATTCGTTGTAAACATGCTCTTTTGTTTTGTCCAAAATATGAATTTTACAACAAACAATGGAAAAACTTTAACGTTTACCCGTGTAAAAATTCCTTTATATATCGTATATGTATATATATTTTATATTTTTCGGGAAATTATTATAGTTTCCATTTGATTGTAAAGCCTTAGTTATATAAACGAAACGGAGACGGGACTGCGACGGAACGAAAAAACAAAGACATGAAATAGTATGGTCTCTGTTAGGCCTAAGTTATACGACGATCATTACAATGAAGGAAATAATTTTACAATGGAAAATTAACCTATTACAAAGATTATTTCTTTAAAAAAAATAATGCAAAACATGGGAAATAGTTTAGTAAATAGATTTTCAATAAAAAATCTTAGGTATATCACGTAATTTGTTTTTTATAATTATTTCTATAATTAGAATGACGAAACATGTTTTAATCGATCAGCTGTTTTTTGAACTGCGTTTCAATTTCATTTCATTCCACTGGAGAACTGCCAAGTTGATTCCTTCATCAGGAATTTTTCGTTGATATTCTAACCTCAAACTTCAGTGTCCCAATAAGACAATAATAATATATAAAAAAAATGGATAAAATTTGTGACTCATCGGTAAAAAAAGAAAGGGGAAGAAATAATCAAATTGGATTCGATGAAAAAAACCATTACACGGCTTAGCTATGAACGAAAATCTGACTGTAAGTTTCTCTGACATTCGTAAAAGAGGTATAACCACCTTTCATTGAAAATCAAAGAAAAACGTTCGGTTTTCACTAGTTCCACAATTTCCTTCATTACAATGATCGTCGTATAACTTAGGCCTTATGTAGACGGAAAGCTCGTAAAATTTGATTCAATTCAATTTGAATCTGTTCCGGTTTTTGGCAGTTGTAGTTATTGTAACGATTGCGTTCCTTTTTTCATATTATGAACGAACTTTCTACGTCAAACAACTTGAAAATTTTATGATGGCGGGAATTTTGGAATTGATATCGAAATACTAATCGAAAAAATTAAAGTATATCTATTGTTTTTTAATTCAATAATTAAAGGTAAAACCATGACATAGAGCTTGTAATCCATTTTTTATTATTTTTCTCATACACTTTAATTTACAACCAATGAATTCGTCAAACGTCAAAAAGTGAATCGACGCTTTCGTCAATATAACTTCATCGCATTCCGTTCCCGTTGCCGTTCCGTCGCCATCCCGTCTCCATTTCGTTAACATAACTAAGGCTTTAATTGAAAAAAACGACTGCTTTCTTCGTAAGTTTTTCATTTAAATAATAGGAGAAAGCTCATTATTTTCATTAATTATATATTTTCTGATTTTAAATAAATCAATATTAATATGAAATTTCTCAATAATTTCATTGTTCAATAATAAATTTAATTTATTATCAAATCGAAGGAAAGAAATGCAGAGTTTTCTTTCGAGGAATTATTTTTAATTACATGAAAATTTTCTCTTTGATGAATTTCGTTTTTAATTTACCAATAATATGTATTTTTGTGTAAAGTATTAGATTCGTGCGAAAACCTAACTTTTTTCCTACTTGTAGTAGCAAATAAGTACAAAACATGTTTCATCACAAATAATTAGCTCCATGTCTGTCCGTCCGCCCGTCTGTCTGTCAGTCCGTCCAACTGTTTCTTTAAATCGTTAATAAATTCAAACTGTTAGTCCAATTTTCATGAAACTTCCATAGTTTATGTATTGCACTCAATGCTAGATGGTATTAGTTTTCGGGCAAAAATTATATGCGGCAACACTATTTTGTAATCCTTTTTTAAAAAACGACAAAATTTTTTAAGTGCGGTTCAGAACAAACTGCTAGGCGGATTTTCAGAAACTTCATACACTTTATGTACTTGAATGTAACTTAAACAACATTCGAGTATGGTAACACTATCTAAAAAGAGTTTTTGTCCAAATATAGCCTATTTTTGCAATCATTGTAAAACCGAAATTTAGCGTCCCATTTTGATGAAATTTCTACAGTTTGTGTACTAAGGCCGAACTCAGATGTGATTAAATTTTCAACAAAATCCACTAATGGCCAAACTAATTGACCAAACTGCTTGTAAAAACATTTGAATAGCTGAACGGATTTTAATAAAATTTGGTACATGTGGAGATGTCTTTCTAATTTAGAGTATACGGTATCTGGATTTTCAACGGTAGTTGCTGGATGGTGAGGGGGAATATAAAACTTCCCTAATTCGGGCAATAATAGCAGTTTTTTTTAAAACTTGGAATTTACATTCAAAATATGGTTCGAATTCAATGAGATTCTGAGAGTTTAAGTGTTTCGACTGATCTAAAACTGATTGGATTTTTTGTCATGGAAACCAAACTACTTGACCGAATTCGACGAAATTGACATACTTGAAATAATCGGGCAAATTTTGAACTGAATTTTGATGGCGACAGTGTTGGTTTTGAAACGACAGCGCAAAGAGACATTCAATGACATTATCGTTAAAGTTCTATAGCTGTCAGACCAGAATAGAGGAAAGTCAAAACTCACTGCTATGGTTTGAATTGCTGATTTTTTCTTTGCAATTCTAGTTGTAAATAATTTATATCGTTGTTAAAATTAATATCATTAAATATCTTATGATATTTCACCGAAAAAACAAAGTGTGCTATATATATTGAAATTTTTCTTGGAAATAATTTGAAAGAATTTTCGAAAATTCCATCCTGACTAATAAGGATTCAAATAATTCAAAATAAAATTTTCCTTTTTCCCTATTTAATTCTTTTGAATGGAATATTTTGAAAATATAAAAGAATGATGAATTATTCTTTTTTTTTTTTAATTGATACAATTTGGTCAAAGCATTTAGCGTTGAAACATTACCAGAACTGAATTTTGACACGACCAAGAACAAAATTTCCATTTTTATTTCGCCCGCGACATATAGGCGTGTAATTTCAGTAAACGAAAAATTATTTTCTCAGATTTCTAAAGCAAAGCATTTAAAACGAAGACTTATTTAAAAAATTTTGATTTGAGCACTAATCTTTTCTAATAAGGACAACTAATTAATGGCTTAAGACAGTTTCGGGATGAACGGATGAAATTCTGGAATCAATTAATGTCGTAAAGCGAGGTATCACTATGTATTAAGCTTTTTAAGTTAACTTTCATAATTTTTTGAACGCCTAAGTCTAGGCAATAAAATTTTCAAATTTAAAAGAATTTATGTATTGCCAGATCTGTTGCTTTCAGCAGGTAACTAGGCAGACTACATTATATTTATGTCCTATGGTAGGTACTACCAGATGGTATATTAGTTTCGTCACTCCATTTGTAACGCATCGAAATAATCGTCGTAGAAAGCTTTTAAGGGTATGGTTGTGTCAGGAATCAAAAGCTATATCGATTTATGCATGTTCATCCGTCTGTCCGTATACAAGATAATTTAAAAATGCGTTATCCGATTTTGATGAAATTTACAATGTGAGTTGCTTATTCCTTAACTTGGTCTAGTATCGCATTTGAGCAAAATCCACCCAGGGGAGCAAAGGTATAAAGGAAAAACCAGGGTGACCAATAAAAAGTTTTGCCGTTTTTTTGTTTATGGTTTTTCGGATTTAATTGGAAAATTTGTGAATTGATTTGGTTTAAATTAATAATATAGGTTAACTACACAAACACACGATACCATGTTCATTTTCCATCAAATCGGTCCAAGGATAAAGGGAAAAGAAATAATCCTAGGAGAAAATAACCCTCTTTATAAAGTTTTTTCGATGTATAGTACTTTAAAAACTAGTACACCAATTTGAATAAAATTTACAGATTGGACTTATGCTATCAGGGTCTAGGTTACCTGCGAATTGCAAGAAGTTTTGAGAAGGAGGAACAAAGTTATAAAGAAAAAACCTTGAAATAATGTTAGTTTTGACAGTTTTTGTGTCCCATCTCTACCATAGGGCATCAAAAAATCGGCTACAGGTTGATTTTAAGTTACTATATCTAATTTTAATATAGCTAAATTAAGAATTGATTCCGTTTTTGTCCTATACAGTAATTTTGAAATGGGAAGAAAAAATGTATATTATTGAATTAAAATAGACTGCAAACACATGGAAAATACCTTCCTTACCTTCCAAAAGATTTATGGAATTTTTGTACATTTTTTCATAATTTTTTAACAAGCACCAACATTTCTCCTTTTCTTTTCAAAATAAGAACTTTTTTGGAAAATTTCTATTATTTCGCTTGCTTTTTTTATTTATTTGATGTTTTTAATTAAATTCCATGTATTTAGTAAAGCTCTGATTTTCAAATACATATATTACTTTTTTTTGATTTTTCATTATATGCTTTTTATGCCCTATGGTAGGTACTACCAGTGAATATTTTAGTTTTGTCACTCCATTTGTACCACACCGAAATAAACGTCGTAGAAAGGTTTCAACGGTATGGTTGGGTAGAGAATCAAAAGTTATATCGATTTATGCATGTCCGTCTGTCCGTCCGTTCGTCCAAATACAAGATAACTCAAAAACCGGTTGTCCGATTTTGTTGAAATTTACAATGTGTGTTGATCCTTGTTTTAAGGGAATTTGGTACTACATTTTAGCAAATTGACAAAGGGGAAGCTTAGTTATTAAGTAAAAACCAGGGTGACCAGAAAGTTTTGTGGGTTTTTTATATGGTTTTTCGGATTTTATTTGAAAATTTGTTAAACAATTTTGTTTAAATTAATTATCTCAGTGAAATACATAAATAGGCGATACTGTGTTAAATTTCAGAATAGTTGCTTAAAGGATAGTGGAGAAAGAAACAATCACAGGAGAAAATAAACCTGTTCTTAAAGCTTTTTTGATGTAATTTAGAAACTAATGCGCCGATTTAAATAAAATTTGCAGATTAGATCTATGCTGTCAAGTTCTGGGTTACCTGCAAATTAAATGAAATTTTAAAAAGGGGGATCAAAGTTATGAAGAAAAAATCTTGAAATATTTTTAGTTTTGAGAGTTTGTCATTCCCATTTCGGCCATAGGGCATCAAAATTTCGGCTATAGGCCGATTTTCAGTTATTATATGTTTTAAAGTGCGTTTTATAAGAAATTTGCTTTACAAAAAACTGAGATAAATGGGAAAATTCGTAAGGGAATAGTGGGAGCAGATTAACAAGGCTAAAATGAAATTTGTTTTGATATTCTAAAATGTTCATATAACATACAGTTATGACCTGTTATTGACCATTCGGCAATGAAATAGTACAATCAAAGATATAAATGAGCCGTTTATTTTGAAAGTGGCCTAAGTCCATTTTATAAAAAAAACTAGTTAAGCGCACTATGGTCATATATAAATAAGATTGATTCGGTTTGATTTCTACTGATGTAAACAAAAAGCGGCAATACTAACTAGATTAAATCTAATAGCTTACTTATGTGATTATACAAAACCTATTCTTAGTTGCTGTGGTTTGTAAAGTTTGATCGGTTGACGTTATTTTATAAATTTTTTAATTTTTGGAGCGTTAAATGGATTTTTTTCCTGCCAAAGGCAAAAATCTACTACAAATTTATTTTCATGTGAAATTAACCTCATTTCTAAAGATGATTTTGAGTGAGAATTGAGACCTAATTTTTATATACACGAAAGAACTAAAATTATAGCCATTTTGCTTGAAACTGGAAAATAATTGTCCTGCAGTTGTATAAGAATCTTCCTGCCCAGACTAGAATATTTATTGTTTTTAAATGTGGAACTAGAAACCCAATCAAATTTTATCTCAGACTGCGCAATATAGCTGAGTTTAATGAAAATCTAGCCAAATTTGTTTTAGAGAACGCGTTCAAATAAATTTAAATTGCTTCTCCTGAAAAGAATATTGGCCATATTTTCAAAACAGTTAATTCAAGCCAAATGATACTTATCCGGTTTTCACGTGGTACTACCACGTAAATATAAATAAATATTACATAAGTTCCTTCCAAACTATTAATTGTACGATTAGAAACAGCAAACGGCAAAACAAATTACCTAAAAGGATTCCACTTTTCTCCTATGAGATAGATTTCTTTGGCATAATAAAATTCCTGCTAAATGAAAAAAAAAAGAACAAAATCAACTTTCAGGTTCAAATAATTAAATTTTGAAATTCACATATAATATGAGTGAATGATCATAAAAAATAAAACCAGGAAAATGTAAACCCTTTTCAATTTTCAGAATCTTTTGATTCTCCTTTTTTTTGTATCAACAAATAGATGATGAAATTGAATGGAATTTTTGATATACTTATTTTTTGATTTCACATAAAAGGCCTGAAAATGGATACAATTGTTCAACCGAAAAGTAAATTTCGTATACAAGTTAAAAAACGTGGTAAATTGAATGAGAAAAATTCTTTTTTTTCATGTTTGTTTGGAAAACGAATTTCAAGTATATTTTCTTTTTTTCCTTTTGGGAACAGTTTATTGTGTGGAAAAGGCTTGTAATTCTTTGTGCCTGACCATAAAAACATACAAATTCTTTTAAGTGAAATCTCTTTCGATTAAATTTTGAATATTTATAATTTCAAACGATTCAATCGAATCAAAGAACTTTTTCAAAAGATATTTAATTACAATAAATTTGTTAAAAAAACTTTTCAAATTAAATTGCGAAAATCAATGAATGGGACATTTATTTATGTTTCCTGTTTTTTTGGGCATTTCAAAAAACTCAATATTTTTCTTTGATCATATTATCTTTGTTATCATATTTTGATTCACATGGTATACTATCAGATTTAGCTGTTATACGGTATAAAAGCATTTTAGAGGAGGTATGGTATGCATGAGAAGGAATGAAGGGTAGATTGTCAAGTCCTTGAATACTGAAACCTAGTGTCCTGTGATCAGTTCAAATACGCCTTCGTTTCGGATATGTGGGTAGGAGAAAAATCAATAGTTATGAAGACCCGAGACCAATATTTAAAGTACAGTGTCATCAGTGCATAGAATCGAGGTATAAACTAACTCGACCATTCCACACTACTTTTTGTATAAATTCAGTTATTTGTAATTATTTTAAAGCCTCTTGATGTCAATTATTTGTATTAATTAGTGAACCAAACTATTATAACTGCGACAGCGTGGCCGTCCAATACAGCCTCCAATGCCTAACGGGGATGGTCGCACACATCGCCATTATAAAGATAGTTAGGGACACCAAGTTGTTGCATACAAAGCTAACTACAAATAATTCAATTCAAAGGAAATCTTCATCTGATATTGCAGACAAATGAAAAATTTATTATTTATTATCATTGTGGAGAACCGAGACCAGGATTTGAAAAACAGATGATAATTGAAAATTATTATACTCCTCAAATGGTCAGCAAATTATAATATATCGGATCCCAGTGGTTTATACCTCATTATACCATATGATGATGGTGGTCCAGTTATATACAAGGAGTCAATTAAAATTTAAATTAATCAACAATATTAATTCCTATATATTTGAAATCATGATGTTTTAGTAAATATCTCTGATATATGGAATCAACTACTTTTCTTATGGATAATTATTCATGCTAAATTTTCTCATAAACCATACTCTTACTTTTATTATACACTACCTAGATCCAATATAATTTTTTCATTCAAAAATTAATTTGAGCATTTCATATTCATACTGAATTTATGACCTAAATTTTATTAAGGATTTATCTGGATTTATCGCCACCACAAACAAGCTGGAATTCAGAAAACTTAAATTATGTATTCCAGCCATTAATACAATACTTTCCTATCTAAAATATAATAAACTAAATGTATTCTCCTATTACTCATAGAAATTGGCTTTTAATTGAAATTCAATCACTTCGTTATTATTATTTTTGCAATTAGTTAAATAAATTCTAGAATTTAAGTAATTTGTGCAAATATTAGGAAAAAAAAGAAATAAAAAGCTAAATCAATCCTCTTCAAATCCAGTGAGTTTGGTTCACTTGACAACAATTTAATTGTCAAAGGGCATCTTTCTCATTTGTGTATTATTAATTTGATGTTACAAATTGGGAGTTTTTTTTCTTCAAATGAACAAGAATCCGAAGGGTCCTTGAATACAATTATATATAAAATTTGATGCTGTCCAAGAGAAAACTAATGAAGAGCTAGAGCTCATTAAAAATATGGAAAATATGAAATTTTTGTACAATTGTGAAAACTTTTAATTGGCATTGCATATCAATACAAATTAATTAACTTGAAAAATGTATTTAATATATTTTTATTAAACTCATTTTTCTCATTAAAGTTCATAAATATGAAAAATACGCTAAAAGAGAAAATTTTAAATAAGAAAATCTTTCGGTTATGGAAAACAGCAATTTCGGTCCTAACATAAATACCATGGACATATTTTCATTTTGGCTCATTTTGGTACTTCGGCAGAGCTTAAAAATAACTTAAACGAAAAAACATATAGTAATTTAAAATTGGCCTGTAGCTGATTTTTTGATGCCCTATGATAGAAATGGGACAGCAAAACTATCAAAACTAACAATATTTCAAGGTGTTTTCTTCAGAATTTTGTTTCCCCTTTTAAAAATTTACTCTAATTTGTAAGTAACCCAGATCCTGACAGCATAAGTCTAATTTGCAAATTTTATTCAAATCAAACTGATCACCCGTAGATATCTAGTGTGCAAATTTATTCTGACGAAAGGTGGATTTACTACTTCTGTGCGTCAAAATGTATTTTTTATTAAATGTGTGAAGAACTGCGCTATTTGTAGCCTAGAAAAAATCCAGTCTACAACAATAGTAGAGCTACATCTTTAGAAAAGTACGTAGCAATAGCTCTGCATAGATTAGCTTCGTTAGTCGAACATAGGAACATAGGAACATAGGAACATAGGAAGCATCTTTCAAGTAAAGAAAAAAAACTTGTTTCAGAGGTATGTTTTATCTTCTAAACTGCTCTATCCAAAATATAAATTTCCAGTTAATGATGTTTTCTATTTTGCCAAGAAGACGAGTTTAAATAGTTTGAATCTTATTAGACTAGAAAATAAATCATCCAGTGTTATAGGGCCTGTGTATAAAATGTCTTTCAGTGACGTGTTGCTTGATGTTTTACAAAAATCTTCAAACACTACCCTTAAATTAGTAGTGCTATTGTTCGGCTTGAAAACACAATGATGCGGTAAAAAATAGTGCTGCACAGATATTGTGCCAAGTTCAACCTCTTCAATATGTTTCAGATACAAGGACTCATGGATGATATTTTGATATTGTACACTTAATAAGACATCTTGTCTAATCTTTTCTCAAGACTCAAAATACGATGTGTAGTTGTTTGTTTCGATTCTCTCAAATTGGATATTTCTGGTGAGAATGACAGTTTTACGATGAAGGGTCCAAATTGATTTCTCGAAACCGTTTTCTTGAAGAATTGAACACATGAAAGTTCTGACTGTGATAATGGTTTTATTGTTATTTGCATTTTTTCCAATGTCTAAAATATCTGTAGCTGATTATCTAACTCGCTGGGTTTGACTGTTGTATTGATTTGACAAAGATTATCCATCCGAACATTTAATTTTGTAGTGTAGATAACCTTCTGTGTATTTTAATTTGACCGACAGACGTTAATTCACAATATAGTTCAGCGCCAGTTATTAAATCAATGTGTCTCGGTTTGTTGAAATCTGGATCAGCAAAGTATATGTTGCTAGGTATAGGCCAAAAATTGATATTAATGGCAGTTTCAGGAATATATTTTGAAATAAAATAGATAAAACTGAATGTGATGGTAAAAATTTTATTGAGAATCGAAAGAACTATCGATACAATTTATTTGTTGAAGATTTTATTATTCAAATGTTGGCCACAGCTACGCTTTAGGTGGTCCATTTTATAGGTCGAATTTTGAACCACTTGTTTTCCATTATGATTTGAATCTGATCAATAGCACGTATAGTGTTTGCTTCCAAGGCATCAATCGTGGCCGGCTTTTCCGCTTTTTATGGATCGATTATTCCACCAGCCCATAAAGAACACTAAGCCGTTCACTTCTCTGGATGTAATGGCAGCTCTTGATACTCTTCGGGTTGGTCATCAGCTCATATATGGCAATTTTGCTTATTGGGGTATCGATTTACCCAGAAATAGGGCTCATGGGCCTAAATAAAATTCCGCAATAAAGCAGAGGATCATCATTAAGCTCTTTAGAGCTATAGAGCCCATTTACTAAAAACACGAGCCGAATAAAAGTCCTTTTATCGGCCATATTTATTGTATTTTAGAGCCTCTTGCGCTGTACTTTTTAGTATATTATTGGCGTGTTTTTTGGGGAAAGATAAACACGACTACCATGTTGCATTTTTTGGAAATTCTATCGTCCGCTTTTCCACTTTCTCAAAGGAGCAATTTTGTTTATCTATGTTCTTATAACTTTTAATTCCAGGTGTTGCTATTCATGGAACGCATAAAAGTATATGGTGCTTATTTTTCTCAAAAAAGCAACACATACTTATGTGAACTCAAATGCTCACAAATATTATTACAAAATTGTCTTTATTGCGGCACTTCTCTTCGTCCATTTCTTCTTGTATTTTATGCTCAATGGACACGTCACGAAGCGTATATATTTCACTGTAACACCAACGTTCATTCATTTTCACTCTCTTAATAAATTAGGGCACTTTGTTAACAAAAACTTAACAATCTACGTCCGTACGATATCTACATTTATTGAGCATCATTTATAATAAAAAATTAGTTTATGTATCGGCTTTCTTTTGGCCCAAAATAGTGTATGCGGCATACCAGTTCGGTTTCATTTGGTACGTACCAAGTTAATAGACCAAGTTGAACGGTACGGCGCCAATTTAGGCGCAGAGTAAAATTAATTCCTTTGGTCCAAATTTACCCGTTCAGTCTGCCCATAAACGTACTGATTGATTCTAAGTTTAAGAATTCTAGAACACTTAACTGTTACTAAAATTGATGATACATAAAGGTGGGTTATTGATAGCAAAAATATATTTTAACTCATTACTTTTTTTTTACCATTTTTAAAATTCACCAAATTTAATAATAACTTTAAATACTGGCATATGTTTTAAACTTTTCCAGCGCTCTTAGACTTATCCATAAAAAAATAGCTTTTTTTACATGGAATCAAAAGCCGTATTAATATCCGGAAGGCAAATCAATATAAAATGGATATTGAAAGAAATAAATCATTACTCTTTCGATTCTTTAAAAAGTGACCACAGATTTCATTAAAAAGTATAATTTAATCCCATTTGTTTGGGGATTAAATAATTGATGAAGCTTTTTCATAACTGAACAATTATTTCAATTGGAAAACAAATATTTGAAGGAAATAGAAAAAAAAAACGATTTTTCCTTAAAAGAAGTTTTCTATAGTCTCATTTTCAGCACCGGAAATCATCTTTTCCAAAAGTTTTCCTCGAGTAGATACGAAAAAAGGAAAACAAAACCAGTCTCGTTAAAATATTGAATATAGCATTAGGGAAAATAGTAATTACTTGAAAGTGGGACGTTTAGAACTGGGGATAAGAAGGAATAAATAATAATTATCCGGTGACAGGACATTAATAAAGTCAAGAGACAATGTGGGGCAAAGACTTCTAATTCTAAAAAAAAGGGTCAGGTTCAATGCAAAAAAGAAAAATTTCAAAATAAGCCCGTTATTATTTTGAGTGGATACCGCACAGTCTTTAACACTGTTTTTTTATTAATTGGATTTTTCTTTTCCGGGATTACATTGTACCTTGGAGACAATTTTAATTAAATTTTTTCATCGATCGAACTTCATTCGAGAAGATTTAAATTAAAGAAATTTTTGGTATAAATAAAAATATCGTTGAGATAAGTATTTAATAAGAACAATTACGATTGTAATTAAATCTTTCGCAATATTTGGAAGGAAAAGTGAAGTAATTACCAATTAAATCGTTTAGATTCATCAATAGTTGACACAAACAACAATTTCGACAAATTACGATGGATGAAGATATTTTCATTTTGCGTCTGAATAATGCAATAGGATCCGAAATAGCTGAAAGTTTTGAACATGAGAATCATACATGATTTTTCAATTTTACTACCGCCAATTTGACGAAACTACTTCTACCACAACCAATCAAAATGACTGGTTTTTAAAAAATACATAATAATAGAATATTTTTATATTTATTGATTTATTAAATGGAATTCCAAAATTTGGTATTATTAACTTATCTTAATCTTATACAGGGTGATCCAACGTCAGTTTCCGAACTATAAGACAAAATAAAACACACAAATCCAACGAGATATATTTATTTTATTTGTTTGTCACAAATGTTATGCATTTCATTAATTACGAAAAATAATATCCATTAAATGGCCGCCTCTGTCCCTTCTGCAAAAGGAGCGGCTCTTTTGAGATAATTTTCGATGGCTTTTTCGAAAATTTCGGGCGGTAACTTGGCGGATGTTGTTTTTAGGACGCCACCAAAACGTGAAATATTGTGACCTGGGAACTTTTCATGCAAAACATCCAATGTTGTTGAAGTCTTCTTGATGTCTTCCACATCAATATCTTCGATTTGTTGCCAGAAATAATCTATTATAAAGCCCAATCTCCACACGGCCGACATCCTATTCTGACGAGAAAAATCAGAAAAGTAGAAAGAGATGGACTTTTGCAATTTTCGCTAGGATTAACTGAATAAAAATATTGAGGGTCTCTCCCCACACAATTTATAATATTATGGGAAAATTAAGAACATTCCCTTCCATTTTATAGGAAAATGTAGTACCAAATTGTGTTTTCAGACTTAACATAAGGCTTAAATTCCTATCACATCTAAAAACAAGCTATAGTGCAAAACGACGAAACTTCTATACGTATGTTCAAATCACGTCACCTTCTGAAAGCCTTTCTATAAGAAAGCTATAGGAATATGGCAATTCAAAGTGAAGGTAGTCCTTAGTTAATCACAACATTTGTTGTAATATACAGACAGACAGACATTGGGTAAAAATGATTGCAAACCATTTAGAATCTTATAAAACGTGGAGATTTGCAAAACAAATTTTTTTATTTTGTATATACTTCGTATAGAAGTTAAAAATTTAACTTGCGTATTTCATCACTAAACCATAAAAATCAATTTGTCATAGAAAAACTTCCTATAAGACAATTTGGTAGTGTGCACCGATATCGTGTATGATTATTGTGAGAGTATGCAAACGCAGATGAAGAGCCATAAATCAAATGAACAAGTTTAACTGCGTTTGAGGGGAATCATCTGGCAGATAAAGAATCAGATGGGGAAATTAGAACTGCAGAAGACGACAAAATTCGTAGGATGATTGTTTCTCCCTTTCTGTTTAACTAAATTTTGCATAAGTGCATCCCATACTTTTATCAGAATAGGATGTCGGCTTTGTGGAGATTGGCCTTAATGTGCTTATATCACTCATCATTAAATGTTCCAGTCTGACCGTGATCGTTTTCAAAAGCTAAGGCCCAATGACGTCGCCTGACCACAATGCGCACTTTTGGCACAATGGTGTCTTGTAATCTTCGTAATCTTCATACCTAACGCGGGGAAAATCAGTCATACACTGGCTAAGGTTTTCAGACCTATCAGTCCTTCTTCTTTTCTTCTGGTAATATTGGAAAAGCTGGTTAATATTTATATTAGAGATGAATGCTTTATCGAACTCCCAACATGCATTATACAAACATAAGTCTACGGAAACGGCTTCGCATGAAGTCACTAGTAACGTAGAGGACAGCATCAGTAATAAGGAATTTGCTCTAGTGGCATTCCTGGACATCGAAGGAGCGTTCAACAACGTCAAAAGGGAAACCATCATAAGCGCACTAGAGGACGCAAAATTACAAGGTGGAATCACCGACTGGATCAATATGCTACTGTGCTTTCGATATATAAATGCAACTTACGGGGACAGTAAAGTTAGGGGGGGGGGTGTGCAGAGGAACAACTCAGGGAGGAGTACTATCTCCATCCCTATGGATTCTAGTCGTCAATGATATCCTAAAGAAACTCTGTAATAGTGGCATCTCAGTGGTGGCATACGCTGATCTTGCACTAATTGCCAGAGGGAAATTTCTAGATACCATCATCGAATTATTGGAATCAGCTCTCAACGGGCTCAGCAAATGGGCCGGCTACAACGGATTTAGCGTCAATCCAAATCAGACGGAATTAGTACTTTTTACGAGAATGTATAAGCTACCGCAGTTCAGGCTGCCAAAGCTTGATGGAGTTTGCATCTGAAGGAGTCAAATTCCTAGGAATTTGGCCGGGCAAAAAGCAAACATGGGAATCAATGCGGAAAACAGAAAGCTTATAATGCTCTGTATGTATGCAGAAAGGCCATAGGTAGAAAATGGGACTAAAGCTTAGCATAATGCCATGGTTCTATACCGCGGTAATAAGGCCAATTCTAACGTATGAGGCGTTAGTCTGGTGGGAGGACACCAACGAAAAGCATATACAAGGGTAACTCACCAGGGTTCAGCTGTCTGCCTGTATTGCAGTGACTGGGTCGCTTCAAACAACACCTACGGAAACGATTTTGCATTTATTGCCAATCGACTTATGTATTAAATAAACAGCGGGTACCAGTGCTCTGAGGCTAAGAAACTACGGGTTTCTTAAGAGACTGGATAAAGGTCATGTTAAGATCCTTAATTGGACACTGGGCGGTGGTACCAAGCCGGTAAGGAATACCATAATGGAAATATTGGACTTTGATATCCCTTACCGGGTGTCATACCCAGACAAAACAGACTGGCATGACAACAGGGTTCCAATAGAAGGCGAAATTGCTATTTTCACGGACGGATCAAAAGCAGGAAACGGCGTAGGCTCGGGTATATTTTCGGAAGATTTTCGAATAGCGAAAGCTTTCAGACTTCCATTGGAATGCCACGTCTTCCTGCAGAAATATTGGCAATTCAAAAGGCTGCAGAAACAACTAGTCTGAAGAAGATATCCGCCAGAGATATCTCGATTTACTCAGAGAGCAAGGCGCCTATGAACGCGCTAAGCTCGGCGGCTGTGAACTCGGGATTAGTCAAAAGCTCCCGCAAAGTTTTGAAGACACTATGCGTTCAGTAATAAGTATTGATTCTGATTTGAAGCTATGTTTCTTTGGGATGTCGTCTGTAATGCGTACATCAAATTTAGCCTTATTAAAAATTCAACCGTTTCAGAAGCGCTTGCCACTTTTTTCAATTTTTACGAAGTTATGTTTCGAACTCAAAACAAAAACTTTCCTTTTCGGCTTACTTTTTTAAATTTTCAGAACACACCTATTTGATTTATAAAGTAATGTTAAAAATGAGCCATGGGATTCATCATCGTTTTACAAATTTTTGCTTTCGCGTATAGTGCTTTTGGACTGTGGGGCCCTTTTACACTTTGGGAAGTACTTGTCATTTTGACTGGTATAAGTACCCATGGCAGAAAATTATTTTCATTTTTAATAAATAAAATAAAATAGAATTCATTAAATTATTTCTTTAGTCACATCATTGCGAAAAAAATGTACCTGGAAGTAGGAATTTTGAAATGAAGTTGTAGTGTAGTATTATGATTTCGTTACGAAGAGGTTCTTCACGCTGATCACAAGTCAACAGGTTTCAATATTCTTGGACCCAGAATACGCGACATATCGGCTTGCTTCGATCAGTGCTATTTCTTCAATAATTACATGTGATGCTTTGTTCAGACTAATAATTATCGAAGGCTTAAAATTTGTTTTGAACGAATTTTAAAAGTTTTTATAAGAAAAATTTCAGAGTACAGCGCTGTGCAAATATTTTATCAAGATTTCAAATGATCCACAGTGGTTCAAAATCTCAAAAATGAGTCAGAAATCCCAAAAATGAAACTTCAAATTGAGGCAGTTTTATCACTGGGTTCGATAAGGGATTAATTGAAGCATTTTAACGTAACAGGAAAATACCCCTCTTTGTGTCTGTCCTTCTACTTGAGGCGAAAGGTAACTTTCGTTAATAACCCAAATCTCATGAAAGTTGGTGGAAAAATTACGCAAAGTTTTAAAATTTATGACTTTCGAAAGGATACCTCAACTTTAATTCCGAAAAATGGAAGTCACTCTTGGATATAGGCATTTGGAATGCTTTGCTATATTATAAAAAGGTTTGAGAATGATATTTTTCGATTTTATATTAGTTGACGTAAGTCATCCTATGTGTAATACTTGTGAACCGGTATTACAAGTGCAAATTTAGCTTCAAAGACAGCAGAGAAAGGGTTTTTGCATTGAATTGTTACTGGGGATGAAGAATGTATGTATCTTGAAAATCCTAAACGTAGAAAACCAAAACTAAACGCTGGTCAACCCGTCCCGTCAACGCCAAAAGGAAACATTTATTCAGATCAGGTTATGCTCTATATTTGATGGGATCCATTATAAGCTACTGAAATTGCCTGAAACTATTCCTGGCGTTATCTGCCGATTACAACTAATCCGGTCGAAGCGAGCTGTAGATTACAAACAACCAAAATGTGTGAATACACACAGCAAATTAATTTTTCAACGTGATAATGCCAGATCACATGTTGCTCAGCCGGTTAAAATCTACTTAGGAGGACAGGACTGGGGAGTGTTACTATATCCGCCGTATTCATTTATTCCGGACGATGCAGTCAGCCCTTCTGGAGACGGCTTTACTTCTTATGAAAATCTCCAAAGGCCCGGATTTCTTCAAAGAGCGAAACCGTAAATTACCTGAAAAATGGGCGAGGGTTTTGGATTCAAATGGATCATACCTTGAGTGAAGTCAAAATATTTTATAGTTGCTAAATTAGCGTGTATTTTTACCACTTAAATCGGAAAAACTCATTCGTGCACCTAATATATTATATTTTTTTGTTGGATTATAATATTAGGGCGTAATATACTACTTAAAGGAATTTTCAACAAAAACAACACGTTTATTTTAAATGAAAACTGTGTTTTATTTTAATCAAAATAAAGAAATGATGGAAAACATTAGCTATGACTTTTATTCATCTTTCACAGTTCTTCCAGATTGAACATATGTATATCCAAAAAAGTCCATGTTGCATCGACTGAAAGAAATGGTAATCGGAGGGAGCAATGTCTTGGGAATACAGTGGGTTGAATAGTATTTCTCAGCCAAGCGATTCGAACGTTTCATGCATCGCTTTAGCAACATATGGTCTAGAGTTATCATACTGCAATCACTGTACACTATCTACGAGCCTATTCTGATCGTTTTTCCTTCAAGGCGCGATTGGATTTGATCAGTTGTTGTCTGTAACGATCAGCAATGACTCTTTCATCCGTTTTCGAATGTTAATGGTCGATAACACTCTTCTTTTCTCACCAAATGCAGAGCATATCCTTTTCATGGATATTCGGCTTTTTGTAGTAGATATTGATGGCTAACCGGGATCGCATCAAGGCTTTAAAAAACAATGTTGTTAACACTTGAATATCAATTGACTGTCATTTACAAAAATATCATGATTTAAGAATAGCCGATCTCTAGAAATCCTTGAAACCCTATATTACTTGCTAATAATACCTTCGGTGCCTTGCGAAGATGGGTAATTTTAAGAAAATTCTGATTGCAATTAGCAGAAACGTTATATGTACCCACACGGCTTGCTGTGAGATCTTACAATTTAGATGAATTTGTTATACATAACATATGTTACATACCTATATATCAATAATAGAAAAGGTTATCTGCTAATATTTACTTACTTTAATTTTTTACCATTTTGCGTTCCGTACGATTGATTGTGGTTTGCATTTATCGTATAAGCAAAGTATTCTAACGTGGCAAGCACATATTACAGATGAGAAAATTGATGTGGAAAGGCCCAAAAGGAACATTTAAAGAGAATTTTAACATATAAGAAATTTGCACTTCTTGCTGATCGTTTACTTGGCGAAGTACGAAATACTGAGAAGACTTTGTTTGAAAATGCACCAGAATCAAATCCATGGCAAATGTTTCCAATCGATGGTCAGTTTGGGCCCGTACATTTCTAGCATAAGAAAACGGTCAGAAGCAACTTTGACTGTTATATTTGTTACCACCGAATCGGATAATCAGCATTTTGAATTTAATTCCGATTTTTAATGACATTATTGGGCCAAATTTGTTTCGTTCATTTTTAATTTCATTTGAAATTTTGTGTATACTAGCTTGAGTGAAAAGTAACCTCCTTGACCACCAGAATGCGCTGTTACTGCAAAAAAGGTTATGGTGCCTTGAAGTCCTTTCATATTTAGGCAGACATGCCAAATTTCAGTACGATACTGTCTTTAGTTTTGTTTTGACAGCCGATTGTTGTTGACGTGTTTGGCATCATGTTGAGTATGGACAAAAACGATTTTCGTTCTCTCATAAAACATTATTTTTTGAGAGGCAAAACGGCGAAGGAAACAAAAGAAAAGTTGGATAAATATGATGGGGCTAATGCTCCGTCAGATTACACCGTCAAATATTGGTTTCGAGAGTTTCGTGGTGGCCGCAACTCCACTACCGATCAAGTCCGCAGCGGCAGGCCCTCCGATGCGGTTACCGAGGACAATGTCAAAAAAATACATGGAATGGTGTTGCCTGACCGGAAAGTGAAGGTGCGCGAGCTAGCAGATACCACAAAGAATAGTACTGAGCACACACGCCATATTTTGGGCAATATTCTGCACATGAAAAAGTTATCCTACCGCTGGGTGCCGCGCATGCTCACTCCTGACCAAAAACACGAACGCGAGAGCACTTCGAAAGAGTGTTTGGACTTGCTGATGCGTCGATTGGTAACTGTTGATGAAACCTGGATCCACTATTACACGCGAGAGAACAGAATGAGTGCCCGGCAATGGACTGAAGCCGGCACGAGGCTCGATGGGTCGGAAAGGTTATGGCGTCGGTTTTCTGAGATTGTCATGGCATACTCTTCGTGGACTTCCTCGAAAAAGGAAAAACCATCAACAGCGAGTATTACTGTGCATTATTGGAGCGATTGAAGGCCGAAATCGCTGCAAAACGGCCTCCCAAGGAGGTTACTTTTCACTCCACCTAGTATTTAAGCACTCTGTAGGGTTTTTGGCACGTTTTGAACCACTGCGTGGGTATTCATGGTGCTTCACACGTAGAATGTGACGAACAAACTAAGCAAATGTAATGAATTAACACAAAAACTAGCGGATTAGAGTAAGTTTAAACTACGAGTAAAATCTTGTTTTAATATAAAATTAAAAATTATTTAAATGTTTTTTTTTTAACTTATTATATTTAAGGATTCCTATATAATTTTTTTTATTTTAGTAATACGAGCAATTTCTTTTTTGATTTTTATTAATATTATTATTTATTTAGTTCATTTTGCTTTTTTTACTTGATAGTTTTCACATCTCGTTTAAATTTACATCGTTAAATAAATTTCTTACTTAAAATTACGCAATTTTGAAGAAAAAAATTTCATAAGTTTCTTTTTTGTTTCCATTTTTATTTTTAAATTGTTTTTTTTTTTTTAATTTAATTTTAGTTAAAACTAAATTATTAGAAATCTTTTATTTCTTAATTTAAATTTAAAAAAATTATTTCTCTATTAATACAAATATTTTTAACAAAAACATTTAAATAAAAGAAAATTATTTAATTTAATTAAATACAAATAAAATAATTAGAAATTTAATAACAAGTTGTTTATTCATTTGTTTTAGTTAATTATATTTTTAGAATATATTTGTTGTTATTAAGTTCATTTTTTATTTTTTATTTTTTTTTTTAGTTAATATAGAAATATGTTTTTTTTTTTTATAAAATTAACAATAAATATTAAAAATTAAAATAATTGAACAATAAAAATTACATTTTTGGTTCATGTTTTTAAGTTTTCTTTTTTTTTAAATATATTTTTTAAAACATTAGTAAAAATAGTTTTCTTGTTTTTAGTTTTGTGTGATTTTTATTTATAATTTTAATAAAAATTTTTGCCTAATTACATATTTTAACGGGAGTTGTTTTTTTAAGTTTTAATTTTTTTTTATAATATGTACAACGAGAATGTACATTTTTAATTAAATTTTTTTCATAGTTTTTGTTTTTTTTTTTTTGATGAAAGGTAATTATTAAATCTTTAAATTTTATTTGTTTTTTTTACATCTACACAATTTTTATTACATTTTTTTTAATTAATTTAATTTCTTCTTTTTTTTAGTTTATTTTAGAGATTTAAGTTAAATTACGTGTGAATTTTTTTTTAGTTGTTTTAAATTGCGCTTAATTTTTAATTTAGCATTAGTTTTAATTAATATATATTTATTTTCCTTTTTCTTTTAAAAACATTGATACATTTTATTTTTAAACAATTTGTTTCTTTTTTTATGAAAAATTTGTTTATTATTTTTATTTTTATTTACAAAAAAAAGAAAAGAGATTTCTAATTACTTAATAAGTAGAAATTATTTGATTATATATATATTTATATAGTTTACACAACAAATATTTACAAAGAATTTTTTTTTTTAATAATTTTTACTAAAAGTTATGTTAACTAAACATTTCATTTTTTGCGTTTTTATATAAATTTTTTGTTATTTATTTATTTATAATCAATTTAAGAACATACAAAAATAATAAAGAACAAGGATTTTAATTCTTTTCTAATCAATTTTATTAACTAAATTAAAAAATCAAGATTTTATTTACATTTGAAGTTTATTCAACAAGATAATCGGGCTCTGGATTATCAAATTGAATTTTTTCTGATTGAGTTTTTCGGTTTTATTAAAAAAATGTCACATTTATAAATAATTTTAGATTGTTTTATTTATTTAGGAAAACAACCAGAGAACAACAAGGGAATTTTAATTTTTGTCTTTTTTAATAGATTTTATTAATTTTTGTTTTTATTGAAAAAAAAACTGAATAATTTTCTTTGATTATCGTAGGAAAAACGAGGAAACTAACTTTATTAGATATAAGTTAAGGAGAACACTTTTGCCTGTATTTCGTTAATAAATTCATAATTCCTTTGTAATTTTGTAAATATTTTATTTTGAAAGTATTTCATAAAATGTCAAAATAAAAATTGTCTAACTCAGAAAATAATTAGACACTTTTAGGCATTTTTTACCTTAGATATTGTTCCAAGTTTATATTGTCTTAGATATTTTGAGATTTTTCCTTTAGATATTTTCATTTTTATTATTTTACTTTTTTAGCTCACTTCTCCGTATCGGTTTGTCTTTGTAATTAGGTCCAAGTTGGCTAACATTTCCATTCTTATAGTGCACGCACTTAGTTTTCGAAGTCTCGTTTGTGAAAAGACTGAAAATTCATGCAAACAGTTTTCTGTTGACTCCTTTTCATATAGACGGCTATACCCCTATTATCCACATATGTTTATTCAAGGAGGATTGGACTGTCACGATGACTACAATGGTCCTGCAGAATTTTAGTTTTTTACCAATCAGACCCAATCAGTACCATTTTGGCTTGTTTCGATTGAAATTGTCTAGGAAAAATCAAGTTTCACAGAACATATTTGATGATTTAGATATTTCCTTTATTTGCTTGCCATATAGCGAGGACTCTGTTATCTGATATTAATTTTTGGAAGTTTGGAAGGACACATATGCATGTTCAAATTTAATTTTAAAAATAATTGCAAATTTTTGCATATTTTTGATGACGGAACCTGCTTCAAACATTACACTAATCCTACAAAAGTTTCAGCAATTCTATTGTCTAATTTATACTTTCCAATATGGCAATACTAAAGAATGCGTCGCCTGAAGAAAACTCATATCCGTGTATTTGATATCAAGCAAATTTTGCTCATAAAATATTTAAAGAAAGGATTTCCCTCTATTATTATTTCCTGGTATTAAATTCCAATCGGATAAGAGCCATTCCTCAGTTTTTCTTCGGAATAAACTTAAAAGAACCAGTTTTGGATTTTATTTCAATCAAATTAAATTATCTTCCATTTCTATTTTGTTATTTATTTTATTTTATTTTATTTAATTTAATTTATTTATCTTTTTTTATTGTTTTTTTTTTTTTAAGAACATAGCACCATTCATTTCGTTGTTGTTTTTTTTTTGTTTTTATTATTTTAATTATTTTTTAAATAATTAACAAATAAATTTATTTTCGGATTTATTTTTAAGTTTTAGGAATTTTTCATACTAAAATTATGGCTTTGTAAGATATTTATTTATGAAATTTAATTCAATTGTTTTGCACTCTGGTTGTTTAGAATTTCTTCTAATATTATTATTATTATTTATTTCTTAATTAATAATACTAGAAGAAGAAATTTGTTTTTGAAATAAATAAACTTTAATTTAAGTAACTACTTATTTATTTCCATTTTTTTTTGCTTTTCTTAAATATTTTTATATGAAATTTTTAATTATTTAAAATCCTTAATAATTATTTGTTTTTGTGCGAAACCTAGTTGAAGGATACACAAGATTAGAAAATTTTTTGTTTTTTGGTATTTTATTTAATAATTTTTGTGTTTCTTGTTATTCTTCAATATTTTTTTTTTTTTAGTATATTAGTAAGTTTTCTTTACTTATTTACTTAAATTTAATTAATGTGGAAGACTTCCGCTTATTTACGAAATAGAAAATTAAAAATCGAGACGAACAGAAAATGTGTTTTATTTTTTTTTAATTTAAGAAAATAAATTAAGGTTTGTTATTATATTATATTTAAAAATCTTCGGTATTTTAGTTCGATTTTTTATTTTAATTTTTTTTTTTAATTGCTTAGAGTTTATTTAAATTCATGTGATTTTATATTTTTAATTTATTGATTTTATTTTTAGTGTTTTTTCTTTTTTTGTAGAAATTTTCTTGATAGATATTTATATTTTTGTTAGAGAAACGAAAATATCATAATATTATACTTATATGAATTCCACTTCTGACACCAAAAAAAATTTTTTTTTTATTTTATTATTTTTCTCATAGAATTTCTTAGAACTATATTTTCCATTTCCACACGATTGCGAAGGTAAAGCTTAATATTGTAATACTCCATGAGAAAGTGTTGTTTTCTGATATATACTATTTATTTTTGGAGAATAGAGAAAACATTCAAATATATTTTTAGAACCGGAAAGAATTGCTGGTAATAGTGTGTAGTTGAAAGATTCATGTACAATTTTTATTATTCTATGGATATGTTGTAGATTGTAGGAATATTACATATTCTTTAGATTATATTGAAACGAAAGGAATTTTTTTTTATGATCCTGAAATTATTGCCAATATTATGGGTAAGTACATGATATGATAATAAGACGAAATAATGGTTGAACTCGAACAATTTCTTCCGCTATTTTTAAAACAAAACCTGAATATATTTCGAAAATATTATACAAGTTTTATGATGTAATATTTGCATTTTGTTTTTTGTTTTGGAATAATAAAAAGAATTATCATGATAATAAGAATGTGTGTAAAGTACATTATATAAAGAATATCAAAAATTATTTCAACAGACTAGGGGATTCATGTATATAATGAAAATTTGATATTGAATTATTTCGGATTTACGGATTCTGACTCAATTACTTCGGATAAGTCATGTGAAATAAATCAATTTGAATGAGAAATTTGAAATTTCGTCGTAGTATATATGAGGTAGAATTCGATTTATGATTACGATTCCAATTAAAATTGTAACAAAACCAAAGGTTTTAAGCTAAAACTATGAAAATGAGGTACAAAATATAAATTTCCATTAATACCTACAAATCCTTAATAGAAAATTGCCATTTCTCAATGCCAGTTGCTCTACGTGTCGTTAATTCGTCCCATTATTGAACTTACCAGTCTTGCTTGGTCCCCCTACTACAATAATTACAATCATAAGATAGAATTGGTTCAGCGAAGATTCACACGTTTCGCCTTATTAAATCTCACCTGGAAAGAGATAGATAATCTCTCTCCATATAAGGCTCACCTGACTTTATTTGGCCTCCAAACTCTTCAAAGTCGTCTATTACCATCATATGCAATTTTCCTACACCAACTACAATAATTTCTGATAATATTGACGCACCAGGACTTTTTAACTTAATTTCTTTTCGGAGTTGCTAATATAGTTCTAGGTCTACATATATTTTAGCCATATCTTTTCATCCAACTAATTCTGAAATGCAAAAGACTCTGACTCAAATGAGCAGGAAACTTAATGCTCACACGAATATTGTTGATTTTCGCATAGGGAAAAGGGAACTGAAGAAAATATTTTAAATAATAACTATTGATTAAAATTTTGTTGTATTACTGTTATAATTTTTGGATTGCATGTTGATTCGTGCTTGCCTTTAACACACTAATACACTAATTTTTCCTATTTGAATCACCTTTTAGTTTGCTTTCCTTTCCTTACCCCAGGCTGGATGATGATGTGGATTTGCTTTATTGTTTAGCTGATAGTCATATTCATATCACTAGATAATGCTAGGTTAAGCTGCCCTATACATATATATATATATATATTTTATATATTTGATGCTTGCAATTAACCGATATCTGAAGCCTTATGCAATTAAAGATCTTATGTATTATTTTATATCCCTCATAACCACATATGTGCTTACTATAGTATATTAACCTACATTTGAGTCCTAAAATAAGTATAAAAATTCAGTACAACAAAGCAAGACTAACTTTGATGTTGTCGTCTATAGTTGAATAAAGAATGGTGGAATGAGTGATCCTATATTTATTTTCCTCCATAGTATAAGAGGTCAATTAAGGTGAAGAGAAAGATGTTAAATTAACCACTTATTGGGAACCAATGAGCCTTTCTCTCTCGCTAAAATTTTCTTATTGTAAACAATCGCGTTATTGAGAATCAATGTGAGAATATAATGGGCATCTAATTTCGCGTAGAGTTGATATCAATCGGCTGCTCAGATCTTGCCATAGAACACAGTTGGACTCTTTATTGTGGAGCTACATAAAAAACGAGGTTTTTAAGAATAATCCAAAATCTATTGCAGAACTCAAAACCAATATCAAACTCGTAATTGGTGAGATAGAGCCATAATCATGCAAATATGCGAACGAGAATTTTGTCAAAAGAGTCGATGTCTATAAAAGTTGTCATAGGCATGGTGGATATTTACCAGATATACTTCTTCATTCATAAATTTTAAAAATTCTACAATATGCTTCAATAAAGGAATTCATAACTTTTATCTAGAATCTACGTTTCATTTAAAATTAAAAAACAAGTTCTTATTGAAAAACTCTGAATGCAGTATCAGGCGTTTTGTTAAAGAAATATCAATTGTTGCAATTTTTCCTTATTCACAGTTATTTTGCGAGTTTAGAGCGCTGTAGTTCTTTGGAAATAAACCAATTGTTGGTAGAATGCTTTATCAGGTAGATTAGTTTATTTAAATAATTAAAAAAAGCTAATAAATAATAAACACCAGCAATAATAATAAGAATACTGTAATAAGAATAACAAAAAGATATTGAACGTCTAATAGTAGAGTGTAAGTAAAGTGTAAACATGTGTCAATTGCTCAGCTTTCCTACAAAATTCCATTCGCTATTTTCCGCTTCAATAAAAAGGCGTGAAAATCACTAAAGAATAGATTACAGTGGCCGAAAAAATTAAGTAAAAAAGGGAATACCACATACTTTTCGAATGTAAATACCAGATTTATGCTACGTAGTTGAAATGGTATTCGGCTAGTATGCGACGACACACATATGGTATACGACAAGGTATCCTTAAACTATGGTATGAATACCCTATGTGTGCCTCTAGAATAAGCTGCTGCTGGTAGTGATGTTTTCACTAGTACGAAACCTGCCTCTCAGGGTGTTCTTGGCATAACACATTCTTCATCTTCAGGGTAATTACCAATCATTGGATACTTAAGTCAGGTGTGGTCCTCCTATTACAATCTTACATACAAATTTTGTGTCGCCACTTATTTAACTATAATCTTTGTGGTTCGCTTGAATCAATTTTATGAAAAAATGGAAATATTTCGAAATTTTCATTTTCCGATATAATTTGAACGTTTTACAAAATGTGTCCCTTTGGGTTTGATGCATCATGAGCTTTAATAATAAAGAGAAATTCTCACTACACAATAAATGAACTTTAAAAGCGCTCGTATTAAATAAAAATTCATTACATATGTTTAGTATCCGCAACACCATTTCCATTTACTACTTTCTCTTAATTTTATATTTTATATGTTCTTTTTGTTTAGTCTGCTTTTTTTTGTATACAAAATATGTCTTTATTTTAGTTCAGCATAAAAGCTTATGTCTCATTAAATTAGGCTCTTATATAACATTTTGATAAATCGCAGAACATTTATCGAATGGATTTTTCGGTAATGTGTTATTTATGTGATGTAATATGCGTTCACATGCATATATGTTTTATGTACATATGAAACATATAAATATGAGTATAAAATGTTTGTGTTCTTTTTCGTTTAATAAATATCAATAAGGATATCTCAAAAACAACGAAGATTTTATACAATGAACAAACAAATAAACAGGAAAATTTTCTTCTGTTTGTTTTCATCTAAAACAGAATATTTTCTGATCCTTATTTAGTAACCTCATTATACATATATTAATATGTTTACACATAATTTCATTCCTTATAGAGCCTTTTTGGTTTCTTTTTAAGATAGAAAAAGTGTCGGATTAAGGTCCTTATTTAATTATGTAGAATTTTACAATACGTTCTTCCTTTTGAGACTAGATTTCAATATGTATTTATAACAAATTTTAATTGGATTTGATTAATCTGGTTTATTTTAATTGTAATGCTAGAAATGATGTTCATCATAATACCTAAGGATATTCCTTATATTTTACTTGAAAATGAATTTAATGAAGTTTAAAAAGTTATTAAATTGAATATGCCTTTGTATTGAAACGCAATAACTTGTAATAAATAATTACATTTCCATTAAAGATATTAGCCGTATTCCCTTACCGATGCAAATCGTGGTGAACGGTTGTATCAATTGTATGATTCGGTTGTTTGTATAGAAACCTTTCGAATCATACAACGATGCAATGATACACCACGTTTAATACCCATAGTAACTATATTCAAGTCTCCTAGAACGCGATTGATTCGTACCGTATAATATGAAACCCGTGTTATTAGAAGCTCAGAATTAATTCAATTCAAGAAACCATGTTATGACAAACAGAGAAATAAGATAAATTGGATTAATTTATACCGCGTTATATGAAATGAAATGAATTCGTACCGCGTTATATAGAATCTTGTACATAAATCAGACCTATTCAAACCTATATTAGATCAAGAAAAAAAATTTTATATTAGAAATGGCAGATTTTCAAAGGTAGTTTTATTTTGTAGTTCTATCAAAACCTCTTTATAAGCAATTTTGAAATACTCTTTTAAATTTTGCCCTGCGCATCGTTGAAAGATCTTTTTGAGTTAAGGGACGTTCTTATTCCTTAACCATATCCAACCCCGTTTTTATAGTATATCATAACTGAAATTTGAAACGGATTCGTTATCCGTATTTTCTTCCACAAATGCATTTGAGACAGTTGTTCTTCTACATCTTCATGATTTATATCTCCAAATCCGTCGCTGCTCAAAACAGAAGCAGTATTTACCATTTCTGTAAGACTAGCTGAAACTTCATTTCCCTTTTTAACCATTTGAGGAAAAAGGGGTCTCCAACATGCAGTAAGTGTTGACGCTTTAATTCTTGTACAAGCTTATGAGACAGTTCGAATGCAATCTGAAATAGAAAATTCTCTCCAAACTTGAAGAAGAGTTTGTCTTTCATCATTTTCTAAACTGTTGAAAGTGGTTTGAAAAATTTGGCGTATGTAGTACATTTTAAAAGTTCGGATTACTCCTTGATAACCAATTTTCACATTTGGGTGATACAATTCCTTACTATGAGTATTAGTGTTATCAAGAATCCAGAAAACTTTGAAACTAACGTTTTTTTCAATCATATAGCTTTCCGCTCGCTTGAGATAAAGCAATTATAAAATATTGAATAAGTACTGCTATAATTGTTCAAGCTATTTAAGTTGTTGGAATGTTCTTGTATGAAAAAAGCGTTATAAGGAGACTGCGTTATAAGAGAGCCGTTCCAAATTTTGCTCCGCGTTATATCGAAATCACGTTATAAAAACACCGCGTTATACTAGGTGGGATAAAAAGTAAGCTCCTTGACCGCCAGAATGCGCTACAGAGGGATTGTCATGGCATACTCTTCATGGACTACCTCGAAAAAGGAAAAACCATCAACAGCGAGTATGACTGTGCATTATTGGAGCGATTGAAGGCCGAAATCGCTGCAAAACGGCCTCACATGAAGCGAAAAAAAATTTTGTTTTTGCAAGACAATGCACAAGAGCATCGCAACCACGGCTAAAATCAATGACTTATGGCTCCAATTGCTGTCGCATCCACCGTATTCGCACGATTTGGCTCCCTCGGACTATTATCTTTTCCCAAACATCAAAAGATGGCTCATCAATAAAAAATTCAGGTCACGCGAGGAAATCATCGACGCCGCGGAGGAGAATTACTTTTCGGACGGGATCAAGAAGTTGGAAAATCGCTGGAATAAGTGTATCGAGCTAAAAGGAGACTATATTGAATAAAATAGAAAAACATTTAAAAAAAAAAATTTTTTTTTATTCTCAAGGAGGTTGCTTTTTACCCCACCTAGTATTAGACTTGACTGTACATTATTTATTAAATTCAGGAATAGTTCTTTAGTTCCTAAAATGAAACTTTATTATATTTATTGTATAATATTGATGGTAATTAAATTGTGGAAACAATGATAAATATTGGATCTCAAGTTTGAATCAGATAAAAAAAGGTTTTTAGAAAAATATTTTCAGTCGCCCATGAAAATGAGACAATTTAGAATGAGTCGAATATCAAAATTGCTGTCTTATAATATAAGAAAACCAACAAAATTAAATTAAAATAGAGTTAATTATGCAAATCATAATTACTTTTAATAAATTTCTTTTTTTTGTATATACTTTTGTTGAAAAGTTTTAGCAGAACTTATTATCAGAAAAATAATTGAAATTTCTTCTTCGGATTATTATTTATTTTAAAATATATTTTTCTGATGATTATTGTTTGGTGAAATATTATTAAGAATGTCAATTAACATTTTGCGTAAATTGAAAAGGACTGCGGCGCCATGGAAAATGTATTGTTTTTCATTTTGAAATCCGATTAAGGGATTTCAACTTTTTTTTTATTTATTTGTTGAAAATTCACAAAAAGAGAAAGTTTCTTTCATAATGAAAATTAGTTATGGCTTGTTTTATTGAAAATCATCAAGTTTTCCATTTTAACTTCAGATAGTTATATTTCTTGATTCATTATAAATCATTCAAAAGTTTGGAATTAGTTCTAATCGATTAAATGATTCCAATTCTATTCAAAGAATACTTCTATGGACAGTTATTAAGTTTTGTTCAATCAACAATAGGACTATTCAAGCATTCTGCAACCGTACTAAGATAAATCGATTTTGTTTAAGGAAATTCGTAAAATCACTAGAAGGGAATGAAATTTTTTGAATTTTTCTGTAAATATACCTTGTCACTTAATTTCGATTGATTTTATGATATTATTTTTTTTTTTTATATGAATTCCAAGAAATTTTTATTCCGTATATTTTTTTTATCGATTTGAACAAAAATAACAAATATTAAATATATAATATTTACTGAGAGACAAAAATACTCGTTAAGTTTCCATATGAACTTAATTCCATTTTGGTTTTGTTTAGAAATCTGTAATTATTGTATTTCAAAGCAAACAATCTATTTTTATGAAATGACAATTTAATTAATTAAAAATCAAACAAAACTCAATCAATCACTCATATAGTTATTATGGTAAATAGGGTAAGACAAAGGTTGTCCCAAAATTGACACAAGATTTGAATTTTGCGCCAATACGTGCGGTAAAGTGTTGTCAACGAAACAAAAAGACGATGAGACAACTGAAATTTCAGGATTATTAAAAATGGGGCACTAAACGAAAGAACAACGCGTTTTCATTCTTGAGCAATATTTCAAAAATAATGAAGAAAATCGAACAAAATCATCTTCAGCGATGAGGCTCATTTTCTTTTTGATGGCTTCTTTAATCGACAAAATTGTCGCAGGTAGGGTTCAGAAAATCCACGAGGCATTGTGGAGAAATAAATGCATTCACATCATCATGGGACCATTTTTCTCCGACACTGGGCTTAGTCAGGCAATAACAGTTAATAGTACTCGCTATCGTGATATGATAATCCAGGTTTTTGTGCCTAAATTTCAAGATACGGATGTGGACAACATGTAGTTACAACACATACCATACAGCCTGAGATACAATTCAATTACTGCATGAGTCATTTACTGGTCATGTAATTTCCCGTTTTGGTGATCAGAATTGTCCGCCCAGATCATGCGATTTGATGCAGTTGGACTTTTTCTTTGGGCTTTTTTAAGCCTAAGGTTTATAACAACAAGCCCACGACCACCCACGCCTTGAAGGAGGAAATTGAGTGCTGTATAAATGAAATTCAGCCACATTTTTGCAAATCGATAATAGAAAATTTCAACAAAATAGTCCGAATGTGCTAGTAAAGCCGTGGAGGCCATTTACACGACATGATATTTCGTACATAACCCTATACTGTTTACTTTATGAAGAAATAAAAAATTTACAATTGTACAAACTTGTGTTTTTTATGAAAATTGCCTCTTACGTGAATTTGGGGACACCCTTTATATAGGTACGTGCTGTTATAAACGGAGTACAATAATCCTGGTTAACCTATTTTTGTCATATTTAATTTTAACAAGAATATTAAGCAATTAAATTATATTTCTCTAAGAGAATAATATAAGAATAAATAATCACTTATTTTACATGTAAGACTGATTAAGGGGTTTCTATTTTGAGTGTCATTTAAATAAATTCTAAACCTTTGATATACCTATGAAAGACATAACAATTCATTTTATTATAGATGGGAATTAAAACAATCGGTTTCTAATAGATGTGTTACGTAGTAGTTCTTTCATGTGAAAAGTACTCTCAATAGGCTCTATTATTTAGAATTTGACATTTATATTAATAACACAGTTATTATTAAATTAAACGCCAACTTGTATGCCAAAAATTCATGGGACAAACCTGTTTGTCTGTTTGCCTCTTCACCAGGCTAGTTCCATTCCTCCTCCTCCTTTTAGAAGGAGGTTCAATGGGCCAGTAAGGCATATGTGCTAAGGCCCACAACTGTACGGCTCTGTCGAATACAATACTGAAACCACCTATGGAAATTGGTTTAAATGATTCAAAGATAAGGAATTTGATCCGAAAGACAAAGAACCGACACTTCATCTATGGTCAGGGGTAGTATACTATTAGTTGCTGAAAGCTGGTGGTTAACCGACAACCGACAGCAATTAACCAATTTGAAGCGGGCATTGCCAAAACAAACAAGCAGAATATGAAAGAAGGCGATTTTCTAACATGAACAATTATAACTTTTAATTACCATACCATAGTAAAACTCTTCCATTTCTATGCTTATATATATGGTATTTAAAGCATCGTTCTGAAGAGTTTCAATAACATGTTTTCAATATGTAATTTCTCCGACATATATACATAAAAGTACAGCATATTGTTAAGGACAATATTATTCTTGTAAACGATGATGAAGAGAATGGGATAATGGTTTTTATAAAATGGATATATCCTTAAATGTGTCTTGAATTCTGGTAAATGGTTAACCTAATCCTAAATGTTTTTTATGTACAAAAAAAAACTTATGTACCATCTTTTTTATACACAGCATATCAAGTTTAATTTGTTGATAAATTTGTTATTTAAATCGTAAAACTATTGAGATAATTTACTTCCAGTGTTCAAATCTTTCTCAGATTATTTTCTTCTTTCTTCTTCACGCACTCTAAATCAGGCCTAGCTATCTACACCGCACTCAACCATAAACGTCATCTGATTAAGCTCGATTTAAATTCTATGCATGTATTTTCCTTGAAAACCACTTGTCAATTTATTAATTTAGTGCAAGTGGAAGGAAGTGAACTAAATTTCAATTAAAATAATCCATTCCTTTCTTCATATTTCTGCAATTTATATAAGGACATCATATGTCAACCAACGGAAACAACCCATATGTACTCATATTCATATGTATATGTATATTTATAAATGGCTGGTCGGATCTTTGTAAAACCTTTGCAGTTTGTGTGCTACACAGAATGTCACCGAATTTATATATGGCTACACTATTTTGCAACCCCTTTGTGCTAAAAAACTACAAAATTTTGTAAGTGCGGTGAAGATAAAACCACTGGACAGATTTCGTCAAAATTCATACAGTTTATGCACTTGACCCTAACTTAGAGCCGATTAGTTTTTGGACCACATTTTGCGCACAAGTGTCTAAGAACACTTCTTGACAATTTCAGTGTTTCAACTTACCTAAAGCCGATTTAATTTTTCATCAGAATATAACTATTGCAACATTTTTTTGTATTCTTCATGGAAGCGCGACTACTTGACCGAATTCGACAAAAATCATACACTGGAAATAATCGAACTTAAGCAAGATCTGGCAAATTTTGTACCGAATTCTAATGGAGACGGGATAAGTTCGAGATAACAGGATTAACTGGGATAGTGGAGAAATGGAGATACATAGCCGGAAAAGCGGAGTGGCATGAAAGCGGGACGAGTGCAGTAAGGCATTTAACGACATTATCTGTAAAGTTCTTTATCGGTCAGGCCGGAATAGAGAAAAGTATAAACTCACTGCTAGGCTTAGGTTTATACATCTTTTAATATAAATAACTGAAAGAAAAAAAATTACATAATATATTGTAAACTTATTTTTCATCCGGAAAAAGGGGTGTGAAATAAATTTTAAAAAGCTTATTTCTTTCCAAGGACGAATAAGTGTCATTTTTTGTTGAAATAAAATCATTTATTATAAAATATAATCCATTTTTAATAGAAAATGCGTACATTCCCAACGAAAAAGGAAAAACTGGAACATTTAGCTGACATTTAATATCGTTTAGCAATAAATTTCCTTTTTCACTTATAAAAGCAAACTCATTAATTTTTATGTTTTAAAAGAGCAAAAATAATATTAAATACAATATATAGTAACGTAAAATTGTTTTATGCCCTATGGTAGCAATGGGATTCTTAGTTAACAAATCTATAGTTCAACGATATAATTCTGAGAGAGAAACACCAAAACTGCTAATATTTCAAAGTTTTTTTTAACCATAATTTAGTTTCGTATTTTTTCCTAATTCGCAGGCAGAAATGGGCCTAATACCATAAATATCTTTTCCAAATTTTATTGAAATCGCTATATTAATTTGTAAAATACATCGAAAAAACTATATGAAGGGTATTATTTTCTCTTACGACTATTTCTTTCTCCACTATCCTTGGACCGATTTTACTGAAATTCAACATGGTATCATCCATTTCTGTAGTTAAGCCATGTAAATAAATGAAAGAAAATTTCTCCTCAAATTTTCAAATTTAATCCGAAAAACCATAAACAAAAAAAGTCAAAACTTTCTGGTCACCTTGGTTTTTTCTTTACAACTCCGACTATGTCGATTTTGCTCTAATGCAAGACCAAAACAAGTTAAGGAGGAAGGAACTTGCATGTAAGTTTCATCAAAATCGTATAACGCGTTTTTGAGTTACCTTGTATAAAGACGGACAGACGTACAGATGAACATGCAGAAATCGATTTAACTTTTGAATTTCTACACAACCATACCTTGACACTTTATATGATGATCATTTCGATGTGTTACACATCTCTTAACAAAACTAATATATCCTCTAGTAGTAAATAGGACATAAAAAATAGAAGTGCTACCTAATCGACTCAGGTTGTATTAAATCAGTAGTACTAAACTAATGTTTTTTTTCAATATTACCGTTTTATTTATCTCTACTTCAACACATCCTCGACAAAGCAACTTATTGGATCATTACTGACTCGAAGTAATTATTGTATAATGTCCCTAAAAAGCAAATATAATTTATATAAAGAGTTTTAAAAGAGACTACAACACGATATAAATAAAGAAAGGCTCATCTTTTGATGGTATGAACGAATCAAGCCAATTTTTGAGTTCTTCAAAAGAAGAGAAGTGTTTTCCAGAAGGATGGAAACATATGGTAATCAGAGGGAGCAAGGTCTGCTATAAGAAATACGGCGGGTGGGGTAAGACTTTCCATCCAACATTTTTCAAATAGTTTTTGACTTGACTCGCAACATCTGGTCGGGCATTGTTATTTTGAAAAATCAACCATTCGTGTCTTGCCTCCCATTCTGGCTGCTTTTCATTCAACGCTCGGATCAAACACAATAATTGTATTCGGTATCAATCACCAGTAATAGCTTAACCAGGATGCAGCACCTTACAATATATCACACCATTCTAATCGCACCAAATAGAGAACATAACCTTCGAATCATGATATTCCACTATGAAGTCGAAGAGGCCGATTATATTGATTGCCCGCTCCTTCTATACACTATTTGAATTGGAGTTATTATAATAAATCCACTTTTCATCACCAGTTATAATACGATGCAAAAATTCCTTCCGTTTCTGTCGTTGAAGCAACATTTCACAAGTGAAAAATCGTCTTTCAACGTTTCTCGGCTTCAATTCGTACGGCATCCAATTTCCTTACTTTCGAAGCATTCTAATGGCCTTCAAATGTCTGGAAATGGTTGATTAACCAACATTAAATGATTCCGCAAGTTCCACTTGTGTTTGAATTGAACCCTGATTTAGTAGTGCCTCCAATTCTTCATCATCGGATTTTTTCGCCTGGCCAGTAAGCCTTTTACCTTCAACATCAAAATCACTGCTTCTAAAGCGCGCAAACTATTGTAATCGCTGGAGCATTCTCAGAGTGCTGAGAGCAAATGGTAACTTTCGGTTGCATGTTTCTTTTGATTTAAGTACAAAAGCAAAGCTTGCTGAAAATGCTGTTTTTGGAACGTAATTCGAAATTTTCAATGCGATAAAAAATTTGTGTATTCTTCAACATACAATGAATTTTGTTACAATTTAATATTACATAGGAAAAAATCATTATTTTATGGGAAGGCGTAATCTATATATTCTTTCATTAATGTGTATATGTTAATAGGTCATATGCATAAAAATCAGACTTTGCTCTACTTTACTAAATTTCGAGTAGAGTAAAGTAATTGAGTATTTGTTCAATATGGTATTCTAAAAACTGTACTTGACTTCGTTTAGTCCGAAATTCGGAGTGAGTAGCATTCTGTCATTTAGTTGTGATTTTATGTGATTTGAAATTTCAGTTATTATTCATTACGGTTAATTAGGATCTAGACGTGTCAATTAAAATGGATTAAAAATTAAAATTAATAAATTAATAAAAATGATTACAAATAAAATTTATTTTCAAAAATCCAATAAACAAATTAGATTTTAATAATTATAAATTAGAAAAAATTATGATTCGGCCTTTTCTTATGCAAATCGTTTTCTCGACAAAGTTTTCATATCATAACACTGGACCGATCGATTTACGAATCTACTAGCATCTCTACTAAAAGGGAATTAAAATTTTATTACGAGATAAATTTATATCTAATACAATAAAACACTTTTTCTCCTCCACTGTGTCAGTATAAAATAATCTTTCAAGTAATAACTGATCCGATTTTGATAAATATTAGGAATTAAGACATTTTACATTATCTTCTCTACAATACAAGAAGATAAATTCAAATTTGCAATGTTTTTATGTAACGTTTTTGTGTAAAGTCCAACGTAGACCAACGTGCCCAACGTTGAACACGTATGCTTCGCATGCTAGCACGATATAAAAATATATAATTTGCGACCCGTGTATATCGAAATTTTTTGAAATGTATACCAACATCAGCTACTACTGGATTCATTTTCCACATTCATTCGAGCAATTACGGTTAAAGAAAACGCAATCGAATGCATTTTAATTGTTTAAGGCACAGAAATCCGTTCACTTTTGTCGACAACTAATTGAAAATAAATTGAAAAAACTGAATTTTAGCATGAGTAAAGCTGTTTGAGCATGGTGTAAACCAAACTCAAAATTTTGCGAGTATCTTCTACTTATTTAACTTTTATGCATACGGAATTGGTAGTCCGAATACTCAATACACACTGACTTTACTCAAAGACTTTTTAGCATACGAATGCGAAACTTTACTCCAAAATGTCAAAATTTAGCAAAGTAGAGTAAAGTCTGATTTTTATGCATATGACCTAATATTTCACATTTAATTTAAAACTTATTCAAAATTTATTCATACTCTCAGAGGATTTCTTCCTTCAAAATTATTCTGTTTTGTTTCTCTTAAATGAAACAATTAATCAGTTTCTGATTGAATAATCAAAATATTGAACAAATTTTGATTTCTCAATTAATCAGTTAATCAAACTATTCCATGCGTGATACATATTTAATGTCAAATTTCTTTAATTACAAGTAGTGCTTATTGATTGTTTAGTTGTTAGCGAAAAAGGGTTAAGAAGTAGTTAGTTTCGCAGTATAGTATGAGTATGATGTCAATGAACGAGCTGAAGAAAAGTAATGATCCTGTCAATTTGATTAGCTACATTAAATTAGTAATATTGTGAAGGCTACGGAAATGTCACTATAAATAGAATTTGTAAAATCAGAAATAAATATATAGTACAAGCAATTACACAATTTTCTCTTTTATGAATGTTAGAACAAAACCATCGAGAAATAATAATTCTTTTTCCATATTAGATATTATATTTCATGATATTCTACTCATTATATAATCATTAGTCTTAATTTCAATTCTAATGAAAAATTCTTTTTTTTTGGAAATTATACTCTGCCTAGAAGAATGGAAACTGCATTAAATAATATGCCTTGTCTCTCGTATGTTTCAATTAAAGCTCGTTAATTACGGCTCAAAGCACTTAGTTAAAAAGGATTTTGTAACCCATTCTCTAGATATTAATGTATCCTTCTGATAAGAGGACATGAAAAGGATATACACAAGTATATATTAAGGTAATTAAATGAAAATATATGAATTTTATTTGATTTTAAACTGGACATGATAGGGATCAAAAATTTCTTAACGTTGTTAAAATTTCCTTTTTTGTAATATAAATAGAAAGCCGTATATATGATTTTCATTTCTATTGTTGTCTTCCCATTTGTCGGGTTATATGACTTTTCTGTAACATAAGAAAATTTTTCCTTTTTTTGTAAAAGGATTTAAATTCTAAAAATTCAAAGGAAATCTAACACAAATAAATTGTATCTCTTTTAAAAGAGTGTGCTTCTCCTATTGTGTACACAATTCCAATTATACATGTTTCAGGATCATAGAAACCTGTCTGTTCTACGCATACATAGTCCGAAAATTAAATTATTCGTATAATATTATAGAATTTAATTTTGCCTTTGTTAGCTGACAGCTGGCAATAAAGGATGCTTTGTTTTTCTATCATTTACATCCTCGTCAGTTTGAAATGTTTTCCTTTTTCTGTTTTTTTTTTGGGAATAAGAATATTCTCTTCTGGGTGAATATCAACAGGATGACATATTCTACTAAATACAATATTTTTTTGTAGAGTATTTTCACTGGAATTTTCGATTATTAGAATTTGAAAATAATTCATGTTCATCCTAAAAGGCATGTGTAATTTCAATTTAAATTTTTTGTCATTTCGATAAATTAAATCCACTAAAAATGAACACAGAATTCTTTCTCAAAAGATAAGTAAAATATATTTTATTCGAAAAGAAATAATTAAATCTATTTTATATGAAAAAAGAGAAGAATTTTTTTTGAAATTTCTTTCGCTGAAAATCCAAAAAACGAAATATATTTTCAAAAGAACAAATCTAAATGGAATTTTTGAATATATTGAAATTAGAAAATTGATTGACATGAAAAAATTAAAAATATAAATGGAAAACATTCCAATGAATAAAATTTTATACACCCAACTCTTTTTTTACACGGTAGATACGTTCCAACGAAAACCGTGTAAAAAAACCGTGTAAAAAAAGACATGCAACGCATATTAAAATTGAGGATGTGTTCCACAACTTTAAAAAACCGTGTAAGATCAAAAAAAGAGCTATAGGTTGTCCTAAAAAGCGTGCAAAAAAAGTATAATATTAAAAACCAACACTATTCTAATGAAAAACAGAATGTAATGAAAAACAAATATATTTATATATATTTATATTCTGACGAGTTTGAATCCAATAAAGAGTCTGGTTCATTATTAACGTTCTCTGATGTACTCAACACGCAATTTTAAATACATATAAAAATATAAAATGCGACTAAAACAATTCCGGGAATTTCCCCAATTATATTTTATTTTTGTAACTGCGTATGTACAAGTATACAAAATTTTTTTTGGACTTCGTGTTAGAACAAATAATTCGTGTAAAAAAAAAATATTTTTTACTTTTTGTGGACCGTGTTATTTCAAAATCCTGTAAAAAAAGACCGTGTAAAAAAAGAGTTGGGTGTATACATTTTTCTTCTTATTATTAAAATTATGGGATATTTGTATTCAAATAAAAAACACCCTCATTTCTCTTCCTTCCCTCATTTATATGGCTATAATTGAAACATAAATATCGTAATTTAATGAAATGAAGTCATACTTTTCGTTTTATAACATTTTAGCTATTTATTGAGATTTTTCCAAGAACTATAACAAGTCAATTCCCAGGAAAAAAGCATTTTCATAGAACTTGCCAGAAATTGATAATACATATCGGGTATTGAATCCCTGCTTTCGAAAAAGCTGGTACGGCTGTATAATAAATGATGTATTTTATTGGCCATGGAAGACTAATAACTAGGAAAATAGAAACTAATTAAGTTCAAAATTCAAATTATGTTGTAGCAAAATTGAGAACTGGGTGCCTATTCTAGAACTCAATCGAGTTTACTGGTACACGGAAATATGCCAAATTCGAATGCGAGTGAATTCGTATCGCTATAATAGTAAAATGTTTAGTCTGGTTTTGAATTTATTACAGTAATTCCTGGAAATGCTTTTTGGTTACTGACGACGAATTATTTATTTTCAATCTATTTTTTAAAAAAGTTTTTAAATTTAGTACAATAAAATTTTCAGAAATCTCGAATTCAAATATTGAGATGAAAATACTGATTTTTTTAAAACTACGAGTTGGATATTGAGAATGATACATTTTCTTTTACGTATACTCTCACATAAAAACCTAAAACTTCAAGAATTTAACAACCACTAAAGCAAACATTTACAGTAAAATATTCAATATGGGTGACTTTCATGGTTTGAACTTACCTATTTCGTATACGAAACTCTCGGTACGAAAATACGACATATTGTATTACACCGTCCAGATTAGGTAGGTTAGGAATCGACTTGTACTATAATACTAGTAAACCCAACTAAGTTCGAGAATAGGAAACCTGTTTTCGTTAGGTTAAGTCGTTTAGAGCTTTTGAATTCAATTCTCAGTTCAATCCTCCTTGTCTATAAGGGATCTACTCTTCCTATACTGAGGACAGTTACTAAAAATATTAAATTTTAAAATGATCACCTGAAATAGTTTCAAATATTCTCATTCGAAAAGCACCTATAAAAAACGTCACAATGAAATATTTACTACTCTTTTGCATCGTCCAATAAAAACAAGAAAACCGTATATTTTTTCCTTCAGAAAAATAAAAAAAAAAATTCCACAAAATTACTTGTCTTTTATGAACTTCTAAAGTCACTTTCATAAATCATGAGGTGACATATCCATAACTCTTATTTATACATGAAAAGAAAATCTATACTAAGCCTTAATAGCATTCTAAAAAAATTTACGTTCCAATATAACCCATCCACAATTGTCCATAATCAAAGTTTTGCCTTTTATTTTATTTATTTAAAAAATAAAATATAACATAAAACGTGAAAACCTTAAGAAAAACCTTTTATATTTTGCAAAAAAAAAAAAAAAACAGATACTTTTGTTTTGGAGAATGACCATCGACAGATAGTGTTTATAGTATATCTCGTAAAAATCCCATCCGAAAAGAAAAATCTATTCTGGCTAACCTCTCATTAATTATAAAAATCTTATCAAATCGTTTTTTTTTTTCTTTTTGTGAGAACGATAAAGAATTTTGATATAAGAAACTTTTAAAGGTTCATATTACGAATTGCAATTGTCACAAATAAAGTAACAGCAAAAAAAGGATCGTCTTAAAAAATTTTTTTTTTTCATTTTAAATTTCCTTCAAAACAAATTCATCTTAAGGTGAATGTCAAAAAGACATTAACTTAGTTTGTATCCAAAAAAAAGGATCAGTAATGGCCATTCCTCCCGTTAACAAAATGTCATTTTACAAGGGTTAAACTACGTGACTAACCTTCAACATATTTAATATTTTGGAACGTCGTCTTAGGTACATTCTGGAGAGTATATAAAGAGAGACCTTTTAGATCTTTATATTTGTCATTTTAAAAAAGTATTCGATTACTTCGTTTTTATAGACGACAATATACTAGTATTCAATGACTTCTATTCATCAATCAATATTTAGAAGCAGCCTTTTCTATTCCTTTTTATGATTTGTTTAATACCGGAAAAATAATGGAAATGGAGTTTTTTTCGGAACTATAAAATAGTCTAGTGCTGGCTTTTCTAAATAACTCTAACTTTCGACGTTTGTGCCATAGATTCCCATTTTTTTGGGTTTCTTTTTTTGGGATGAAGCTCCAAAGAATGAAAAAATTCGCTTGTCAATCTTATTAATGCTGAAAAAAATGAAAAACGACAATCATTTTTTTTTGTTGTCCATTTACGTACAAACATTAAACATTTTCGCAAATTAAAATATTGTCCAAATGTAAATTGGAAAATACAAATAGGAATTTAGCATGTTTCAATTTCGACGAGAATAAAAATACTAAAACTTGTTAAGCCAATCGCATGGCCGCAATATATCCGATATAATTCTAACTTTTATAACCCCTACTTCTCATGGACCGAATATAGGTATGTACTGAAAAGGCCCAAATAATCGAGAAAATACTCTATTCTTTTCTTTCCATTTTTATGATACTTTCATTTATTGGATTTATTATAATTTGTATGAGATTAATATTAGAATAGAAATTTCACAAAATAAATGAGAAACAACTAAATAAAGTTTATGTTTTCCAAGAAATGACAAGTTCAGAATAGAACAAATTGTTTATCCAATAAAGTACTAACAATAAAGAAAGCAATGGCCTATTAGTTCATTATGTCTGTTCAGATAGTTTCAGAATTTATGTGTTATTAAAGATCACCCTACTTCGCTCTGGTTTATATCACTTTTATATTTGAAAATTTCCATATTAACCTATGCCTTGAGAATCAATATTCTGTTCATTCTAACATTCTAATACAAGTAACTAAATTGTAACATTTCGGGTTTCACGGAACGTAAAATTCATTGATATTATTATAAGTTATTATCATTATTATTATTAATATTATATGATTATTGTTGGTAGTTTTACATGCAATAAAAATAAACTGTAGACCTCAGAAAATGTTAGTTCGAATAATACGTACTCTAAAATTTTATTATTTTATGGTTCGTACATACTAACATGTATCTTTATAAAATATTCGAATATAAGAATTTACGATGTACATATTTGAATGTTTCCTAAATAAAAATGGGTATTTTCTTTGCGAAAAAAACACATTTTTTAAATGAAGTTACGAGAAATTTCCCGTCAAGTTTAATCTAATAGAACTGGGAATTCATACAGTATAACAAAAATATGATATTTTATTTTGAAATTAGAACGTTATTTTTTTTCAAAATTTAATTAAAAAATCTATCGCCTCCAATGAGCACCATAACCCATAGGTGTACTGCCCATCGCACGTTCCGTTGCCTTTTCGATACTGGCATGAACGCAACGATAACAGCACACATATGACAAACATCACTTGAATAATATTCTACGGAATGCCCTTCGGAAGTCTTTATTAAATATTGTATAGATGGCAGGATTTAGTGCTGAATTCATATAACCCAACCAAAACGCTACCGCAAACGCTGATTGTGGTATATTACAACCTGTACATGCCGGCGTTAAAATATATAGAAAAAAGAATGGTAACCAACATGCTATAAAACTGCCCATTATTAAACCTAATATAAGTGTGGCACGTTTCTCTTTTTTCCTAGCTATACGACGTTTCTCCTTTTCTGGATCCCTTTGTTTTTGTACCTTTGGTATTGCTGGTTCCAGTTCGGATACTACTGGTTCGGAGGGTTTATTATTAATATTATTTTTAATCGTTTTCGATTCATTACGACGCTGATTTTTTCTGCCAAATATCGGTTGACATAAACGAAATTTTAATGGTTTAACTACAGCACAACGACTAACAACACCCGAATCTGAACTGGATGGATCAAATTCACTTACCATATCTGTATCGATACCAACAGATAATGCACGACAACGGCCAGCCACCGGCGAAACTTGTAATTCATTTGGTGATGTACCATTTGTTGCTGATGTTGGTGTTCGGGGGCAAGCCGCATTCTGTTGAACGCTAATCGATGCATTTGTTGTTGTTATTGTACTAACCTTAAGGGTTTCTTTATTAGTATAAATTTGTTGTGACTGTTGTATTTGTTGTTGTTGACATTCAATTTCTGCTGCTTCACTCGTCGATATATCAGATGCTAAATCACATGTTACTATTGGAATTGGAATTGGTATACTTGCTGAACCGGAGGAAGGTGGATGCGGTTCAATAGTTGCTATCTGTTGATGTTGATGATATAATTGCTGTTGTTGATATTGTTTTTGAGCTGATGTACTTGGCCCACTTGGCATCGGATGTGTTCCACCCTTTCGGGATGATGTTGTAAAACTTGTCACCTGAAAAATTAATAAATGTATATGTTATATATAATCATATAATTTAAAGATGAATTTCACTTAAACGCAATGTGGTTTGTTACATTTCAACACTTGTGACATAAATAAAGATAGTTCAAAACGGTCCTACCTGTACTTATATATATAATACAATATAATATAGAAAATTTAATAACTATGTAATAATGGAAACCTCAGAATATCAGATAAGGAAGTTAGAGAATATCTTATGTATAGAATTGTTTTCACCATTTTAATTAATGCCATGAAAGTCTTAAGGTCTGATTGGGCTAAGCCCCAACAACTAAAACTGCTTTACTTTATTTTCGAAACTAAATTTTTTCAGTTAAAACTCATTTTAAAAATATATTGGAAAATTACAATATAAACGAAAAGCTATATTAAGAAATTTAAATACAAAATAAATTATGTAAAAAACCTTTCTTTGCTTTTTTATTTAAGGAAAACGAATCGAAAACCTGGCTAGGTTAAACACAAATAGCAAAAAACCATATAAAAGGGACGTATCGAAAACCTCAGTAGCTTAAGCACAGAAAAACGATAAGATCGAATAATCAAAAATCTTCAACAGAAGAAAAAAATGATAGAACCACTAATTGATGTATCCTGTATTTTATTTGGAATTCTATCGGCGCTTACCATACATTTTATAAGTTCTTATTAAGCGACGTATAATATTGGTCGCTAAATTAGCGCTCGATAGTAAACATGTATTAAGCGACATCTGCGAGATGGTAGCTGGCGCAAATCAAAGGTTTTTTTTTCATTGAAATAATTGAAAATAACAGAAAATTGGTTTGAATCTTGAATCATATCTGCTTTTTTTCATTATTTTTATTCCTTTTTGTTTTATTTAGTTAAAACAATACTTTAAATAGCCGTCTCGTGAAATATTATTTGTTTTAATTTCATTATTTGTCTAAAAAAAGAATATTTAATTATTTTAACCTTAAAAAGATTCCTCTATTTGGGTACGCAACCAAATAATTCCTTCACATAATTTCAGTGGTTCGAATATTCGAAATTAAGAATTTATATAAGATAAAATCGTTCTTTTGAGAAAGTAAATTAGCGCCCGATAGAATTCTCAATAAAATACAGCAGTAGAGTTCGTTTTCGTATACTTATATGTATATACGGTCATAGAGTAACTAAATTCTTATATAGAGGGGAATAGTCGAACAATATTATTTTCAGATTTTTGTGATTTCTAACTGAATAAAACGCCACCTCTTATCAAAAATATTGGTGTTTATTGGAAAGGTGTATGTGTGTATTTTGAACTTAGAATTTGATTTTTTGTGTGTACAGACAACGACTTCTTATACGAGAAATAAATCCCAATGGTTGTTTTTGATTTTGTTGTTGAATTTCTTTGCTTCCCTTAAATTCCAAATGGTATGTATGTGTGCAATTTTTTAAGAACAGATCCAATTATTATACGATTTAACATTGTTCATAATATTTTTCCAAATTTCGTATTCTAGAAAAATTCTTTTATGGTGGATTTACGTTTCGAAAACCTAATAGAATTTCATCAATTTCTAGTATATTGGGATAATGATGAGATCGTTATGGGTGAATTTTTGAAATACAAACTAGTTTAATCCTCAAAAGATTTGAAACTCAACAAAAAGGAAGAGAATATTGTTATTCTACAGAATTGCGTTCTAAATCCTTTTATTCATAGTTCATTTATTCTTGATGGTATAAAGCAGTCTCCATGATATAATATTACATAAATAATTTATCGACAAAAAAATACTTATATATGCATGAGTATAAGTGTGCTTGTATATAAAAAGTAATAAACTTGCAATATTTATAAAATTGATTTTTAGTTTATTCTTCTAAAAATCTCAAAGAACTACAAAAAATTCAAAAATAATTAAAATTAGTTATTTTTGGATTAAGAATTTGCGTTCATAAATTTCGCTTGTTTGCATTTTATTAATTGCATTTATGATGAAATAAATCAATCGAAACTTTTATGTTTAAATAAGAACTAAATTTAATGGTTAATATTACATTTTAATTAAAATTTTATTGAATATTTAAGCAATTAAATTCAAAATATTTTAGGGTAAAAATTATTCAGCTATCATATACATTATTTTTGGTTAGCCTTAAGTTACACAGAAACTCTATTAGAATTTTTCCAAGACTTATTTTCAGTCAGACTGGAAAAAAGTCTTGTGGAGACTGTATAAATTGAATTTTTTTCAGTCGGGCATAAAGTGCAAATCATAATCGTTCACATTTTTTAGGAAGACTTATTTCCATATTGAAATTAAAAATGGTTGCAATGAACTGAGTGCAAGCAAATGTATGTAAATGCAAAAAGTTTTTTCCAATATTTTATCCATTTCAAATATTTTTCCTTCCTGGACAGTTTTTTTTGGAAAGATTAACTTGGCGCCTTTATAACGGCATCACTAAAATGTAAACAATTTAGTGTATTTCATTTAAAAATCAATTTTCTTTAAAATTCATATCGTTTTATGACAAAAATATAGGAAATATTCTTAATGATGGTTTGTAGAAAAAAATCTTTATTCCATTGATCTACCGAAATCCATTTTTCTAAATTTTTGATATTTCAAGTCTGGTTTCTACGAATTACAATTCCGGGAAGAATTGATATTTTCAAAATTTTGAACATTTATTTCAAAATAATTTTTTTTATGAGAAAATTTTGGAAATTACAATTATTTTATTGGGATCTTTTTTGAAGGGAAACACTTCTATTGGGGCGAGTAGCAAAAGTTAAGTCACGATTTTCTGTGACGAAACGTTACACTAGAAAATATCTTATTATATGGACATCCTAGATGGTTATAATGTTCAGCAATATTGTGGGATTCATAATAGGGAATATTTCCCTCGAAGACCAAATAGTTCTATCTGTCATCGCATTAGCGAACTTTTTATGTAGAGGTCGTATACGATTGAAATCTTCGACAAAATTGTGGATGTTTTTATGGGGATTATTTCCGTCAAAGGCCCAATAGCTGTATTTCCCACCACTTCGGTGCTGTATTAGAAAAAGCTTCTGTTCCACTTCTACAGTGTTTTTTTTTTCATAAATAAATATTCATTCATTCTTGTCAACCGTAACGCATTTTCAGTTGAAATAACATACAAAAATTTTGTTGTTTCTTCGTCAACGGCATTTTTACAAATAAAATGTCAGGACATCAACTGGCCAACTATAAATTGAATGTTTTCAAAATGGCACCCGTGGACTGAAAATAAGTCTTGAAAAAAGTCGAATGAAGTCATTGCGTTATGAGTCGGTTGTAGCTTAGTCATTATAATGAAGGAAATAATTTTGCAGTAGGAAATTTCGAAGAATACTAAAAAAACAAATAAATAATACAAAACATAGGAACTACATATAATATAATCGATTAAGCTATAACCAATGAAAATTATAGAATAAGTTGAAAATAAACGTTTTTTCTGATTTTACCTGAAAGGAGGTTATACGAATATCAGTAAAATTTGGTACAGATTTTGAAAGTTTGGGTTAAAAAGTGAATGAAAAATATTCATTGAAAGCAACAAATAGACTACTCTTTATTAGAACAAATGGAAATTAAAACACTGTTATAAAAAACGGCTGATTAAGGAAAATATTTTCCATCATTGAGATTAAAAAAAGTATTCCAAAAAACAAAAGGCATTTGTTATATATGCCTCTGGATTATTTTCTTTAGGGGTTACGTGAAGTCTAAAGTTTACGCGAATGAGCCAGCTATGATTGATGCCTTGGAAGCAAACATAATTCACACTATTGGTCAAATTCCAGTCGTAATGGTCGAGCTAGTGGTTAAAATTTGGATCTATAAAATGGATGACCCAAAGCGTAGCTGCGGTCAGTATTTTAATGGCATAATCTTCAAAAATTAATTGTATCGATTGTTGTTTCGGTTCTTTTGGAAGTTCATATATAACACATTTGCATCCACATTTTGAGATAAAATTCGTATATACTGCACTAACATGTGTTGAAAGCCATACGCTGCGTATCCACCAAACGCGAGAAATGTTTTTGCATGCATATGATAAATCTTTAGGTAAAAATCATGAAGAAAAGGAATTCGACATTTCCTTTGTTCTTGAACATTCTGTTATATAGGTGCCTGGATGGTAGAGCCACTTTTCAAATTAAACATAAAAAAGAGATTTAATATAGAAAAGCAAGACAAAAGGAAAATTATTATTAAAATGGAAACATATTTTGAATACTTTATAATACTATTACAATATTTAATATCCAAAATAAAATTAATTAATAAAAAAAAAAATAATAATAATAATAATAATAATTAATAAAATTTTTTTGGACACTTTATTTCTTCTTAAGTTCTTACTCTGGAGTTTGCTAGTCTAATTTCTATCTGTTAAAAAATTAAACTCTCTAAAGCAAATTTCTGCTGAAATTTGTATTAGTGCGAGGGAGACAAAGCATTCATATAATACTGAGTCCAAAAGTGATAGAATATGTCCACGTATTCATATACACGAAGTATATAACATAATAGTTTCCCAAAAACCTATGTCATTTTGATAAAAAAGGTTTAATACTCTTCTGTACTTGGCTAGGTACGTCAAGGAGCACTTCCATGCTATGAGGGTAGTAAATCAATTGTAAAGTTTATAATTGCATTTTACTTTAAGCTTTCAAAAAAGTGAGAGTAAAAACTTAATGCATATAAATGCATTTGTATCTACTTTCCTCTATAGGCTTCTAGTATTGATAATTTTTAATATTATATAGTGAAATAAACTACCCTGATCTGCGTCGGGTTTTCATAGTTTTTTATAATTTCAAATTAAAATTCAAAAGCTTAAATAATCCATTTAAATCAATAAAAAAAATCCAAGTTTCAGAAATTGATTTCTTTGAGAATATTTGCACTTTTTGTTTAGTTCAAATTTTAGTTTCATCATTCATTCAACAATTTTCTTTGAGTCCCTTTAAATGTTTTAATAACACTTAAAATGTTTACTTATGTAGAGAAATAGAAAATCTCAGTCCTTCTTGATATAGAAATGTATTTTAATTACAGAATTCCACTTAAAATAATTATGTACCTTTATTTGCAAAGTAATCCTTTGCTATTTTCTTTTTCTTTATCATGGAATAATTATTTTTTTTAGCTTTTCTAATTATTAATTATATTCGTAAAATAAAATTTATTTTTATGATTTTAAAAATAAAACAAAAATCCAATCCACCTAAATCTCAAAGGATATTCATGCCTTCACGCAAAGTTTTATTGTTTTAGGGGAAATTCCAAAAATCATGCAATACTCGTATTTCTATTAAACGAATGATTTACAACTTTTAATTTCCATTAAAAGTGCCGTGTTATAATGAGTTAAATATATAACACGCTAATGGTTAAAATGGGTTTTGAATGAAGGTAAAATCAAGTTCTCGAAAAGCTAAAAAAGAATACTTGGAAATTGTAGGATATTTGATACATCACTTACGAAAAGGTTCCTTTCTAAAAGTCTTCAAATATTTGGGAGGATTTTTGGATTTCAGGTTTATAAACAGTAATTATATTGTTTTAATTAGACACATATATACAACACATACATACATATGTACATACATGAAGTTTTTATCAATTTGTAAACTAGATTTTAAAAATTCCTGATAAAAATAGTTACACCAATAAATAATGACGGAAAATCATGAAAATATACTTTAATACTAGCCAAATCCAATGAAATTATTATCTTTAAACTTCATAGATAGTTTTGAGATTGATGAACGTATTGTGATGTGAACGCCACAGGAAAATACATATCGGTCGCTCTAGTGCAGTATTTCCCAAACTTTCGACATCTGTGTACCCTTCTATAATTTTCGTAGCACTGAGCATCCCTCGTTAAAAAAATTGCATGTAGACCTATCATCCGCTTTACATGGAAGATAGGTTCTTCGTAAAACCGTGCAACTCGAAAAATTATTTTTTATATAGAAAAACCGTGTAAAACGAAAAAGCTTTTTTAGTCATCTATTGAACGTGTAGTTCCATGAGACTTCTCAGAAAAAAATTCTGAAATATGTAATTGTGCTTTATTTTTAGTCATATCTTTGTAGACTTCCTCATATTGATTTAAATGTTTATTAACATCTCGTTGAAATTTGAGAGCTCGTTCTACATTCGGATCATATTCTTGAAAATAGTTGCCTAAGTTTCTTCTTATCACATGTCCCTCTCGAACGACTTTTGCTGTGAATGCACTGGGTTCATATTCATCAACATCAGATTCAACATCATCTTCGTTTCCACTAATTTTTTTGACCATTTCAATTAAGTCATCTTCATGGAATTCCTGGTTTTTCATTATTTCAGCAATATCTACTTCAGCTATATCGTCGAAGCCTTCTTCACTCAATGTATGACCCAACTCAATTATCTGAGAATATTCTTGATCCAAAGATATTCTATAATTCTCACATTCAATTATATCAACACAGGAGCGTTGATTGTTTAATCTCGGCATGTGATATCCCTATATGCTTGACGAATTCCACGCATCTAAAATATTTCTAAATGCCTTTTTAATGTACTTGAAAGTCGTATGTGAAATTATAATTAGTCAATTTTCTACAAATTCTTGTTTTTAATTTTGATTTTAAAAACTGTTTAAGATTGAAAACGTGTTAAACGAGTAGCGTGTAGGTGTACTTTACTAACAATCAAAAAATATTTATTTTTTCCTTTTTTAGTATGTTACATAGACAAAATAAATGAGAGTTAAATAACATTCATTATAATCAATGAGAGGAATGAAATTGTTTACGTTGAGACGACGGTTCATCAAAATTTGTTTCCATGGTTGTTAATTTTAATCTGAGATGCGGTTCCCTATCCAAAACCCTGTATCCCAGCCAAACTCTTTCCGTACCCCCAAGAGTATACGAAACACAATTACTAGTGTATTGTATGTTTTTAGGCTATACCTCTGGTAAGTGTACTCAGAAAAGTCTTGACATGAATGCTGCACAATTTCAGGAACAATATTGAGTAATTACAGTTTCTAGTCAATAAATTATAAATTAGTTAATATTTTGTCTTCAATTTACTATGCACTATCCCCAATGTAATAAATTAGAAAATTTTAATCCCTACTACCAGAGGAAATATAGAAATTGATCTTAGAATTAATGATAGTCATTAAATAAACATGTGGAATACATACCGAAATATTGGTGCACTTATTTAATCTACATAATGCATAAACAACTATATCATATAGATCTAATAATAATCTCGAACATTAAAGTCATTATAGATTACATAATTAATAAGATTTAGATTAGTAGCTCATAAAACATAAATAGGTGGTTTAATGTGAAAAAGACCAATTCACTTAAATAGAAAATATTTAAGATGACAAAAAAGCTACTCCAGATGCTTTTTCATAAATATTGTCAACAAACTTAGAAGTCTTTCTTTTAATAATTGTGATAAATACTGCTTTTCTTCTTAGATTGATGATTTTATTAATTCTTCTTTCTAGTTGAATAAAATCCTTAAGTTAAGTTAGGAAAACTCTTCGTAATTCAAACAATAAGAGTTTTACTTGATATGCAAATGATGGCCGACATTATTCCTGTTTGGTACATCAATCATACACGTAGGCTGGCACTGTTATCTAAAATCTACTTCAATTAAATAACTTAGGATATGTTAAATTACCTAATTTTAACTTCCTGGCATCAATAGATATTATGTTCTTAAAAAATAATGGACTTTTTTAATGACGATAATAAATAGACAACATTACTCTCCTAACAAAATTATCGGGTAAGTATTCATTTCTTTGTCTTCTTCTGCATTTAAGACTAAACTTAATTTGGGACCATATTAAAATTCATGACAATTTAAATAATTTTCCGCCCAGTAATTAGTTTTATTTGGTCATTGATGGGAATAATATTTTTGGGATGAATTTCATTTTCTTCTGCTACTCATTTAAAAACATATGAAATACGTTTTCCTATATTGTGCGACCGAGGAAATAAATGCTTTTAAATGAATAGCAAAAGGGATCGAGCTACAAGTACCATGAATAAATACTTAAAGAAACTTAATACTCGTAGTAAATGTGTTGACTGGAAACAATGACTATTTACTGAATTAGCAAGTTTATGAAGTTCACAGAAAGTAAGTGTTATACGACAAATAATTCTTTAAAGAACTATATGATATACACTATATACCTTCTAATTTAAGAATAATGAACTTTCAGGACAGTAAACCCTGTTTGACACTTTAAACAAGTACATTAGCAAAAAATTTGAAATTTTATTAAATTTGATACTGTTTAATTCAAGCGTCAGTCAAATAAACAACTATACGTAGTTATAGATCTAAAAGTCTTCTTTAATTGATTTCTGGTAAAAATCAAAACTTTGGCGTTTATTATTAAAAGACCGCATTATATGGGAAATTGATTCATTTCTACCGTACTCAGTCTTAAGATGGACCTTTTTAAACAGTTTCACAGATCTTAAGGAACGTCTTATGCGATTTAGATGCATCTTATTCAAAAGGAAAGAGCGAACAAAAAAAGGGACCCATTAAAAAACTGGGAACAAAAACTACAAGATCTATCAGACGCTTCTTTTCAAGAGAATGTAGTCCGATCAATTTCAATCTATTCTCCTATGGAGACAATATACCTGAAAGGCTCAGTCAATGGAAATTTACTTACTGAAAATCGTTGAATGCGTTCAACAGACCCCACTTTATTAATTTGGACTTTATAGTAGACCATACCTGATTGACATATTTAAGTATTAGTCTAACCTGGGTAGTAAAAACAGGTTCAGTAACGTGAAGGCCCACAATTTATTTAAACCAACGTTTATTAAAGCGTAAAGCCATATTGGCTTGCTGGACCAATGAGTCAATATGCAACTTGAAATCAAGTTGTTTGTCACAAATCATACCCAAATTTGTTATACTACTCACTTTCCGTAGAGGCACATCTGTAAGAAAATACAAGTGAATATTTTTGAATACTTGACTACCGAAGCGACATCGTTAGGACAAGTAGAATTGGGCACAAAAGGCTATGGACGCCCGAAATTGCTGTATTTGAGTGAGATTTGAGACTTTAAAAATAATAATTAATTAATATTATGTGTAGAAATTTATTTAATTATTTCGATTCACCTTATAAGACTCTCTTTTTCTATGTACTATATTAATAAATCTTTTCACGAAAATCTTTTTTTGATTAAAATTCCACAACGTTATAAAATAAACCTAAAAATATGTTATAAGATTTTGGTTGTTAGAGAAGAGTGCTAAGAAATGTTTTATGTGTTTTTTGGTATTTAATTGAAACACGATTTTGTTCTTAGATTAAAGGATTTCATATAAAATAAGTAAATGGAAGAGAGTCATCCGAAAATAGATAGTCCCAAAAGAACGTGTTTTTTTGTTTATGTTGACTATATATGACTGATATACATATATTTTAAACTCTACTTAATGTATGAATATAAATTATATTTACCTGTTCACTTGGTGGTTTTCTTGGCTGTTTCTTGATACCACGTCGTGCTCTCGCTTTTGCCGCAAAATATATTCGAATATAAACAAACACCATTATACAACTAGGTATATAAAATGATCCTAAGGCTGAATACAATACATAACCAATGTTTTGACTTAACTGAAAAGAAAAATTAAATATTATATATTATTGGAAAATTGAAAGTCTGTGATGATTTTAGTTTTTTTGAGTAAATATTTAAGCAAATGTATGGAAATCTCTCAGATTTTGGTAAAAGTTGTAATTTTGGGATAAACACTGAAATTTTACATTACAACTTAAAACTGTGTATTCCACGTATATAAACCTCAGTATATATAATTTCTTCAACTAAACCATATAGTGACTAGCAAGGAAAGTTTTTTTCTTTCTTCAAAGATGAAAATTTGTGTTTCTCCATTTGTAAACCAATTAGTCCTTCTGTCCACTCTTTTCAAGTTCCCTTAATTAAATGCTGAGGCCAACATTAATAAACTAAATCTATGGAATTCGAAAACTGAAAAATTGGAACCGGTTACTTCCAATTTCTTCAAATTTATTCAATTTTCTTTCGAACGAATCGCAGATTTCACTAAAATAAACTTACTTAATATTAAATTCCAATGCCATTTTCTACACAATCGAAATTGCATAATTAAAGCTCGAAATCGTCATAAAATACTTATCTCGACTTAATTAAAAGAGAAAAGAATATCCTTATGATAATATAAAAAAGCAATTATTTGTAATTAAGCCAAATCCTAAATCATCTGAAATTCTACGAGGTTTTAGTACTTTTTGGTTTTATCATAAGCTTTATTCATGTCATAAAAAAGTAATGTAATAAAATTAAGTGGTTCCGCCTATTATACCCAAATGATTCCCGACCCAATCTGATATATATTATACTAAAAAGGCACGGATTCAACTCAAATATGAATTCTTATAAAAAAATTTATTATATGCTAAAAGAAAATCATAATCGATTCAATTAAATTGCATAGAAATTGTTATTTCTTTTTGGAGAGTAGAAGAAAAATAATAATGCAAAAGCTACAAATATTAGTGCTGCAAACTAGTCTTGTGAAAGAAATAATATTTATTCAAATTGAAATTTATGCAATTGAAAGAAATATTATTATTTATGCAAATTGGAATTTTTCTATTCAAAACACTTTTCTCGTTCAAGAATAAGTTTTCCTGGAGGTGACTTTGAATAGTTTCTTCGATATTGAACTTACCGAACCAGGTAATTTATATCCTTAAAGTGTTTAAAAAACAAAAAAAATTATATAAAAAAGATATCGAACTGAATTCATTGGATATTGAAGATATAGAAAAACTTCGCGTAGAGTAAAGTCGGCATGTTTAGTATATCGTTTCGTACTATAATATGCCTTATTCAATCGGAATTTTAATTAACCCTTTTAATTAAAAATTTTAATATTGTATTCACAGTAAAATAATTCTGAAGTGCCGACAATCTAACTAGCATCAAAATTACTAGCAAAGAGAGTATAAACACTGAATTTTTCATTGTGTTCCTATAAAACCCCCAAAACATATTCATGTAACGTTCTGAGTCGAAATTTGGATTCGAATATGGTGGATTTAAATGTCGAGTCCAAATCGAGTCTACATGTGTCCGAGAAAATTCTGTACCAAACAAATAAAAATTGCAACACAGCTACCAAAACACAATAAATTTAATTAATTTAATTTGGCATCGGCCAACATATGCATGAATTTAAACCCAGTTTCCAGCTGGTTTTGACTCTCCATGTATATAAAGTAATAAATGAACCATTTCATCGAGTTCAACTTTTAGTGATAGTCATTTCTCTGCTGAAATTAGAGCATACGAAAAGTGTCTTCTGTCTGAGTTGATGCTTTTGACGAAGCATCTCATAAAACATCTTATCCCGAAGAATTCATAAATGTTCCAAATTATCCAGTTTACCTGTAATTTAATCTGTTTCACAAAAACATTAAATCTACAACCACGAATTTACGTGTCAATTATAAAAGTTTTCCAATAATTATAACTTCAATCATTTGGAAAAACTTTATCTTCGATCGATTTCTTAATGGTTTTCAGAAGAAAAAAACTATTTTAATGCTGATAATGTTCTATTTTCAAATACATAATCTCATTAGATTTAAAAGTCTTCACTGGTCGTTTCACCAGCAGAACTAAATACAAATTTCGATGAGTTTTACTGAAAAAACTATCAAGAAATGTTAAAGAAAATTTTCTCTTGGGTAATTTTAAAGTGCACGTACTTTTGATTTATATTGTATGGAGTGGATTCAATGTAATTTGGATTAATGCCAAATTTTTTCTAATCCAACTGTTGAATATGAAAATTTGGAAAATATTTATAAATTCTCTTCGATAACATGAAATAGATACAATCTAAGTATATTCGGGTTATTTTTATAATTTTGTATTTTAAAATATTTTGAATTTTCCAAATTGAAAACAAATTACTTTTCAATAAACTTCACGACATGAGATCATTAAGAAGACGTGTTAATTGATTAATGCTCATTAAAAATTTCACGAATTTTAAGAAGAATTTGAATAGAAAAAATTTGTGGTATACGTCTTTTCTTATATTGTATCTTTTGGTATTAGTTCTAAAAAAAGATTCCCAGATAATTAATAATAGAAACTCTCCTTGACCTGCACTCGAAACTTATATTTCTATTTAGATTTATTGAAATTATTATTATTTGTAAAGTTTTGTTAGAGTGTACAAATTTTTCGGTCCAATTAAATTTCATAATTAAAAATCTTTTCTGGTGACTGAAAGAGACTATTTCCTTTAATTAGTTCTAAACAAAAATATTGTATAAAATTATTGAAAAATGATTGGTTATTATTAAACCATATTATTTACATTCGTGGCCCCAACATTTCTGTCAGATTTATGGAACATTACACGATTTTATATATACTTTTCCGTTCCATTTTTCTTTTTCATTTTAAACAGGACATGCTACAACCCAAAAGAACAATACCGAAGTATGTTCATTAAATCTACTTATATATTCAAATCGTGCCCTGAATTTGTTATGAATCTTATAATGTTCACTTAATTTTTGTCATAAATTTCCTCCTTTTCCAACAGATTTAATATTTCTAATTGCTTTTAAAGAAGACAAAGTAGACAAAAGTCTACTAAAATGAAATTACAATCATAACATATGTAATAAGTTTAAGTGCAACTGGGAAGAAATAATACTCTCATATAGGTACTTGCATTAACATTGGTTTCGTATTCTAACTCTTTAAAAGGGTTATAAAAATTAAAATTATGTTCAATATCTGAAAAAAGCGAGGCCAATAAAATTTCCACGATTTTTATCGTCAAAAGAAAGAATACGTTTCTATAGGGTGTTGGGAAGATGATATATTCTACATATAAAAGGTGTCCCAAAAATCACGCAAAAAGTTATTTTGATAGAAAACACAGGTTTGTAATTAAAAATTCAAAATTTTTTATTGATTCATAAAGTATACAGTACAGGGTTATGTATGGAGTAGCATATCGGGTAAATGGGTCTATGGGCTTTGCTGACACATACGCACTGTTTTATTGAAATTTTACATGATCATTTTGCATAATTGCATAAATGTGGCTGAATTTCGTTTGATACAGCGCTCAATTTGCCCCTTCAAGATGTGGGTGGTCGTGGCATAAACCGTAGACTTTAAAAAACCATAAAGAAAAAAGTCCAACGGCGTTAAATCGCATGATTCGGGCGCTCGATTTTGATCACCAAAACGACAAATTACACGACTGGGAAATGACTTCTTATTATTAAAACACTTTACCACGCAAATTGTGCAAAATTCAAATATGCGTGATTTTTGGGACATCCTTTATATATACATATACAGTAGTGAATTGTATTATATGATATTTTTAATGATCCCGAAATCTCATCGTACTAAATAAATTGCAATGAGCAGGATATATAAAGCGAACCGAAAATCATTCCACACAAACAATGGTTGGAAAGAATGGTATATTATGATTGCACTGATGCAGGCAACAGAAATAGCTTTAGTTAACTACAGAAATCAAAAATTTTTGTTACATCCTATATATACAAGTATGGTAGTGCATACATTTTTATTCTTCAAAAATAGGGTCCAACTTTCGAACTATTAAAATGAAGTTAACAATTTGTAAATATCCTTTTTACAAACCTGTTTTTTAACGTTTTTTATTTCAAGGAACAGCATTGTATAAATTAAATTAAATTAAAATTTGTTGAATTAAAATTAAAAGCTCCGACATTAACGTTAACTGTCCTAAGTTTTCCGGAAGCCGATTCATTTTTACCATAGTTGGTTCTTTCGTACGGTGTTTTAAATAAAATAATTCCACAAACCCAAAGGAATGTAGATTAATGTTCACTCACATCTTTTCTAAAAGGGAAAAAGCGTCAACAGCGAATAAAGCTCTACACGTGTATATAGGCGATTCAAGGATTTTATTTCCATCTACGAGTTTATTAGAATTTTATGTCGTGGAAATTCATACAGGCTTACCGAATAATGATGATAACATTCCTAATTTTAAGGTATCCCTATAATATTTTTTTTAAAAATGGAAAATTCAAATATATAGTAACTTAAAATGGGCCTATGGCCAGTTGGGCCTATGGTAGAAAGGCGACTCGTAGTTAATTAATCTGAATGAATTTACTCTGAGAAATATGCCAAATTTAGTTTCTTCTCAATAATGTTGTTTTGTCTTTTTCAAATTCGATCTAATTGACATGTAGCGTAAGGCCTAACGGCATAAAGATCTTTTGCAAATTTTACTAAAATGGATGCATTCGCTTTTAAAGGACATCGAAAAAGCTTTCTAAAAAAGCTTATTTTTTCCTGCAACTATTTCTCTCTTCACTATCCTTTGACGAATTTCACTGAAATTGAGAACGTTATCGTCTCTATATGTGACCAACTCATCTACAAACCGAAATTGCTCTATACATTTTTGCAATTCATCCGAAAAATGGCAAAAAAAAAACGAAAAAGCTTTCTGCTTTATAACTTCGCCCATTCTCTACACAATAATACCATTGAAATCTTTCTATGAAAAGTATTTCTAGGGTTTACAAATAAAGTGACAAAACTCATATACCCTCTGGTAGAACCTACCGTAGGATGTAATTAGAAATTTTTAACACTATAAAACTAATTAAACTAAAATCTTTTCATCTAAAAATGTTGAAAAAAATTATTTTAATACCATAAATAATTCTTAAAGTTTCCACAACCATTTCCTATGAAACGTTAAACCGACGGATGTTATGGTCCTCAAACGAATCCGAAATGTTACTAACAGAAAACAAATTTCTTCATACATGCAATATTATTTCAAAAAAGAAAAACATCAATGGGAAAATTGCGTTTTTCACTTGTTAATTCATAAAAAAGAAAACGATATAGATAAAAGAAAATAGCTACGGAAGGAAAATATGGTTGTTAATTTTCAAATTTGTTGGCTGAATATGAGGACTTTATGCTATCTAGAACTATGTTATATTATCTCTAAAAATTCAAATGTCAAGGCTGAATTATCGTCGTTCCGAAACGAATATTTTAATTTTTTATGCCGTAACTTTGATTGAATTAATTATGCTATATAAAATGGGGCAAAGGACAAAGGAAGATGCATTCTTTAGAATCAGAGGTGGCCAACTTTAATTTATATTTACATATATAATCGACTATTTTTCTTAAAAAATATGTTGCGATCAATCTACTAAAATCTATTAAAGCAACATATTTTATTATTACTACTAGTAAAAATGAGCAAAGCAAACCATAGCAGTGAGTTTACACTTTTCTCTATTCCGGCCTGACGCATATGGAACTTTATCGACAATGTCATTGAATGTCTCATTGCGCCGTCATTTAAAAACCAGCCCAGCTATCATGCCGCATATACAATGTTGCCATAGGCAAATCTAATAATAACTAATTAATAAAGTAATTTCATAAAAATTGGCTTTACAGCGAGTGCAAAAATAGGCTATATTTGGACAAAAAGTGTTCTTAGACAGTGTCGCTCCTCTCGAATGTGGCTCAAAAACTAATTAGTACTTTAAAAAATTTGTGATTTCTTAACGAAAAAAGGTTACAAATTAATGTTGACATATATGAATTTCGGCAGGAAACTAATACCATCTACCATTCGGTGCACACAATAATACGAACTGTGTAAGTTTAATGACAAGCGGATCAGAAGTTGAGATGTTATTAACGATTTAAAGGAGCGGACAGATGGACGGACTGACGGATATGGAGCTAATTATTTTTGATGCAACGAATTTTGCACGTATTTTCAATTTTCTACGCCTCCTAGCAAAAAAGGTTTTTTTTGGCAGTGATAGCACCGAAATATAATAGTCTATTGAGAAAGTTTGTCAATGCACTGGAAATAAAAATAGAATTTTCGGATTTGTGAATGGGATCACATAAACGAAAAAATACAACTTAGGTTTTTGGGTAAGTCTAAAGTGGCTTGATCGATTCTTTCAAAAAGTTCCGCATATACGGTTGAGTTGCTACTAAGTTTTATAGTATCATGGAGGGGAGGGGAAGTATCACTCTTGAATTTTATATTGAAGCGTGTTACCTCTAGTTCGAATGTTATAACAAAACTTTTTATTTATGCGAATTCGGTGGGTAAACTTTATTTATCTTTATTTATCTCCGCAATAACAATTAGTCTTAAAAATGTTTGTCCAGTAATAATTACTTTCTACAAAACTAATTTCTACAAAATTATTTACCACAGTTTATTTATTACGGAAAAGCATTATTTCCGGCAATTACTAATTATTAATTTGCTTAACTCTATCAAATCTCTTTAATATTTCACTGTAAACACACCACAAATAACCACTTTCCCAAATCTCTTTGATACAATTGAATCACCAATTTCGAAAAGGGCTCATGTCGGGTTTTTTTCAAATTGTACTTTTTCGCCATTTTTTATCTTCACATATAGACGCATGTTCCATGAACAAGAGGGACCCATATCTGTTTTCCAAAGTGGAAAAAAATGCATGTCTTTCTGGAGATGAGACCTTTTCGAAATTAATTCAAGATATCTAGCCTATGTGAACTATTTCAAGGTCAATTTTAATTTCTCAACTTGAAGTATGCTTAAAATGCGAAGAAATTAACCAATAGTTAAGAAATTAACTAATAGTTCATAAAGGCGTCCAAATTTTGCTCTCAAATTTAAGAAATCACTGAAAAATCTCAAGTGGTTGGTAGCACTATGATGGATTTGGAATTTGATTATATGCAGATTCTCCCACTACCAGTTCTGCCCGTCCAGGAATTATTTTATTTCGGCCGACTATGAATTTTGCGTGCGTAATATGAAAACGACGAAAGCAACTTTCTACTCCTACCATGAGAGTCAAGCCCTCAAGGAACTCTTATAGTATCCAAAACCATTTCAGAATGTTATGATGCAGTCTAATGGTTAGCACTTTCCAAAAAAAAATTCCACTCTTAAATTCCATACAGTTTAGCAGAAATTCAGTTTTTTGTGTCTCTTGAACAAATTAAAAAAACCGACATGAGCACTTTTCGAATTTGATAATTCAATTAGTTCCGAAGTTTGCTTTCAACTGCCTCTTTCTGCAGCGTTTCTACCTTATATACTCATCGTGGAAACTATAGAATTTTCCTTCAGTCATACAAGAAAACATACTTCTAGAATCCGCCTGGAAACATAGTCCCCAAACTGTGAAAATATCAGTTATCATTTGTGTTTTGTGTTCTTAGAATATTTTGGTGGTTTCTAGATTCACGAAAATTCCAATTTTTTTTTTTTTAATTAATTAGATGTGTTTTGGTGTTGTGTTTTGTGTTTTTACAGGCCAATTTTTTCTACAAATATAAGATTTATTATTTGAAAAGTAGCTACAAAAAAAATACAGGTTAAATTTTATATCCGCCGGATATGATTTCCCAAAAATTACATCTCATTCGACCGGTTGATCGCGATCGACTTGTTTACCTTTCCTGCTTGTTGAAATTCTGGTTAAAAAACATTTATAAAGTTTGCAAGGAATTTATATTGGAAGAATTCTGTATTTTTAATCCTTAAAACATAGTACTAATCGTAGAGGTTATTATCTTTTGAAAATATTAAAATTTTTAACAATTTTAGTTATGGTTTTGATGTAATATGAATCTATGGAATTCGTGGAAATAAAGCTCTAATAAAATATGTACTGGGAAAAATTTTAGTTTATAAAATTTTTATAATGTTAAAGTTTTTGATAAATGAAATCTATTTAAACTTTCTCGAAACAATTTTAGGAAAGTTAAATTAAATTTTATATCGTTTAAATAAATTCGCGTTCGGTAATGTCTAGAAAATGAAATAGAGACCTTTTATAGAATAAAAAAATTAATAAAACTTATTTTAAAATGAATTTAAATAATTGTGAAAACAAATTTAGTACTAGCTTTCAAGGACTCATTAAAAAAATATGAAATTTTCACATGTACTTTTTTATATGGTCGCATATTGAGGCGACGGTATTTTCTGACAGTCCCTTTGTTGCTCTAGAAATTAGATAAAATTGTGAATCATATTTAAAACTTTTCAGACAATTCTGGGAACATAAAAAATTGATATTAAGTTGGATGAAAAATAAGTACTTTTAATAAATACTAAAGCCCTATTCCACTGCCACTTTTATTATTAATTAATTTCGTACCGGGCTAATACGTAATAATACAAATTTTTCGAGTACAGGGAATCTCAGTTATTAATACATATACCACTGTGTTCAAAAAGTAAGGTGAATTTTTAATTTAAACTTCCCGCGTTAACCGAATCGGACAAATGATTTTTTTTCAAGTTGGTAGGACTGTTAGTGACATCGTTTGTCCGATTCAGTTAACGCGGGCAGTTTAAATTAAAAATTACCCTTACTTTGTGTTCACAGTAGTAGGAGATTGTTTAGCGTACAGCAGAATAATTCCTCTATCAAAATGTTGATTAAATCTTGTTATTTTATATATATGGTTTTATGACAGTGTAATTGTTTAAAGAATTAAAAACTATTCGTGTTCTAAAAATGTTCGTACTAGACCATTTAACTGTAATCAAAACCTAGTTTGAAACTTAAGAAATTAGGAAATTTGGAACGTCATTTAAATTTTCGAAGCACTTACTTCTAGATTTTCAAAAGAAAATCGTTCCAATTTTTATATTGAAATGGAACACCACGCCATAGAAAGTGGTGAGAAATTTTGTATATGGAAGAATAAGTCTTCAAATGCTTCTCGAAAAAGAAAAATTACCAATTAACTGGTGAAAACTTTTTCCACTTCAGAATATTTCCATTGGATATTGATATTTCTTATTATTACATTAATTCTAAGAACTCTTTCATGTAGTATTTTTGTAAATTGTTGTAAAAATAAAAACTTGTCACATAAATTCAATTTGAACATTAGAAATAAAACAAATCCTCAAAGTTCTATTTTCCTTTTTGGTTGTTGTAATGGATATTAAACGTGTTGAAGGATTTAGTATGTGATAATAAAAAAAATCGTTAGAAATGAGTGCATTTTATTAAAATGCGGATAAAAGTCTTACAAGTTTGATACTAGAAATTTCGTTTTCCTTCTTTATAGTTGTTTGTTTTTCTATAATAAAATGAGGGAAAAAGTAATCAAATTAAAAGGATGAAAGAACATTGGGTAGGAAACTATACTAAATGCGCCATAAAAATGTACACGTAAATTAATTGCGGAAGTCAGGGAAACTTCAAAATTTGTAAGAGGAGAGAAACTTTGTAGATGCAAAATTGTAAGGAATAAGGATTCCAGCATTCAAGTACTTTATCGCAAAATTAATTTTACCTCGATGGGGCCCCACCTCGTTGCGGTGAAGTGGCTTAAGCATTAATAGCTCTCAGCAGGTTGTACATGCTGATAAACTCAAGAAAGAGAGCTAAAAATTTAGAGGATCACGTGGATGTACTTGCCACATGGTGCTACCGCATTGACCTGCATATGGTGAAGTCCCAAGCCAAGCTGTAAAATACTGTGGCGAAGTTTGCGTGGGTATAGAAGAGTATAGCCCAGAACGGTAACCCGAGATAAAAAATCTCTGCTAAGTGGCTGAAGGTAAAGCAATTTTTAGCAGATCCTCTGCATATCTGTAGATGTAAGCAGGTTTACTGGAATATTGTTTTGTATGTTGCAGCGGACTTTTATTTCATTCATACCCGTGGGAAATTCATGAATAAAAATGAAAACCAAAACTTAATACCTTTCGGTCAAACCAGAAGAAAACGAACCCTTGTCGAGTGCTTCCACCATGCTAGCAGTCAGAATTGATACTCTGCATATAGGTAAGGGAACGGATGGTGAATTACATCGCGGAGATATTTCATGGAAGTGGACTCGGACTAAGGAGATAACCTACAAAGTACATGAGGCGACCGGGGATACTTCTCGCCGAAACAGGGTGCACTCAATGACGAGTGTATCTTGATCTTAATTGTACTTTGTAATTTCCGAGGATTCAACAAAAGAAAATACCACTGGGTACTCATGTACATCCACGAAGGATTTTACACACTTAAAACTATGACAACTTCAGTCGTTATCAATACCTCTCAGGGTTGCGAACTCGAACCCGAATCCGAACCCAATCAAAAATTCAGTTCGGGCCCAGTGCTTAGAAATTCTAATTTTATATTTGTCAGAAATTTTTCTGGAAACTCAAATTTCGTATTTCGCAGAATTTTAATATTATTTTGTATTTTACTTGTGCGTTTGAATGAAATTTTTTTCAGAAATAAATAAAAATAACATTCTAAAACAAACACTATATAGACATTTTTTTTTCTGGGAACGAAGATGAACCCCAACCCGAACCCACTAATTTTAATGTATTGAACACGAACCCGAAACGAAAATGGACAGAGTTCAAAACGCTGATAACTCTAGACCTGCCCCTAAAGAAAAGTAATTTCTAAATCGGTTCTTAAACTTTTTCATTCTCGACTCCATTTTTCATCACTAGATTTTTCGCGACCCGAGGTATTAGATATGAAAAAACAAAAGGTGAAGTTTTATTTATAACGGATAACGACGAAACAATATTGCGCGTTTGTGAAATAACACATAAACTGTTTGACTTTAATTTTCGCGATTTGCGACCTCAGCATTTTGCTTCCCATAGTTTAAGAACCGATGGAGTAAATTCTTTTGGAAATACTTGACTCCACGGTTGTCCATCTTTCAATTTCTTTTATTTCTGTTATTCTGGTTCTCTGATATTTCTCATGAAATATGTATGGAAGATGAACTTTCTCAAAAATATTCGTCCAAGAGAATGTATTTTGAAAGCATGTCGAAGAAAAGGAATAAGTGGCTTTTCCCAAGAAGACTGTACGTATATACTTTTTCTGTTTTAATCCAAAATAAATATTTCAGATTCCATTCCTTATACAGTTGAAGCGTGTGCGAGTATATCATTTATTTTCCTTTTAATACGGCTATTCAAAATGATATAAAAGATTATATAATACTATATATATGTATATTGATATATACATACTTCTTTTTCTAGGATTACTTCATTGAACGCCATTCATTTGTTCCCCCATATTTCTGTCCACTTTCATGACAGAATTATTTATCACCTATCGCCATCTTCCATTTGGAAAGGAATTTTATGTGTATTTTTTTTTTTTTGTTTACTATATTTATAAATAAGGATGACTATTGAATTCCCTTAAGAATGATCCATCTTCAATGACTCTTTAATAGTCTGCCCAAATGAGCAAACAAGTGGCCCACAAATGTCATTAATTTTACCTTTTCACCAACTTTATGTAGAGAAAAATCGTATGATGTGCCAATATATTCAATAATTTCTGATATTATTTTTGTTCCTTGTTTATGAAAAGTCTTCAAAATGGCTGGTGAGGTGGATGCTGTTAGTGATGTGAGCGGGTAAAGTTATTGTAGTGTGCCAGTGCGGTTGAGTGTGATGGTATATATGGGAGATGGTATCATATATTTTGTATTGATATAAGTAAGGTCTCCTACGACAACATGCGGGCTTTAGGTGCTGTGAAAAACTTGCTTTTATTTGTGACATTGACAGATCAAACTTTAATATGTCGAAGGGTATTGAAAAAAATAATCGGTTATAATAAAATCGAGAAACAAGTCCAACAAGAGTAGCCATTTTTGATGTATTGAAAAAAAAAAATCAACCTTGTTAGTATCCAGTGTGAAAAACATTAGTGGCTGTGGTATCGTTATCAAACCTGTGGACAATTCTGTATGTGGAGGTAAAGAAACAATTTAGTTATGAATAGACTATTACAATAAGTCAAGACTGCCGCAACTACGATAACCTAAATCACTAAGAATTATAATGGAGAAATGTTATGTGATGAACTACGTCTTTCTAATAACATTCTGGACTAATCCCTAAATGTAATCCATGACAATATTCTCTACAGGGATCTGGTTCAACCTCCAAAAAATGGTCGAACTTAGTGGTATTGAACTTTACAACAATCTACGAAATCGAAGCAGCTTCAGTTTATTCTTTCATGAATATTGCAACAAAATATACTACGCAATAGGGATTCTAAAAGGGTATTCCGTGATGCCAGGAGTAAAAAGTGATAAGTGATATAGGTATCCATATTCATAGCATCCAGGGTTTTCTGGGAATCGAGAATGCGGGACCCATCTAACGCTCTTAACATGTATACAGACTACAGACGGATCTAAGATGGAGGGAGGAGTCGAGGCTGCAGTTTACTGCTCGGAGGTCCAAACGAATTATTATCACCCACTTCCAAGTAGCTGTAGCATATTTCAAGACGAGATGCTTGCAGTCCAGATAGCGGCTGAAATATCGTGCAGTGCAACCCCAGCTAACTGTAATGTATACATATATGTCGACAGGCAAGCAGCCATTAAAGCGCTGAAGTCTTGTACAATATAGTCAAGATAGATAGATCAAGATGCTGTCTGCTAAGAGAAATGTACAGCTGCCTTGGGTTCCAGGCCATGCGGGTATCGTAGATAGCGTGGCAGCAGATAATATCCCTTCATACTATATTTGATGTTTCGTTTATTCATTCGCTTATGAATGATAGCATCTGATGCTCGCTATAAGCATATTTCTGAAGTGTTAACATAAATCAATCAGTCATAAATCAATTCACGAGGAAAATAAATAATCGCTGGTGAAGTTTTCCTTAATTTGCTTATTATATGAGGAATTTTCAATATTAATTTAAATACAGACTACATAAAACCCCCGTACCCATATACCCGCGCGTGAAGAAGCTAATCATCTTCAAATTGGGTTCATTCAAGTCGATCCCGAAAAGAGCAAGTGAACTCAGTCTCAAAAATTGAGAGCTATATTCAAAAACTAAAAGTATTTTTGAAACATCGTAATTTTCTTGTTTTTGAAGCCAATTCTAAATTTGAAGTCGATTTCAAGTAGATCCTCTAAAACCTGACATATATGAACTAATTCTTTTGCACAAAGCAAATATATTATATTATAAATATGTGCTAATATACGTATCTAATATCTACTTGAAGACGCAAATAGCTAGACAGATTTATTCGTTCAAAATTTTAGCATATTTTAACCATACTTTCTTCAGTTTTTGTAACGCGTGGGAACAAAAAACTGTTGATGGATCAGATTTTTTTTTTTTTTTGACAGTCAACAGTTTGGAGTTTCTACGTGAAACCTTCTTGCAGCCTGCACGGCGAAATTTAAAATTTCAAAAGCTTTTCTTCTCCCCGACAGGATGGCCATCTATCACAATCAAATTTTAAAACCATTTCAAGTGATCTTAGTGATAGTTAGAGCCATCTATTTCCGTTGGGTTACAAACAAGAAAAATTCAAAAGAAAGAGACAAAAAGAGAAAAATAAACCGGTTATCAAAGCACGAGGCAGGATTTTGTATGAAAAATGCTTCGAATCCGTTAGAGAATATGGTCAGATTTTCTGAAACAAGTAGAAAGAAGGAGACGGATGCATATACAATTTTTGTGTTATGCTGTTTTCAGATGAAAGTTTTTTGGTTGAAGAACGAGGAGTCTGGTTTGAAGCATTGAGGAGGCAAGGTGGGATGATAAAAAAAAAAAACTTTTGGACGATCATCATGGAAGCATATGTAGGAACAGGGTTTTTTTCTTAAACCACGAATTGGGAATTAGAAGTTTAAATTAAAAGTTAATATTTTATTTTTTTGGAAAAGAAAGTAATTTTTTTCTTTTAAAAATTTAAAGTAAACAACCAGTGAGTTCGTATCGGAAAAAAAAAATAAAAAAAAAAGAAAAGTTAATTGGTTAATTGAATAAAAGCAGTTATGAAATTTTGAGAAAAATGTACAAAATATAGTTATTTTAAAAGAAAAAAAAAAAAGTTAAAACACAAAAAAATAGAAACAAAGAATCGGAAACTTTGTACCGGTTCTGTAAAATACAGACGTGGTTCCATTTTTTTTTGTGAAGAAAATTTCAAAAATTAAAGAAAAAAAAAATAGAAAATGGCGGATCGGGAAATTAGTTAAAAAAAAAAAAAAAAAAAAACCAAGTGTGAAAGCATCATAGAAAAAAAAAAACCTTTGAGCGCGTTTCATTATTCCTTTTCGCTTTGCCTCAGGCGCGGCGAACGCAGGTAAATTTTTTTATTATATAATGGCGAAATTTTGGCAACTTACCGAGCTTTGAATTTTGGGATTCATGCAAATTTGGTTTTTCTTGTTTCGAGGACAAATTTAACATAAAAAAAAAAAGAAATGATAAAAAAAAATTCGACATGGAAAGTCCATAATACCAGAGGGGAAAACACCAATAAATACAAAAGAAAAAAAAATATATAGGATGAATCAACTTGCGTCGAATACACCAACAAATCTTATGGAGAAATATTGTCCCATGGGGAACAATGGACATTAATATCAATCACTCCCAGAGTGGGAAATCTGGAAATTAAAATTAGAGTAAAAAGGAAAACCAAAAGAAATATACAAAACCAAAAAATATATAAAAAAAATATATATTTATATAAATTAGCTTGTAAGAAAAGAAATTAAAAACATATTTTGCATTAAACTTAAATCATAAAGGCCAAAAAAAAGAAAAAAATAAATAAATAAAAATAAAAACAAAAAAATGCATAATATCCAATAAAATTCGTCAAAGAATCAATGAAAAGAAAAAAAAAAATTTAATAATAATAATAAATATTGGAAACAGGTTAGATTTTAGTTTAGAAGTTTGGATTTTGACAGTTTTGTCAAACTTTGGTATTTTTGGAAAAAAAAAATGGTAAAAAAGGAAATATTTAATTTTTGTCCTCTGCAAAAATATATATGTTCCCCATGAATTACATAATTTGAATTTGGAATATCTAGAGAGAAAATTTTACTTTTACGCCAAAACAAAAAGACCAAAGTTTCATAGAATTGTTAGAATTATAAGAAAGAGAAATTTTTATACATTGTTCAAACAAACAAATACAAAAAAAAAAGCTAAAATAAAAAGAAAATTAATTCATTTATAGCCTATATAATCAAATTTACCCCAATTCTTTAACTCTCGACATTTTCAGCTTAACAAAGGTTTTTTTGCATCTTTCACTCATGGAGCAATTTAGACTTGGTATCGTAATTGCGTCTTTAAGAAGGATGATAAAAAAAAAACTAACACAGAGATAATGTCGGTAAACAAATAGAAAAAGGATTAAAGAGGGAGAGAGAGAGATTCGAGTGAGGTGAGGGTTTGAAGGGAACGTAAAACAAATTAAGGGTCCATGCTCATTTACAGGGGCGAGTACGGACATATGGGGGCCGGCATTCTGCTGTCGGTCCATGTGGGAGGGAAGTGCCCCAAAGTCCGGTTGGCAATAACATCTCTGCCAATCGGCCCCGACATGCCTCGCAAGGCTTTCGCGTCAAGTTCGGTCAGTTTCGGTGACCAAGTATTAACGAACACCCCCTTTATTCGGTTTTTTTTTCTCGCAAAAACCGAATTTCCTTGCTTGATAGCTCGCGCTATCACTCTAAAGTCTGAACGACGTTTACATTCATCATGCACGCATAAAATTTATGTGTAATTTGATGGTAGATGGTGGTGAACAACGACCCACCCCTCCGGCGAGTTAGCAAGCGCAACTCAGCTAGGCGTGCAGCCATTTAGTTGTTCACATAAGCTGCACCATCTCAAATCTTCTCCTCGCAAGGAAGAAGATATGCCGTAAGGATCATCAGGGGACTTATATTCTTCGTAACAACCCCTTATGTAAACCCCTTGTTACATATATGGCGCCCAACGTTTCGTTGTTCGCTCAGCGAATTTGTCTTATTTTGTTTGCCATTTGTATTTTCAACTTCGGTCGAAATTACAAATGGAGCTCAAACAAAATTGTTTGACACATTTTCGAACGAGTTGATGTTTGAAAATGGAGTTTTGGTTGTTACCTTTTGGTAAACCAAAATTTTCAGGAAAAAACAAATTTTTTTAGAAAATTTGAAAAATTTGAATCAAACTTTTTTCGAAACTTTCGAAACACCCTGTACTCTTTTAAACATTTTCATCTTTTTTTATTAGTCAACTTTTTTTCTGAAGGTGTGTTCACATCATCAAAATTTCTGAACGAAGTTTTGATGTGAACATAATTTCGGATGTTCGTTTTTTTTTGTTTTCGGAATTGGACTTGCTTTTCGCGATCGCGTTTATGTTGAATCCTGCTGTCGTCACGTTTTATTTACGGTTGCGTAGTAGCAGTTACTTCGGTTTTTTTATTGAATATTCCGCTTGCCGCAAAAGCGTTTGAAATGTGGATTACGGGCTACATGAATATTGTAGTCATTGCAACGCTTCACGTTTCAATGCAGTTTGGACTCCGGGAAATGCTACAGATGCGGATGTATGAGCTTTAGTGCGCCTTTTCGCACATTCCCGTGCTTAATAAAGCCCATGAATAATGCGGTGAGGACCCGAGAGTCATGCAACCACATCAGACATAGTGGTCCGGGATTGTGCCAGTCGGTTGGATCGGATCACATCCTACGGGCTTGGTTGCTATTGCAGGTGTCCGATCACTCGACTTGTTACCGTTCGCGGGTCACCCATCAACATCCAATTTTCGTTTCGTGAGTGTGTGTTGGGTTTGTGTTTTCTTCGTGTCGTCCACTTGTTTCGTCTCTCTCTCTCGCTCTTACGTTATTACGTTTGATTTTTTGAGATTTTGTGTTTTGCGGAAATTTAAGTTGATTTTTTTTTTCGTTCTTTTCTCGATTTGGTTAGTTTTAGTTTTGATTTTAGTTTTAGTTTTTTTTATTAGTTTTAGTTTAGTTTATTGGGTTTAGGTTTATTAAATTTAATTATAATTTGAAAATTTTTTTTATTATTTTAATTTTTTTTATATAAAATATATTTTGAGTGGGGGAGTTTTTTTTTTAATATTATTAAAATTTTTTCTATTGTCAATTTTTTTTTTTTTTTTCATTACTATTTTTCTTTATTGCCATTTTTTTTTTATTATTATATTTCATTCAAGTTTAATTATTTTGTCCATTATTATTGTTTCCCTTGGAACAAAAATATTTGAAGTGGAAAAAATCTCAAAATACCAGATTTGACCTTGTACTGAATTTCTGGCTTTACTTTTGAATAAATTTGATTTAGTGTGATTATAATTTCGATATTTTTGGAAACTTAAGGTGTGTTTACGAAATGGCAGACACAAATAAAGGTGCAACACCTAAAATTAACCCCACAATAGTACCAAATGCGTCACCAGAGCCAAATAGCGATGCTCAAGGTGCTGCGGTGAGTGTATTGACCGGTCAAGATGATTCTCGAGTAACGCGAAGCAAATCACAACTTTCGTTGGATTTTCCACCAGCTTCAAAATTAGTGGCTTCTGCTACAATGACAACTCGCAGTCGTAGTGGTAGAGGAAGAGGTGCGGCAAACCCAACTATCACACGATGGGGTTCTAGTGATGGTGCTCTTTCCTCCCTCCTTCGGATCCAAGTGCTTCCACGGAAAACATAGGCACTATCATCGAGGCGGCTGTGAGTAGTCAGATGCCCAAAATCCAAAGTGAGTTACTCAATCAGATCAAGAGAATGACTTTAAATGCACCATCGCAAGCACCAGGTTCAGTGGCTCCACCAAAATCCGTTGACCAGTCTGCTAACTTCAATTATTTGAACGAAAATTATAGTTTGAACGTTCCTCAGAGACTAAGTCAACCAACAACAAACCATAATGTAAATAGACCACCACCTCCTCTATATGTTGCTAATAACCGAAACCCAAATTATAACGTGAACGCTATTTCAGCTTCAAACGATAATCACCACGTCGACCCCAGTCATGATCCGAATCCACGCATGCCTTTTAATCCTAATAACGCCCAAAGGCGTAGCCCAAGTAGGAATTCAAATCTTAACTCAGGCACGAATCGTAATGGTCAGGAAGGTCGACACGCTATTTTACGACATGATACCCGAATCGACAAATGGGGATTCAGGTTCAGTGGAAAGGCGCAAGATATGTCTGTGGAAGAGTTCATATTCCGCATAGAAACCATGCAATCGCGTGGGGATAATTCGTGGTACGCCATTTGTACCCAATTCCATACCCTGCTCTCCGATAAGGCTGAGCAGTGGTATTGGCGATTGCTGAAAAGAGAACCCCATATCGATTGGCATGGCCTAAAGGCGGCCCTCCGACATCAATTCAAGAGCATGGGCACTGACCATGAAATCATGCGACGGATGTTACAAAGAAAGCAATCCAACAGCGAAACTTTTGATGATTTTTACGATTCGGTGATGTCTTTATACCATCGGTTAAGAATTCCTATGACGGAAATAGAATTGGCGGACATTATGAGAGAGAACGTCAAAGATAAGATCGCAAACCTTATTTTCCGAATGCCTGCCATGAGTCTGAGTCGCTTTCAGGAAGTATGCCGCAAAGCGGAACGCCATCTTTCTGAGAGAGAACCAAGACGAACTTGGCAAAACCCAACACGGCCCATCCATGAATTGGATGATCCTGACGAACGTAATTTCTCACATGAACCAGATTCGGGAAATGATAGAACTGATTTGGATAATGATAAACTTAGACGCGCAAACGAAATGTTACGCACCACTGATTTTCGCCAAAATATAAACAGTCAGGAATTCGGTGCAAATAACTCACCTGCTAGAACAAATTTTGTGCCAGACTCTCGGTTCAGACAAGAAAATGATTCTCATCTCCCATACCAAGATTTTAAAAATGATTGTGACCCAAGAAATTATTCGTATAACCACCAACAATACACCAGAGGTGGCCAATCTTTTCCTCACGAATCGGTATCGAATCGTTATAATATTAATTCATCCCATTTCGGTAGTAGTTTACCCTATCAACCTGCCGAAATCGATAGTAGTATTCGAGGGTATGTGAGCGAAAATATGTGGTCAAACGGAATACAAGATCATTTAGAAGCTGTGGATGCTAATGGTAGATCACGGTTCAAGTGTTGGAACTGTGACAATATTGGTCATGGGTTTTTCGAGTGTACGATACCACAACGGTCCTTCTTCTGCTATCGTTGTGGTAGAAAAGATGTGTCGTTACCGATGTGCCCAAAATGTAATCCGGGAAACGCACAAAGGCACCGAGAGACGCACGGGAATCCCCGGTTGCCAATAATGCCCCCGGACCAATCAAAATAGAACCAACCTTGAGTCCGAATCTATCATTACAACCAAATTCTCCGACTGTCATTAAAATTATGAAACGCGAAACGTCAACTAAAATCTCATCTAATAATAATATACTGGAAAGGTCGAATAAAACATTACATCAACGTCAAATGGAATATGACGAAGCTAGAAATAGAATAATCGGTGCTTTACTAAAACCGAGTAAAATTAGTAGGTTTAGAGAAAGGTGTAAACAAAAGAAGTTATTGGGTAAAACGGCGGAATCTGCTTTTGTGAAGCTTAAACATGACGAGCGACCATATGCTAAGGTGGAAATCGACGGTGAATCCCTTTTTGGCCTTTTGGACAGTGGTGCAAGTGTGTCCTGTCTAGGCGCTGGCGCTTTAGATTTCCTCGAACGTCATAAAATTTTAATTACTGGTCGTCCCACCACAGTTAAAACGGCTGATGGTATAGCTCAACCTGTACACGGGCAAATTGCGATTCCAATTACATACAATAACATTATAAAAACACTTTCTCTATACGTCGTACCAGGACTTACCCAAAATCTATATCTAGGTGTAGATTTTTGGAAAGAATTCGATATAGCTCCGACTATATTTTCTAAGAACGAAACTTTAGATTGTTTGTCAATTGACGATCCCAACACACACGCGCTTAATTCGGAACAACGCGCGCGTCTTGAAAGCATCTTAACTTTATTTCCTTCCTTCAACCAAGTCGGTTTAGGAAAAACACATTTAGAAGAACATGTTATTGAGGTAGAAAACGCGGAGCCTGTAAAGCAACGCCACTACCCTGTTTCCCCTGCGGTGCAAGCCCTCATGTATGCTGAGTTGGACCGTATGTTGGAATTGGGTGTCATCGAAGAAAGTGTCAGCGCGTGGAACTCTCCTGTAGTCTTGGTGCGCAAACCTGGAAAGGTCCGCCTCTGCCTCGACTCCAGGAAAGTGAACACCCTTACGAAAAAAGACGCTTACTCACTTCCGCATATAGAAGGCCTTTTCAGTAGACTTGAGAAGACGTGTTTCATTTCAAGTATTGATTTGAAAGACGCCTTTTGGCAGATACCGTTGGAGAAGCAGAGTAGGGAAAAAACTGCTTTCACAGTGCGTGGTAGACTGTTATATCAGTTTAGAGTGATGCCATTCGGGCTCTGTAATGCTCCTCAAAGAATGTGTAGACTTATGGACAAAACAATTCCAGTCGAGTTAAGAGAAAACTGTTTCGTCTATTTGGACGATCTGTTAGTAGTTTCTGAGGATTTTGATTCTCACGTTAAACTTTTGGCAACCATTGCACGTTGCTTGTCTTCTGCTGGACTCACAATAAATTTGGAGAAAAGCAAATTTTGCATGAGAGAAGGTAAATATTTGGGTTACATCGTTGGTAACGGATCTTTAAAGACCGACTCAAATAAAGTATCTGCATTTTTTGACTTTCCTGCACCTACCACTCCAAAACAGGTTCGTCGATTTTTGGGTATGACAGGATGGTATAGGCGGTTTATTGCCAATTATGCCTCCTTGTCGTCGCCAATTACTGACTGCCTAAAGAAGAGTGCCAAGTTTGTTTGGACAGCGGAAGCTCAGGTAGCGTTTGAAGCCTTGAAATCTTCATTAACTACGGCCCCGGTATTGGCCAACCCTGATTACACTAAACCCTTTATTATACAGTGCGACGCGAGTAAGACCGGTGTCGGAGGTGTTTTGCTGCAAAGCGACGACGAGGGCAATGAGAAACCCATCGCCTATATTTCTCAAAAACTGAACTCAGCACAACGCAACTACAGCGTGACGGAACTGGAATGTTTCGCTGCGGTGTTGAGCGTTAAAAAGTTCAGAGCCTACGTCGAAGGTTTGCCGTTCAAAATAATCACCGACCATGCGAGTTTAAAATGGCTCATGAGTCAGCGCGACTTGAGTGGACGTTTGGACGTTTGGCTCGATGGAGCCTAAAGCTTCAAGCCTTTGATTTCGCGATTCAACACAGAAAAGGTTCAGAGAATGTGGTGCCAGATGCACTTTCACGTGTTTACGTGGACGCGATTTCGGAAATAGTTTCGGCACCTAGCATAAACTTGAATTCTGAGGCCTTCAAATCAAAGGAATATCTCGACCTGATCGATACAGTGCAAAGCAACGCAGAAAGGCTGCCTGACACGCAAGTGTCAGATGGCTACGTGTATTTCAGGACAAGCTTTAGCACTGGCAATATCTTTCAGGAAGATCGATCGTGGAGGCTTTGGGTTCCGTCTAGCCTTACGGACGAGCTAGTTCGCCTAGCGCATGATCCTCCACAAGCTGCGCACGGCGGTATTACCAAAACCTTATATCGTTTGTGGCAGAGATACTTCTGGCCTGGTATGGCTAGCGAAGTACGTAAATATATCGCGAGTTGCATCGTATGTAAAGAGTCTAAGGCTCTAAATAGTGTGTTGAGGCCGCCAATGGGCAAACAAATCGAAGTTGACAGACCATTCCAGTACTTATATGTTGACCTGTTAGGACCCTATCCTCGATCTAAGCATGGTAACACCACTCTCCCAGTTGTTTTGGACCAATTTTAGAAATTTGTTTTGTTCAAGACACTACGTAAGGCGTCTGCCGTGCAGGTCACCGATTTCTTGGAGAAAAACGTCTTCAATTTATTCGGCGTACCCGAGATTATATTTTCAGACAATGGACCGCAATTTATATCAAAAGAATTTCGCAAATTGGTTGAAGCGTATGGTGTGAAACACAATCGTACAGCTATCTACTCGCCACAAGCTAACGCATCGAAACGTGTAAACCGTTCTTTACTGGCGGCCATCCGCTCTTATGTTGGCACCGATCATAGGGATTGGGATCAAAACTTGGGAAGCGTCGGCTGTGCTCTTCGGAGTACAATCCATGCTTCTACGAGAATTGATCCATATTTTCTTGTGTTCGGATCCCACATGATCACACATGGCTCGACCTACGAACTGATGCGAAAGTTAAATGGTTTGAATGATGGTGAATTGGTTGTATCCTCGAAAAACGACCAGCTTGAACTAATTCGCGAACTCGTCAAAAATAATTTGTCGAAAGCTCACCAACAGCATGAGCGGATTTATAATCGTCGAACCCGGGTAAAGAGATTTATTGCCGGACAAGAAGTCTACCGAAGAAATTTCACGCTTAGTGACTTCGCAAAAAATGTCAATGCTAAGCTAAATCGTAAATTTCTAAAGTGTCGGATTGTTCGTGCGATTGGCGATTCCCTCTATGAGGTCGAGGATTTGCAAGGTAGAACCATAGGGGTTTACCATGCCAAAGACTTGAGGCAATAGTTAGTTGGGAGGAAATACCTACTGTCGCAATTTGAATCGGATCATATTTTTCTTTCTCTCAAAGTTTTGGTGCTCGGCTAGCTCAGTCAGAAGAGCACGAGACTCTTATTCTCGGGTGTGGTCGAGCCCCACGTTGTGCAGTACAAGTTTTCACGTACCACTCAAACCACCCACACGCTTTTCAGTTACGTCAGGGTTGATAGATCAATCCCTGTCGCATCTGTGTTGTAACGCGTGGGAACAAAAAACTGTTGATGGATCAGATTTTTTTTTTTTTTTGACAGTTAACAGTTTGGAGTTTCTACTTGAAACCTTCTTGCAGCTTGCACGGCGAAATTTAAAATTTCAAAAGCTTTTCTTCTCCCCGACAGGATGGCCATCTATCACAATCAAATTTTAAAACCATTTCAAGTGATCTTAGTGATAGTTAGAGCCATCTATTTCCGTTGGGTTACAAACGAGAAAAATTCAAAAGAAAGAGACAAAAAGAGAAAAATAAACCGGTTATCAAAGCACGAGGCAGGATTTTGTATGAAAAATGCTTCGAATCCGTTAGAGAATATGGTCAGATTTTCTGAAACAAGTAGAAAGAAGGAGATGGATGCATATACAATTTTTGTGTTATGCTGTTTTCAGATCAAAGTTTTTTGGTTGAAGAACGAGGAGTCTGGTTTGAAGCATTTAGGAGGCTAGATGGGATGATGAAAAAAAAAAAACTTTTGGACGATCATCATGGAAGCACATGTAGGAACACGGTTTTTTTCTTAAACCACGAATTGGGAATTAGAAGTTTAAATTAAAAGTTAATATTTTATTTTTTTTTGGAAAAGAAAGTAATTTTTTCTTTTAAAAATTTAAAGTAAACAACCAGTGAGTTCGTATCGGAAAAAAAAAAGTTAATTGGTTAATTGAATAAAAGCAGTTATGAAATTTTGAGAAAAATGTACAAAATATAGTTATTTTAAAAGAAAAAAAAAAGTTAAAACACAAAAAAATAGAAGCAAAGAATCGGAAACTTTGTACCGGTTCTGTAAAATACAAACGTGGTTCCATTTTTTTTGTGAAGAAAATTTCAAAAACTAAAGAAAAAAAAATAGAAAATGGCGGATCGGGAAATTAGTTTAAAAAAAAAAAAAAAAAACAAAAACAAGTGTGAAAGCATCACAGAAAAAAAAAAATTTGAGCGCGTTCCATTATTCCTTTTCGCTTTGCCTCAGGCGCGGCGAACGCAGGTAAATTTTTTTATTATATAATGGCGAAATTTTGGCAACTTACGGAGCTTTGAATTTTGGGATTCATGCAAATTTGGTTTTTCTTGTTTCGAGGACAAATTTAACATAAAAAAAAAAAGAAATGATAAAAAAAATTCGACATGGAAAGTCCATAATACCAGAGGGGAAAACACCAATAAATACAAAAGAAAAAAAAATATATAGGATGAATCAACTTGCGTCGAATACACCGACAAATCTTATGGAGAAATATTGTCCCATGGGGAACAATGGACATTAATATCAATCACTCCCAGAGTGGGAAATCTGGAAATTAAAATTAGAGTAAAAAGGAAAACCAAAAGAAATATACAAAAACAAAAAATATATAAAAAAAATATATATTTATATAAATTAGCTTGTAAGAAAAGAAATTAAAAACATATTTTGCATTAAACTTAAATCATAAAGGCCAAAAAAAAGAAAAAAATAAATAAATAAAAATAAAAACAAAAAAATGCATAATATCCAATAAAATTCGTCAAAGAATCAATGAAAAGAAAAAAAAAAATTTAATAATAATAATAAATATTGGAAACAGGTTAGATTTTAGTTTAGAAGTTTGGATTTTGACAGTTTTGTCAAACTTTGGTATTTTTGGAAAAAAAAAAAATGGTAAAAAAGGAAATATTTAATTTTTGTCCTCTGCAAAAATATATATGTTCCCCATGAATTACATAATTTGAATTTGGAATATCTAGAGAGAAAATTTTACTTTTACGCCAAAACAAAAAGACCAAAGTTTCATAGAATTGTTAGAATTATAAGAAAGAGAAATTTTTATACATTGTTCAAACAAACAAATACAAAAAAAAAAAAGATAAAATAAAAAGAAAATTAATTCATTTATAGCCTATATAATCAAATTTACCCCAATTCTTTAACTCTCGACATTTTCAGCTTAACAAAGGTTTTTTTTGCATCTTTCACTCATGGTACAATTTAGACTTGGTATCGTAATTGCGTCTTTAAGAAGGATGAAAAAAAAAAAAACTAACACAGAGATAATGTCGGTAAACAAATAGAAAAAGGATTAAAGAGGGAGAGAGAGAGATTCGAGTGAGGTGAGGGTTTGAAGGGAACGTAAAACAAATTAAGGGTCCATGCTCATTTACAGGGGCGAGTATGGACATATGGGGGCCGGCATTCTGCTGTCGGTCCATGTGGGAGGGAAGTGCCCCAAAGTCCGGTTGGCAATAACATCTCTGCCAATCGGCCCCGACATGCCTCGCAAGGCTTTCGCGTCAAGTTCGGTCAGTTTCGGTGACCAAGTATTAACGAACACCCCCCTTTATTCGGTTTTTTTTTCTCGCAAAAACCGAATTTCCTTGCTTGATAGCTCGCGCTATCACTCTAAAGTCTGAACGACGTTTACATTCATCATGCACGCATAAAATTTATGTATAATTTGATGGTAGATGGTGGTGAACAACGACCCACCCCTCCGGCGAGTTAGCAAGCGCAACTCAGCTTGGCGTGCAGCCATTTAGTTGTTCACATAAGCTGCACCATCTCATATCTTCTCCTCGCAAGGAAGAAGATATGCCGTAAGAATCATCAGGGGACTTACATTCTTCGTAACAACCCCTTATGTAAACCCCTTGTTACATTTTTGTTAAGAAAGTGACATTATATGACAAATCAGTATCACTACTGTAATTAACTATGTTATTTTGTTTTATCTTCTAACAGTTAGCCTCAGGTAATTTCAGATATATCGACGTAAAAATTATTTCAAGACTAAATCATCTTATTAAACTCTTGTAACGTGGAACTTTTTGATAGTACCCCAACTTTACAACTCCTGCCAAAACCACAACATTAAGAAACTTGGGAATCGTTCTTCTGAATAAACTATATTTTACGGATTTTACTTATCTCAAAATATTAAAATATATTATAATATTTTGATAAGAATTTTATCAATATTCTTTTGAGCCCATTTGGTTTTCTTTTCTTATAAAATATAATTTTAATAGGAAATTTCCTTTTAGGAATAAATTTATATTTTTCAAACGAGAAGAAAATACGCTTTAATCTGGAAGCTTTTCATCTAACGAGTATTCTTGTTGTGAGAAATCGTACAAAATGTACATAAAAGATTTCATAAAGTTAACTGACGATTAAGAGTATGCAATCATTCACCTTAATTTTTTAAGAATATATCAGTATGAACAGAGTAAAAAGTCACATTTGCATAAAAAATGACTAAGTTTATATTATATGTAATAAATTTTACAGATATTACACTTTGATACAGTGAAAATATTCTTTAAGATCTGAGAAACAACAGCAAAACTTTGCAAGAGATTGAAAAATTTGCCAGAAAAATGTCTTCCACCCACAATAAATTCATTCAGTTTTAAAAGTAAAGTAAAAAACTTGGAGAGAATTCGTAAAACAGCTCTAATCTTTCCACAGGATTGGGTAGTTATCTCAATCATCAATGCCAAGTACAGTATTTTTCACAAGTTAATTTTGAACCATCATTTATATTGTTTATAAATAGACTTAAAAACAAATTTTAAAAATAACTTACTCTAAACTTTCGATTCTTATATCAAATAAATTTTGTGACTGTTAATTATTTATAAGAAGTAAAAATCAATACACCACTTGCAAACAATCATGTACACCAAGGCTGTCCAACCCGCGGCCCGTGGGCCGCATGCGAGCTAAGGCAAGTATCAATGCGGCCCGAAAATATTCAAAGTTACTGAAGCATGTCCATCTTTCTGAGGAATAATTTGTGTGTTTGCTGCCAAGTGACAAATAACAGAAACAGGACTAGAACAGAAAGCTCTTTCGTTATGTAGTAAATTCTTTTTCTGTTTGCGTTGCTGCTCAGCTACACTATTCTGTTGTTTGTCACCTGGTGGCTTAAGTGAAGAATGAAACATACTAAGTTTAAAATTAGAACCAACATGTTGGATGAACACCTTGAGGACTGCCTGAGAATTGCAAGCACGTCAATCGAACCAGATATTGACGGTTTAGTTTCTCAATTTCAATACCAGGTATCATATTCATTTCATGATATGGATTTATACACAGTAATATACTTGTGGCCCAAAACACCATATCTTCTTCCAATGCGGCCCCTAGGGAAACAAAAAGGTGTGGACACCCTTGATGTACACAATGCGGCAGATTAGTCGATCGATAACTAAATTGTTGTCTAATCGAATCTAACATTTACTATTTCGACTGAATTATGGCTACTCTTAAAAGTCAGATGTCAAATGATGGGTCATGACTCTCTAAATCAGGGGTGGGCAAAAGCCGGATTCGACCCTTTTACTTACTTTATCCGGCCCGTTGAAAAATCCTGAATGCAATTTTTTTAATCTCTTATATGCGATTTTCATCATCTTTCATTAACTGATTTATTTAATGACCATTAATTTAATATAATGGATCATATTTCTTTAAAAATTACGAAACATATTTTACTGGGCACAAATTGTTCGCATATATAGTACCTCTAAGTAAGACAATTTATTATTACTATTATATTTTATTAACTGTCAAATTTTTCTGTCCAAATGTTTTAAAATGATACTTATAGTGTTTTTGTCAAAAAAATTTCTTGGACAGGGAAACTCCACCCAAAACATTCGCGTGTGCACAGCGTACGCGGTATAGTCCTCCGGCCTTGGAGACATTTTGAAAATTACATTTTGGCCCGCGCTTAAAAGTATTTGCCCGCCCCTGCTCTAAATGGACTGAAATTAAATATGTCGCTGATCCGTTCAGCAATAAAAACGTACTAGATGAAGACATTGAATATAACTAAATCCTCAGAAACGTGAGGTTTTCCTTGATTGCATTAAAAACCTCACTCTGTACTTATCATGTTAAAAATATAATAAGATTTACTACTTTAAGCACTTTGGCACCTTTCTAAAGTTATATTTGACTTTAAATGAAAATCCTTTCTTGTGATTGAACTTTTCTAACAATTTCAAACACAATTTTATATGAGAAAAATGTTGAGCTTATGTAAAAGAAGCTTATATTTGTCGTAGCCTTTGGCATTTCGATCAGAATTTAAAGGATATTAAAACAATTGGCATTTGATGCAAATTGAAGTATCGAAGCATAAAAATATTTTCTTATATTCAATCAAATTCATTTCCCTAGCAACTCATTTTTCCAATTCGATTTTCAATGGAAAAGTAATTCGTAGTGAAAAGCAGTTTGATGATATTTTTATAAATTTATTGGAAAAATCATATTATTAAAAGTTTTCTAGAGAATTCTGTCATGTCAAAGATTAACATTTCGTTTTTCCTCAGAAATCTTTGCACTTACTAATGTCGTTCAATATAAATTTTCGAGAGAATTTTGAAATAAATCTTATGATATTAAGCTTCAGTAATTTTATTGTAATTGCTTCACCTTTTTAATATTTTTTGATTAAATCATTAAGATTAAGATTAAGATTAAGATTAAGATTAAGTTTTAGGGTGTTCTTGTACTGCAACCTTTTAGATCCATTATACACCCTCTTCTTCAGTGCAGTAGGTACGTTAAATTCCCACTCTGAAACACCTCTCTTAGGAATTTTAGTATCCGGAGTGGGATAAGAGATTGTTTCAAACTTGGGGAAAAGCAGTATGCCACCAGATGTTTCGTTTTTCTGCGGAGTACTGCTTCACAACCACAGAGAATATGCATTCGGGTCACTTCGTCCCCTCGCAGAATCAGCAGGTGCTATCTAGTTCAAGTCTTAGTTTTTAAGGTGTGCCTTGAGTCTGCAGTATCCCGTTAGTATTTTCTTATTCTTATATTCTTCTTGTTAATATTGATAAAGGCTTTGAGTCTCTTGGAGTTGTGTTCCCCGAGATCTTTGGCTTGCCATAGTCCTGGTTGTATTTCCCAGTATTTGGTTCCCGTCCCTTTACTGCCCAGTTTGTCGGCTTCTTCTTAAATCATTAATTCATAATTCATAATTCTTGTTAATTAAGTTTTAAACATTTTTGTAACAGATTAATAATAGCCTATTTCAATTGATTATAAAATTTTTCAGTTTTCAGTTCATAAAAATTAAAAATTCTAACCGTGTTGGCTTAAAATCATCTCATTTAATTCAAACAATATTAAACCAAGAAGAATAGAATACATTAGCATGCCTAACTCAATTTTTTTCTGGTGGTACAGCCCATAAACAATCGATCTCGTAATTAGTATTTGTAAAATGACTCTCACAGTATTTTATGATTTTAACATTGAAAACAATGACAAAACGGATCAAACTATTCTTCGATGTTGTTGTTTTCCATGATAAAATTATGCCCTGGTCCGGAGCAAGTGGCAAATAAAACACGATGTCTGTGGTAAAAATATTGTATATTACTTAGAGTCTCTTTTGAAAACACTAATAACGACATCACTCTCTGCAGCCAAAAATATAGCCACATTTTTCCAATGATAAAACTGAAAGTGCATAGACGAATAAAAGGAAATCAATTTACCATTCTCCTTAACTTAAAAGCGTATACAATTTCAGATTTATTTTTTTCATCCCATTTCACTTATCTTTTTAATAATATACTTTTTAATAATTTAATTAAAAAGGAATTAATTCATCAAAAACAAAGATTTGACCGCGGGAAGACATTTGATAAGAACTACTGCAGAATCCCCTATAGCGCGGTACTCCTATACCGCGAAATGCACCACTCCCACTTTATAATGCCATTCAAGAGTGTCTGAAAATATACGTTCATGTTCTTTGTGATTCACTAAAAAGACTATTTAGTTATAAATCTCTTGGTTCCGTATAACGCGAAATCCCTATAACGTGGAATGTTTTGTTCGCATTATAAGGGGTCTTCCTGTATTTCAAATATCACAAATTCCAATTTTTCTTGTTTTGCAACGAGAAATTAATAACAAGTTAAGACATTCAATTCTTGTTTTAGAATTATAATAAAAAAAAAAAAAGGATTGAAAAAATTAGTTTGTTGGTCTATAGCAGTGATTCCCAAAGCGGGACCCCCGCCCCATAAGGGGATAATTCGAATATGGACTCGTTCAGAGTTTAAAAGTGACGGTCTATATGGCGTATCTACATATATTATATATAACTAGTATATACATATAACCTGTCGGATCAAAACGACACATTTTGCTTCAGGTCTACTCGCTGAAAATTGTGCAAAGGGTTACATAAAAAAAAGTTTTTAATTCCCCTAACCTTTTCAAAAAATATTGGAACTACTTGAAAAGATTTATGGAACTAATTGATAGACTTCGTGATTTTTTAACTGGCAAACCTGATATGAAATCTCTGGTGATGGTCGATGGTAAAGCATTTGTGATTTATTTAGCCGATATATATGTTATATACTACTGTGTTCAAAAAGTAAGGTGAATTTTAAATTGAAACTTCCCGCGTTAACCGAATCGGACAAATGAATTTTTTTTCAAGTTGGTAGGACTGTTAGTGACATCTGGGACAAATTACATGTCAATATCATCATTAGTTTTTAGTTTACGCTTGGTTTTGTGAACAAAGAAAAGTGAATTTGGCGATTTTTACGATGCCGAATTTTGTTAAGCAAAGAAACGCCGCCGCTGAAACGTATCGAATGTTACAAAAGGCCTTCGGTGACGAGACTATGTCACAGAAAAATGTTTACAAGTGGTACAAAGACTTCAAAGAAGGCAGAGAACGTATTGATGACTTGGAACGCTCTGGACGACCATCGACGTCAATTGATGAGCAACACATCAAGAAAATCAAAGAATTGGTGCTCGAAAATCGTAGATTAACAATTCGATACCTTGCCGACATGCTTGCAATATCAATTGCATCAGTGCAAACAATTTTGAAGGATCATTTGTGCCTCAGAAGAGTCAAATCGCGTTTGGTGCCAAAATTTCTAAATTTTTTCGAAAAAGAGCGCTCCACAACCACCGTATTCGCCTGATTTAGCACCGTGTGACTTCTGGCTGTTCCCAAAGCTCAAGAGACCACTCCGGGGAAATCGTTTTGAGTCGATTGAAGAGATCAAACGTGATTCGCTACGCGCATTGAAGGCTATACATGAGGACGACTTTTTAGCATGCTTCAAAGATTGGAAAAAACGTTGGCATAAGTATATTGTAGCTGTGGGGGATTATTTTGAGGGGGACGAAATCGATTTGGAAGAATAAATAAAAATTTTTAATTTTAAAACAAAATTCACCTTACGTTTTGAACACAGTGGTATATTTGAAAAAACTAAATATGTATATTTAAAAACAAACTTCAAGAAACAAATAAACCTCTTGGCGATGCAAAAGCGAAGATATTTGGTTTAATTTATTGAATTATGTCAGAAATGTATCTGCAACAAAAATTTTGAAGAATTTCATTGGCCATTGTCATTCCTGAAAATTATATCGATTTTTTTAAAGAAAGATTTTCTGATTTGACACAAATTGATTTTCCAATTTGGATAATGCAGACAATCTTAGTGGAGTTGTCTGATATTTCAAATATGCAAATTTTAATAAATTGGAACCTAATATATAATTCCTTTGCAGCAACCCTCAATCACAAGGATTTCACTAAATTTAAATATTAATAATTCCTAATAATTAAAATAATATAGAAATAGCTTTCATTAAAATTATTTCGTACTTGAATTTCAGTTCTCGATTATATAGTATGTTTTGAAATTTTAGTTACTGTGTTTCCTCAACAACTTCCTAGAGATTCTTTTCTAAAACCTATCATTTAAGTTTCTTCAGTGAAAAATTAGATTTTTGAATATTAAAATTTACGTATATGTTACAAAGAGATCATAAGAAATTTAAAAAGGCTTATGTATGGGGTATGGTACAAAAAGGTTGGGAAACGCTGGTCTATAGCGTTGTCAGGACCTTTTGCATAGGAGCGCATCACAAACAACAAACTAAAAAATATTGTGGAATAGTTGTTGTTTTTTCTACTGAAAAGATCCTTGTAAATTTTCAACCCTTTTTAATTGGTTGTGAAGAACAAAACTAATGAAGAGGTTCAATTCTAGCAAATTTCCCAACCCATAATAGAAAATGAATTTAAAAGTCTTTTGGTTTTTTTTCTAGTTTAAAATTTAATTTTGAAATATGATTAGGATGAAAAATTTTTACAAAATTTTCATTTATGGTTTTTCAATTTAACCTTTATTAATAAATCCTTTGAGATTACATCGTTTTTAAATATAATAAGACATACTTTTTGGATAACTAAAATATAACTTCATTTAGAGTTTTAATGGCTTCTTGAGAACTGTAAAAATAAATGGAAGGATGTATCAAGTTATTAACGATAATGGTTTCGTCTAGTTCCAAAGAAGGCAGTTTAAAATTGCGACTGACTCAAACACCGATAACTTCTACTACCTTAACAAACCTGATGGTCTAACCTATGATAAAAACTGATTTGAGAACGGGACTGTATAAACAGCAGAATTACTAAAAAGAGCTCAAAGGAAGAAAATATGTACCGCTTTATAATTACTTTATACATAACATTCGAGCCGTAGACGTATGCCTATATACTTTTCTATTTTGTTTAAATATGGTTATTATTAGGAGCTAAACTAGGGGGTAAAGGATTTCTAAGAGATGACGCTATTCATAAATTATGAGATTGGCTTAAACTTAAATGACAGCTTTTGTATTTGAGAGAGCTTTTGATAAGTTAAAATAATCAGTAATTCATTTGACATGCTAATGAAAACAACATTGTTTTTTATTCGAGTCAAATTGGAAGGTTACGTGCCAAAAAAAACAGCATTCGCGAGAAGTTGGTTTAACTTGAAGGAAAATACAGCTGGTGGTTGAAAAAAGCTTATGGTTAGCATTCTCCATCAATTTCAACTTGTAAATTTCGGTGCAGAGGGTTCAAAATGGCAATTTTGATTTCAATACTAAAGAGCATCGAAAACCGCCAAGTTAGTTTAAAGACCAAGAATTGCACGAATTATTGGACGAAAATTTATGTCAAATACGAGAACATCTCTTAAGTACATTAAACGGTGATTTGCAAACATTTTAATGCCATACGAAAGATTCAAATGGAAGGAAAGTCTGTGGCATGTGAACTGAAAGAAAGAGACATTGTAAGGCGATTGGCGATGTGCGACATGTTGCTTGAAATGATCAATCATTTTTGCGTCGAATTGTTACTCGTGATGAGAAATTGATTCTTTATGACAATCCCAAATGCAAAAGATCTTGGTGTGATCCCGGCCAGGTACCAACATCTAGTCCAAAACACTCTGCATTTGGTGCGACCAGTAGAGTGTGGTCTACCATGGACTTTTGAAAAGGGGTGAAATAAACACTGCTGATCATTATAGAAAACATATGATCGAAGTCGATCGAAGTTAATCTAGGTTTGGTAGAAAAGTGACCAGAATCGGACCGTAAAGTGATTTTGCAGCATAATAACGCTAGGCTAAACCGGTTCAGGAAACATTGGAATCGCTTGGCTGGGAAATCCTACCGCACCTACTATATTCTCCGAAGATTGCTCCCTCCGATTAACATTTGTTTCGTTAGATGAAACGTGACCTTGACTCGATGACTGGTTTGCCTCGATGGACAAACAATTTTTTCAGCACGCGGAATTCGTGCCCTGGCTGAAAGATGGTCAAAAGTCATAGTTAATGATTGAAAATATTTTGATTAAAACAAAATACAAATTTCAAGTTAAGTTTCTGTTCTAATTTTGCAAATATGCAAATATAGTCTTAATTGTAAGATCAATTTTTAAATACCACCCACCTTTGTATGTTTTCATATAATAATTTCTTATAGTCTTTTTTTGAAAATTATATGCCATTAAGAATTATCAGAAATGAAATGCCGCAAACTTAGAATTTCACATTTGTATTCACTTCATTATTTCGTTTGTTATCCTGTCAGAAGGCGCCTTCCAAAAATATTCAATGGTTTCGGTTTTGATAGAAGAAAATTTGTTGTTATTTCGTTTGATTTTTTTTTTTTCAAGCAACATCGAATCCTACTATAGTGTCAGGAATTGGGTGGATATATAAGGCGTTAAATGAACTATATATATCAAGTACTTATAAAAAAGCAGGAAAACTTTGCGATGAGAAACATTCAGACAAATTCGCATTTTTATTTCTGTTGTTTTTGAATATTTTATTTTTCCTCTTTTCTATAAAGTGAATTTATTCTTAGAGTTTTTTTCCTGTTTCTCGCTGTACTCGGTATTATAGACTATACAATTTTTGTCTTGTGTGATTCTGTCGTTTACTTATTTATCAAGGAATTTTAGTATTAAAATTCCTCTGAAACAGCCATTCCTGATATTTCTTCATGCATATTATAGCTATACATGTATTCCTTATATTATAGAACACCCTTCTACAAGATATTACCAACCAAAAAATACATAATAATAATTCAGTAAGAAATAGTACAAGCAAAAATGAAAATTGTTAACGCATTTTGTACATTTCATGTTTTGAGATCATCGGCAATTGGGGTTGGTTTTTATCGCTATCTTTCCGGAAAATTACGGCGTCAGTTAGTGGAACATTTGTATAATAATAAAATTAGTTTTTCATTATATACATATATTGTATATCACATTTCTCGATCATATCCGAATTCATTTTTTAAATGGATTTTCAAAGCGAATGATCTTATTTGTTGAATTGTTGTGTAAAACACGTGAAGTCTCAAATGAAACGTCCAAAAACATATAAAAACATATACATATATTAAAAACATATAACATATAGTAACTGAAAATCTTCCAATGGCAGAAATGGGACAGAAAAACAGCCAAAACTACTAATATTTCAAAACTTTTTCTTCATAATTTTTTTTCCTTTCTCCAATTTGCTTCAATTCGCAGGTCGTAATAGTGTACATCTATTCTGAAGATTTTATTCAAATCGTTATAATAGTTTTTAAAGTACATACAAAAAACTTTATAAACAGGCCTATTTTCTTCTACGGCTATTTATTTCCACATTGTGATTGATTATTTTAAAATTTCACACAATATCGCCTATTTATGTAGTCGACGTACGGAAATAATTTCAATAAAATTTCTGTAGAAACTTTCTAATTAAATCCGAAAAACCATAAAAAAGGACAAAACTTTCTGGTCACCTTTTTTTTGCTTTATTATTATTATTATTATATTTTTTTGAGGTACCTACCATAGGTCATAAATATCTTTTTGAGAAAAGGGATCATTTTACGCGATGGTAGAACTTGGGTTGACCAAATTTTCTTGAATGCTTTATTTAACAAAAGCGTGTATCCGTGTGTAACGACCATCTATGACATCGAAGCTTAGTCTTATACTATTTTTTTATATAAAAGAACTGAGTTGTTCGAAGATCAGAGCAGTATTGAATGGTGTTACACCGTGAATGGTATTGACGGTCATCACCCGAGGTAAGACTTAGAGGAAGTGAGTTTAATAATAAGTTAACTTTAATGGTACTTACGCCTCCACCAGTGATAAAGCCGAAAGGAATATATTCAAGAAAAATCATAGAACAGTTTAAAATGAGGAAGTAAACATCCCCTATCTATATTATATTTGTGGACTTTTGTCTGTATGTACGAAGTTGGCTCCTAAACGGCTGGACTGATTTTAATGAAATATGTCGCAAACGTTTGCTCCAGGTTATATAGAATTTGTCATTAATTGTGGGTCTCAAACGTAAAGAGACCCACAATGAATGAAAACCGCTTAAATTTACTTTCAAATTCTGTTTAAGTTTTCAAAGTATTTTGTTTTTTTTTAAGATTATTTTCAAGTGCTAGATATCGTAAAGAAATTCTAATTAGTTCAGCCAAACTACGTAATTAAGCTGATATTAGCTTTTCCTCTACAAATGCTGTAACAATTGGATCTATGTCATCGATATTCTAATATTGTGGAACTATGAAATAGAAATATAAAACACTTTCGATATGCTGTTAACATGGAAAAGTAAACTTAAAAAAACTATGGGCTGAGCCTCCAGAATCCAGACATTTATAAAAATGATAAAATTCAATTTTAGCCGGAGCAGGGTCAGGTATTTTTCTATTACTAAATAAAACATTCTTCAGTAGAGCTCAAGGTCTCTAAAAGGTTGGAAAGACTATTAAAGATTTAATACAAATTGTGAAAATTATAAATAATGAATATTGTAAAAAAAAACTTTAAGCAAAAATAAAACTCATAGTTTGTTTTCTTTAAAAACAAAATCACGAAACGCCTTTCATGTATTCCCAACTCCTGGGAATACACTACAAAATTAATTCAGTTTCTTTAATATTATATGATATTTTTGCCATAAATTTTGAAGAAAAGAAAATATTGTGATCAAAGAACATCTCAATAAATAATTTAAAAAGTTATTCTAGATATTTTCTCGAATACCATCATTGACGAACTCTCACTTAGTTTCGAAATCTTGTATCAATTTTACTCGTATTGTAAATTTCTCATATTCAATCAACGAAGAAATTATCTTCTTCCTAATATATCAGCAATATTATATAAAAAAGGTGAAATCTAATAACACCATTTTATAATTATATTTACTACAAGATAAAAATTTCCCATTGATTAACACACCATCAACTAATAATAACATTACAACAGCAATAAGTTCATTAATGATGATATCATAATTTCTTGTCTAAAAATGGAATATTTTAATAAGGATATAGTAGCTACTATAGAAACAGTTGAGTATAGAGTACAGGCAATATATCTGCTTTAATAGACTTAGACAATTTGCAACTCATTTCACTTCAATGGTTCTCTCATAGTCTTCAAAAAGATATTATTATATGGGAATTTTCATTTTGTTTTGTTTTGCAAATTAACTTCAAGTTAGCGAATCGATAAACGTGAAATGATTTTCCCATGTGATAATATTATCATATATGTTATATAGATATGTATTTGAGTTTCAAAATTTAACATTTAACGTTCATTTCATGTAGCATAATCACATCACGTAAGACATTTTCCTTTCCTAGCTTTATTCCTTTAAATATTTTTATTGTTGAAACATGTTTTGTAAATTTTTAAAAAGGATTTTCGAATTTTGATTGTTGAGGACTGAATTTTTTGATAAAGAGGTTTTTGGAAGACTAGAAATTAGATTGTTAGACAATTTTTTAAAAAATCCCAAAAAAGCTAAAGTATAAAAATTGGATAATTCAAAAACAGATCCGAAAGATCAGTATGGTAGACCATATAAAAAAATTGGCCCAGCTGGTTCACTGCTAGATTTCATTTGGGAAGACAGATATATGAATACTATTAGAAAATCAAATAATTACACTCTCATGGGTCTTCGCTTCCATTTATAATAACTACGTCAAGAGATACATCTAAACATAAATATTAGGGCATGGTTGATTAATTGATTTTCGGGGTCAGTGAATAATTGAATAATTGATGGTCAGTACAAATGAATTCGGTTCCTTTTACAATAGCCAAAGGTCAAAATTTTTAAGCAACAATTACTGCTTACAAAGAGAAGTAAATTACTTGAAAGAAGAAGAAAAAGCGTATTATAAACAAATGAGGAAATATTCTCTTGAAAACATATATGATTCTCAAGAGATTTGATAAAAGTGTCATAGGTGGTTTTGCTAGTACTTTTGCCGTTTTCTTTTTTGTATTTATTCCGGTTGTTCTTCTACCTTTCCATTATAGGATTGTAGGCAAAGAAAAATAAATTCATGAAGAACCGAGCCTGGATTTGATCCAGGGTCTCATCGGCTTCTAGAAACGAGGTATTTACCAACTTGACCATTCAACACTGTGTTTATCGATCTGTTTATTTGCCTTTTCTAACTAAACATTATTCAAACAATACAACTGTTATTCGAAATATAACAACTATTCCATAACCTTTCAATTGCTATGCCAATTATTTGTATTTAACAACTATTATGAAACTAATACTCCTACAGTTCGACCATCCTGACAATACAGCCGCCCTCGGCTGATCTCACGGATCTACACAGGACCATCATGAATCTGGAAGCAGACATCCAAGTTAACACACAATAAAGCCAACTACAACAAATAATTGCACATATTCCATTTTAGGAAGAAGCCTTTGTGAATAATACCCTACATCTGATATTTGTAGGCAAAGAAAAATAAATACATGAAGAACCGAGCCTGGATTTGATCCAGGGCCTCATCAGCTTCTAGAAACGAGGTCTTTACCGACTTGACCATTCAACACTGTGTTTATCGATCTGTTCATTTGCCTTTTCTAACTAAACATTATTCGAACAATACAACTGTTATTCGAAATATAACAACTATTCCATAACCTTTCAATTGCTATGCCAATTATATGTATTAACAACTAATATGTAACTAATATTCTTACAGGATTCCTAAATGTATTCTGTTCTTTTTCTCTTAAATGGAATAATTAATCAGTTTTCGGCTGAATAATAAAAATATTGGAATAATTGTGTTTACTCAATTAATCAATTATTCGAACCGTGCCCTAATAAATATATCTTTCAGATAACTCCACGATATGGTACATTTGATCTCAATGATATTAGCATGTTTATTATTGGTTATATTTCTACAAATATCTCTTTCAATACAATTTTTTCTCTAAATTCTTAAATACCAAAAAAAAGGAATCTTTTATTTATTTCGAACATTTAAGATAACAACGTAAAAGCATTATACTAAAGAAAAATTGCTTAAATTACTATCATTATGATATCATAAAGAAATTACATTTTTTATTCTTATTTTTATGCAATTCCAAAAAGAAAAACATATTTAACATGATTAGTAATTCAAAGAAAACCCAAACAACAACAAAAGGAAAAATAAACCATAGGTAATGAACCATCAACTCGATTACTGAGTGTTAGAAAGGAAGTTTTAAATAGATTTTTGAATGGAAAAACTTTTGGGTAGTATCCGGCGAAAAAAGAAATGAACCCAAAAAAAGAGAATATAACATCATTTTAATGTAAATTTAATGAATATGGATTTTTTGGTTGCCACTTTCTGATATTTTTTAAATTACGAGTATTAGGTCTGTGAATGTGTTTTTATAATTTTTTTCTTAAATATACGTTCATTTAACAAAGTATTACCATCAGGTAATTTACGGATTCCCTCTCTGAAGAAATCCGGGTCAGTGGAGGGGATCCAATTATTCATCCAAATTTCACAAATGGTTTTTTGACCTTCAATGTGTCTTTTTTAAATCATATCGGACCCATATACAATACTTTTGAAGCCTTCCCAAGGCTTGTAGATGTTTTCCAACAGTTGATCAATCAAAATATAATGATGGTGCCAATTCTGCCTGAGTTTGACATGGATCTGTATCGAGTAATTCTTCCAATTCTTCATCTTCAAACTTTTTCGGTCCACCTTCACGTGGTGCGTTATCGACACCAAAAATACCTCCTCTAAATTGTTCAAACCACTTTTCAGAACTGCTTTTACTTGGAAGATGTTCACCGTAAGTTTCTACAAGCAAACGATAACCTACCGCAGCTTTGTTCATTTTCTCTTTTCATTAAAAGGGAAAAGTGAAACATCCTGCAAATGCTGTTTATTTGGCAGGTAATCTTTCATTCAATTTAATTTTCCCAAAAACACGATTTTTTGAATCTATGTTCTTATAACTTTTAATTTCGAATGCTGGTACTACTGAAATTATTTGATGGAACACGCAACCAACTATAGTCATATTTTATGAGGTGAAAAATATTAATTAATTTTAGCCAAATAGTGAAATAGAAACAAATAATACTTTGCAAGGCGACTATTTAAAATATTGTTTTAACCAAATAGAACAAAAATCAGTAAAAATAACAGAAAAAAATTATCAAAATCAAGTAAGATTCAAAATTAAAACCAATTTTCATGTAATTTCAAATATTGGAATTAAAAAAAATTTGAATTTGTTCCAACTATATTGTGACGTGCTACCCGTTCGGTTCGATGTTATGAAAATGATAACACTTTTTATTTATGTGAATTTAGTGTATAAACTGTATTTATAATTATTTCTGCGTTAACAATTAGTCCTAAAAATATTTGTCAATTAATTACTACAAAATTATTTGTCACAGTTTTAAAAAATTCACTATTTCAATAATTGATCACTATTTTCACTTTTAGATTCAAATCACTCTCCTAATCGCTTCCCACAAATAATCACGTTTCAAATCTCTGTTTTATACAATCTCGGACGAAGCTTAGACTTCAACTGTTTTATTAAAACTGATATTATTGCACCACTTTTCTTCCGTATTTATAATAAAAGTGGCTTACCCTGCACCTGCTAGAAACTTCTCGTTTGAACGTTGCTCTTTCTTATATACTCATTGTTCTAAACTCTAAACTGCCTGTAAACGTGTTTTCCATTATTTGACAAGAAGCTTATTCTTGACGTTTCTAAAAGTTATAATTTCGTTGTGATTTAGTGAAAGTGTTTTTGCAGGAAAATTGCAGACTTTTCTTGAGAAAAGAAAATACAGTGCAATATTTAATTAGACTGTACTGAATAACTGTGGTTAAATTAGACAGTAATATTATGCATTCCTTTAATAAGCCCATATGAAATGCATGGTAACCCTGCTTATTTCCCCCCCCCCCCAAAAAAAACAGAGGTATTATATGATTTCGTACTTTTATTATTCGTGATCAGGATAAAGCAGATTTGCATTTTTAGCGCCGAAAAGCGTTTTCCTTCAATTATATTGTATTTCATATTCGAAGACGGGGACCCTACCATAACACAAAACTGTAGAGGAAAGTTGCAATATATAATAATACTAGATTTTTTTTATTGTCATGTATGTGGAATGTAGCTTCTCAAAAGTGTTTACTCCTAACCAAAAACGAACCAATTTCCACAAAAACGTATACTGTTTTTTTTTCCTTAAATTCATTCAAATCCAACGTTATTATTCTATGGTGGGAAAGAATATTCCGGTGAATGTTATTAAAGACGAATACATTTTTTTCTTTTGGAAAATGGAAAATTCAATTATGGAAATATTGAGCGGTTTTCCATTTCAAAATGAGAAAAAGGAAATTAAGTAAAAATATAAGCTGCTCATCCAAAAAAGAATGATATCGGCGAATGATATTAGCTTAATGGATTACACTTTTTTAATATTGTACAATATTTAAGAATATGGAAATATACAAATTTATATTATATTTGGTGAGAAAGCGGGGGTTTGCTAGTAATGATGTACTCTATGCAATGTATATCATACTTTTCATATAGCAACATTGTGTATATTCTTTCATTTACCTTCTTGTTATCTTCTTGATTGAAAGGATTTTATCAAATTAAATCAAAAAGAACTGAAAATGCTTATAGTACCTTTTTTTTATTTTATAAACATTTAATGGGAAATTGAATGTACTAAAAAAAACAGTATATTCATTTCAAAAAAATATTGAAAACAATTTTTCCATAATTTCCATGGAAAATGAAAGGATTTTAATGTATGTTAGTGGATTTGTGTTATAAATTTATGGGGGTATTTCTTTTTGTGGCATTAATTTCGAAAATTGAATTCAAATTAATGAAACAAAATTATAAATAAATTGTGTAATTATAAATCAATAACACAAGAGTACGACATTGTAATATTTACGTTAGAGGTTGTTTTTGGAGTTTATCAGGACTACAATTTTAGGTATTTTATTTAAGATTTAATACATTTGTCTCGTTAACTATCGGAGATAGAAAAAATATTAGATAGATTAAAATATTTCGTAATTTTTCTGTATAGAAAAATCATGCAATATTCTAGAGAACACAAGAAACTAATCCCTAACATCTCTGTATTGCTGACATTTCTCAAAATAAGTAAAAGGTTTTCATGATGTATACCATCGATTCCTAAACTATATGTCACGACCCCAAAAGGAGTCATGAAACGAAATAGATAGAATCGGCTTATAGCCGATCTTTTGATGCCCTATTGTAGAAAAGGGACTCGTACTTAACAAATCAGTTCCAAAAATTAACTCTGAGAAAGAAATACCAAAACTACTAATATTTCAAGGTATTTTCTCCATAACTTCGTTTCGGCTGTTTCAAAGTCGCTAGGCTGGAGCCTAGTAGCATAAATACCTGGAACAAATTTTGCTGCAATTTAACATGCTATCGTCTATTTATGTAGTCAATCCACGTAAATAATTTAAACAAAAATTGATTCAGAAATTTTCAAACTAAATTCGAAAATCATATTCGAAAAACGACAAAGCTTTCTGAACACCGTGGTTTTTGCTTAATAACTTCGGCCCCCTCGATCGATATTTCTTAAATGCAATACCAAACCAACTTAAGGAATAACCAGCTGACATTGCAAATTTCATTTAAATCAGATAACGCCTTTTTAAGTAATCTGGTATACGGGCGGACGGACGTATAGACATGCAGAAATCGATATAACACAACCATACTCTTGAAGCCTTTCTACAACGATTATTTCGATATGTTACCAATCGAGTGACAAAACTAATATACCCTCTGGTAGTACCTACCATAGGCATACAAATGGGGTCGTGAATGAAAAAGAACTGACGATCTATATAAGTGATTTCAAACCCAAGTAAAATAGTTGTCATTGAATATCGCAAGTGATCGGATCAAAAAAAAATTTGTAACTGATTGCGTTTAAACGGTATTTGTAATAAGAAGTAATAAAGCGATAAACAATTTTAATCAATAATTTGGAAAGACATCATCAAATAATAAACCCTGCTTCTGCAAAATAACTTTTGACACGCTTTTATAATATCAGTATGGCAATTCCTTTCGTAAAACGTGGTGTAGCGTTGCATGGTTGTACGATTCAGTATTTTTCTGTGCAAAAAAACCGAAGAACACAACCGATACGACAGTACACTTCCTTTTACACCGGTAAGGAAATATTATTCTGTTGTAATAAATTCTGATTGAATTCATTTCGTAGAGATTAGTTATTGATAAGCAAATATTTTTAATAGCAATTGTAATTACAGAAATATTGTATTATTAATGTCGTTTTTGATCTAAATATGTGAAAGAATTTCATGCCATAGAACATTATCTTCAAATACTTTTCATACAATAAGTGAATGTAATAATAGAGAAATATTAAACGCTTTACACTTACAAGCGATTAATAATGATATTAATCCTGTTAACCAATACCACCCAGCTGAGTATCGTATATACAGGGCGATCCAATTTCAGATTCCTATGTTGGCAGCACTGTAAATCAAGCAGCTGTTGATAAGCATTTGTTTTCAAACCGCAAAATGTCAGTCTCTAACAACACATTTTCGAAATAGGTCGCCTAACCACCGCTCAAAGTGTTAAAATTCTTCAATTGTTCTACAAAAAGAAAATAAATCATTGGCACGCGGCGGGTGCAACGTTGGATGTTTTGCGTGAAAAGTTCCCAGGTCACATTATTTCACGTTTTGGTAGCGTCAACTGGCCGCAAAAATTATGTGACTTAACGACGTTTGATTTATTTAAAAGTCATGTCTACCCTAATAAACCCGGAACGTGGGAGAATCTAAAAAAAAGTATACGCCAAGTTATTAGCGAGATACCACCCGAAATTTTCGAAAAAGTCATGGAAAATTACCTCGAAGGAATCGGCTGCAGAAGGTCTAGAGGCGGTCATTTAATTGATATTATTTTTCATAATTAATAATAGACATAACATTTGTGATTAGCAAAATAAAATAACTATATTTCGTTAAATTCGTGTGTTTTATTTTGTTTTAAAGTTCAGAAACTGAAGTTGGATCACCCTGTATATAATATTTCAATATTCTTCTTCTAAATCTTGCTAAATGTATAAATTCTTGAAACACCATTAGGACTTTTTTATCATTTATCTTTTATATTAGAGATGAAAATGTTACATATACAAAAAGTAGCAACTATCAACTTCATATGAGATGTAAGGAAATATGTCCAAATAATTTGTTAATCTGCAAACAAAAATACCCATCAAAAAAAGACACCAGAACAGCGATTCAGGCTGCATTTGTCGACATTCGAAGTCACTTTTCCAAGACACCACATATGGTTGATAAAATTCGTCAGAATGGGTGCAAATAAATATGTATTTAGTCATTGAGTTCGAAACATATGTTTTTATTATTCGAAGAATACATTGTCATTTTTTGTTATTTTTTTTTTTAAACTAAAAATTCTTTTTTTGGTAAAATTATTATTTTTCTAAAAGAGAAAAATAATTTTATTTAGTTTAGTGCTAAATAGTACTAAAGTAAAAATTAATTTAATTGAGAATTAATCGTTAAACAGAAAAAAAATTTTTGATTTAAAATTGACGAAATCTTTCATACAATTTACTAACGGAAAAATACTGACTATCTCCAAAACACGTCAGAAAAATTGGTGGCAAAAAATTTCCCGACAGTATAAATAATTTCCTTTTCGAAATTAGATTTAGCGAGGTGGCAAACCCTTTTTTTCATATAAGGAAAATTTTTCAAAAAAGGTGGCAATAAACGACGACAAATGTATGCCAGAATCGATGTTCAGTTTTAAGGAACAAATACTAATTTATTGTCTTTTACCCATTTTGGTATTTCCTAAGGCATATATAATTAAGGACCACATAAATTCTCCTGAATCATTTACCTTACCGTTGAGGAACACGAACGTATTTAAATTAATGGACATACAATGGAAAAGCTAAATACACATAACTTTTAAAAAACAACCGAAGAAATTAAGATTTTAATAATGAAACAAAAGAATACCTTTGAGGCTACATAAATACTGTATAGTACAAAAAAAAACTGGGAAAAAAGAGATTTCATTAACCTGAACTGATTTTTTTGGCTTTGTTTATAAAAATATTACAAAGAAACATATCTTCATAAGGAATTAGAAATGTTTTCAAAGACTTTTGTCAGTTTTTTAAAAGAAAAACCTTCCAGATAACCGCAAGGCGGTAATTTATAAATAGTCTATATATGTATGTACATCCTCTTATATAAAGCAATAAAACATGATGAAGTTGTTTGCTTTTGTAAAAAAGAGCAGTATAATGAAACTTCATTTGTTTAGCATAAGCAGTAAATGAAAAAGACAGCTATAAGAGTATAAGCAAATCAAGTCCAGCAGCATAACTCAATGTAAAATGTAAACATATAGTAATTTAAAATCGGCCTATAGCCGATAGACCCTAATAGCATAAGTCGAATATGTAAATTTTATTCAAATCGATGTATTAGTTTTTGAAGTACATCAAAAACACTTTATAAAGAGTGTTTTTTCCCCTAGGATTATTTCTTTCTCCTTTATTCTTAGACCGATTTGATTCAAATTTAACGTGTTATCGTCTATTTATGTAGTTAAGTTATATAATCAATTTCAACAAAATTGATTCTCAAATTTTCCAATTAAATCCGAAAAACCATAAACAAAAAAATGACAAAACTTTCCAGTCTCCTTTATAACTTTGCTCCCCCTGAATCGTTGCTCAAATGGAATACCAAAACAAGTTAAGGAATAAGCATCAAAATCGGATAACGCGTTTTTGAGTTATCTTGTATACGGCCGGACGGATTGACGAACGTGCATAAATTGATATAACTTTTGATTCCTGACACAACCATACCCTTAAAACCTTTCTACGACGATTATTTCGATGTGTTACAAATGGAGTGACAAAACTAATATACCCTCTGGTAGTACCTACCATAGGGCATACATATACATGCATATGTTTAGGACAATGTGATTAAAGCAGGGCATGATGAATAATGCCCGGATATTTTACATACTGACCAGATCTTTTTGGTAATGTGATAAATATTCTTGGTGCGATTATAGCAGTGCAAGCGCGTCCCTTTTTTATTAGTATTTGTAAAAAAGACTGTAAAGACATGCATTTTTATATCACACAGAGTCATTTTAACAAATACTATTAATAAGACTAGGTGGTAACCCGTCCTAAGACGGCCCCTAAAAACTTCAGTTTACAAATCACCGTAAATTAACAAAATATATTCAAGCGAAGCGTATTAATTCGCAACATAATGGATCTTTTACCCCGTTCTCGTAGCACCTCTGGCGATATTTTTCATGTCTTAAGTCGATATTTGCCCCGCAACACCCCGAGTGAAGACATTAAATTGATCCCATTTCCCGGTTGGTAAAATAGCTTCCGTCAAACACATATTACTAACGCAAAAACCTCTATAGAGTGAGGGCCTAAACAACCGCAGCGCCAAAGTGGTGAGAGATGGAACTATTTTACCTTCGACAGAAAAAATACCCATGAGAACCTCCGAAACTTTGCTGAATATTGTAATCGCTTGTGACCTGTATATAAAAAGTTCAAAAGTTTCTATTGACTCCAGCGCCAAAGCGGTAAGAGATAGAACTGCTTGGTCTTCGACGCAAATAATTCCCGTGATAACCTGCATAACTTTGCCGAACATTGTACTCGTGTGTGACTAATATATACGAAGTTCAAAAGTTTGTACTGACTCCAGCGCCAAAGTGGTGAGAGATAGAACTATATGCTCTTCGAAATAAATAGTCCCCATGAAAACCTCCACAGCTTTGCTGAACATTGCAATCATGTGTGGCCTCTAAATACGAACTTGAAAAATTTATATTGACTTCAGCGCCAAAGCGGTGAGAGCTGAAACTATATCGTCTTCGACGGAAATAATCCCCATGAAAACCTCCATAACTTTACTGAACATCGTAATCGCGTGTGACCTCTAACTACGAAGCTCCAAAATTTTAATGACTCCAGCGCTAAAGTGGTGAAAGATAGAACTATATAGTCTTCGAAAGAAATAGTCGCCATGAAATGCTCCACAACTTTGCTGAACATTGTAATTGCGTGTGACCTCTATATAAAAAGTTCGTAAATTTGTATTGCCTCCAGGGCTAAAGCGGTGGGAAATGGAACTTTGCCGTGTACGTCAGAATGTCCGGCATAAGAATCTTAAGCAGATTGCCTCAGGTCAGAATCATGTCCGATGTATATTTCAGATTATAAATGAGGTTTTCCGAAATAGGCTTTCAAGCCCCGCTTTGTAACTCCTCCGACCCCCAACCTTCCCGGAAACAAAATTTCTCCACGTTTCAAGTAATTCTCTACAACATATCAAAAAGTGTTTTTTTTTTTTGCTCAACGCCGTTTCTTTCCGGACAAAATAGGACGGACAGAAGGAAGGATTAGCCTTTTATATATATAACTAGGTGGTAATCCGTCCTAAGACGGCCTCCTAAAAACTTCAGTTTACAAATTACCGTAAATTAACAAAATATATTCAAGCAAAGCGTATTAATTCGCAACATAATGAATCTTTTACCCCGTTCTCGTAGCACCTCTGGCGATATATTTCATGTCTTAAGTCGATATTTACCCAGCAACACCCCGAGTGAAGACATTAAATTGATTCCATTTCCCGGTTGGTAAAATAGCTCCCGTCAAACACATATTACTAAAGCAAAAACCTCTATAGAGTAAGGGCCTAAACAACCGCAGCGCCAAAGTCGTGAGAGATGGAACTATTTTACCTTCGACAGAAAAATTACCCATGAAAACCTGCATAACTTTGCTGAACATCGTAATTGCGTGTGACCTCTAACTACGAAGCTCCAAAATTTTAATGACTCCAGCGCTAAAGTGGTGAAAGATAGAACTATATAGTCTTCGAAAGAAATAGTCGCCATGAAATGCTCCACAACTTTGCTGAACATTGTAATTGCGTGTGACCTCTATATAAAAAGTTCGTAAATTTGTATTGCCTCCAGCGCTAAAGCGGTGGGAAATGGAACTTTGCCGTGTACGTCAGAATGTCCGGCATAAGAATCTTAAGCAGATTGCCTCAGGTCAGAATCATGTCCGATGTATATTTCAGATTATAAATGAGGTTTTCCGAAATAGGCTTTCAAGCCCCGCTTTGTAACTCCTCCGACCCCCAACCTCCCCGGAAACAAAATTTCTCCACGTTTCAAGTAATTCTCTACAACATATCAAAAAGTGTTTTTTTTTTTTTTGCTCAACGCCGTTTCTTTCCGGACAAAATAGGACGGACAGAAGGAAGGATTAGCCTTTTATATATATAACTAGGTGGTAATCCGTCCTAAGACGGCCTCCTAAAAACTTCAGTTTACAAATTACCGTAAATTAACAAAATATATTCAAGCAAAGCGTATTAATTCGCAACATAATGAATCTTTTACCCCGTTCTCGTAGCACCTCTGGCGATATATTTCATGTCTTAAGTCGATATTTACCCAGCAACACCCCGAGTGAAGACATTAAATTGATTCCATTTCCCGGTTGGTAAAATAGCTCCCGTCAAACACATATTACTAAAGCAAAAACCTCTATAGAGTAAGGGCCTAAACAACCGCAGCGCCAAAGTCGTGAGAGATGGAACTATTTTACCTTCGACAGAAAAATTACCCATGAAAACCTGCATAACTTTGCTGAACATCGTAATTGCGTGTGACCTCTAACTACGAAGCTCCAAAATTTTAATGACTCCAGCGCTAAAGTGGTGAAAGATAGAACTATATGGTCTTCGAAAGAAATAGTCGCCATGAAATGCTCCACAACTTTGCTGAACATTGTAATTGCGTGTGACCTCTATATAAAAAGTTCGTAAATTTGTATTGCCTCCAGCGCTAAAGCGGTGGGAAATGGAACTTTGCCGTGTACGTCAGAATGTCCGGCATAAGAATCTTAAGCAGATTGCCTCAGGTCAGAATCATGTCCGATGTATATTTCAGATTATAAATGAGGTTTTCCGAAATAGGCTTTCAAGCCCCGCTTTGTAACTCCTCCGACCCCCAACCTCCCCGGAAACAAAATTTCTCCACGTTTCAAGTAATTCTCTACAACATATCAAAAAGTGTTTTTTTTTTTTTTGCTCAACGCCGTTTCTTTCCGGACAAAATAGGACGGACAGAAGGAAGGATTAGCCTTTTATATATATAACTAGGTGGTAATCCGTCCTAAGACGGCCTCCTAAAAACTTCAGTTTACAAATTACCGTAAATTAACAAAATATATTCAAGCGAAGCGTATTAATTCGCAACATAATGAATCTTTTACCCCGTTCTCGTAGCACCTCTGGCGATATATTTCATGTCTTAAGTCGATATTTACCCAGCAACACCCCGAGTGAAGACATTAAATTGATTCCATTTCCCGGTTGGTAAAATAGCTCCCGTCAAACACATATTACTAAAGCAAAAACCTCTATAGAGTAAGGGCCTAAACAACCGCAGCGCCAAAGTCGTGAGAGATGGAACTATTTTACCTTCGACAGAAAAATTACCCATGAAAACCTGCATAACTTTGCTGAACATCGTAATTGCGTGTGACCTCTAACTGCGAAGCTCCAAAATTTTAATGACTCCAGCGCTAAAGTGGTGAAAGATAGAACTATATGGTCTTCGAAAGAAATAGTCGCCATGAAATGCTCCACAACTTTGCTGAACATTGTAATTGCGTGTGACCTCTATATAAAAAGTTCGTAAATTTGTATTGCCTCCAGCGCTAAAGCGGTGGGAAATGGAACTTTGCCGTGTACGTCAGAATGTCCGGCATAAGAATCTTAAGCAGATTGCCTCAGGTCAGAATCATGTCCGATGTATATTTCAGATTATAAATGAGGTTTTCCGAAATAGGCTTTCAAGCCCCGCTTTGTAACTCCTCCGACCCCCAACCTCCCCGGAAACAAAATTTCTCCACGTTTCAAGTAATTCTCTACAACATATCAAAAAGTGTTTTTTTTTTTTTTGCTCAACGCCGTTTCTTTCCGGACAAAATAGGACGGACAGAAGGAAGGATTAGCCTTTTATATATATAACTAGGTGGTAATCCGTCCTAAGACGGCCTCCTAAAAACTTCAGTTTACAAATTACCGTAAATTAACAAAATATATTCAAGCGAAGCGTATTAATTCGCAACATAATGAATCTTTTACCCCGTTCTCGTAGCACCTCTGGCGATATATTTCATGTCTTAAGTCGATATTTACCCAGCAACACCCCGAGTGAAGACATTAAATTGATTCCATTTCCCGGTTGGTAAAATAGCTCCCGTCAAACACATATTACTAAAGCAAAAACCTCTATAGAGTAAGGGCCTAAACAACCGCAGCGCCAAAGTCGTGAGAGATGGAACTATTTTACCTTCGACAGAAAAATTACCCATGAAAACCTGCATAACTTTGCTGAACATCGTAATTGCGTGTGACCTCTAAATACGAAGTTCCAAAATTCTATTGACTCCAGCGCCAAAACGGTGAGAGATAGAACTATATGGTCTTCTAAAGAAATAGTCGCCATGAAATGCTCCACAACTTAGCTGAACATTGTTATTGCGTGTGACCTCTATATAAAAAGTTCGTAAATTTGTATTGCCTCCAGCGCCAAAGCGGTGGGAAATGGAACTTTGCCGTGTACGTCAGAATATCCGGCATAAGAATCTTAATAAGATTGCCTCAGGTCAGAATCATGTCCGATGTATATTTCAGATTATAAACGAGGTTTTCCGAAATAAGCTTTCAAGCCCCCCATTGTAACTCCGCCGACCCCCAGCCTCCCCGGAAACAAAATTTCTCCACGTTTCAAGTAATTCTCTACAGCATATCAAAAAGTGTTTTCTTTTTTTTTTGCTCAACGAATTTTCTTTCCAGACAATATAGGACGGAGAGAAAGAAAGAAAGAAAGAAATAAAGAAGGACTAGCCTTTTATATATATTATAGCGCTTGAAGACGTGCCTAAATCAGAGTCCAAGTTGAAAAGTTTTTTTATTGCATGCTTTTTGCTGATAGCCTGTCTTCTCTTCAGTCGATCGCCGAATTTCATGCGAAACGCACGCAGTCGGTTGAAAAGTGCGCGCTAAGTTTATATACTGTTTTTATTTTTATTTTAATTCTTAAACAGTATATTTCCAGTCATGGATAATTTATTAATTTGTATGAATAATTGTTTTAATTGCCGATTAAACGAACTTTTCTCAGCGAAAAATCAGAATACTCAAATTCTTACTAAAATAGTGTGACGTGCTTCTCTTTCGGTTCGATGTTATTAGAATGATAACACTTTTTATTTATGTGAATTTAGTGTATAAAGTTTATTTATAATTATTTCTGCGTTACAATTAGTCTTAAAAATATTTGTCTTTCAATAATTTAATTATTACAATTATTTATCGCAGTTTATAAAAATACTCCACTATCGCTATCTTTAATAATGATCACAAATCGCCGTTGTAATCGCTTCCACAAAAATAATCACGTTTCCAATCTCTGTCTTGTATAATCTCTGACGAAGCTTTTGACTTCAACTGATTATTAAGATTGATTTCAGGCTCGACCCTACAGCTGCTTTTATATCAAATTGGTGTATTTTGGGAAATTTCTCGAAAAGACTGGTCGTTTGGCTGTCTAAAACTAGATGGCATTTTCTCGAAAGCTCTACAAATTTTAAATATTTCCAAGAATTGTTTTTTTGTTCGTGTGGTGTTTTTTTCTGTTAGTTGTTTTATAGAATACTTGTATTGTGACAATGTTTTATTGTTTGATAATTTTATGAATCACCAAGTATTCTAAGTAAAATATAGTGCACTACCCCCTCCTTAAATCTGTTCGTCCCGAACAGAATCTTTTGGACTCGTGCCGCGATTCTTCGCTAACTGATTTGAATGAATCACCTTCATTTTTACTTTTGATGATTTTCGCTTTCGCCATACCACGTCCAAAGAGTTCATCTCGTTGGTGCAGTCACTATCTTTTAATTCGTTGTTTGCAGGTTCGTCAAATACTTTGTCCATCGGAACCCGTACATGCTGTCCAGATGATCTTTCCGGTGGAGTCTGTCTGGTGCTATCCTGTTCACTCGTGTCTTGCTTGAGTTCAGCGTCAACATATTGCCCCACTGCAGTTTCAGTTTCCTTTTGATGTCCTACAATTTTTGTGCAGGTGTCACAATTCCTGCACCAGTCTTTGACATCAGCTCGCCAGTGTACCCAATAGAATCGTTCTCGCACCTTCGCTACCGTTCTGTTGACTCCCAAATGTCCCCTGAAGTTCCAGCATGTACCTCATCAAGTACCTCATGTACTTTGGACTTAGGCACGATCAACTGCATTAGTTTGGCTTTTCCATCAGGAGAATCCAATTTTCTCCTCAGAACGCCATTTTCTATCTGCAACGAGTCCCACTGAGCCCAACAACTTTTTGTCGTATCACTGCGTATTACAATATTGCTCCATTTTGGACGCTGACCCCTTTTCTTCCATTTAAGGATTGGTCCAACATCTTCATCCTTTAGCTGCTCGTTTCGAATGCTCGATATGTCATCGCCTCCAATCCTTAATGTACGGATAGCTACTACCTTTTTCACATTCCTGCAGTCCTTACTCGTTTCCTCAAAAACCTCTTCAGCATCTACGACACTGGATTTGCTTCTTTTCCTTCTATTTTTACTTTTTGACAACTCCGTGTCTTGAGTTGTCAGTCCAATGTCGTCCGTCCGTTTCATTTCTACAACATCATTTGCATCTGACGTAACTTGCTGGTCACGTAGATTTGATTTGGTGTCACTGGAATCTGCTTCCTCCAACGTTAGCGGGAACTCAATATTTCCACATCGCAATAACCTATCTTCAATGTTCACACTCACTCCATTCTGCTTCATGAAGTCCAGGCCCATGATACAATCGTCCATTATATCAGCCACCAAAAACGTATGCCGAAACACATACTCATCTAGCCCCAATGCTAGAATCACTTCACCCAGAATCGGAGATGATTCCCCTGTAACCGTTTGAAGAACATTGTTACTGCTTCTGTTCATGTGTTTCCTACTAATGAGCTTCCTGTTCACGATGGATCTACTTGCACCCGTATCTGCGATGATCCTGCATCGATGACCAGCAATTACTCCTTGCGTCGTTAATCTGTCGTTACTCTGTTGTAGGAGAGAGACTGATACCATAACCGGTGCTTTTGTCTGGTTGGGGCACTGCCGCTCTAAATGGCCTTCTTTGCCGCAGCCCCAGCATTTCAGTCTTCTTTTAGTATCGTTCAGTTCCAATTCCTGGATAGCTTGTTGCACATTCGCCTTTATCTTTTCAGTTAGTTGGTCTATCGCTAGCTCTGTTGAGTCTTCATCAATCATAGCAGCTCGTACCATTGGAACCGCCCTTGTTGCTCTCTTTGCAGCTTCCAATGTCAACGCTACAGCCAACACATCGTGCAACATGTGCTTTCCACTAATCCGGACATTGAACTGAATGTCTGCATCCCGAATGGCATTGGTGAATCTTTCTGCAGCCAAGTCATTCTGCAGCTCCAGGGGATAATCGGGGTATGACAAGTATACCAACCGCTCAATATCTGCTGACAACTCCTGAAGTGTCTCTCCAGATTCTTGCATTCTGTTGACGAGCTCCATTCGGTATACGTCCTTCATGTGGTTATCCCCATATCGAATGTCCAATTGTGTTACAATGTAATTGTAATTTTTCTCATTTTCTGGTGAGATTGTCCGCAGTAAATCTGCTGCGTTACCCCGTAGAGCCAGAATTAATGCTGTGGCTTTTTCTTTATCGGACCAGTTGTTCGCACCAGCAGCCGCTTCAAACTGTCGTTTGTATACTGGCCATGAAGTTTTGCCGTCAAATATTGGTGGCTTCATCCTTTTACCTGATGAATCAATATTTGGTTTATTTTCTTTGATATCAGCCATTTTTGCTTCTATTTCTGCCACTTTTTGTTCCAATTTCTGGTCCAATTTTTGTTCTACGTTGCTTACTTCCGCGCGAACTGTTGTAACTTCTGTAGTTATTTTGTCTTCCAATTTCTGCTCAACCTTGCTTACTTCCGTTCGAACTGCAGAAACTTCCGTACGAACTGTAGAAACTTCTGTACTAATTTTGGTTTCAAGGTTCGCAACACTGGATTCCACCTGAATTTTTAATTCACCCATGCTGGATTCCATTTTGTTCTGCATATCAGATATGTTTGCAATCTTATTTTCAAGACTTGCAGAAGTCGAATCTATTTTACTTTGTAAACTTGAAGCAGTTGATTTTAATTCGCCTTGTAAATTGGAAGCATTTGAATCCATTTTGGTTTGAAGACTAGAAGCATTTGAGTCCATCTTAGTCTGAAGACCGATCATCATGGCCATAAGCGTTTGTAAATCATCCTGAACACTTGCTGTTGTTTCAGCTGCGTCTTCGTTGGTAATTTCTTCTTCGTTTCCCTCTTTCAGAATTTCACTAAAGTCGAATGTGCTGCCGTCTAGTTCTCTTTCTACACATTCAGCGATTATTCTTTTCTTCTTTTCTGTTTTAGTTCCCTTGGAAGGTAAATTCCACACACTCAGAACTGTGGATAGTTCTGATGCACTCAAATCGTCTAATAATTTACTTCCCATTGTTCAAATATTTTTTAATTATTTACGAAATTCTTATGTTCTATAGAAACTTCTCGCACAGTATCTAAATACTACGAAATTTCCTAGTATAATCTTGATTTCCACGAAATTTCTCGTACAATCGAAATTTTCACACGATACACGACGTAAAACCTCAAATTTCACACAATCGAAATTTTTATACAACTCATACAAAATTTCTTGTACGCCCCTGAAATTTCTCACACCGTGAATTATTATACTCTCATATTTCTTAATAACGAAATTCTTCGAAATTTTCCCACAGAAGTTTCTAGTTTAATTTCGAATTGTCTTTCCCGCACTGATTCACAATAAATAATTTCACTTCTGACACCAATGTGACGTGCTTCTCTTTCGGTTCGGTGTTATTAGACACTTTTTATTTAAGTGAATTTAGTGTATAAAGTTTATTTATAATTATTTCTGCGTTACAATTAGTCTTAAAAATATTTGTCTTTCAATAATTTAATTATTACAATTATTTATCACAGTTTATAAAAATAGACCACAATCGCTATCTTTAATAATGATCACAAATCGTCGTTGTAATCGCTTCCACAAAAATAATCACGTTTCCAATCTCTGTCTTGTATAATCTCTGACGAAGCTTTTGACTTCAACTGATTATTAAGATTGATTTCAGGCTCGACCCTACAGCTGCTTTTATATCAAATTGGTGTATTTCGGGAAATTTCTCGAAAAGACTGGTCGTTTGGCTGTCTAAAACTAGATGGCATTTTCTCGAAAGCTCTACAAATTTTAAATATTTCCAAGAATTGTTTTTTTGTTCGTGTGGTGTTTTTTTTGTGTTAGTTGTTTTATAGAATACTTGTATTGTGACAATGTTTTATTGTTTGATGATTTTATGAATCACCAAGTATTCTAAGTAAAATATAGTGCAATAGGATATTTGGATTTGGTGAAGGAAGTTAAACAGGAAAATCAGCAGAAGAATATTAGCGTTTTCGTAATGTCCATTGGAAAATTAAATACCTGTAAATGAAAAACAAAGGAATTTAATCAAATACTACGTTGATACTGAGGAAATATTCCAAATATTACACAACATGTACTCATGTTGGTTATGGTCGAAGAAACCCAGTGGAAAAAGAAATCAATAATAAATACAACAATATTACGCGGAAAATAATCGTAATTTACTGGAATCCATGTGAAATTTGTCAAAAGAAACTAAATATTCCGAAGAAGGGCTCGGTAGTGAAACCTTTAATTGGTCATGAGATGAATACAAGATGTCAAGTAGACCTTATAGAATTGCAATTCCAAGCCTATTGTGAATATAAATTTATTCTCGTCCATCAGGATAACTTCACCAAATTTGCTCAGCTGCGACCTTTATAAACAAAAAGGGCTGAAGAAGTCGAATACCCTCTTTTAGACATATTTACGATATTTGGTGCACCAAGTATTTTACACAGCAATAAGGGAAAAAATTTCGCTAATAATATTATCAAACTTTGCAGTATGTGACATGAACTGAAGATGCTGCTGAAGCAATTACAGCTATAGAAATTTCTCTTACATAATGTCCGAGAATGTGGTCTATTTCCGGAGGCCAAAGGTATTATAGATGCGGCTGCAAAGGCGGTTGTAATACTATTAAATGCAAATGTCGTAAAGAAAAAAGGCTTCCAATGTGTCAGTCGCTCACATAAATAGGTTTCAATAAAGAAAAAGAGAGGGTAATACACTAATGATCAAAATTAAATCAATTAAGGCAGTTCTGAAACTTGTTTGTTACAGCATTAAAGATAGAAATAATAAAACTGATTTAGTATCAAGAAACAATTTAAAGTTATTATTACATTTTGTTTGGAAAATCTCATTGCCCACAAACTGTGAATATTTCCCGGGTAATATAATAAATGAGTTATTATTTTATTACTTTGCCTGCCCGTTTTGAGCATTATACATATTCAATTCCAATTCATCACATTTTCCATAACATATGGATATTTGAATCAATTTTCTTCAAAAAAAGGTATCTAAATAGAAATTGCAAATAGAAGAGAAAACCAATTAAAGTCAATAAACAAGACACTTTTCTTTATGGATTTGAAGAGCTCTTATATCCTTTATCTTTTTATATATATTTCGTTGTCCTTTAAATCTCTCATAAGTCTTTTATGGATATCAAGAATAAAATTTTTGATGTCATATAAATAAAATTTTTGATGATAAAATTTTCTTGATTTAGGTTGACACTATATACATATAGGCGCTTGATAAATAGATGATCGTCTACGACACTGTCGAAAAAATATATTGTATATAATTTGCTTTAATTAATTTTATAGCCGTCGGGAAACTTCCTTCAATATATGAAAATGTGTGACCTTTAAGCGAACATCGGTATTAAATTTCTATAGGCTATATTTTCTTAACATTTTTCTATTCTATTTTCATTTGAGTCTCAACTATACTGCATTTATGCTAAAAATAATTCAAGCATTATCAGACGAAGAATAAAACCAATAAAACACCCGGTAAAATAGGAAAATTTTCCACCCTACAGAAAAAAAGATACTCATTTTCCAAGCAAGCATGTGACTAGTAATAATAATAGGATAAAACACCATAAAACATAAAATTATGATGGAAATTCTACTTATTTCTTCTATTTTTTTTTTATATTTTTTGTATATAAATATTCCAGATACATATATATTTTATATTACGATTTTTCTTTTGATAAAATCTCTGGAATTTCACGAATCGAAAGAAATTTTCCATAGTTATGAAAGAAAATTGAAAACCTACATTTTATCATGCAAAACGTTTAATTCGAACAGCATTATCAGAAATAAGCGAAAACTACTGAAATGATCTGTTAGTTAAATATTGCTGGACAGTGGAGACAGTCCCAAAAACAAAATGAAAAACGAAAAATTTCACGTACGTCACATTAACTGGGACAAATCAATATCTAACCAAGCCAAAAAAAGAGGACGTCTGAGTATCTTACAACTAAGTTCGTACCAGCCAGTAGAATTCAATTTCCTTTTTTGTTAGTTTTTCTTTTCACTATGCGAAAAAGAACTTTTTTCGCTTCTCATCCTCTGGATTTTGAGCAATTTGTTAACTGAGAAGATTTTTATTTCGCTAACACAAATAAGAACAAAATCAAATAAAAATACAACTTTTATAAAAATGTAGGGTGATCCAATTGGATACAATTTCTTATGTTGGCAGCACTGTAAATCAAGCAGCTGTCAATAAGCACTTGTTTTCAAAATGTCAAATGCCACTTTGCAAAAACAGATGCACCAAATAGATCACTCGATCGCTCAACGCATTAAAATTGTTCAATTGTTCTACAGAAATACCAATTCATATTTTTGAAAGAAAACCCCCTTCTCTGATTAGGTCCATTTCGACCTCTCTGGGTATGGAAATAAGCAAAATTGCCGCATATGGGGAGATAGAAATCCTCATGAGATTCACGAGACACCATTACATTGCCAAAAGTGACATTGTGGTCACGCGGCGTCATTGGGCCTTACTTTGTTGAAAACGATTAGAATCAGACTGTAATAGTCAATGTTGAGTGATATAGGCGCATGATAACCGATTATTTCTGGCACAAAATCGAAGATATTTATGTGAAAGGCATGTGCAACGTTGGATGTTTTGCGTAAAAAGCTGCCAGCTCCCATTATTTTAGTTTTTGGTGGCGTCAACTGGATTTCTTTTGATGGAGTTACGTTAATAGTCGTATCTTCGCCTACAAAGCCAAAACGTTGAAGCACCTAAAAAACAACATTCGCCAAGCTATTGCCGAGATACCGCCAGAAATTTACAGAAAAGTCATCGAAAATTGCCTCGAAAGATCGGCTGTTGCAGAAGGTCTAAAAGCTGCCATTTAATTGATATTATTTTTCATAATTAATGAAATACATAACATTTGTGATTAACAATATAATAAGTATATTTCGTTAAATTTGTGTACTTTTTATTTCTTTTAAAGTTCAGAAACTGAACTTGGCTCATCCTACATATAGATTATAAAGAGCTGAACTTATACACCTTCTGCATTTTTGGTTACTGGATAAGAATGAGATGATGGTATTCTATATATACATAGATGTGAATAGGAAAAATAGGTTGAAATAAATATGACATGAAAGATTTTGGGGGACGACCATATATATTTTTATTTTCCCGAAAAAACCAATGTTCGTCAGTCTGTCTGTGCATAAAATAACTCTAAAAGGGGAAGCAAACTTATTAAACAAACACCAGTGTGAGCAGAAAATTTTGTCGTTTTTTCCTTCGTGATTTTTCAGATTTTATTGGAAAATTTGTAGAGCAATTGTGTTTAAATTATTTATATCGGTTAGCTTTTAGGTTGCAATAAAAATTTACTTTAAAAGCTAATATACCGAATTATACCTAATTTGAAGAAGGGAAAGTAAAGTAATGCAGAAAAACCTTGAAATAGTACTAGTTTTGGCTGTTGTTTAGTCCCATTTTTACGAACTATATTTTTATTTCTCAGAGTTAATTCATTGAAATATAGATTTATTAACTGCGGGTCCGATTCTCACCATAGGTATACCAGCTATGGGTTATAACTTAAAATCATGCTTATTCTGAAATCCGGCGTTCAAACACGACGCGCTGACTTTGATACTGAACCTGTATTCTTAAATACGGCGTAAAGACTGAATAAAATAGCATGTCAACGCGCTGTCAAAAATCAGTTCAATGTTCTGATCTGATCGAATTATTTGCGATTGTAATTTTGTATTTAAAGTGAGTTTTTGTTGGACTTAAATTCGCTGAAACAGCAACGGTGTTTTAAAGAGATTCTTCAGATGTTATGAAGTTAACTGAAGAAGCGTAAGTACATATATACTATACATAAAAAATATAAGTCCTAACGAATTATCTGCTTAGTTTTAGGAAGAATTTTTGACTAAGTAACATAAGATGGCTTTTGAATGATGGTCTGATTCTTACAGTTGGGACGTCTTTATCGTCTCAAATAAAACTAGTTAGTTGTCTTCATTTTTTTTGCTAAAGGTGCTTATTAACAAAGCATAGCGAAAGACTGTTATTGTGTCATGGGGCAATCTATATTTTCAGAAATGCTATCACAGCAAAGGTCATAACGTTGTTGGAAGGATGAACGGAGTTTTAAATTATCGATTTCATTGTTTGATGGATATCAAACTCCTGCATTATTTACCAGAAAAGACAGCTAAAATTATAAACCTTCGTTGTGCCCTAAATAATATTAGCATCCATTAATTAATATTTAATTTTTAATTTCTAAAAATATATCTTTTATTCAAAATTATCTTTTTCCAAGTTTTATAAATATCTTTAAAAAAAAACTTTATCACAGCAAAAAATGGCTCTTTGGCAGTTAAAAATACGTAGAAAAATAAAACGTAAAACTTTTTGGACTTCACACTTGTAACGCGTAACGTAACGCGAGGGAAACTGGAGTGATTTAACATCAAAATGTAATTCATTGCGTATTCTAGAATAGCCATGATCAAATAGAATTGACTCCGTTGCTTTGGGGTACCACAACTCGCAAGTTGACAGATTCTGCATATTTGCGAATACCGATTGCTGACTTTGGAATGATAATCGAATAAATAAACGTAACGCCGGATTTCAGAATAAACAAGAATATGATTTTAAGATAAAGTATTCGTGCGAAAACCTAACTTGTTTTCTAGAAATTTACACTATTACACTATTCTATAATACTGCACTACACTGCACAGCACTAGAAATTGCTGGAAATATTTTGATTTCTTTATAAATAAAAGGAAATCAAAATATTTCCAGAAAACACCAGATTAATTTTTGCACGACCGAAACCATGGTGACATTTCTCGAATAAACAAATATCACAAACAAAACAATGTCATCATCGACAATTCGAGAAATATCGCCATCTAGTTTTTAGAAAGCCAACGACCAAACCTTTCGAGCACTTTCCGAAGCACTGTAATTTGGTATAAAAGCAGCTGAGGGTCGGGTCTTCAATACAATGGACATTAGAAATTCAGACCGTGTGTTTCAAATATTAAGCCGAGAGCAGAACAGAAACTTTGAATTTAAAAGTAATAATTGTGATCAATTATTGAAATAGTGAATTTTTAAAACTGTGATAAATTGATTCTAATAATTAATTATTGAAGGACAAATCTTTTTAAGACTAATTGTTAAAGCAGAAATAATTATAAATAAAGCTTATACACTAAATTCACATAAATAAAAAGTGTTATCAATATCATAACATCGAACCGAACGGGTAGCACGTCACAATACTTAATTGTCAAAAAACGACATAAATTGGTGAATGCGGTGCAGACCAAACCGCTGGGCTAATTTCAACAAAATTTATACAGTTTACCCAGCAGAAACAAATATTACTATCATATAATCAGGTTGACCTATTTAAGTTTAAGTTCTTTCATATAACCCCATCTATTGCACCAAACTTGTCCCACTTATGCATAGAGAATAATTCTTCTGTTTATTTCTTCTTCTATGCCCCAACTTAGAACTAGCAAGTTTGAGGCCTTATTTGAGCATGGCAACACTGTCTAGGATCACTTTTTTCTCTATATAGCCTATTTTCGCACTCGCCGTGCAACGAAAACTACGCCTTCTCCCTTAAAAGATTGAGGGGATGTAGTAGAAATTTGTTTGTGTATTTAGGCTAAGCTCAGATGTGATTAAATTTTCAACGAAATTCACGCTATCACTAACACTAGTTCCCAAATCTGTTTGTAGAAACATTTGTGTATTCAAAATTTTTGGGCTGAATTCAATCAAATTCTGAGAATTTAGGTGTTTCAACTTGTCTGAAGCCGATTAGACTTTTCGTCAGAGTTCGACTATGGCAACACTTTTTGTATGCTTTATGTAAGCGAAAACTACTGGACCGAATTCGACGAAATTCGGGAAAGTTCCATAGCGATCAGACCGATATAAAGAAAAGTGTAAATCCATTGCTATGGTTCGTTTTGCCAATCCTAATATTTTCACTCGTCCTATCACAGGATATATTGCGAGTTCTTTAAAATGCTAGCAGAAAATTCTACATAGTATATCCCTTCATCAAAATCTCACGCTTTGTCAAGTATCATAAAATACAAAAATATGCGTAGCAGTCGTATTTTTAGAATTTTCTAAGTTATACAAAATAAATAAAATATTATATAGTAGATACGAAATAATTATTATTTCTTTCAGCAATGTCCATAACATATCTCGTAATAACAAAGATAACAAATAGTTGAAATTTTCGATTTCAACTTTACTCTAATAATACGGGGGTGGAATCGTGTAACTTGATCAAATCGTATTAAAAAAGCTTAGGAATTGCAATGTATTTTCGATACGATTTACTATCAATGGAATTACAGGATTCCACTCCAGATATGAAATACCATTTTGTACTAAATGAAATTCTCATCATTAAAAGCCATTTAAAGTTTCGTTAGTCCATATCTTTCCTTTATCAGTACAATATTTTTAAATTAAGCGTATTTTATATTTATTTTTTATTTCTATCGGACAAATATCCTTTAATTAATTATACGAGCAAAATTTTCATTTTATTGAGGTAAAGAAAGTTAGCGGGTTTCTAATAAAATATTACCACGCAAAGTCCATTTGGATTATTATTGATTAATTTGTTAAATTCATTGTTTCACAAAAGAAAAATGTGCCAAGAAACTTGTTTGACATGCAGAAGTTACCTTCATTTCATCCCAATTAAACAAGCTTAGGGCAATATTGAAATTCTGAAGTTACAACTTAATAGTTTAATTGTTCTGTTTGCATATAAATGAACTTTTACACAAAATATATAATTTCTTTTATTTCGGTTTTAATGTCTATAAATATTTTTAGTTAAAAGGAAAACCATATCACTAGTTATAATAATGACTTACATTAGACTGTGTTCAAAAGTTATTTTCTTGGAGGAGGATGAAACATTTTCAAAGAATTTTGACTACAAATTTATAACTTATATGTTTTTAGCATATATAGTTAGTTACAAAGGAGATAATCATTTTTCTATTAAATGAAGGACATTTATACTTCAAAAATGTTTTGATTTACGTCGAAAACATTTCCAAATGAACAAGGGTTGAAATTCATTGAAAATTGCAGTTAATATTGTATAATAATTTACATTTACACAATTTCCAGCCCATATAAATACTAACAAATAAGATGGATCTGGGCCCTGGAGTGATTTGGTATTAGTTTCATCTTCTATCAAATCTAACAGATCTTCCTCTTTGATAAAAAGTCATATCATGCAACGCATCATAACACGAAAATTGTTTAAGGTACGACTACAGGTTATATTAGTTCCATCACTACAGCATAACGGAGAATGGTTTCAAAACTATAGATGTATAGAGAATCAAAAGTTATATTGATTTATGCATCTCCGTCCGTCTGTCCGTCCGTTCATCCGTCCATATATGGTACAAAGATAACTCAAAATTTTGATGAAATTTGCAATGTGAGTCGGTTAACACCCAATTTGGTATTACATTTCAGTAAAATCGCCTAAAAGAAAAAACGTTCTGTTTCATGTTTTCTGATTTACTTGGAGAACTTGTGAAGCAATTTCGAATAAATTATTTATATGTATTAACTACATAATTAGCCGATAATATGTTAAATTTCAGTAAGAATTTGTTTAAGGATAGCGGAGCAAGGAATAGACGGAGGAGAAATAAGACTGCTCCCAAAGTTTTTTCCATGTATTTTCGAAATTAATATACCGATTTGAATAAAATTTGCCCAATAGTTTATACTTTTAGGGTCTAGATTCCCCCTGCAAATTAAAGCAAATTGGGAAAACCAGAAAGTTATGCAGGAAGCCCTTGAAATAATATTAGATTTGGCTGTTTTCTGTCCCATTTCTGCATCAAAAATTCGGCTACAGGCCGATTTCCAGTTACAACATGTTTTCCTTTCATTTTCCTTATGTATTAAAAAAGCGGAAAAGAAAATTAATCAGTTGCACCTGGGTAAATATATAAAAGGAACTTTGTCCTTTTACATATAAGATAATAATAATTTTGGGTTTTTCTCTAAATGATGATGGCGTGAAAGAAATGAATGCAGACATGATTACATACTTTTGAATGATTTCATTACAGTAAATTCTTTTGGAATTTTAAAACAAAAACATTCCAATAGTAAACAATTAAATTAATATTTATAAAATGTATGGCATATTGCCAAAGAGTTTCGGGAAATTTAGCTTCACCTTCATTTCCTTCGGGATAAGTTAATAACTGCTAAAACGAGATCTTCACACGTTTCTTTTGTTTTAGTTAAAACTGATTACCGATATTTATTTATTGCCCAGATGGATCTGTTATCGAAATCAGATCCAATTTATTTTCTAAATCGGGAAACGATGTTTTGAATTGAAGGAAAGCAGATGGGTTTCTTCTTTTTAGAAAATTGAACTATCATAAAAAAATGTTAACCATAAAATAGCATAATTTATGTTTTGTTTAGAAAAGGAAATCATAATTGCTTATTTTCCTTTTCATAAATTAATTTTATTAAATATATTGAATATATGTATGTATATATATATATGTATATTCAATGTATATCTATTTCAAGTATTATTTGCGTCATTTACCCCTCTATTCTGAGGGCAGTCATAACAAGTTCTGACTGTCATAATTTGACATCATTGTCATAGTTTTTGGAGGGCTCTTTGGTATTCTGAATCCGTCATAACTAATAACTGTCATAAAAAAATATCGAAAGTTCTGACCGACAATATTTTACATCATAATCGAATTTTATATGTTTTCTCTGAGTGATTCAATTGATAAATATGGAATAACTCCACCATTTTTTTTTTAGACAGACAAATAATGTTACACCTGTACCAATCTATACATACGTTTTCGAGAGTATTTCTCAAAGAACTATGACAACTCGCTCGAATGACAACAGTTTAAACTGTTATAAATTCATATTATGGACATAATTATGACTCGTCGGCTAGAATACCAACTGTCTCAGAAATCATAATTATAAACATAATGTTTGTAGTAATAAATTTGTTCTGACTAAAAATTCGTCACAACGCCAGATTAGGCCTGTAAAACGCTAATTTTGTGCCTCCATAATCATTTAAACAGTCGTATTCCAATCAATTTTATCAAAACTATTGTACGTTAAATCGCTTTACTGTAAGTCGCTTTTCAAGTGTTTTTCCAGGCGAATTAGTACTGAACCTGATTATAGTTATTATCCTTTAATCATCCTGTTTACATAATTATAATCTTGAGTATGTCGCTTATATTACGTACCCGCCTAAAAACTAAAATTTCCAAATAATTACTCAAAGTCATGGAAATTTTCATCGAAACCCAACTAGATTATTATAATTAACATTTTTCTAGTTTTCCCTTTATACTCAATAATCAAATAAGAAATTTCTAATATTATAGAGTTGCTATCTATTCAGGAGAATATCTAATCAAACAAATTATATATGGCTATATTGCATTTTCAAGAAGTCTATTACTCATATAATATAGTTGAATGACTAAAGGACACACAAATTACTTTTACCAATCAAAATAATTCGAAAAGTTCATGACAAGACAAACACGCAAAGCACCTTTAAGAGATTTTTCGGGATTTGATTATATTATTCAGGTAGACAAAACGTAACGAAAATCTAAGACTCATTTATTATCATATTCCAAAATAGATTGTTTATACATTTCTATGTAAGCCTGTAATTTGCAAATAATATTAATAATACTTTTTATTAAACAAAAAAATTTAATAATCAAAATAGACATGACTGATAAAGCTTTCGTTGTCTACTGAATATTTTTGGATAAAAGAAGACCATGCTAGGAGTGCCTAGGACGTAACCAATCATTTTCAGTTGAGATGAGTTCGATAAAAACAAAATTACAGTGTTTTGATAGAAATTTGATCAAAACTTTTCCTTGCCAATCGACTATAGAGCAAATATGAATTGAAAAAAGTTTTCATGTTTCAGATGACAAAAATAGTAGATATATTAGAAAAGTTCTTTTTTTTGGGAATTTCGAAATACTCATATTGGAAAAATTCAGCATTCTTTAAATTAACTGCAAAAACTTTTATGTTGGATTTTTTTTAAAAGGAAAAAAAAGTTTTAAATTAAAATATTTCGAAAAGTTTTGTATAATATTAAAATCAATAAAATTTCATTCATGATTTAAAAGGAATGTATCACGACTCGATATTCATCTTTACCATTTTCATTAACGACTTAAGTTCAAATTTCACCTCCGTAGCAGCCGAAGATCTCCCATAAAAATCATAACATCAATGATTGTAACACTTCACAAAGGCATACATAAGTTATAGAGATCATTCTCGAAACGATACAATTTCAATTAATGATCAATATATAGTATCCTGTATTGTAAAAACGCCGACAAGTTGCTGATCAAGGAAAAGGATATGTGTTTTACTTATTTCTATCTGAAAATTATATGAACAGTTTTCAGATACTTGGTAATACGTTATTAAATCGAATTCAAATTTAGTTCTGTTCGCACATTTTAGTAATTCTTCCATTGAAAATTTAGTTAGAACAATTTCTTGAAAGAATTGACATGGAATAGTTTTGAAATTTTGGCTCCCCTCTCTGATGTAAATTCTGCTTATGAAGGAATATAAAAGTTTTGATAGAATGATGTGTGTATAAGAAGCTCCCACTGCATTAAAAGCATGCAATGCCGATATATGAAAAAGAACGAACACAGCTATGGAATATACAGTGTCTTTTAATAGGGATATAACAATTTTCTATCTTTATATGAACGCACCCTTAAACATTAATAATGACCTGTCCATGTCAAAACGTAGATTAAAGTCAACATTTTCATCACTTGACCATTTGAAGCGCCGAAACTCTCACGTTTGGGCTCTGGCAAAGCTGGAAGAAAATCCAGAATTTCATAAAAAAATCATCTTCAGCGATGAAGCTCATTTCTGGCTGAATGGCTTCGTCAACAAGCAAAATATTCGTTATTGGACAGCAACGAACCCACGTGTGCTTCAAGAGACACCATTGCATCCACAAAAAAATCACTGTATGGTGCGGTTTACATGCCGGAGGCGTGATTGGGACGTATTTTTACGATCGCCATGCTACCGTGCCATGTTGGAGGATTATTTTTGGCCAGAATTAGATGAAATTGATATCGGCGATATGTGATTTCAACAAGACGGCGGCCACACAGCACAAGTTACAATCAATAAATTACAGAATTGTTATGCCCATAATGAAATACCCTATATTTACCGCATAAGAAGATATTTTCATAATTTGGAAACCTATAACACTCTTTTCAATTCTTTAGTAAGAGGTCTTCCGGATTATGAGTCCGCTCTTTGAAATCGCCTGTAGGGCATATATTCAAAATAAACAAAAAAAAGGACAAAGGAAATTGCGCTCGGATTTAAAAAGCTCCGGCTTTTTGTGAAAGAAGGGTTATAAAATAGTGTTGCTATATATATCGATCCAAAATTAACATCATCTGGCATCAGATGCAATACGCAAATGTAAAAAATTTATGAAAATTAGACCAGCCGTTTAGATTTTATTAACGATTTAAAGAAGTAGACGGACAGACGGACATACATGGAGCTGATATTTTCGATGGAACGGATTTTACACTCATTTTCATCTTTCTAACACCCCCGCCCCCTAGAAAAAATATTTCGCAATACAGGACGTAATACAGCACCCTAAAAACTATTGCTTGTCGAAAAAGCAAAAAGTGACCATTGCCAACTTTTAGTTCTTATATGGTATCACAAAAAAAATCTGAAAATCAATAATACTTAGATTATATTACTTGTGACTTTTATGATCATTTTCCAGCAAATACACCTTATAAATACCTGAAGAGCCTTCGGTTTTGTATCCTATAATCGGTTTAACTTTGATTGATATAAAAACGCTACAAAGTAATGGAATTTATGAACATTAAATGTCGAAATTCGTTTCAAGTGGGTTATATGAAATCATCTATATTATATATATTTTATCACCTACGATTATTTTCGGGAAAAGAAAAAAAAAATAATAAATAATAATATTTTCACTAAATCATCTGAAAGCGGATGAAATTGTATTCAGGCATTTGTAGCATTATTTGATGACAAAAATTCCAATGAAATTATTAAGTTTTTAGTTACGCAATAATAAAAACAAATGCTTACTTGCTGACAAAAATAAATGGCACATTGGATTGAACAAGGTTAGAAACCTGAAATCTACGATCATTTTGGGTAAGAAGATTAGTGTCCGATATTTTCGAAGTGTATAAAAATCTCGAATTATAAGTAGTTAAGGGGAATTTAAAATTTTTTATTGAATAAATTGTTAAGGGTAGAAAACTTTAAGTTCAATGGAACCCTAATCAATAATACTAGTAAGCATATGTAGAATTAGGTACATTACACTCTAGTATTTGACATTAACTACATATCTAAAACCAGTCTAAAGGCCAATCTCCACACAGCCGACATCCTAGTCTGATAAAAGTATGGGATGCACTTATGCAAAATTTAGTTAAACAGAAAGGGAGAAACTATCATCCTACGAATTTTGTCGTCGTCTGCAGTTCAAATTTCCCCATCTGATTCTTCATCTGCCAGATGATTCCCCTCAAACGCAGATAAACTTGTTCATCTGATTTATGGGTTTTCATCTGCATTTGCATACTCTCACAATAATCATACACGATATCGTCGCACACTACCAAATTTTCTTATAGGAAGTTTTTGTATGACGAATTGATTTTTATGGTTTACGCAAGTTAAATTTTTAACTTCTATACGATGTATATAATAAATAAAAAAATTTGTTTTGCAAATCTCCACGTTTTATAAGATTCTAAATGGTTTGCAATCATTTTTATCCAATGTCTGTCTGTCTGTATATCACAACAAATGTTGTGATTAACTACGGACTACGTAAACTCTGAACTCCTATATTCATATAGGTTTCTTTTAGAAAGGCTTTCGGAAGGTTACGTGATTTGAACATACGTATAGAAGTCTCGTCGTTTTGCATTACAGCTTGTTTTTAGATGTGATAGGAATTTAAGCCTTATGATAAAGGCTGAAAACACAATTTGGTACTACATTTTCCTATAAAATGGAAGGGAATGTTCTTAATTTTCCCATAATATTATAAATTGTGTGGGGAGAGACCTTGATGTTTTTATTCGGTCAATCCTAGCGAAAATTGCAAAAGTCCATCTCTTTCTACTTTTCTGATTTTTCTCGTCAGAATAGGATGTCGGCTGTGTGGAGATTGGCCTTAACTGAATAAAACTAACCTCTTCATTCATCCTCCTTTATCGCAGAGCAGACAATCCTGGTCATTTGTAATGTAATTCTGTTCAAATTTAAAACTTGAGCAAGAAAGTGATTGTACCAAAGGGATTTTTAATAGTGGTTATTTATGGTTGGTTTGTAGATTGAAATATTAAAGAAATTTGATAGACATTAGTAAATTAATAAGCAATTGCTGGAAATAGTATTTCCGCTGTAAATAAACTGTGATAAATTAATTTTTAGAAATTAATTATTGATAGACTAATATTTTTAAGACTTATTGTTAACGCAGAATTAACTGTAAGTTTACACACCGAATTCACATAAATAAAAAGTGTTATTATTTTATAACATCGAACCAGAGGGGTAGCACGTAACAATAGGTTTTGTTAACTTTGGGAACCTCAAAACGAGAATATACATCAAAATTTAGAGGTCGCAATTTTTTGCCATCACAAAGCTTTCTTCGTATGGAAAGAAAGTAATAATTATTGTTTGTAACATTAGAATCACGTAACAATATGTTTGTGTGTTTGTTTTCAAAAAGGTATACTACATAATGATTGGTAGTTAGATTTAGGAAGGTACTTTCTTCTTATTAGGTAAGCAACTTTAAACGAGACAATTCAAACTTACATAGTAATGAATATTATGAAAATTTATGTTAATCTGAAGACTATAAAGCCAAGAAAATTGAATATATTTTAAAATTCTTCTCCTAATTTCATAAAATTCTTTAATAATACAATATGGTATGCCATTAAATAATGTAATATTAACTTATATGAAAAGCACATACTCAATTCCCATCAAAAAGTATAAAATCGCCTTTTAACTTTAAAAGGCACACAACAAAAAGCAATTTTTTTTGCACAATAGAATGTTATTTATATATACACATATGTATGTATATAAGGAAAATTTCTACTGAAAATATTATCACTGATGGCAAATATATTTTCCTTTTCCATATTTTTACTTTGCATAGAACGTTTATTTTTCTTTTTTTTTTTGTTCTGCACAACACATTAAGGGATAATTTGCAAATACCCTCTTTTTATGCATTAGAACCCTTGTGACATGTTCAATATAATTTCATTCACAGACTACTCTCATTACCTGTAAAAACCCACCAAAAATAAAGCGCAAGGAAAGTAAAAGGAAGATATTACATTTTTGGTAGGAAAATATATATATATGTTATATGTACTGTGAAGACAAGAAAAAAGTAAGAATAGCAATTTTTTTAGTTCACTTTATGCCATAAGGCCTTTTTATTATTATTATTTTTATTATTCTAAGGGAAACGATTTCCGTTCATATATTCATATTCACCTATCCCCCACAGTAAAGAAGGAAACATTTCTTAAAACGATTTTCACGAATATATTGCGTATACTACCGGGAAATTTTGATAGGGACACAACGATGATGATGACGACAATGTCGGCAACCGTGACTATATAATGTAGAATATGCGATGTATAGTATATGTATACCAGGATTTCGGTATAAAAGAAGGACTATATAAATAATAAAGGATATGTCACGAATACACATTCAAAATTGAAAGAATGTCGAGAACATAACGCAGTATGGAATCACATAAAAATGATATGTTTAAAAGGTGTTATCTAGTGCCAATTTACTTCTTGGATAAACTTCTGGTGGAGGACTCTTGAAAATTCCAATGGTTGGATACAAAATCTGGATATATATATATATATAATATAAAATAAAATATAGATAAAATTCCAAGTTTTTCAAGTATCTGTAGAGAAAAGTGATTGATATGGAGTCCCTAACACAATTTTTTATGTTTTTTTTTTCATTATTTGAAATGATTTTCCAGTGAATTTGTTTGTTTTCAGCCTTTAAATACTGACACCGTCTTTAACAATTGATGTAATTTTCTAATAACTTATAGATTAATTATTAATCAATTAAATACTTTTCTTAGAAAGTATTGACGTAATCTATTCAATAATGGAAACCTGAATTTTCAAAAATTTACAATTACTACGTACATATGTGTGTACGAAAAGTCGAAACATCGAAGAGTTGAGATTGGGTAGAAATTTAGCTCTGCGTATATCAAAAATTTCATTTATGGAAATAAAAATTTATTTTAATATTTTAATTATTTTGAAATTATAACAAAAATATTCAACTTATTACGAACAAAAAAACTTTAATGAAGCACAAATTATATTAATTAACTGGAAAAACTAATTTTTGTCGAAAAAACAAAAGTACATATATAAATATTAATTTCTAGCTCATGAATAATAATTGAATTTAAATAACGGAATATAATTACATAAATTTATTGTAATGGAAGGAAATTATGAAATAGCTTAAACTCATCGATCATTTAGTAAAACCCGTATAATAAGTTAATTACCGAACAAAATTGATCAAGAAAAACATTTCATATCCATTTTTAATTACCATTATTTTAATTAATATTAATATAATTGACTTTTCTAATTCGATTTCACTTTGAAATAATATTCATTCGTACGCAAAAATACAATTTTGGAATGTAATTAAACTTTAATTATGATTAATCAGATTTCCGTCACAATTTTCCAAAAATATTGATTAAGATTTTGGTGGAGCAAAGTATTTTTTTTGTGTATTGTATTTAATAAAAAATAATTAAAAAATATTTAAACAAGAAAAATCATTCAAAGTATGAAAAGCATTCTTTGGGATGATAATTTGGGAACAGGAATATGGGATGGAGATTTTTACCCAAGTGAGTCACACATTGCTAAACTAACTAGAATCACAAAGTACAAATGTAATAACTAAGAGGAATTGCTCATTTAGAAAACCCCGGTAAAAAGTATGAAAAAATGTATTTTACCATTAAGTTAGTAACAATGTACCTAATTGTCACATAGAAAGTTGGCGTGATCTCTTAACCAGTTTCTTTACAGATGTTGATTTTGTTAATTAAATTCAACTGTGCTGTTCGATTTTTGAAATGGTCCAAAATTTCGAACAAATAGTTTTCCTCAAATTTTGAGTTGACAACGAAATATATTGTGCTGGATTGTTCAAAATGTTGGAAAAGGATTACTGTGAGTCAGATATATTGAAAAGATGAGCGTACAAATGGTACAAAGCACTAAAAGAAAGCCCAGAAAACCGCGTCAAAGTCGCTCGAAAATCAATGTCGCATTGACTGTTTGATTATCGTGGTGCTATCCACACAAAATGCCCCCCGGAGGGATAAGCAGTCAACAAACAATACTATCTGGGCGTTATGAAGCGTTTCAGACAGAATGTTCATCGGAAAATTTCAGAATTGTGAAAGGACAATTCTTGGATTTTACATCGATATTGCGCCGTGCCACACATCAATAGTTGCAGGTACATTTTTGACCAAAAACTCAACAAATGTCATTCATCAAGCACCGTTTTCATCAGATTGTGATTTTATTCTGTTCTCCGGCTAAAGTTACCACTTCGTTGAACACGTTTTAAGTCCATTGAAGCCATAAAAGAAAATTCGCAGAAGGTGCTGAAGGCTGTACCGGAAAATGCCTATCAGAAGTGTCAACGACTGGATTAATTGTTGGCGTACGCGTGTCGCATCAGCTGAGACTGCTTTCAAGGAGATGAAATAAATTTTGATGATTAATTGAGCATACAAGTATTGTGTTTTATTGACAAATTCTGGATACTTTTTTGACGGAATGTACGATTCTCTTATTTGCAATTATTTTAGAAATGGAATTATATCTTTAATAGTCGAATTTGAAGAACTTGAATATCATTTAATATATCAAAACTATACAATACCCATAGCCTTGTTACGAAAATAAGATCCAAATAAATACATTGTGCCTGGCAGTCTTACAACAAAATAGATATAAAAGGGAAACTAGTATCCATATCCTTTTCTTTATTTACCAAGAGTAGTGTTCGATGTTTTGAAATTTAATCCTAACATCTAATCTAGTTATTATACCTTTTCCGTTGCGGAGAAAAAACGAGGATATGTATTTTAGTGAAAGGTTGTTGTATGTTACACAAAATGCTAAAGCCCATACAAGTGTGTAAATTCAAAACCGCTTTACACACCAGAAAGAAAAAGGTGAGCGTACAGGATGCTTTCCCATCCTTTCTCAATGGTTTCAATATGTTTTTCTTTTGCCCTTTTTTACATTAGCAAATGTTTTCATTTTTTCCTTTTTTACCGTATTTCAATCATCGATTCTATAGCGGAAAGGGAAACCTGCAGAAGAAAAAAATACTATGAACGGAAAATCATTGAATAGACATAAACTTTCGTCCTTTGGTTTCCTAATTAATTCCTATTTTCCACATATATTTTTTCTAGTTTAGTTTAGTTTGTAACAAGGGGGTTGCACATATTTTGGGATTTTCAGTTGAAAGGAGCAAATCGCCAGATGACCTATATAGCATATCTTCTTCCTTGCGAGGAGAAGATATGAGATGGTGCAGCAATGTGAGCAGCTAAAAGGCTGCACGCCTAGCTGATCGCACTAGCTAGCTCGCCGGAGGGGTGGGTCGCTGCTCACCACCATCTGCCATCGCGTTACACATAAATTATATGCGTGCAAGAGGTATGAAAACGTCGTTGAGACTTTATTGTGATAGCGCGAGCTATCAAGCAAGGAAATTCGGTTTTCGCGAGATAAAAACCGAATAAGGGGGATGTTCGTTTATTTGCTGGTCACCGAACTTGACCAGCTATTCCCGAAAGCCTTGCGAGGCATGTCGGGGCCGATTGGCAAAGGTGTTAATGCCAACCGGTCTTTGGGGCACTACCCTCCCTCTTGGATCGACAGCAGAATGCCGATCCCCGTATGTCCATACTCGCCCCTGCAATTGAGTATGGACCCTTTTTTTTCCCACGTCTCATCCGCGTCAAACCCTCATTCCTCCCTCTCTCCCGCCATCTACTATCCGATCACTCCACTCTACACATTATTCTCTAAGAGAGTTAGTTCCATTTCCCCCCTTTTCTTTTTTTTTTTTGTTTTTTCTTGTTTGGTTTTTTTATACTAAAAGACAATTTACGTTACAAAAAAATGATGTGTATTTCAAGAAATTATTGTTTGGCATCCAATAACAGATTCTAACATTTGTATATAGCGTTTACGTTCTAACTTAATAATTACTATTTTATCTTGATTCAATGTTCGAATCTCAATTCAGTTATGCTTTACATCAATTTTGCATTAATATTGATTCCAATTCAATTTAAAAAGAAACTTTCCTTTCTCTTCCAACTTTGTTCTTCTGTCTCTTTCCAATTCTATGGCAAATTCAAAATTTATGAAACAAAAAAAAAATAAAAATGTTACTTTTCAGCTTCCAATTCCAAATTTAAAACTTTATGAACGAAATGAAATTTACTATACTATGGAAACTCAATTAAAACCCGTTTAATCCGAACTCATTTCAGTTTCCTTAACACAAAAAAAACGTTTTTTCCTTTTTCATTATTACTTTTTTTTTTTCTTTTCTTTTGCCCCTTTGCCTCTTTTCTTAAATTATTAAACGCATTCCTAATACATTCTTATTTTATTTGTAATATAAATGTGTACTTATAGCTAATTTTTTTATTTAGTTTGTTTCAATGTAATTTACTTTTCTTTTTTTTTTTTTTATATATATATATATATATAAAAGAGTATATTTATACAATGTAGAAGTAAAATACCTTTTCTTTGTAGTCTCAGGTTAATTAGTAAATTTTGGATAAAGTGCTGATATATTGTATAAAAACCTTAATAAAAGTGATGTACGTCGTCTCCATGGATTGTCCCATAGTTACAACTCTCCAATTTATCAAAATGGTGTTCCTCGGTTGCCCCATTTTAATGATGTCATTGATTATTCCAGTAATGAATTAGTAAAATATATATATAACACACTGCGGGAACATATACCCCTGCGCATCGTGAGCTCGGTTAAAGTGGTAGTCGCTCCTTATTTTGCCCCAATGTTTGTAAGGGTTGAGGCCTTATGATTCTCAACAAAAAAAGATAAAACTTTTGGCAGATTAATTCAAACTGCGTGCTGCTGCTGAGATGACTTGTGGACGCTGGTTTGCCTCCAAAACCTGTTTACAATCACAGATTTCTTATCCGCTTCTTTTTTTTTTTAAAAAATTTTTTTTTTTTTTTTGTTTTACTACAATAGAATAGAAATTGAGTAATTAAAGAAATGTATTGATAAGTTTTAATTAAAAAAGTTCTTGCTGTTCCATTTGCACTCCTTTTATCTGCATCGGGTCTTGGTATCCAAATTAACATGTGATTATTTGTTACACGTTTTAATTTATTTAATTTTTCCTCTTTTTTTTTTTTTTTTTTTAAACTAGGTTATTATTAATTTTTCCATATTTGTATTACATTAAATTAAATTCAAATTTACTTGAGAAAATAAAAAAAATTCTTTTATTTCTAACCTTTTAACCATTTTCCCTTGATTCTTTTTTTTTTCTTTTCATTTAATAAAACCAAAAAAAAAACGTTTCTTTTAAATTTCTCGAAACACTGAAATTTTTCCGAAGAGAAAACCAACTTTTATTAAAAAGAACTTTTATATATTTTTTTTTTTTCTTTGTTTCATTGATGTTTTGAGTTAATTTCCGTTTTTTGAACAAAATTATTGAATCTTTCTTTCTCCTTTTTTTTTTTTTTCACTCAATTCAAAATTCCTAAATAAAATCTTTCCTTTATATTTTTTTTTTTTTTTCATCAGTCAACCTATCTTCTTGCTGTTTAAAAATAAAAATTCACTTTCGTCTTCCATGAATCAGACCAGACATCTCTACGTTTCAAACAAGACTCTCTTTTCAAATTTTTGCATTCTTCCATCTCCTGTTCGAAAAGAATTTCTTGTTTGGGATAAAAAAAACCGGTTTTTCTAATCTTTTAATTTTTATCCGCCTATCACATTTCGCCACGTTCAATTTTTTCTCATTTTCCTTTTTGGTCCATTCTTTCGTTTTCGTTCGCTGGGGGGAGGGGGGCTCTTTTATCAGTTTATTTCCACCACGGATATGAGGTGGAAAGAAAGTTCTGGAAATAATTTTGCAAACCATGCGTTTTTTTGCAAAAACTGACCACGCTAATTTTCAAATAGGGTTGCCGTGTAGGCTTAAAATTATAAGTAAGTGTGCTGTATTAGCTGCACGTTACAAGTTTAGTTTTAAAATGGTGCACAGAAATGGGCATCAAGTTTCTCTCTCGCTCTCTGGAAATACAATACTTTAAGGATACTAGGATTTTCTGTTTTTATTTGTTTGATTCCATTCCTTTATTTGTTTCCTTTTTTTGGATTTATTTTTTTGTAGAGACAGTTTTCTTTAAATTATATTGATATTTGGTAAAAAAAGGGACGAAATGACAAACAATTTTAACATTTAGTATGAACTCCCTCAAGAATTTTGATTTGATGTCCATTAAGCAATTGACTTTAAAAGAAGAGTAAAATAAAATGATGAATAATTCAATAAATAGGACAAAAATTGTAGTAAATTTTGATAGAATTTCTTTCAATTTGTAGAATTTATTAGAAATTGGAATCCTCTCTAATTTTATTAGAAAAGAAAAGAATTAATTCGACTTTGGTAAGATTTTGAAAATGTTTTCGTAACAAAATCTTTTCACAAACTTCTTAAAATGTGTGCTAGAATAATTTGCTAATATATTTTATTTTAAATTCGAAAGCGTAAAAGAATTTTAATACAACATTTCTTCGTTCTGCTCCAAATAATAGAAATTATTAAAATATGTAATTCTAATTTCTAAATGAGTCTATTTCGATTACATAAATCAGTGGTTCTTAACCTTTTTGTACTCGCGGCCCACTGAAGCATATTTTGCATAATTTGGCGGACCCCGGGCAAACTTCTCACGGACCCCCAGGGGGCCGCGGCCCACTGGTTAAGAATCACTGACATAAATGGTTCCAAATTAACATTCTTAACATGTTTCATTTGAACTCTGCAAAATACTGTAAGGCTTGGCAAGATACCATAAAGTCAGACAGTCGAGAGTAATTACTATAGAATTTCTAACCTACACTGAATATGTAAGTTTATATCTGACAAAATATTCTTAAATGAATTTAGCGAAAATCTTATGTATTTCTTGTGTATATATGGATTTGGATTAAGGTAAGGTAAACGGTGTCCCAAAATTCACGCATGATTTGAATTTTGAGCCATTTGTGCGCTCAAATGTGGCCAATGAAAAAAAAAAGACAACGTGACAGTTGACAGTTCAAAGTTATTAAAAATGGAGCGCTACACGCGAAAGAACAACGCATTTTCATGTTGAGCAATATTTTTAAAATAATGAGTCCTTTCCTGGTCATGTAATTTCCCGTTTTGGTCATCAGAATTGGCCGCTCAGATCATGCGATTAAATACTGTTGGACTTTTTTCTTTGAGTTTTTTTAAAACAGTTTTTTAAAAATACTTGAACTACCTTTTTGAAATTAAAAAGGCGTATTGGTAAGATAATTTCCCCTATATACATACATATTTATAAGATGAAAACCAAAATATTTTCTCTTTATAGTGAAATTTTAAATTTTAGTACCTCACCGATAGATAGGTTATATTTCATCAATTTGATGGATTTAACGCAATAATAATCGGTATTAAAATATAGTATACAATAAATACATTACTTATTTGCAAAATACTATCAAAGTCAGTCGTACAATTAGTAAGCAAATAATAAACCAGAACCTGAAGTCAGTAATTTGGCGTTGATCCAGGTTAAAATTACATTTCAAAAATAAAAACATATTTCCGTGCAAATTAACTAATTTCATATCAAATGAACATAATTAAAATGTCACCTTTTTCTAATTTCCCGTATACGAAAAATTATATGTTTATGGTAGGTACTACCAGAGGGTATATTAGTTTTGTAGCTACGTTTGTAAAGCATAGAAATCATCATCCTAGAATGCTTTCAAGGCTATAATTGTGTAGAGAATCAAAAGTTATATTAATTTTTGCATGTCTGTCCATCCGTCTATGTACAAGATAACTCAAAACAGCGTTATCTGATTTTGATGAAATTTACTATGTAAGTTGGTTCATCCTTGATTTGGTTTCGCATTTCTGGAGAGGGGAGCGAAGTTACATAGCCGAACCAGTGTGATTGAAAAGCTTTGCCGTTTTTTTACCATTTTTCGGATTCAATTGAAAAATTGATTTAAATTATTTACATATGTTGACTAATACTAGAGGCACACATAGGGTATTCATACCATAGTTTAAGGATACCATGTCGTATAGCATGTGTGTGTCGTCGAATACTAGCCGAATACCATTTCAACTACGTAGCATAAATCTGGTATTTAAATTCGAAAAAGTACGTGGTATTTCCTTTTTTTCTTAATATTTCGGCCACTGTAATCTATTCTTTAGTGATTGTCGCGCCTTTTTATTGAAGCGGAAAATAGCGAATTGAATTTTGTAGGTAAGCTGAAGAATTGACACATGTTTACACTTTTTTTTGAAAATTTTATTTTTAAAAAATGGTAAAAGTAAAGAAAAAACCCAAAATTTTATCGGTGGACGAAACCTCAAAATTTATAGATATTTGGAGGAATCATATAGAGGATTTAAGAGGAGCGAAAAGAAATTCCCATATTCTCGCCGAAATGGCAGAATTTCAAATGTCAGACAGATACTATGTTTGATGTGTGCCAACCCCTTTTTATACCAGGGTACAAGGCTATACTGTAGTATCGATGCTACTTTGAAAACTAATTGAACTAATTTGAACCAAATTTGCAGAAGATATTTCTTCTATTAGGCTACGCGCTACCTATAAATTCGAGCGAATTTAAAGAAGGAGAAACCAAATTATGCTGAAAACCCTTGAAATATTTTTCATTTTTGCGGCTTTTTATGACTATGAGCCCCATTTCTATCATAGGGCATCAAATAATATTGGGTCTAGATCTAGACCGACTTTAAGTTATTAAGTTTTTTTTACATATTTTCATTTCATACGTGGAATATTTTGTCAATTCGTTTGTCAGTTTTATTATCATTTTTGTCTTTATTTCTCCACGTGTTAATATATTAAATGGCTTGTCGTTCTAATATTAGATACCTATATGTTTTTTTTTTTAGTGAAATGGTGATGAAATGGATATCTCTTATAGAGGCAGAGATAGCATCCTATCGTATCAATGTGTAGGAGAAATATAACCATATTGTACTTTCCTCGTTTTAATGTAAACATTCCATGTTCTTTTTAGTACTTTCATGTTACTTTCGGAAACATTTTTCACCGCCTACAACTTTAAGCTTTACATGAAAAGTTTTTAAAGTTGCGCGAAAAAAGAAACTTTTGGTTCATTTTTCGTGGACTTTATGTCAGAACAAGAAAATAAGGTATTTTGTGAAATAAGTGCCAATCAATCGTGTATGTTGTTAAAATGTAAAAAAATAAAAAGAATCTTTAAGACGATAAATAAATTCTTTAACTTTAACTTGAGATCTTGACATATTAAACAATTGTGAAAGAAAAATTTGAGTAATTAAATTAATTTGTAATATGAAGCATAATAATTAAGTTCTTTTTCAGAAAAATTTATTTAATAACCTGGATAATACAAAAACTTAAACTTTTCACAGGCCATTTTCCCGGAAAACCTGATCAAATTCTCTTTGGTTTCAGGCAAAATTTAACTAGATCGGCACCCCTAGAGTTTCTAGCTAGTTTTATGTTAGTTTTCTTCCTATAAAAGTGAGAAAATAATTTAAACTAGGCTTTTAGATAATATTGTAAATTAGATTTGATCTTATATAGAACTAAATTTAGTCTGTGGTCCACACTTCATTCACTTGTAGGGCTGACTTTCAAGTAACCAGTAATTATTACGAAAATTACGAATCTAACACTTTCAGGGGCCCATATATAACTTATAATAGTCTATTCTCTCTAGCGAAAACATACAATATACGTGCTGGGTATATGAAATAAATTGAGAGAAATACACATTTTAATATTTGCCTGTGTTTAATTCAAAAATTTAAATATTCTTGGAAAGGAGAATGTATAAAGGCTTAAGGAACATATTCCAGAATTAATTATTAAATTTCTGACAGTATAAAAACATATTAAATCCAGTTCACAGCTTTTTTACGTATTAATATTAAGTAAATGAAAATTTCATCACTTTCATTAGACGACAGAATTAACTTTAATATATAATATAAAATCAGCTTTAATTTCCATCTCCTTATTAAAATTAGATATAGTAACTTAAAATCGGCCTGTAGCCGATTTTATGATGCCCTATAGCAGAAATGGTACAGGAAAACTGTCAAAACTAACAATATTTCATAGTTATTTCTTCATAACTTTGTTTCTTCTTTTCAAAATTTCCTCTAATTTACAGATGACCTAGACCCAAATAGTATAAATCTTAGTCTTTAAAGTTCATCAAAAAAACTTTATGAATCGGCTTATTTTCTCTTAAGATTATTTCTTTGGACCTATTTTATTTATTTCCATGCAAATGGAACTATGTGGTTTGCAGAGTGGCTCAACTTTAATAGAGACATTTTGCAGAATTCGGGATGCCAAAAATACAATATATTCATATTTAGGGCAAAAATTGAGAAGTTCAAAAAATTTCTAGTGCAAGCTTTAAGTTACTATTTTCATGCATGAAAAATTCCAACATTTAAAATATCCCAGCTAATCGACAACAATTTTTCAGCCACAATGCGGGTGCATATTCTCAATCTTTGAATCCAAATTTAGAGAAGTTGTTTGTGGCCAAAGGTTAACAGAGGTATTATTGTTATTATTTCATATTATTATTAAATGAATTTGTTTGTTTATTTCTATGCTGGAAAAAAAGGTAGTCCTAGTTGACATATGTTGGGAGTGTGCGGTCCGTGTGAGTTGAACTTATATGAAAAATAACCGGTGACCCAAATGAGTTTCACGCGTCTAGTGTAGAATTAATTCATTTTCAATAAGATTGGATTTATGGAAGTAATTTAATAATTGTAGTATGGATCAGAAATGACTTCAGCTGATGTGGTTTGCACAGGTACAAATATCTCTGATAATCCTATAAATGTAACTGTAGACATGAAAGGATTATGTAGAGAATAAATATATCATATACGAAGGAAAATAGTTCGTGCAATAAGCATTTTTGGAAACGGATTCTAGCTTTAGGAAACCTTATATTGCTGATTTTATTTTTCTAAACGTATTTCATTAAATTTAGTTTTAAAATTAAAGCTATCTAGATATATGGTTTATATAGCAAATTTTTTGTAATTAAAATAAACAATATTTGTGGTTATATAAAGTCGACTAACTATCAATTATTTGCATTATTATAAATATCAAAAGAAAGAACACCGAAATTATGATGGTTAACCAAAAATATTCTTTGATTTGAAAAATATAGAAAATATCGAAAATTGTTAAAATAATAAACCACAAAATACAAAGAAAACCAAAATTGCCATGAAATAATTTTCCAAAAAAAAAATTTTTCTGTAAACTTTTCCTTTATACAAAAGGAAATTCCAAAAACTACAAATTTTATGTATTCATTAAATTTGCCTTTTCGCTCTACCAAACGTGCCTAAAGGCATTTCTAAAATATTTATAACATCCTTCTACTAACGTATCCTGAAATTGTTTGTCTTCAAGGTTAAGCTGCAGTAATTTCTTCCAAGGTTAGAGGATATAAGTTCCAGAAAGGCTATTTTAAATGGAATAGCGACCGAATATTTAGGATATATTGGACAACTATTTTTCTCAAATTGCATCAAAGAAAATGAAAAACATTTTCTTCCTAGTATTTCCTTTTGTTATAGAGAAGAGTATTGTCTTCTTTTTCCATTTTAAGTATCAAGTGGAATTATTCTGAACAACCAGATATATTCTTCTACTACCATAAGTACCTAACTTCTGGAGATTTCTTTTTTAATAAATGTATATATGCTATACGAGTGCAGCAAAATATGAATCGATAAGGGTTAAAGGATTGTCTTCAAAACTTTGAAGTATTGTAGAAATTGTTGATAACTTGTAAAGAAAATATGTTTTCATATCATTCGCAAGGATTTTTGTAAAACAATTTTGTCTACAAGTTCCAACATGTTTAGATGAAAGAAGGTTCTACACAGTATCTGTACAAATCATGTAATATAAATATTTATAAAATGCTCTCAACAGAGTGTCATTTAGTTTTGAAAATGTTTACACAACAATTTAGAAAGGGTTAAACGAAAATATGAATTGCGGTGATTTTAAGAAATCATATGATAAAGAGCTATTCTCCTTAGGGCGTATTTATAAAATAAAGAATCGCAATAAAGTTAATAAACAAAGAAGCTATCAACACAACGTTTTCGGTTTTGACATATATTTTGAAGTCATTATATCAGGGCCTATGGCATGTTATCTGAATCAATTTGGTTCTACAAAAACGTAAGAAATAGTCTTGCACCTCAAGTCATGGTCCTCTATTGAGTTTTCGAGTATTTTTGTATGGATCGTAATTTATCTACGAAGTTGTTGTGTATACTCAATTATTGATTTAGTATATACAAGTCTTCGATGTCAGTGTAATCGAAAAATTTTCAAGGAATTGGGGCTTTACAGCGCTGAAATCAGGCAAGACGACTGAATGCAATTCTAACTTTAAGCGCTTAGTGAAATTCCAGCATATATTTTTTTTGCTAATTCAAACAGCGCATTTAAGGTTGTGGTTCACGCTAAAAAATGGTTTGTGTAAAGGATAAATTGGGAGTTATTTTCGAAAACTATTTCTGGATTATCCAATTTTAATTGGAATTTTTAAAAAATAAGTTTCATGAAACTTTTGAACTTTCCTAAAAAATTTTTATTTTATTTTATTTTAAATTTTTATTTACTTACGACACTTATTTCGTTTAAAAAAATAAATTTTTAGAAGTTATTATATAAAACTAATTTGACATTTAACAGATAAGTACCATTCGCTTGATTCGAGCAACGCATTCAGGAGTACGAAAAGTTCTAACTGCTTAGATTAAGAATTTTGAAAAAGCGCTTAGGAGTGCTGGATGCAGCTAATGATGTACTAACATAAAAATTGGACCATCTAGTTGAAGGAAAGAAAGTAATTACAATATTATAGATTATATCAACTGTACGTAATTTACATATAATATATCCAAAATATGGGTTCCTTCTTTACTACTCTTCTGAACAGAATATTTTAGTACGTCACCTATATTACCGTCAGCTCTATTCCGCTACTTTATTCTTCAGTTTTTGATTGCCAAATTTAACATCATAATAAGTACATTGACATACAAGTGATAGATATGTTATATTTATGCCGGTTTATGAACAAGATCCATTCCAAATGTTCCTTTAGTTTTTCTGATTGTAATGTGGTAAAGCATTAACTTATAATTACGAAATATCTACTAGTTAGAAACTTTAAAAGTACCTTCAGATTATCTGCTTCGTCAAATAAGTTGACATTAGTTTTGTCAAAAGTGCCCACTCAGTTAGTGTGAACTCATAGCGAACTCTCGTATGATAATAGTTTTATCAACACACATGCGTTTTTTGACATTAGAAATATTTCTAATTTTATCTGAGAAATTAAAATGTTTCTTCAATTCCACTATTTAAAGGAAAGTAGAAGGCATTGAAATAAGAAAGGAAATATAAAATATAAAAATGGATTGGAGAAAAAGGTATACATTCAAAATACATAAATATTTAAATGAATATTTAATTTATAACAAATATATTTCAGATTGAATGGAATATCACGTCCTTTATGTCTTCGTAGAAGCCACTTCCTACTCCATGATATTTTTTTTTCTAGCGTTTTTTTTTATAATTTCTGTTATACAAATAACACTTAAAATGGTAAAGTTCTGCTTATTAAAGTTCATTTCACGATTACTTCTTCACGTTTAACGTTGAATTGGCATTTCACTCAAACAGTTTATCAGATAGGTGTGAACAAAACAATAAAGAATACTATGATTACTTTATAACATATTGTGACGTGCTACCCGTTCGGTTCGATGTTATGAAAATGATAACACTTTTTATTTATGTGAATTTAGTGTATAAACTTTATTTATAATTATTTCTGTGTTAACAATTAGTCTTAAAAATATTTGTCTTTCAACAATTAATTATGACAATTAATTTATCACAATTTTAACAAAATATACAATCACTATTTCAATAATTGATCACTATTTTTATTTTAAGATTCAAATCATTCTTGTAATAGCTTTCCGAAATAATCACGTTTCCAATCTCTGTTTTGATACAATCTCGGACGAAGTTTAGACTTCAACTGTCTGATTAAAACTGATCTGATTGCACCACTTTTCTTCCGTATTTATAGTAAAAGTAGCTTATCCTGCACCTGCTAGAAAATTCTCGTTTCAACGTTGTTCTTCCTTATATACTCATTGGTCTAAACTTGAGAAATTTCCTGCATGTAAACGTGTTTTCCATTATTTGACAAGAAGCTTATTCTTGACGTTTCTATAAAAGTTATAATTTGTTTGTGATTTTGTGAAAGTGTTTCTGCAGTAAAATTCCAGACTTTTATTTTATCAAGAAAAGTCGTGGAATATTTCCTGGAAATACAGTGCAATATGACAACACAAAACCAAAAGGCAGATAAGTTAACAGATCACAAAACAGATAGTCTGAAGGCACCTTAACGAATGACCATCAAATCTCTCATAATTTATTATTAAGTATATCAAATTATAATAAATCGAGAAGTATTTAAAAAGATTTGAGAGTTTACATAAGGCATAGTAATAACTATGTCATTTACATTTCGTACATAAGAATTACTTTTGAATAAACAAATTCTTTCAAAAATATAATATACAGACTCTTCATCAAATATACTAGACCTGTGGATACTATTTCAAGCCTATATATAGTATATTACATATATGGCATTATAATTCAATATACGAATATGTCCATACACCCTATTTTCTTAAATATTATATCGTTAAATATTTTATTCGATAAAATTAAGTTGAATATAAAATATACACAAAATGATAAAATGTTTTCATTTTTAAAATAAAACTCCAGAGATTATTCTAAATCTTTTAATATTAAATATAAAAAAATATAACAATGTATTTTAAAGATTACAGCTGAATACAGATGAATATGAAATCATCGAACTGAAATGGTTGGCTCTTTTTTCAAATAATTTGATGACTAAATCCTTTAAAGCTCTACATTTCCTATAGACTATAATATTTGCAGATACAATCCGGATCGTATCTCTCAAAATATAAAATATATATATATATAAGAACGTCAAATTTACGTAAAGTTTATATTATATGATATCAGAAAAAAGAAAACATAAAACACAAATTTCTGAGCAAGGACTTCAAAGGACGACTATTTAGTTTCTTGTTTTTTTAGTTTATTTATTTTAGTCATTCGTTGATGTGATGACCAGGAATGATTACCAAACCGAAGAACTAGTACTTTTGTGGCAATATGAAATCTGGACTATGGAAAACTTTTATAAAAATCATTAACCTGCACAAATTCGCTATTTTTATGCTTAGATAAGTGGAAAAAACACAGTATTTATCTGGTATTTTTTTTTCTTTTTGCAATAAATCATATTCATAAATAAAAAATTCACAAAATTTAAAATAATTATTTTTGAACGTTTGACTTTTCCCAATGGATTTCATTTTAACATATTTCTGAATTAAAAAAGACAACCTCAAAAAGAAAATTTCTTTCTCCCTATGGAAATTGTTCTCAATAAATAAATGATCTCTTTTTTTATATGATAAATTGATTTAAGACGATTTTTTAAAGAATTAAATTTTCAATATTTAATGATATTTAGTGACATTTAAAAATCAATCAAATTGAGTAAATTGTTCATATATTAATATTTGATTATCAAAATTAAGCCCAGCGTAAAATCAAACCCATTTCTTCTTAAAGTTAAAGGTTCTTAAAAGTTAAAAGGAAATATAAAAAATTTAAAGGTCACAATCAACATAGTCCTACTAGATTTACAGCACACCTTTGGAACCTTTGCAAAAGCATCCCATTCTTTTTTACGAAGAATATCTGTTAAGGCTTAAATCCTTTATCCTGTTTTTCCAGGAATACAAGTTGCCCTCTTGATAATATATTTAAATGATTTAAAAAAAGATTGATTACATTTTCTATTAAAAATAATAAAAAAAAGCTATGTGAAATTGTTGTCCACTTGAGTGATTAGTCTCTACACATTTAGCACCATAATTTCGCGTATTCATGATACTTTTTCTTAAGCATTATCTAATTCCAAAAATCACAGTTTTATTGGATTTCTATGTCCTTTATTATACTGTTCAATAAAGGTTCAGCAAATGTTGTGTACCATCAAGTCAACCATTTCATAAATGATCCCTTTTTTTACGTTAGTCTACTTCAAAAGCGCAGAAAACGAAAACAGATAAAAGTTACTTCCATCAAATATACTTTCTTTTCGTGTTTAGCTAAATAAATTTTTAATTTAGAAATGAAAATGGACTAAGAAAAAAGAAAATGAACACAATAAGATGAATTCGCAATGAATCCTAGCTGGATATCCTTTTTTTAAACATAAATTTACGTATTTCGCAAGTGGTATGATAATAGGTTCTTATACACATAGTTGATAATGTATGCTAACTGAAGTTGTTTTCCGGTGAGTAACCATTTCTAATATAGGTTTCGTCTTGAAGACGCCTATTTTATTCATTTTTTTTCGTTTTCGTCTTTTTTCGAGATTTTTCTTTTTGAAGGCGAGAAGATGCTTACGAAAATAAAACAAAACATAAAACAACATAAATTCCATGACAGCCAAAGAAGGATAGCGAAAAGACAAAAAGAACGCCAGTTTCTGATGAAAGTTAATATAAGCCATAATTTTCCATAAAACGAGAGATGCCCTTGTCCTAGTTCTTTTTTTCTTCGAATGAAAGTATTTCCAGGATTAAAGAGAATAGAATTTATTTTTTCAGTTATACTAAAGATTTTTTTTCTGTGTTTGGAATTAACGGCTAAGAAATCCTTTCTGCGTTTCTTTTGTAATTTTTTCGCTTTAATATGGAATATTTTAATCAACAATAAAAACAAATTTCATTTGTTCAGACATAATGCTTCTTTTCACAACTTCCTATATTCCTATGGCACAAAGAAAATCCTTATAAATGAAAATATAGATCTTATTTGGTAACCCTTATTTAACGAAGAAAAAATTAACATCTTAAATTTTTTCACAGTGTTAGTGTTAGTACAGTCAATTCCCCTATAACGCAGTTAATTCTTACCACCTTATATGGAAACCGTGTTATAAGAAACTCAGAATTAATTCAAATTAAGTTGTGCGTTCTAAATTATTCACTTCGCGTCGCTGAAGGATCATTTAGAATTAGGTGACGTTCTAATTTTTTAGCCGAATGCAGCCCCTTTTTTACATCACAACTGAAGTTTGAAACGAATTCGTTAACAGTGTTTTCTTCCACAAATATATTTGAGATACACTCCTCAATTAATTCCGCTAATTCCTCTTCCTCTTTTCCCAAAGAAGTTCTTTTATATTTTCATGGTTTATATCTCCAAATACTTCGTTGCTCAAAACAGAAGCAATGTTTTCTATTTCTGTAAGTGGAATTCAAATATCATTTCCCTTTTCAACCATTTTAGACAAAAGAGGCCTCCAACATGCACTAAGTGTTGACGGTTAAATTTCTGCACAACCTAATGACAGTTCGAATACAATCTAAAATAAAAAATTCTTTCCAAACTTGAAGAAGAGTTTTACCTTCATCATTCTCTAATCTATTGAAAATGGCTTGAAAAAATTGGTGTATATGTATAACATATGGTAAATTTTGAAAGTTCGGATGAGTTCTTAGTCCAGCGGTTGAATCAATGAAGTGCAGATTTAGGCGATTCTGTTCCTTACTATAACTACTAGCGTTATCAAGAATCAGCAAACTTTGAAACGAACATTTTTTTCAATCATATAGCTTTCCGCTTGTGGGATAAAGCAATTATAAAATATCGAAAAGTAATGCTATAGATAAATTTTTCAAGCCATTTGAGTTGTTCGAATGTTCTTGTACGAAAAACGCGTAACAAGGAGAGCTGTCCCAATTTTTGTTCCGCGTTATATGTAAATCGGGTTATAAAAACACTGCGCTATAGGAGACTTCACTGTACTACAATATTTGGGTCTTATCCTATACTATAGCTCCATATATTATCAATCTATATATAAATTTTTTTCATTAAATTAAATTGATATTGGCTTCCCATTTTCATTAAAAAAAATTATATTTTAATAAAGTTAGAAAAAAGAACATAAATTTTTTGACCCTCAATTATTTGCAATTTTCTAGGAAAACCCGGGAAATTTTTCGGTAAATTTGAATACTTTTTTGTTAGAGACTTCAAAATCAATTTTATTATGTGATAATCTTCTAAAAATATCCTTAATAGAAAACCATAAGGACGAATTATATTAATTGTTACAAGAATGATAAAGCAACAAAAAAAAAAACGAAATTACGGAGAAAATCAAAGTAAAATCCCCGAAAAACAACCAACATTAAAGGAAGCGTAAGAAAATATATAAAATGATGATAATATTAAAGAAGATATTCTCGAGGGGCAAAAGAAAATGGAAAAATTGAAAGTGAAAATAATAGGTATCTTTTTCAATTTATATAAGAATTTCAAATATATTAGACATTAATACGCTTAACTTATTTATAACGCGAATAAAACCAAAAAAAAAGGGAAAATTTAAAACATTAAATTCATGTTATTATTTTCATTCCAGTGAGATTGAGAATTTTCCAGGAAAATTGTTGATTATTGAAAATTATGATTATCTGTTTATCATATTTTTTTTTTTTTTTCTAATTGAGATGGCATATAGAGATAAGGAATTTGTCAATTAAAAAGGATTACATTAAAGGAAAGAAATGCATTCCCTGTAACAGCACCACCACATTTGAAACATGTCTAAAATGCGATCTATTAGATCTATTTTCAAGATATCTCCGAAAACATCTCATCAATATCTAATAGTCATTTGTTAGTATTTCTAATATTTTTTATAGATAGTAGATAGTAGTAGTTATGAGCGGCTTACAGATGTAACAAGGGATATAAAAACAGCATTACGGTTAGGTGCTAGCAATCGAGGGATCTAAGTTCGACTTCTCGCGATTTCACTATTTTTTTTTCTTTTCAAAAAATTTGTACAATTTCTCAAAAACCCATTATTTCCCGAAATCGCATCTTCACCACAAACACTATAAACTTTTTCACAAGCCTGTGAGGCTTTATCGCCTTTTTCAGAATTATGGCTCATTTTCAAAAGCCAATTACCGCAATTACTTCCGACTAAATTTTTTTTAAAAATATTCCGCGAAATGTCACCTTTCAAGCGCGCTATAATATAGCTTGATAGGGTTATAACTACTAAAGTTATGCGGCTCTAGAGGAATGTTTTAGAAAAAATGCCGCGAACCTTGTACGTGACCCAATATATAAAATTTTGCCAAACCAAACTTTTCTGAATAATTGTTTTTTTCCGGAAATCGTAAATGCAGGAAATTGTCTGAAATCCTTTGTTGTAGAAAAAGCCTTTTGGTTGGTCGCACTGAGATTCGAGCCTTTGACTACGGAGGTTACGACTCCCATGCATAATATCAATAAAAGATGTTGATGAAGTATATTAAACACATTTTTTACAGCATGTCTTTTTTAGAGTTTAGCATTAAATGGTTGGAAAAATTATTGTCTAAAATCGTTATGGTATATATATTATAAAGCGATCTAAAAGTACTCTTACTATCAAGGTATTTTTCAGATATTGGAGAGATATCTATCAGATATTGTGGCAATACTTATGAAAATGTGTATTTTTAAGACATCTTATATGCACATTTTAGATGCACTTAATATCTAGACTAGATATAAGTTAGACGTTTTGAGATCTATAATAGATCATGTGCTATTAGGGATTATTTGATGTGGAATACAAAGATTGGATATTCTATCCATAAATAATTCAAATAACTTGAAAACATATGACCTGTCCATTTTAATTGAATTCTAAGAGCAGTTATCAATATCACTTTTGATATTATGAATACATTTTTAAGATTGAATGTAAAATTTTATTAAATTTATTTAAAAAAAAAAGAAAATTAAATATAAGGAAATTTCACAAATCAACCTGTCGAATTAGAAAACAAAGTGGAATCTGTTAAAAAGAAAACACTTTAAAGTGCACTTCATAATAAATAATTTCATAAATAGTTCTTAATTAGTAGTACTTGAAGTACAAATATTTTCCATATAAAATCCTTTAAGGATTACTATTTGAAATCGCCCCTTTTCTTTGGAATTGACCACACGTATTATTTCCTCTGGGATTAACACATTTGTTTATATACTTTAATATACCTATTTTATTGTATTATTTTTTGTCGGTGACTAGGTTTGATGAAGGTTAATGGTGGTGGTCGGTGATGGTATTTTTTTTCCTCTTTCCACTAATTTATTTCTCTGCCGCACTAATTATTCCTCTAGTCTACTCCCCAGTCCCAACACTAATGATGATGATAGTGTATACCTTCGATTATGAATGATATCTTGCATTGCTTGTAATAAGCATATCGGAAATGTTAATAAAAAACAAATATATAAAACGAAAGCATTTACTCCATTCACATAAACTAAATAAATTTTGTAAAGAAAATCTTTCGACTATATTTAATGGACGAATTTTAATGGTTTTCGTTATTTTATAAGAAAAATTAATACATATACCATTTAGTCTAGACAACATCTCTAAAAATGCATTAAAAATACTCTTTACAATATGGTAAGACAATATCAAATAACATTTTGGATAACATTTCATCTGTTATGAATTATTAACCTGAACAGAAATAACCAAATACACATATTTTGAAACGAATATATCTACAAGATGTTTTCCGACCTACAGGAGATATATACATATTAATCTCTCCAATTTATACGTTTCAAATAAAATATCTTACCTCACATTGTGGTAATTGCTGACCTTCTGGTCTTTTAACTTTCCATCCAAGCAATGGTGGTATACAAATTAATCCCGACATTATCCATACGGCAGCAATCATAACTGCAGCACGTGCTGGTGTTCTAGATTTTAAATATTCAACAGCTTTCGTTATACTCCAATATCTATCCAATGATATTAAACATAAATTCATAATTGATGCTGTACATAATAATACATCCATTGCTGAATGTATATCACACCACCAACTACCGAATATCCAATATCCCATCAACTCATTAGCTAATGAGAATGGCATTATAACTAAACCCAAAAAAAAATCCGCTACCGCCAAAGATGCTATAAACCAATTTTGTATATTTTTTAATGATTTCTCAGTTGCAATCGCAATTATCACTAGCATATTACCAACAACGATAATTATCATTAGTATTGTAATAATTATCGATGCAATTACAATATGCGGTAATGTGTAACCGCTCGGGTATGTACCATTAAATATTGTAAAATTATTATTATTATTATTATTATTATTTATATTATTATTATTATTATTATTGTTACTATATATTAAAGTGTCGTTCAATGAAACGAATGTTGATAATGATGATGCGATCTGATGTCCTCCGGTTGAGTTCGTTGTTTCAGCACTGAACATAGCCAGAAATTCATCAGTTGTTATATTATTATTATTAATATTATAAATTACGTTTGATTGTTGCCCGTAATCCATTTTTAAATAATTTATTTAATTGTTGTTAATTTTATCTAATTTGTTTTGGTTTAAAATTATAAAAAGAAGGATTTCATTTATTGCTTATCGAATGAAACTGTTTTTAAAAACATAGATTTATTTCTATTTAATTAATTTTTCTTAGAAAAAACGACTAAATTCTTTTTTATTATTATTATTATTATTTTTAAAAAATATTTTTTTCTTTTTGAATTAAATTAAATTACAAAAATTTTCTTTTGTAATTGTTTTATTTATTTATCGGTGGTTGGTCCCAAGAAAAATTTTTTGTGTCTTCCAAAATTTAAAGCCGAAAAATTTGAATAAAATAATAAAAACTAAAATGATTTCCTTAATTTCTAATTTTTTAGTTTTAATTTGTTATTAATTTTAAGTTATTCATTTGCTTATATTTCCGTTAAAAGTTTATTATATTTTGATTTTTCTTTCAATTATTATTAATTTTTCTTTTTAAAGAATTTTTAAAGATATTTTTTCACATTTATTAAAAACATTTTTATATATATTTATAATTTTTTTTTCTTAGACACTTTTTTAATTTTACTAATTACTAAATTTCAAAAAATTTTAAGACATTTTTCCGTTAAAACATATTTTTGTTTTAATCTTTTTTTTTAATACATTTTTACCCGTTTATCCGACTTTTTGATATTTCCAGAAATGGAAATATTTACTTGCATTTTTACAGAATTTATATTTTTCTTCATAATTTTTTAAATTAAAAAAAACTAAAACCATCAAATTACAAAAAACTTTAAATTCTAATATTTTTTAGCTAGATTTTTTTTTTTTTTAATTTTAATTCTTTTTTCTAAAAACAACAATTAATTTTCTAAAAATCGATTATTAAGATTTTATAAGAATATTTTACAAATTTAATTTTTTAATAAATTTTCTTAATTATTTTTTAAATATTATCTTTTTTTTTATGAAAACCACAAAAGTGTAATGAGATCACGATAGAGAAGTATTAACAGGGAATAAGATTTGGCACATGATTATTTAAAATATTTTTACATTTAGTGTTTGTTTTTAATTTAAATTATTTTAATATTATTATTTTAAATAGTCCTAATTTTGGGCGCCACTTGTAGTGGCCCATATTGTTATTTAGTTTTAATTTTCACTTTTTTAAAATAGAAATTTTTTCTTATTCGATTTTTAACAACAATTGCTATGTAAATTTCAATTTATGTTTACAAAACATTTGGACGAGAATTCTCTTTTCGTAATGTTCTAAGTAATTAATTGAATTTTTAATATTTTTAGCTCAACAAGAAAATACATTTTCATTTAATTTCCAGGAAAATAAATAAATATTAAACAATAACACATGATTAGATAATAACGTAACTAATTAATAGAATATTAAAAATTGAAAATAAAATTTTTTTTCTTTTAAGGAAAACTAAGGATTTTTAAAATTTTATTCAATTTAAAGGCGCACGAGTCGGTTTTGTGTAATATTATTATTATTATTATTTAATTAAAAAAAACACATAGATATCTAAAAAAAAAAAAAAACAAACACATTGTTTGTAACCAAAATTTCCACATACAAAAAAAAAATGAAAAGAAAATTTGTATTTTTTAAATGTTATTTTCGCTTAAAGAAAATCGTACAAGATTTCAAAGAAAATAAACAGAAACATATTCTAACATCTAAAACGAAACGAAAATATATATTTGACTTAATTTTCTTATATGCTTTTAAAGTGTGTAGTTTCCTTTCAGTTTTCAGTAAAAATTTTCCTTCTTTAAAAACAAAAACCGACCAACGAATTAAAAACACATTTGCTTTCGATAAAATTCACATCATAACTGAATTTTGAAGATGCTAAAACTGAAAACTTGGAAAAACTGAAAACTTGGAAAAACAGAATATGTACAAAACTAAAATTCTCTTTTTGAGAAGAAAATTATATTCTAATAGAATGGAATATGATTTTCTTTTGGAAATAGAAATATTCTCTCACTATGGAATGAAAATTTATTTTTCTTTCCAGACTGGAAATTCACTGAATACATATCTGTATTGGAAAATATTTTCCAGTGAGTACTTTCCATTGTAAGTAGAGATAGATGAGCGGGATTCTTCTATTTTAATATTTTTCCAGTAACCTTTGTACGTAAATTTGTTCCAGTTTCACACTGTCAGTCAATAATATTCACGTGAATTTTCATTCCTACATATCCTTAGTCAGGTCAAGTCTTATAGAGTTATTTCTCAGATGCTTTGTTTAGAATTTAAGAAATTTTCTTTTTTTCAATAGAATTTCCTTGTTTCCTGCTCTCTTTTTTAACATTTTTAAATAGATAGCAGGTGCGATTTTCCCAGTACATATATGTATATATTTATATGTTATATATTTTCGGAAAATAAAAAACAAATCAAATATTCTAGAATTGATATGGTTTGATAGAATTTTTATAGAAAATTTTTCAGATGCATTTCAAGATCAATATTTCAGCGATTAAAAAGGAAATTTATTATAATATATGATGTAATTCTTGAGCGTCATATTATTATTATATAATATAGTATTCTATGGATTAGTAAGCTCAAATCAACGCTATACATACAGATTATGTAAGTAAAGGGTGATCGAATTTCAGTTTCCGAACTTTAAAATAGAATAAAGCACGCAAATTTAAGGAAATATAATTTTTTTTATTTTGTTAGTCACAAATATATTTCATTAATTATGAAAAATAATATTAATAAAATGGCCGCCTCTGGACCTTCTGCAGCAGCCGATTCTTTCGAGGTAATTTTCGAGGACTTTTTCATAACTTTCGGTCGGTATCTCGGCAATAACTTGGCGCATGTTGGTTTTATGTGCTCCAACGTTTCGGGTTTGTTGTCGTACACATGACTTTTAATGTAACCCCACAAAAAGAAATCCAACGACGTTCAGTCCCATGATCTTGACGGCTAGTTAACGCCACCAAAACGTGAAATAATACGACCTGGGAACTTTTTTCCAACATTACATCCGCTGTATGGTAAGTTGCGCTATCTTATTTCAACCACATATATCTTTGATTTTGTGCCAGAAATAATCGGTTAGCCATGCAATGGTGTCTCTTGAATCTCATGGAGATTTTCATCTCCCCATTTGCGGCAATTTTGCTTATTAACACACTCAGAAAGGTGGAAATGCACCTCATCAGAAAAATCTGAATTTTTATTTCTATAGAACAATTGAACAATTTTAACGCGTTGAGCGGTTTCTAAACGATCCATTTCGTAAATGTGTTGTTGCAAACTGACATTGGACACTTCAAAAATAAGTGCTTATCGACGACTGCTTGATTTACAGTACTGTCAACATCGGAATCTCAAGTTAGATCACTTTATATATATTTATTTAAGTTTAAGGATATGATAAAAAAAAAGTTAGGAATAAAGTTGTTTTGGCACTAAGAATTTCATTAGAAAATTGTATGAAATTATTTACGTTAATTTACAAAACAATGATATAAAGACTTTTGTTTATGAGGAATGTAAATTTTAATTTTCTTCTAGTTTTTAAATTCGTTTTACTATAAATAAATATTGTAAAATGAAACTAAGCAAATATATTCTACATGGGCTCTAAGAAAATTATTGATATAGTCTACTTTTTTAGAGGTTTGTTTTTTGAATTGGCCAGACTTTTTCCAGCGGTAGCCAATTTGACTTCTGATAGATAATTTATGCTCAGTTTGGTTTGCCATTTCACTATGAAAAAACGTATGGTTGAGGAACAAATTATCCAAATTTGCTTTGAAAATAGGTCCTGTTATTTTATCGCAAAATTGTTTTCAGTGTCGAGGCTCATTTTTGGCTCAATGGATTTATTAATAAGCAAAATTGTCGCTTCTGGAGTGGAACTAACCTAGAAGAGATTCTAGAGATCCCAACACATCCCAAAAAATTAGGATTACATGCTGGGGGCATCATTAGTCTCTATTTCATTAAAAATAAGGCTCGTGTTGTGGTCAATCAAAGTGTTACTAGACCATGATAAATGAATGTTGGTTCAAAAATATGGATAGCATTGATCCTACTGAGATGTGGTTTCAGCAGCACAGCACTACATGCCACACAGCACGGGACACAATGGACCTATTGAAAGATGAGTTCGATGAGCAATTTATCTTATGTTTCGGTCGGGTAAGTTGGCCGCCTAGATCGTGCGATTTAACGCCCCTAGATTATTTTTTGTGGATTTACGTGAAGTCACTCATCTATGCCGATAAACCAAATTTCACTAAAGCCTTGGAAAACGGCATTGCTCGTATTATTAGCGAAATACCAGCCGAAATGCTCGAAAAGGTGCTTCAAAATTGGACTTCTCGAACGGACCACTTCAAACGTAGTCCTGGTCAACATTTACATGAAATAATCTTTAAAAAGTAAATGACAAGAATTGATTTATCGACTTAAATAAAATTTCATATACTTTTTACATTTTTCTGTGTTTTTTTTTTAATTAAAAACCAATCGCCTAAAAAATTACGCTTTATATATTTATTATGCCCTATGGTAGGTACTACCAGAGGGTATATTAGTTTTGTCACTAAGTGTGTAACGCATAGAAATAATCATCGCAGGAAAATTTCAATGGTATGGTTGTGCAGGGAATCAAAAGTTATATCGATTTATGCATGTCCGTCCGTCCGTCTGTGGACAAGATAACTCAAAAACGCGTTATCCGATTTTGTTCAAATTTAGAATGTAAGTTGATTATTCCTTAACTGCGTTTGGTATTGCATTTGAGCAAAATCGATCCGCGGGGGGCGAAGTTATAAAGGAAAAACCAGAGTGACCAGAAAGTTTTGTCGTTTTTTTGGTTATGGTTTTTCGGATGTAATTTGAAAATTTGTCAATCGATTTTGTTTAAATTAATTATGCAGATTAAATACATAAATAGACGATACTATATTAAATTTCAGTCACATCGGTCCTAGGATAGTGGAGAAAGAAATAGTTCTAGCCTAAAATAAGCCTGTTCATAAAGTTTTTAAATGTATTTTAAAAATTTATATACCGATTTGAATCAAATTTACGAAACGTGTTTATGCTATTAGACTCTAGCCTACCTGTGAATTTGGGCAAATTTGAGAATGAAGAAATGAAGTTATGGAGAGAAAAACCTCAAAATATTCAGTTAAGTAGAAAGTTCGTGGCCTTTTTTTCCAATAGATGGCTTTAGAATCGTATAAGTTTAGTAGTTCTAATCCTATCAAGTTATATTAAAGCGCGCTTAAAAGGCGACATTTTATAAAATATTTATGAAAAAAATTGTGAAATTCAGGCAGAACTAATTGGGGTAATTGGGTTTGGAAAATGAGCCAAAATTCTGAAAAACATTCCCTATATTAATGCTCCATGTAAGGTACTGCAGTCCGTCCGTGGACAAAATAACTCGAAAACGTGTTATCGAATTTTGATGAAATTTAGAATACTACTTGGTTATTGCTATAGTGGATTTGGTATTGCATTTCAGCAAAATCGACCGAAGGGGAGCGAAGTTATTAAGCAAAAACGAGGGTGACCAGAAAGTTTTGTCGTTTTTTTATATGGTTTTTCGGATTTAACTGGAAAATTTGTGAATCAATTTTGTTTAAATTAATTATATTGGTTAAATACGTAAATAGACGATACCATGTTGAATTTGAGCAAAATCGGTCCAAGGATAGTGGAGAAAGAAATAATCCTAGGAGAAAATAAGTTTCTCCATAAAGTTTTTTTGATGTACTTTAAAAACTAACATACTGATTTGCGGATTGGATTTATCCTATTAGGGTCTAGGTTACCTGTGGATTAGAGGAAATTTTGGAAAGAGGAAACAAAGTTATGAAGAAAAAACCTTGAAATACTGTTTGATTTGACTGTTTTTCTGTCCTATTTCTACCATAGGGCATCAAAAAATCGGCTATAGGCCGATTTTAAGTTACTATATGTTTATATTTGTATTTAATATACAATTCTTAAGTTCAATCTTCATGATAGAGGCAATATTTACCCAATTTTTTTATTGATGCAGATATTGAGGGTACTCATTTGAATACTTACTTCGGAAGGATATTTTTACGACTTTTGTAGAAAAAACCAACGCACCATCCCTAGATCAAGTGATTAGCTTCCTCACCGGTATTGCATTCATTGACATTATATCTCAGTTCAAATGGCTGTCTCTAAATATAATGTTGAAAATGGATCCGTGCGTTAGTTGTAATATCATTGAAACCATCTTTCTAATGATAATACAATAATACTACATACTAAAAAAAATAACCGGTGTGACCAAACCTCATTAACCAGATAAACTTTTTTTGTTCGGAAGTGGAAGAGGACGAATTCAAGTTTATTGTTGAAAATTTCCCAGCGTTTGTCGAAAAATTTTTTATTGTGAAATAAAATCCCAATGAAGGTACTTATTATATAAATTAGAGTAATTTTTAAAACTTTTGTACCTAATTTTGTAGAACGGATGATTGTGATTGGTGGATTTTATCCGACAAAGGAAGTCAAAGTATTGTGGACAGAAGCTACAGCAGAATTATTTCTAAACTTATATGTGGAAAATATTACCGAAAACTATGTAAGTTAATAGAATATTTAAAAAAAAGTAAACAAGTATAATAAACTCTAGCAAGTATTTTACGACCAAACAAATAGAGAAGGGTACTCTGGAGAAAGGTTGCGTACAATAACTAGAATTCTCCAGAAAATGGAAATCAGTAATTAAGGAAAATTTAGTGCCAATTGTTCCATCAGTCAACTTTGCAGAGAACATAAGATAGCAGAGTCTCGGAAAATAAGTCTGCATGGTGATGATACCATTGAAGAAGAAAGTTTGTATTAGATGTTTATGTATGTAGCTATATATTTCTTACTATTTTTTTTCGGTTTGGGATCAAACAACTAATATATTGCTTCTTCTGAAAAAATTTTTCCACCAATAGGAAAACCGTTCAATTTAAACAAAATAAAAATTTTCGGAGTTTTCAAATTTTCCCAATTGGTATTCCTAATTTCATTTTTTTTGATAATAAAGTTAGGCTTGAAGAAGTTTTTTTTAGTTATTTAACCTAATTTCTTTTTAATGCCTGGAAAGGGTAATAAAATATCTAAATTGATGTTTCGCAAATTGATTCCAAAATATAATCGATAAAGCTCCAGTATAAGTACACCGAAATTGGAAGAACTTCGTTGAACGCCAATTCGGCGTGCTTAGAACACCGAATTTTAATAAATAGTAGAAAGTTCAACCTTGGATGGGACTCCAAATTCAAAGACAAATAGAAGACATGGTATTCAAAAATTGGCAGGCCTTTTCTAGCATAGAATGTAAGTTTGACTCCAAAATGCCCAATCCGAATATTTCATCGAAATTCCTTCAGTAGTTTTCAAGTTATTAGATTTCTACGAGATTGATGGCAAATAATGTTTTCATCTCAAACGTACATAAATATTTTAATATTGCTGTCAGATAATATTCTCATTTTAATATAAAATAATGTGCAAAATTGCCTAAAAACTAAAGAACAAGATGATTAAATTAAGTAAAAAAAATAAAAATGTGAGAAACACAAAACTCTGTTAAATTCAATTTACACTATTACAACAGATGGCTTTCTTGATAACAACACATCCTTAATATTACATCCGAAAATAATACTGGTTATATACCAGCTCTTATAGATACATCATTTCGACAACATAAATTTCATTGAACAAGGAACACATCCTTTTCAGGTCAAACATCAACTGAAATATATCCACCCAAACCATAGAGAAAAACAAGTTAATGATGTGAAACTTCTTGAAAATTCTGTTGTCTATGTTTTTGCTGGACTTCATAAATTGAAATTTTTCAAGCACCTCTGATATTGGATTTTAAATACGGATAAACCGTGTTTACATTATGAAAGTAATTACCATGTTTTTTTGAAACCAGTCACCTAGTTTACATTGTACATGATACACAACAGTTGCTTTTACCTAATAGGTGGTGATCCAACTTCTGTTTCCGAACTGTAAAACAAAATAAAGCACACAAATTTAACGAAATATGCTTATTTTATTTTGTTAACCACAAATGTTATGTATTTCATTAATTATGAAAAAAAAGTCTATTAAATGGCCGCATCTGAATCTTCCGCCGCAGCCGATACTATTGAAGAAATTTCCGAGGACTTTTTCGAAAATTTCGGTCGGTATCTCGGCAATAGCTTGGCGGATTTTGTTTTTTAGGTGCTCCAACGTTTCGGGTTTGTTGGCGTAAACACGACTTTTAAATTAACTCCACAAGTTGAATTCACCAAAACGTGGAATAATGAGACCTGAGAACTTTCTACGCAAAACATTTAACGTTGCACCTGCTGCGTTGCATTGTTTTGATAGAACCATATGTCTCCTTCGATTTCGTGTCGGAAATATTCGGTTAGCATGCGCATAAAGCGCTCAATATTTACTTTTACAGTGTGACTATGATCGTTTTCAAAAAAGTAAGGCCCAATGACGCCGTCTGACCACAATGCATACCAACAAATTACTTTTTGGCTATATAATGGTGTCTCGTGAATCTCGTGATGATTTTCATCTCCCCATATGCGGCAGTTTTCTTATTAACACACCCAGAGAGGTGGAAATATGCCGCATCAGAGAAGAGGGTTTTCTCGTTCCGAGATCAATTGAACAATTTTAACGTGTTGAGCGGTAGTTAAGCGATGAATCGTAATTATGTTGTTGCAAACTGACATTGGACACTTTGAAAATAAGTGCTTTTCGACAGCTGCTTGATTTACAGTTCTGCCAACATTGGAAACTCAAATTCGATCACTACATATCATATTCAGGTTATTTTATAAAACTGATGTCATTGATTATACTCAACGGTTCAATGTTATAATTTTCGATTCTTATCCCAAGATTTAAATGGTAAATGTTTTTTAAAATCCAATTTTATATACAAAACGAAATTCCAACACAATATCCATTTATTTTCCATTCGAAACCAGAAGTGTATACAAAAAGGATGAATATTTCTTTTTTGTTTCTTAGTACTCGTCGATGTTCACATTCTTCTTCAACAATAAGTGAAGTGAAAAGTTTTCTATTTTTTTTTTTTGTTAAAATTTCATTTTCAAAAGAAAATGCTTCATGTTTATGTAAATGTGAATAAAAACTGTAAAATTCGGTTTTTCTCTATATTTGCAAATATTTTTGCCCGTTGGGATACTTTTTGGTTTGTTTCACTTTTGCATAATTCTGTTGATAGTCTCTCTAGTGTGTGGTGAAATTTCTACCTTTTAGAAATTCTCTTTATTTTCAATGTGTGATATAGCCTCGCGTTTTTGTTCCCTTTTTGTATTAGACTTTTTAAAGGACTCCAAGGATTTGAAATATTCTTAAACAAAAAGAAAATACACTAGACATTTTTTTTTTATACACCAAACAAAAAAGTGAAAAGTTGATATGAAAATATGGGAAATGTAATTTCGTAAAATAGATAAGATGTTATCGCAACGAAAAGGTATATATGCTTTGTGATATGTTTAAACATGACAAAAAAAAATAACCTAGAAAGCTCCAGAGAATAATAAAAAGAAAATGTTCACAAAGAAAAAGGAGTTCATATATACTTTTTTTTCTTGATATATTTTCGATTCGGTTTCAATATTATAATGGAACCGAAATGAAAAAAATGAATTCTGTATTTTCGTAAGATTTCCAATATTAAGTTTCACGGATTTAAATATAATATTCTGAAAAAATAAAATAAATACGTATTTTAATGTAAAAACTTCTTATCTACAAGGAAAATAATTTTGGCTTTATAGGCCTATTAAACAAAACAGAAAAAAGGAAATTTTAATATACTTTTTATGATAAGTTTTTAATAATCTTAACTTTCGAAGTACGGAAATTTAATAATTTTATGCCTTTTCCTTGAATTTCATTGCTTTTTATTTGATTTTAAGAAACAATAATAAGAAAAAACCTAATTTTTATAAAGTAAGGTTAATATTTATTTCGAATAAAGTCATTTGTTTCACCTATAAAATGTTAAAAAAAATTCGTGTTACTTCTCATGCGAATGTAGAACAACTCCATACTAACGATGAAAACGAATTAGTAATGCATATTTTTATTAATCTTATTATAATTTTATATTTCTACATTCAATGGCGGAACCAGTGAGTGGGCTTAAGTGTCTTGCCATTTCCTAGCGTCTAGCTTCCGAAAGCCAAAGTTTGTAAAATACATTTTCTCAACATCTTACCGTTTTCCAAAAACTTCAAAGATCTGACAGTGACCTCTTAATTGACCTAAGCAATGATGATCTTGTGACTTACTTAAATACAGATCGTGGAACGCTGTATTCTTCTTTTAAAGAAATTTACAATGAAGCATGCATAAAATCTAATCATTTTAATACTGATATTAAAAGTAAAAGAATTATGTCCACTGAACATATTGGCAAGATATTGATTCGAGAACCGCTGGGCACATCTACATTAATAGAACACAAGAAGCAACTGGCTTAGAAGCATAATGATCTGATGCACACATGCATCATGGAGAGGGGTAACACTGTGGACTGTATAACAACGGACTTTTCCAAAGCGTTCGATAAGTTTTCTCATCGCGTTAGCTTGTTGAAACTTAAAGCGCTCGGCTTCCCAGATTTTTTTATTAACTGGATACGTTCCTATCTTGTTGGGAGGCGTTATCAAGTGCTTTTTCGGTCATATAAATCGGATTTTTTAAATGCTGTGTCTGGCGTGCCACAAGGCAGTTAACTTAAAACACTCTTGTTTATTTTAACCACCAACGACGTATCTGGCATACTAAAGTACTCCAAATTATCCAGCTATGTAGACGATATGAAAATTTATAGAGAAATATCTCGTATTAGCGACGCCACGGATTTTCAGGAAGACTTGAATTATTTCACCACTTGGTACAACAAAAACAACTTAATACTGAATATCAATAAGTGTAACTGCATCACCTTTTCGCGTAAACTCAATAATTGTTATTGCGAATACCGTATCGAAGGGGCTAGTCTCCATAGAGTAAATCATATTAAAAATTTATATGTATGTGTTCATGAGCAATAATTAATAAAACTATTAAATAATAATGATTAGACACCCAATCCTTCACATATTATGTAATATATAAATAATTTTACCAAATTACTCAGGTTACATATTGCACTATATTTCAGTTAGAATATTGGGTGATTCATTAAAATCATCAAGTATTCTAAGAAACAAGAAAAAAACAACTAACACAAAAAAAACAGACAAAAGATCTTTTCCAGAAAGCACCGGGCCAATACAATACACTGCTCCGAATTAAATAATAATAACAATAAACCATTGTCACGAACCCAAAACAATGATTCATAAACAGGAGCTTTCGAGAAGTATTTTTTTGTGTATTGAATGAGAACTTTCGAGAAGTATTTTTTTGTGTATTGAATAAGAACTTTCGAGAAGTATTCTTTGTGTAAAAGTTGCCATCTAGTTTTAGAAAGCCAAACGACCAGGCTTTTCGAGAATATTCCGAAACACACCAATTTTGTATAAAAGCAGCCGAAGGGTCGAGTCTAGAATCAATCTTAATCAAACAGTTGAAGTCTAAGCTTCGAACGTGATTGAATCATAAGAGATTGAAAACGTGGTTAATTTGTGGAAGCGATTACAAGGGCGATTTGTGATCAATTATTAAAAATAGTGATTGTGGTGTATTTTTATAAACTGTGATAAATTAATTGTAATAATTAAATTATTAAAAGACAAATATTTTAAAGACTAATTGTAACGCAGAAATAATTATAAATAAACTTTATACACTAAATTCACATAAATAAAAAGTGTTATCATTTTAATAACATCGAACCGAGCAGGTAGCACGTCACAATATTATGGGCATTCATGAAAACGCGTGAAACCCTCGTAAATCGTATAAACTGCATAATTTTCCCACCTCGTAAATGAACTGTCGAAATTCCTATGGAAAGTCCAATACACAAACCTCGGAAATTTCCGCGACAATTTTGGTGCGTAAATAGCCTGGTAAACTTACACATATGTTACTTTGGCTATTATTATAGGAGGAAAAAAGAATTTTCTTGGACAACTAAAGAAATACTACTAATTTTTTGTTAAAAATATCGGAATTAATTCGAAACTAATCAAATTTAACAATTAAATTGACAAAATTATATTTATGAGACCAGATTTACACAGTTTATACTCGAACCCGTTCATGCAACACTCCTCGGAAAAATATACATTTACGCGATCGGTAAAATTCCCAGATTTCATGAATACTCTTATTGACTCGGTGATTAATCGTGCAACTTCAACCCTAGGCTTTATCAAACGCTGGTCCAAAGAATTTACCGACCCACACGTAACTAAAGCTCTTTACACTACGTTTGTTAGACCACTATTGGAATACGCCTGTCAGGTGTGGTCAGCCTATCATACGACTCATATTAATAGAGTTGAATCCATTCAACGTAAACTTGTACGCTTCGCGCTATTAGATTTACTCTAGACTAGAATGACCCGCTACAATTACCACCTTACCAGGACAGCTTGAAGTTAATTGGCCTGACCTTCTTGGAAAATATTGATGCTCCCCACGTTCTTGCGGAGTTGCCTTTACACGTCGGTTCACGGTCTTTACGTTCTCTAGAAGTTTTTAAAATTAATTTTCATCGTACCAACTATGGTTAATATGAGCCGGTTTCTCGTATGCTACGTAGAAGTTATGCCAACGCTCCTTTTTTTGATTTTTGCAAAAAAAAAAAAACATCAAGCAACTGGCTATAGAAGCATGATGATATCATGCATTTCATACATCTATAATAAACATGAGACGAAGTGATGGCTTCATATAGTTCTCTTATAAGTCGACTGTGGACCCTGACCGAGGAAACATGATTCATGTTTTTAGTCAACATTCGTGGAGGAAACATCTCGACTTGGCGTCGCTTATAATATTTGGTTGCTGATGCATGTCACCAGTAAATTATGTTTTGTTTATTTGTTCGCTTATATAATTAATGTGTCAGAAATAATTTATTAATAAATAGTGTCGTCTTTTATTTCGTTTCAAAATTAATTGGTGTACTCCAAACGGATGCATCAAAGCAAACATTAAAGCCCAATATTCCAACCGATTCTGTAGAAGACTTTTTTATTCATTTTATTGAGCAAATATTGACTCAAACTTCATAAACGTTTCATACAGTATCGCAACATTCTAATAAATAGGAAAAAATGCTCCAATACCAATACGTATATCTAAGACTTTTATGCGTTCAACTCGATTCTCTCGAAGTTTAAATCCTATTTGGTCCTACTCTTTATTATAGTTACAAAAAACTTTATGGAAATATTTTAGAACTGGGTGACTCTAGCATCAAGTACAACGAACAATTATTATAGAACTCTTATGAGTCTCTTCTTCCGTACTTATTTTCGTTGAGTAAGATTCAACAGAATATTTTAAGACATCCGATTAAACTAATATTTCTAATTAAATTAATTTTTATTTTAATTTTTTAACAAAAGGGCAATAAATTCCGCATAATTTGTCATTTTAAGCTTTCATAAAATAATTTGATTTATATAAGTATTTTCTTCGTTTTTCCTTTCATGCCTAATAATAGAAAAAAACTAGCTCAAATGTTCCTATTGCTTTTATAAAAATTCATCGTTTTGATAATCATTTGATATTATTTTATAGTAAAACTGTTTATATGAATATTTTTGGATATAAAAATAATTCCTTAAAAATTCCCTTTTGAAAACGTTGGTATTTTCAAAAACTTTTCTATCTATTATATAATAAAGTTTTTTCCGCACATCATTTATAAATTTTGTAGTAGAAAAAAACTTAATAAACAATTTTATAACTACAAAAATTTTTTGGCTCGGACGGGGGATTCGATCTCGAGCACGCGGTCTTACAAAGAGAATCTGCTGCTACACATTCCATCGCCCTCAATTACAAAAGTGAATCAGATTCGTTAATAAAAAGTCAATACTGAATAAATAACTTAATAACTGAAAATCTATCTATTAACTATCTATAATAATAATAATAATAATAATAAATAATAAAATAATAAAATTATAATAAAAAAGTTTTTCCGGAACATCATTTATAAATTTTGTAGTAGAAAAAACTTAGTAAATAATTTATAACTAAAAAAAAAAAAAAAAAAAAATTTGGTTACCGGCGGGGACTTGGTCTTACAAAACCAACCTTTTGCGTTCCATGCCGTCAAGTCCAATTAATAAAGTGGGTCAGATTCGTTAATATAAAATCAGAACTGAATGATTAATTTATCTACACGAAGTCATTTTTACAAATACATACTATTAAAAATGAGGAGAAATGATCACATGTGCTATTATCTACATTATTTATACTATACGTATACACATTTTTATCCCCTACGGTAGGTACAACCAGAGGGTATATTAGTTTTTTCATTCCATTTGTAACACATCGAAATAATCGTCGTAGAAAGGTTTTAATGGTATGGTTGTGTCGGGAATCAAAAGTTATATCGATTTATGCATATCCGTCCGTCCGTCCGTCCATATACAAGATAACTCAAAAACGCGTTATCCGATTTTGATGAAATTTAGAATGTGAGTTCCTTATTCCTTAACTTGGTTTCGTATTGCATTTGAGCAAAATCGATCCAGGGGGAGCAAAGTTACAAACGAAAAACCAGGGTGACCAGAAAGTTTTGTCGTTTTTTTGTTTATGGTTTTTCGGATTTAATCGGAAAATTTGTGAATCAATTTTATTGAAATTAATTATCCAGATTAACTACCTAAATGCACGATACCATATTAAATTTTAATCAAATCGGTCAAAGATAAAGGAGAAAGAAATAATCCTAGGAGAAAATACCCCTCTCTATAAAGTTTTTTTGATGTACTTTAAAAACTAATACACCGATTTGAACAAAATTTACAGATTGGACTTACGCTAGAAGGGTCTAGGTAAACTGCAAATTGGAAGAAATTTTGAAAAGAAGAAACAAAGTTATGAAGAAAAAACCTTGCAATAATGTTAGTTTTGACAGTTTTTCTATCCCATTTCTACCATAGGGCATCAAAAAATCGGATATAGGCCGATTTTAAGTTACTATATGTTATATTTCCTGGAATAATTGGGAGAAAATATAAAATGTCACATGGTCAACTGTATGTCGCTCTATCACGATGTAGAAGCAGAGGAGGTATAAAAATAGAGTGCAAGCTAGAACAAATGGTCATGAAAAACATTGTATTTGAAGAAGCAGTGAAATAAATCACAAAAGCAGTTACATACTTTTTTTGCTTCTTACTCTATTATGCCTTATTTTTTACCATTACATTACACGAAAACTAAAATCTACTCGAATTCCAATCGGGACCCGGGGTTGGCGAGCGAAGCGAGTAGGGGCGGAGCCCCCTAGTGAATTAAAAAAGTAATTGCCTTTAGATGTAATAAACAGGGTAAAACAAAAGTAATATCAAATATCGTTTCAATATCATCTATTTCTCAGAACAATTACTTATGTAATACGAGGAATGTTTGCACAACGATCTCGAAAACCCGTCTAACGATTTTCACAAAACTTGGAAGTCAAGGGTTTTCGGGCACTAGAAAGTGATCTAGATAGGCCTCATCTCGGAGAAAATTCGTTTTCCCCTCCCCTCGATACCTCTCGCTTGGTATTTTCGAATTGGGTTGTCCGATCTTAATGAAACTTTACAGTATATATAACGGGCGATTTTCCCACTACAAAACTCACTTTTCTCCTCCCCCGATACCCCTCGCTGGGTGGTTCGATTGTAATGAAACTTTACAGTATTACTAAGGGGCCTAAGGGCTTTCGACTTTTCCACTGAAAAAAACTCACTTTTCTCCTCCACCGATACCCCTCGCCTGTTGGCTTTGAATTGGGTGGTTCGATCTTAATGAAACTTTACAGTATTACTAAGGTGGCTAAAGGCTTTCGATTTTCCCACTACAAACCTCAGTTTTCCCATCCTCTCGATACCCCTCGCTTGGTGTCTTCGAATTACGTAAAGGGATCTTATTGAAAATTCGCAATATTGCTAGGGATTAAGGTTTTTCGATATGCATAAAAATACCACTTTTTAGATATCTATCGGCAGCGATAAATAGTAACTACAAAACCATCAAGTTCCCTGAACCTCATTATACGAATTAGGTTGCAATTATAATCAGATTCAATTACTCAGAGGCAGATTGCATTAGGAATTACAATTCATGGCCAATTGTGATTACTATTTCAAACTGTCTCCAGTATAACTTGCCAGTTTCATCGCGACCGGGGCCTTTGTACTCTGACGTACTGCTCGACCCATTACATTTTGATGAGCAGTCAACTACTTCAACTCAAACTAGCCGTGCTGCTAAGACCAGAAGTAAAGAAAGAATATCCGAAATCAAGGTTACCGAAAATTTGTTGAAAATTGCCAAAAATTGAAACATATGGATATGTAGAAACTTTAACATTTCTACATTTTAAATTTTTCGCTAAATTTTCGGCATACTTTACTTTTGCCTTACCGAGCAAAGCTCGGTCCCCCGGTACTATAATATTAATTGCTGATCGCGGAAAATTCAACACCAGAAGAACTTTCTGCAAACTATTGTAGCATGAATAGTTGGTGTATTAAAAGTTAAATGTATGCGGCATCAAACTTAAAAGCATCAAATATTAATCGCTTTTAATACTAAATATACCTAACAAAATTTTATTTAGAATTTATGGTAGTAGTTAATTTCCAGTGTACAGGTAGATAACGATTGCCTACGATATTTTCATTGAAAATATCCCTGGGGAATAGTAATCAGGACTTGAAGATAAATTGGATGTTGATGTGATACAGTAAATCTACATCAAATTATCTTTGATAATTATAAAAGAAATAACGAAATTAAAATTCGCCTTGTATATTTTTATAAGTATGAATGACCAAGAAATGCACATATTTAACAAGAAACTGAAAACATTTCTATAGTATAATTTCATCATCATTCTACAGCCATAATATAAAGCTTTATTCTATTTTCTAAACTTTAAACGAAAGGATTATCCTTTATATTATATACCATTATATTACATTTAGGATAGACCTATGCTTTAGTACCAGACAAAACAAAAATGATGAAACAAATTTAAATTAAAATCAGATTTGCGGACAACTAAACTTAAAAAAAAGAAAAGGACTTTTATCCCTTTCAAAAGGACCCCATTTTACCCTGGCAATGAAAATAACCAAAATACTACACGTGCTTTCAGACATGTATATGTATATTAATATATGTATTGTGATAGTGCGATTAAAATTTGCATATTTGGTAATTGGAAATGAATATTTGGAAATAAGGTTAGCAAGAAGAAATCAAGTAGTCAAGGTTCGACCGTGAATCAGGCAAACTGTTAATGAAGAAGAATTAAATGAAGGCATTATAGTGACATAATTGACGCATTATTTGCATCCCAACCATCCAATCACCCACAATGTAAACACATAGAATTCAAGGAAAATAATATATGTAAGTAAAAAAGCGAAAACGAAAGGTTTCACCTTGAATGATAGTTTGACGTCATACCAGGACAAGAAGTTATGAGAAGAGTAGCTTTTCTCGGATTACGTCATAGAATTAAAAGATCTAAGCTTTATATATGTAGTTATGGTATACTTGTAAATAGAATACAATATGTTCTATATTTGGAAACGGTGCGTGTGTGCTCTTGTAAAGAAAAGTATGTATAGTATATATACAGTTCTTAAAAAATCTGTAAGAATTTATGATGAGAATTTACCCATTTTTTTCTTTTTACTTTACCGACAAAATGAATGTTTTAGTTAAAGTAACATTAAATGGTGTTTTTTTGTCAAAGTGATAGAACTTGAAATTGAAATAAAACATATTTTTTGCATTTTTTTGAAATGTTAGGTTATAGCATTTAGTTTCTAAAAATAAATTCTGTCATATATCCACCACGACAAGACCGAAAAAATCACATTCGATGAGTACAATTTTCCACCAACTTTTCAAGCCATTGAAGCCTTATTTCCCAAATAATATGAGTTACTATGTTGATTTTCAAAGCATCAATTGTTTCTGGTTTATCAGTATAAACTTAACATACCCCCACAAAAAATATTCGAATGGCGTTAAATCACACGTGTTGCGTAATAGCTCGTACGACGTACTCCCTTAGCCCATTCCAGAACTTGGATATGGAAGAATTGAAATCGCACCTGATGTTATAATTCAACTATAAACTATTACAATCCGTTTATCGAATGATGGGTGTGTATGATGAAGATATTAATTAATTCAAATTAAATGAATTTTACCTGAAATTTTATATCAAAAGTGCTATAAGAATTGGAATGCATGCAAGTTGCAAAAATATTATCAACACTTGTGGTTTCAGAAACATTTGCGGTTTCTAGAAATACATTGTTCGTGTAGTAAAGTAATTGTATGTGTAATGCTTTATTACACTACCCACGATCTTGCAGGGCAATTTACTGCATCATTTCTTGAAACAATGTTATCATGAAATTTGTCTTTTAATAAATTAATTTTTTGAGTCGTTGTATAGCATGTATCGATATCAAGCAAATTTGGAAACAAATAATCATATCTCATGGATTTGTAACGATCGCCATTGACAATAACATTCTCCCCGATCGCATTTTTAAAGAAGTAAGAACCAATGATGCATCTAAACCATACCAAAGAGTTCATTTTTGAGAATGTAGTAGAACCTACTAAACTTCTTGAGGATTATACTCACTCCATAGATGGTAATTTTACTTCTTAACGTAACCCTTTAACGCAAACTGAGCTTCATCACTGAACAAAATTTTTCGATAAAGAAGTGATTCACTTAGCAATTGTAATTCACCCATTCACCAAATAAACGACGCAAACGATAGTATTGTGGCTTCAGATCTTGAACCAATTGGCAGTAATAAAATCTAAACGGCTGAATACATTGTAATAAAACTTTCACAGTTTGTAAGTTACACCACAGAGTAACTAAACAGAGAAACCAATGTATATATAATTTGTGTACCCTGTGTTTTCCTATCCGTGTGTAAAAAAAATCCTTAGGGTTATCATAGTAGAACGCGTGATTTTTATTGGAGGACTCATTAAATGGGACGCGATCTTCATTTTGATTTATTCCCCCAAAAAATTTCTAAATAATTATGAAGTACGAATCAAAACAGAGCTAAAAAAAATATTTTACACAACTTCAAAAGATGGATGGTTTTCAAAGGCAAAGAAAGAAATTTTTTAAAAAATATTTTCTTATACAGGGTGAAATAAGACGCACGTTATGGTATTCCTTAAGAACCATTAAGTCCCTTGTAGTATGCGCTGTGGCTTCATCTTGTTGGAACCAAATGGTGGTTTTCCTATTGATGGACACCGCAACACAATCTTCATTTCCGAAGAAATATGGGCCAGAGGATACACCGCTCCAAACAGTACACATAAGTGGGTGTAATTATCATTGATGAACTGCTCTTGGATTCTCTCTTTTGCAGCGCTTTTTCTTTTTGCTGAATGACCAGATTCCTTTCTATGGGGTGGTTTTTTTCTTGCTTTCCGGTTCAAAATTGTTTCCAATTTTAAAGAGTTTTCTTAGATTTAAAGCATTATTCTCAAAATGATTGTAAAGATAGTACCAATTTCAAAAATGGGACGTTTTAAAGCAGATATTCTTTATATTTCATGAAGAAAATCGCATCTCGTACACATGACTAGCATTACAGGAAAGAATAGATTAGTTTTAATTGAGTTAAAAATGCAGAAACTTCGACTCTAATCGTTTGTGTAGGGCTGATTAAATAATTAATTTGATAGTATTTAGTCAGTGTAGACCGTGGTGTAGTATAGCTAGGTCTAAAATAATGTTTCTTGTATATGTCTAATTGTTAGCGGTTTGATTATTTCTGAGTACCAAATTTCGTAGAGTACACATTCAATTCGTGTAAGTAGTATAGCCTAAAGCTTAATTAAGATCAAGGTTTAAGATGAAAAACTTACTACTTACTACAATATCTGGTGACTTAGTGTGACTATCCAACAGATTGCTTAAGTCTTAAGGGATACTTATGATGCTTAAAATAGGTTACTTTTGGAATCTTTTATTGACGAAATTTTATGTCTTTCCAAACAATTGGCTATTCAATTCAATTAAATAATGTTATGAATATTACTATAATATTAATGAATTACTAGTACTATAACTAGGTAAATATTTACAATTGTTCAATCAATTTATAATTTGAAATTATAATTAATTTTTCGGTTAATAATAATTTTTAATAATATCTAAAGTCAATATGAATAATGAATTTATTGTTCGAGTTAATGTTTTCGATAAAATCATTTATAGCTATGATATGCAATTGTGTAATGAACATATTTGTAATTATTAACAAAAAGTTACTTTGATCTAATAATTAGTAAAATTGTGGCCTAAAATTTAAATTTAGTTATTTAGTTTAGTTAGTTTGGAACAAATAGTTATTTTGTTGATGATGACGACAAAATTAAGGTTTCGATCGAATCCCATCGGCGTTTAACGGCACAAAGTGCCAAAGTGAAAGGGTTTTAGGCGTTTGTTTAACAATTTAATTCAAATAATTAGATTTAAATAGTTTTAGTAAATACAAAATAGCAATTTTATTGTTTATCATAAAAAATGGGAAATTTTTGCGAGAAATTGAAACAAGAATGTCGGTGAATTTGTTTGGTACAGGTAGGTTGTTAGCAGTTGAGTGGTCCTGAGTTCAACTCCCGGTTCGACCTTCTACAATATTCATATTTTTTCAATTTTCTACAAAGCTATGTTCAAAATGTTAGCATGTTGAAATCGATGAACAAACAGACCATCCAGGAGAAGTGGTTAGAACTGGGTCATATTTTATCATGATGAAGTTTTACCACATACAAGTTTGATTCATTATCAAAAATTGAGAGAGCTTGTTTAAAATTTGTGTACCGATTCCAGCAATTGAAGTGTGCGTCTAATTCAAATTGCTGTCAAATGTGCTTGACATGTTGTCTGTCAGCAGTACAATTTATTTGGTGGTGAAAAGACGTGTTCTTATTTTTTGTACAATGGACCTTAAACGAAATTCAATTTTTGTGCTTCATTTGATTGGAAAGTCAAACATCGAAATTCGGAGAAAGTTAAATCTCCGAAATCTCTGAATTTGAGTGAAATGTTTGCCAATCGTACCTCCAGAATCCGTCGCCGAAAATATGAACCAATTAGGGAAATGCAACATGATAAAAATGGAAATCGAAGTTACTACACCAACACCTGTAAATAGACGACCATATAGAATACCGTTTCAGAAAAGAGAACGAGTGCGGGAAATTATTGTCGAACTACTCGAAAACAATATCGTTAGGCCAAGTAACTCTGCCTATTCTTCACCGATCGTGTTGGTTCAAAAGAAAAATGGAGAAGATCGACTTTGTGTCGATTATCGACTGCTGAATTCCATTGCAGTAAAACGACCATTTCCTATGCCAGTGTGGGAAGAACTTTTATCATCATTAGCAGGCAACAACTACTTTACTTCTCTCGACTTAATGGCTGGATACTACCAAGTGCCGATCGAAGAAAAATCGAAACGTTACACAGCTTTCAGCACAAATGATGCCCACTATGAATATAATTGCATGCCATTTGGGTTGGTTACCGCGCCAAGTGTCTTTCAGGATATGATAAACCAACTCACAGCAAAGATGCCACCTGGAGAAGCTATTGCGTATATTGATGACATTATCATACCTAGTAAAACCGTGGAACAAGGAATCGAACGGCTAGAAAAATTCTTGAAAATTTTGCGAGAAGCGGGATTAACACTCCGTTTGGACAAGTGCGAATTCTTAGTTAATCAACTGACATTTTTGGGTCATCGTATTAGTAATGGTACTATACAACCAGGAGAAGATAAAACGAAATGTATAAAGAATTTTCCAGTACCAACCAGCGTGCAAGAAGTCCGAAGATTTCTTGGGCTTTGTGGGTTTTTCCGTAAGTTTGTGCAAGATTTTGCTATTATATCAAAACCACTAACTGATTTGCTAAGAGGAAAGGGAACGTTGACATTTAAATGGTCCAACGAGCAAGAAGATGCTTTTGAAAAACTAAAAACTAAATTATGTTCGGAACTTGTTTTGCAAATATATGATCCGAACTGTCAACATGAGGTCCACACAGATGCGAGTGCCGATGGATTAGCCGGAATATTATTGCAAAAGGCTGCCGATGATCAATGGAAAGTTGTTTTCTATTTTAGCCGAAAATGTACTACAGCAGAAAGAACGTATCATAGCCACGAACTAGAAGTATTAGCAATAGTTGAATCATTGGAGAGATTTCGCTTGTATCTGATTGGTAAAAGATTTCGCGTAATAACTGACTGTGCTGCTGTGGCAACTACCAAATTAACTAAAGCTTTAACACCAAGAATTGCTCGATGGTTCCTAAAATTACAAGAATACGATTTTGAAATCATCCATCGATCAGCTGACCGACTAAAACATGCTGATGCCCTAAGTCGTGCGCCAGTAGGATTACTGGAAGAAGTATCGATTGTAACGGAAAATATTATGAAAATCGAAATAAGTTACGATGATTGGTTAACCAGTATGCAAATGCAAGACCCGAAATTAATAAAGATCGCAAAAATATTAAACCGAGAGATCGAATCAGAACAAATTCTGCAGATACAAAAGGAGTACGTTATGAGAAATGGAAGATTGTTTTATCGTTGTTAAATCCCGAAAGGATTTAATGAAAAAAACACAAAAAAATAAACACACAACGGAAAAAAACACAAAATGTTTTATAAAATTAACTATCACAACTTTTATTTAAAATTATTACAAATTGGGTTTTTTATGCAAAAATGTAACGCGACATTTAATAACGGTTGCACGGTTATCGGGAGAAAAAAACTAACTAATAAAACATTTTACAAAATTAATAATTATAATTATTCCGATTTGCAAACTGTACAAAAATTGAAAACTTGACTTTTTTTTTTTTTATATTTCCCGGATGGGAAATATCATATTGAAATTATTAAAATTAAATTTGTTAATTAATCAAAATTAATTGAAAAATTCATTCACCGGATGCAAATATTTTATTTCAATTTATGATCAGGTGAATGAATTTTTCAATTTTACAAATGTTACTTTTTTTTAAAGAATATAAAAAAAAACATATTTCAACAAAAAATATTTTTGTTGAATTCCAACATTCTCCCGGCCAGTGGAACGTTGTGGTTTCAACGCTAAAATCCATTTATGGTTGTGAAGTAGTACCTGAAAAAAAATCATTAGTTACCCGAATCAAACGGCATTTCCTCCATGTTTGACATCGTGATAACTCTGGAACAAGAGGTTTTTGTTTTAAAAACAAATAGGCGCCTCAACTCGCCTAATAGATGCTGCGTGAAGTATATAAATAGGTACAAATTATTGACTTACTTTGGGATAAGGAGGATAAATAGGAATTTATATTCTTGGATAAACGAACGGTGTTTGTGGTTCTGTTGATACCATTGATTGTACTTGATTATCTTCGTTCACTTTGATGCTTGGCAATTCAATCTGTGGTCTTTGATCATGATTTGTCACAACTGTCAATTCAACGTTGGACTCTTCATTTCTAGCATAATGGTATTGATGTAAAATACAATTAGTTACCGAATTCCAAAAAGCTGCACAAATTCTCCAACTCCATCCAAAAGTCCCTTGAATTATTTTTATATTAATGATAGTGTCGATTAAAAATTTTATTATTCGGAAACACATGAATATTCCTACAAAGCCTGAACAAATATTTCCAAGCCAACTGAATGCTCCCCAAACACGTTCTCCAATTGAATTGGCTAACACGTTCATAGATTCTGGAGTTAAAAGATGCAAAATATTCACGTTTTGGTTGTCGACATTTGCTCCTAGCACTCTTTGTGTTAAAATATTTCTAATTGCCTGACGTTCCGAGGGATACATAATTTGTCTCCGCAATTCTTCAATGGACTCCATGGTGTAAATACCTGCTTTTATGAGAGCTCCAGGATCCTCATACACCCAGCCAGACACACTTGATGGCTTTAGTACATTTGGCGTTTTCAGGCGGTGTATATACGGATTGAAACCATACCATTCTCCATTTATAAAATATCCTGGACTCATCATTGTTGAACAGGGTATTTCGGTTCCGTGTTGTTTAATTAGATGTGTGGTTGGTGACTTAAAAAAATTCCGTTCATCATATGGAATTGGTAGTTCCAGAAAGCATCGATCTGACTTTCGAATCATAACTTCTATCGGTTGACCAAATATACCAGTTCTCCCCGAGGTAAGGCAGTATAACCGAACTCTTTCATGCTCATTAGAGCAAATTCTGCTGGATGATGAGGTGCCATGCTGATTTGTGTGCGTAGCATATCTCTTTCTAATTCGCACTTCTTTTTCAAGATATTTGTATACAATCGTTCCACTTGAAGTCTGATATGGCGCTCGGTGTACACAAATTTAGAATTTATGTACGTAAACAAATCTAAATTTTTAGTATTTACAGTTCTCTTCGAAAACCAATAATTTTCCGAAGCCTTTGGTACAATTACCAAACGAGGGTGTTCAGTTTGAAATCCATTAAAACGGCACACTGACACAGGTTTCTTAATTTCTAATGTGAAGACGGTGTCACCAGAATTGACAGTGTAAACAAGACTTCCGATTGGTGCACTGTAGTTATTAAAGTTTCTAATCTTCATTGCACTTCCTTGCCACAAAACATCATATTGTAATGCTTCGCACGAGGCATCAGCATCATGTTCCAAAAGCTCATCCCATTTTCAGGATCGGTACATTTTCCTTTTAAATATGGGCAGGTAATATCCTTTCTTAGTATGACTTGGTTGTCCTCTAATCGAACAGTGCTCATATAATCCATTATGGTGATTTCCATTACATGAGTGACTACAACACTATCCCAAGATATTGCCCCAGAAGTATAAGGGGCTCCGTTGCATTTGCCATCAATATCAATGGTTCCAGAGACTGTTTCTGTATAGGATGACGATGAGTTAGCTTTAATATCAGCAATTACTCGGCTACTTTGTAATTTATATATTCCAAGTTCATGTACATTCATGCATTCTTCTCTGGATATATCTACTATATATGTGCTTAGACCGCCACGAACCAGACTAAGGTGACTAAACATTCCACATTTAAAGACGGATTGAATAATATTGACCTTGCACTGGTACACATGTACGCTGGCCACTTCGCTGACTTGAAGAAGTTGAATATCTTCCTTTTCATGAATTACATTTGTGTCTTCGAATAGACACTTCCCAACGTCTAGTAATGAAATAGCACTAAAATTTACTCTCTCATGGCCGCAATCGTATGAAATTAAAGTTGTTACTACTGTTGTTTTGTACATTAATATTATTAATACAAAAATTGAAACCGTAAGTAACCGTAACCGTAAGTCCATGATTATGATATGACGTTGTACTGTAGGATTTTAAAATTTTTATAAATACATTAACTTATATTAAAATGTTGTCTATCAATTTTAAATTAATTGGTTAATATTCTTAGACAGTCTCTATTTTATTAACTTCATTATCTTGTATAGGAAGCATACAAATTTTGGTGATAGGGCGTTTGAAAATGCTATTTTCACATTGAACTGTGACAACTCTCACTAATGAATCCGCACCTTGTTGTAATTCAATGACACGACCTAATAACCATTTACATGGAGGTAATCTTTCATCTTTAACTAACACCAAATTTCCCTTTTGTACATTTGGTTGCTTTAAGATCCATTTTGGGCGCTGTTGCAATCTCGATAGGTACTCTGAAGACCATCTTTTCCAAAATTCTTGTTGCATTCTTTTGATGATTAACCAGCGTTTAGTCAATGGTACATTTTTATCAATTAAATTCGGATGTGGTGAAGAAAGCAACATGTCACCAATTAAGAAATGACCAGGAGTTAATGCTGTGCAGTCCTCTGGATCTGCTGTCATTGGACATAACGGACGAGAATTTAAGCACGCTTCAATTTGTGCCAATGCTGTAGAAATTTCTTCGAACGTAAGTAATGCATTGCCCAATACGCGTTTTAAATGGTATTTCATGGATTTAACTCCAGCTTCCCACAACCCACCAAAATGTGGAGATGCGGGCGGAATAAAATGCCACTCTGTTCCTTTTGAACTTAAAATATTTTTCACTTCTTCTGCAATCTCTTTTTGGTACTTCAATTTGTCTCGAATCAGTTGAGCATTTGCTCCAACGAAATTTGTACCACAATCACTGTACAAATCTGTACACAGACCTCTTCGAGACGTAAATCGACTAAATGCTGCCAAGAAAGCATCAGTTGTCATGTCACTGACTGCTTCTAAATGAACTGCCTTTGTGGTTAGGCAAATAAAGACCGCAATGTAACCCTTCGAAGTCTTTACTCTACCTCGACATTTTGATTCTTTTATAGTAACAGGACCACTGTATCAATTCCCGTTTGGCAAAATGGTCTAGTTACTTTAACTCTTGGTTCGGGAAGCTCTCCCATTAATTGATTTTTTGGGATGGCTGCATGTCTATAACATTTCACACATTTATGGATTTGGAGCTTTACTATCATTCGAGCACGTAATATCCAATACTTTTTCCTAATAACATTTAACATTAATTGCGTTCCTCCATGAACAGTATTGCGATGGGTATCATCAATTATTAATTTAGTCAATTGGCCTTTATCTGATAGAATTATTGGGTGCTTTTCATCGTAAGATAAATATGCATTGTTAAGACGACCCCCCACTCGCAAGATCGTCTCCTGGTCCAAAAATGGGTTTAGATTCTGTATCCTGCTCCTTTCAGGTAAATTTTCGTTGTTTTTTAAACAAGTGATTTCGGAATGAAAGTCAATATGTTGAGCAATTTTGATAATAGTTTTAGTGGCGTTTGTTAGTTCACTTACGCGCAAATGCAGGTATCTTCTCTCACTCTCAGAAACCCGCAGATTATGACAAAACCGAAAGCAATAGGCGACTACTCTTATACATCGTCTAAGACTAGAATATCTTCCTAAAATATCAACATCTATTGCTGCCAAATTTGACGATATTCGTGGTCCCTTTTCTTCTAGTTGCGTTTCTCCGATGTCTAATAACCCGGTGGGCCACATTTCTAAAGACGATTTTAGCCACTCAGGACCAGACCACCATAATGTATGTTGTTTTAAAATAGATGGTGTTAAGCCTCTTGAAGCACAATCGGCTGGGTTGTCACTTGAAATAACATGTCTCCATTGACTAATATTTGAATTTTGTTGAACCTCGCTTACCCGATTGGCGACAAAGGTTTTCCATTTATTTGGTAAAGCACGCAACCATGCCAGTACGATAGTAGAATCTGTCCATGCATGTATTGTCATTGACTCTATTTGCATGGAGTCTTTGACTTTCTTTAATAATTTACTGAGCAAAACCGCACCACATAATTCCAAACGAGGTAGACTTATCTGTTTAATTGGAGCAACTCTAGTTTTTGATAGCAGTAATGACACGTGAACAGTTCCTTCTTTACCTACACAACGAAAATAAACTACAGCAGCGTATGCATGTATGGAAGCATCGCAAAACCCATGTAATTCGAATTCACTTATTTCTTTCTTGTAATTAATCCACCGTGGTATTTTAATGTTTTGTATATCATGAAGCTCTTTACGAAACTTTTCCCATTGTAATGCTAATAGATCAGGAAGTACATCATCCCAACCTATTCCACTTAACCAGAGTTGTTGGAACATTATTTTAGCAACTATTACAGTTGGTGCTAACCAACCTAAGGGATCAAATAATCGAGAAACTTCTGCTAAGAACAAACGCTTTGTAACTGGTTTATTCGCAGATTGCAATTTTATACAAAAACCAAATTCATCATTCACAGGATTCCAGTGGACTCCAAGGGTTTTTACGGTTTCATTGAATTCAATATCAAATGGCTCCTTCAATTCTCGATCTTCATTTGGTACATTTTTTACAATTTGTTCATAATTACTAGTCCATTTTCGTAAATAGAACCCTCCTCGACAAAGCATACCGCGTAATTGGTTTTGGATCTCCAAAGCCTCTTCTACACTATTGGCTCCTGACATTACATCATCAACGTAAAAATCTTTAAGGGTGATTTTTGATGCCACGGGGAAATCGTCTTTTTCATCAATCGCCAATTGTCTTAGTGTACGAATAGCCAAATAAGGAGCACATGTTTTCAATCTAAATTCTTGTATAGGTTGAGCAGTACTATTTCGCCATAATATTCTTTGGTAATCTTGATGATCTTTTGCCACTAGTATTTGACGGTACATTTTCTCAATGTCAGCTGTAAATACTACTTGGTGTTTTCGCCACCTAAGTAGAATTACACTGAGTTCATCTTGTAAGGTAGGTCCAATATGAACATTGTCATTCAAAGATTGTTGCCCTTTATTTTTACTTGAAGCATCAAAAACTACTCGTAGCTTTGTAGTTGTGCTGTCTTCTTTAAGTACAGCATGGTGTGGCAAAAAATATGGTGTGCTTGTGGTATTTTTGGATTTAATGTAAGACTCGCTAACTTCTTCCATGTGGTCAAGGTTCAAGTATTCTTCCATAAACTTCACGTATTTGATAAGTAGGTCTGAGCTTTGTCGAAATCTTTTTTCCATTTGTAACAAACGAATGAAAGCATTTGTTTTAGAGTTCAGAATTCTTGGTGAACCTTCCCCTTTGAAAGGCAATCTAACGATGTATCGGCCATCATCATCTCTTCTATGAGTTGTTGCATATTGTTTCTCACAATCTTCTTCATCAGGACTAAGCTTGCGCTCTGATGAGATGTTTTCAAGCTCCCAGAACTGTCGTAACAGAAATTCCAAATTGTCATCAGTTACAGAAGAAATCTTGACGTGAAACGAAGATTGATGTCGTCTTGTGGTGAAGAGTTGGCCTGATAAGATCCACCCTAATGATGTTTCTTGTGCTAAGGGTGTACCAGTAGGTCCCTTAATAACACCTTCCTTTATAATATCAGCATAAATATCTGAACCCAATAAAATATCGACCTTTTGTGCAACATAATAATTTGGGTCAGCTAACTCTAATCTCTCGATATGAGGCCATGGTTGTCTCGTTACATTTTGTGCTGGCAATAAACCTGTCAACCTTTTAAGTACGAAGGCATCTAATTGACCTTCATAAGAAGAACGAAAATGGGATGTTATTTTGCATGAAATCGAACTGTGAATAACATCAGCTTGTTTTGTTCCAAGTCCACTTACTACTGCATGCGTGGGTTTTCTAAATAATTGCAGACGTTGAACTGCGTCTTCTGTAATAAACGAGGCTTGAGACCCTTGATCTATTAGAGCTCGTAAAACTGCTATCTGGCCCCTTGGTGTATAAATGTGGATCAAAGCTGTAGCCAATAATACAGTTTTAGAACACATATCCTTGGTAAAATGGGAAGCAAAATGATTCGTATCACGAAATACATCATTGTGAGTTGAGTTTACATTTGATGGCTGAGAATTTTGACTCGGTGTGACATTTAAAAAATTCACCAAATTCGAATTGTCTTGAATACCTCGTGGACCTGCTTGACCTTGAGGTGATTTATTTTTGTTTAATTCACGATCAAAATGCAAAAGCGTGTTATGTCGTTTATTGCATTTCTGACAATTCATCGGGTTTTTACAATCTTGTGAAGAGTGAGACAGTGCCAAACAATTGAAACATCGTTGATGTTTTTTTATAAAATCATGTCGATCCTTTATCGACATATTAAGAAATTTTGTACAATTTCGTAATCGGTGATCATCTGAACAAATCGGGCACTTGGTTGTGGTCACGGCCACATGAGAACGTTTTACAAGTGGCTTCTTATTTCCACGCACATTTTTATCAATTTGAGAATTTGTTGTATTTGAAGCTGAAATTGCTTCTAACGTACGAAATCTGCTTTCTAAAAACACTTTAATCTCTTCTATTGTAGGTATAGCGCAAGCATCAACTCTCGCGCTCAATAAAAGTTTCCAATGAGAAATAGTTTCTCTGCTTAATTTTTGCGACAAAATAAAAATCAAAAGTGGATCCCAATTATCAATGTTTATTCTTAAACCTTTAAGTGCTTCCAGAACTTCGTTGGTCACATCCAACATTGTCTTTAAACCACTTGTGGATTCACCTGATTAAATTTGCAAAGTCATAAGAATGTTTAATTGTGCATTAACTAGTGCTCGATTATTTTGGTATCTTTTCACTAAAATTTCACACGCTGATAAATAGTTCACATCTGTTATTTGCACATGCCGAATTAATTGTTCAGCTTCACCAGATAAGCTAGTATTGAGATAGTGTAGTTTTTGCACATTTGAAATTTGTTTGTTGCTATGAACGATTGCAACAAATAAATCGTGGAACGATGTCCATGTTTGGTAATTTCCCGAAAACCGAGGAACTGCAATTCGTGGTAACTTTAATTCAGAACTTTCACAATCACTTTTTTTATTGTCTAAATTATGACTTCCAGAGGGTACTTTAAATAGCTTTAAGTGGTGAAAAATGAAACTAGAAGCCGTACAATAGTTTTCTTCGAGATCAGAAAATGTATCTAGTTTAAAATAAGGCAATGTTTCATCTGATTTGGAAAAAATCTCAAGCTGTTTTCTGTTTGTATCTTTTATAGTAGTCCACAACTCATCTAAGCATTCTTGTTTTTTCGTCAAAAATCCTTCAGATCTTTTATCTTTGGATGTTTTCTTTAGGTTGATTATGAATTTGTCAAATTCATGTTTATTGATGAGTTGTGCATTGACTAAATCCTCCATTTGCTTAATAATAGAACACGGAAACACAAAAATTGGTTACAAAATGCACAGAAAAAGGGAAACTGAATACTCTGACAATATGGGAAAATAGTCAATAAATTTACAATAATAATATATACTTCACTTACCGCTTTGATGTTCTTGTAGCACTTGACTTAATTTAATAATAAAACTCACAAAATACTTTAAATCTTATTATTTTATTTGCAAGTACAAATGTGTTTGATAATAAAAAATAATATCCTATAATATCCGGCTCGAAGGACCAATGTTAAATCCCGAAAGGATTTAATGAAAAAAACACAAAAAAATAAACACACAACGGAAAAAAACACAAAATGTTTTATAAAATTAATTATCACAACTTTTATTTAAAATTATTACAAATTGGGTTTTTTATGCAAAAATGTAACGCGACATTTAATAACGGTTGCACGGTTATCGGGAGAAAAAAACTAACTAACAAAACATTTTACAAAATTAATAATTATAATTATTCCGATTTGCAAACTGTACAAAAATTGAAAACTTGACTTTTTTTTTTTTTATATTTCCCGGATGGGAAATATCATATTGAAATTATTAAAATTAAATTTGTTAATTAATCACAATTAATTGAAAAATTCATTCACCGGATGAAAATATTTTATTTCAATTTATGATCAGGTGAATGAATTTTTCAATTTTACAAATGTTACTTTTTTTTAAAGAATATAAAAAAAAAACATATTTCAACAAAAAATATTTTTGTTGAATTCCAACATCGTGATAATGAAAAGATGAAGTGGGTTGTACCTACATCTGTCAGATGGCGAATTGTAAGAACATTTCATGATGAGGTCGGACACTTCGGAATTGAAAAAACGATGCAGCGTATCAAGGAAAATTTCTGGTTCCCGAAAATGCGAAAATACGTTAAGGAATATATAAATTCGTGCATTGAATGCTTTTGTAATAAACGAAGCAATGGCAAAAGAGAAGGACAAATGTTCGCAGAAGACGTAGTTCCAGTGCCGTTTACAACTCTTCACATAGATCATTTAGGTCCGTTTCAAAGAAGTCGCCGTGGGAATACACATTTAATCGTCACATCAGATCCATTCAGCAAGTACGTAGTTATAAAAGCCGTTAAAAATACTAAGACGCAACCAGTAATTAATCTTCTGAATGAATTAACAACCTATTTCGGATTACCAAAGCAAATTATTAGTGATCGAGGTACGTCGTATACGTCAAAGGTTTTTGAACAATATTGCACGAATAATGGAATTTATCATCGGAAAACCGCTGTTCGAACACCGCGTGCAAACGGTCAAGTGGAACGAGTAAACCAATCTGTTCTTCTATATCTTCGCACAACCACAGTTAATCAAAAGGACTGGGATTTGCACATACGAGAAGTTCAATGGGTATTGAACACCCAGAAAAACTCAACAACCGGATTTAGCCCGAACGAAGTTATATTTGATTTTCGACTGAGAGATATCTTAGTAAACCGATTGATTGAAGCGTTATACGATGACGAAGGATTTGCCGAACCAGATATGACAATTAAAGAAAAACGAGCAGAAGCCGAGAAAAGAATCAACGCAGAGAAGCAGAAGTGGAAAATTCGATTTGACAAGACGCACAGAAAACCGATAGAATATGTCGAAGGAGACTTAGTCGTAATAGAAAATGTAGCACCTGCCACGGACAAGTTGAAGAGATGGTGTAGTTCATCCCCAGACTTGGATGATGTTGAAGCAAATGACTCCGAAACCAAAGATGACTCCGAGAAGTGCAACGGAACCGGGACGGTTTTCAGTCAGGAAGGGCCGAGCTGTCATGGACCTATAACCCGCCGCCGCTGGAAACAATACATAAATCATATATGACCGCCGCCACTGGACTGTAAACACAATTACCAGTAAACCGTCGAGAACAACCAAAAAACAGTCGATGACCAACCGCCGCCGAATATACACAGTCTTACTGCAACCGCCGCCGAATATAGACATTCTATTGCTAACCGCCGCCGAATATAAATAATTTTAGAAAAACCGCCGCCGAGAATTATTATTAGCCTTTCTTTAATTCGTATTATTTGATTAATGTATTATTTACTAAATAAAGTATATTTGTTTTTTTTATTATTAAGAAAACGCGTTTGTTTCTCGACATCATTTTTCCCGATTGCTTTAATATCCGCCCTCACGCTCGAACTCCATCCTAGACAAAAACAATAGCATCTAATAGTTCAAAAGTGGGATATTATCATTTAATCGGAAAAACGAAAAGTGTCGTGAAGAAAAAAAAAACAGTATTAAAATATGAAAAATTCATTTTTTTAAACAAGACTGTACATGTTTAAAATTCTTGGAAAGAATTTCGCAATCGTTGTGATAGTGTGTGTAAGAATTTGTGTGCATTCACGGGAAAAAAAAGAGTACGAACAAACAGAAAAAAAAAACAAAATTTGTGTACCAGATTGTGCATGTTTAATTCGTTGATAGAATTTCGCAATCGTTATTGTTTTGATCGTGCGCGTGTATAAAACATAGAAAAACGAAAATATTTTCTAGAATTTGGATTTTCAAAAAAGTTTTTGATACTTTGCGTGTACACAAAGACTTTTTCTATTTTTTAAAAAAAAATAAAATTTGTGAATAAAACTCTGAACATTAAAATCCGCAGAATAAAAATTTATAATCGCATTTGTGTTTATTGAAAATTTCGTGTGTTAATATACAAAACGAATATTGATCAAAAATGGCTAAAAGAGTAGATAGTTTGACAATGGATCAGCTGAAAGCAATATTGAGAAAAGCAGAAAAATCATGCAACGGAAATAAACCTGAATTAATTGCTAGAGTTGTTGAAACTATCGGTAGCGAAGAAATAAGTAATATTCAAGACGCCACTACTAGTTCCAATAATGCAGTCATAAACCATTTGAACGAAGAAATTGAACGTCTTAAAGATCAACTAAACGATTTGAAAACGCAAAATAATCCGCAAGAACCTCGATATGTATCTAATTTCCATCATGTCCGTGACATCATAGAACTATTGCCGGAATTCAACCCGAATAACGAAACATCATTGAATAGTAAGCAATGTGTTGAACGAATTAATAGGTTAAAAGAAGCATATGATTGGAACGATAAAACACTGACATTCGCTGTCCAAACAAAGTTAAAAGGCACTGCAAAACTATGGAATGATGGTTTGGCAGAAGTTCTTACAGATTGGGACCAATACAGCGAAAGGTTGCTTACAGACTTCCCGAGCTATCAAAGTGATGCTGATATCCACATGAGCATGATGTCTTGTACGAGGTTACAAAACGAACGGATCGAAGAGTATTTACATAAAATGTGTGCCAAAGGAAGAAAAGGAGGTTTAGACGATTCTCCAATAATTAAATACATCAGGAATGGATTACGACATACAAATCTACAAATGGCAATTGCAGGAATGTATTTCAATACTTTTAATGAAATGTTGACGGCCGTATTGAGATATTTAAATAACACCGTTCATGTTCAGAGGCATGAAAACAGAACGACCGCTGACTGTAATAAAAGACAACCGACCATAAATCGAGCATCACCGCCGAAACATAATGAGCAGAATACTTCTCGACAAGTCGGAAAAAAGAATACACCGTTTATCTGCTATAATTGTTTTGAAGAAGGACATATGGCAATCAAGTGTCCTAAACCACAACGCCGTGCTCGCTGTACAAATTGTTTAAGAACGGGACACACATGTGAATCATGTCCTGAGCCGCAACGAAAATTTGTAAATAATTCAACTGGTAACATTCGTCAAATTCAAATTGATTCGCCAAAAACAATTACAAAGTCTGTTGGCATAAACGAAATAATAATGACAGCTATAATTGATCCAGGCAGTGAGAGATCTCTTATCCGAAAATATGACGCCGAAAAACTACATGATTCGACAATTGATACGAGAGTTTGTTTAAAGGGATTTGCAGGAGGGTCCTTCACCTGCAACGAAAAGATTAATTGCAAATTATACATCGACAGCGAAGAAATTTCAACAGAACTATTCATCGTGGATGATGAGATGCTATCAGAACCAGTACTACTTGGAGCAGACGTATTGTGCAAGAACGAGAAAAGACTAATTATTGAGTCAGGTGAATGTAAATTTGAAACGATAAAGACGCTAAAAATGAATAATAAATTGACCGAACAACAAAAGACGTCCCTACAAAATGTTTGCCTCCGGAATGCAGAATGCGTCGCCGAAAATATAAACCAATTAGGGAAATGCAACATGATAAAAATGGAAATCGAAGTTACTACACCAACACCTGTAAATAGACGACCATATAGAATACCGTTTCAGAAAAGAGAACGAGTGCGGGAAATTATTGCCGAACTACTCGAAAACAATATCGTTAGGCCAAGTAACTCTGCCTATTCTTCACCGATCGTGTTGGTTCAAAAGAAAAATGGAGAAGATCGACTTTGTGTCGATTATCGACTGCTGAATTCCATTACAGTAAAACGACCATTTCCTATGCCAGTGTTGGAAGAACTTTTATCATCATTAGCAGGCAACAACTACTTTACTTCTCTCGACTTAATGGCTGGATACTACCAAGTGCCGATCGAAGAAAAATCGAAACGTTACACAGCTTTCAGCACAAATGATGCCCACTATGAATATAATTGCATGCCATTTGGGTTGGTTACCGCGCCAAGTGTCTTTCAGGATATGATAAACCAACTCACAGCAAAGATGCCACCTGGAGAAGCTATTGCGTATATTGATGACATTATCATACCTAGTAAAACCGTGGAACAAGGAATCGAACGGCTAGAAAAATTCTTGAAAATTCTGCGAGAAGCGGGATTAACACTCCGTTTGGACAAGTGCGAATTCTTAGTTAATCAACTGACATTTTTGGGTCATCGTATTAGTAATGGTACTATACAACCAGGAGAAGATAAAACGAAATGTATAAAGAATTTTCCAGTACCAACCAGCGTGCAAGAAGTCCGAAGATTTCTTGGGCTTTGTGGGGTTTTCCGTAAGTTTGTGCAAGATTTTGCTATTATATCAAAACCACTAACTGATTTGCTAAGAGGAAAGGGAACGTTGACATTTAAATGTTCCAACGAGCAAGAAGATGCTTTTGAAAAACTAAAAACTAAATTATGTTCGGAACTTGTTTTGCAAATATATGATCCGAACTGTCAACATGAGGTCCACACAGATGCGAGTGCCGATGGATTAGCCGGAATATTATTGCAAAAGGCTGCCGATGATCAATGGAAAGTTGTTTTCTATTTTAGCCGAAAATGTACTACAGCAGAAAGAACGTATCATAGCCACGAACTAGAAGTATTAGCAATAGTTGAATCATTGGAGAGATTTCGCTTGTATCTGATTGGTAAAAGATTTCGCGTAATTACTGACTGTGCTGCTGTGGCAACTACCAAATTAACTAAAGCTTTAACACCAAGAATTGCTCGATGGTTCCTAAAATTACAAGAATACGATTTTGAAATCATCCATCGATCAGCTGACCGACTAAAACATGCTGATGCCCTAAGTCGTGCGCCAGTAGGATTACTGGAAGAAGTATCGATTGTAACGGAAAATATTATGAAAATCGAAATAAGTTACGATGATTGGTTAACCAGTATGCAAATGCAAGACCCGAAATTAATAAAGATCGCAAAAATATTAAACCGAGAGATCGAATCAGAACAAATTCTGCAGATACAAAAGGAGTACGTTAAGAGAAATGGAAGATTGTTTTATCGTGATAATGAAAAGATGAAGTGGGTTGTACCTACATCTGTCAGATGGCGAATTGTAAGAACATTTCATGATGAGGTCGGACACTTCGGAATTGAAAAAACGATGCAGCGTATCAAGGAAAACTTCTGGTTCCCGAAAATGCGAAAATACGTTAAGGAATATATAAATTCGTGCATTGAATGCTGTTGTAATAAACGAAGCAATGGTAAAAGAGAAGGACAAATGTTCGCAGAAGACGTAGTTCCAGTGCCGTTTACAACTCTTCACATAGATCATTTAGGTCCGTTTCAAAGAAGTCGCCGTGGGAATACACATTTAATCGTCACATCAGATCCATTCAGCAAGTACGTAGTTATAAAAGCCGTTAAAAATACTAAGACGCAACCAGTAATTAATCTTCTGAATGAATTAACAACCTATTTCGGATTACCAAAGCAAATTATTAGTGATCGAGGAACATCGTATACGTCAAATGTTTTTGAACAATATTGCACGAATAATGGAATTTATCATCGGAAAACCGCTGTTCGAACACCGCGTGCAAACGGTCAAGTGGAGCGAGTAAACCAATCTGTTCTTCTATATCTTCGCACAACCACAGATAATCAAAAGGACTGGGATTTGCACATACGAGAACTTCAATGGGTATTGAACACCCAGAAAAACTCAACAACCGGATTTAGCCCGAACGAAATTATATTTGATTTTCGACTGAGAGATATCTTAGTAAACCGATTGATTGAAGCGTTATACGATGACGAAGGATTTGCCGAGCCAGATATGACAATTAAAGAAAAACGAGCAGAAGCCGAGAAAAGAATCAACGCAGAGAAGCAGAAGTGGAAAATTCGATTTGACAAGACGCACAGAAAACCGATAGAATATGTCGAAGGAGACTTAGTCGTAATAGAAAATGTAGCACCTGCCACGGACAAGTTGAAGAGATGGTGTAGTTCATCCCCAGACTTGGATGATGTTGAAGCAAATGACTCCGAAACCAAAGATGACTCCGAGAAGTGCAACGAAACCGGGACGGTTTTCAGTCAGGAAGGGCCGAGCTGTCATGGACCTATAACCCGCCGCCGCTGGAAACAATACATAAATCATATATGACCGCCGCCACTGGACTGTAAACACAATTACCAGTAAACCGTCGAGAACAACCAAAAAACAGTCGATGACCAACCGCCGCCGAATATACACAGTCTTACTGCAACCGCCGCCGAATATAGACATTCTATTGCTAACCGCCGCCGAATATAAATAATTTTAGAAAAACCGCCGCGGAGAATTATTATTAGCCTTTCTTTAATTCGTATTATTTGATTAATGTATTATTGTCTAAATAAAGTATATTTGTTTTTTTTTATATTAAGAAAACGCGTTTGTTTCTCGACATCATTTTTCCCGATTGCTTTAATATCCGCCCTCACGCTCGAACTCCATCCTAGACAAAAACAATAGCATCATAACAATAGCAAATGAATTGGCGATAAGTGATAGAAGTTTTCGGCGAATCTTGAAAAATAAGCTAAAGGTAAAGCCTTTGAAAAAGAGAAAGTATCACGAACTAACTGACGTTCAAAAAAATAGTTTGATTCGAAAGATCAAAAGAATTACTTCGTACGCTCGCTCATCGTGAGTTACCAAATTTGGTATTATCGGATGAGAAAACATTCTGCATAGAACAATTTCTAAACAAGAAAAATGATCGTGTTTGGTAAAAGAGACGTTCCGAGGATAATTCTAAGTAAAAATAATCCGTTTACTTTTCAACGGCACCATCACAACAAAATCAACAATGGTCACACGATAGTCCTTAACTTACGACATCGAAGTATACTATTTCGATGTCTGTAGAACTCATACAAGTATAATAGAGAAAATAAAAGTTCTACCGAAAATAGGAAAATTATGTGTACCGGTGTTTCATTTAGAAAAGACAGAAGTTCTAACAGGTCAATTGAAAAGTCCCCTGCCTACCATAGTAAAACACATTTTTTTGGCAAAATTCGTTTTTTTTATTCAACATAATTCCCTTCAAGGGTGATACACTGATTATAGCGACCCTCCAACTTTTTGTAGTACGATTTGTCCTTTGCTTGAAAATAGGCCTCAGTTTCGGCGATCACCTCTTCATTCGACGAAAATTTCTTCCCAGCAAGCATTATTTTGAGATCTAAGAACAGAAAATAGTCGCTGGGGGCCAGATCTGGAGAATACGGTGAATGCGGAAGCAATTCGTAGCCCAATTCATCCAATTTTGCCATCGTTTTTATCGACTTGTGACACGGTGCATTCTCTTGGTGAAAAATGAGTTTTTCTTCTTTAAACCAGGTCTTTTCTCATGAATTTTTACATCCAATTGGTCCAAAAGGTTGTAATAATTATCTGAGTTCATTGTTTTACCAGTTTGGAGGTAATACACTAACAAAATTCCTTTTGCATCCCAAAAAACTGATGCCATAACCTTCTTCACTGCTCTTTGTACCTTAACCCGTTTTGGAGCCGAATTATCGGTTTTTAGATTTTGCTTTCGACTCAGGATCATAGTGATAGACCCAAGTCTCATCCATAGTGATGAATCCGCGCACAAAATCCACTTTATCCTTTCGAAAATGCTCCAAATGTTCTTGAGAAAGTCGCATTTGCATGTGTTTTTGTTCCATTTTTCGGAAATGCGGCAGCCACTTTGCACAGAGCTTTTTGAAACCTAAAACTTCAGCTAAGATGTGATGTAGTGGTCTATATGAGATGCCTGGGGTGTCAGCTACCTTATCCACACCCACTCGTCTGTCTTCCGAAACCATATCCTGTATTTGTTGTATCTTTTCTGTTGTTGGTACACTTTTTGGATGTTCTTGACATGGATCGTCTTCAAGGCTTGTACGACCAGATTTAAAAAGGCACCCCATTTTCCAACGGTGGATTTAGAAGGTGAAGAGTCCGGATAATAATTATCAAGCCAAGTTTTCGTTTCAACGGTATTTTTTTTGGCCATAAAGCAATGTTTAATCAACACGCGAAATTCCTTTTTATCCATTTTCTTCACAATAACAAAAGTTGCTTCACTTAAAATGCTATAATTCACAAACTAATGATCCGACAGCTGTCAAATTTATACACGCGTCTTTTGAAGGTTAGGGCTAACTAAAAATCATATGGATTTAATTCTAGTACCGCCATCTATGTGTCAGGCCGGGGACTTGTCAATTGGCCTGTTATAGTGACGGGATAATGCCACTACCAAGATGTTCTATCTTTTGGTAGTAAAACATAATTATTATATTATTATATTATTATATTATATTATTATATTATTATTTTAAACTAAATTTTATTAGACAACTAAAAACACGTTCTCTCTTTTTGGAAGTGACAATTATATTGGGTGGTTATAACACAAGGAAATAGACAATATACAAGTTAAAAAAGTTTTTGTTTCCCTTGAAAATTTCGCCTATCATTTAATCTAAAAAAAGACGAAACAAATTCTTGTCCAGCGAATATACTGTTCTATCCTTTTGTAATTAGAACACAATTTCTGTAGTATTATAATTTGCTTTTATTTATTTAATAACTACTTATTTAATAGTTTACAGATCACCACATGTTCTTTCTTATTTGGAGGTTATTGTAAGAAGAATTAGAATAGTGTTGCCATAGCAATATACATATATAACAGCTCTTCGCCGCAAAAGAATAAGAAAATTTCATTTCTATTTAATTTATATTTCAAAATTCTTTTCTTAAAACTAAGGTATCTTTATTAACTTATTTATTTATATGTAAGTCTGGAAGAAGCTTGACGAGGTCTAGTTGATCTTCTCAATCCAGTACCTTCCATTTCAGTACTTTTCGTGATACTGGATTCTTTAGTGATTGTTGATTTAATCGGTGTTATCATTTTGGCCTCCAGTTCGGGCTTCGAAATTTCCTACGTGTTCGGTAGAGTGTATTGATTTGTATCTACATTCTGATTTCCTTCCGAAATCGTGTCATCCTTCGGATACGCGTCGTCAAACGATTGCATTGGAACTGATACCGAAGGTCCTACTTTTCGAAATTGATCAGTATGCCTTTTCCATACTCGACTATCGTCCAGTTTCACTAAGAAATGTAGTTTTCCTACTATTTTCGTAATATTTCCAAATTTCCATTTTTCATTAGTTATATAATCTCTAACCGCCACTCTTTCTCCAATTTTGAATTTCAGAGTCATGTCCATATCCACATTAGTTTGTTTCTCTTCAATCGGTATCATTAAATCTATTCTAGATCGAATTTGTCCACCGAAAATCAATAGAGACGGCGATTTACCAGTACTTGGATGTGTAGTTTTTCAGTATGACATTAACACATTACTTAATTTTTTCGGTAATTCAGATTTGAAAGACTTCAGTGCTTCTAATTTCCTTTTGATTTTTTAAACGTACCTTTCGGCTTGTCCATTTGTAGCTGGATGATAAGGTGCTCAATCTTTGTGAACAATGCCATTCATTTTCAGAAATTTCTGAAACTCATGTGATGTGAATTGCGTACCGTGATCACTTACAAATACTGATGGTATCCGAAATGTGCTGAATATCTCTCTGCATTTTCTAATTGTAATTTCAGCTGTGATATTTGGTATAATATGTACTTCTGGCCATTTCGAATAAGCATCTACCAGAATAAAAAAATATTGGCCCATGAAAGGTTCCGCAAAATCTGCATGAACTCGTTCAAATATTTTGTTGGCGTTGCCCAACAATGTATTGGTACTTTCTTCGGGTCGGCTCGTTCTATTTGACAGTTTGTGCAATTTAGTACCAAAGCTTCAATATCTTTATCTATGTTTTTCCACCAACAGTAACTTCTGGCGAGTGAATTCGTTCTGGACATTCCGAAATGCGTAGAATGCAGTTCGTCTAAAACGCGTTTCCTCGGTACTTTAGCTATGTATACTCGGATATTTCTCAATAAACAATTTTGTTGCAAAGAAAACTCCTTTTGATCAATGCCATAACGATTATTTGCATTACAAATTCACCCCTCTCGTAATGCTTTAATCAGTGGTGCAACTTCATCATCATTTTTAGTAGCTTCTCCCAATTCGTTTACTGTCAACGGTAGTGTTTCGATAGCATTAATTTCAATCACATTAATAGGTAATCGCGAGATTGCGTCTGCGTTTGAGTGATCTTTGGATTTTCTTTTCTGAATTTCGTAATCGAAAGATTACGGTATGGCAATCCCTTCTGTGGAGAGAATATTTGAATAATTGGTTTATTATCAGTTATCAAAATGAACTTTCGGGCGTAGACATATTGGTGAAATCTTTTAATTCCACAAACAATTGCATAGGCTTCTTGATCAATTTGGCTGTATTTTTGTTGAACTGGTGAAAGTGCTTTTGACGCGTATTGGTTGGGTCTTTCTGCACCGTCAGGGTATATGTGACTTAACACGGCAACCACACCATATGTTGAAGCATCTGCAGCCCATACTAAAGGTAATGTCGTATCGTAATGTACCAGTACAACTCCTGACTGCATTTGCTTTATTATTTCTCGAAATGATTTTTCACATTCCTCATTCCAATTAAATGGTACGTCTTTTAGTAGGTTATTTACCGGGTATAAAATTGTACTTAAATTTTGCAAAAATCTGCCATAGTAATGTGCCAGACCGACAAAAGAACGAATTTCATCTTCATTTTCTGGCCTCCGCATATTTTGAATTGCATCAACTTTCTGTTTCATTTTGTGAATACCATCCTTATCAATGATGTATCCACAGTATTCAATTTACATAAATTTACTCTTTTTTAGGTTTATACGCATATTGTACTCACTTAGTCGTTTCAATACCTCTTCTAATCGTTTTAGATGAATGGTATCATCTTTTGCAGTAATTTTTATATCATCAATAAAAACGGTTACCCCATCAATAGCTTTCAAAATGCATTCTATTTCTTTTTGCCACTTTGCCGGGCCTGATGCGATACTATACATTAATCTTTTGGGTCGAAATAGCCCCTTGGGAGTACTTAACGTGAGTACTTCTGGGTCCTCCGGATGAACTTCCATTTGTAAATAAGCTTTCGTCAAGTCTAATTTAGTACATTTCTTTCCACCTGCCATTCTAGCAAATACTTCGTCTACAGTTGGTAATGAGTGTTCATCCACAATTGGATTTGGTTTTACTGTAATCTTGTAATCTCCACATATTCTGACTCTATTGTGACTTTTCCGAACTGGTACAATTTGCACATTGACTTGTTTCAACTTTCTCCAAAATGTCATTTCTGACCAATTTTTCCAATTCTTTCTCAACAATATTATTTAGCGAAAACGGCACTCGCCGTGCTTTTTTAAAAACTGGTGTTCAATTTGGTTTTACCTTAATTCTTGCCAATATGTTTTTTATTTTACCTGCCGATTCTTCAAATACGTTCGCGTATTTTTTTATCAACACATCAATTTCTTCCGGAATTTTCCTATTCGATTGTAATTTCATTAAGTTTGAGCTTGCAATATTTTCTTTAAAAACTTTATTCCAATCTAGTTTTAATTTTGTAAGCCATTCAAGTCCTAACAAAGGATTTTTGTTCGAATCGACAACATATAATTTCAAATTCAATACACCCGTTCCCGTATCCGCAAGAACGTTTGCAAAGCCAAGTATTCGTATTTTCGAATTGCTATAACTAATTAGATCACGATCCGACGTTTGTAAAGGTAATTTTCCAAAAATTTCCTTTACATCTGTTATTCACATGACATAATTCCTCAATATGGTTTGTAGTAATAGCAGTAACCGAATTTTTGTTTTTGGCTTTGAGACACACTTTTTTTATATGATCTGTTTTTTTACAATATAAACATTCCGTATTTTTATGGAAACATTGATTTGCCAAATGTGTCTCACTGCCGCAACGATAACATTTAGTTTGTACCTTTGAGAAATTATTATCATTTTTTACCTCCTGTGATTTTTTTGATTTGCTTGTCAAACTTGAAATTTCCTTTTTTGATTTTAAGTTCATGTAATTCATTCCTTCTTTTTGAAGTGAAATACTTCTATGGGGACGTTTTGCAAAAATTATGTGCCGATTTTGTGTGACGAAACGTTACATTAAAAAATATCTCATTATATGGACGTCCTAGATGATTACAATGTTCAACAATATTGTGGAGGTTGTGATTAGAATTATTTTCGTTGAAGACCAAATAGTTCTATCTATCACCGTATTAGCGCTGTAGTCGATACAAATTTTTGAAATTTTTTAAAACTTTTTATGTAGAGGTCGTACGCGATTTAAATATTCAACAAAGTTGTGGAGATTTTATGGGGAATATTTCCGTCGAAGACACAATAGTTCTATATCCAACCACTTCGGCGCTGTATTCAATAACAATTTGAAGAAACGTTACATTGCAAAATATCTTATTATATGGACGTCCTAGATGATTACAACCTGCGGCATTATGGTGGAGGTTATAATGAGTAATATATCCTTCTCAGACCAAATAGTTCTATCTGCCACCATATTAGCGCTGTAGTCGATATAAATTTATGAAATTTTTTTCGAACTTTTTATATAGATGTTGTGTATTTTGTATTGGATATGTTGTTGTATACACAATGGGACACGTTGGTGTTGTGATTTGGAAAATAATAAAGTTTTATTCGTTTTTCTTTTATAATCTTTATTTAATTTAACTTTTAAACTGCAAAATTAATTACACTCACAGTAAAACATTTAAATAAAATCTATGAAGCTTTGATCTTAACTATATGTATATATTTCACATACAACTTATTAACACTTGTATTTTGGTACTTCTTTTTTCACTTTTTTATTTTGATCTTCCCTTATACCTTACCACTGGTGGGGGGCAAAAGTACTATTTACGGCGTATATTTAGCAACTACTGACTAATTTTCCGTCAACTCAGCCTTTTTATATAAAAATTCTAGCCTTTAAATGGCTAGGCTTGGGTAGGGATATGTATTTTTTTGTGAAGATGTAAGAAAAACCAATCCTTTCCATATATGTTTACATCACATACTTTAAAAGATTTGTTTATTCGAGCGATAAGAACAAATGCATAACAGATATTTTTTACAATTTTCACCGTGATCGTAAAATCCTGATTCCTTGGAAAAAGGGATCTTTGCATCCATAAATACCATTTTTATGACTTTAGATGCAAAGATGCAACATGATTTTGTAGACCCTTTTTTACGATCCTTTTTATTGACATTTAGATGGCAAAGAGTTTTAAAAGATTTGCCTATTTCTTTGCATTCAAGCGATCACAAAGAACATGCGCCTTTTTTAAACATTATTTTCTGAAATTTTATTGCCACGTTGTAAAAGAGTCTATTTCTAGGACATCATATTTGAAAATATATTTCGATGTCCTAGATGGTCGTGAGAAAGTATCTTAGACTTGCACGTTTTTCTTCAAACATAAAATTTGCGTTTCTTAGAAAACGTGGTCTATTCAAATTGTAGGATCGCATAGTGTGATCATTTTTTCCAAAACGATATTTTTATATCCTTTTGGGCTTGGGTTTTTGGATGCACGTGTTCTTTACAACATTTCAGCATTTTAGAAAACGTAATCCACTCAAATTTTACGATCGTGTAATACGATCTTTTTTATCAAAACGATATTTTTATATCCTTTTGGACTTAGCATTTTGAGTGCACGTGTTTTCACAACATAGAGGTAGTACATGATTGAAATGTTCGGCAAAGTTGTAGAGGTTTTTATGGCGACTATTTCCGTCGAAAACTCAATAGTTCTATCTCCCACCATTTCGGCGCTGTATTCAATAACAATTTTTGAACTTAGATGAAACGTCACATTACAAAATATCTTATTATATGGACGTCCTAGACGATTACAATGTTCGGCAATATTGTGGAAATTATAATGAGTAATATTTCCGTCGAGGACCAAATAGTCCTATCTGCCACCGTATTGGCGCTGTAGTCCATACAAATTTTTTAACTTTTATATGGAAAAAATCATGGAACGCTAACTCTGTAAAGCAGCGTGTAACATCAGTGTAAGCTGACTAACAATTGCGTCGTTTCTGTGCATAAGGCTGGCGCATACGAATATTGCATAGCGGAAAGCGGTCAGCGCATCTTACATACATTAATGGGCATTGCTTCTTACTACGGCTACAATGACTCCGGTAAGATACGTTTGCGAGCCGACAATTCTGCTCAATCACAACACGCTGACAATGCTTCTGTTGTGAAAACACGTGCACACAAAATGCTAAGTCCAAAATGATATAAAAATATCGTTTTGGTAAAAAAGATCGTTTTACACGATCGTAAAATTTTAGTGGACTACGTTTTCTAAAATTCTGAAATGTTGTAAAGAACACGTGCATCCAAAAACCCAAGCCCAAAAGGATATAAAAATATCGTTTTGAAAAAAATGATCACACTACGCGATCATAAAATTTGAATAGACCACGTTTTCTAAGAAACCCAAATTTTATGTTTGAAGAAAAACGTGCAAGTCTAAAATACTTTCTCATGACCATCTAGGATATCGAAATATATTTTCAAATATGATGTCCTAGAAATAGACTCTTTTACAACGTGGCAATAAAATTTCAGAAAATAATGTTTAAAAAAGGCGCATGTTCTTTGTGATCGCTTGAATGCAAAGAAATAGGCAAATCTTTTAAAACTCTTTGCCATCATAAAAATGGTATTTATGGATGCAAAGATCCCTTTTTCCAAGGAATCAGGATTTTACGATCACGGTGAAAATTGTAAAAAATATCTGTTATGCATTTGTTCTTACCGCTCGAATAAACGAATCTTTTAAAGTATGTGATGTAAACATATATGGAAAGGATTTGTTTTTCTTACATCTTCACAAAAAATACATATCCCTACCCAAGCCTAGCCATTTAAAAGCTAGAAGGTTTATATAAGAAGGCTGAGTTGACGGAAAATTAGTTAGTTGTCAATTACACCGTTAATAGTACTTTTGCCCCCCACCAGTGGTAAGGTATAAGGGAAGATCAAAATAAAAAAGTGAAAAAAGAAGTACCAAAATACAAGTTTCAATAAGTTCTATAAATTACATATTCATACAAAGAATTTTAAAATAAAACGAATAAAATATACAAAGAATTTTAAAATAAAACGAATAAAATATAGTTTTACTACTAAATCACAACACCAACGTATCCCATTGTGTATACAACAACATATCCAATATAAAATACACAACACTTCCACGAGAATGCCTATGACTATTGCAGAACGGACGCGGGCACGTAGGGCTAGGCAACAACAAGCGGAACAAAAGCAACTCTCTGACAAGGCTTCGACGAGTACGACTATGACTGATGCAGAACGGACGCGGGCATGTAGGGCTAGGCAACTTGCTCAACAAGCCGAACAAATGCAACTCGCTGACAAGGCTTCGATGAGTACGGCTATGATTGGTGCAGAACGGATGCGGGCATGTAGGGATAGGCAACTTGCTAAACAAGCGGAAGAAAGCAACTCGCTGACAATGCTTCGACGAGTACGGATATGACTGGTACCGAGGGGACAGGGTTATATAGAGCCAGGCAACTTGCACAACAAGCGGAACAAAGCCAACTCGCTGACAAGGCACCGACGGGTACGGCTATGACTGGTGCAGAACGGACGCGGGCATGTAGAGCTAGGCAACTTGCACAACAAGCGGAATAAAACCAACTCGCTGACAAGGCTCCGACGGGTACGGCTATGACTGGTGCAGAATGGACGAGGGCATGTAGAGCTAGGCAATTTGGTCAAAAAGCGAAAAAAAAGCAACTCGTTGACAAGGCTTCGACGAGTGGGTCTTCGACAGGTACGGCTATAACTGGTACAAAGCGGACGCGGGCATTTAGGGCTAGGCAACTTGCTTAACAAACGGAACAAATACAACTCGCTGACAAACCATAAGGAAAAGCTTCTATTTCACTTCTACAGTGTGGTCAAAAGCACGCTTCCTTTTTTTATATGAAATTCTGCACCACCCTCGTTCCGATAATTCCATGGATGACGTAGTATCCAACGCTGTCTTCATTGTAAGTTGTTTTACCTCCAATAGCCTGTTCTGGATTTTTTGACTGCGAAGCCCAAAAACGAATTGGTTTCTCCACGCCGTCTCTAAGTAATTTTATCGCAGAGAACGTTATATGTCTCCTGTCCCATATAGTGTAGTAATAAACTAATTTTCTTGGATTCATCACATCCAAGTATCTCAAATGACGTTTCCAACCGATCCACCCAACGTGACCAATTTGATTTTGTAATATCAAAACTTTCAATGTTGAAAGCGGTCTGCAAATTTTGTACTATCACTGGATTAGTCGTCATTTTGCTTCTTTTTTTTAGGTTATGTTGAAAATTTGTACAAATTTTTTTTTCTAAAATCTTCTTTAATGTAAGTTCTTTAGCATCCTCGTCGCCAATTTGTTGTATCTTTTTGTAATTAGAACACAATTTCTGTAGTTTTATAATTAGTTTTTATTTATTTAATACTTATTTAATATTTTACAGATCACCACATGTTCTTTCTTATTTTGAGGGCATTGTAAGAAGAATTAGAACAGCGTTGCTATAGCAATATATATAACATATACAGTCTTATTTCCCACCAAATATAATATCATTATTATGGCATGTGGTAGATAATCCCATTATTTTTTTCACTACATTTGTTACGCATAGGTATAATCACCGCAGAAGGGTTTCAGGGATAGTTGTGTAGAAAATCAAAAATTATGTCGATTTCTACAGGTCCATCCGTCCGTCCGTCCATATACAAGATAACTTAAAAACACTTTATTCCAATTTGATCAACAAAATTAGCTTGTTTATAAAGTTTTTTTTGTACAAATTTTATCAACTAATATACCGCTTTGAATTTTGTAGAAAATATTTATCTCTGAAATAGAACGAATTTGAAGAGGTCAATATATGGAGAAAAAACCATGAAATATTAGTTTTTTTCAGACTAGGGGGCTCGGCCCCTGCTCTCTTCGCTCGCCAACCCCGGGTCCCGATTGGAATTCGAGTAGATTTTAGTTTTCGTGTAATGTAATGGTAAAAAATAAGGCATAATAGAGTAAGAAGCAAAAAAAGTATGTAACTGCTTTTGTGATTTATTTCACTGCTTCTTCAAATACAATGTTTTTCATGACCATTTGTTCTACCTTGCACTCTATTTTTATACCTCCTCTGCTTCTACATCGTGATAGAGCGACATACAGTTGACCATGTGACATTTTATATTTTCTCCCAATTATTCCAGGAAATATAACATATAGTAACTTAAAATCTGCCTATATTCGATTTTTTGATGCCCTATGGTAGAAATGGGATAGAAAAACTGTCAAAACTAACATTATTTCAACGTTTTTTCTTCATAACTTTGTTTCTTCTTTTCAAAATTTCTTCCAATTTGCAGTTTACCTAGACCCTTCTAGCGTAAGTCCAATCTGTAAATTTTGTTCAAATCGGTGTATTAGTTTTTAAAGTACATCAAAAAAACTTTATAGAGAGGGGTATTTTCTCCTAGGATTATTTCTTTCTCCTTTATCTTTGACCGATTTGATTAAAATTTAATATGGTATCGTGTATTTAGGTAGTTAATCTGGATAATTAATTTCAATAAAATTGATTCACAAATTTTCCGATTAAATCCGAAAAACCATAAACAAAAAAACGACAAAACTTTCTGGTCATCCTGGTTTTTCGTTTATAACTTTGCTCCCTCTGGATCGATTTTGCTCAAATGCAATACGAAACCAAGTTAAGGAATAAGGAACTCACATTCTAAATTTCATCAGAATCGGATTACGCGTTTTTGAGTTATCTTGTATATGGACGGACGGACGGACGGATATGCATAAATCGATATAACTTTTGATTCCCGACACAACCATACCATTAAAACCTTTCTACGACGATTATTTCGATGTGTTACAAATGGAATGACAAAACTAATATACCCTCTGGTAGTACCTACCATAGGGGATAAAAATGTGTATACGTATAGTATAAATAATGTAGATAATAGCACATGTGATCATTTCTCCTCATTTTTAATAGTATGTATTTGTAAAAATGACTTCGTGTAGATAAATTAATCATTCAGTTCTGATTTTATATCAACGAATCTGACCCACTTTATTAATTGGACTTGACGGCATGGAAAGCAAAAGGTTCGTTTTGTAAGACCAAGTCCCCGCCGGTAACGAAATTTTTTTTTTTTTTTTTTTGTAGTTATAAATTATTTACTAAGCTTTTTCTACTACAAAATTTATAAATGATGTTCCGGAAAAACTTTTTTATTATAATTTTATTATTTTATTATTTATTATTATTATTATTATTATTATTATTATAGATAGTTAATAGATAGATTTTCAGTTATTAGGTTATTTATTCAGTATTGACTTTTTATTAACGAATCTGATTCACTTTTGTAATTGAGGGCGATGGAATGTGTAGCAGCAGATTGTCTTTGTAAGACCGAGTGCTCGAGATCGAATCCCCGTCCGAGCCAAAAAATTTTTTTAGTTATAAAATTGTTTATTAAGTTTTTTTCTACTACAAAATTTATAAATGATGTGCGGAAAAAACTTTTTTATATAATAGATAGACTTAATTCATTGAACTCTAGATTTCTTAACTACGAGTCTCATTTCTGCCATAGTGCATCAAAAAATCGGCTATAGACCATTTTTCAGTTAGTATATGTTTTTATTCCCATTGATGATTTATGTTAAAATGCAGAAATTTTTCTCTTTTAATTAATATAATTAAAACATTTTAATTATTCTTGTTCTATTACCTTAATAGTCTTCTGTTTCTCAGTAAAATCAGATTAAATACGTGTTGAGCAGAATATGTACTTTTTTGTTACATAAATTTATTATGACCTTTATTTAAAACATTTTTTATTTCATTAGGAGTCTTGGGGAACCTCTATACACAAACCCATTAAAGATCCAATCTCGATGATGATGTGGAAATGGGCAGTTGCGATTGCACAGAGGTTTTATATTTAATTAAATAAAGTCCGTTCCATTTCATTTCAATAATATACAATTTTTAGTGCATAAAAGATTAGTTTCCTCTGTATTATGGTTTAACTGAACTCAGTAAATTACTTCCTGAAGCACAAAACTATAATGTTTTATTCCCTAAAGACACATATTTAATAAAACTTTTCAAAGTTTTCTATAAACTTAGACTAAATATATACAACCACATTCTAGTTGCCACTATCATCAAAAAGCGGATATTTAAATCCGATTATTTGCAAGTTTTCAGTAAATTCATTTTGTACAAAAAGTTTTCTATGAAATCATTTAAATTAAATATAAAGTAGAGAAAAGTACATTTAAAAATGATTGGCACAAATTGCATAGAAACATTTTGATATTCTGTATATAATAAAGATAAAAATAATAAGAGAAACTCACTCCATTCCACTACAAATGTACGTACAAACAATAAAAGCACTTAGCTATAATTTCCGAAACGGGGTACCATATACGAGCATTTTTCTTTTATTGTTATATACGTATATAATCATTTTATAAAATACGTTTTAATGTAGTATATTCTTACACATGTATCCATGCCAAATGTAATTCCTATCGTATGAGATCCGCAAAAGGATTCCAACAATGTAACTTTATCTTCATTAAATTAATGTTGACATGTATTTTCAAATGATTTATATTAATGGAAATGTGCTTTAAATATAATGTTCTTTAGTAATATGAAAAAGAAAAAAGAAAAGTGATTTATCTAACAGAAAAAGAAGATATCAGTCATATAAAAAAGTATGATAAAATGAAGAAAGATCAAAAGTGAAACCATTAGGACCTAAACATTAAACACATTGTTCTGGTAAAAATGTAGAAGAGATATAATTACATGGACTTTTTTATTTAATGGAAGATAGATGTTTGGTTTTACGCCCAATTTATCCTGAAATCAAGAGCGGAAAATATAATTATACCGGTGATTCGAAACTTTCGACAGGTTTAGTTTTGAATCCTTTCGCGACTAAATTTCTTAGAAAGAGCCAACGTTCGAAGGTCTTTTGCGTAAGAGTTACATACCAAGCATTTAGAAAATAGGTTTAAGTGGGTTTGGATCAATGCGCTTAGTCCGTTTTGGCTAAACGTATAAACACTTGCAAACGAAGTCAGTTCAAATAAAATAGGAACAGGAGAATGTTTGTCAAATTTCAAGCATTATAGCTGAATTCGACGTTGAATTGATAATATCTTCATATGCAACTAAATTTCATTGTACGAATTAAAACTGAATACCATGGACCCATTTATGTGAAATTTAAATCTAGTCGTTTTAATGTATATTTAATAGTGATTGACAATTTAATTCAATACGTCATGATTGCATCCATTTAGGTACTCCTTTTCAAAGAGAATTCAAAATTTATTTTTGAAAGATAAAAATTCCAGATTATAAATAATACTTATCAACTGAATAATAACTCTATTAACAGGAAAACGAGTACTACTACTACGACTAAAATTTAAATCTATCTAAAATAGAACTCATCTTTAAATCTAAAATACATATCTTTGTATCTAGACCGTTACATTTTCACGATTCTAATCTTTAACACATAAATAATTGGACTACTATGGACTGCATTAAATGTTGCCCAAATTATCTCAAAATTAAGGTAAACTTATTATTTGATAGATTGCCACCTACAATTTGTTACATGTAATACGACGAATTTTATTTATTATTTTCCGAAAATAAAAGAAATCTCTAAGACATTGGGGAAACGGAATAGCTCTTGTGTGTTTTCTTCTTGTTCTTTCCATAAATAAGCTTATACTTTGACACTCTATTTAATAAATATGATTCAACTTCAATTAACTCATAAGAAAATTTCTCAAGAAAATCAAAATAATAGTCGTAATATTTCAACATAAAGGTAATATTATTAATTTCCAAAGTATAAGGTTATAATTGTCATTATTATGCCCCCCATATACTTTACGTTTGATTGTAAGACTTGCAAGAAACTGATGATAAAACGGAGGGTGTATGGTAAAATCGCGAATTCTGTTAATGGCAGAAAATTTACCGAATCGTACGATTTAGCTATCATTTTTCTTAGTTTTGTTGTGCTATCAGCAAAGACAGTAAATAAATAATTAATCATTATTTACTGTCTTTGCTATCAGCTTGAAATTCAATTTTTTTGGTAAAATATAAAATAAATTTATATTGCAGTTTATTGAAATTTACCGAAGTTATCCATGTGTGTGGTGCATAAAATTTCAGCCGTACAGTGATAGAAATAAAAACAATGCTGCACACAACGCACTTCTAGAGAAGTTCTGAGACTTAGGTGAAAATACTAATAAGGACGGAGTAATTAAAAAAGTCGATAATTTAAAACCCGCATTTCGTAAAGAATTGAAAAAAGTGGAATGTACAAAAAATCTGATGTTGGCGAAGAAGACGTATACCGTTTGTTAAGCCAACTGGCTTTAACAATTAATTTTTATCATTATTTGTTATTTATAATTAGTTTCATTTTTGTTCTTTAATTTGTTGTTTTCAAATGTACCGCCAATTTAGTTTAGTAAGTCATAATGCAAGGATTGCACTGGCAATACCAATCGTTCCATTATGACTTTACCTAAAATTGTTTCTTTTTACCGTTGGCGATACAATTATTGTTAGTCTTTCTTTTCGAGTCATACACTACTGTCGTTCAACTATTGTCGAAATAACCAAAATCCAGGTGTTTGGCCAACTTCCGCATGTCCTAAAAAAGAAAATAACATTTTTTTTCATTAAAGATTTTTCAAAACAAAAAAAAAATGTTCATGTCAAAAATTACACAAACAACAACATGCAAATTTTAAAAACATAAAATTTTAAAGAAAAATGTACAACTTTTCTTTAAAAACGTATATAAAACACTAAATACGTAAGAAAGAAACGAAACTAAATTATACAACACACATGAACATATCAATTATTTACCCACCAAAAAGAAAACACCACATATGATAGCCGATATCAACAATTATGGTTTTGTTTTTTCTTTTTAATGAGGAATACAAAAAAAAATTCACGTCACCGAACATTTATACACATATTTATTACAATTGATTGAATTAATTTTAAAATTAATTAAAATTATTCAATCAATCAAAAAAAAAGGAAAAAAAAACACAAACATTTAACATTTAAATATGGTGCCATTAGAACGAGTTCCACAAATGGAGTTTGTGGAACATAGAGGATCAGCTGTGATCGGCCATATTTATTTGGCCCGGTTCACCATCCACCATATTGGAAATTTTTGTATAAAAGGGCATGCCGAACGAGGAAAATACCACTTGTTCCAGAGCTCTCAAGTTTGCACTTTTTAGTGGTAAAAACTTATAGCATCATCAGCACCAGCGTTTATATTTTGAAAGTCGATACGATCTAAGCCTTCACAGCAATTGTGGTTAAGGTTAGATTTTTCCTTTTAAAATAAAACCATACGGTGAAAGGGGTATTGTCGAGGCAATACATTTGTGGGCAAAACTTTTAAAAGGATTTTGTTTTTTTTCAGATAACAATTTGTTGTTAATATTTTCTATTTTATTTTTTTTTAATTTTTTTTAAATTGCCAAATTTCAATTGTTGTTTTAATTTTTAATTTTTCTTTAATATTTTTTTTGATTTTAATTTTTTCTTTTTTTTAATTTTAATTTTATATTTTATTTTTGGAATTTTTGAAGAAGGAATTATTTACGTTAAATAAATTTAATTAAACGTGAATCACGCATTTCATTTCTTTTTTTTATTGTTCCCTGAACAAACATTTTGGTCCTTCGAGCCGGATTTGCGTGAAGCGTTTATTTAAATTACTTAAAGAATAGGAATTTGGCAATCTAAAATTTATCTGTGGTTTCGGTAGGAAATAACAAAATGGAAAATCTGTGTACTGCGTTATCGATTAGGGTTGACAAAATTGAAAAATCAATTATCAACGGCAAAAAGACAGCCTTAGCAAAAAGGACTGTCGGTTTTTTCGAAAATAAAATTCAAGAATTGAAGAAAGCCTGGGCCGAATTCGATCAACTCGACTCACAATTAAGAGAGTTGATTGCAAACTCCAAATTAATTTGTACACACGATTACATGACAAAAGAAAAATATTTGGAGTTAGAAACAAAATATATTGAGTACTTAGCTGATTTAACAGATCAATTAGCGGAGAAAAATGACTCAGGTGATCGTAATACGAGTGTCACAGAACACACTTTTATACATTCAGCAGAAAATCGCATTCCATTACCACGCTTAAATCTTCCCAAATTTAGCGGAGATTATGCATCATGGCGATCGTTTCATGATCTTTTCGTATCGATGGTACACAGCAATAAACATTTGCTAGGTGTACAAAAACTACATTATCTAAAAGGATGTTTGTCTGGCGAAGCAGAACAATTATTAAAACATATTCCCATCACAGATCAGGATTACCTTCCAGCTTGGGAGAAATTACAAGAACGATACGAAAACAAAAGATTACTGATCAACACGCAATTGAATATATTGACAAACCAACCGAAACAAACAACTGAAAATAGCAAAAGCATAAAATCCATTTTAGATACAACAACAGAATGCATACACCAATTAAGGGCATTACAAGTCAACGTGGAACATTGGGACACAATATTAATATTCTTAATAGTACAAAAACTTCCGTTTGTAACGTTAAAACTTTGGGAAGAAGAGTTGGGTGACACGCAGTCATTACAAACTTTTGATCAATTCCAAAAGTTTTTACAAACGAGATTTAGAGTCCTGGAATCCATGGCATATGCGGTAACGACAAAAACGTCAATACCAACCACAAAGGTACATCTGGCATCCAGTAATCCTTCAAAATGTCCTGCATGCGACAGCGCACATTTTGTTGGACGGTGCCAGAAGTTTATTGGTATGCAAATCTCTAATAGAAGAGATTGCATACAAAAGGCTGGAAGATGCTTCAATTGCTTTTCCAGTAAGCACAGGGCAACGAGTTGTCCATGCAATTATAGGTGTAGACAATGCAAAGGATTGCACCATACACTTTTGCACGTGAAAGAACACGATGCAAATAGTCAGACTAGGCTGACAGAACCAAAAGCAAGTTCATCCAATATACCAGATGGAGTAAAAACTTTTTTGGCAACACAAATGCATAACGCATTATTAGCCACAGCGCTAGTAATAGCAAAGGATCGCAACGGGCGATTAACAACATGGCGATGTCTGATGGATCCAGGATCCCAAACATCATTCATCACAGAAGCCGCGTATAAACGCATGGGTTTACGAGGACAACCTACAAAAATTCAAATTACAAGCTTGAATAAGAAACAAGCTGCATGGTCCTATTTACAAGTGAATGTCGAACTAGGATCATGTCAAGATAGCAGCAAATCAATTAAAACGCAGATGTTGGTTATCAATGCTATAACTAACAGTCTGCCAACAGTTCCAGTACGTTTAAATCAATGGAGTCATATAAAAGGATTGCAATTGGCCGATTCAACGTATTGGAAACCCGGACCAATTGATATGCTGCTAGGAGCAAAAGTATATGCTGACATCTTACAAGATGGTGTAAAAAGGGGTACAAGGAATGAACCCATAGCAATTAACACTATGTTTGGGTGGATTTTATTAGGAAATACTAATGGAATTCCACAGCAGCGAGTTGAATCGTTTGCAGCTATCAACCAAAACCAAGAAAATTTAGAACAACAATTAAGACAATTTTGGGAAACTGAAGAGGTAGCAACTACACCTCGTCTTAAACCACATCGAAGAGTGTGAAGAAAAATTCAAAAATACACACAAAAGATGTGCAAATGGGCAGTACGAAGTAGAACTCCCATTCATAAATGGACATACACCAACTTTTGGACCATCGCGAGCACTAGCAATGAAGAGATATCAATATTTAAGACGAAAATTGAAACAAAACCCAAAATTAGAAAAGGAATACGCAACCTGTTTAAATGAATATATTACAATGGGTCATATGGAAAGAATTGACAAAACAGAAACTAGAAACGAGTATTATATTCCACACCATGCAGTCCTTAAAGAGTCTTCGACTACTAAATTAAAAGTGGCTCCGATAAAACCAACTACAGTTCCAAGATTGGAATTAAATGCGGCAGTTTTACTTGCAAGACTGCTCAATTCTACCATAGTTGATATGCAGTTAATGGATGTTCCTATATTCGCATGGGCTGACTCCATGATCGCCTTACAATGGATTCGAAGTCATCCTACAAGGTGGAAAACATATGTGGCCAATCGTGTAACACAAATACAGGATCTTACAAATCCTGAAAATTGGAAATATGTTTCTACTAAAGACAATCCTGCAGACATCGCATCAAGGGGAATACTAGCGAACAATCTATTGCAACATAAACTATGGTGGCTGGGACCGGACTGGCTTGTGAACAACTGCGGGCAATGGCCAAATTGCGAAATAAAAACAGGGAAATTAGAATTAGAAGCAAAAAAATTAACTCCATTAACATTCTTTGCTAAATTAAATACGGATATTTTAGAAAAATATTCATCATTTATGTCACTTACAAAAACATTGGCATATATAAACAGATTTATTCATAATTGCTCAAATAAAGACAAGAGAAAAACAGGGCAATTATCAGTATCAGAACTTCAAGCTACACGAAATCTAATTTATAAATTAGTACAAAAAGCAACATTCGGATTGGAATACGAATTATTAAAGAATAACAAATTATTACCAAAAGGAAGTAAACTTACTTCATTAAATCCATTTTTGGACAAGGATGAAGTCATGAGGGTTGGTGGTAGATTGGAAAACGCAGCCATTCCATATAATATCAAGCATCCCATTATTCTACCAAGCGACCACCACATTACACGCATTATTATAGATCAACTACATAAGGATACATTGCATGGCGGATTAAGTTTAATGATCAATACCAGTCGACATCTCTATTGGATATTGAATGCTAAGAGAACCATTGCAAGAAAGATAAACAGCTGCAGAAAATGCATTGCCTTTCGCAAAGAGAAACGCTGCCAACTAATGGGCAACTTACCTGCCGCTAGGGTAAATATGTCAAAACCATTCACGCATGTGGGAATTGATTATGCTGGGCCAATTAGCCTAAAAACTTCACCACACAGGGCAGCAAGAACATATAAAGGATATTTTTGCATTTTTGTATGTATGGCAAAAAAAGCTATCCATCTGGAATTAACTTCAGATTTAACATCTGCAGCATTTATTGCGACATTGAAAAGATTCGTGGCACGCAGAGGATTGTGCCAACACATCTATTCAGATTGCGGCACAAATTTCAAAGGGGGTAATACAACACTGCAGAGGGATATACGACTAGCAATAAAAGAGTCAATGTCACCAGCTGCTGAGTATTTTACTGACAAAGGTATCACATGGCACTTTAACCCACCAGCTTCACCTCATTGCGGAGGACTATGGGAAGCTGGCGTTAAATCAGTGAAGTACCATTTACGTCGAGTAGTTGGAAGAACGCTACTCACTTTTGAAGAACATTTGACTTTATTGACACAAATCGAGGCTTGTGTCAACTCGCGCCCACTATGTCGCATAAATAATAATGTCAACGACTTGGAAGTATTAACTCCAGGACACTTTTTAATTGGGCAACCGTTAAATTTGGTTCCAGAACCCGAATTAAAAGAAGCAAGAGCAACATTCAATAACAGGTGGAAACACATTCAATACATGACGCAACAATTCTGGAGCAAATGGTCTATAGACTATTTGCATTCGTTGCAGCAGAGACCAAAATGGCAGAACCTTCAACCTACATTAAAAATCGGAGACATCGTTTTGGTCAAAGAAGACAACCTTCCACCGACGTCATGGGCTTTAGGAAGGATTACAGAAGTATTTCCTGGAGCAGATAATATAATTCGAGTAGTGCAAATAAAGACGCAGAACAACAATCTGCGACGACACATACGAAAGATATGTTTGTTGCCAGTAGAAAGTGAACAAACCAACTAACGTTATGTCCAGTCACAACAGTGGTGTCTTATGTGGCGTCATGTCCAACCTCTATGTATCCTTTCCATGCTAACTCTGTTTTTTATTCGTAGATAATAGTAAGAAATGCAGCACGAAGAAAGCATTGATTTAGACATCCTAAATATCGATGATTACATCATGTCACCTATGGACGAAGAGGATATCCGTCTTTTCAAACAACCAGGTGTCAACATCCTCACTGGTCAACCGAGTAAACCACCAGTATCAGGAAATGAAAGGAAGGAGGCTCCGAATTACGACTTCTTCGGTGATTTTCAATTAGCACCAATGACACCAGAGGATATCAAAGATTTCGTGCAACCCGGGTACGATATTTTGACTGGATTGCCACGGAAACCACAACAATCAACAATAACAACAGCACCACAACAATCAACAATAACAACAGCACCACAACAACAACAACATCAGCAATCAACTCAGTTGTCATGCAAACCAGTTGCGAACCAAACAATAGAGGTCAACGGTTCACATGTGACCAACTGGAATGTTTTGCGTCTGTCTACATCTATAGCAGACGTCAAAATGCGGATTAAGAATGATGTTCAACGCTTCACTACCAATGAAGGCGAAACCATTTTTATGCCCAGACGCATTTTAGAAAGAATCAATTTTGACAAATTAAAACTGACAAAACATCGGGAACTCCGTGTAAACTTGCCAGACAGATACGAGGTAAAAATGAAGCTCTACGTAAATGGCCAAATCCAGTTTCACCATCATCAAAAACGGAAACGCAATTAAATGTAACGAATAGGCATGAACATAAGTCCTACATCAATTATTATTTTATTGAACGTGACCGTTCAAGGGGCCGGAATATGTTTGGCCAACTTCCGCATGTCCTAAAAAAGAAAATAACATTTTTTTTCATTAAAGATTTTTCAAAACAAAAAAAAAAATGTTCATGTCAAAAATTACACAAACAACAACATGCAAATTTTAAAAACATAAAATTTTAAAGAAAAATGTACAACTTTTCTTTAAAAACGTATATAAAACACTAAATACGTAACAAAGAAACGAAACTAAATTATACAACACACATGAACATATCAATTATTTACCCACCAAAAAGAAAACACCACATATGATAGCCGATATCAACAATTATGGTTTTGTTTTTTCTTTTTAATGAGGAATACAAAAAAAAATTCACGTCACCGAACATTTATACACATATTTATTACAATTGATTGAATTAATTTTAAAATTAATTAAAATTATTCAATCAATCAAAAAAAAAGGAAAAAAAAACACAAACATTTAACATTTAAATATGGTGCCATTAGAACGAGTTCCACAAATGGAGTTTGTGGAACATAGAGGATCAGCTGTGATCGGCCATATTTATTTGGCCCGGTTCACCATCCACCATATTGGAAATTTTTGTATAAAAGGGCATGCCGAACGAGGAAAATACCACTTGTTCCAGAGCTCTCAAGTTTGCACTTTTTAGTGGTAAAAACTTATAGCATCATCAGCACCAGCGTTTATATTTTGAAAGTCGATACGATCTAAGCCTTCACAGCAATTGTGGTTAAGGTTAGATTTTTCCTTTTAAAATAAAACCATACGGTGAAAGGGGTATTGTCGAGGCAATACATTTGTGGGCAAAACTTTTAAAAGGATTTTGTTTTTTTTCAGATAACAATTTGTTGTTAATATTTTCTATTTTATTTTTTTTTAATTTTTTTTAAATTGCCAAATTTCAATTGTTGTTTTAATTTTTAATTTTTCTTTAATATTTTTTTTGATTTTAATTTTTTCTTTTTTTTAATTTTAATTTTATATTTTATTTTTGGAATTTTTGAAGAAGGAATTATTTACGTTAAATAAATTTAATTAAACGTGAATCACGCATTTCATTTCTTTTTTTTATTGTTCCCTGAACAAACACCAGGAATGGAATTTTGTATTTCGATTTGACCCAATTGGATCGTATATACGACTTCGACCAACCAATTTGGTATCGGCTAAAATTGGATCGAAAATATTTTATACTGTGATCGTATAAAATTCATTCGATCAGTGTTGAGTTGTCGAAAACATATTTTTTTTATGTTTATTGTCATATTTTTAATTTCTTTAATGAAAAAAACCCAAGTACAAGAAATTTGACAATTATTTCCTTAAATTTTTACTAAATTATTGTAGTTTTCACAAAAAAAAAAAAAATAAAATATTTTTTTAAAAAATTTTTTTTTTCACTTGAGTTCATGCAAATTGAGTTCATGCAAAAAAATCCCAAGCTTGCAAAAGTTAACTTGAAAGTATTGAATTTAAAAAAATTATCAAGATTTTCATGAAATTACAACCAAATAAGATGGCCCTAAGAGCGAAGTGAAAATTATAAGTATAACAAAATAAAAAAAACGACACCAAATTTAGGACCGAAGACACTTAAAGATATTTTGTTTCACTGAGACCAACAATTTTAATATTAATTATTAAATATTAATTTAAAAATAATTCAAAACTAAAAACAAATCTAAAACACAAACATTTTAAATTATTGTTTTCAAAAAAAAAACTACCAGCTGTCAAAATTTCATTACATTTCATCGGGCAATTTGAAAATTTATACCATTTGCGTGGAATTCTCAAAGGCCACACTAATTTACGATACGATAATTTTACAGGATGCCAAAAAGAATTCAGATCAAATATTAAATCGAATCGAAAATTCAGTTGGATCGAAATACAAAATTCCATTCCAGATCAAATACAAATTTTAAATTACAAAAAATATAAGTTTTTTTTATTTTCTTCCCAAAAAATATTAAATCGGGGCATAAAATAATGTCCCTTAACATTTGGCGACCGTGACAGGACATTCGTACTTTGTAATTTTGGACAATTCAATTTGATTTGGAATTTGGTGATTTCGTGGAAACATACGAAAAATAATTTGCACATATCGTCACATTAGTTACTTTGAATCATCGAATATAATCTTAATCAGAGATTATGTTGGTAATTATAATACATACTTTTCGAAAACTCTTTCTCGTCGTTCCTTTGCATATTATAATATTTCGTGAAAATTCCTTTGAGTAACGGTGCAAAAACAGTTATTTCGTCGGGTGATTAAATTTTGGACAAATACCGGTAAAACAAACCGTAGTAAATTCGTGGCAAAATCTAACAAAGAACTTTAAATTTGTGTAACAAAAAACTTAAAAAATATTTCATTGTCTTCAACAAGCATCGTTTATTGTTAAATATATTTTCATTTATCGTTTGGAGCAATGCCAAACTCTGATGAAAATCCAATACCGAAGAAGGATGAGTCGGCTTTCGATTCCCTTTCTATAAAAAACAAATTGGAAGATTTAAAGAATCAACGGGCCACAACCAAGGGTTGCATCACGAGGATTAAAACTTATATTAACATAACCGACACGTTGTCACAAACCGAATTAGAGTGCAGGCTTGGTGTCTTGGAGTCCTATTGGAAACTATTACTAAGTCATCAGGCAGCAATTGAAAGATTGATTCCCAATGATCCTGCAAATGAAACAGTTCGTGGTGATCTCGAAGATTTATATTGTGAAGTCAAATCAAAAATACTTTCACTAATGGCTGGTAATAGAAGGTTAAGTTCGTTCGAAAATTCCAATGCATCAATGTTTCTGGCAAACGCTTCAAAGTCAAATTTGCCCAGACTGAAACTACCAATATTTTCTGGTAAATATTCAGATTATCCTAATTTCATAACTATGTTTAATAAATTGGTTGGTGATGATGAAAACATTTCGATTCCGGAAAAGTACAATCATTTTGTAACGTGTGCCTCACGCATGCGTACACTTCGACCCTGAACGGTGTAAGTCCATGTTTGACTTAAGCGTTATTTTTTTTCTTTGACCTTAATGCCCTCTGTCACAATTCTAATTTTACCACATTCAAGGGAATTCTACGACAGATGGAAAAATTAAACTTCCGTGGTGAAGAAAATAAAAGAGAAGGAAAGAGAAAAAAAAACGAAAAAAAAAAGAAGCACCAAAATCCGATATTCGAAATCCAAAAATGACATGATTTTGGGGGAATAAGATGGAAAACAAAAAAAAAGAGGATCAGAAAAAAGAAGGAAACAGATATGGCATGATTTTCTTTACCGTTACAGAATGTACCGGGATCGAAAAAAAAAAATATCTTGGAGAGGACGATCGGATAACCACTGGGCGGAGTAGAATGAGCTTTTCGATAGAGTACGGACATGTTAATGAAAAAAAAAAGAAAGTGGTATTAAGTTTAAAATTGTTATGAATAGCCGCGGATAAAAATTTTAAAGCGAAATTTGGATATATGGGTTGTTTTTATTAATAATTTCTCTATTGCGTGTTGTGATTAAAATAATTTCTCAGGAAATCGAAACAAATAATTTAAAACGCAACAATTTGAAATTAAATGAATTTTTTTTATTGGTGTTCCTAAAGCAATTTGGTAAAGTCTGGTTTGAAACGTAACAGAGTTTGGTTGAAAAATAAAAAGAGATTGTTAAAATCATGGTGATACCACGAGAAGTTTTTTTTTGTTATCAAATAGTTTTTGGTTAGAATTTAATGGTTCTTTTCTTGTCTTCAAAAAAAAAAATATATATATAAACCGAAACGTATACTAAAAAGATAATAAAAATAAACAGGAAAGAAAAAAGAAACGAAAAATAAAGGGGGGAATTAATCCAAGTGAAAGAAAATGAACTCCGTTTTGTTGTTTTTCTTTTATTTTTAATAAAGAAGAAAAGTGTATATATATATAACGAAATAAAGCTAGAAACGAAATTTGGAAAGTGCAGTGAAAATTACCATAACCGTACCAGAAAAAAAAAATAATATTTGAAAAAAAAAGAGAAGAAGAAAATCCTTTTTTTGTTTTTTTTGTTGTGAAAAAAAAAAAATTCCACCGTACTGATTACCAGCAGAGTTCGCGTGGCCTAAATAATTGAAGCGGGAGCGCAAATTTTCTTTTATTAGATTCCACGAGTCCCAATTGGATAAAACTTCGATTGGAAATAATGTTCGCCATATCTAGCAAGGAATTATCAACCTATAGTACATTTTGCGGTCAGACCACAGCTCAGAGGTATCATACATATGCACATATGGCGTGAGGATGCGAGTTACATCATATGGTTGAAATTTAATTCCATCACTCTTTCACATTGTCTACAATCCAGTGGTGGACAACCTTTTTATATCTTCAATTTGTGGAGGGTTTCAACCTCGAATTCAATTCATATAACGAACGAGAAGTAATTTTTTTTTTGAAAAACAATTTCCGTTTTTGAAATAATGTTAATTAAAATTTGGTCTATATAGAAAAAAAAAAAAAAAAAAAAAAATTATGCAATAATATTAAGCACATTCTGTCAAATCCCAAAGGAAAACCTAACTTCCGCAATTGGTTTTATATTTATATATAATTTTTTTGTCGTTTCATAGACCGGAGTGACTGCAGAAAGGCCTTTTTGGAAGTTCACATGTAAGTGTCATTTAAATTCCTTTTAAAGTTTGGTTCTTCTTTTGTATTAACGATTACTAGATATAACACGAAAATTGGCGTAAGCCATGTTTTCCTTCTGGATTTTATGCATATGGTTTTCTTATACCTAATATGATTTTCATATGAGCGTCATTTGGGCAATGCTCAATAATAATAAAGTAAAATGTAAGAAAATTTTTTTTTTGGGATATTTAAAATCAAATTACCGACTTTATTATACTATGGTTGTCCCATACATAGGAAAGAAATCAAAAAGAAAAAGATTATTTGTCCGGATTACGGAAATATACGAAATTTTTATTTGTACGTGAAAACATATAATTTTTATTAAGGATTGTCTTCTAAAAAGAAAAAAAAAAGGGAAACAAATATATATGTATATATGTCGATAACACTTTGCTGGTTTTATTATTATTATTCGAAATTAAATCAACTTTTCAGGAAATGAAGTCGAACGGTAGATAGGCTTAATGGGGCAGTGAGAGGGAGAGAGGTGTAAGTGAGCGACTGCAAAGGAGTAGACCATACAAACAAGGGTCCATAACCATTTGCAGGGGCGGTTATGGACAAACGGGGGCCGGCATTCTGCTGTCGGTCCATTCGGGTGGGAAGTGCCCCAAAGTCCGGTTGGCAATAACACCTTTGCCAATCGGCCCCGACATGCCTCGCAAGGCTTTCGCGGACGGCTGGTCAAGTTCCGGTGAGCGCCTAATTAACGAACATCCCCTTTATTCGGTTTTTTTTCTCGCAAAAACCGAATTTCCTTGCTTGATAGCTCACGCTATCACTCTAAAGTCTGAACGACGTTTACACTCATCATGCACGCATAAATAACTATGTGTAACGCGATGACAGATGGTGGTGAGCAGCGACCCACCCCTCCGGCGAGTTAGTCTGTGCAACTCAGCAAGGCGTGCAGCCTTTCAGTTGCTCACATTTGCTGCACCATCTCATATCTTCTCCTTGCAAGGAAGAAGATATGCTGAAAAGGTCATCTGGGGATTTGCTTCTTCAATAATACCCCAACATATGTAAACCCCTTGTTACATATGTGGCGCCCAACGTCGCTTGTCGGCCAATGTTTTATTGTTGTTTAACTTCGGTTAAATTACATATATGGCGCCCAACGATTCGTTGTTCGCTCAGCGAATTTGTTTTATTTTGTTTGCCATTTGTATTTTCAACTTCGGTCGAAATTACAAATGGAGCTCAAACAAAATTGTTTGACACATTTTCGAACGAGTTGATGTTTGGAAATGGTGTTTTGGTTGTTACCTTATGGTAAACCAAGTTTTTTCAGAAAAACAAATTTTTTAATAAAAATTTGAAAATTTTGACTCAAACTTTTTTTTTCAGTTTTCTGAAACACCCTGTACTCTTTCTAAAAAAAATTTTCATCTGTTTTTTTATTAGTCAACTTTTTTTTTCTGAAGGTGTGTTCACATCATCAAAATTTCTGAACGAAGTTTTGATGTGAACATAATTTCGGATGTTCGTTTTTTTTGGTTTTCGGAACTGGACTTGCTTTTCACGATCGGTTTATGTTGAGTCCTACTGTCGTTACGTTTTATTTACGGTTGCGTAGTAGCAGTACTTCGGTTTTTTATTGAATATTCCGCTTGCCGCAAAAGCGTTTGAAATGTGGATTACGTGCTACATGAATATTGTAGTCATTGCAACTCTTCACGTTTCAATGCAGTTGAGACTCCGGGAAATGCTACAGATGCGGATGTATGAGCTTTAGTGCGCCTTTTCGCACATTCTCGTGCTTAATTAAGCCCATGAATAATGCGGTGAGAACACGAGAGTCATGCAACCACATCAGACATAGTGATTCGGGATTGTGCCAGTCGTTTGGATCGGATCACATGCTACGGGCTTGGTTGCTATTGCAGGTGTCCGATCACTCGACTTGGTACCGTTCGCGGGTCACCCATCAACATCCAATTTTCGTTTCGTGAGTGTGTGTCGGGTTTATGTTTTCTTCGTGTCGTCCACTTGTTTGGTCTCTCTCTCTCGCTCTTACGTTATTACGTTTGATTTTTTTGAAGAATTTATATTGTGCGGAATTTAATTGAGCGAATTTCTTTCTATAAATTTTGTAGAATTTTGGGAAATAAAAATTACTTTTCTCAAATTATTTTGGGAAATTGATTTGGTTAGTTTTAGTTTTGATTTTAGTTTTAGTTTTCTTTATTAGGTTTATTTAGTCTAGTTTATTTTGGTTTTTTTCATTTTTTTATTTAAATTTTCGATTACGTTTTGGTTTGGGTTTTATCATTTTGAGTTATTTGATTTAGGTTTAATCTTTACAGTTTTAAGTTATACATTTATTTTTTTTGAATTATTATTTCTTTTGAAAGACTTTTCAAATTATATTTTGATTTGACCTTCAACTGTGCCGAATTTCTGACTGTATAGTAACTGTCCAGGCCATACGTGAACGTGAGCATTTAGATTGAGTTTTGATTTAGTGAGATTTTTTTCCTTGAGGCTAAGGTGTATTCACACATTCCTTGGTATACATTAGTGGCAATTAGATTTGGGCTTACGTAAACTCATACACCTAAATTAATTCGATCTGTGTTTTTGCAAATTTTTTTGGTATGTTTATGAAATGGCAGATGCAAATACAGGTGCAACGCCTAAAATCAACCCCATAATTGTACCAAATGCGTCACCGGAACCAAATACAGATGCTCAAGGTGCTGCGGTGAGTGTATTGACAGGTCAAGATGATTCTCGAGTAACGCGAAGCCAATCACGGCTTTCGTTGGATTTTCCACCAGCTTCAAAATTAGTGGCTTCTGCTACAATGACAACTCGCAGTCGTAGTGGTAGAGGAAGAGGTGCGGCAAACCGAACTATCACACGATGGGGTTCTAGTGATGGCGCCTCTTTCCTCTCTCCGTAAGATCCAAGTGCTTCAACAGAAAATATAGGCAATATGATCGAGGCGGCTGTGAGCAGTCAGATGGCCAAAATCCAAAGTGAGTTACTCAATCAAATCAAGAGAATGACTTTGAATGCACCATCGCAAGCACCATGTTCAGTGGCTCTGCCAAAATCCGCTGACCAGTCTGCCAACTTCAATTATTTGAACGGAAATCATAGTTTGAACGTTCCTCAGAGACCAAGTCAACCAACAACAAACCATAATGTAAATAGACCACCACCTCCTCTATATGGTGCTAATAACCTAAACCCTAATTATAACTTGAACGCTATCTCAGCTTCAGACAATGATCACCACGTCGACCCCAGTCATGAACCGAATCCACGCATGCCTTTTAATCCAAACAACAATCAAAGGCGTAGCCCAAGTAGGAATTCAAATCTCAACTCAGGCACGAATCGTAATGGTCAGGAAGTTCGTCACGCTATTCTCCGACATGATACCCGAATCGACAAATGGGGATTCAGGTTCAGTGGAAAGGCTCAAGATATGTCTGTGGAGGAGTTCATATTCCGCATAGAAACCATGCAATCGCGTGGGGATAATTCGTGGTACGCCATTTGTACCCAATTCCATACCCTGCTCTTTGATAAGGCTGAGCAGTGGTATTGGCGACTGCTGAAAAGAGAACCCCACATCGATTGGCATGGCCTAAAGGCGGCCCTCCGACATCAATTCAAGAGCCTGGATACTGACCAGGAAATCATGCGTAGGATGTTGCAAAGGAAGCAATCCAACAGCGAAACTTTTGATGATTTTTACGATTCGGTTATGTCTTTATACCATCGGTTAAGAATTCCTATGACGGAAATAGAATTGGCGGACATTATGAGAGAGAACGTCAAAGATAAGATCGCAAATCTTATTTTCGGAATGCCTGCAATGAGTCTGAGTCGCTTTCAGGAAGTATGCCGCAAAGCGGAACGCCATCTTTCTGAAAGAGAACCAAGACGAACTTGGCAAAACCCAACACGGCCCATCCATGAATTGGATGATCTTAACAAACGTAATTTCTCAAATGAACCAGATTCGGCAAACGATGGGACTGATTTGGATAATGATAAACTTAGACTCGCAAAAGAAATGTTACGCACCTCTGATTTTCGCCAAAATGTAAACAGTCAGGAATTCGGTGCAAATAACTCACCTGCTAGAACGAACTTTATGCCAGACTCTCGCTTCAGACAAGAAAATGATTCTCATCTCCCATACCAAGATTTTAAAGATGATTGTGACCCAAGAAATTATGCGTATAACCACCAACAATACACCAGAGGTGGCCAATCTTTTCCTCACGAACCGGTATCGAATCGTTATAATATTAATTCATCCCATTTCGGTAGTAGTTTACCATATCAACCTGCCGAAATCGATAGTAGTATTCGAGGGTATGTGAGTGAAAATATGTGGTCAAACGGAATGCAAGATCATTTAGAAGCTGTGGATGCTAATGGTAGATCACGGTTCAAGTGTTGGAACTGTGACAATATTGGTCATGGTTTTTTCGAGTGTACGATACCACAACGGTCCTTCTTCTGCTATCGTTGTGGTAGAAAAGATGTGTCGTTACCGATGTGCCCAAAATGTAATCCGGGAAACGCACAAAGGCACCGAGAGACGCACGGGAATCCCCGGTTGCCAATAATGCCCCCGGACCAATCAAAATAGAACCAACCTTGAGTCCGAATCTATCATTACAACTAAATTCTCCGTCTGTCATTAAAATTTTGAAACGCGAAACGTCAACTAAAATCTCATCTAATAATAATATACTGCAAAGGTCGAATAAAACATTACATCAACGTCAAATGGAATATGACGAAGCTAGAAATAGAATAATCGGTGCTTTACTAAAACCGAGTAAAATTAGTAGGTTTAGATAAAGGTGTAAACAAAAGAAGTTATTGGGTAAAACGGTGGAATCTGCTTTTGTGAAGCTTAAACATGACGATCGACCATATGCTAAGGTGAAAATCGACGGTGAATCCCTTTTTGGCCTTTTGGACAGTGGTGCAAGTGTGTCCTGTCTAGGCGCTGGCGCTTTAGATTTCCTCGAACGTCATAAAATTTTAATTACTGGGCGTCCCACCACAGTCAAAACGGCTGATAGTAAAGCTCAACCTGTACACGGGCAAATTGCGATTCCAATTACGTACAATAACATTATGAAAACACTTTCTCTATACGTCGTACCAGGACCTACCCAAAATCTATATCTAGGTGTAGATTTTTGGAAAGAATTCGATATAGCTCCGACTATATTTTCTAAAAACGAAACTTTAGATTGTTTGTCAATTGACGATCCCAACACACACGCGCTAAATTCGGAACAACGCGCGCGTCTTGAAAGCATCTTAACTTTAATTCCTTCCTTCAACCAAGTCGGTTTAGGAAAAACACATTTAGAAGAACAGCGCGTGGAACTCTCCTGTAGTCTTGGTGCGCAAACCTGGAAAGGTTCGCCTCTGCCTCGACTCCAGGAAAGTGAACATCCTTACAAAAAAAGACGCTTACGCACTTCTGCATATAGAAGGCCTTCTCAGTAGACTTGAGAAGACGTGTTTCATTTCAAGTATTGATTTGAAGGACGCCTTTTGGCAGATACCGTTGGAAAAGCAGAGTAGGGAGAAAACTGCTTTCACAGTGCCTGGTAGACCGTTATACCAGTTTACAGTGATGCCATTCGGGCTCTGTACTGCTCCTCAAAGAATGTGTAGACTGATGGACAAAACAATTCCAGTCGAGTTAAGATAAAACTGTTTCGTCTATTTGGACGATCTGTTAGTAGTTTCTGAGGATTTTGATTCTCACGTTAAACTTTTGGCAACCATTGCACGTTGCTTGTCTTCTGCTGGACTTACGATAAATTTGGAGAAAAGCAAATTTTGTATGAGAGAAGTTAGATATTTGGGTTACATCGTTGGTAACGGATGTTTAAAGACCGACTCAAATGAAGTATCTGCAATTTTTGACTTTCCTGCACCTACCACTCCAAAACAGGTTCGTCGATTTTTGGGTATGACAGGATGGTATAAGCGGTTTATTGCCAATTATGCCTCCTTGTCGTCGCCAATTACTGACTGCCTAAAGCGTTTGAAGCCTTGAAGTCTTCATTAACTACGGCCCCGGTATTGGCCAACCCTGATTACACTAGACCCTTTATTGTACAGTGCGACGCGAGTAAGACCAGTGTCGGAGGTGTTTTGCTGCAAAGCGACGACGAGGGCAATGAGAAACCCATCGCATATATTTCTCAAAAGCTGAACTCAGCACAACGCAACTACAGCGTGACGGAACTGGAATGTTTCGCTGCGGTGTTGAGCGTTAAAAAGTTCAGAGCCTATGTCGAAGGTTTGCCGTTCAAAATAATCACCGACCATGCGAGTTTAAAATGGCTCATGAGTCAGCGCGACTTGAGCGGACGTTTGGCTCGATGGAGCTTAAAGCTTCAAGCCTTCGATTTCGCGATTGAACATAGGAAAGGTTCAGAAAATGTGGTGCCAGATGCGCTTTCACGTGTTTACGTGGACGCGATTTCGGAAATAGTTTCGGCACCTAGCATAAAATTGAATTCTGAAGCCTTCAAATCAAAGGAATATCTCGACCTGATAGACACAGTGCAAAGCAACGCGGAAAGGCTGCCTGACACGCAAGTGTCAGATGGCTACGTGTATTTCAGAACAAGCTTGGGCACTGGCAATATCTTTCAGGAAGATCGATCGTGGAAGCTTTGGGTTCCGTCTAGCCTTACGGACGAGCTAGTTCGCCTGGCGCATGATCCTCCACAAGCCGCGCACGGCGGTATTACCAAAACCTTATATCGTTTGCGGCAAAGATACTTCTGGCCTGGTATGGCTGGCGAAGTACGTAAATATATCGCAAGTTGCATCGTATGTAAAGAGTCTAAGGCTCCAAATAGTGTGTTGAGGCCGCCAATGGGCAAACAAATCGAAGTTGACAGACCATTCCAGTACTTATATGTTGACCTGTTAGGACCCTACCCTCGGTCTGAGCATGGTAACACCACTCTCCTAGTTGTTTTGGACAAATTTTCGAAATTTGTTTTGTTCAAGACACTACGTAAGGCGTCTGCCGTGCAGATCACCGATTTCTTGGAGGAAAGCGTCTTCAAATTATTCGGCGTACCCGAGATTATATTTTCTGACAATGGACCGCAATTTATATCAAAGAATTTCGCAAATTAGTTGAAGCGTATGGTGTGAAACATAATCGTACAGCTATCTACTCCCCACAAGCTAACGCATCGGAACGTGTAAACCGTTCATTACTGGCGGCCATCCGCTCTTATGTTGGCACCGATCATAGGGATTGGGATCTAAACTTGGGAAGCATTGGCTGTGCTCTTCGGAGTACAATCCATGCTTCTACGGGGATTGATCCATATTTTCTTGTGTTCGGTTCCCACATGATCACACATGGCTCGACCTATGAACTGATGCGGAAGTTAAATGGTTTGAATGATGGTGAATTGGTTGTGTCCTCGAAAAAAGACCAGCTTGAACTAATTCGCGAACGTGTCAAAAATAATTTGTCGAAAGCTCACCAACAACATGAGCGGATTTATAATCGTCGAACCCGGGTAAAGAGATTTATTGCCGGACAAGAAGTCTACCGAAGAAATTTCACGCTTAGTGACTTCGCAAAAAATGTCAATGCTAAGCTAAATCGTAAATTTCTGAAGTGTCGGATTGTTCGTGCGATTGGCGATTCCCTCTATGAGGTCGAGGATTTGCAGGGTAGAACCATAGGGGTTTACCATGCCAAAGACTTGAAGCAATAGTGAGGTAGGAACGTTTAACAAATGTCGCAGTCTAGAACGGATCATTTTTTTTTCTTTTCTCTCAGAATTTTGTTTCTGGTGCCCGGCTAGCTCAGTCGGAAGAGCACGATACTCTTTTCTCGGGTGTGGTCGAGTCCCACGTTGGGCAGAACAAGTTCTCACGCACCACCCAAATCACCCACACGCTTTTCAGTTACGTCCGGGTTGATGGATCAATCCCTGACGTATCTGTGTTGTAACGTGTGCCTCACGCATGCGTACACTTCGACCCTGAACGGTGTGAGTCCATGTTTGACTTAAGCGTGATTTTTTTTCTTTGACCTTAATGCCCTCTGTCACAATTCCAATTTTACCACTTTCAAGGGAATTCTACGACAGATGGAAGCATTAAACTTCCGTGGTGAAGAAAATAAAAGAGAAGGAAAGAGAAAAAAAAAACGAAAAAAAAGAAGCACCAAAATCCGATATTCGAAATCCTAAAATGACATGATTTTGGGGGAATAAGATGGAAAACCAAAAAAATGAGGATCAGAAAAAAGAAGGAAACAGATATGGCATGATTTTCTTTACCGTTACAGAATGTACCGGGATCGAAAAAAAAAAGAAAGAAAAAAAAATATCTTGGAGAGGAGGATCGGATAACCACTGGGCGGAGTAGAATGAGATTTTCGATAGAGTACGGACATGTTAATGAAAAAAAAAAAAAGTGGTATTAAGTTTAAAATTGTTATGAATAGCCGCGGATAAAAATTTTAAAGCGAAATTTGGATATATGGGTTGTTTTTATTAATAATTTCTCTATTGCGTGTTGTGATTAAAATAATTTCTCAGGAAATCGAAACAAATAATTTAAAACGCAACAATTTGAAATTAAATGAATTTTTTTTATTGGTGTTCCTAAAGCAATTTGCTAAAGTCTGGTTTGAAACGTAACAGAGTTTGGTTGAAAAATAAAAAGAGATTGTTAAAATCATGGTGATACCACGAGAAGTTTTTTTTTGTTATCAAATAATTTTTGGTTAGAATTTAATGGTTCTTTTCTTGTCTTCAAAAAAAAAAAATATATATATTAACCGAAACGTATACTAAAAAGATAATAAAAATAAACAGGAAAGAAAAAAGAAACGAAAAATAAAGGGGGGAATTAATACAAGTGAAAGAAAGTGAACTCCGTTTTGTTTTTTTTTTTTTTTTTAATAAAGAAGAAAAGTGTATATATATATAACGAAATAAAGCTAGAAACGAAATTTGGAAAGTGCAGTGAAAATTACCATAACCGTACCAGAAAAAAAAATAATATTTGAAAAAAAAAGAGAAGAAGAAAATCCTTTTTTTGTTTTTTTTGTTGTGAAAAAAAAAAAAAATTCCACCGTACTGATTACCAGCAGAGTTCGCGTGGCCTAAATAATTGAAGCGGGAGCGCAAATTTTCTTTTATTAGATTCCACGAGTCCCAATTGGATAAAACTTCGATTGGAAATAATGTTCGCCATATCTAGCAAGGAATTATCAACCTATAGTACATTTTTCGGTCAGACCACAGCTCAGAGGTATCATACATATGCACATATGGCGTGAGGATGCGAGTTACATCATATGGTTGAAATTTAATTCCATCACTCCTTTACATTGTTTACAATCCAGTGGTGGACAACCTTTTTATATCTTCAATTTGTGGAGAGTTTCAACCTCGAATTCAATTCATATAACGAACGAGAAGTAATTTTTTTTTTGAAAAACAATTTCCTTTTTTGAAATAATGTTAATTAAAATTTGGTCTATATCGAAAAAAAAAAAAAAAAAAAATTATGCAATAATATTAAGCACATTCTGTCAAATCCCAAAGGAAAACCTAACTTCCGCAATTGGTTTTATATTTATATATAATTTTTTTGTCGTTTCATAGACCGGAGTGACTGCAGAAAGGCCTTTTTGGAAGTTGACATGTAAGTGTCATTTAAATTCCTTTTAAAGTTTGGTTCTTCTTTTGTATTAACGATTACTAGATATAACACGAAAATTGGCGTAAGCCATGTTTTCCTTCTGGATTTTATGCATATGGTTTTCTTATACCTAATGTGATTTTCATATGAGCGTCATTTGGGCAATGCTCAATAATAATAAAGTAAAATGTAAGAAAATTTTTTTTTGGGATATTTAAAATCAAATTACCGACTTTATTATACTATGGTTGTCCCATACATAGGAAAGAAATCAAAAAGAAAAAGATTATTTGTCCGGATTACGGAAATATACGAAATTTTTATTTGTACGTGTAAACATATAATTTTTATTAAGGATTGTCTTCTAAAAAAAAAAAAAAGGGAAACAAATATATATGTGTATATTTCGATAACACTTTGCTGGTTTTATTATTATTATTCGAAATTAAATCAACTTTTCAGGAAATGAAGTCGAACGGTAGATAGGCTTAATGGGGCAGTGAGAGGGAGAGAGGTGTAAGTGAGCGACTGCAAAGGAGTAGACCATACAAACAAGGGTCCATAACCATTTGCAGGGGCGGTTATGGACAAACGGGGGCCGGCATTCTGCTGTCGTCCATTCTGGTGGGAAGTGCCCCAAAGTCCGGTTGGCAATAACACCTTTGCCAATCGGCCCCGACATGCCTCGCAAGGCTTTCGCGGACGGCTGGTCAAGTTCCGGTGACCGCCTAATTAACGAACATCCCCTTTATTCGGTTTTTTTTCCTCGCAAAAACCGAATTTCCTTGCTTGATAGCTCACGCTATCACTCTAAAGTCTGAACGACGTTTACACTCATCATGCACGCATAAATAACTATGTGTAACGCGATGACAGATGGTGGTGAGCAGCGACCCACCCCTCCGGCGAGTTAGTCTGTGCAACTCAGCAAGGCGTGCAGCCTTTCAGTTGCTCACATTTGCTGCACCATCTCATATCTTCTCCTCGCAAGGAAGAAAATATGCTGAAAAGGTCATCTGGGGATTTGCTTCTTCAATAATACCCCAACATATGTAAACCCCTTGTTACAATTTGCGAAATTGTCTAACGGGTGCTGCTTTACGCGTAATTGACGCACTGGGCAATTCTTCAGTACATTATTTGAATGCATTGGTCGCATTAAAAGAAAGATTTGATAATAAATGTTTAATTTTTCAACAACATATTACAGATATATTTGACATTCCTAAGGTAAATAAAGGTTCTTCAAGTCAGCTGAGAAATTTAGTCGACACTTTCAATGCTCATTTAAGTGCTTAAAAAACTATTGGATCGGAAAAGGATATAATGAATGCTTTGATTGTTCACGTAGCAGCGTCAAAGTTAGATTCCGATTCTCAATCGAAATGGGAAGAGGCAATCGATTATGGAAAGCTTTCTTCTTGGGATGACTTGTCAGTTGTGTTAAATTGTCGTTGTCAATTTCTAGAAATTAGAGAAGGTAATTCGTTTAACTATGTATCAAATGATCAAAATTCATTTCGTCGTCATCAACACAAAGGTTCTTCGGAATCTCAAAACCGCAAATCATTAACAGTAACAGTTGTTAACACTAATTGTATGTTATGTGCAAGTGCCAGCCATAAAATCAGCAGTTACACACCGTTTAATCAGTTGTCAGTATTGGATCGATTTTCTGAAGTTAAGAAGTTATCGTTGTGCATAAATTGTCTCAGGTCGGGTCATACTGTCAAACATTGTAAATCATCTAAATGTCGAGTATGTCAAAAGTCACATCGTACACTTTTACATCGCTATACTACTGAACGTAATCAACCGTCACCACTTAGTTCATCATCAGCAGCAGCAGCGCCGATTGATATTGCCTCATTTAATTCAAATTCATCTATGCATGCTGCATCTACTCGACAAATATCATCAAAAAATGATCATGTCTGGCAACTGCAATAATAGAAATAAAGGATCGATCAGGTAACTATCAGGAAGCCCGTGCTCTGCGGGACTCAGCTTCCCAGTTGAATTTTATCACAGAACGCTTGGTTCAATTATTAAATTTAAAAAGAAATTGTATAGATGGTGATGTCAATGGTATTGGTGAGGTGGGGACAAAAGTGAAACATGAAACTTTTGCAATGGTCAAATCTAGATTAAATAAATTCGAAACAAGTCTACATATGTGGATCCTTCCGTCAATTACAAATATGCATCCCAACAATAAGATTGATATTACTAGATGGAAAATTCCAAAGAACATTGAATTAGCGGATCCTAGGTTTAATAAACCTGAAAAGATTGATATCCTTATCGGAGCGGATACATTTTTCGATCTCCTCTAAGTTGGACAAATTAAGTTAGGCAACAATTTCCCTATCATTCAAAAAACATTATTTGGAAGGATCGCATCAGGTCGGTATACTATTCATCCAGTCGTTAAACAAATATGCAATCTTGTTAGTAAGGCAGAACTAGTAGAAGCAGATACATGGTTGGGCAATCTCGTAGAAAAATTCTGGGATATTAAAGAGATTAGTTATTCCAAATGGAATACTGAGCAACAAAATTGTGAAACTCTGTTTTCTGAATCTATTCAGCACCAGAGTGATGGTCGTTTAATGGTCAAGCTGCCATTCAAATCTTCTACAAATCAACTGGGCGATTCAATCGGAATTGCAAAAAGTAGATTTTTATCGTTGGAAAAAAGATTAGATCGTAATATTCCTCTGAAGATGCAATATTCGTCATTTCTTCAAGAATACTTATCGTTAGATCATATGGAGCTTTCATCTTTTGAAGAAATGCCAAATCGGCATTATGTTATACCACATCAATGTGTAATTCGTCCAGATAGCTCCTCAACAAAATTGCGGGTTGTGTTCGATGCGTCTTGCCGCACAACATCAAATGTCTCATTGAACGGCATATTATCAGGTGGACCTACAGTACAAAATAATTTGTTTTCAATAATTTTCAAATTTCGTTGTTTCAGATACGCATTAACCGCAGGCGTGTCTAAAATGTATCGACAAATCTTAGTATATCCAGAGGACAGACACTTTCAATACATTATTTGGAGAGAATGCAAAGATCATCCTCTCCAGTTACTTCGTTTAAAAACAATTACTTATGGAACTTCGTCAGCACCATACTTGGCAACAAGATGTTTGAATTATTTAGCTGATAAATTTGCAAGTAAATATCCTGTGGGCTCAAAAGTTATTAAAGAATCGTTTTACGTGGATGATCTCATCGCTGGAGCAGATAGTTTAAATATGGTTTTCGAAATTCAAAATGAGGTCACAAATATTCTAAAATCAGCTAAATTATTACTTTGTAAATGGTACTCTAATGACCATTCTATTTTAGAGAAAATTCCAGAAGAAGATCGCGAAAGGCCATTAAGTATCAATGATTCAGATATCATCAAGACACTTGGAATTATTGGGAACCTACCACAGATGACTTTAGATTCAATTATCAAAGTAATTTTATCAAATCGTCAAAAACGTCCAAAAGATCTGTACTATCAGATTTAGCACGTCTGTCTGATCCTCTAGGATTAATAAATCCTGTCGTTGTAATTGCAAAATTGTTCATGCAAGAGCTTTGGCTGCTCAAACTATCATGGGATGAATCGCTTCCAGTTGAGCATCACGAACGGTGGTGTAAATTTAAAGAAAACCTTAAAGATTTAAACAATATTCGAATTACTAGATTTGTTTTAACTATACAAGACGCTGCCCGTATTGAAATACATGGATTTTCAGATGCATCCAGTAGAGCATATGGTTGCTGTATTTATGTCCGTTGCCTCACTTCAACGAGTAAAATCACAGTAAAGTTACTAAGTGCAAAATCGAAAATTGCTCCAAGCAAGAGAACTCGTACTCTTCCAATGTTAGAACTTCTTGGGGCAGATTTATGGTCAAAATTATGGTCAAAACTAAAATTATGTTTTCCAAAACCTATTAATAATATTTATTTTTGGACTGATTCTAAAATAGTCTTGGGTTGGTTGGGTTCCCATGCTTCTAAATGGAAGGTTTTAATTGCAAACCGGGTTACTTCAATTCAGGAGTTGACAGAAGATGTAGAGTGGAAGCATGTTCCTAGCAAAGAAAACCCAGCTGACATTGTTTCTCGTGGAGCTTTGCCTTCAGAATTAATAAGTAGTATATGGTATTCGGGCCCAGATTTTTTATACAAACCGCCTGATTTATGGCCGCCGCAAAAACGTCAAACTTGTATCGATCTACCAGAGAAACGACAACTAACCAAGAAATCGCTCACTATAGTTACTAGTTATGAAACAATGTTAACAAACATTTATAAAATCAATAATTTACTAAAAAATCGTCGAATTTATGGATATTATATATTATTATTATATTATATATTATATTATTATATATATATTATTATTATATATATTATATTATTTTCAATTTACGATCAAAAGTCTCAAAAAATAAACTCAGCTTAGGAATTCTTTCATCTGAAGAATTGGACTGTGCCTTCTTGAAAATTGTCTTCATGATTCAACAGTATGAGTTTAGAGACGAGATAAAACAACTAAGCAGTAATAAACCATGTTGTTCGACTAGCCGCATACAATGTTTGAATCCATTTATGGATTTCGATAGCAATCTATTAAGAGTTGGTGGACGACTTCTACATGCTAAATTGCCTTATGATGTTAAATGTCGAATATTGTTGCCAAAAAATAATCCTTTCATCAAGTCATATATAAAGTTTCTTCATTTTAAACACTTTCATTCAGGTGCTCAGGCTTTGGTTTCCATCTTCAGACAGCGGTTTTGGATAATCAATGCTCGAGATTATACACGAAAAATAGCAAGAAGCTGTCTTCACTGTTTCCGTTATCGATCGAAATTGCTTCATCAAATCATGGGTAACCTACCTGCCGATCGTGTCAATATATCGTCGCCTTTTTAAATAGCAGGCGTAGATTTTTGCGGTCCAATTTGGACTAGCCATGGAGTCAGAGGCAAACATCATTACAAATCATATATCGCAGTATTTATTTGTTTCGTTTCAAAAGGAGTTCATCTTGAAGTGGTATCGGATTTGTCTGCAAACGCCTTCATCGCATCATTAAAAAGATTCATCAGTCGTCGCAGTTTGTGCAGGAAATTATATTGCGACAACGCCACTAACTTTGTCGGGGCTAGACGATGTCTTGCCCAATTTCGTGCAGAATTTTTGAAACAATCTGTCCAAAATAATAACTTGGTGTGCAGAAAATTCTATTGAGTTTCGTCATATACCACCCAGATCCCCTCACTTTGGAGGCATTTGGGAATCTGCTGTAAAATCTGCAAAATCGTTACTGTATCCAACACTTCAAAGTTCTCATTTAACTTTCGAGGAACTTACTACAGTATGTACTCAAATCGAAGCAATTCTAAATTCTCGTCCGATAACGCAACTTTCAAATGATCCAAATGATGAAGAAGCTTTAACGCCATCGCACTTCTGGAATCAAAGACCGTTAGAAACATTTGTTGAACCGCAGTCAACGTCAAAAAGTTCATATTTGACTAAATGGCGGAGAATCTCATCAATACAACAATACTTCTGGCGAAGATGGTCGTCAGAATACATTACATCACTACAGAAACTTTTGAAATGGCAAACATCCTCGTCAAATCTTCTAATCGGGAAACGGGTACTAATTCACGAAGAGAACCTACCGCCACAAAAATGGTTACTTGGAGGAATCATAGATATTAATCCTGGAAAAGACTCAAAGGTTCGAGTCGCAGATGTCAAGGCCAAAACAGGTGTTCTCCGTCGATCTATTCACAAGCTTGCGATGTTGCCCGTAGACGAAGAAGTTGAGAGTATTTCGTAGAATCTCTCAAGGTGAGCGGTGTTGTGGTACACCCTGTACCAAGAAATCGTTTCCGACCAAAAAGCGGTTATTGAACCCGACATTTCGAAATTTAATTTTTGATTAAACGCGTAAACAATTATTTAAATTTATTAACATATTTCGAAATATAAACAATTTCGAAATATCTTATTAAAATTATTATTTTGCTTCGACATAAATTTTCTATGTCGAAATACATAAAAAAATTGTATACTAACGAATTTTAGTATAACAAAATATAAATTCATTTTTTTTATACGCGATAATAAAAAATTGCATACGCGAACATTTTTTTTCAAGTAATTACTTTTCTTCCAAGAATAATTATTTTTTTTTGTCAATTACGCAAAATTACTAATATCGGTCAAATTGCGATGAACTTAAAGTACTTTGACAAAATTTTATTTTAAAAAATTTCCTTATCGATTTGATATCAATTATTAATCAGTTTTTTTTTTGATTTCCCGCCGCGATAGTTCGTCAAAAGTTGAAGAAAGTTTTTTGGTCGGAACTAATTGTTGTCATTTTTTTTATTTCAAGAGAAAACGTTCAACTTGTTTGAATTTACCAAAAATTTTCAAGAAAAAGAAAAGTTTAATAACTGTTTTCTAATACACGATCACATAAATTAGTTGAATTTTGAATTTTTGTAAGATCGTTTTATTTTTGTTGTTTTTAGTGAAAAAATTAGTATTTTTGTTTGAATTTACCAAAAGTTTCAAGAAAAAGAAAAGTTTAATAACTGTTTTCTAATACACGATCACATAAAGTAGTTGAATTTTGAATTTTTTTAGGATCGTTTTATTTTTGTTGTTTTTAGTGAAAAAATTAGTATTTTTGTTTGAATTTACCAAAAGTTTCAAGAAAAAGAAAAGTTTAATAACTGTTTTTCTAATACACGATCACATAAATTAGTTGAATTCTGAATTTTTGTAAGATCGTTTTATTTTTGTTGTTTTTAGTGAAAAAATTAGTATTTTTGTTTGAATTTACCAAAAGTTTCAAGAAAAAGAAAGATTAATAACTGTTTTCTAATACACGAAATATTTAATTTCTTTTATAAGAAAACTAAGTTTTAGTGACCGATTTTATCGGAATTTTGTTCGTGAAAATATTGTAAAAATACTGAATAAATTTATTTTTCTTTTTTGAATTGCGATTTTTTTAAAAAAAAATATCAATTTTAGCTGATCAAAAAATAATTGAAATACTTCCAATCTTTTTGTCGTTTTATTTTTGGTGTGGATCCCTTTTGTTTGTGGATACAAGAGTACCGGTGTTTTCTGGTCAAACGAAATAATTACCAGCATTTCGGTTGTTGTCAGATGCTTATAAAGTTTTCAATTTATATAATAGCCTTGGAATTAATTAATTCATTAAACTTATTAACTAATTAACATATTTTCCAAGTGACGAGAATTATCATAAAAGTGCATTATTTAAAATTGAAGAAGTAATAAAAAAAAGGGGAAGTGTTTTGTTATTTGAGCCACAGAGGGGTAAGCGATTTAATTTTCATTTAGTTAAAAAATATATATACATTTTCCGGAGAGTTGGTCCTCTGCAGAGAAAAACCATAATTGCACAAAAGTTTCCCAGAGTCGTCCTGGGAAGGATCAGGTCGTCCCTTTTGTTCCACAATATCTGGTGCAGCCGGTAGGATCTGAGTTGCTAAGCATTAAAAATCTCAGATCCCCGAATCGAAAAATAAGACAGTTGTGGCAAATTGACGAATGATTCAACCAGATTTGACTTCGGAAAAAAATAACGAGGTGCACGAACTAACTTTTGAGGAGCAAATAAACGAGTTCTCCTTCGAGAACACCAGTCCAGTTTTTGGATCACCAACCACGCTCGAACCTGGGCGCACCAGAAGCGGACGTATATTTTCCGATCCAAAATTTCCACACCATCTCGCACGATCAACACCAACATCTCCAACTATCAACGATTTGCCAGAGAATTTAAGCCCTAGGAAACACTTGTTAAAAAAACAACTAGATTTTAAGGCCGATATAATTTTAAATAGTGAATTAAAAGAAACCAAAATGTCCGTAGACTGTAACAATGTGTCTCAAATTGTTTTTAATTCAATCCCTTTACTTCACGCGGAACTCGGACCAAATTTAGCGTCGGAAGTGAAAGTTTTTGCTAAGTGCTGTCAAATCATCCATGACATACTTAGTAAGGACGAACAACCCATACTTGTCTCTTTACTACCCACACGATTTCGTGGACGTGCCGCATCCCTTTTAGATAACATATCTGTAACCTATTTATCAACCTTTTTAGATACTTTAATTTCGAAATTAGTTTCCAGAAGACCTTACGCCACTTTAATTCATGAACTTCAGACCTCCAAGCAATTACCTGGCGAAACTCTCACAGGATTTGCAGGACGAATGAAGTCACTGTTGAAGGAATGTGTAAATCAGGCCATACAAAGGCATCCAAATCATTACGTTTCCGTTACAAAAGATCTAGAAGAATCCGCAGTGTTCACTTTCCAAGCAGGAATACTGAACTCAAATCACAGATTGTTCTTCCTAGACGAAAAGCACGAAGATTTCGATACACTGACAAGTAAGGCGGAATTTCTTGAATCAGCGGAAAGACAATTTACTCTAAATACTCCAAATCTGTTGAATCCTATCACACCAACCATGTCGCAAATGTTCTAACCCCAAACAGAGGAACAAAACGTAACCAACTCAAATGACAATTACAATAGCAACCACGACTACAACAATAACGTCAACAGAAATCAAAACGGACTCAACAACGTCAATTATAACAGAAATAGCAACTTCAAAAACAACCATAATGGCAGAAACAACAATTTTAACAACTACAACAACAACAGACACAACAACTTCAACCACAACAACAACAACTGGAACAACAACTTCAACAACAATAACAACAGAAACAACAACTCCTACAACAATAACAACAGCAACAACAACTTCAACAACAACAACAACCGAAACACTAACTTCAACAACAACAACAACAGAAACATCAATTTCAACAACAGCAACAACAACAGAACCAACAACAGTTACTACAATTTCAACGACAATGCGAGGAGGAACAACAACTACCAGAATAACGCGTTTAACAACATCAATCGTCACAACGACAATAGGTTCGTCGGTGGGATTAACAATTACAGAGGACATAATTTTGAAGAAGGAAACAGTAATAACAATACCAATAACTCATCGCGACTCAATGACTCCTACAATAAACTCCACGACCAAAACCCATCGAACCCCCGACCACCATGCGGATTTTGCAATCGTTTTGGGCATACGTATAATGAATGCCGTACGCGTATGAATACCCCATATTGTAGTCGATGCCGAATACATGGGCATACGAACAACAACTGTAGTTCTCAAACGTTACCGACCCCAACAAAACGAATTAGCATGATTCCTAACGAACCAAATGATAATAGGGAACTCGACGACCCTGTAGACAATATGCACAAATGTATTTTCTGCCAACAACCTGGACACACTATAGAAAACTGTATAGCAAAAAAATTATGGGATGAAAATAATTCCCCATCAATTAAACCGACGGAAAACTAAAACAGGGCTGTCACCTTAGCCCTCAAGAAAACGAGACAAGGTGTCAGCCCGCCCAAAAATTACCTACCCTTGCTAAATGCGTAATAAAAGTACCTTTACCAATTATAATAAACAATCTGGCCGAATTGCTAGTAGACACGGGAGCAGATATAAGTATAATAAAAAAATCATCTTTGAAGGATAATATAAAAATAAATAAAGAAGAAAAAACATATATTCAAACTGTTTTCGGCACCGGAAAAACAATAGGTACATGTCTTACCAATTTCCCACCCCCCATATCGCAATCATGTAAATTTCATGTGGTGGAAAAAACTACTCCAATTCCAGGAGATGGAATTTTAGGGTTCGATTTCCTTTCTCGTAATTGCAATATTGAAGGCCCAAATAAACGTTTAACTTTTCCCGAAATTAGGATTGATGAAGATAACTTCGGAATCCCATTTTTAAAAAGTACGCCCCTAGATTCCATGGATAAGGTCCATATAGATGTCTCCAACGAACAGGTGGAAACACCTGAATCAGAGGTTAAAATTGTAAGTTGCTCATGGAACGGACAAACTTTAACGAATCAAGCACGGGACGAAACGGAGTATGAAGTGGAGACTCAGAGAGCAATTCATATTCCGCCCCGCTCCCGAAGACTGATTCAAATAAAAGTGGATTTCAAACAAGATAGACTCTGCTTGTCGAAAGAACTAAGCGAAGGTGTATACCTTGGAAGTTGTTTAGTTAGGCCTGATAACGGAAAAATAACGCTTTTTGTACTCAATACCAAAATGAAACGAGCGAAAATCGCCCCTTTTAATTTCAGCACACGTCCGCCTAACTATTACGAAATATACAATTTAGAACAAGAAACAGCAGAACCATCGCCTGAAGAGAATGTACAATATTTATTCAACCTAAATCAAAACTCTATACACAATGATAGAATAGAAGAACTTATGAAAAATATACGATTAGATGAAAACGCAACTACTGAAGAGAAAAACTTTATATTACAAATATGCAAAGAATACAACGACATTTTTTATTTACCCAATGACAAATTGACTCACACACTTTCTTACGAACACACAATCCCCGTAAAACAAGACCATGCACCAGTAAACCAAAAGATGTATCGCCTACCCGAAAAACAACGCGAAATTATCCAAGAACAGGTAAAAGAAATGCTTCACAATGAAATAATTACTCCAAGGAAAAGTTCATGGAATTCCCCGTTACTAGTGGTACCCAAAAAGAATGGCCCCGACGGAGAAAAGCGATGGAGAGTATTAGTAGATTTTAGAAAATTGAACGAAATTACAATCGGTGATGCTTTTCCCCTGCCTCGAATTGAAGATATTTTAGACCAACTTGGTCATTCCAGATATTTCACCACACTATATCTCGCTAGTGGGTATCATCAAGTCCTAGTAAACCAGGAAGAAAGAGCTAAAACTGCTTTTAGCACACCTTTCGGTCATTATGACTTTTTACGGATGCCGTTCGGACTAACTGGAGCCCCAGCTACTTTTCAACGTCTTATGAACCACGTATTGTCAGGTTTACAAGGTTTTTTATGTTTTGTGTACATTGACGCTATCGTCATATACGGAAAAAATTTACTCGATCATAACCTAAAATTGGACGCAATTTTTTAAAGATTGAGAACACATAACCTAAAATTACAACCTGAAAAATGCAATTTTCTTAGGAAAGAAATTGTCTATTTAGGACACCAATGCACGTCCAAAGGTGCTCTACCTGACCCCTCAAAAATAATTTGTGTACAAAATTTCCCAGTTCCCAAAACCATTCGTCAAATCCAATCATTTTTGGGTTTGGCAAATTATTATCTCAAATTCATACCTAATTTTTCAAAGGTTGCGGAACCTCTAAACAAACTTTTACGCAAAAATAATAAATTTAAATGGACCGAAATTTGCGAATCTGCATTCCAAAATTTAAAAAACACTCTAATATCACCCCCATTACTTATATACCCCGCTTTTGCTCAAGCTTTCAACTTAACAACTGATGCCAGTAATGAAGCTATTGGAGCAGTTCTTTCTCAAGGCGAAGTAGGAAAAAATAAACCAATTGCATACGCTAGCCGCTCATTAAATAAAGCGGAACGAAATTATTCCACAATTGAAAAGGAATTACTAGCTATCGTATGGGCAACCAAAAATTTCCGTTGCTATCTTTATGGTAGAAAATTTACTGTCTATACTGATCACAAACCTTTGAAAGGAGTTTTTAACGTGAAAGATCCGACAAGTCGTTTGGTGCGTTTCCAGCATAAACTTTCGGAATACGATTATCAAATCGAGTACAAAGCAGGAAAATATAACACGAATGCTAATGCTCTTAGTCGCATTCCACCTCTTGAATCCGGATCTATATTAGAAGTGATGACCCCGAAACAAAAAATTATTGAAGAACTTGAAAATGTTGATACCATTAATTTAGAACAACAAATAGAAAATTTAGAAAATACAAACGGATGGAATTCAGTACTACGCGAAATTGAAACAACTTCAAAAACTAAAATCAAAAAAGACGGATTTACGACAAAAGAGGCCCTCAAACTTTCTAACAAACCACTAAATAGATACGAAGACGTATTACCATACGATCATTCACGCATAAAATTACTTAACGAAAAAAATTACTATATAAACGGAAACTTAGTGAAAATAAGCAAACTTGACACAACGTACATTTTAACGCAAGGACCTTTATTGGAAACAATAGACGATTTCTGGTTAATGATTTGGCAAAACAATTGCAAAATAATAGTAATGTTAACAAGATTAATAGAACAAAATAAAATTAAGTGTCATAAGTATTGGCCAAAACGAACTGGAGACAAACATATAATACCCCTAACAAAAATCGGTTTCAGCATCGTATATTTGACACTAACAGAACAAACGCATTTTACTAAACGAATTTTCCGACTTACAGAAATTTCAACTAAAAAGTATCGCTACGTAACCCAATTTCAATTTAATACATGGCCCGATACAGGAGCCCCTTCCAACGCAAAAGAATTTTTGAAATTTTACCAAGAAGTTAAACATTATCAAACACATGAATGCGAAAATGAACCTTTATTAATACATTGCAGTGCTGGAATCGGACGATCAGGCACATTTTGTCTAATCGATATTTGCCTCACTTTAATTGCTACCAAAAATGGAAACAAAATGACGATACCCTAAATATTATTAGAAATGCGCGAAAAAAGGAAGGGTTTAGTTCAAACTGCCGAACAATTAAAATTTGCATACTTAACCATTTTAGAAAGACAAAAATTTCTCTCAAAAATCACCCCAAATTCTACAAGTAATAATATAGCATCGGTAGAACTCAACTCAAGTCAAATTAATGTTGTAACCAGAAGTCACGCTAAAACCCAACAAAACGAGCAAATGAATGAGGTGGAACTTCCCCAAAAACCCACAACTATACTGGAAATAGCACCAACAAACATCGACCCGATTGACGAACCCATAAGAATAAATTTAAAGGACCCTACAGAAATTGAACCGTCAGACACAGAATCTAACGCATCATACGAAACATCAGAATCCGAAACAGAAGATCAAATCGAAATTTTAACGGACCCGCGTGATATTCAAACATTGCTAAAAGCACATCATGACTCCCCTTTAGGAGGGCATGCCGGTATTCAAAAAACCTTTAATCGTATCCGAAAAAACTACCGTTGGAAAAATATGTTGCAAGATATAACCAAGTACATAAATAAGTGCATAAAGTTCCAACGCAATAAAAAGGGAAGAGGTTTGAAAATGCCAATGAAGATTACGGATACGGCAACTCGACCTTTCGAAAAGATTTACCTGGATATTGTTGGACCACTTCCGACATCACAACATGGCAATAAGTATATTTTAACTTTTCAAGAGGATTTGACAAAAATCCTGGATTGTTTTGCTATACCCAATGCCGAGACGACCACAGTGCCCGAATGCTTCTACAGGAATATTGTTTTAAAATACTTAGTCATACCGGATAAGCTAATAACAGACCAAGGTTCGAATTTCACTAGCGATTTGTTTAAATGTATATGTAAATTATTACACATCAAAAAGGTACAAACTACTGCTTACCACCCCCAATCAATTGGATCACTAGAACTCACTCACGGACCACTTATCGAGTATTTGCGTACAATGGTCGACGACAATATTGACACATGGGACCAATACCTCTCTGAAGCCGCGCTAGTACACAATCACACACCACATAGCGGAAGTAAATTTACACCAATTCATGCTTTGTACGGCTACCACCGCGCTCTACCCACAAACCTCACGAAAAAACCAGATCCCATATACAATTTTGATGATTATTGTAATACTATCAAATATAAATTACTAAAAATTCACACCAGTATGAGGGAAAATCTCATGAAAGCTAAGGAAAAATCGGAAGAGTACTATGACAAAAACTCAAGGACAGTAAAATTCGACGTAGGAGATACAGTATTATTGAGGAACGCAGCAACAAAACACAAATTATCCGCAGTATGGAATGGCCCTTTTCTGGTGCGAAAAGTTCATGATGACCTAAATACCTCCATACAAATTGGAAAGAAAACGCGAAGAGTCCATAACAACCGATTAAAAAAATTTTAACTACACACTGTCTAAAAACTTAAAAAAAAAAAAAATTTTCAACTTTACCACACCCATTTATTAAACGCAATAATCCAAAATAATGTAAGGTACCCACGAAAATATTTCTTTTTTATCTGTTAACGAAAATTCTCAAAAAAAAAAAATTTCATACCCAACCATAAGCATAGAGAAAGCATAATCTTTACATACAATATTTCATAATTAGGTCAAGTTCAAGTTCACCCATTTTTTCTTTGCCAAATGGTAAACATTGAACATGTTTTATAACTACGTCCATGAATAAAACCTGAGGAGATTTCAATTTAAATAAAATATATTTATATATATAAATTAATATATATATATATAATATATAACTATTACAGTACAACTTGCCGTAAGGTAAACAAAAGAAATATGACACCACCACAAAACTTTTTTTTACATATCTCAGGTACAGTCATACAAAGACGAATGGAAAATGTCTTTTAATATTTTTGATACAAAATCTTAATAAGAACAATTTTCCAAATTTAGTCTTTGTCGAAATATGAAAAAACTCCCCGTAGAAATCCTAAGGTAATATGTATAAGATATATTGAATTTTTTCAACAAATCTCTGCTTTTCAAAAACGCTTAAGATGGAGGTGGCTATTTTTCTAGGAGAAATAAACTCGGACTGCGCACAATATTTTGAAAACGAAATACGGATTTGCAAATTGGCATACCTTGGCGACATTGCTGATAAGCACAACGACGCAAATCTACAGTTACAGGGAGTTAATTCAATTTTTCTTTGAACACGTGACAAGGAAAATGCATTCAAGATGAGAATAATGTTTCTCACAGCTTATTGACTTTATCCGAGAAAACGAAAATTTTTTAAGTGAAAATTTTAACAACACAATAGCGATACATTTAACAAATTTAGAATTAAACTTCGAACAATATTTTCTTAGTATGGTGAAGAGGAATATAACAAAAAGCTTTGGGTTATAGATCCATTTAATGATAAATTTATTGAACAAGCCGGAACTTCAGATATTATGAGGGGAAAACTGAGGGAGTATCTGCGGATACCAGAGTTTTGGCAAAAAAAAAAAAAAAACTAACAATGCATTAAAGTCAATGTGAATTTGGAAAAATTTGAGAAACACTGCCCTAAGGTACGAAAAAATTCAAAAAAAAAACCAATTCCAAAAGTAAGGAATTCTTTTACGTAATCCGACCCATATAAAATAAAATACAAATAATAATACTATCTGAATTATAAACAAATGGAAATACTTTGTTGTTTACTAAATATAATTAGAGTAATTAGTATGGTAAGAAATTAAAATGTAAAAATGGTAAAACATACAATTCCTTTTGTAATAGTATAAAAAATTTTTTGTGACTTTTGAACAAACAATTTTTGTTAGTTTGTTTAAAAGCCGATAAAAAATTTTTTGTCAGTAACGGGAAGGTTATGGTACACCCTGTACCAAGAAATCGTTTCCGACCAAAAAGCGGTTATTGATCCCGACATTTCGAAATTTGATTTTTGATTAAACGCGTAAATAATTATTTAAATTTATTAACATATTTCGAAATATAAAATTTTGAAATATCTTATTAAAATTATTATTTTGCTTCGACATAAATTTTCTATGTCGAAATACATAAAAAAATTGTATACTAACGAATTTTAGTATAACAAAATATAAATTCATTTTTTTATACGCGATAATAAAAAATTGCATACGCGAACATTTTTTTTCAAGTAATTACTTTTCTTCTAAGAATAATTATTTTTTTTGTCAATTACGCAAAATTACTAATATCGGTCAAAGTACGATGAACTTGAAGTACTTTGACAAATTTTTATTTTAAAAAATTTCCTTATTGATTTGATATCAATTATCAATCAGTTGTTTTTTTGATTTCCCGCCGCGATAGTTCGTCAAAAGTTGAAGAAAGTTTTTTGGTCGGAACTAATTGTTGTCATTTTTTTTATTTCAAGTGAAAACGTTAAACTTGTTTGAATTTACCAAAAATTTTCAAGAAAAAGAAAAGTTTAATAACTGTTTTCTAATACACGATCACATAAATTAGTTAAATTTTGAATTTTTGTAAGATCGTTTTATTTTTGTTGTTTTTAGTGAAAAAATTAGTATTTTTGTTTGAATTTACCAAAAGTTTCAAGAAAAAGAAAAGTTTAATAACTGTTTTTCTAATACACGATCACATAAATTAGTTGAATTCTGAATTTTTGTAAGATCGTTTTATTTTTGTTGTTTTTAGTGAAAAAATTAGTATTTTTGTTTGAATTTACCAAAAGTTTCAAGAAAAAGAAAAGTTTAATAACTGTTTTCTAATACACGAAATATTTAATTTCTTTTATAAGAAAACTAAGTTTTAGTGACCGATTTTATCGGAATTTTGTTCGTGAAAATATTGTAAAAATACTGAATAAATTTATTTTTCTTTTTTGAATTGCGATTTTTTTTAAAAAAATATCAATTTTAGCTGATCAAAAAATAATTGAAATACTTCCAATCTTTTTGTCGTTTTATTTTTGGTGTGGATCCCTTTTTTTTGTGGATACAAGAGTACCGGTGTTTTCTGGTCAAACGAAATAATTACCAGCATTTCGGTTGTTGTCAGATGCTTATAAAGTTTTCAATTTATATAATAGCCTTGGAATTAATTAATTCATTAAACTTATTAACTAATTAACATATTTTCCAAGTGACGAGAATTATCATAAAAGTGCATTATTTAAAATTGAAGAAGTAATAAAAAAAAGGGGAAGTGTTTTGTTATTTGAGCCACAGAGGGGTAAGCGATTTAATTTTCATTTAGTTAAAAAATATATATACATTTTCCGGAGAGTTGGTCCTCTGCAGAGAAAAACCATAATTGCACAAAAGTTTCCCAGAGTCGTCCTGGGAAGGATCAGGTCGTCCCTTTTGTTCCACAACAGCGGCATGTTAAGCCAACTGGCTTGAACAATTAATTTTAATCATTATTTGTTATTTATAATTAGTTTCATTTTTGTTCTTTAATTTGTTGTTTTCAAATGTACCGCCAATTTAGTTTAGTAAGTCATAATGCAACGATTGCACTGGCAATACCAATCGTTCCATTATGACTTCACCAAAAATTGTTTCTTTTTACCGTTGGCGATACAATTATTGTTAGTCGTTCTTTTCGAGTCATACACTACTGTCGTTCTACTATTGTCGAAATAACCAAAATCCAGATCAAATACAAATTTTAAATTACAAAAAATATAAGTTTTTTTTATTTTCTTCCTAAAAAATATTAAATCGAGACATAAAACACCGTTCAAGCTTATGCTATTATAAAGATTTGATATTGCTACCTGAGCCAGAAACTCCCAGAGCAAGCTGTTCTCAAATATAGCAAGAAGATTGGGAAAGTTTAAATAGGGTAGTAAATCGCATTTTTTGTTTTAAAAACATTTTCAATTTTTTAAACTAAACTTTACTGTGATGGAGATACATTAGATATCGATAAGGTAAGTGTATCATAGTGAATCTACCATCTTCTTATAAGCGTAAAACGAAGAGCCACCGAGTTGATACCATTTTTAATTTAATTGCAGCTAAATTAATCCTTCAAATAAATACGCTTCATTTGGAAATTATATTGTATCGGAATTGGAATTATTGGGGAATACAATGTAATAAAACATTACATATATCCAGCCAAACTAGCATACTTCTTAACAACATGTTTCTAAACTAAAATGTTTGGGAAACCACAAATGTTGTTATAAACTAAAAATGTTCCTCAACATTTTTGAAAACAAAAATGTTTTTTCCAAAACCAAAAAGTTTCAGAACATCACTCATTATTTCGGCGAAAATTCTACTTTGCACCATCGACAACCACTCCTGCGGTAGCACTCGAGATTCTGCTGAATCTACCTCCTCTAGACTTGTGCATTGAACAGGAGGCGGCGAGAGCGATTGATGGAATTGGATTAGTGCTGGGGCGTAGAGTGGTATTTGGCCATGTTATTAGGTGTACCATTAGGGTTACCAATTCGGTCAGTTATGAAAATGGGGGTGGCTGAGAGTCCAATATGCGTAGCCTGTCTGGAAGAAAATTAGTCGGCTGAGCATTTTTTGTATAAATAATGGGCCTTTTCTAAAACCAGACTTGCTTCACTGGGTGCGTGCATCCTGAGTAAGGAGAGGCTAGCTAACTTGGACCTTACTACGGTGGTGACCTTCACTAGAAGGATAAACCGGTTCGGGAAAGAGACTTAGCCTCTCAACCAACCTTTCTAGGAGGAGGCACAATGGGCCAGTTAGGCCTGCATACTAAGGCCCGCCACTGTGCGGTCCCCTCCAATACAATAAAATACAATACAATACCATCGACAACAAAATGAATGGAAAATAACAAATTGCGAAATGCATTAAAATCATTTGGTGCATTTCGAAATTGATTACTGACGGAGTTTTCCAAACGAAAGCCAGGACGGTTGCTCAACTTAGCAACGTTTTGGTAACTAAATTGAAATACTAGGTGCAAAGTACACAACTTTGAAGCTATAAAAATGCTGCTTAGAATAAATAAAAGGCAGTTCAAAAATAATATTAGATAAACGCGAACGAGAATGGAGGCCCTCGTCCGTCAAGATTGTCTCCATGGTAAATCTCATAAGCTGTTTCAGATGTAGAAATTGGCATTTAGATTTTTCTTTCCAATTTTCCGAAAATCTAGTTTTAGCATAGAAGTACATATGTATTTCAAATTACCATTTCCAATTACAATATAAAATCTTTGGATCATCATTTCTCTAGATGTCAAAATTTTATATTTCATTCTGGTTTCGAAATGTCTGAACCTAAAAGTATGCAGGTTCATTTCACTAAGGAGCATGATTCATGTAGATAAGATGCTTGCAACTATTCTCACACGTAGCTGTAAGCAAATTAAAATTTAATTAACTAAAACTATTTGTTGAACATAATAAAAACTTAATATGAAAAAGAAAATGTTATTTAAAGCTTCTTTTTTTATAGAAAACAATTTTTCTATTATTTCGATAAACATATGTAAATTAATTAAATTTTCTACGAGAATTTTTTATTTTCTTACGAACAATTTTCACAATTTTTCTCTTTCATTGTATTTCCTGAATATAATATACTCCTTAATATTTTTCTGTATCCTTGAGTAACATAAAACTGATTTTAAACTTGACCAGTAAAATATAGTAATGTAATATAATATAATAGTTATATTGCAGATTTCTTGAGTTATATGTTTTTTGTATCACCACACATGATAAAACAAAAGAAGTATATAACTTTAACAGGATATACCCACAACGGCATAGTAAGACAACTTCGATATAAATTTCATTTTCAATTATTATATTTCATTGCTACGAAGGTGATAAGTTTTCGATTTTTATAGCGTTTCAACTTTCGGAAATCCCAGAATATATCATTATTCAAGATTGACGGAAAGATTTAGTGGCGAAAACTCTTTTTCCAGGTTGGATATTTCTTATTAAGGTCTGGATTTATATAATATTGTTGCGCGCTACCCCTTTTACGTTCGATGTTATGAAAATGATAACACTTTTTATTTTTGTGAATTTAGTGTATAAACTTTATTTACAATTATTGTTGCGTTAACAATTAGTCTTAAAAATATTTATCTATCTATTATTAATTATTATAAAATTATTTTATCACAGTTTATTCTCAATGGAAAACACTATTAATCACTTTTTAATCAAATTACTTTTACAATCCCTTTGTAAAGCAACCACAAATAATCACGCTTCCAATCTCTTTGATTCGATTCAATTTCTGGCGAAGTTTGACTTCAACTCTTGTCATTTCAGCGATGTTATCTTTATATACTCATCGCTTTAAACTGGAGAACGTTCTCAGTCTGCATTGAAACGTGTTTTATATCAATTTCTAGAATGTCAAAATTCCAGAACGAATGTCAGTGCTTTTGTTGTTTGTGTTTTCTTTCGCGTATGTTTTAATTTATTCTTTTTAATAAATAATGTCCTTAGTGTTTTTGTGTTTGTGAAAATATAGTGCAATATATATATTTTTTATAATCGTATAAACATTATATCACGAAAATGGCGAAAAAATGATGTAAAAGGACCAATAAGATTCGATAATACTCAAATTTTTGTTATATTACTAAATGAAGCAAATTTCGTACTAATATGACCAGAAAGATACGAAAGTAAAATGTAATTATGCACCTAGCTGAAAATAAAATTTGCATTTGTTATTTATTTATTATGGAGCCTGCAACTTGCTTTTAGTTCAAAAAAGTTTCGTTTCACTACGTTTCAGAAAAATTTACAACTATTTGAACATTTTAATTTATTGGAAACTAGTTGAATTCACCGGAGCTGTTGGGGTCCCCAGATTCCACATGCCCCTTGATGACTTAAAAGTCAGATTTATTGTAAAAGCAGAATTCAATATATTACGAATGATTTGTATTAATTTATTCAATATATAAAATATGTATTTCAATTATTAAATAGTACTATTATGCGAATTAATAAATTCTTACATTTAGTTGGTACGACATTTCAAAATTAATATTTAATATTTTTCTTAAAAAAACTTGTTCAAGTGAAAACTACTTTAGCCCCGTTGGGAGTGTTTTGAAACTCGATGAAACGCTGAAAAGAGACATATACATCTATAGGATTTAGCCTGCGAGAAAATGAGATAGAATACAGATATACAGAGTTTCCTATTATCTTCATCTCCTCTTTGTGCGTTGGTCTTAGCCTCCGTACTCTTGTCTACAAGAGTGAAGACAAGATATAAAACAGTAATTGACGCTGTATTTCAAAGATATATTGATCAAATCCAAATCAAAGCATTAATTTCATACTTTAGTTATCATAAGCCGCTCGTGTCATTTATTGAAATTGAAAGCAAAGAGTGTGAATAATAAAATGTAAAATAACTTTTAAACGGCGGTTATGTGAACACGCAAAATTAGCGTATTTGGGACACAGAAAATCCACACGTGGCACTTTAGAAGCCAAGGTGCACAAAACGAGTAAGTCTTTGATGTGGAATACGGTCCAAAGGCATCATAGAACCATTTTTTTTGAAAATGAGCAACCGTTATCGTGTCATATTAACTGATTTTTTACTCCCACAGAGTAGCGTTGGCTACGACGTTCTGCGCCCTAATTGCATTATCAGCTGAAATACCGATGTAACTAGCCCCTTTGGAGTTGCGATTTGTCTCCGTTGGATTATTATTTGTGGGGAGTCGTCAAGTCAAGGACAAATTTTATGCTAATCATCCAGAGACGATTGAGACTTTGAAAGACGCAATTAAAGTGGCTATTGGTGAAATAGAGATTCAAACGATTTATAAATGTACTGAGAAATTGGGTCAACAGAATGGCTTATTGCAAATCCAACTGATGCGATGATTCCAATGAAGCACTATAACATTCTTAAGCGGAAGGTGTACTCTCGAAAATTAAGTATAAATCACTTGGAAATGTTTGTTGCATTTTAATTTAATATGCATTTTTAAAACGACCTAAAAATTTCCGCACCCTGTAGATAGTTTTCTAATTAAAATAAATAATTTGAAGTGCCTTGAATGGAATTTCGAAATAAATTAAATGTATCGGAAAGTTGGAAGTTTTCTGAATAATAATTCATATTTTTTCTTCGATATCAAGAACTTAATTAAAAGTTCGAAATTAATTGATTACGAATGAATAAACTTCAATGATTTCCGTTGAATGATTTATATGTTTTATAGATGTTTTCTTTGATGTTCAACCAATTTGTAATTTCTTTGTGCTATCCAAAATATGTACTCGTTGAAATTTTTTTAGAAGAAACAAGATTATATTACAATAAAAAGTAATTTTCGAATTGCATCAAGCAAATATTTAATAATCCGAGACTAAAAGAAAATTCCATCCGATCTAATATATATGTATATATGTATATATATTTAGCTTCTGATTTGGATTTAGTTTCGAGTTTACTTAGTAATATTAGATTCATGTCACGATTCCCAATAGACAACCATATCAATTTGAAACAAAAATCTAAAATCATGTCCCGCTGCTTTCATTTACATATCATATTAAATAATGTCAGTATATGAAGAGATTGGCACCAGATTGACCATTTTGGTCGTCAAATAACCGAAACTTGAATATCTTAAAGTTAAAAATTGAAAACTTTGCTATTTTTTGTTTAGTATGCAATGGATTTCTTAAGATTTCTATTTCGTATTTATTATTAAGGAAAAAAATATGATTGAACTAATTTACTGTATAGACTTTCATTGTTCTTAGCACGACAAATGCTTAAAAAGTTTGAAAAATTTGCATACTAAAACAATAAGTTAGGATATGTTTTTTTGAAACAAACTCATTTAGGGTTATGAATTTCAGCAAATGACTTGAATAAAAATATTTCAAAATTGCAACTATCAGCCTAGTTATTCAATCGATTCAAATGAAGATATAATTTTAACATCGGTATTGGGTATTCTAATTTTCATTAGTCGGTTTTTCATTTCGCTAAGCTGAAGTAGTAATGTCTCTCTATTTTAAAGAGCATCAAAGTTTTCAATCTTTCAAGGAGAATCTAATAATTCTAATTCTAATTCTATTCTGTCCCTAAAAACAAAAATCTCTTTTGGTTTTTGAAGAATATTAAATTAACGTTTATTTTTAAGATAATATTGTATCTTTTTTTCTTTTCAATGCATAAACAATTTTTAATGAAGAATTAAATTCTTTGTCTATATATTATATTTTTACATATTTTTTATCTAGCATTTCTTTTCTTTATATTTTCAAGAGTTCATGAAAAAATTCAACTTTCTAAATAATATATAAGAAAGTTTTCCATTCCAAAATAAATTTGAATAAAATCTAAAATTTTTTCCTCTTTAGCACAATATAGAAAGGTCTTAGAGTGAAGTTAACAATGTCATAAAGTAAATTTTCAGTAAAGACCCTTCAAATACAATATTACATAATATATTTTTAGAAAATGTAAAAGATTAAAGTGTTATTGTAAATTATGTACTTCTTAAACATTTGCGTTGAAAACCTTTTTCAGAATTTCTTTATAACGAAAACTGAGAAACTAAGAAGTTGGCTATATATTTTTTGGGCTGCTGAACACGAATTTCAGGTTTGCCAATAAGAATTTTGCCTGGAAACCTGTTTTTTAGGCGAAAAACGGCCAAAATAAAGGACTTTTTCATTTATCTCAAAATAACTTGAAAACTATCCACTTTTCGTAAACTTTAGTTATACATGAAATTAGAGAGCATAAAATTTCCTATATTTCATATATATGTACATTTTTTTGTATAATCAACGGTATAGCCGTGACAGCGCCGTGAAAATATGGTTATAAAACCTAAACACGGTTTTCTCCAATTTTGATTAAGTTTACCTAAAAATTCAAGCACATTTTGTAACAGTTATCAGTTGTTGATTAGGAGGGAGGGGTGGTGGCGCTTCCGAGCCATCCTTCGCGGGAGGTCGGATAAAGAAAAGAACGTAATGTAAAAATTCTTATATACAATTTTATTTCGCGTTTACAATAAATTGACTTTTATGGGATTAAGTCCCATTTTTTTATACTAAAACTAAATATATTATTTATAAAGCAGGTTATGTTTTGGAAACAGTCTATGTCTTCCTTTCTTCCTTTTTCTTTGAGGGCCCCGGTTGTTCAAAGATATCTACCTAAAGTAAAAAACGGACAAAACGAGAAATCAATAGAGGTTTTTTTTTCTATTTTAGAAAAGAATGAATTACATACCTTGAGAAATCTCCTGGCCTTCTTCTATTTGGTCGAATATTGCAATGTTTGGGAAATCTAATTGTAGCTCACTCTCCAGTTCCACCTCGTGCTCACAAACAACTATCATGTTATCACAACTTTTTTCGCAGTTGAGACATAAACTGGAACACTGTAGACCAGCCTTCTTGCATCCACAATTTTTTTGGCAGTTTTTAGTGCACCTGCACGAAATTAGTTTCAATACGGCGGGAGGAGCAGGTGGTTGCAATGTTGTCACAGGTTCAAGACCACTTTTTGTTCTTTTCCATCCCCACTCTTCAGGATTATTGTCGACGCCTAGCCATTGCTGGACCTGATGGAACACTCTTAATGAATGTTGGTGTGCTGCAGCTGAAGATGGTGGTAGTGCAGTAATATTTGCCTTATCTTTAAATGCTGATTGTATGTAGGAAAGATATCTTAATCGGTTCAATGAAGTCTCGGTCTTTCCACTGTAGCAGTATAGTGAAACCAGAAAACGTTCACCAGCATCAGCAACCATTTTCCGAGTAGCATTGGGATTTTTGAATACCTTGACAGACTCAGCAAGGCTAGGATTTTTTTTTAAAGTGTCAAGGAACTTCTTTTTCTCCTGATTATATAGTGCTGATCTAGTATCACAACCATTCATTGCATGTAAGAAAAGAATGTTATCAGCAATTGTTTCACTAACAGCATTAATAGAGGAGAATGTGGCTTGCGAAACTGTGCCCCTCCCAGGTTTATAAAAGAACACATTTTCATCCTTCCACAGACCTATCAAAATCACCAACAGATCTAAACCTTCACCAACTACAATCACGGCCTCATGTATTGGAGCCAAAGATAGAGCTGTGTTCACTATCATCTTGTCTGCGTCTTCCTTTGCTTGCTTGCATATCATTCCTGCTGATGAGAATTTAGAACTAATCATTGCTATTAATCGGCTTTTGTTCTTTGGGTTAGCAAGAAATTTTTCTTTCGTCATCGATGGCACGGTTGTTTCGTCAAACAGTAAGTCTGGTGAAGTTAGCTTTACTGATCTTTTCATGCGCTCTGCAGTTTTTGTACCACCATCTACGCCATCAGGGTACCCATCAAAAACAACTATTGCTTGTTTATAATTTAACTTGACATAGTCCACGTAACTATCACATATACAAGAAAATGCTTTATTTGTAGGCCACATAATCCTATGCAATAGAAACCCGCCATCAATAACATATTGAACTTAGCCGGCGAAGTGCTTGTTTGTAACGGGTTTAAATGATTTGTACAGACTGGATTTTGTTCCTTTTCTTAAACCATTATCGAATAGATATAGAGAATAAGGGCCTAGATCGTAGGTCAAAAACTCCTCAAGCTGTTCATCTGTCTGCTTGGCAACAGTAATTCTTTGAAACAGGGTTGTTGCATTGATAGGAATGAACTCATTGTCAACTTTTATAGCACTGTTCATTGTAGCAAGAGGTTGTACTCTATTACTCCGTTTAAATTCAACCGTTCCAAAGTCGCTACCAACAACTCTATCAATGCCTTTATTGCCCACATTCAAAGCTTCATGACAGTTGATTCGATCGTCAGCAATAATACCAGTACTGAGGGAAAATAAATCAGGGTTTTCGGGGAGAGGGAAATGCTGCATGACCCATTCATACATCTTTACCTCATCCTTCTTGTCAGGTTCAACTCTTGTATCTTTGAGATCTACGTGCTGTTCTGAGGTGTGAAATGCAACAATAATTTTCTATTTGCTCACAAACATGCTGCACAGACGTCATTCCTTTTGTCCACCTTGTCAATATGCCTTCCCCAGTCCCACGACCGTGTGTGAAACCTCCAGAAAGTTTCATGTTTTTCATGAGAAATTGTTCGATAGTCATGTCTGTCCAGGTTCCACACCAGAACTTTGATGAACGTCGAATTGTAAAAAAGCCCCGAGAAGTAAATTTTTCATATTCGTCGGCAGATATTTTTTGCTTCAAGCTCAGCATATCTTGTAGATACATGTGGCTGCTTTTTGCGTAAGCGAAGTGTCCTGAAGCATGAAAGTATGGAAGTATTCTCCAAACAGTTTGTAGGTGGAGGTCCCAATTGCCCATCCTCTCAGATAGAATGAATAATTTCATAAGATTAACCATTCCTATGTACTGCACCCACAGCTGTGCAGTTCATCCACGTTGTTTCAATTCTTGCAGTTGGTTTTCCACCCTCTCTCTAAATTCATTACATTGTTCATTGTCAGAACCAATAATCACTGATTTGTCAAAATTATTCACAATATCTGTTAAACTTGCTTCCATTTCTGGAGTGAGTGATATCATTCCTATGACAATTTTCAAAAGCGATAGCTGGGCTAAAACATGAGCTCTCACACATCTGTAGTAAGAATGTCCAGTCATTATTTTGTCTATTGAGTTCAAGGCATAAACGGTATTAAATAAATCGTTTAAGCCACTACCCTCCACTATGTACCCTATGGACCCTAAAAAGGACATCAGTAAATGAAATCCGCCCAATCTGACTACAACATTCTTCATTGTTGAGTCGGTGCTATTGGAGACGATGTATCGTGCCTTTAAGTAGAGAGGTTGATCGAATGTCACTACACACATATCCTGGCTTACACTTCTCTACAGCGCCCATTAAAGCGGTAAAGATTGTGGGGAGCATTTATGAAGGGGAGGTAGGCGGTAAATGTATTTTCAAACGGAAGATCTGCTGTGGCTTGCTCCATGAAGATGTTCCATCCTAGTGACCTATGTACAGGAACATCTTTACATTTGCTGTATAGCCAAAGAATGTCAGATGTCCATGAAAATACATTTTCCGAGTTTGCGAATTCATCAATGAGGTTTTTAATTTTAATTGCTTTCAGACCATCGTTATTTTCTCTAGACTCGAAATGTTTCAGGCTCACTGCTACGAAACTTTCTACATCCTGCGTACTTGGTATATATGTCACTCTCGAAATAATTTCATCTGCAGGTATTGCAGTGGCTGGGGCTACAGTGTAAATCCCACCCATCACATGAAAAGTGTTGTAACCATCTATTGTTTGAGTGTTAAAGTCGGCGTTATCGTAAACAAACTGAACAAATCCTTCGCGACTGATTTCTTTCTCTGGCTTCATGGCGGAAGACACTTCAAATCGTACAGCCTCTGAGTACGAACTGCAAAATCCCATAGATGACAACACTTCAATTAGCTTCCGAGAACCGGACTTCTTATAAACGAATGCTGCTAACCCGACTTGTACATTTGACAAGAACGAGTTGGGCCTTACAGCAGTAATAATACTGTGAGAAATTGCATTACATTTTGTCTTCCACTTGTGAGTGCTCCCTCTTTTCCTCTTCATTATAAGAGTGTTCAAAAAATATTTTAGAGTTTCAGGAACAACAGCTTCACTCTCTTCCAGGAAACGGTCTGATGGAGGGTACTCTATAGTGGAGTATACTTGTGATCGAATATCTTCACAAATAATTTTGGCTGCTGCTTCAACAACTCGAAGCCTCTCCTCTTGCTCAGATTTACAGGCTTGCTGATACCATGTATTAGTCAATATATTCTCTCCAGTATTCTTGAAGCACACAACAGTTTTTTTTTCTTATTGCTTGTGAACAGAATTTCTTCTTCATATTTTTGTAATAACCGAGCCTTGACGGTTTTCACTTCAGGTTTATAATTTCCTTTCATATGCTCCATTAACTGTTCCATGCTGAACTGGCACTCGTCATCGCTATTTTCAAGGTAATCATAAAAATGTTGCATTTCACTTTCAATTTTGTCGGCAAATGGACCACGTCTCTTCATTTCTTGGACCTTTGGCCGACCGTACAGCTGTTTATAACAATTTTTGTGGTACTGTGCATCTACTGCTATCAAATCTGTCACTGACTCAATGCGCTGAATTATAGACCGTCCATACTCATCGTTACGAGCTGTAGCTGCCCTGTGCACTGAGTCTCTCATTCCTATGTGCCGAACACTATACACACTATTACGCTCACCTGCTGGATATCTTGATTGAGTAGCAATGAACTTGTCAGTAATGCACAGTCCACACAAAAAATAATGACTTTTAAAATCAAACACAGGAAATGATGATCGTAATGCTTGAGATCCGGTACCCCTCTGTACCTCAGCCTTATTCAGGTAGGCAGCAATCATGCGTTCATTCACGTATGCTTTTCTACACCTTTCGTGCACATTTATCAATGTTTTATCCCTTAAAAAAGAAACCTTTCCGTCTTTTCTTTTTCTACTAGCCTCCTTAAACGATGCAATTCCTCGACTTTTAACAATAGATAAAGGAGTTCCATCTTTCAATGAAGAATCACAAATAAAACATTGGGACATTGTGTTAGACTGTCACAGCCGCAGCTTAATCTAAATAGTAACAAGTATTGACTCCTAAATAAAGAGGATTATTGGTTGGACTTACACCACCGAGATCTGTACATTAACTCAAGATTTTCTTTTTTTTTGATACAAAATTATGGAGGAGAAATGATCACAATTTTTTCTTCAAGCTTGCTTACATCAAACGATTCAATCTTAAGTTTTCCAGGTTTCGGAGTTAATGACTCGATACTCAACCAATGCGAGATAATAATGTAAGTTGGTTTGCTCTCACTTAGCATTTAAAATCCGCGTTGTTTTTATTTTTCATACATTTAAGCCCAAGTTTCATATACCCCTCTCTCGACCCATCTCTAGTTAATTTATATGTATAACTTAGACCGTGTCCCCTCTTATACTGGACTCGTGGATGGGGAACAGCACTCACATTCTACTGAACAGCCACGACAAACATTAAACATAGATATAACAGCTATCGTTGTAGGTATATATTTTTCTGTATTTTTCTGTATTTATTTGTTTTATTGTAGACGCGAAATAAAATTGTATATAAGAATTTTTACATTACGTTCTTTTCTTTATCCGCCCTCCCGCGAAGGATGGCTCAGAAGCGCTACAACCCCTCCCTCCTAATTAACAACTCATAACTGTTACAAAATGTGCTTGAATTTTTAGGTAAACTTAAACAAAATTGGAAAAAACCGTATTTAGGTTTTATAACCATACTTTCACGGCGCTGTCACGGCTATACCGTTGATTATACAAAAAAATGTATATATACATAAAATATAGGAAATTTTATGCTCTCTAATTTCACATATAACTAAAGTTTACGAAAAGTGGATAGTTTTTAAGTTATTTTGAGATAAATGAAAAAAGTCCTTAATTTTGGCCGTTTTTCACCTAAAAAACAGGTTTCCAGGCAAAAGTCTTGTTGGCAAACCTGAAATTCGTGTTCAGCAGCCCAAAACACATATAGAACCAAAATATCAAAACTACACCAAAACTTTCCCATATTTGCCCTTTTTGAACACCATTTGACTAGACTATTATTTAAAGACTAGAGCTAACCTGTCAGAAGTCGACCACTCCAATTTCATTAATTTGGCAACACCCAAAAATATATTAGTGATTAATATAAGCAAATGTTTAAAATAATTTGAAATTGGAATGATAAACTCGGACATAATTTTGTATGGCTGTAAATTGTTTTTACGACCTATGGTGGGTACTACCAGAAGCTATATAAATTTTGTTCACAGCTTTCAAAAGAGAATCAAAAGATATATCGATTTCTGCATGTCCGTCTGTCTGTCCGTCCATCTGTCCATCCGCCTGTCCGTTCGTCTGTTTCTCCGTTTGTCCGTCCATCTGTCTGTCCGTTCGTTTGTCCGTCCATCCGTCTGTCCGTCCGCCTGTCCGTTCGTCTGTCTGTCCGTCCGTCCATACGTCTGTTCATTTGCTTGTCCATATGTCTGTCCGTCCGTCTGTCCGTTCGTCTGTCCGTCCGCCCGTCCGTCCGTCCATCCGTATACAAGATAACTCAAAAACGCGTTATCCGATTTTAATGAAGTTTATAATGTACCAATATTATAACGAAAAAGCCAGGGTGACCAGAAAGTTTATAAAGTTTTTCTGATGTACAATGTTTTAAAAACTTACATATATACCGATTTCAATGAAATTTGGAATGGTGTTTATGTTTTTAGGATCCAGCCTACCTGCGAATTTGCGCTAATTTGAAGAAGAGGAATCGAAGTTATGGAGAAAGAGCGCAGGCAGAGTATAGTTATTCCAGAAGAGAACGACGCAATGAAAAAAGATAGAAAAAAGAGAAGGAAAAAGAAGACAACGAACAGTCTAGAAGAAGCTGTACAAGACGAAAGACGTGTTTATTCATAAAACACGAATTTAATCACAAAAGCCGCATTTAATTATAAAAGACGTATTTAATATCAAAGCCATTCATTTTGCTAAATTTCTAGACTTTACTCTCATAATCAAAATATTTGTTTTCTTTTAAAAAAAATAAACTAAAATTCGTGTATCAAACTAATGTTTGTTTTAATTATAATCCTACAAAATTGTGGGCTCAGCCCAAATTAATAAAAAGAAACTGTTTGGGGTGCAAAAAAAACTGAACGAACAATTTTTGATATATGAAAATCTGTTTTGAAACACGTGAAAAAATTATTACAAAAAAAAGCGAACAGAAATTAGTGATGAAATTCAACCAGAAATTACGACGTTAAAATTACAAAAAAAGTGACGCTAAAACTATAAGAGAAATTTCGACGAGAAAAAAGAAAAGCTGCGTAAAAGAAATCAAGAGAATAAAATCAGCGCACACAAGTTAAACAACGTATTATGGCGGAAATAAATTGTTTAAAAAATAACAAAGGCGTAGAAGAAGATATTTCATCAGCAAGAGCAGCGGTTATAAAAGCATTTCATAGATTCGTATTTGAAACCGATGGCCACAGATCCAACAGAAAGAGACTGAGAAATTTCGCAGGTTTTGAGTTTAACGAAGACAGCGATGAATTCAAAACAAAACTGGAATATGTTGAATCAAAGTTGTCCAAAGCAGATTTAGTATCCATTTGTAATATATTAGAATTAGACTACACTAATGCAAATTTAATTTCAGTAATTTTTAAAAATTTAATGAAAGGAAAATTGCTAGAAAATAGCAGGAATGAAGACGAAACGGTAAGTAGTGACAATGAAGACGAAGAAGACGACAATATTAACAAATCGAAAATCAAATCCAATAGTGAAATCAGTGGTGAGCAAATTGCAAGCGTATCGAGTGCAGGCACGTACATGAATTATGAGGTTGCACCTCGTTTTGCAATTAGTTTCCGAGATATCGAGGATTCTGTAAGACCATTTGAAGGTACCGAAGGCTTTGCCGTCGAATCATGGATAAACGAATTTGAGGATGCAGCTAAAGTTATGAGATGGGATGACGCTCCCAAATTCATTTTTGTCAAAAAATCATTGAGGGGTCTTGCGAAATTGTTTATACAAAGTGAAAGAGGAATATCATCATGGAACGATTTAAAGAAAGCCTTAAAGAACGAATTTGCAACTGTTACCAATAGTGCCAAGCTTCACCTATTACTCGCAAGCAGAAAGATAAAGAAAGAAGAACGTGTACAAGAATATTTTTTAAAAATGAAAGAAATAGCGAATAGAGGAGCAATTGAAGAAAACGCTCTTATTGAATATGTCATCGATGGTATACAGGACTTTCAAGTTAACAAAGTTATTTTGTATGGAGCAAAAACGCTGCAAGAATTTAAACACAAAATTAAAATTTATGAACCGATTAGAGAAAAAGTAAATACTCTGAAACTAAAAGAATTGATTTAAGAAAAGCTGACGGAAACACAAAAAAAGAGAAGAATGAAACGAAGCGGAGGCATTAACTCGTTTTTACAATATCTGTGTCTGAAGCAGCGATTTTAGACCACACTCTCAAATTTTGGAGGGGAAAAAAATTGCATTTTTTTAATTTCTAATTTTTAGTGCGTTGCGGATTCCAAACCAAATTCTTTTGAATTAAATAATCAAACTTAAAAAATTTCCAATATAAAGTATTTAATTTCTGGGTGTATTAACAAACAACATCGAAAATTCGAATTTTCTTTCACAACTAAGTTTGACATATTTTTTATTAAAATGGGCTAATTTTCATTATTGCGGTATAAAAAAAAGTTTTTATGGTGTTTATTTACTTATAGGTAATCAAATAGAAATTATGTTAATTCGTAATTTAGGAAAAAATTGTTTTTTTGAATCAAGTTTGAATCTAGACCGCAACGTCAAATCCCATTTTTTTTTATTTTAATTTTAATGAAAACTACCAGTGACAGTCATTTTTTGATTAAAATGGAGGCAAATCTTAAAATTCGTTAAAGTTTTCGAAAATTCAACATTTTCAGTTTTAAATTTTTTTTTTTTTGGTTTTAAGGTTTCCAAAAATGACGCTCTACGTATTTAATGGCGTTCGGCTATTGGTTTACGCAGGAAAAAAAATATATAGGCACATACAGTGGTTCAAACGAATAATGGAACACCTCATTAAAAATTTTTTAAGTAAGGAAAAATCATAGATGTAATTATTTGATTTCAACAAAATATGATTCATTTACTAGCTACATAATTCAACATTCTTAATTCAATAAAAAACAAATAAATTTTTAACTTATAAGCATAAAATTAATAAAAAAATAACACAAGGCAAGAATTCATTGTCAAACAAATAATGGAACAGCAAAGTGGTTTGAAAAAATTCCAGAAAATAACGGGACTAGATCCATTTTTTTTGTTGCCTTCATGTGTCGTTGTTAGTCTGTGATCAGTTTTTGTGGTGATCAGTTCATTGAATTAAAAAAATGACCCCCAAAGGAAAGCAAACCTCTACTGAAGTGCGCCAATTAGTCATAAAGTTAAATTTCTGATGTGGAAAATCCATTAGACATATAGGAAAAATAGTGGATAGAAGCCCTGCTACCATACATGGGATTATAGGGCGATGCAGGGATGAATGCAGAGTGGAAAGTAAAAGCCATCAAGGTCAACGGGGCATTTTAAATTATCATGAAGAACGCCGTCTCGTAAAGGAAGTGAAAAAGAACCCATTACAAACCACAACTGCGCGAATTGGTCAAACAGGATATTGGTAAGAAAGTCTGTGTTGAAACAGTAAGTAAAAATAACTATAACGGTCGAATGATTGGAAAAAAGCCATTTATTAGCTCCAAAAATAGAATAATAAGAAAGAGTTTTTGCAAAGAATATTTACTCAAAGGTAGTGCATTCTGGAACACGGTAAAAGGAATCTTAATTTTCTTTTTATTGTTGTTTTATGATGAAATTTAATTGTTTTGAGGTTTTATTTTCAGATGAAAGTAAATGTAATCTTCATGGGTCCGACCGAAGGGCATATGTATGGAGAAAACCAAATACGGAATTTTACATTAATAATAGAAGAGCTACGGTGAAACATCGAGGAGGTCCCGTGATGGTTTGGGGTGTATGTCAGCAGCTGGTGTGGGAAAATTGCATTTTATTGGTGGAAAAATGGATCAGTTTATGTACCTCAACATTTTGAAGGAACATCTACTTCAAAGCGCCGCCAAATTACGAATTTAAAGTAATTTTGCTTATTATCAAGACAATGATCCAAAACACGCATTACCTACTGTACGAATGTCGCTTACTTTTCATTGCCCAAAACTTATCAAAACACCTGCACAGTCCCCAGACTTGAATGTTATTGAGAATTTGTGGAGCGAACTGGCAAAACGGGTGTACAATAGAACCTTTTCTACAAAAGAATCGTTAAAACGAGCATTATCTGAGGAATGGGAAAAGATCCCTCCAGAATATTGCCAAAATTTAGTAAATTCGATGTCGAACCGATTGAAAGCAGTACTAAACTCTAATAAGTGTACCCGGCTAAATATTAAAAATAGATTTTTTTTTATTTTCGTTAGTTTTTTAAACAGAAACTGAAATGTTCCATTATTTGTTTGACAATGAATTCCTTGCTTCTGCTATTTTTTTATTAATTTTATTCCCATAAATGAAAATTTTGTTTAGTTTTTCATTGAATTAAGAATGTTGAATCATATATCTATTAAATGAATTATATTTTGTTGAAATCAAACAATTATATCTATGATTTTTCCTTACTTAAACTATTATTAATGAGGTATTCCATTATTCGTTTGAACCACTGTACATGTTTATAATTATTATTTAGTAATTTAATTTTGTATGTTTAAGAGAAACTTGATTTTTGGAACAAATAACGCAAACATTTTTTTGCACTTCGGATGTTTCAGAATGCATGAGCTTTTAGCCCATTTACAATCTTGTCCCTCCAAATTCAAATTTTTAGCGCCACCACTACGCCGCACACATAAGCAATAAAAATGCAAGTGTATTCCAAAATTGCAACATTCGTAATGTTTTTCTTGCTTCTCAATCTGTTTTTGATTGAATCCTGATTGTCATCAAAAACTTGCCGGTTTGTTGATACGACATCCTCGAATATTTCTTCAAATTCATCATCATCAGATTCATTCCCTTGAATGAACTTCTCCTTTTCAGATTTATACTCTGAAACGTTTTCATTGTCATTCATAGTGACACAAATTTCTTCAATTGTCTCTTTAAATTTGATATCACATGACACTTGAACTCGTTTTGAAGAACTATTCCAAACACGATATCCTTTCGTATCTTCTGGATATCCTACAAGAAAACCTTCATTTGATTTTTTATCCAACTTGCGTCTTTGTTCTTTCGGAACATGTATAAAAACAGTAGACCTAAAAACACGTAAATGATCAATTCTAGGTTTTTTACCAAACCATAGTTCATAAGGTGTTTTCCTTTCAATTGGACTAGGACCAGTGCGATTTAGTATATAAACCGCTGTGTTCACAGCTTCAGCCCAAAACTTTAACGACATTTCTTTCGAATGAATCATTGTCCTTGCCGCTTCCATTATTGTTCTCATTTCACGTTCAGCTCTACCATTTTGTTCCGGTGTATATGCAACTGTTTTTTGATGACGAACACCATGATCAGATAAAAACTTTTGAAGATCCTTGTTGACATATTCTCCCCCATTATCTGATCTTAGAATTTTCAAGTCATTGCCAGTGTCATTTTTTAACAATTTACAAAAATGAATTAAGTGCTGAACAACTTCTGACTTATTTGCCATAAAATAAATTTTCCGAAAATGAGAATAATCATCCTTGAACAATACAAAAAATTTTGAACCACCATATGATACTTCTTGCATTGGACCACACACATCACTATGGATGATTTCACCACAACGAGCTGCCCTATTCTCACTAGCTGCAAATGAGGATCTATGCTGTTTCCCAATTAAACAGTCAGCGCACGAAAAATTTTCATCTTGTGAATAAGTAATGTCCATGGTATTTAGAAAACTTTTAACCTGTTTCACATTTTGATGTGCCAAACGTTGATGCCAAATTTTTAATGTTTCTTGCTTGACAGCAGCATTTGCAAGACCACAAAGACTTGGGGTAACTATCAAAATTTTAAAAAGCATTTAAATAAATTTTTCGATCTCTTACCCCAACTGCAACAACATTGTCATCTTTTATTAATTCACATTTATCCTTATTCGAGCGTAATGTGCAACCCTTGTCCAAAACTTGTCCCTGCGAAAACAAATTTAATTTCAATTCCGGAACATATAGTACGTTTGATAAATGTTTTGGTTCCCAACTATTATTATTAAACGCCAAAATATTTATATCACCGAAACCATATGCCAAAATTGAATCGCCATTACCAATTTTGATATTCTTTGGAAACTGATATGATTCATAACTTGAAAAATATTTTTCATCATTCGTCATGTGGTCACTTGCCCCAGAATCAAGATACCTTTCAGTTTTATCATCAACTGATTCATTCATGTGACATATAAGCGCGTCACCCTTATTATCTTTTTTCTCCTTTGAATTGCTTTGGTTTTTACCTGATGGACATTCGTTTTTCCAATGTCGTTCCTCACCACATTTGAAACACTTTCCAAATTTCCGCTTTTTAAACTTCGATTTTTGTGCCTTTTTGTGCACCCCCTTTTTAGCCACCAAAGCTTCACCAGCTTCACTAGAATCCTTTTTTAAAAAACGTGATTCTTCCACCATTAACCTTGATATTAAATTATCTAATGATTGTTCAGTTGCCGAAGTGGACTCCCAAGCACTATGAAAATGAGCAAATTGTTCCGGTAATGTCATTAAAATCTTTGTAATAAGCATTGAATCGGAAATAGTTTCATTCATATCTTTTAACTGTTGAACAATATTTTGTAATTTTGCCACATGTCTAGCCATATCGTCATCTGGATTTTTAGAGAAACTGTAAAATTGTTGTTACAAATAATGAACGCCGGTGTTAGATTTATGTTCATAAATGCTGTGCAATTTGTCCCACATTTCTTTGGCTGATGTACATTGCATAATATACAATGTCGGCTGTGTTCCAATTGTTGTAACAATTACCTTTTGCGCTTTTAAATCTTTTGTATTCCATAATAAATACTTGTCAGCTTCTGTGATCAGGGGTTTTGCACTTCGCCCTGTCACAACTTCAAGTAAATTACCATCATTAAGTAATATCTTCACTTGAAATTTCCATAGCATCCACTGACTGCGGTCCTGCAATCTAGTCACACGCAATAATTCTGATTTACAAAAAATAACCTTGAAACAAACTTTATTCAGTTCTGCAAAAAAAATATGCACTGTATATAATTGTCTCTGTTTTTTTTATGCGTTTCACACAAAAACGTTATTTATTTTTGTTACTGTTTTTCTTTTGTTATATAGGATAAAAGCGTCTCCCGTTTTTTTTTTTTTTTTATCCTAAACATTAAAGTCCAGCGAAATAAAAAAAACGCACTTTAATAATAAAGGAAAAAAAAACCACTATTTTAGCCCTGTTTTTTTTTTTTTTTTTTTTTATCTTAAACATTAAAGTCCAGCGAAAAGAAAAATTGGACGCACTTTAATAATAAAGAAAAAACACACGATATTAAAACTGTACCTTTTTTTTATTTATTAAAAAAAACTTGCATTATCTAGTTTTAACTAAAACAAATGCTTATAAGTATTTTAATATCACAAAAACTAAAAGTCCTGGGCCCATAGCCTATTGAGCAAAGTTGAATAATTAAGACAATAATTATAGGTAATTCTGAATAACAATCGTATGTATTTAAAAATAGATGAGACTTGTACAAAGTTTGGAATTGGAGTGAGATCCCAAATTTGATCTCATATCCGATAAGCGATATACAAAAAAAAGTGAGAGTGAGACAACAGTTTAATTTTTAATTTACATTCCTAACAAAAATTTGGTAGTGTGCGACGATATCGTGTATTATTATTATGAGAGTATGCAAATGCAGATGAAAACCCATAAATCAGATGAACAAGTTCGTCTGCATTTGAGGGGAATCATCTGGCAGATGAAGAATCAGATGGGGAAATTTGATCTGCAGAAGACGACAAAATTCGTAGGATGATTGTTTCTCCCTTTCTGTTTAACTAAATTTTGCATAAGTGCATCCCATATTTTTATCAGAATCGGATGTCGGCTGTGTGGAGATTGGCCTTAAGAATGAAACCAAAAATGATATTCAATGTTTTAATTGTGGTGAAAAGGGGCATGCAGCAAGATTTTGTGATCAAAAAGAAAAAGGAAGAAAGTGTTTCAAATGTAATAGATTCGGACATTTGTCTACAAATTGCCAAGAGTCTACAAGATCGAAATCTAATGTGCATTGTTTAAAAGTCATGAAACTGATATTATGAATAAAACAATTTTAATTAATAATCATCAGTTTTTAGCTCTTTTTGACACTGGTAGCAAATACAACATAATGACGTACGGCTCTTACAAAAAATTAGGAAAGCCAAAATTAACTGATTCAAATCTGTTTTTAATTGGATTTGGAGCTAATAAGGAAACAAACAAAGTAAAACCGTTTGGTTTTTTTTCAAATAAAGTTGAAATAGACAAAAGCTGTTACGATTTAATTTTTTATGTCGTTCCAAACGAATGTTTGGTAAACGGAAAAGAACTATGCAATCATGCTGAAATTAAAATAAATTTAGAAGGTGTTTCGATTATAAAGAATGAAGTACGAGAAAATGAAACAGAAGTGGCAGCAATGATGAAAATTGATGTCATAGAAGAAGAAGAAGAAGAAGAAATTGATGTAGGTTACCAAGGAAAGGAAAAAATTAAGAAAGAAGTAGTAGAAATGATTAAAGGATAAAAGCCGAATAAAATAAAGAATACTAACGTGGAAGTGAACATTATTCTCGAAGATACCGAAGATACACCAATATACAACTCTCCAAGAAGATTACCCTTGAGAGAAAGAGAAATAGTAGAGACACTAATCGAAAATTGGATCAAAGAACAGATAATAGAACCTAGTCATTTTGAGTATGCAAGTCAAGTAGTAGTTGTTAAAAAACGGGACGGGACACCTCGTCTCTGCATTGATTATAGAGGGATTAATAAAATCATAATTAAAGACAGGTATCCACTTCCTTTAATCGAAGACCAGCTAGACAGATTACGAGAAGCAAGGATTTTTAGCAGGATTGATTTGAAGAAAGGATTTTTTCATGTCAATGTAAACGATTCAAGTAAAAAGTTCACAGCATTTGTTACTCATAGCGGGTAATATCAGTTCTTGAAGGTGCCTTTCGGTTTATCTAATTCGCCTGCGGTATTTCAAAGACATATCAGTAACATTTTCCGTCAACTGATAAATCAAGGAATAGCACTGCCGTATATCGATTATATAATTATACCCGCAAAAGATGAAGAGCAAGCTGTTGATCGTTTACGCTAAGTTTTACAAGTAGCTCAGGATTATGGACTTGAAAGAAATAAAAAGAAATGTCATTTTCTTAAGAAGCGAATCGAATTCCTAGGACATATTATCGAAGATGGGCATATTTCGCCATCATCAGAAAAGACAAAAGCAGTATTACAGTTCCCAATTCCGCGTACGATTAAGCAGGTACAAAGCTTTCTAATGCTCACAGGGTATTTTAAAATGTTTATATCAGATTATACTTGAGTAGCTAAACCATTAAGCGACATGTTAAAATTAGGTGCGAAATTTAAATTTTCTGAATATGAAAAAAGTTCATTCGACATGCTGAAACAACTATTGAGAACATCACCAGTATTGGCAATATAAAACCAAAAATACGAAACTGAAGTGCTCGCGGATGCTAGTTTGGATGGTTACGCGGCTGTCCTTTTGCAAAAATCGCCAGATGATTTACAGTGGCACTCTGCGTATTTTATGAGTAGAAAGACGACTGAACCAGAAATGAAATATTCAAGTTATGAATTAGAAGTGCTCGCTGTTATTAAGGCACTGGAGAAATTTAGAGTGTACCTTCTAGGATTAAAGTTTAGGATTGTGACGGACTGCAAAGCCTTCCAAAAAACAATGGACAAACGAGATCTAGTTAGACGAGTGGCAAGGTGGGCGTTGTTCTTACAAGAATATGATTACGTGATAGAACACAGAGGAGGGACATGAATGAAGCATGCAGTTGCATTAAGTCGAAACGCCGTGTATGTTATATTATTTTAAATGATAGTCTTGTTTCGAGAACTGGTAAAGCGCAATCAATGGATGAGAACTTGAAGGCTATAAAAGAGGTGTTGAAACCAAAAGCATGAGAAGATTTTTTTGAAAGCAGATTTAATTTACAAATTTATAAATGGTCGAGAATTATTGGTTATACCTAAGGGAATGCAAGGTGAAATAATTAGATATGCTCATGAAAGAGGGCATTTTGCAGTTACAAAAACTAAGGACTTGATTAGCAACGATTATTACCTTCCAAAGTTGGATGAAAAAATTCAAAGATTAATGTCAAAGTGTGTAGTGCGTATTCTGTCGAATCGAGAAAGAGGAAAGCAGGAAGGTGAATTATACCCTCTGTCAAAAGAAGAAAAACGTCTTCATTCCTACCACATTGACTTTTTGGGTCCAATGGAATCAACAAATAAGAATTATAATCACATTATAGCTGCTAGTGATTCACTCACCAAGTTCTGTTGGTTGTATCCAACGAAAACAACGTCTGCTAAAGAAGCCATTGCCACATTGGACCTTCAGAAACACGTTTTTGGTAATCCGAATATTATAATTTCAGGCAGAGGTTCAGCCTTTACTTCTTCTTTTTTTTTTGAAATTGCTTACTTCAAGCGTTAGAATTATATAAGAGTTTCTTTAAATTGATTTTGCTAAGGCAGAAATCGGAACTACAAGCATTTATATTAACTGCACGTAGCATTCGGGAAATTGGTTCGGTTTTCCCGTAATCCGTTCTGTGGTACATAACTTTAAATAAGTCAACTGAGCTTAAGGAACATACATTCATATTAAGCGGCATCCTTTCTAACAGTATAGGAGCATCAATAGCGCCATTGAAAATTTGATGGACAAAAATAATATCAGCCACCTGGCGACGCTTTTCTAAGGATTGCAGGTCAATCAGTTTTAACCTATCACAGTACGGGGGTAGTTGGAAAGGGTCATTCCAAGGAAGATCTCTTAATGCAAAACGTATGAATCTACATTGTACAGACTCGAATCTATTAATTAGACTTTTATGGTATGGAGACCATACTTGACTGGCATATTCCAAAATAGGTCTAACCAAGGTAATGAAAAGTGCTTTAGTTATATGAGGATCCGAGAACTCCTTAGACCATTTTTTAATAAAGCCTAATGTAGAGTTAGCTCTATGAACGAGTGAGTCAATATGTAGCTTGAAGTTAAGTTCACTGTCACAAATCACTCCCAAATTTCTAATGCTAGTCACTCTACGTACATCGCTAATATTATATATACATGGACAATTTTCACATTTTCTGGAGAATATGATAACCTCACATTTGTCGCTGTTGAGCGCCAAATTATTTTTACAACACCAGATTACAAAATTATCTGGAGATACAGAGGGTCATTTAAGTTACTTATTTCTTTATAGATCGTCATATCATCCGCAAAGTTAGAAATTTTAGAGTACTTAATTACGGAGGGTACATCATTAATTGTAAGAACGAACAAAATTGGTCCCAAATGGCTGCCTTGAGGGACGCCAGATGATGCAGTATAAAGCTCAGATTTGGAAGAACGGAAAAGTACTTGACAACTCCTTCCCTGGTGATAGGATTGAATCCAATCGATAAAAAAACCCGGGAAGCCAAGGGCACTAAGCTTAAACAAAATCACTTGATGAGACAATTTATCAAACGCTTTGCTGAAGTCTGTAGTTATACAATCAACATTATTTCCATTTTCCATGGAGCACGTCGAAAAAGAAACGAGTTCAACTAAGCTAGTGATCGTAGACCTACCCTTCAAAAAACCGTGTTGATTCCCGGAAATAAAAGGTTTACAACCAAAGCACACAAACTGCTGAATGATGCATTCAAACAGTTTTGGAATGCAAGATAATTTAGCAAATGGTCTGTAATTTCCGATATCACCTCTACTGCCTTTCTTGTGGGATGGAATAATATAAGGGACTTTCCAGAGCTTGGGAAACATTCCCGTCTCGAGAGATTTCTGGAAAAGAGCCGATAGAGGACGTGCAAGGATGTTACTGCATTTTTTTAAGATGAGGACGAGTTTAAAACATATAGTAAAGAAGAAGGAATTCAGCACATCAAAGTTACGACAGGTTTACCTAGAGCGAATGGACAAGTGGAGAGATTGAATAGCGTAATAATCTCAACATTATCGAAGTTAGCGTTTGAAGAACCGACTAAATGGTTCAAATATGTCAACAAGATTCAGCAAGTAATTAACTTAACCTACCAGCGAAGTATTCATGCATCACCTTTTGAAGTATTGATTGGAACAAAAATGAAGACGAATGATGACTTAAATTTAAAAGAAAAGGAGATGATGTCATACTTTAGTGAAGCAAGAGACGAAATCAGAAGGAATGCAAAAAGACAAATTTCAAGAGTTCAGGAGGAAAATAGTAAGACGTACAATTTAAGACGAAGATCACCAAATAAATATAACGTAGGCGATTTAGTTGCAATTAAGGCGGCGGATTGAATTCAAAACCCAAGTATTTAGATCCATATCAAGTTGCAAAGGCCAAAAGTCATGATATATACGATTTAGTTAAAGTTGGAATACATAAGAGTCCAAGGTTGACTACATCTTGTGCCGAGTTTATGAAGCCCTGGCCTATCGCAGGTGAAGATTTTGACGAGGCATTCGGGACGAATGAATTGCAGCATGGCCGAGATGTAGGAGAGAGCGCAGTCAGAGTATAGTTATTCAAGAAAGGAACGACGCAATGAAAAAAGATAGAAAAAAAAGAGAAGGAAAAAGAAGACAATGAACAATCTAGAAGAAACTGTAAAAGACGAAGGACGTGTTTATTCACAAAAAACGAATTTAATCATAAAAGCAGCATTTAATTATAAAAGACGTATTTCATATCAAAGCCATTCATTTTGCTAAAATTCTAAACTTTACTCTCATAATCAAAATATTTGTTTTCTTTTAAAATAAATAAACTAAAATTCGTGTATCAAACTAATGTTTGTTTTAATCATATTCCTACAGTAGTTTTGATATTTCTTCCCTAGAGTTAATTCATTGAACTATGGATTTGTTAACTACAAGACCCACGTCGACCATAGGGCATCAACAACGGATTTTACGTTACTATAGGTTTTCATTCAGGTCATATAATTAAAAAATTAACATTTTTGATTGTTTTTATTAAGCGCATCCTTTAATAATTTTATGTTCAAAAGAACTTATTATTTTTTTAATATTCAATTACAAAAACACTAAAATTTCTGTTGAATTGAACAATTTGAATTCTAAGTTTTTCACGGGTTTTATATAGGGTGTTCAAATTTGAGGTGTCTCTTTAAATTTCAAATAAAAGACATAAAGACATATGTCGGAGCATTTTCTTTCAACTTCTGAATAAGTTTCGCCATTTTTAAAATAACGTTTAATAATGAAAACACGTTGTTCACTCAGGTAGCGATCCATTTTAACTAACTGGAATTATTTACTTCATGAATGAAAAAACATCGGTGTAAACTAATACCTGTAAAAAAATGGCGGCAAATTTAAAAAGATACGCCAAATTTGAACACCCTATACAATTTTTGGAAAATTCAGCGAAAATTGTAAACAATAAATTGATTGCTGTATATACAATATATATGTACATGTTGATTTTATTGTGGAATAGTTTAGTGATTTCTAAAAAAAAAACTTTTCGGCCTACCGCTCTGAAATTTAAACCAAGGACCGACCACTAAGTTTACGACTGCTACGCCTTGGGACCTTTCCAAACAGACTCATTAAGGGTATTCATGAAATCTGGGAATTTTGCCGATCGCGTAAATGTATACTTTTCCGAGGAGTGTTTCATGAACGCACCTCGTGTAAAAAACTGTGTAAATCTTGTCTTATAAATATAATATTGTCAATTTAATTGTTAAATTTGATTAGTTTCGACTTACCTCCGATATTTTTAACAAAAAATAAGTAGTATTTCTTTAGTTCTCAAAAAAAAATTCTTTTTTTCTCCTACTACAATTGTCAGTTAGATTTGTATAAGTTTACGAGGTTATTTACGCACCAAAATCGTCGCGGAAATTTCCCAGGTTTGTGTATTGGACTTTCCATAGGAATTTTGACAGTTCATTTACGAGGTGGGAAAATTATGCAGTTTACACGATTTACGAGGGTTTTACGCGTTTTCATGAATACCCATATTGATAGTGTTGCACAAACTGTCCTATATACATATAAATATAAAAGTGCTATGGCCAGACGAGGTAATTATTATGTAGTAGATTGTAATTTTGTATGTATTTTACTTGGAAGAATTCACTTCATTATAATTGTACAATTAAGATCAAATTATGTTGTAAAACATTATCATTATATTATACAAATATGTCTGTATTCAAAACTACTGAATGGGAATAAAAGAGAGAGTTAAAGAGAGTGTTAAATTACAGTCTGGTAAGGATATAAATCGATTAATGGAATATTTTAAGGAATTTGCTAGTCTAATGAGTTATGTGTTGCTGGCAAGGAAAAGTCGAGCAATTATTGGTATGAAAGTTTCATGCCATTTTCTTTTAATAATTTGGGATAATAAATTACATATTTAGATATAAAATTAAATAGAATACATTATCTTAAGAATAAAGTTAAAATAAATGATTTAAATTAATTATTTACGATCATAATTTCGTGAATATTTTATAGTACACCATTTTTATAGATCTGATAAACTTAAGGATCTTCGTGACATAGTTTGGTCTTCGTCTCTTACCCATATAAATATTGGATCACATAATTATATGCACACAATTTAAATTATGAATTATAAAATGAATAAAAACCTGACTTTGTTTGAAATAAGCTAGATTCGGTCTAGTAATTACAGACTTTAAAAAATTTCAAACTCACCACAGTACAAAATAAGGACCTGGCAATGCATGTGAAAGTTTTGAAAATACAACCGAATACTATATACATTAGGGCATGGTTCGAACAAACAATTATTTGAGCAAGCAGAACATGTTCTATTTTTTCACTGTTCGAAGAGAAATGAAACAATTCTTTCATTAAAGAGAAAAATATAACTAGGTGCGATCCCACAACTTTAATGAAAATAACAGAAACAAAAAATTTCGCACAAAATAAAGACAGAAAATGCAAATTTTTCATTACAAAAAATGAAATAACTATAAATCAAATATGTTCTATTTTGCAACGTACTTCCTATAAGATAAGTAGAGCAAGAAAGAGCTTAGATAGCCTCATAATGGTCTTATGGGTTTTGCACTACAGAAAGAATGAAACAAAGAAAGCAATCCAAATTTTTTTTAACTCAATATTTGTAAACAAAAACCTTATAAATATTGTATTTTCACAAACCGTTTTCAAGTATTGGTGCATGTACGAATAATAAGCAGAAGAGAATTATTGTTAATATTTGAAGTGTTTAGTTCTGTATAAATAGTGCAGTGGCGTGCGGTGGGTTATCAGGGTGTGCGGAGAATAATAATAACACAACGAACGTGCAGCATTTTTCCTGCACATCTTGACGATTAAAGTGCTTAAAAAAACTGGTCATATGGTTTTACATGTTAATTTCTATACTCTCTGTAAGACACATTTAAAACCATAAACAAAACTATTTTTGCAGTAACTTATAATATCTCGTGTCCGTTGATAGTAAAGCGATGTGTTTAACATAGGCTACGATGTAGTATTATTAATTTTTCTACTACTGTTAGCTGAAATTGTTCTGTTGAAATTCGTTTACTCTTTTTCTGACACAACAAAATTGTTTTTCAGCCTATTATTTCGAACACCATCATAAAACGTCACCAAAGTTAGTCACAAACATATTACACTTTCATAGAGATTTCTACGCGCTACGAGGTGCAGAGCGTAGGGCAGCACGCACTGCCGGAATACAAACAAGCGAATAGGCACAATATCTGAATGTGTTGAATTATAAAAAATGTGATTACAGAAAGATACATAGGGTGCAGAAAATTATTGTCAGAATTTTTGCAGGGTGTGTAGTCCACACTTTGCGCATATGGACCGCACGCCACTGGAATAGTGATTCTTATTTTTTATATAAGTCATTATTATTAAAGTTAAATCTATTTCTATCTCTGTTATACTAACATAATGTAATCAGAAAAAAAAATATCTATCATTTTTTTAATAAAGAGAATCATATGTATATTTAAGAGAATATTTCTTATTTTCTTTTTATATCTTATTCTTCAATATAAAAATTTTTATGTCTTCGAATTTGGTCTATTTTCCTTAAAAAGTTTTTTTAACATAGGATGGTTTTGCTCAAGTAACTGTCCAAACAACTCTTGTTTGCTTGCATCAAGAAATTGTTTGTTCGAACCATGCCCTAATATACATCCATTAATACACTGCTAGTATACTGTGTAGAGAATACTTCTGAGATGATAGATAGATTTGTTTAAATTATTAAAGTAAAATAAGTATTTAGTATATATATGTTGAAAAGATTAAAAGTATTCTGAAATGAAATCGTTAATCCGTTAAGTCCTTAAATTCTTAAAATTCGACCTCAAATCGTTAAAACTTCGAATATCCATTCCGAAAACTTTAACATGATCATGAAATCATTTAAGCGATCCTTAACTAGTTTTAATTTGACAATCTTATTGTTTCATATTTTAAGGAATTTGTAAAGAAAGGTTCTAAACAGTTTATAGAATTGGGCCTGTAACTGATTTTAAACAATTTTTCTTCATACCGACCCCTTTTTACACGCATTGGTTGGTAGGTGGTCGAAAAGTCGTTAATCCCTGGAACTGTCAAGAGATCATAAAGTTACGGTCAATGTGGTTGTAGAGGAGTTGATCAGGAGCGTTCAAAGAAGCTATCAAGAGCGGCCAAGTAGCGCTTTAGGCGTGGTTAAGTTTCAGGAGAAAGAAGCGATAAAAAGGGGTCAGGAGCGGTCAACCGATGTTAAAGGGGTCGGACAAAAGAAATGGTAAAGAGTCGCAGAGTAGCCCAAAGATGGTCAAGTCAAGTAAAAGTTTTGTTTACGATACGTAATAACAGGTAGCATACTGGTTCAGTTTTTTAATTGTTTAATTTTTTATCAGTTCTATAAATACAATGAATCGTATAAATCGGAAGATGGATGTGTCCAGGGAGTGCAATAAAGAAATGAAACAAAACTAAAACGACTCGCATTAAGTTCCTCCATTCCGAATTGAAAAAGTTAAACTTTATGTTATTTAGTAAAAATGTCAAATTCACAAAACTGAAGTCACTTTTGACGTTCCCTAATTACAAAAACACCAACTCACCACAACGCACCACAGATTTTAAACTTATCACGTTTACGAATACCACGTTTGCAATACAATCGTTAGTTTTTTAAAGATTAAAAACTTTAAGAATTTAACGAGCAATTTTAAACTCTTAGTTTCAGAACAAAGGCGATTAAACTTACTACATATTCACATACATATCTTTTTGAGCATATCATATAATACAACTTCCGTATGTGTACTTGAATAATAGGAACACTATATTTTTTTGAAGTAGTTAGATTCATCAAAACTTTTAAGAGATATTTTAGTGGTTGAACAAATCTTTAGAAAGTTATAGATTTGAAATACATACCATAAATAAATAATATTATATCCCAATTTTTCCCATTATCGTCATCTTCAGTATCATAGAATTTAGATTCCTTTTTTGTTATACATATATTTGAAAATCAAAAAGAAAATCGAAAATAGCATTGAATTTTCTTTTAGAGTTTCTTTAGAATCCTAATAATAATATCGACTATGTTAGTTTTGGTAATGTGGTTTCATTTTGTCCATTATTATATTCAGTTTATTTTTTTGAGGGAATCATCCACACAAAAGTCCCATTTATGATACAAATAGACAAAGCAAGTTCTTATTTTCTTTTTATATGTAATTGACTATAGCGTCCGAAAAATACTCGAATACAGATGAATATTTTTCCTTCCGACTTACCTAATCTATGTTAGATAATTTGTGAATATGACTTTCGAACAAATGAGTCTCATGATTACAATTTGAATAATATAAATAATTACTGTAATATAAAGATCCTATAATTACCCATTTCCTTTCAGTTTCACCATTTATTCGGTACATGCGGTGTACGAATAGATTTAATAAATGCTTACGTTTCTACATAGTCTTCATATACAATACTTCTATAATTTAGGGTATTGTATATATCTATGGACATATGTAGAAAAGTTTAGTTTGACCATTGTTATTTCACTTGTAATTTCACTTTTTGTCTTACAATTTCTACCACACTATATGGTATATTTAATAGGTTTGCTTTCAATCTTACATACAATTTTTGTGGGCTTAATAACATAACATAAGAACGATATGGTGGCTCACTTGCATGTTAGAGATGAACCAAAGAAAAAGAAGAATTTTCTTATACAATATGTATTATCTTAATGAAAAATGTAATATAATATGAGGTCAAATTTCTTTCCTGTTGATTGTTTTAAAACTTGATATTATTTAGGTAGAAAAGAAAAATTAGGAAAATCTTATACAACAATGTTCATTTATTTATTTACATAATTTTCTTCTTTTTTAGTTTTCATTTTTAGAATATGAAAATTCTTTAAAAAAAATTTCTTCAAGTTTTCTAATTTGTAGCGAAATTTTGAAATGAAAAATTTTCTTCTTTTTTAAATATTTCACATAAACAAACATATTTTAATCAAAGAATCATAGTTTAGCGCTATATGAAGAAATTTCCTTTTAAATTTTTATCTTTGTGAAAATATTTCCCTTTATGAAGAGATGAGGACATGCTATGCCATAGGATCTACTAGGAATTTTCGTATATATGGTAAGTTATAGTATATAAACATATTTTCGGGTAGAAGAAATTTTGCTTTATTTTTGTATTAGAAATAATGTTGGTGCCCAAAAGGAAACTCCTCAACGTGATAGGATAATTTTAGCAGAGTCAACAATAGTAGAGTGAGTTAAAGTATAAAATCTTTGAATGAAAATAAAACCTGATTAACTCATGCAGGTAGAGATGACTGCTAGACTCTAATTAAAATATAAGAAACAGGAAAAAAATGTTAATAATAATATTATTTCCAACATGTTTTCCCTAATTAAGAAAAATGTAAGGTAATCATATTAATTACGTCAAAATTAAGGATATCCTTTTTAAAAATACAAAATAAAAAAACTTTAGCAATTCAGCTCTTATAGAAATTTGAAAGAAATATTTTTCAGATTTAATTAGAGTTAGTTATTCGTATTTTCTAAATAGGAAGCGCTTAGGGGAGAACAGTGTATATGTGAAGTTGAGAATTCCATCCGAAGTAGCAAAATGAAACCGGGTTTGCGAAGAAACTTTCTGATGTGGAACTTTCAAGTGACACAAAATTTTAGTAGAAATTTTCTATAATTCGTTAAAATTTCAGCTTACAAAAACTACATTAAGCAACTAGTTCGATACTTTTTAGCTGAGATGAGTCCTTGGCATTGAAAGGATATATCTTGGTTTCAATCAAACTCTCCTGAAACGTGCAATTGTAAGGTAAGCACAACTAAAATTTGGATAATTTTAAGCAAGGTTAACACCCAACCGAAACGGATTTTCAACGCATGTAAAACTAAGGTGTTTCTAACATGTGTGTATGCCAACTATTGTACAATTTTTTTTACTTGTATGTGACTGCAAGAACTAATTTTTCACCCATTTCATATCTCTCAAAAAAGCCGACCGCTCGCAAACGTGGCACTGATTGTTTTTAATTCACTTGTAGGAGTATATTAAATAAATAAAATAAAATAAAAATAATTTTCAATCGTTTTCATGAAATTTTAAGAGTGCAGATGAATAGTTTTAGAAATAGCATAACTTACCAACTTCCTTTTTCAGACAGAACTTAATTGCAAAGGCAAAATGTCATTAACATAAAATGTCAGTTACATCGTAAACGATTCTTTAATGATACATAATGCCAAAAATCAACGTAAAATTTTTCGGACATTTCATATCATTTTAACTACATACTAACTTCATTCTATGCTTTACATAAAAACTACTCACCATTTTGCGTGTTCCTTTAAATTGAAAAATGATATGAAAAATAGTTATAAAACTGAAATGAATGAAGACTTCCTACTTTTACAATAACAAACAACTACTCCGAAGTTTAGTACTATTTAAAAAGACAACGAAAAAACTAATATTGTATTAAAATTATTCGCACCAAATAAACTGCCGATTGGTTACATTACATCTATTTAAAGAAATTATGAAATATTTTAAAGATGAACGTTTTTAAGTTGCATTTTCACTCCTTGTCTTTGAAAAGATAAATATTTATAACGTAATTTCCCATTTTACCATATGGTAGGCACTAGCAGAGGGTATACTGGTTTTGTCACTAAGTGTCTAACACATCGATTTAATCAGAGTAGAAAGGTATCAAGGGTATAATTGTGTAGGGAATCAGAAGTTATATGGATTTACGCATGTTCGTCTGTCCGTCCGTGGACAAGATAACTCAAAAACGCGTTATCCGATTTCGATGAATTTTAGAATGTGACTTGGTTATTCCGTAACTGGATTTGGTATAGCATTTCACTAAAATCGACCAAGGCTAAGCGAAGTTTTTAAGCAAAAACCAGGGTGACCAGAAAGTTTTGTCATTTTTTTCTTTCGTTTTTTGGATTTAATTGGAAAATTGGTAAACCAATTTTGTTTAAATTAATTATATTGGTTAACTACATAAATGAACGATACCATGTTAAATTCCATAAAGTCAGTCCAAGGATAGTGGAGAGAGAAATAAACCTAGGAGAAAATAAGCCTGTTCATAAAGATTTTTTCACGTTAAAGGTGATTCAACTGAAGTTTCCGAACTTTAAAACAAAATAAAATACACAAATCTAACGATATTTGACTTATTTTATTTCGTTAGTCACAAATGTTATATATTTCATTAATTATGAAAAATAATATAAATTAAATGGTCGCCTCTGGACCTTCTGCAGCAAGCGGCCCTTTCGAGGTAATTTTCGATGACTTTTTCGTAAATTTCGGTTGCTATCTCGGCAAAAACTTGGCGGATGTTGTTTTTTAGTTGCACTAACATTTCTGGTTTGTTGGCGTAAACACGACTTTTAACGTAACCCCACAAAAGGAAATTCAACGGCGTTAACTCGCATGCTCTTGATGCGTGGTTAAGTTTCAGGAGAAAGAAGCGATAAAAAGGGGTCAGGAGCGGTCAACCGATGTTAAAGGGGTCGGACAAAAGAAATGGTAAAGAGTCGCAGAGTAGCCCAAAGATGGTCAAGTCAAGTAAAAGTTTTGTTTACGATACGTAATAACAGGTAGCATACTGGTTCAGTTTTTTAATTGTTTAATTTTTTATCAGTTCTATAAATACAATGAATCGTATAAATCGGAAGATGGATGTGTCCAGGGAGTGCAATAAAGAAATGAAACAAAACTAAAACGACTCGCATTAAGTGCCTCCATTCCGAATTGAAAAAGTTAAACTTTATGTTATTTAGTAAAAATGTCAAATTCACAAAACTGAAGTCACTTTTGACGTTCCCTAATTACAAAAACACCAACTCACCACAACGCACCACAGATTTTAAACTTATCACGTTTACGAATACCACGTTTGCAATACAATCGTTAGTTTTTTAAAGATTAAAAACTTTAAGAATTTAACGAGCAATTTTAAACTCTTAGTTTCAGAACAAAGGCGATTAAACTTACTACATATTCACATACATATCTTTTTGAGCATATCATATAATACAACTTCCGTATGTGTACTTGAATAATAGGAACACTATATTTTTTTGAAGTAGTTAGATTCATCAAAACTTTTAAGAGATATTTTAGTGGTTGAACAAATCTTTAGAAAGTTATAGATTTGAAATACATACCATAAATAAATAATATTATATCCCAATTTTTCCCATTATCGTCATCTTCAGTATCATAGAATTTAGATTCCTTTTTTGTTATACATATATTTGAAAATCAAAAAGAAAATCGAAAATAGCATTGAATTTTCTTTTAGAGTTTCTTTAGAATCCTAATAATAATATCGACTATGTTAGTTTTGGTAATGTGGTTTCATTTTGTCCATTATTATATTCAGTTTATTTTTTTGAGGGAATCATCCACACAAAAGTCCCATTTATGATACAAATAGACAAAGCAAGTTCTTATTTTCTTTTTATATGTAATTGACTATAGCGTCCGAAAAATACTCGAATACAGATGAATATTTTTCCTTCCGACTTACCTAATCTATGTTAGATAATTTGTGAATATGACTTTCGAACAAATGAGTCTCATGATTACAATTTGAATAATATAAATAATTACTGTAATATAAAGATCCTATAATTACCCATTTCCTTTCAGTTTCACCATTTATTCGGTACATGCGGTGTACGAATAGATTTAATAAATGCTTACGTTTCTACATAGTCTTCATATACAATACTTCTATAATTTAGGGTATTGTATATATCTATGGACATATGTAGAAAAGTTTAGTTTGACCATTGTTATTTCACTTGTAATTTCACTTTTTGTCTTACAATTTCTACCACACTATATGGTATATTTAATAGGTTTGCTTTCAATCTTACATACAATTTTTGTGGGCGTAATAACATAACATAAGAACGATATGGTGGCTCACTTGCATGTTAGAGATGAACCAAAGAAAAAGAAGAATTTTCTTATACAATATGTATTATCTTAATGAAAAATGTAATATAATATGAGGTCAAATTTCTTTCCTGTTGATTGTTTTAAAACTTGATATTATTTAGGTAGAAAAGAAAAATTAGGAAAATCTTATACAACAATGTTCATTTATTTATTTACATAATTTTCTTCTTTTTTAGTTTTCATTTTTAGAATATGAAAATTCTTTAAAAAAAATTTCTTCAAGTTTTCTAATTTGTAGCGAAATTTTGAAATGAAAAATTTTCTTCTTTTTTAAATATTTCACATAAACAAACATATTTTAATCAAAGAATCATAGTTTAGCGCTATATGAAGAAATTTCCTTTTAAATTTTTATCTTTGTGAAAATATTTCCCTTTATGAAGAGATGAGGACATGCTATGCCATAGGATCTACTAGGAATTTTCGTATATATGGTAAGTTATAGTATATAAACATATTTTCGGGTAGAAGAAATTTTGCTTTATTTTTGTATTAGAAATAATGTTGGTGCCCAAAAGGAAACTCCTCAACGTGATAGGATAATTTTAGCAGAGTCAACAATAGTAGAGTGAGTTAAAGTATAAAATCTTTGAATGAAAATAAAACCTGATTAACTCATGCAGGTAGAGATGACTGCTAGACTCTAATTAAAATATAAGAAACAGGAAAAAAATGTTAATAATAATATTATTTCCAACATGTTTTCCCTAATTAAGAAAAATGTAAGGTAATCATATTAATTACGTCAAAATTAAGGATATCCTTTTTAAAAATACAAAATAAAAAAACTTTAGCAATTCAGCTCTTATAGAAATTTGAAAGAAATATTTTTCAGATTTAATTAGAGTTAGTTATTCGTATTTTCTAAATAGGAAGCGCTTAGGGGAGAACAGTGTATATGTGAAGTTGAGAATTCCATCCGAAGTAGCAAAATGAAACCGGGTTTGCGAAGAAACTTTCTGATGTGGAACTTTCAAGTGACACAAAATTTTAGTAGAAATTTTCTATAATTCGTTAAAATTTCAGCTTACAAAAACTACATTAAGCAACTAGTTCGATACTTTTTAGCTGAGATGAGTCCTTGGCATTGAAAGGATATATCTTGGTTTCAATCAAACTCTCCTGAAACGTGCAATTGTAAGGTAAGCACAACTAAAATTTGGATAATTTTAAGCAAGGTTAACACCCAACCGAAACGGATTTTCAACGCATGTAAAACTAAGGTGTTTCTAACATGTGTGTATGCCAACTATTGTACAATTTTTTTTACTTGTATGTGACTGCAAGAACTAATTTTTCACCCATTTCATATCTCTCAAAAAAGCCGACCGCTCGCAAACGTGGCACTGATTGTTTTTAATTCACTTGTAGGAGTATATTAAATAAATAAAATAAAATAAAAATAATTTTCAATCGTTTTCATGAAATTTTAAGAGTGCAGATGAATAGTTTTAGAAATAGCATAACTTACCAACTTCCTTTTTCAGACAGAACTTAATTGCAAAGGCAAAATGTCATTAACATAAAATGTCAGTTACATCGTAAACGATTCTTTAATGATACATAATGCCAAAAATCAACGTAAAATTTTTCGGACATTTCATATCATTTTAACTACATACTAACTTCATTCTATGCTTTACATAAAAACTACTCACCATTTTGCGTGTTCCTTTAAATTGAAAAATGATATGAAAAATAGTTATAAAACTGAAATGAATGAAGACTTCCTACTTTTACAATAACAAACAACTACTCCGAAGTTTAGTACTATTTAAAAAGACAACGAAAAAACTAATATTGTATTAAAATTATTCGCACCAAATAAACTGCCGATTGGTTACATTACATCTATTTAAAGAAATTATGAAATATTTTAAAGATGAACGTTTTTAAGTTGCATTTTCACTCCTTGTCTTTGAAAAGATAAATATTTATAACGTAATTTCCCATTTTACCATATGGTAGGCACTAGCAGAGGGTATACTGGTTTTGTCACTAAGTGTCTAACACATCGATTTAATCAGAGTAGAAAGGTATCAAGGGTATAATTGTGTAGGGAATCAGAAGTTATATGGATTTACGCATGTTCGTCTGTCCGTCCGTGGACAAGATAACTCAAAAACGCGTTATCCGATTTCGATGAATTTTAGAATGTGACTTGGTTATTCCGTAACTGGATTTGGTATAGCATTTCACTAAAATCGACCAAGGCTAAGCGAAGTTTTTAAGCAAAAACCAGGGTGACCAGAAAGTTTTGTCATTTTTTTCTTTCGTTTTTTGGATTTAATTGGAAAATTGGTAAACCAATTTTGTTTAAATTAATTATATTGGTTAACTACATAAATGAACGATACCATGTTAAATTCCATAAAGTCAGTCCAAGGATAGTGGAGAGAGAAATAAACCTAGGAGAAAATAAGCCTGTTCATAAAGATTTTTTCACGTTAAAGGTGATTCAACTGAAGTTTCCGAACTTTAAAACAAAATAAAATACACAAATCTAACGATATTTGACTTATTTTATTTCGTTAGTCACAAATGTTATATATTTCATTAATTATGAAAAATAATATAAATTAAATGGTCGCCTCTGGACCTTCTGCAGCAAGCGGCCCTTTCGAGGTAATTTTCGATGACTTTTTCGTAAATTTCGGTTGCTATCTCGGCAAAAACTTGGCGGATGTTGTTTTTTAGTTGCACTAACATTTCTGGTTTGTTGGCGTAAACACGACTTTTAACGTAACCCCACAAAAGGAAATTCAACGGCGTTAACTCGCATGCTCTTGACGGCCAGTTGAAAACGTGAAATGATACGACCTTGGGACTTTTCACGCAAAACATCCAATTTTGCAACCGCTGTGCGGGAAGTGGCGATCTCTTGTTGAAACCACATTTCTTCCACATAAATATCTTCAATTTAGTGCCAGAAAGAATCGGTTATCATGCGCCTATATCGCTCACCATTGATTGCTACAGTCTCACCCTGATCGTTTTCAAAAAACTAAGGCTTGACTACAATGCACACGAAAAAGTCACTTTAATGATGTGCAATAGTGAGATTAAGGTAAAATCACACATAAACTCAACACCTTAAAGCACCGAACCAGTTCGTCAGCACATAAATGTGGTGTATATTTTCCATAAAACAAAGGGAAAATTAATAAAGAAAATTGTGACCTCAATTAAATTTTGTTGCATTCATGTAGTTAATTTCATCATTAATATGCTATTTAGTTTTTTTAATCTTTAAGGATTAGGCTTAGTTTTCGAGTTATTTTAAAATGCGTATATGTTCATATGCAAGAGTTCAATGACTGCTAAATTTACATTCCTGTCGAGACTTCTGCATAGAACTACATATAAAATAATGGTAATTTATCATTTCTTGACTATAAAAATATCTATGAAAATCGACAGACTCATATCTTCAATATTGTTATAAGCAAAATGTTTAAGGCTGGTAAGAAACTAACACTCCATAAAATTTTGTAGAGTTTTTTCTTATGCATGAGTAATAAAAATTTAATATTTGAAAAGAAATATGAGGAAATAATAATAAAGTTGGTCAGTTGGTGTTCATTGCCACATAAAAATTATGCTAACGGAAACTGAAATTAGAAAATTGACAATTTATGGTTTTAAACGATATTTCAAAATTTTTAACTTTCTTATAAATTCGAATATAGTGAAGACAAGCTAGCTCTTCTATTAAAACGATAACTTAAAGAAAAATCGTCAAATTCTTTAAAGAAATTTGGTTGAATTTTCGCAAAAGTTTTGTTAATAAACTTTCCAAAGAAAAATATTTCGTTAATAATTTTTTGGAGAGAAGAATTTTATATTTGAAAAAAGATTAAGAATTCATCAATAAATTTGGAATATTTAAAAATTAAGTTGTTCGGTTACTTTAAAAATATAGAAATCAAATTTCCTTTAAAACTTCCTTTCTCAATTTTAATTATAAAACTTTAGTCAATTTGTTAGGAAAGTACTGTGTGTCATGAAGTATGTTTAACTTAACATTTTCATCAGAACTTCAGAATTTTTCTTCATTATTTCCCCTTTTCTTTTTCAAATCTCGGTGCTTTAGAGACTAACAAAAAATAACCCAGATTTAGAAAATTTCTGTAACCCAAATAGGAGTATCTTCTAGGTTATAAACTTTTTTTTTTCAACCTGAATTCCATCGCTAACTAATCTTTAATAGTCCAAAATTTTTCCATCCTTTTGACTCCGCAACAGCAAAAATCAAGCTCTTGCATTATTATTTTCTAAAATAGAACTTTTCGTATCTTATTTGAATTTTAATTTTTCGGATGTTTTTTCAGTCAAAATATTAAATTTTGCATTTATGTTATTGTCAAATTAAAATTATTTCGCTTCTGATTACAATATCTTAAATATTAAAAATAGGAAATACTATAATTAAATGAAAACTAACTAATATTATATTGCACTGAAATATAATGAGAAATATTTTATGATTTTCTTTTTAACAGAAAATCTAGAATATTCCCAAAATCACAAAAATTTAGCCATGAATATTCCACGGTTTTTCTTTTATTAAGAAATCTGGAAGGTTCATAATTTCACAATTAAAACACAAACCGAAATCAAAACCTTTCCACGGATAGGAAAAGATTTGTCAATGTCAATAAACAAAACTAGCAGATTAATCTCGAAATGATGCCATAGGTTGACGAAGAATGCGACTAATCATCTTTTTGAATGGAAAACTGCCGTGAAGTAAATTTGAAATATAAAGCCAATTATAGAAAAGTAACTTTCCTTCTGACGATTATCCCAAAATTTTGAGTATGATACTTATTACAAATAGTGATTTTTTATCTATATAAATAAAATCGTTTCTGTACCGTTGTACGAAATCGATAATCTCCGAAAATTCTTGACCGATTGGCTTGAAATTTTTACTGATTATCCTATTTGATTATGACCATGTTTATTTATAATTTTTATGTACCTATGTCACACCTGGGACAGGTAAAAATAAATTTCATGAAATGCATCACTAACACAATAACACAAGCATCAAGAAATTGATGGATTTCCATCGACAATATCCATGTATACAGAATAACAAGCTTAGATTATAGAAAATACAGATGGGCGTAGTGGCGGCGTTAAAAATATCAATTCGGAGGGCTAAAACTGTAAATGGGCTTAATGCTCATGTATTCTGGAACATCAGATTTGCGAAAAATGTTTGCGTTATTTATTCAAAAAAAGAAGTCTCTTAAGCGTACAAAATTAAATTACTCGCTTTAGATCCTCTTTATTGAAATGTAACGAGCAAATGATATATCTACTAATTGGTGTAAAATTTTGTAAACCCATAGCCGAAAGCCATTTCATACGTAGAGCCTCATTGTCTGGAAACCTTAAACCAAAAAACAAATTTAAAACTGAAAATGCTGAATTTTCAAAAACATCGACGAATTTTAAGAATTGTCCCCATTTTGAGCAAAAAAATGACTCTCACTGGTAGTTTTCGTTTTAATTTAAATAAAAAGAAAGTGGGATTTCGCGCTTGGATTTATGATTCAAACTTGATTCAAAAGACAAATTTTTTACTAAATTATGAATTAACATCATTTCTGTTTGATTAATTATAATAAAAACTTTTTTGAAAATTCGCCCATTTTAATGCAAAATATATCAAACTTACGTGTGAAAAGAAATTCTAGGCATTTTTTTCCCCTCCGGAATTTATAATACGAGCTAAAAAAGATATCGTAAAAAAGGGGTTTATGCCTCCGCTGTAGCGGCATTGAAAATATGAATTCGGAGGTGCAATAATCTAAATGGGCTGTATGCTCATTTATTGTGGAACATTCGAATTGAAAATAGAATAAAATCAAGTATTAATTTCATTGAATTCTATTCGTTTTATTGCAATCTAAAAAAAAGAATAGAACAATGATTGTATTCAATTGAAGGCTGCAAGATACACAACATTTTTTGTTTTCTGCTCTGGAGCGTAAATAAAGAGTGAGGATGGTTTCCCAACTCGGGAACACGCCACATAAAGGATGACATTTCCAGATTTATGCCGCACACTTCCAGCGACTGCCCTTGCGACTTGTTTATGGTCATCGCAAATGCAAGTTTCACTGGGAACTGAATGCGTTTCAACTGGAATGACAAATCGGTTGAAGTCAAGGGAATTCGCGAAATTAGGCATTCTTCTCCCTTGAACGTCCCTTTCAAAATCCTTGCCACTATCACATTGTTCATTAGCTTCGTCACAATCAGTCGGGTTCCATTGCACAGTTTCGGGGCATGAAGATTTCGTAGCATAATGATGGCAGATCCAACTTTAAGACGCAAATGATGAGGCGGCATGGCAGGCAAACCCAAAGAATTTAGGAATTCCACTGGATAATTGACGACTTCGTCTTCGTGTTCAACATGATCGATCGATTTGTATGAACGCAATTTTCCCGGAATTTCATTTTGAATCGTCCAATTCAAGCCACTGACATCAATATTTTTCGCTGCTAAAATTGCGCGTGCGCTCAACCAATCGCAGTTACGATAATTTTGAGCAATGTTCGGATATACATTAGTGATGAGTTCATCTTTCGTTGAAGTGAATTGGCAAATGGCAGGTGGAATCGATATTAAACCACTGTAGGTATCTACCGGAATTTGTCCATTTCCCATTCTCAGCAGTTCTTTGGAGAAAACTTCTGCGGTTCTATCCTGTTGCAGGAACACTCGCATATTCATACTCAATCGAATGGTTTTCACGTATCGCCACAAATACGGTGACTTGAGACATGCGTTTAATTCATCCGTCGCTGTCGATTTCAGAATCACGGGAAGTGTTTGTCGGAAGTCGCCCGCTAACAGTATCATCACGCCACCAAAGAGACGATTATTGTTGCGCAAATCTTTCAATGTTCGAGCGAGTGCTTCTAATGATCGTTTTTGCGCCATCGTACACTCATCCCATATGATCAATTTACAATTTTTCAACACTTTTGCCATGGCTGATTGCTTTGAAATGTTGCAAACAGGATTTTCGTTGATTTGCAGGTTTAGCGGAAGCTTCAGTGCTGAATGTGCCGTTCATCCACCTTCTAACAGTGTTGAAGCAATTCCGGTAGATGCGAGAGCTAACGCAATGCCACTTTGAGAACGTATTCCTGCTAATATCAATGATATCAGGAACATTTTTCCAGTTCCACCGGGCGCATCAACAAAAATAGTCCACCGTTTCCATCATCGACAGCCTTTATCAGTTGATCACACGCACACTTTTGCTGTTCACTCAACAGTGGAACATTTGTTTGTACTTGTTGTTGCAAAGTTGTCGTTTTGTAAGCACGCTCGCGTTCCATTTCATGATTCAATACACCTCTAGCTTGACGATTTGGCGCTGGCATATGAATTTCAGTCAATAGTTTGCCACTCACAAGTAAACACAAATCCTCAATCAGCACTAACGCTTCATTGTAGATGTCATCGTTCATTTGCAATTCTAAATTGCCTGTCACGACTCGAAAGCGATGCAAAATGTCTTCTTCGATATCATCTTTGTACGTATCCCATAATTGACGTGGGTTTGAAGGCTGACATGTCGAAATAATCCTAGCGAAAAGTGTATGAACTTGATTGGCAGGCGAAGAAGCTATTGCATCGTCTAGCGTTTGATTCCAGTGATTGTCCTGTTCAAGCAATTGAAACTGTTGACATGCTTCTCGAAAAGTTGCACACACCATACCATCGACAGTCCGCAATGACTCAAATGAAGTTGAACCGCGCACATTAACCAAAGGCAACCGAAGGTAGAAGTAATCGTCGTTCTTTGGATGGATTGTGTAAATTCGTCCCAATGCATCAGTTGAAAACACACCTGGATATCCATCTACTGGTTGGCCTTGCTTTCTGCATAAACATTTCTTCGACGATGCATTCCATATGTAATATCGAGGCATGTCCGAGTAAATCAAAGTTCTCGCAAACGAATCACTGGCGCAAGTGGAAAAGAAAATCGTTAGTCCTGTTGCGGGTGGTCTTTCCACTTGCTGTGCTGCGTTCTCTGCGTTAAAATACACTCTTTGGCCATTTTCCAAATGAACTGCCAGATGCACAACAGTCGGATGACGTTCATGAATCGCAAATGAGAATATTCTCCAGAGTGTTTCGTTGCAGTTGCAGGCCCATTTGAAATTTGCTGATTTCATCTCGTTCAACGCCAATAACCGCCATATCGCTTCCTTTGGTGACGTATTTGCAAACATACTTAATCGATTTCACCGAACTGCAATACTCAACATTGATATGTGTTTTAAATGCCTTAGACAATATTGGCGAATGTGGCACGATCCATGTGTTGTCAACTACGATATCCGCTCCTTTCAATTGAGTGATGAATATTCTGCCATTGTCATTTGATGAGCGACGCCAAAAGAGTGGTTGCTGCAATTGCTGGACTATTTCTCTTTTCGTTGTATTAAAGATAGCACAACGCCGATTTACTTCATCATATGGATCTCCAAGAAAGTATATTTGGAGATATTTGTGTTCTTGATCTGGATGCGGCAACAATGATGCAGCAAGATGAAAAATTTGCCCATGAATCTCTAAAGTTGGAGGCAAATTCTGTAATTTTGGTATTTTGTTGGCAAGATAAGTGTTAATTTTTGTTATATCGTGATGTATCATGTATTGTGTGTGGTGTGTTAGTGTATTTTGTGGTGTTAGTGTTGGTGTATTAGCATTCATCGCTGTTGTTGGTGAAATTACATTGAATTTTGGATTGTAATTTCGTTCATTTACAATTTCACCACCAAACAACGTCATTTAAAAGCAATCGTTCTACATCTTGATGTGTTGCAAGAAATGGTTCGAATTAGGAGATTCACCTTAAAGCAGCGTGCGCAATGGCTCTGGTGGTGGAAGCAACTCTGCCAATTTCACCTTCCGTCTTGCGCAACACAATCCAGGCGGCTCTTTCTCTCTTTCTCAAATTTAACTGCGTTGCAATGCTGACAAACGACAGACACTTGACCGAATTGCACTGGTGCGTGCGCACTGTATTTAATGTTTGGCTCATATCGAAAGGCTGCACGTTCAATGCTCACCGGAGAATTTGTTGTTGTCGACGTTGTCGTTGAATAGTCGCACGTTGTGATCTTGCTTCATCACTTTGCCAAGCACGAACAGCTGTTCTTCTCAATCGTTCTTGCTCATTTCAAGTTTCGTTGATCTCTTCTGACTGTTTGTCACTCCATTTGTAACACATCGAAATAATCGTCGCAGAAAGGTTTCAAGGGTATGGTTGTGTCAGGAATCCAAAGTTATATCGATTTATGGATGCCCGTCCGTCCGTCCGCCGTATACAAGATAACTCAAAAACGCGTTATCCGATTTTGATGGGATTTACAATGTGAGTTTACTATTCCTTAACTTGGTTTGGTGTTACATTTGAGCAAAATCGATCCAGGGGGAGCAAAGTTATAAAGGTATAACCAGGGTGACCAGAAAGTTTCGTCGTTTTTTGTCGGTTTTTGTCGGTTTTTCGCATTTAATTGTTGAAATTAATTATATAGGTTAACTACATAAATAGACGATGCCGTGTTAAATTTCAATCAAATCACTCCAAGGATAAAGGAGAAAGAAATAATCCTAGGAGAAAATAACCCTCTTTATAAAGTTTTTTTGAGGTGCTTTAAAAACTAATACACCGATTTGAACAAAATGTACAGATTGGACTTATGCTGTCCGGGTCTAGGTTATCTGCAAATTGGAAGAAGTTTTGAGAAGAACGAACAAAGTTATACAGAAAAAACCTTGAAATGATGTTAGTTTTGAAAGTTTTTCTGCCCAACTCCTACAATAGGGCATCAAAAAATCGGCTATAGGCCGGTTGCAAGTTATTATATGTTTATATATAAAGATTAAGATTTTCTACTCTACAATATTTATTTATAACAAGTTGAAATAAAAAATATACACTACTTTACTTCGCAAAGAACAGGAGGACAGTGAATACCGAATTCTCACGACCGGAAATATATGAACACAATCAAAAGTTAACGTTACCAACTAGTTTCAAAATTCTCTTATCAGTTATATTTAAATACTAGCTGTTCCCGACCACGCGCTGCTGTGGCTCAGTCTGGTTAAATGGAAAAGAAAAGAAAAAGCGCACGGTTCTCGTATATTTAATTTCACAATGCTTGTGGTTATACAACATTTTATGTTGTTCCATTTTCTGTGCAGATATAGAGATTTTCTGGTTTGCCGACTCTAGAACGTGCAACATATAAATGACCATGTGAGAAGCAATCCGTGTTTAGATCTAAACCGCACAACTTTAAATATTGGCCCTGAGCCTTGTTGATAGTGATTGCAAACGCCAATCGAATCGGAAATTGCAATCTCTTAAATTGAAATGGCATATCCGATGGAATCATAGGAATGCGAGGAATGAGCACATCTTACCCTTTAAAAGGTACTGTCAAGATTGTTGCTTCTACGATGTCGCTCATTAATTTTTTATTACAAGCTGCGTGCCGTTGCAAAGCCTTGACTGGTTGATATTTGGCAACATGATAATTGGCACACCGACTTTCAATTGCAGTGCGGTGGCATCTACGGCAGATCGATTGAATTCAAAAATTCTGTTGGATAATTAACCGGTTCATCTGCTTCTACAACAGTGTCGACAGACTTGCATGTGACCACCTCGCTTTGAATGTTAGACTGAATAATATTGTTAAGTTCGTAGACGTCTTTGTGTTTGGCCGCAAGAATAGCGCGTTCTCTTAACCAATCGTGATTCTTGTAATTGGTTTGAATATTGGGAAATACTTTTTCAACCAATTCTTCTTTTGACGTCACTAAATTGCAGAAGTTATGAGGAAACAAAATTTATCATGACGTCAGAATAACCGGCAACTTTCCATTCCTAATTTCCAGCAATTGATGTGAGAATATCTCTGCTGACCGATCGTTTTGCAGCAGGACTCGGATATTTGTAGTTAATTGTAACGTCTTCACGCGTCGCCACAGAGTAGAGTATTTCAGGCAAGCATTTATTTCGTCCCCTGCTGTTGATCGAGGAATTACAGGTAATATTTGCCTGAAATCTCCTGCAAGCAATATTAATGCGTTCCCAAATGGTCTGATATTTGCACGTAAGTCTTGCAGTGATTGATCAAGGGCCTCGAGCGATTTTTTTTGCGCCATTGTGCATTCATCCCAAACAATAAGTTTGCATTTCTGCAATACTTTACTCTTGCCGGATGCTTTGGAAATGCTGCATGTGGGATTTTCAATGAATTGAATGTTTAAGGGCAATTTCAAAGCGGAATGAGCCGTTCTACCATCTGGTAGCGATGTCGCAGCTATTCCGAAGGTCGTAAGAGCTAAGGCTATGTCATTTTGGGATCGAATTGTCGCTAGAATCAATCTAATTAGGAACGTTTTATCAGTTCCTCCTGGCGCATCTAAAAAGAATATTTCTCCAACTCCGTTATTTTTTGGCTTTAAGCTTTCCAAAAAATGAGAAATGAATTGGCTTTCGGCTATGGGCTTAAAAAATTTTACGCCATTTAGTAGAGCTATAATTTGCTCGTTACATTTCAATAAACAGGATCTAAGGCGAATAATTTAATTTTGTATGCTTAAGAGAAACTTGTTTTTTGGAATAAATTACGCAAACATTTTTCGCAATTCTGATGTTCCAGAATACATAAGCATTAAGCCCATTTAAAGTGTTGCCCCCCCGAATTAATATTTTAAACGCCGCCACTACGGCCATCTGCATTTTTTATAATGTAAGCTTACGTTTCCGAATTATACTATATTGATGTATGCGCGTGTGAGTAAGAGTAATCACGTTTTCTCACTTGAAGTTTTTGACTTTAGAGATGCTTTTGTTTTTGCATTAGAGATTGATTTTATTAAATCAATTATTACCTGGCTCACGTGCAACATAGGTAAATAAAAAGTACATATAAATATGGTCATAATCATATAGGACATTCTGTAAAACTTTGAAAGCAATTGGTCAAGAAGTTTCGGAGATTACCGGTTAGGAACAAACGAACATTTACGATTTTATTTATATAGGTAATGATAATGACGATTCAAACTATTATCATTATATAAAAAAGTACGGTAATCCAAATGATCTAAAATGGTAGAGTATACAATTCATTGCTTCATATTTGTGACTCTATAGAATCCTTTGCAAATGTTATATCTATGAACATACATATATCTGGAAAAGAGACAGAAAATTTGGATAAAATCATCTGAGAGGCATTTCCAGATTCATTTTCGTGAAGTCCGTTGTTGTGTTTAGATTACCGATTTTCTCTCGCGGATTTGTATTAACTTTAAATTTAATTTGTCATATCAAATAATTATAATTTTGTAAAATCACTTTTTGATCATTTAAGTAAATCTCATTGTCTAACAATAGATAAAAAGTACCGGGGGACTCAGCTTCGCTCGGTAAGGCAAAGTTAATGTATGCCGAAAAATTGCGAAAAATTTAAAATATACAAAAGTGAAAGTTCTTACATTTCCATACTTTTCAATTTTTGGCAATATTTCAAGAAATTTTCGGTAATCTTTTAGGATTTTTCGGTCGCTTTTTTAAGATTCTTGAATTCAGTTTGAATTCGGGTTGGTTATAATTGTGCAACAAAATTTGCACAGACTGATTTGTGCGTCACTATGTATTGCGCATAAAAATTTACACCTATATTTTTATACGCATTTTGATATTGTGCAAGAAATTTTTGCGCCAAAAAATTGCACTAAAATTTGCACTAAAAAAATTGCACCTAAACAAATCTTTGTCTCTAAAAAATTTCACCTCAAAATACTGCGGCCTAAATGCATGCGTGAGAAAAAAAAATGATTTTCTTTAACTCTTGTGTTCACGAAGAATTTTTCACCCTTAACTTCAATTTGTATTTATATTGTTTATTATAGTTGTAAATAAGGTTTCTTAAAACTTCTAAATAAATTTGCGGGCACGTGGGGGGTGTATATATCATAAAAGTTTATTACAATTCTAATTTAAAAATTCCGGTTAAAGTAAAAGGATATAATTTTTCGAAATGGTTACAAATAATGACGGAAATTTTTTTGTTTATATTGGACAAGTAAAGCAAGAAATAAAATTAAGATCGTATACAGAAATGTAATATTTTTCGTCAGAAGTCAGGACCTGCAAAATCAACCATGACCTCTCTATGCGTGATACATTCAAGACAATCTTCACAGAATCTATACATCTTCCGTGAAACAAATAGGAAGGCTAATTGTATTTACATCAAATGGAATGAGAGCAACAGTGAAAAACAGAAAAGGTGGCGTGAATTAAATTCTGAAGAATTTAATGGCTTTCTAGGAATTTTGTTAACAGCCAGCGTTTGTCATTCCAGTTCGGAATATATCAGAGAACTATGGAAATCTGATTCATATCCACTCTTTCGTGCTACTATGGCAGTCAACCGATTTCATGATAAATGCAGATTCATTCGTTTTGATAATGCAAACACGCGAACTGAACGTATCAACGGACAAAGCAGCACCTACTACTGACATGGCTGATGTTGAACGCAAATTTAGTATCTCAATATACACCCTCGGATTGTCTTACTATAGACGAAAAAATTTTCCCCTATAGGCGGAGGACAAGATTTACTCAATACATTCCTTCGAAACCAGCCAAATATGGTAAAAAAATTTAGTGGGTTTGTGATGCAGCAAATTCCTATCCACTTACTGGCCAGTTATACATAAGAAAAGGAGCGACTGGACGAGAAATCAACCAAGGGGAACGCGTTGTTGCCGAGTTGTGTCACCGATATAAAGGCTCCGGAAGAAATATTACAGCAGACAAATTTTTCACAACATTACCACTTGCTCCTTTGTTGATTTCATGGGGCTTATTACTGGTTGACACATTGAAAAAAATAAAGGCTACATTCCACCAAATATGATGACTAACAAAAATCGAGAACCGTTATCTTCAGTATTTAGATTTAGTGAGGATGGTAAAGTAACGATTTGCTCATACATACGAAAAAAAAAATAGAAATGTAATTTTGTTATCGACAATGCATCTCGATAATAATGTCAGCGGAAGTTTCAATAAACCCGACATTATTCACTATTATAAGAAAACCAAAGGAGGCGTAGGAAATATGGTTACTCAACAAAATGGAAAACATGGGGATGTCCACTAGCCATGTTCTATAACATGTAAGATATAGCATGTTTAGCAAGCTCCGGTATTTATTCAGAAAATAACCAGTCAGCGTTAAATTTTCTGAAGGACTTAGGAAGGCACTTGGCTATGCCATTGATTGAGACCAGATCCACAAATCCTCTGATCACCTAACATTTCAACACAAAATTGGGCATTCAATCAATGCTTGGTCCAATTATAATCCAAATTCCAATTGCAGTAGAAGGAGGTTCAAGGGATGCATCTGGACGAAAAATTATTACAGGAAGTTGCTACAGATGTCGTTTCCTAACTCAACGGCAACGGGGAACTAGGAAATCTAAGTTGTAATCGTCCTATGTTATATGTACAGGGGTGGCATAAGTATTTTTACACTTGAAATTTTTTGGAAAACTTTTCTTTGCATGTCGATTTTATTGGGTTCTAATTAGAATTTATAAAATTTTTTTCTTGAAGATATAGCAATGATATATTCAAAATGCAATAGCAAAAGAAGGGACGAAAATGGGTGGAGGATTTTATAAACGGAAGTATAAACTTTTATTGGCGTAGGGCATAAGTATTTTTACAAATAGTACAAATGTCGGAAGTCTTGTGTTTTGGTCAGTATGGCCCGTTTACTTAATAAAATTATTGAAGGGAATTATTTTCTAATATTTAATCTTTGGTATTTTAAAAAAAATTTGTTTGGAAAAACTTTCAAAATGGCGAAAAGAAGGGAAATCAATGTGGAAGACCGTGCGACCATTGTAACGAAGTTTGAGTGTGAAATTTCTGCTACTAAAACCGCGGAAACTTATCAAATCTCACGGTAGAGTGTTTATCTGCTATTAAAGAAAAAGAACGAGTTAGAAACACTTGAAAAGATCAAAAGAATTTGCAGAAATAGAGTCACAAGTGACCACGAAGACAGGCGTCTTGTCGGTTTTATTCAGAAAACTCGTCTATTGCTCCATATAAAGGAGCAGTAAATTCAAATTTGGTAGCTGCAAGAAACATAAGTAAATGGACCATACCTAGGAGATGCACTAAAGCCGTATTAAAGACCTACGTTATCCGTAATATGCCATACATTTCTGTCGCAAACAAAGTAAATCGCGTCACTTGTACTATTTGTAAAAATACTTATGCCCTACGCCAATAAAAGTTTATACTGTCGTTTATAAAATCCTCCACCCATTTTCGTCTCTTTTTTTTGCCATTGCATTTTGAATATATCATTGCTATATCTTCAACAAAAAAATTTTATAAATTCTAATTAGAACCGAATAAAATCGGCATGCAAAGAAACGTTTTCCAAAAAATTTCAAGTGTAAAAATAATTATGCCCACCCCTGTAATGAGCACTGTGAGACAATTACAAAATGTCCTGGATGTATAATATAGTGAAGTATTGAAAAAAAATTTTTTTTTGGTCAAAATAAAATTAATTTAAATTAAAATTAACATTTTTATTTCATTTACACTTTTTTATGAAGAATTTATATAGCATAGAAACAAATTTACTTCATTTCCAATAGAAGATGCATGAAGGTACCCGGGTGCCTTGTCGTGCAACAACGTCAGTATTTTTTTCGGACTTAATATTTTACTTTTCCAGATATATTTTAGAATTCTTTAATATGAAAATTAGCGTCTAATGAATTGCTTTAGGCTATAAAGGAGTTTCATCCCACTCAGTTAACTACAACATGAAAAGATTTAGAAAATAAAACAAGAAAGGCACCCGGGTACCTTGTCGTGAACATAAGGGTTAAGTTAATTTTTTCTCAACTTTCTTTCAATTTTTCTCAACTATTTCTTATGCTTGAATTCGGTCTAAAAATATTTTTGTTTTAAAAATTGCGCTAAGCGTATTTTAGCTGGAACGGTTATATATTACCCGGTTTATTTATAGGTTTATAATTCATAGCTTTAAATGTTTATCTTGAGCCTTTTGTATAGCAGCATTTTGTTAAAGCATCTGGCAAGTTTTTATGCGCTTTTGTAGGTTTTGAGTATAGAAATTTATAGGGATAGGATCACGCTGCCCGATAAAACACTAAAAAATGAAGCGTTGTTACAAACTCGATTAGTATTAACATCCCTTTTTAGCAGCCGCTTTTTTTTGAAAACCTTATCTAATTTTATAGTTGTTGTAAGTGATAGTATTTATGATATTTTTATTTATCAAATTTTTATTTATCAAAGGCTATACAGTTAGAAATACAATAAAAAATGTAATTAGTTTTCGTCTATATATTACTTTGTGAGACTCGCATGAATAAACTCAAACTATTTTTGAAGTTTGAACCCGGTAAGTTATACTGGAGACAGTTTGAAATAGCAATTACAATTAGCCATGAATTGTAATTCCTAATGTAGTCTCTCTCTGAGTAATTCAATCCGATTGTAATTGCAACATGATTCAAATAAAGAGGTTCGCGGAAGTTGATTGTTTGCAATTACCATTTATCGCTGCCGATAGATATCTAAAAGGTGATATTTTTAGAATGCATATCTACTGCCTAGCAATATTATGAATTTTCAATAAGATGCCTTCACGTAATTCGAAGACAGCAGGTGAGGGGTATCGCCGGGAGGAGAAAGTGAGGTAGTAGTGGGAAAATCCAAAGCCCTTAGCCACTTAGTAATACTGTAAAGTTTTATTACGATCGGACCGCCCTATTCGATAACACCAAGCGAAGGGTATCGAGGAGAGGGGAAAGGTGAGACCTATCTAGATCGATTCCTTGTCCCCGAGAACCCCTAACTGCCAAGTTTCCTGAAAATAGTTCGGAGGGTTTTCGAAATCGTTGTACAGACAGACAGACATTCCTCGTATTACATATATGGTTATATATGGCTAAGTAATTTTTCTTATATTTTTGTGGGCTCAACCGGGATTATAAAAGGGAGCGCGGAGTGTTTTTCTTTGTTTTCGACTCAACCACGATAATAGCAAGCGGACCATAGTGCTTGGTTGAATTTCACGAAATTGTAAAAAACTGGAAAAACGAGAAAAAATCCCACAATTTTTGAGGGTTAGCCACGATTAATAGACATAGGAGCGCTTATTGCCGACAGAAAAGTGTTTTTTTTTTGCGAATCGAATCCCACAATTTTTAGAGCCCCAGGCACGATTAATAGACAGAGGAGCGCTTTTTGCCGATTCAAAAAAAGACGGCGTCGTGTTTCTTGTGTGTTTTTGCCGAATAATGTCGTTTTTTTCTGAGGTGTGAATAAAAGCAATTGAAGTAATTTCACAACGTCGCCATTTTGCAAAAAGAAAAAATGTGTTTTTTTTTCTTTTGCTGGAACGAGAAAAGATATTAAGAGATTTAAAAAGCCTCCTCGATGAAACAAAAAGAATGGGAGGAAAAATGGGAAAAACGAAAGGAAATACAGAAAAGTCTAGAGTCCGACTTAAAATTGAAAGACAAAAAATTCGCAGAAAGCGAGGAAAAGAAAAAGAAAGTTCAAAACAATTTTAAAAGGGAGTTAAGGAATCTTAATGAACAGCTGGCGAGAGTGGTACAACGAACGTTGACAAGTGATAATGTCGAAGACGGACGACAAGTGTTGACACCGTGTGAAGATGTGAAAGATACATAGACAAAGTTTGATGGTTAAATAACATTTCCAGTGGAACTTTTCTTTGATTACATCGAGGAGACAGCTGCTTTAAGTAAATGGAATGAACTCCAGATATTTTTTAATGTAAAAACTATGAGTGGGCATGGCAAGAGAAGTGATGAAGGTTTTAGAAAACGGATTTGATAAAGACCAAATTGATGATGTCGATGACGCTGATGATCAAGGTCAATTATGAGAATGAAAGCTTCGAACACGTCGAAGCTGGCGAGAAGGAGGTGCGCAAAAACTTAAATGTCTTTCTGTGCGACTATATATTATGACATAAAGTGACTATAAGGCTTATGTTAAATGTGTTGCTTGAGGTAAATTTAATGATGTCCCGTACTTTATCCGTCATATTTCTAATTCCTTGTTCCAATATAGCATTTAAAAATGTATACATCCTTGGAAATCATCAAAAACTGCAGTTAAAATATAAATCAATAAAAATTAAATTTGAAATGATTAACTTTCTTGAAATTTGTTCGTGAAGAAATTATCAGAAAATTTCTTAAGTTCAATTAAAGAGATGTCAAACAATTTTCAAATTTCAAGAACAAACTTTTTCTACAAACCGAGTTTTCTTGTACTACCATATATATACACTGTTTTCATTCAAAAATAATTTTTTTTTCGTTAGTATACGGCCAGATAGGTTCTGAGCTTTCTACGCGTAGTGAGAAAAATATTAACGCGGTGAGATGAACGAAAACGGTGAGCGAAAAGTTTCCACATCGGATATCAATCTTGTCGTTGTACACATTTACATTTTCTCTCGTTTCTCAGTTAATTCACAAATACAAATACAAATCTTCTTCACATTGAGAAAAGAAATCATGGCCTTCTTTTTCGAAAGAGACGAAGAATTGAATTTCAATTCTTCTCTTTTTTTCTATCGTATCCTGCTTCCAATGAACTTGGCTATATGGCCACTTCCACTTTATTACACACGTATATTTACAGTTGCTCTAATCTTCAAAAGCATGTGCAGTAAGCGTAGACTCTATGTGGCCGTACACTCAGCGTTAAGATATGAAGTTATAGTATTTTCTAATTTTATGTTTTTACTTGTTAAAGGTGACAGGTGGCTGTCACATAATATTCATATAAACCGCAATGTAGCCGACTGGGGATATCAAATAAATTCATAAAAGGCGCTATTATCGAAAAAAATTAAGTACAAGAAATAAACCAAAAATTGGAAATTTTGTCCGAAAAGTAAATATGTGTGGTGCTCCTCGCATCACCAACACAAATACACGATATCTTAATTATAAATTATATATACTTTTGTATTAAAATCATTTTCATTTTTTTGAATATAATTCACAGTTTCAAAATGCATACTTTCATATTTATATTAAATTAATTTCTTTGTAAACATCTAAGTTTGCTGAGTGAATAATAAATTATTATACAAGTAAATTTTGTCAATTTAATCGTTGATACATCTGTAGCAATTGTTAGAACTCACAGGTTTCTACATTTGGTGACCCTGACGTGATCTCACCCGCGAGGTTTTCCAACATCAATATGCCAGTTTTGGATAAACGAAACATGGAAGGGTGGTTCTTGAGCTAGAATTACTGGTTTCCAGCAATGAATATATGCAGTGATCAACAGAAATTCAACTCTGTAATGGCCCCATTTGATCCAGAGACACTCGAAGAATTTGTCATGACGATGAGTGACGTCCCAAAAACAGAAAAATATGACTTTGTTAAAATACGATTAATCAACTTCTACACAGAAAGCCAACAACGTCGTCTAACTCATCTTCTCAACCACTCAATGCTAGGAGATCAACGGCCCAGTCAACTTTATGCAGAAATGACGAGGTTAGCAGGCCATGTTATGTCCGAAACAGCCATAAAAATTATATGGATGAAACGACTACGAATTCACGCTCAAATACCGGTAAACCAGAGGAATATTTAAAAATCCCCGATGCCATCGCTGACACATTAAATTTACAACTCAACCGAACACAGACCAAAAAATTGCTCAACAACGCCAGACACCCCGCTCCCAGTTAAAACCGAATTCGATGAGTTACGACTATCACTAAACGAATTAACCAAACGTTTCGACAAAATGTGGTCGGGACGAGGTCGTAAGAATAATAGAAGTCGAGAGAATAATCGTTGAACCCAAAGGCAACACAATCAATCACCTAGCGACTTGGATGTTTGCCGGTACCATTACATATTTGGGGCCCAAAGCAGAAACTGCAGACCTCCTTGCAGATATGACAAGGTTGAGGCAAATATAAACGTTAGTGACAAATTATTGGCGGTCACTAACGTTAATTGACTGTTAATATACGACAGAGAATCCGCCACATCATTCCTAGTAGATACTGGAGCCGATGTTTCCGTATTACCGAAACATCTCGCCTCCACAAAACACCCAACAAACACCAAATTATACGCCGCAAATGGTTCAAAAATCAACACTTTTGGAACAAAACGCTTACAAATAGATTTTGGGTTACGACGGCATTTTTATTGGGACTTCATCATTGCCTATGTACGCACCCCAATAATTGGAGTAGATTTCATACCGCATTATGGTGTACTGATTGATGTAAAACGAAACCTAATAATAGATATAATATTTCGACGAAAAAGACGAATATACCGATCTCTTAGTCGTGTTCAAAGACATCACGCATCTATTTGCGGTGGCATCACAACGTAAGTACAATACGCAACATCGCATCGAAACTACAGGTCAGCCTTTTTTAGCACGACCTCGCAGACTGGATCCAGTCAAATTAAAAATTGCTAAGGACGAGTTTGATTACCTTCTGCGAGCCGGGATAGTCCGACCGTCCTGCAGTAATTATGCAACCCCATTGCATATGGTAAGGAACACACAAACCATACCCGATCGGTATCCAATAGCCTACATTCAGATCTGCACATCAATGCGCGGCGACAAAAGAATCTTCAGCAAAATCGGTTTACATAAAGCATATCACCAGTTCATCCAGACGATGTCTCCAAAACAGCTCTCATAACTCCCTTCGGCCTCTACGAATATTTGTTCATGTCCTTCGGACTAAGGAATGCGGCACAATCATTCCAGCGACTCATACACGAAACATTACGTGGATTGGATTTCGTATTTGCCTACATTGACGACATCCTTATTGCATCAAGGAACCGCATCGAACATCGAAATCATCTTAGGACAGTTTTCGAGCGCTTATATGATTTTGGTCTTGCAATAAATCCCGCTAAGTGCGAATATGGTGTTACCGGCCTAAAGTTTTTGGGATACTTAATCAGTAGCACCGGAATTCAACAATTACCTGACTGCGCCGAAACAGTAAGAAAAGCCGTCAATAGCTTAGCAACTCAAAAAATTCCTGGCTACAGTCAACTTTTATCTCAAATTTCTACCACATGCCGCTGAATACCAAAAAATATTAATAACCAGGAAATAAACGCAACGATAAAACACCACTCACATGGAACATCGAACAAGAAGCTGCTTTCGAAAAGTACAAAAGGGAATTAGCCAACGCTGCCATTTTAGCTCATGCTCGGCTCGGATGTATCCTATTACGCCATCGGCACCATTTTAAACCAAACAACCTCCAAAGGAAGTCAGGAACTCTTCGTATACCAACAATGGACCGAAAACGCAACGCCACGAAAACAAAGACAATTAGATGACATAAGTCAATTTACAACCGATTTTTGACATATTGAAGGTAAAGACAACACAGCTGCCGAACGAAAGTCAATGAAATCTCTACAAAAATAGATTTCATGCAACTGGCCGAAGAGCAAAGGAACGATCCTGAACTCAACGATTTACGTAAAGGTAATACAACGTGATTAAATTTCAAACTTACTAAAATTCCAGGCAATTTGAACGAACTTTGGTGTGATATATCAACACGAACTATACGTCCTTTCAGCCCAAAACAATACAGAACTCAGATTATGAAAAACCTCCATTACATGACACGTCCAGGAGTTAAGACAACAGTTAAACTAGTAACCGATCGATTTATTTGGCCAGACATAATTAGAAATACCGCCAAATTCGTAGAAACTTGTCTTCATTCTCAACGATCAAAAATCCACCGTCACACTAAATCACCATTACAGCAATATAAACCATCGAATAGACGCTTAGATCATATTTATATTGATCTTATTGGAGCACTACCGCTTCTTAATGGTCAACGACACTGCCTCACAATGATCGACCGTTTCACCAGATGGCCTGAAGCTATACCAATATCCGATATGACCGCAGAGACCGCCGCGAAGGCCATACTAACAAATTGGATAGCCCGATAAGACTGCCCACAATTCATCACAACAGGCCAAGGATGTCAATTTCAGTACCACCTTTTAAACGAATTGTTCAAAATATTAGGAGTAAAGCACATCCAAACGATAGCTTACCACCCTGGGGTCATATAACGTTGGCACACAACACTAAAATCAGCAATTTTGTCAACCGGAAAAAGACCTGTGTTATGTAAAAATTCTTTCAACGTACTCACCTTGGCTTTTTCCAGAATTTGAATCGAATTTATTGCGAAATAGTTGTCTATTTTTTTTAATGGTGTCGAAACTTATTTAACTTGATTGGGTGTTCTACCGCAGGAATTAAATGAAAACTTTCTGGAAATGTTCTCTTTTCATTTGATTTCAGAACTCTCTGCTTCTCAGAAGACTTCCAACGATATCAGTAAGTGGAAGGGGTTTCTCGGAGAACTAATGGTAAAAAATGCATAATCCAAAAAAAAACTTACTTATTACGCTGCTTTGCTTGTTGTTCGGAGTTATTAATGAAATAAAATCCTTTTGTATATATTCTCCTTTAAAATTCTTTATTGTCTTTTAAAAATACCTTAAACTTTTTTACAATCTTTCTTCATAAAAATATCGCTAAAGCAGTTACGAACCTCTTGTTTAATTAATTTACAACTTTAACTTTCTTTAAAAAAAAAACAAAACTTCTTGTATAAAAATAGTTACGAACTTCTCGTTTAATTAACTTACAACTTTAACTTTCTTCAAAAAGAACAAAGCTTCTTGTATAAAAATAGTTACGAACTTCTCGTTTAATTAATAACTAAATGATAACTAAATGATAACTGCTTCCGGCTATCCGATACTTTAGAACTTTAGATTATTCAAAGCAGCATTTTTATAGCTAGAAAATTACGCACTTCGCACCTAGTGTTCCAATTAAGTCGCAGAAACGTTGCTGAGTTAAGCAACCGTCCTGATTTACTTTCGATTTGGAAACTTTCCATCAGTCATCAATTTCGAAATGCACCAAATGTTGTTAATGCATTTCGCAATTAGTTATTTTCCGTTAATTTTATTGCCGGTGGTGCAAGTAGAATTTTCGCTAAGAAATAAATAATGTTCTGAAACTTTTTGGTTTACAGAAAACATTATTGTTCTCAAAAATGTTGCGGAACATTTTTGGTTTACAACAACATTTGTGGTTTCAGAAACATATTAGTTTCGAGAAACATGTTGTTGCGAAGTGCGTTACTCTTTGGAAGATGTACGTAATGTTTTATTACATAACACCTGGACCGATCATCTGTCGCTGATCTCACTCGGTCTTAGCACTGCTTATAAACATAACCTAAAGGCATCACCAGCAGAACTGCTCTACGGTTCAACAATTAGAATTCCTTGAAAATTTATAGAACCAGCTTGGTCAAACTAAACACCATACGAACTGCTTCAACAACTTCACAAAACGATGGACTCAATACGACCAACACCAATCAAATATCACACTAAACTAACAGCATACTTGCATCCTGAATTCCAGAAATGTACTCATGTTTTCGTCCGTAACAAACGACCAAAGGCAAACCAACAGGTTTCGAAAACGAGCCAGTAAGAAAGCAGTAAGATTTCCTTCAATAATGTAACTTATATTAGCGGGGGAGTACTGTGGTGCTCTTCGCATCACCAACACAAATACACGATATCTTAATTTTAAATTATATATACTTTTATATTATAATCATTTTAATTTCTTTGAATATACCCCCCGATTCTACATAAGAGGTTAAGAGCTCTTAACCTGTTAACTGAAAATTAATAGATTTTGCTATTCCGGTTAATGAGTTAAGAGACTTGAAAAATCAGCTGATCTCTTAATTTTTTTGGAGAGTTCATTTAATAGATTTTCCTATTCTAGATAACAGGTTAAGAGAAGTTTTTAATCGAAAAACCTCTTAACTTTAGAGGACATCGTCGACTTCCTCTTGATCTCTTAACTGAACTGACGTTAGATTGTTACTTAAAATTTCCAATATTTTTTATTTTTATTGTGTGAAAATGATTGAGGAATTAATAATTTTGTGCTATTTGTATGCTGTTGAGCAAGAAAATAGAAGATCGGAAAAGTAAGTAATTAAATAGCAAACATTTTTAGTGAAATATTTAATTTTTTTTTTCATGAGCGTAGTGCATATTTAAGGACCTTACGAGATGGATATGATCCGTTTTTGTTGCCTCGGGCTAGTTTCATAAGAAATTTCCGCCCCAGTATTGTGTTCTGGAATTAATTGAATTATTAAAGCCACATTACGACGAAGCGTACTCAACAATTCCTTTCCATCTGAAAGTCTTGACATCGTTAAATTTCTTTGCCAATGGATCATATCAAAACCCTGCGGGACGTCATAGTGCTCTAAATATTAGTCAGTCGTCGGTTTGTCGCAGTATAAAAACTGTTGCAAATCTGGTGGTGCGCCATATGAGATCGTATATAAAGTTCCCTACTTCGGAAAATGATATAATCGCAATTAAGAACAGCTTTCGTGAAAAATTTGGTATAGACCACACAATCGGTTGCATTGATTGCACTCATGTTGCAATAGTCGCTCCCCTATTGATGATGATGCGCATCCACCACGCATATATCACAACAGGAAAAGATATTATAGCATCAACGTTGAAGCAGTAAGTACATGGAATTTTGATGTTTTCATTTTACTTAACTACAATATATATTTTTTTCTTAGATATGTGACACGAACCTTAGATTCTTAGCCGTAAATGCAAGACATCCTGGATCTAGCCATGATAGCGGTATTTGGATGACTTCAGCTATTAGAAGACATATGCAGGAAATAGGGCGACCGGATAACTGTTGGCTTCTTGGTGAACCCTTCACTATCATCCTGTAAAAGCAGCTCAAATTATAAATTCGTGTTTTATACTTTATAATTATCTCCACAGTAACAAATATTTAAACACTGAAACTGAATTGGATGATGATGAAGACAGTGATAGTGAACATGATGAGGATAATGTACCAGCCCAAGGCAAGTGAATAATTTATAATTTAAACATTTGTTTTAATTTAATTGTTTGCATTTTTTAAATAGATAATCCAATTTTATTCCTAAGAGGATCAGCCATAAGGGACGCATACGCACAATCGTTGCAAATATAGTGCCTCAAAGCACACGAATCTTTTTAAATTTTTTAATTCGTCCATTTTGTCATATTTTTTAAAATTATAAATAAATACAGAAATCGTTCCTCTAATATATTTTGTTATTTTTATAAGTCGTTGGATGGACTAATAAATTCTGTTTTTACGTTGATTCAGAAAAAATCATACAAATCCTTTTTCAGATAACTTTTTCTACTATAACGCGACTTGGAAATTGCAAATGACGCTTTCATCATGAGTATATACAAAACAAAAAACCGTTTCTTTGCTTTTTGAAAATGGAACAATTTCAAAAGATTAGTCAACAACATGAGTGGACACCATGAAAACAAAACTTATATGAGAACAAATAAAATACAACAAAGTTCTAAATTGTGACAAAATTTATTTGGAAGTATTCTGAGCAAACATCAACATAGCATCCGCTATCTTATTGACAGCATCTGTCAGTCGGGAAATTGATTCCTGATGGCGGCGGTCACTTTCGATTCTGTGCTGCATACTCTGCTCCAGCAAATTTGTTATATTATCGAAAGCTGAAAAAATATTAAAGTTCACACAAAATATTATAATTATATAATGTATTACATACTTCCACGACGTGCTGAACGAGACCTTGCTGTTGATGATGATGCAACTGGGGTTAGGGAAGGTGTGGGTGTATCAGCTGGGCTTGGTTCAACAGAATTAGAATCAGAAATCAAATCCGAAATTGGATTTGAAGTCTGATTAGAACCATTAGTTGATTCAAGTCCCAACTGATCTACATCCTGCATACCATCCACAGAAACAACACCAAAAACTTCAAAGGCCCTGTTTTCCAAATTGGACATTTTCTTTGCTGGTTCAGGTCCACCGCCAGTTGCATCCATGCTTGAAATAATGCATCTTTTTTTTTGATTTGAGCTGGTATTCCCAACTTTTAAGATTCTGTAAAAAATTAATGCATAAGCAAGGTAATTTTTGCACAACAGAAAACCATTACCTCTTTCCATTCCCGGAGGGATCTCTTCGGACCATTTTGGGAATTTAATTGCTGCGTTAGATCAATCCATAAATTATTATGATCCTTATGGAGTGAATCTAACACAGCTTTGTTATTCCGCGCGAACTCTAAATATAGCTCATATTGAGCCACAGTTGTTCTTGGACGCCTGCGCTTTATTATTTCATCACCTGTAAAAACATTTCATCGCACATTTTTATTTACATTATTGATACAATAATATTAACTTACCGGAATTATCCATTTTAAAGAATTTAGTTTTTACGAACAAGCTTTGACGTTTCAATATTATTCTTATTGTAACCAAGGCAACGAAGTCTCCAAACCCTCTTATTCTCTTAATATTAGAATGTCTACATAAATCTCTAAACCAGAATAGCACTTTCTGCTATGGCCTCTTATTTTAAAAATTAAAAGGTTAAGAGATCTCTTAATTTTCTGTTATGTAGAATCGAGGGGATAATTTAAAATGCACACTTTTATATTTATATTAAAATAAGTTCTTTGTAAAACATCGAAATTTGTTTTGTGAATAATAAATAATTATATAAGTAAATTTTGTTAATTTAATCCGAATAAACTAAGTGAATTACTCGTTTATACATCTGTAACAAGTGCTAGAACTCACAGGATTCTACATTTGTAATATCGATAATAATGATATTATGATTTATTTGTTTATAATATATTTTATCTTCAGTATTAAATCCAATTAACTTTCTATAATTAATGAGTAGTATTTTGGCTGCCTCTAAGATCACAAAATTAATAAAATAGAACCTATTTCGTAAAGAAAATAATTACTTCAAGTAGCTTAATTGTTTAATTCGGTTTAATATATGATAAAGATTTACAAACAATAATTTGTACTATATGCATAAATAATTCAACAAATTTCGTTTTAGTTGATGAAAAATATATCCTTTAGTGGAATTAATTGCATAAAATACCAAATCTTCATTTAATCCGATAATACTCAACTTTCGCTGAAATAAAACCATTGGCAAAAGTCAATCGGAAAATTTTTTTTTACAAATATACTTTTTTCTAAACTTGGAGTTTGATTTCATGAAAATTTTCAGTAGCTGGAGATATTTTCAACATTAATCAATATTTATTATAATCTAAAATTCTAAATAATTTCCTAGAAATCCAAAGAGCAAAATCTGTTTAACAGTAAAAGTATACACGAATAAATATTGTTTGTGAATTTTGATTCTTTCATGAGTTTCCCTTAAAATGTGAATAATTCATTGGATTCTAAATGTACTGTAGATATATTGTAGATAGGCTTCCTTCTTGTCAGGGATGAGGTATAAAATCTGGACAACAGTTTTATAGTAAATGTTGTACCATAGAATGAAATTCCATGAAAAGTTGTAGTTCAAAGTATGATTCAATTATCCCTTATAATTAATTTGGGTTTTTTGGACTTTGTACTGATTCCACATATATGAAGAATTCAATAATATGTTTCACTGAATTATATAAACAAGTGGGTTTGCTGAAATATTGGATGCCACATAAATAATAATAACAATTTTGTAGAATCCATTGAAATTTCAAATTATCTTATTAAGAGAATTATTTGTAAATATTATACTAAATTTTGTATAATTATTATAATTGAATTAAAATTATTTTTATAATACATATTTGAATTATTAATAACTTGCTGAGCAATGAATATTTTATCATATTAAGTAAAAATATACTATATATGGTAGGAAGTTGAAATCGGCAAATAGACCATTTTTTGATACTTTATAATAGAAATAAGACTCTTTGAATACTAGGCTAGTCAAAAAGTTTTCGGGCTCGATAAGAAAACCCCAATTTTATGGTTCGAAATCTACTTTATTACTCAATATGGTCTCCCTGAACCTCAATGCACTTGTTCCAATGGTTTTCTAATCATTTGATTACATCCCTGAAGAGAGAATCTGGAAGGTCTGCAAAATACCCCTCAGCCATCACCTTTTCGTTTGACGAAAAACGCCTTCCACGCATGCATTTTTTCAGGTTTGAAAATAGATGGAAGTCACTAGGAGCCAAATCTAGCGAATACGGTGAATGTTCTAACAATTCGTACTTTAATTCCGTAATTTTTGCAATGGTTTTTTGACTTTTGTGAGCTGATGTATTGCCTTGGTGGAAAATGATTCCTTTCTTCTTTAAACCGGGCCTTTTTTCTCGAATTTTTGTTTCGAACTGGTCCAATAAATTCGATTAAAATTCAGAATTAATTTTTTTACCCGTTTGGAGATAATTCACCTACAAACTCCCTTTCGCATCCGAAAAAACTGAGGCTAAAACTTTTTGGCGTTAATCTGTTTTGGAGCCGAATTATTGGTTTCATACCACTCTTTTGATTCTACTACTAGCAGCGCGTTCTGTTATCGAACGCGGGAACTTTTTGACTAGGCCAGTATGCCATAATTTACAGATAACTTCTGTTTTAATAATATAAATATATTCTGAAAATTTCATTCAAACCTGTATATCAATTTTTGAAGCTGATTTTAAAAACTAGTCAGTCTACTTAATTAATTTAAACGAAATTGCTTCCCAAATTTATGAACTAAATGTGAAAAAGAAAAACAACAAAAATTTTTGCTTTGTAATATTCTCCCCCATCAGCTGGTTCCTATGAAATACAATATAAAATCCAGTTAAGGAACGGTCAACTTATATTCCAAATTATAAAGTTTTTTAAGCGCCACATTTATATCAACATTTTTATAATAGGTTAATCGTTCACCCCAAGAATTTCGTCAAAATCAATCTCGGCAATTCGAGAAGTAAGAGCCGAATAATCTGCCCGTACGTTTTCTGCGGAGCTCTGATTACCATCATTGATATGGGCAAAGTCAATTTGCAGCAGGGGATAATGTCTATTATCCTACGTGAAGAAGAGACAACTTGCAAGTTTTCGTACTAATACGGTTGCTATCAATTGTGTAAACTAAAGCTAGCATCCAGTTTTGGATATTTGTTACACTATTGCATTGAACTAGGGAATAAGACGCAAGACTGTCTACTAAGGCAGTTTCTTGTCTGGAAGAAAGGTTAAGAGTTACTAAGAAATCATCATTTTCTGATTTCGTCAAGTTTATGTCAACAATAAAATTTCATTCATACTTTACTTAAAAGTGTGTATTGCAAAATATGAAATTTAAGCATGAATTATTGTGTAAAAGAAAGTCCAATGGATTGTATTGACAGGTATTTAATCATAGATAATATATTTTCTTGAACCATTTTTTCTTCTAAATGTACTAATTCCTTTTCGTGTCAATATGTCTGTTTAATCTGTCGCTTGCTCTGGAGTAGAGTAAATTTTTTCATTGAAAACAACAAAAAACCAACTCCCACACTACCTTCATACCAGATGTAACTGTTGCCCCGAGATTAGTTCACTTTTCTTCCGTACAGAGTGTGTTAGTTACAAATTTTTCTGCAAGCTTAAAACTAATAGAATGCTGGTAGAACTCTTTAGAATATGCTATTTATTTATGTGTCAGTTAATAGAATAAAGGTAAAATAAACAAATTGAATAAAATTGTTTTATAATTGCTCATCCTCAACCAGCATCGGTGGTTCAGTGGTAGAATGCTCGCCTGCCACGCGGGCGGCCCGGGTTCGATTCCCGGCCGATGCAATTTGCCTTTTTTTTGCTGGTTGAAAGTAAAAATAATATAATTTATATTTCAGATTTTAATATAATAATTCAAATTATATTACTTTTTAGCACGAAAAATTTCAAACGTTTGATTTTATTCGCCAAAAAATATCGTTTGTAAAAATAATGTACGCTTGTTATAAGTGAATTCAATGTATTGTTTTTTTTAACGAAATTCTTTTCAATCGACATAATATTGTGACGTGCTACCCGTTCGGTTCGATGTTATTAAAATGATAACACTTTTTATTTATGTGAATTTAGTGTATAAGCTTTATTTCTAATTATTTCTGCTTTAACAATTAGTCTTAAAAATATTTGTCCTTCAATAATTAATTATAAGAATTAATTTATCACAGTTTATTTAAATATACACAGTCACTATTTTTATAATTGATCACAATTTCACTTTTATATTCAGAATCGCTCCCCTAATCGCTTCCACAAATTAATCACGTTTCCAATCTCTGTTTTGTATAATCTCTGACGAAGTTTTTGACTTCAACTGTCTGATTAAGACTGATTTTTATGCATCATTTTTCTTCCGTATTTATAGTAAAAGTGTCTCATCCTGCACATGCTAGAAACTTCTAGTTTCAACGTTGCTTTGGGCTAAACTCGAGAAATTTCCCCGCATGTAAACGTGTTTTTCATTATTTGACAAGAAGCTTTTTCTTGACGTTGTTTTGTTTACTTAAATTTGAGAAACTTCATGGTTATTCTTCCGGTCGAGTGGTGTTCTTTTTTTTTGTGTGGTTTTTCCAGAAGTATTTCATGATTTAATTAATATAAGTAAATCATAAAAATACTTCTGGAATTTTCTAGTGATTCTTTTCTTTTGTTTGATAGAATATTTGATGATTTCATGAATCATCAAATATTCTAACTCGTGAAATATAGTGCACTACCCCCTCCTTAAATCTGTTCGTCCGAACAGAATCTTTTGAACTCGCGCCGCGATTCTTCGCTAACTGATTTGAATGAATCACCTTCATTTTTACTTTTGATGATTTTCGATTTCGCCATACCACGTCCACAGAGTTCATCTCGTTGGTGCAGTCACTATCTTTTAATTCATTGTTTGCAGGTTCCTCAAATACTTTGTCTACCGGAACCCGTATATGCTGTCCAGATGATCTTGCCGGTGGAATCTGTCTGGTGCTATCCTGTTCGCTCGTGTCTTGCTCCAATCTAGCGTCACCATATTGCCTCGCCGCAGTTTCGGTCCCTTTCTGGTGTCCTCCACTTTTTGTGCAGGTGTTACAACTCCTGCACCAACTTTTGACATCAGCTTGCCAGTGTACCCAATAGAATCGTTCTTCCACCTTCGCTAATGTTCTGTTGACTCCCAAATGTCCCCCTGAAGTTCCAGCATGTACTTCACCAAGTACCTCATGTACTTTGGACTTGGGCACGATCAACTGCATTAGTTTGGCTTTTCCATCAGTAGAATCCCATTTTCTCCTCAGAACGCCAGTTTCTATCTGTAACGGGTCCCACTGAGCCCAATAACTTTTTTTCGTGTCACTGCGTATTACAATATCACTCCATTTTGGACGCTGACCCCTTTTCTTCCATTTAAGGATTGGTCCAACATCTTCATCCTTTAGCTGCGCGATTCGGATGCTCGACATGTCGTCGCCTCCAATCCTTAATGTACGGATAGCTACTATCTTGTTCACATTCCTGCAGTTCTCATTTGTTTCTCCAAAAGCCCCTTCAGTACCTACGACACTGGATTTGCTCCTTTTCGTTTTATCCTTACTTTTTGACAACTCTGTAACTCTAGTTGTCACTCCAATGTCGTTCGTCCGTTTCACTTCTACAACAGCATTCGCATCTGACGTAACTTGTTGATCTCATAGATTTGATTTGCTGCCACTGGAATCTGCTTCTTCCAACGTTAGCGGGAACTCAATATTTCCACATCGCAATAACCTATCTTCAATGTTTACACTCACTCCATTCTGCTTCATGAAGTCCAGGCCCATGATACAATCGTCCATTATATCAGCCACCAAAAACGTATGTCGAAACACATACTCATCTAGCCCCAATGCTAGAATCACTTCACCCAGAATCGGAGATGATTCCCCTGTAACCGTTTGAAGAACACTGTTACTGCTTCTGCTCATGTGCTTTCTACTAATGAGCTTCCTGTTCACGATGGATCTATTTGCACCCGTATCTACGATGATCCTGCATCGATGACCAGCAATTACTCCTTGCGTCGTCAATCTGTCATTCTTCTGTCGTAGGAGAGAGACTGATACCATAATCGGTGTTTTTGTCTGGTTGGGGCATTGCCGCTCTAAATGTCCTTCTTTACCGCAGCCCCAGCATTTCAGTCTTCTTTTAGTATCGTTCAATTCCAATTCCTGGATAGCTTGTTGCACATCCGCCTTTATCTTTTCGGTTAGTTGGTCTATCGTTAGTTCTGTTGAGTCTTCATCAACCATAGCAGCTCGTACCATTGGAACCGCCCTTGTTGCTCTCTTTGCAGCTTCCAATGTCAACGCTACAGCTAACACATCGTGCAACATGTGCTTTCCACTAATCCGGACCTTCAACTGAATGTCTGCATCGCGAATGGCATTAGCGAATCTTTCTACAGCCAAGTCAATCTGTAGCTCCAGGGGATAATCGGGGTATGACAAGTATAGCAACCGCTCAATATCTGCTGACAACTCCTGAAGTGTCTCTCCAGATTCTTGCATTCTGTTGACGAGCTCCATTCGGTATACGTCCTTCATGTGGTTATCCCCATATCGAATTTCCAATTGTGTTACAATGTAATTGTAATCTTTCTCATTTTCCGGTGAGATTGTCCGCAATAAATCGGCTGGGTTACCCCGTAGAGCCAGGATTAATGCTGTGGCTTTTTCGTTATCGGACCAGTCGTTCGCACCAGCAGCCACTTCAAACTGTCGTTTGTATACTGGCCATGAAGTTTTGCCGTCAAATATTGGTGGCTTCATCCTTCTACCTGATGACTCAATATTTGGTTTGGATTCCTTTATTTCGGCTGCTTTTGCTTCTAGTTCTGCTACTTTCTGTTAAACGTTGCTGACTTCGGTAGTTATTCTTTCTTCCAATTTCTGCTCAACTTTATTTACTTCTGTTCGAACTGCAGAAACTTCAGTACGAATTGTAGAAACTTCCGTGGTAATTTTAGTTTCCAGGTCCGTAATACTGGATTCCACTTTTGTTTCTAGTCCAGAAACGCTTGACTTAATTTCGCTTTCAAGACTAGACTTCATTTCATTCTGCATATCAGATACATTCGTAATTTTACTTTCAAGACATGCAGAAGCCGAATCTATTTTACTCTGTAAACTCGAAGCAGTTGAATCCATTTTATTCTCGAGTCCGGCAGCATTTGTTTTCATTTCGCCTTGCAGATTAGAAGCAGTTGAGTCCATTTTAGTCTGAAGACCGATCATCATGGCCATAAGCGTCTTTAAATCATCTTGAACACTTGCTGTTGTTTTAGCCGCGTCTTCGTTGGTAATTTCTTCTTGGTTTCCCTCTTCGTTGTTGATTTCTTCTTGTTTTCCCTCTTTCAGAATTTCACTAAAGAAGAATGTGCTACTGTCTAGTTCTCTTGCTACATATTCAGCGATTACTCTTTTCTTTTTATCTGTTTTACCTCCCTTGGAAGGTAAATCCCACGCACACAGAACTGTGGATAGTTCTGATGTACTCAAATTGTCTAATAATTTACTTTCCATTGTTCAAATATTTTTAATTGTTCACGAAATTCTTATGTTCTATCGAAACTTCTCGCACAGTATCTAAATACCACGAAAGTTCCTAGTATAATCTTAATTTCCACGAAATTTCTCGTACAATCAAAATTTTCACACGATACACGACGTACAACCTCAAATTTCGCACAATCGAAATTTTTATACAACTCATACAAAAGTACACAAAATTTATTGTACGCCCCTGAAATTTCTCACACCGTTGAAATTATTATACACTCAAATTTCTTAATAACGAATTTCTTCGAAATTTTTCCCACAGAAGTTTCTAGTTTAATTTCGAATTTTCTTGCAGAAATTTTTAGCACAATTGTCTTTTCCGCACTGATTCACAATAAATAATCCCACTTCTGACACCAATGTGACGGTTCGATGATATTAAAATGATAACACTTTTATTTATGTGAATTTAGTGTATAAGCTTTATTTATAATTATTTCTGCTTTAACAATTAGTCTTAAAAATATTTGTCCTTCAATAATTAATTATAAGAATTAATTTATCACAGTTTATTTTAAAATACACAGTCACTATTTTTATAATTGATCACAATTTCACTTTTATATTCAGAATCGCTCCCCTAATCGCTTCCACAAATTAATCACGTTTCCAATCTCTGTTTTGTATAATCTCTGACGAAGTTTTAGACTTCAACTGTCTGATTAAGACTGATTTTTATGTATCATTTTTCTCCCGTATTTATAGGAAAAGTGTCTCATCCTGCACATGCTAGAAACTTCTAGTTGCAACGTTGCTTTGGTCATAGAGTAAATATAACCTCTATAGCAGTGATTCTCAACCAATGTTCCGCGGCACTTTTATGTGCCGCCAAATTCTTGAAGTGTGCCGCCAAATTTTGGTAATTTAAACAATAAAAATTATTTCGTATGTCCTTTTATACAGCAATTTATTGGAACCAGGACGCAACGGGAAAAAGGTATCTACCGGCGATCTTTTTTCGATAGATTTATATAATTGTGGCGAGTAGATTTTATATAACATGCGATGAATTAAATCTGACTAGCATCGCAAACATTTTTTATATAGCATGCGTGTAGAATGTAGAACGACGGACTCGGAAAATTAATGCTGTTTTTTATTAGGAATTTTATGGCGCGCTATTTTACTTTCTAAAAAAAACGATTTTTTTAATTGTTCTAATTTCGAATGTTCGAACCACTGAAATTATTTGGTTTGCACCATCGCCACCATTTGTACCATCGCTAATTAGTACCCGATATTATTCGGCGCTAAAAAAATACAGCATTAGTCTGACTATTATTGCATAATTTTTTTAAAACGAAAACGATCAATTCGTGAACAAAATCACTATGTTTGCAGTATAAATAGCAGTCTGGCTTCTCTTCGAATTAGTCCTTGAGACCTGACCGCGCCTTTTGATTCTTTCATTCATAAGTTCAGTTCATTATTTACTTTTACTATTTTATTTTATATGGAAAATTATTATCATAAACTATTTTACACAGTGTAATATAGATAAGTAAAATTCTTTTAAACTTATTTTATTGTTAGTGTGCCGCCAAATTTTGAAATTGTTAAAACTGTGCCGCATCAAAAAAAAGGTTGAGAATCACTGCTCTATAGAGTGTAGAAGTAGAAGCAATTTTTTTTCAGATTTTTCTGATTTCTAGGTGGATAAAACTACGCCATCTCTTATTAAAAATATTATTCAAAAGTTTTTGGTGTTTGTATTCGGATAAATTCTTTAAAATTTTAAATTCTTTTGAATCTTCTTATTTTACTGGCATTTGTTAATTCAATATTTTTCTCCTTTTCTGGCGAAAATGTATTTAACATTTTTTTCATTCATATTGCTATAGGAAACGTAAATTGTGGTATTTTCAACTTAGAATCGCATTTTTTTTTTGTGTACACAACTTCTTATAGAAGAATTGAACTGAATTTTTTTTTGTTTTTATGAAATTCCAAATAATGTGTATGTGTGTAATATTTTTCAATATTTATTATCAGGACTCTCTGCTGTGTGCAATTGGGTTTAATAGCTATGATTTTAACAAATTCAATTTCAATAATAACTTCTTGGCAGCATATAAAATTTTAAGACCATCGAATGTTGCCAAATTTTGAAAAAACAAATAATTGATTTCAGTATGGAAATGGAAATGCGTTGTGTACTTTTAATTTAGAATTTCGATTTCTTATTTGAATGAATGAAAATTTTTACGATAAGATTCACTATCGGCGATAAACTTCCATTCTTCTTATTGCAGTTTTGGATACGTTGTTTTGATCATTTATCCAAATACAATTTTTTCTAATTAATACTAAAAGTAGAAAATCAAGAATTTTAATATTATGTTCTCTACAATCATTTAGTGCAAACCAATCCGGGAAATGCTGATTAGTGTGCTCGAACATTTTATACATAAATTCTTTTTTAACATTTTATTATGAAGATTGTTTTTAAAATAACTCTCGAAGCACTTTATTTGCACTTCACATACGAGAAAGAAAGTCTCTGTAGGGCATTTCAAATAAGTACCATGATTACAATTTTTATGCAAAATTAAGTACTGCCTTAGCATGTCCAGAACTTTTTCTTTATGCATTATCAAATCATGACAATCCTGACAAGAAACTTTCGATGTCATTTTATAAGCAATATATTCTACAAAGTATGAAATTGTATTTTGCTGTACAACGTCAGTTTTTAAAAAGTTTTCAACATATGGCACCTCTTGTATCCGATCGTCATCCTCTTCCAATGTATTGCTTGTGGACTTTTATTTTATATCTATGGAATTGTTAAACGTTTCAGCGTGGCACTCATCATAAATGAAGTCACAAGCTGGTTCACAATTAGAATATTCTGCAACCATTTCTGCTCGAATATACTTTTATGAAATGAGATACTTTACATGTATTGAGAACTATTTAGCTGAAGGGTATCTATTAAATCCACCCATGGATCGTATTACAGAAAACAGATTTTCTAAAACGTCTTGTTGTAGCTTAGCTGTTAATAGAAATTTGAATCCTTCAAGCTCGGAAATTGTGTCAATCAACAACAAAACTCCATTTGCATACTGCACCAAATCATCAAGAGCATAAACTTTCGCTGCGGTTTTTGATTTTACTGAAATATCTTGAAAATATTTTAACATTTTTTTCTGTATATTAATAGACCCGACATTACCTTTGCTCAATGGTTTTTTAAATGGATTATTCGAGCCAAAAAAATTTACATTAGCGACATCAAAAAAATTATTTCTTTTTCGCAACAAGCAGCTGTTGATTCCGCTATCAAAGAACTCTTTTCGCTAAACGTTTTTAATGAATTTATTGCTCGAATTCCTGCAGCCACAGACCAACTTAAGACTTGTACAGCCAGTTTAACAATCATTTTTTGGAAATTATTTGGCTGTGTATGCTCTTCCTTAAGTTTACAACACAATTTCGTGGTTTTATTTTTATCAAATTCGTACAATTCTTTGATAACGTCCCATGAAACTTCACCATCTTGAGTTGATAAGTTTTTATGCCCTATGGTAGGTACTACCAGAGGGTATATTAGTTTTGTCACTAAGTGTGTAACGCATAAAAATAATCATCGCAGAAAAATTTCAAGGGTATGGTTGTGCAGGAAATCAAAAGTTATATCGATTTATGCATGTCCGTCCGTCCGTCCGTCCGTCCGTCCGTCCATCCGTCTGTGGACAAGATAAATCAAAAACGCGTTATCCGATTTTGTTGAAATTTAGAATGTAAGTTGGTTGGTCCTTAACTGCGTTTGGTATTTGAGCAAAATCGATCGGCGGGGGGCAAAGTTATAAAGGAAAAACCAGGGTGACCAGAAAGTTTTGTCGTCTTTTTGGTTATGGCTTTTCGGATGTAATTGGAAAATTTGTCAATCGATTTTGTTTAAATTAATTGTGCAGATTAACTACATAAATAAACGATACTATATTAAATTTCAGTCACATCGGTCGAAGGATAGTGGAGAAAGAAATAGTTCTAGCCTAAAATAAGCTTGTTCATAAAGTTTTTCTAATGTATTTTAAAAATGTATATACCGATTTGAATCAAATTTACGAAACGTGTTTATGCTATTGGACTCTAGCCTACCTGTTAATTTGGGCAAATTTGAGAATGAAGAAATGAAGTTATGGAGAGAAAAACCTTAAAATATTGAGTTAAATAGAAAGTTCGTGGCGTTTTTTTTCCAATAGATGACTTTAGAATCGTATACCTTTACTAGTTCTAACCCTATCAAGTTATATTATAGCGCACTTAAAAGGTGATATTTTATAAAATATTTATGAAAAAAATTGTGGAATTCAGGCAGAACTAATTGGGGTAATTGGTTTTGGAAAATGAGCCAAAATTCTGAAAACAATTCCCTATATTAATGCTAAATGTACTGCCGTCTGCCCGTGGACAAAATAACTCAAAAACGCGTTATCCAATTTTGATGAAAGTCAGAATGATACTCGGTTATTGCTATAGCGGATTTCGTATTGCATTTCAGCAAAATCGACTTAGGGGGAGGGAAGTTATTAAGCAAAAACGAGGGTGACCGGAAAGTTTTGTCGTTTTTTTTATATGGTTTTTCGGATTTAACTGGAAAATTTGTGAATCAATTTTGTTTAAATTAATTATATTGGTTAAATACTCAAATAGATGATATCATGTTAAATTTGAGCAAAATCGGTCCAGGGATAGTGGAGAAAGAAATAATCCTAGGAGAAAATCAGTTTGTCCACAAAGTTTTTTTGATGTACTTTAAAAACTAACATACTGATTTGCGGATTGGATTTGTCCTATTAAGGCCTAGGTTACCTGCGAATTAAAGGAAATTTTGGAAAGAGGAAACAAAGTTATGAAGAAAAAACCTTGAAATACTGTTAGATTTGACTGTTTTTCTGTCCTATTTCTACCATAGGGCATCAAAAAATCGGCTATAGGCCGATTTTAAGTTACTATATGTTTATTATAAAGAATGATTCTAAATGATTTTATTAGATGAACGATATGAAATAATGCAAAAATACTTTATACTTGGAAAATAAAAAAACAGGTTTTCTGAAGAAATTCCTAGCAATGTATAGCATTTTTTGTTGTTAGATCCTTGATCACATACAAGAACTGATATTTCAATATTGGAATTTTTGCATTCTTTTAAAATTTCCAGAATCAATTTTTTCAAATCCGATCCATGGATTGGACCTGCCGATAATATATGCCCTATTATATAGGTCCAATTGGACAATAAGCCTCTGATTAGAAACGTACACACCTCAGTTGTTTGAATATTTTTCCTTTCAGATCCATTGTCTATAACACCTTCAATGACGAACGCGGACTTCGTCAAAAACAATGTTTGCCTTACTTTTGGATCACTATGTTTAAAAACTTCTTTCAGCTGATGCACAATATCGTAATAAATACCTGGCGTTATTGCTTTTAACATTAAATATTAATATTAATATTAATATTAATATTAATATTAATATACTAATCAACATTTCCCGGATTGGTTAAAGAACATAAAATTAAAATTCTTGATTTTCTACTTTTATTATTAATTGGAAAAAATTGTATTTGGATAAATGATCAAAACAACGTATCCAAAACTGCAATAAGAAGAATGGAAGTTTATCGCCGATAGTGAATCTTATCGTAAAAATTTTCATTCATTCAAATAAGAAATCGAAATTCTAAATTAAAAGTACACAACGCATTTCCATTTCCATACTGAAATCAATTATTTGTTTTTTCAAAATTTGGCAACATTCGATGGTCTTAAAATTTTATATCCTGCCAAGAAGTTATTATTGAAATTGAATTTGTTGAAATTATAGCTATTAAACCCAATTGCACACAGCAGAGAGTCCTGATAATAAATATTGAAAAATATTACACACATACACATTGTTTGGAATTTCATAAAAACAAAAAAAAATTCAGTTCAATTCTTCTATAAGAAGTTGTGTACACAAAAAAAATGCGATTCTAAGTTGAAAATACCACAATTTACGTTTCCTATAGCAATATGAATGAAAAAAATATTAAATACATTTTCGCCAGAAAAGGAGAAAAATATTGAATTAACAAATGCCAGTAAAATAAGAAGATTCAAAAGAATTTAAAATTTTAAAGAATTTATCCGAATACAAACACCAAAAACTTTTGAATAATATTTTTAATAAGAGATGGCGTAGTTTTATCCACCTAGAAATCAGAAAAATCTGAAAAAAAATTGCTTCTACTTCTACACTCTATAAAAGTTATATTTACTCTATGCTTTGGTCTAAACTCGAGAAATTTCCCCGCATGTAAACGTGTTTTTCATTATTTGACAAGAAGCTTTTTCTTGACGTTGTTTTGTTTACTTAAATTCGAGAAACGTGATGGTTATTCTTCCGGTCGTCTGGTGTTTTTTTTTTTGTGGTTTTTCCAGAAGTATTTCATGATTTAATTAATATAAGTAAATCATAAAAATACTTCTGGAAACTTCTAGTGATTCTTTTCTTTTGTTTCATAGAATATTTGATGATTTCATGAATCATCAAATATTCTAACTCGTGAAATATAGTGCAATATCATTCCTTTTATTAGCTATTTGTAATTAGTAGAAGCCAGAATTCCAGTCAGTAAAAATTTCCTTAAAAAACCATTAAACGATCCGAATAATATTGTATATTATTAATATTTCTAAACAGTTTTATATGAAAGAAACTAGTTTTATAAAGGGTGTCCCAAATAAAAGTGCAAGATTTGATTTGCGTAACTGAAGTTTTTGTATATCTCCGGTATTCTGTATCTTATAAAGACGACCCATACCTCATTCGACGATCAATTTAATAAGGAATTAAATGCCATTCACCGTTTTCAAAAATATTCCTTTTTAGGACAGGAAACACAAGAATTCTCTTGTATAAAGGTATACGTATATGTCAGGTATTCTGGGTCCTGCAGGTATGAATTATACCTCATTCGATAGGGAATTTAATAATTAATTAAATAAAGAATGCTCCGAATGAAACGCATAATTTGACTTTCGTGAAATTATCTTTTTGACAACAGTAGGCGCTCGAAACTTGACAAACTGTCAATAATAATGTCGTTCCTTCCTGCAGAGTTCCATGACTATTAACAGCAACAATGGTAGATGACAGATGTGAAGACTTCAGTACTGTAAACTTAATGAAACGAAAATAGCGCGAAGTTTAAATTTGCATCTATTATGGAGACACTCTTTATATAAAAAGTTAATGCCCTAGGCAGACCTGCGATTTTAATTACAATAATTATTTTTTAATGATATTTCAGGATGACACATCTTCTTTTTTCACAATGATCATTATTCTTGTCATTCCAAAAGGTTCATAAAATTACTATTTTGCTTATAATTTTCAGAATAGAATGTTTATTCATTTAATTCAATAAAATTAATTTTTTTAAATTTCATTTTAGTAAATTTTAAGGAATTTTTAGAATAATAACCTTTTAAGTTTATGTGAAAGAAGAAAACATGTCAAAACCAGATGAAATTTTTAAAATATTCAAATGTGAACAATGTGAGGAAAAAATTTAGGACCTCTTCAAAATTTCATTTGATAATTAAAAAAATAATGATACTTGAAAGAGATACTTAAAATTGATCATTATTACGTAAATAAAGGTCATTATCGAGTTTGAATGACCGATTGGCAATAATGATCATTAAAATTGGAGATCTGTCTAGAATCCTTCTTTCCTTGTGTCATTCTTTCCTTCTGTCCGTTGTATATTTTCCACAAAGTAAATTCTTTGAGCAAAAAAAAAAAACTTTGATATGCTGAAACGTGGAGAATTTTTGGTTCCGGGGAGATTGTGGGTCGGAGTGGTTACAAAAGGGGGCTTGAAAGCTCCTTTTGGTAAACCTCATTTATAATCTGAAATATGCATCAGACATGATTCTGACCTGAGGCAATCTTATTAAAATTTTTATGCCGGACATTGTGACGTACACGACAAAGTTCCATTTCTCACCGCTTTGGCGCTGGAGGCAATGCAAATTTTTGAACGTCGTTTATAGGCGTCACACACGATTACAGTGTTCGGTAAAGTTGTGCAGGTTATCATGGGGATTATTTCTGTCGAAAACCATATAGTTCTATCTCTCACCGCTTTGGCGATGGAGTCAATAAAATTTTGGAACTTCCTATTTAGAGGTCACACGCGATTACGATGTCTTGCAAAGTTGTGGAGATTTTCACGGGGATTCTTTCTGTCGAAGATAAAATAGTTGTATCTCTCACCACTTTGGAGCTGCGGTTATTTTACCCCTACTCTATCGAGGTTTTTACCTTTACGTAATATATAGCTTAAAATTATTATGGTATTGCCAGGCTTATAGTTAAGTAGCGTAAAATTAATTCGGCATTGCCAACTCTGTTGTAACAATCGGCCCTTCCTGACATGTTGACGTCCCCGTCTACCCTTCTTCCGGTAGTTGCAACCATCGTTTCTTACCATCAGAAGAATACACAGAGTGGAATCTTCTCTGGTTCCTTACCGCTACGGGAATATCTTCTCGTAAGTAACGATCATTACCAAGTACTGCAGTTATTAAGTATCGACCCTTCCATCGAGGTTTTAACTTCTTGGATTTTCCCGTCGCTTGAATATCGTTTGCTACTAATACCATGATTATACCATAAATAGTTGGACTCTTTCGTTGCTTATCAAATCTTAATTTTTGCTTTACTTGAGATGTGTTGATATGTTCTTGAGCGATACTCCTTAAGGTTTCCACAGGTAAATCCTCTTCAGATGTTGTCCAACCTTGTAGAGCGAGTAATAATTTATTTTGTATTATATTTCTTGGATGGTGTGATATATCTAATTTTTGTGGACTTACTCTTGTAGTACTGTTGCTGGTATTATTTAAGGCCCACTGTATAATAGGCAAATAACTGTCCCATTCGCGCTCGCCCTTTGTTGCTACCATGGCTCGGATAGTGCTTAGACAGGTACGATTATATCTCTCCACCTGTCCATTGGCTCGAGGTGTTCCAGTTGCAGTTTTGACATGAATTACTGAGTTTTCTTCGCAATAACTTTTGAACGATAACGACGTAAACGATGTGCCTTTATCGGTTACAATTCTTCCGGGAAGTCAAAAAAAAGAACTGACGTCTTCTAAGGATTTTATTGCAAGTGCTCTTTATGTAGAACGAACTGCTTTTAACATAACAAATTTTGAAAATGCATCTACCATAATATGACATGACAGTTTACTCTTTACAAATGGCCCCATGTGATCCAAATATACGGTGTCAAATGGTATTGCTGCTTTGGGAATAGGATTTAAACCACCTTCACGTTGACCACTTCGATCCTTACCATGAGCATATGCACATTCAATACAAGAATCTGTATTTTTTTTTGACGAAATCTCTCATCCTGCTGAACCAAAACTGTTTTTGTATTAATTCCACTGCCTTCTCAACACCAAAATGACCGGCTTCGTCATGACAACTTCGGGTTACTCTATATTTTAAAGCGTCTGGAATACATAATTTTAATTTCCCGTCAATTTTTTGTATGCAACTGCTGCTCTATGGAGTTCGTCGGTTTTCGATTTAATACGTCGCACCAATTTTTAACACGTTCATCTTGCATGGTAACTATCCAATCTTCGTTTTGAAATATATGCATTTCATTTTCAGGTGGGTTTCGGCTTAGAGCATCCAGATGCGACATCTGTTTACCGGGACGATGTTCAATCTCAAAATTATACTCTTGTAGTTTTAAGAACCATCTGGCAATTCTGGGTACTAAATTTTGTGTCGCTTTCGAGCTAGCGATAGCACTACAATCCGTAACTACTGTAAATTGTTTTCCAAGTAAGTTAATTCGAAATCTAGCTAAACTTTCGACTACAGCTAGAACTTCCAATTGATAGCTATGCCATTTCCTTTCAGATGCTGAAGTCTTTCTACTAAAATAATAAACTGGCCGGAAACCATTACCTTCTTGCTGCAACAAAATACCTGAAATTCCTCGTTGACTAGCATCTGTGTGCACCATGTGTTTGCTGTTTGGATCGTAAATTGCCAAAACTGGAGCGTCAGTTAACTTTGTTTTTAACGTCTCAAGTGAATTTTCACAATCTTTAGTCCAAGAGAAAGTAACATCTTTCTTTGTTATATCCGTAAGAGGGTGAGCAATTTCTGCAAATTCCGGTATAAATTTCCGGCAATAGCTACATTATCCGAGAAATTGTCTAATTTCAGTTGTTGATGAAGGTACTGGAAAATTCTTAACTGCTTGCACCTTGGTAGTTCCTGGTTTCAATCCTTCTCGTGAGACCACATGTCCTAAATATTCAACCGAAGTTTTCATAAACTCACATTTAGACAATTTAAGACTAAGCCCACTATCTTTTAATATTTTTAGAAACTTTTCTAATCTCTCCATTCCGTGTTCTACAGATCTACTCGGTATTATAATATCCAAAAATGCAAATGTCACATCTGTATACATTTTTTGACTAAATCGTCCATCATATTCTGAAATACTGCTGGAGCATTAGTTAAACCAAACGGCATGACATTGTATTCCTATTGACAATTATGAGTTTGAACTGCTGTTAAATGCTTCGATTTTTCTTCTAACTGAATCTGAAAGTATCCACAATTTAAATCTAGTATTGTAAAATATTGATGCCCATTTAATTTATTCAAAATTTCTTCTACCACAAGCATTGGATATTGTTCTTTAATTGTAATAGAATTCGAATCTCTAAAATCAATACATAACCGCTCAGTTCCGTTTTTCTTTAGCACAATTACTATTGGAGATGCATGACCAGATTTTGATCTGCAAATGATATTGTTTTCTTCTAGTTCTTTCACCATATCAGCTACTTCTTGTCATTGTGCAAAGCGAATTCTATACGATCTTTTCCTTATTGGTTCTTCATATTTCAAATTAATATCCATTTTGTATTTTCCTTGTCCCAGTTCCGATAAATTCTTGGCAAAACAACAATGGTATTCATTGATGATGTGTACTAAGTTTTCTTTTTGGCCAGTTTGTAAGTCCTCGTTTACATTTACTTCTCCTATTTCGATTTGACTCATGCTGTTTACTTTCAACACTTGATACATTTTTTCAATTTTTATTCGTGCACCTTCGACTGACATTTTAATGTTTAGTTCACATAAAAAAATGCGCCCAATGATTGCACTAGCAATTTGGCTGTTATCTGGAACAATTAATATCTCTACTGATGCCATTATACCATCTATATTTACTGTGGCAATTGTTTTTCCCACTGTTTTGCATTCACTTCCGGCGAATCCTTTCAATATTTTGTTAAATTCATCATATTGTATTGTGACACAGTCACATCCAAGATCTAAAAATGCTATAAACTATTATTTATCAAAATTGAACAATACAGACCATCAGTAGTAGAGTCCGAAACATTTACAACCCTAACATTAGAGCTTGTTTTCCGTGGACAAACTTTAGCCATGTGACCTGATTCTTTGCAATAAAAACAAATAAATTCCTTTACACGTAACTGACCTTTATAATTATTTTTGGAATTTGCTCCATCTGAATTACTCGCACCATCATTGCTGTAATTATTCCCTGAATTAATTGATTGTAAACCATTTCTACGACCTTTCTCTTGCTCTTGGATACTTTCTATCCAATTAATTTTTGTGAGTAACTCGTTTGTGGTCCGATAAGTGCTACATGATAGTTGAGATATTAGTTCCTTGTTATTTAATCCCGTTATTAAATATTTAATAACTGTTTGTTCCGACAAGCTTGCACGCTTTGCAATCATTTTAACCTCAAAAAAATAATCTTCAATCGCCTCACCTACCTTTCTTGATCTAGCCATTAACTGAAGATGAATATCTGATTCGCATACATAGGTAGGAAAGTCTTGCACCAACTTCGATTTAAAAACAGACCAGTCCACCAAATCTTCTTGTTCAGCTTCAAGCTGTAGGAATGAAGTAAATGGGATAGTTTTAAACTAATTCACCCAAATATTTATTTCACTACATACATTTTATTAATTGTTAATTGGAAAAACTCTTTATTAATTATTTATTTAAACAAAAACTTTTTATTAATTATAAATTTAAAAAGAAAAAACTTTTTATTAAGAAGGTTAAATTATTTATTTTTTAACAATTTCTTGAGGAAAATTATTATTTTATATTTTAAATTTATGTTGCCTTTACGCATCAAGAAAATTTCAAAGACTGAAAAAAAGGAAAATTTTCTTTTGTTTTTTCGAATTAAAAATTTTAACAAAATTTTTATCCAAGTAACCAAAAGAAAATTATTAATTGGCAAAGTGGAATTTTAAACAATGTTGCCAGATACAACTACGACAGCCGGTAAAGTTTCGTTAGAAACTTGCAAATCGCCACAATACTCACTCACAATACACTGCCAGTGAACGCTAAGAGAACGCTATTAACTGGCCCGTATCGGTGGTTTACTTACGCGTCCGGATCGTGTCTGGATTGGTTTTAATTTTTCGTCCTCGAATGTAACTTTCCTTTTTGTTTTCAGTTTAGGTACATTAGCAGTTTTTGGGATATTCGGATTATGGTCAGTTTCTTCAATTTCACCGAAATACGGTTTTAAACGACTGATTGAGACTGTTTTCTTTACGTTTTTAATATTTAAGGTAAAATACTTCTCCTTACGGCTAATTACTTGAAAGGGTCCCTCATATGGTGGCTGAAGTGAAGTCTTTACTGCGTCGGTTCTTACGAATACGTGAGAGCAGGTTTTTAGGTCTTTAAATACGAAAAATTTGTCCTTGTTGTGTCGGGACGGCGGTGCTGGCCGAATCATGTCAAAGTGTTTTCTTAATTGTATGATGAATTCGAACTGAGAATTTAACTTTTTTGAAATTTGAAGAAATTCTCAAGGTAAACGTATATTAGTACCGTATACCAGTTCAGCTGAAGTGGCGTCAAAGTCTTCACGGTAAGTGGTTCTTAAACCCAGTAATACCGATGGTAAAGATTTGGTCCATTGATTATTTCCCGAACACATAATGGCAGCTTTTAAGGTTCGGTGCCATCTTTCAATCATGCCATTGGAAGCAGGATTGTAAGCTGTGGTGCGAGTACGTGTGAACCCTAAAATGTTAGATAATTCTGAAAAGAGTTCAGATTCAAACTGCGATCCGCGATCTGTAGTTATTGTTGACGGTACTCCATAACGGCAAATCCATTCTTTATAGATAGCCATTGCGATGGTGTCACTTTTAATATCAGAAACGGGTATGGCTTCAGGCCAACGAGTATACCGATCGATTAAAGTAACACAATATTTCAAATTTTGTGAAGGAGGTAGTGGACCTATGATATCTAAATGTATTTTGTCGAAACGATTTTCGACTGAAGGGTAATTACCAGTCGGTCTTCTGACGTGTCGAGATATTTTAGTTTTTTGACAGGCCATACAAGATTTGGCCCAACAGCCGACTTCTCTCTTTACGTCTGTCCAAAAGAATTTTTTTACGATTGCCTTAACAGTAGATCGAATGCTTGGATGAGACAATTTATGAACGCTATCGAACACAATTCGCCGAAAGGTTTTTGGAACGTAGGGTCAAGCGATTCCTGTAGATGTATCACAGAAAATTTTGATATCTGACCCAAACAACGGAAATAATTGAAATTTAAATAAACTGTTTGCTTCTTTTAGTGATTGCAATTCTGAGTCCCCAATTTGAGCTTCTGCCATTTCAGATTAATTGATAGTTTCACCAATTGATAATTGAGAAACCCTAGAAAACGCGTCTGCAACCACGTTGTCTTTACCCGAAATGTGTTCAATATTACTCGTATATTGTGCTATTAGGTCAAGGTGCCTACATTGACGCGGAGATGACTTGTCTACATTTTGTTGTAAAGCAAATGTGAGCGGTTTATGGTCTGTGTACAGGGTGAAAATACGTCCCTCTAACCAATGTTTAAAATACTTTACTGCTGAGTAAGCTGCTAACAATTCGTGGTCATATGTACTGTAGCGTTTTTGAGTTTCTGTTAATTTTCTTGAGAAGAAACTAAGTGGTTGCCATACATTTGAAACTTGTTGCTGTAAAACAGCCCCAATCGCAGTGTCAGATGCATCAACCATAATCGCCAGTATGGCGTTTGGTGATGGGTATGCAAGATAGGCTACTTCGCATAACCGCGTCTTGCTCAACTCGAATTGTTGCTTTGATTCATCTGTCCAGCTGATTTTTCGTTTATCGTTCTTTTCACTGCCTGTAAGGAAGTCGTTGAGTAACGCTTGTTCTGCGGCTGCGTGTGGCATATAAATTCTATAAAAATTTATCATCCCTAAATATCGACGTAAATCTTTAACGAGCTCTGGCAACTTGAAACTAGCAATAGCTTCGACTTGACATTTAGCAGGTTTTACTCCGAGCGCTGAAATGTCGTGTCCCAGAAAGGTGATATTCGGAACTGCAAAGGTACATTTATTGGCATTTATTACAAGACCCGCGTCCTTAAGTCGTTTGAAGACGGCTTCTAAATGTTTAACATGCTCTGTCATGTTTTTAGAGGCGATCAGAATATCATCGATATAGGGATAACAAATGTCTAAACCACGTAGGACTGAATGCATGAAACGTTGAAACGTTTGGGCAGCGTTGCGCAAACCGAAAGTCATACGGGTGAATTCATGTAGCCCGAAAGGTGTGCAAATCGGTGTCTTGGAGATATCCTCTTCACTAATTGGTATTTGATGATATGCTCTAACCAAATCGAGTGATGTGAAAACGGTACAGTTATCGAGTTGCTGTGTGAAATCGGTTATGTAAGAAATTGGGTAACGATCAGGTTTTGTAACGAATTTAAGACCACGGTAATCTCCACATGGTCTCCAATCACCATTTTTTTCTTTACTAGATGCAATGGACTAGACCAATCACTGCACGACGGACGACAAATGCCTTGTTCCAACATATTAAAAAATTCTTTTTTCGCAATAGCAGATTTTTCGGGATTTAATCTTCTAACTCGAGCAACACATGGAGGTCCAGACGTTATTATAGAATGAGTAACCTTGTGTTTTATTTTATTTAATGTGGGACCTTCAATGCTAATATCTCTGTATTTTTTTAATAAGCTGAATATTTCTGGAGGACAAGAATCCATTCACAATATTCGTAACCATTTCTAAATTGGTAAGGGGATCCACAAGTTTTTTTTTTTTTAAGTCTATCAGTAGACCGAAATGATTTATGAAATCGGCTCCAAGAATTGGTTTTTCAACGTTTGCTATGGTAAAACGCCATTGAAAGCATCTGCGTAAACCTAAATCTAACGTTAAAGTTTTTTGACCGAAAGTACCGATAACACTTGAATTTGCAGCAAAAAGTTTGAAATCGGTTTTGTTATTTTTGTCTCTGAAGGTGGGTGGTACGACAGATACATCAGCGCCAATATCTATTGAAAACTGTAATTTTGAAGTAGAATCGAGTAAGGTAAGGCGACGACTGTTAAGACTATCACTGGTCACCGGCACAGTAGTCGTATTTAGTTTTTGTATCATCTGTCGATTTAGAACTCTCAAATTTACATGGTGCGATACATTTTCGAGCGTCATGTTTAAATTTATAGTGGTACTAACATATGTCGTATTTACGAGAGGCCGATTTTGAGCGAGGGTGTGAACGAGAAAGCGAACGTCGTCTTCTAAGATTGGAATCATTCATCGTGTCTAACCTTTTTGTTAAAGTATTTATCTGTTCACGTAATAACCTCAATTCCGTGGACAATGGATTCGTCGACAATGATATGGTACTTGAAGGATTATTGGAAACCGAGTAAACATTAGCCGCTTGATTCTCTTCCGCAATTTTATCAGCTGTATTTGCTAATTTATCTAAATTAGTATCTTTGATGCTCGATAGTGTTTCTTGGACATGGGCTGGTAGACGTTGCAACCAAAGATTTTGTAGCAAGGTATCCTGGATTTGTCCGCCACCCAATGTTTGCATTTGGCGCTAAAGTTGTGAAGGTGTTTGGTCCCCTAATTGTAATCCTCTCAAAAGTCTATCTATTTTCGTTCGAGCAGAGTCACCGAGTCTGTCAATAATAGCCGTTTTAAGATCCGCGTATGTATTCTGAGTTGGAGGGTTTTTCACTTTTTCTCGAACACATTTAACTGTTTCGCCATCGAGCGCTGCGAGTAAATAGCCGTACTTTGTACTATCTTGGGTTATAGCACCGATACGAAATAGGGCTTCTGACTGCGTAAACCAAATCTCAGGATCCTCGCGATTGAAAAGTGGAGGTTTAATAGCGACTCTATAAATATTTGCTTCGACCACTGGCGGGTCCGCACTGGGATTATCTATTCCGTTCACAGACATGGTTTGTATTAGGCAACCGATATGTTTTGAACGATCATTTATTTTCACTTCACTTTTAATACGAGATATACCGAATAATTCTTTGGAACTTTATTGATTTGACAGTACATTACAATTTCTATTGCGGCATTTATATTTAAATTTTAGTTACATAAATTTGTTAATTAATATAATGATAAAACAAAAATACAGAAATTTCAAAGTTTTGTGAATACTTTTTTATTAAATTTTTGGTGTGTAAATAAAATTTCAAGCAATTTTAAAAAGAAAAAAAAACATATAGTAACTTAAAATCGGCCTATAGCTGATTTTTTGATGCCCTATGGTAGAAATGGGACAGAAAAACAGTCAAATCTAACAGTATTTCAAGGTTTTTTCTTCATAACTTTGTTTCCTCTTTCCAAAATTTCCTCTAATTCGCAAGTAGCCTAGGATAAATCCAATCGGCAAATTTCATTTAAATCAGTATGTTAGTTTTTAAAGTATATCAAAAAAACTTTATGGACGCACCTATTTTCTCCTAGGATTATTTCTTTCTCCACTATCCTTGAACCGATTTTGCTGAAATTTAACATGGTATCGTCTATTTACGTATTTAACTAATATAATTAATTTAAACAAAATTGATTCACAAATTTTCCAGTTAAATCCGAAAAGCCATATAAAAAAAACGACAAAACTTTCTGGTCACCCTGGTTTTTGCTAATAACTTACCTCCCCTGCGGTCGATTTTGCTGAAATGCAATACCAAACGCAGCTAAGGAATAAACAACTTACATTCTAAATTTCAACAAAATCGGATAACGCGTTTTTGATTTATCTTGTCCACAGACGGACGGACGGACGGACGGACGGACGGACGGACGGACGGACATGCATAAATAGATATAACTTTTAATTCCCTACACAACCATACCCTTGAAATTTCTCTGCCATGATTATTTCTATGCGTTACACACTTAGTGACAAAACTAATATACCCTCTGGTAGTACCTACCATAGGGCATAAAAAGGAATAAAATTACCCTGGTTCGCAAATACTTAATCAATTGTAAATTAATCAGTTCTAAATTTTGTATCATTGATGACTTCAAATCTCCTTTTGTGGCTGCTGGTCAAAACCTTTTCTTTGGGCTCTTTTTAAATAAAAATTGTATGATTCAGCCGAAATGCAAAATAGTACCCGGTGCAGCCTCACACCGGCAATTATGGCTTGGTCCGCACTCTTTTGCAATAATCTTGACTCGAATTTTCGTCTGGAATTTTCTGGATCAATTGCTTCTTATTTTTTCTTGATGCCATTATACCATCTATATTTACTGTGGCAATTGTTTTTCCCACTGTTTTGCATTCACCTCCGGCGAATCCTTTCAATATTTTGTTAAATTCATCATATTGTATTGTGACACAGTCACATCCAAGATCTAAAAATGCTATAAACTATTATTTATCAAAATTGAACAATACAGACCATCAGTAGTAGAGTCCGAAACATTTACAACCCTAACATTAGAGCTTGTTTTCCGTGGACAAACTTTAGCCATGTGACCTGATTCTTTGCAATAAAAACAAATAAATTCCTTTACACGTAACTGACCTTTATAATTATTTTTGGAATTTGCTCCATCTGAATTACTCGCACCATCATTGCTGTAATTATTCCCTGAATTAATTGATTGTAAACCATTTCTACGACCTTTCTCTTGCTCTTGGATACTTTCTATCCAATTAATTTTTGTGAGTAACTCGTTTGTGGTCCGATAAGTGCTATATGATAGTTGAGATATTAGTTCCTTGTTATTTAATCCCGTTATTAAATATTTAATAACTGATTGTTCCGACAAGCTTGCACGCTTTGCAATCATTTTAACCTCAAAAAAATAATCTTCAATCGCCTCACCTAACTTTCTTGATCTAGCCACTGAAGATGAATATCTGATTCGCATACATAGGTAGGAAAGTCTTGCACCAACTTCGATTTAAAAACAGACCAGTCCACCAAATCCTCTTGTTCAGCTTCAAGCTGAAGTAAATGGGATAGTTTTAAATTAATTCACCCAAATATTTATTTGATTGCATAAATTTTATTAATTGTTAATTGGAAAAACTCTTTAGTAATTATTTATTTAAACAAAAACTTTTTATTAATTATAAATTTAAAAAGAAAGAACTTTTTACTAAGAAGGTTAAATTATTATTTTATATTTTAAATTTATGTTGCCTTTACGCATCAAGAAAATTCCAAAGACTGAAAAAAAGGAAAATTTTCTTTTGTTTTTTCGAATTAAAAATTTTAACAAAATTTTTATCCAAGTAACCAAAAGAAAATTATTAATTGGCAAAGTGGAATTTTAAACAATGTTGCCAGATACAACTACGACAGCCGGTAAAGTTTCGTTAGAAACTTGCGAATCGCCACAAAGCCACAACTTGGCCGAATTCTTGAATTTTAGTGTTGCTGCATACAAAACCAAGTCGTCGCTCCAACCAAAACCATTTTTAGTTTTTTGACCCGATCTATCTATTGAATTGAGGTTAATGATCCCATGTGACCTGGATTGAATTCAGGGATTCCATTCGTAACTTCAGTAACGGGCTTTTTAACCTGCGAACTACTCAAATGCTCATTTTGTATATTTTTAATTTGCTTTTCACGAATCAATAATTCACGTTTACGTTGCAACATCTCTAGTTCACGTGATTCTACAGAACTTTTGTTCACCATAACCTCACTTTCATCGATTTCTCCGGAGTTCACAGATTCGTTTAAATTTTCGCTTCTATCGGTTGATCGATCAATATTTCGATTCATTAAATGCTTATTTAACTCAATATTCGATTTCAACCTTTCTATTAAGATTTTTTTTCTTCCAATGACCGGCAAATTCAATAACGCCAATTTACGTCTTAATTCTTCTACCGTCATTTTCTCTGGTAAATCACTCATTTCACAAGTACTTTCTTACCACCTGATTTACGAAATATTGTATATTTGTATCTCGGGCTTCTTTATTCCACTTCTGACTGTGATTAGGTTTAGTTAAATAAATTAAAAATTTTGCATGAACTAAAACATAAACGTCTTTATTGAAATTCAGAGAAAGAATGATGAATTATTTTAGTGTTGTCACTATAATTATGTAGTACCTTAAAATTATTATGGTATTGCCAGGCTTATAGTTAAGTAGCTTAAAATTAATTCGGCATTCCTAACTCTGTTGTAACAGAAGTCTGACTGAAAAATGACCAATTTTGTGAAATATTCACCTGGCGTTACGTTAGTTTATTCGATATTTACTCGATCGGTACTTGTTGTTCTTAAATACGCAACATTTCATTTTAGTTCAACCGGGAACAACGCATGCTAACGTATTCGATTCTATTCGATATTTGTTGTTCTGTGTTTCGTCGGAATGTAATTTTGAAGGTTAAACTACTCACTTTAGCTTCGATGCGTTTGGTGCAAGTGTCATAAAGCCTGATGGCTGAAAATGTTGGCAAAAGAGTTTGGTAAATATATTTTTAAATATAAAATAACGAAGTGTATTCTTTAAAAATTAGGAATGGAAATAAAACTTCTACAAATATTATCCAAATTAACGTACTAATCGACCCAATGAAAAATCACCCTAACTTGTCTCTAAAAAGAATTCTTTGCTCATGAAGCAAATTTATCTCCTCTCGTCTCATTAGCAAGCAAATTGAAAGCGTTAAATCCATTTTAACATCTCATTTAGGGAAGTGACAAAGGTCGTTGTAATATTACTTGAGACACAATACTTGAAGCAATGTCAAACACGAAGTAAATTTGAAGAATAATAAGCATTCCTCAATCGACTTTATTGACAATAAAAGTGTGAATTTTCAGGGAAAATGGATTTATTGCGAAAACACTCGTGTTAACAATAGATGAATGTCAAGTAAAAGTTATCTTCTTTGGAACTGAAAGGAAAATATTCATAATGGGTGTCCCAAAATTCACGCAAGATTTGAATTTTGCGCCATTTTGGTAAACTGTTGCTAACAAAACGAAAGACAGCGTGACAGTGTTTAGGGTTATTAAAATGGGGTGCTACACGCTACATATGGAAAATTTACAATTTTTAACTATAAACCTGTATTTTCTATCAAAATTATTTCTAGCGTGAACTGTGGGACACCCTCTATTATATGAATTTATTATTCCTTCTGCCATTGATACTACAGCCCATTTTGATATTTTGTAACGGTGGGTCTTTCTTGCCTTGCATCTTTGGTTTTAACGACCACTAAAATTGCGTTATTTTTCTATTTAGCTACTATCAGATATTCGAAGCTTCAACATTTTTTTTTCTCTCACTTCCAATTTTCGAAGCTTCGTCCCTGGTATACAGCTGTTAAATAAAATTATTAGAAAAAGAACAAACCCCAACCGGTTTTGAAAACGTGGCAAGATTTTGTAGAGAAAAACGAAAAAATATATCGTAAGTTCTGGAAAGTATGGTGTGATAATTTGAGACAATCGGAGAATAAGCAGAAAGAAAGAGACGGAGATATTCCTTTTTGTCTTAGTTTTTTCAATGATCAAAATTTTTTTTGGGTTGAAGCGAAAGTCTGGTATGGATCATCAATGTGGAGAGTCGAGGTTTCAAATTGGTAACGTTAAGTAGTTTTTTTATCGGGTCTGAAAAAAAAGTAGTTTTAGAAAGAAATAAAATTAATTTTTTTTTAAAGGAAAAATTTTGTAATTTTTTTGTGAAAAGCCTCAGAATTGGATAATTTCGGTTTGATCTAGGAAAAAGTAGAAGAATAAGAAAAGTTTTAATAAGTAAAATTTGGAAAAAAAAAGCGAGCTAAAGATGGGTTTCTAACATGTGCTAAGTGCTACGTTGTTTAAAATAGAATTAGTTAACCAGTTTTACGTGCAGAGTTTAAAAATTGTATATTAAAGATCGGAAATAACACGCGCGTGCTCTAATAGTTTTAATTCGAGAAAAAAAAAAGGAATGAAAAGAAAACCAACTTTACTAATCAGAATCCATTTAGGCTCACGTGGAAAATTTTAAAGTGAGGTTAGAAAAAAAAACAAATAATCAAAATGGGGAAAAATCTAACAATATTTTAATTATAATCATTCGCGGGTTTTTGTTTAATTTATTACAAAAGAAAAATTGTTTTACTAAAAGAAAAAGGAAGAATGAAATAGAGTCAAGCTAAAGATAACGAAAAAAAAAAGAATGTTTTACGGTAAAGAAAACCAAGAAAAAAAAAGGAATGAAACAAAAGTGTTGAGCAAGTTTTTTTTTATATATAACATAAATTGTAAAATTATTGAGTAAAATGTCAAATAATCCAAAAGGATTTGAAAGTGTAAGAATGGTTCCTCATAGCCAAGTAAAAAAATTGTGAAATAAAAAAATTTTCTATTTCTTCCTCCCCAAAAAAATGTTTTATTTAATTTTAATTAAACCTATCGCAAAGTTTCGGTTGCTTACTGTAAAAAAATGAAATATATTTTTAATAAGAATATCAAAACTAATTGCTAAAGTAGTTTTGTTTTTTTTTTGTAAAATAAAATGGAAAGAAAAAAAAAGAACGGGATTTAATAATCTAAATATGTGCTATAAAATAGACGAAAACTAAAGTGGAAACGCAATGCAAGAAAAGTCCAGTGCTATAAATTCGTAAAATTAAAGCTACAACATCAAGAAAACTACAAAATAATCGAAAGAAGTAGAAAAACGACCTGGTTCAATGGTTTTTTTTTACTCTCGTATTTGGTACCTGCAAAAATAGAAGGAACGGAACAGGAAAATCTAAATTCAATTTCAAACGAATTTTCTTCAACCCGAGGAACATCAAATTGACGGAGAAAACGGCTAGAAAAAAAAAACCTCATGACAAACATACAAAAAAAAAAAATGGGTTTTTTATTTTAACAGGAATTAATTCACATTTTGGAAACCTTATGGAGGAAAGACACTGAGAAAAAGAAAAATTTAAAAATTCATCAGTTAAAATTTTGCTTCTTTACCACCGCACCAGAATTAAAATCGATCAACACGGGAAATACGCAACTACACATGTTTTATTTTAAATTCTCCTTATCATATAATACATAAACTACAACAAAAAGGAAAATATATATAATTTTTTCTTTAATAAAATAAAATTGGACCTTACCTTGGAAATGAGGTTTTTGAGAAAAGAACACTAAGGTATAATTAATCAGATTAAAAGATAGATTTTTTTTGTTTATAACATGAAAATATTCAAATAAACACAAAATTATAACATTAATACTAATAAATATATCATATTTCATTAAATTTAGTTTTAAGAAACCAAACCTAAGAAAAAAAAAGAAAAAAAGGAAGAAAATTAAGAAATTCAAAATACTACTAGACCTAAGTAAGGAAGAAAAATATATTTATCTAAAACGAAAAGGCCATAAGGCATGCGAATCAATGTGCAACTTTTGTTTAATTTTTTTTTATATTCGAAGCAATATATAAGAAGAAAAGAAAAAGAATATATTACAAATTCATTTTTTTTATTTTAGTAAAGAAATAAAAAAAAAATTTAAACGAGGAATTAAAATATATAACACGAATATTTATACATATGGATTATAAAATAAATGTTGGTTAAAAAAGGAAATTATTAGGTAGTTTTTTTTTTTGCCCGACAAGAAAAACTGAGGTGTATGGAATCTTCGCGGAATGTAACTAAGATCATGTCAAGATTAAGATAAAGGTTCACAGAGAGGGAGGGAGGGATTGAATAGGGGGGTGACTGAAGAAAGAATAAACAAATGGTCCATGCTCATTTGTAGGGGCGAGCATTGGACATACGGCGACCGGCATTCTGCTGTCGGTCCACGCGGGAGGGAAGTGCCCCAAAGTCCGGTTGGCAATAACACCTCTGCCAATCGGCCCCGGCATGCCTCGCAAGGCTTTCGCGATGGGTTCGGTCAGTTTCGGTGACCGCAAAATAACTAACACCCCCTTTATTCGGTTTTTTCTCGCAAAACCGAATTTCCTTGCTTGATAGCTCGCGCTATCACTCTAAAGTCTGAACGTCGTTTACATTCATCATGCACGCATAAATAACTATGTGTAACGCGATGACAGATGGTGGTGAGCAGCGACCCACCCCACCGGCGAGCTAGTTTGTGCGACTCAGCAAGGCGTGCAGCCTTTCAGTTGCTCACATTTGCTGCACCATCTCATATCTTCTCCTCGCAAGGAAGAAGATATGCTGAAAAGGTCATCAGGGGATTTGCCTTCATCAATAACAATACCCCAAAAATATGTAAACCCCTTGTTACAATTTCGCCTTTATTTATCATTATTCAATATTAATATTTTCACATTTTTGTGCTCAATTCATGTATTATGTTTATTTTATCATTCATATGGACCTAAAAATGAGATTACATTATATTTAAGGGTATTCTGAAAAGGTACAATACTAATCAAAATAATGTTCTAATGATTATGTTTTGTTCCCAATATGAAAATATTTTTATTTATTTTTTTCTTTCTTTTTTAAGTTAATCCATAACTGTGAATCAAAGTGTCGTTCTTCACGCACTGAATTGAAATAGACACAATTAATCACAAAATAAAGTTATAAGCCAAGAGCAGTCAGATATGTCGTGAATTCATTGTTCCCTTTCAAAGAACAGTTCTCGGATGACATAAGCTAACTAGTCCTTTATACACTCAATATAACATAACAATGTACTAAGTCAAAATCAAATCCAAATGGCGAAAGCTTTACAAATACAATAGAAAGGACTTAATACAGCAGATTAATGAAATAAACTACATTCTGAGATGGTGTTCTAGTAGAATGCTAAAAAGGAGACCTAAACATTCATATACAGTGAAATTTCTGTTCTAAATTTTCAATCCAAATTCCAATATTTTATATATACACATATTATGTACTTTAACTTAATGAAAAGACAAAAAAATCTAACATCGTTTCAGAAAATATCTAAATGTGTTTATTTACAATGTAAATATTTTGTAAAAAGAGACTTATACTTCGTCTCTGCCTCAAATCTTTATCATATAATAAGTCATATAAGAAGTTATACACACAAGATTAATCAACTGTTAGTGCCATATATGTATAACGTAAAATTGGTGATATGATACTTTTGGGTCATTTATAATGTGGTTACTGGTTCCTTTGAAAAGGCAATTCAATGATCGACAATAAAGAGGAACTTTTCATTGTCTAGTTTCATCTTGTGGAATAGATATTTTGATTTTTTACGAACCAATCGTATGGAATTAATAATAAATGAAATTAAATTAGCTATAATATGGACGTTAATAATACTACAGATATATTGATTAAAGCAAGCAACACATATTATGATTCAAAACTTGTACATTCAAATTTACATTGCGTAACATTCTGGAAATTAGTTCATCTCTCACGTAGTCAGTGCGGTGAGAGTTGATTCTAAATATCTCCACGGATCTTAAGGAACGAATGTTTAAAATGCATTTTGTTTAAAAATTGACGTGTATTTTCTCTAAAAAAAAAGGGATTTTGCAATCAGATATTAACGATTAAAAGCTTTGGTGTGAAAATTCAATAAAAATTGAATTAAAAAAAATGTATAATCTTTGTTCAAAATTAAGTAAAGTTTTATTGAAACCATGAAAGGAGAAGTTTTACAAATGTTTTTATAAATGTGGTCATTTAATTGGCATTTTAGGAAGACCATAGAGGAGGCTTTAATTGCCTTTTTATATTCACCTTTCATTTTTAGAATAAAAAAAATTACGGCAAAATATTATTGAAACCAATGAAGTACTATTTGCAAAAACTAGAACATTTTTACGAAGTATAAAAAATATCAAAAAAAGTCATTACAAATCGGTGCATATTAGGTTAAGAGTTGCATTTTAAGGTTTACACTATTATATTGTATTGTGGTTCTAGAAAACGCCGGGCATTCACACTAAAAATGTGCAGCTGACTTACTTTCCATTTGCACCCCATTTGGTGTAGGTTGCAGGCCCCCTTTCCAGTCAGCCCTGTCTGAGATGAGACACAAGTACTCTCTCTCAAAAATGAGCTTGGAGCACAGCGTGTCCACGAAAGAACCTCTAACATAACTGACTGAATTGATAACTCTGCTACTCATGGTACACTTAACACCATGGCCAAATACCAATCTACGCCCAAGCACTAATTCAATTCTACCAATCGGTCTCACCGCCTCCTGTTGAGTGAACAGGTCTATTGGAGGTAGATTTAGCAGAATCTCGTGCGCTGCCGTAGGAGTGGTCCAAATGGCGCCTGTAACGCACAATCCAACAAGCCTATGCAGCTTAGACAGGTGTAGTTTGACGCTTTGAATTTCGACCCTTTGTCACCACATAAGTTCAACATACGTTAAGTATGGTCTGACAATGGCAGTAAGATGCAGATCACTATCTTGGCACTCAGGCCCCAGGTTCTCGCAAAAGCTCTACGTAATTGCCACAGAACGGTTGTGGGTTTCTGAATCCATAAGTCCAAATGCTGTCGGAGGGTAAGCTTGGAATCAAGTATGATCCCCAAATACTGCACTTCCAGAACACATTCCTGCGTGGTGCCATAAAAGCATGGCCACCTGATTGCAGGCATGTTGCGTTTGGTAGTGATGAGCACCATCTCAGTTTTGCTTGGGTTAATCGAGAGGTTTTGTTCGTCACAAAATACTTCTACAAATTTTGGTGCTATCTGCATGAGAACAGCAACCGTGGCTAAATCAATTCCTCGGATGGTGATATAAACATCGATCGTGAATCCTAAAGCCGAATGTCTGTTGTCGTTTAAGTTGCACAGTAGGAAGTCTACCAACGAATTCCGAAGAGTCGTGGATAAGATCCCTCCCTGCGTAAAACCTTTTACTGCTTTCCCTGTCACTTTCTCAGTTTCCAGTTCGGCAGAAGTCAGTCTGCACTTCAGCATATTTATAATCCACCTTGCTATTGCTTGGTGGATATTCCAAGCTCTAATTGCAGCCTCAATCGATTGAGAAGTGCGGTTATCAAAGGCCCCATCGATATCCAGAAAGACAGTCAAAGCGATGATCCTGCTTACCTGATATTAATATTTTGCAAATTAATGAACTTCACATGTATTTGTGACAGCTGGTATAGTGCTACTCCCTTTGAAAAGGCTAAAGTGAGTATATCACCCCAAGATCATAAATATAATGTAAGATACTATGCAACGTTGCATATGAACAGCACAAATTGATTACAATGAAGTAATGACCATTATACGGTTCATTATCCAAAATATTTTCCCTATATGTTACATTTTTTTCTGTTTGAAATAAAAGAGGGGGTGGTATACTCACTTTAAGCCCTTTGAAAGATTTAAATTCTAGATAGTTATATGTCTTTAAATTATAAGGTAGTATTATGTAAGTAAATAGGTACTACCTGTGTATGTGGATTATTCCATTCGTGGAATGCCAAAATTAATGTCACGGCCTACTTTTATGAGATCAACTAATGTTGACCCCGATTTTCTTTTCATGGACCCCACCCCCAAATTGTGTGTTTTTTATTTCATTTACAGTAGAAGGCTACTTGCCGAATAAACAGCATTTGTGCGAAATTTAACTTTTCTCTTTTATTCAAAAGAAGAAAGCTACGAAAGGTTATTGCTTGCTTGTAGAAACTTACGTTGAACATGCTTCAAAAAAGTTGTGAAAAGTGGTTTAAACAGTATAGATAAGGTATTTTTGATCGGAATGGTTCAAAAATAATGTAATTGGGTCCCAGATGAATTAAAGGAAAGAGATATCGAACGTCGAAAAACAATGTTTGCATCGAATTGTTTTGAAGTTGAAAAATTGAACTACTACAAAAATTCTCAACCAATTAAAAGGTACTTAAGAAGATAGGACTGCGAAGATTATTAAACGTGTATTTTTAGTAAACCAAATCGGAAAGACTCATTCACAGACCTAATGAATCGAATAGTTTATGAGTAAGAATAATCTTGTTTCTAGACTGAAAATGTATGCCACCTGTGAATAAAAGTTGGCAACTCTGGTGTATTGTATGCTTTTTGCTTTTGCCAGTATTTCTGTGTATTCAAACATATTTTATATTTATGCTACCCTTCACAAATTTTTTAGTATTCAAACGTGCACTTAAAGTTAGAAATTTTCTTAATCACACTACTATCTTTAACCAAAATACCTAGGTATGTATGTAGAACCACAAAGTATTGAAAAGCCGATATTGGTTATATTTTATGAGTAAAGGTGGAAGATAAAGAGGTAGATTAGTTATAGAGTAAGTCATTTACGAAGTTCAATCTTAGCCATTTGAGAGTGCATCAGGGCTGATTAGTTCATTAAATGGGCAATCTTCATAAGTATTTACTCTAGACTGTCGTGGTCAATAAACTTACAGTCATGAAACGAAACACAAAGTCAACTTTTTAATTAGGATTCTAGTTTATTCTATTGCATATTTTCAATAATTTTTAGTATTTTCTAGAACATATGTTTTAAAAAGGAAAAAAAATATATCGATATAACAGGTTTATAAGTAAATTTTCTACTATATACTGATAATAATTTTCATTACAAAATCTTTTTTATTTCATTAGTTGAAAAAACATACTTTACTTAGCCATCTCACTTTTTTTAACACTTCAGCAGAGTCATTAACAAGTAGACACTTCAGTTTCTTTTCGTCAAAGTCATAGTGCGCAGAGTTGTTATATACATTCTCTAACATTTTTGTAACAGGTATAGATTTTCCATTATCAGTATTGCAATGAGACAAGATCCAATTGATTCCAGATGTGAAACCACTGGAGCATCGTTCGCGTCATTTCTTCGGTGAATGAGCTGAAAGATAATTTCTAAATGATTCGTTTGTTTATCGAAATATTTTGTTCAGTGATGAAGCTCATTTTTGGTAAATGGTTACGTTAACAAACAAAATTGCAGTCTATGGAGTGAGAATTATCCTCAAAACGTACACCAGTTTCTATTACATCCCCAGAAATGTGCTCTTTGGTATGCTTTACATAGTGGAAGCATCATTGGTCCTTACTTATTTTAAAATGAAATCGGAGAAAGTGTTTCTCCCAATGGTGATCGTTACATATCCATGATACATGATTATTTGTTTCCAAATTTGTTTAAGATCCATATAGACTGATTCGGCGAAATAAATTATGAAAATTGGATCAGCCGTTTAGATTTTATAAAAGATTTAAAGAAGCGGAGAAACATTCGTTTTGGGTAAAGTAAAAATACAGTTACCATATATTCAAATTGGCTAAAAGAGCGTTGGCTTTTAAAAATTTTATCAAAACTTTAAAGAAAAAGGCTAAGTGCCATGTTAAAACATAAAAGAACACTGAATCAAATTATATTTCTGCGACTACACGTAACCCTATAGAAAATGTTGCCCGAAGCAACAGCGAAAAATGCGTATAGAACTCATATCAAAGACTCCTAAAAAAGACATGAGCGAAAAATCCAACCTGCGGACTAGTCGTCATAATATGGTCTATTCAGCATTGATATTTTATGTTATGTATGAAATGTACTTTTAATTTTAATTGCCTTCTAGAATGTCAATTTTGTGTTATGAGAAGTTGTTAGCTTTATTTACGGTGATTGAAAGTACAAGGATTTATAAAGCTGTTACTACAATATTTTACGAATAATTTGAGAACATTATCTAGATATTTCGGCAATCATTCACTACAGACACATTTAAAATATTCAGTCATTTGAATTTATTTTAATCCTTGATTTAGATGACATATTCAAAAGAAGCAAATATCCACAAATACATCTAAATTTGGAAAAACTTAAGTAGCAAATTTTTAAATAATGTCGAAGTAATTTAACTTAAAATAACATGAAGAATCGTAGAATAACACCAATATTCAGTTTAAGTTATCAATAACGATAATAACGATAGCCAGTCGAGAAATACCAGAAGAAGAAGATGAGTCAGTACTAAACAAAATGATTTGTAAATGTATTTCAAATGATTTAGTTTTCCCGCCGTTTCGAATTGAAAGTCATAAATAATTCATAAATAAATCTTTTAGCGCACTAAACTGTATTCGGAAAGCGACTGTCTGTAAGTACTGCCCACTTCATGATAACCAAACCGCTCAAAAATCTAAATCACTTCAAATTCATTTATGAAATCTTTTCAGACGTGTTTAATATTTTTGAGACATATCATTCGAATAGAAAAAAGCCTTGAATACGCTTTATTCTAAAATCAAAATAGATAAAAGTGTTAAAAATGCCGTTTCGAAACAAATGAACTTAAAAACTTTCGGTGATGTATATCGTCCTTTGTCTTTTAATCTTTTATCGCATTCACACAATCATTGATTAATCTTCGTTTTTAGGCACCCTAGCTAAAACGTTTTGGGGTAGACTGGTGTGCTTATATGTACCAACCCATGTGGAGAGTAGGGCATGGTTTGCATACCATTATCGATTACTTGAATAAACAGAATTATTGCAATATTTTGAATAATCAAACAAAAAGTGAATAATTGTTTCATTTAAGAGAAACAAAACAGAATAAATTTGGAAAGAGAAATCCTTTAATGGAAAAGGATGGAAAGCCAGCAAAAAACCAGAATAGGTATAAAAATACACATTGCAAAAGAGTACGAGTAGTTTTCAAAATCTGTGTAACGCGTGGCACGCTTATGAGACCTCTCGAGATTCATATATATTTTTAAGAGAATATTTCCTCTTCTGTTTTTATTACGCTTTTTCTATTTCTGTCATATAATAATTTACTTCTCTTTGTAAGCAGTAATTTGTGCTTAAAAGTCTTGACTTCTAGCTATTGTAATAGGAACCGAATTAATTGGTAAGGATCATCAATTATTCAATTAGTCTTTGGTATAACTATCAATTCACCATCTATAGACAATTTTTTTTGGATTTTTGAGATAGAAAAACAGTTTTATCAAACTTAAAATTTTGAAAAAAGTAAATTTGGCAATTTAAACCATTAGTATATTAAATTTTTGGTTTCAAATTGATTTATCTCGTTTTCTAAAATTGAAAACGTAAAGTTAAAAGGAATTCATTTTTCTAGCCTTAGGATATGATCAACCAAAGGCTTTTCTGTCAGTTACTTTCGCAAGGATAAAAGAATTTATTGACACATCTTGATATATATTAAGGTTTTTTTCACTCTACAGAAATTTCTTCATTTCTGCAAATGTTTTCTTTGCATTAAATATGAAAACATTTTTTTCATGATGAGAATATGAACTACCCAAGTATTTTCTACTTCGTTATTTCCATCAAAAAACAAAGGAAAAATTGAAAAAATATCATAAAATATCATAAAATATCTTAGGGGCTCTATATTCTGAATGGCGAAAGAAAATGAAGGCAATATTCAAAGGAACTGGAAACATTTTAAAAAACATGTTAGTGTAATGTGTATTGAATAAGTAATGGGAAAAATTTATTCAAAATATTTCAATACTAGGTAGTAACCCGTCCTAAGACGGCCCCTAAAAACTTCAGTTTACAAATCACCATAAATTAACAAAATATATTCAAGCGAAGCGTATTAATTCGCAACATAATGGATCTTTTACCCCGTTCTCGTGACACCTCTGGCGATATATTTCATGTCTTAAGTCGATATTTGCCCCGCAGCACCCCGAGCGAAGACATTAAATTGATCCCATTTCCCGGTTGGTAAAATAGCTCCCGTCAAACACACATTACTAAAGCAGGAACCTCTATAGAGTAGGGGCCTAAACAACCGCAGCGCCAAAGTTGTGAGAGATAGAACTATTTTACCTTCGACAGAAAAAATACCCATGAAAAGCTCCGAAACTTTGCTGAACATTGTAATCGCTTGTGACCTGTATATAAAAAGTTCAAAAGTTTCTATTGACTCCAGCGCCAAAGCGGTAAGAGATAGAACTGCTTGGTCTTCGGCGCAAATAATTCCCGTGATAACCTGCATAACTTTGCCGAACATTGTACTCGTGTGTGACTAATATATACGAAGTTCAAAAGTTTGTACTGACTCCAGCGCCAAAGTGGTGAGAGATAGAACTATATGCTCTTCGAAATAAATAGTCCCCATGAAAACCTCCACAGCTTTGCTGAACATTGCAATCATGTGTGGCCTCTAAATACGAACTTGAAAAATTTATATTGACTTCAGCGCCAAAGCGGTGAGAGCTGAAACTATATCGTCTGCGACAGAAATAATCCGCATGAAAACCACCATAACTTTGTTGTACATCGTAATCGCGTGTGACCTCTAACTACGAAGTTCCAAAATTTTAATAGCTCCAGCGCCAAAGCGGTGAGAGAGAGAACTATATGCTCTTCGAAATAAATAGTCGCCATGAAATGCTCCACAACTTTGCTGAACATTGTAATTGCGTGTGGGCTCTATATAAAAAGTTCGTAAATTTGTATTGCCTCCAGCGCTAAAGCGGTGGGAAATGGAACTTTGCCGTGTACGTCAGAATGTCCGGCATAAGATTCTTAATCAGATTGCCTCAGGTCAGAATCATGTCCGATTGTTATGGTACACCCGGTACCAACAAAACGTTTCCGACCAAAAAAGCGGTTATCGAACCCTACATTTCGAAACCCATAAAAACGCGTAATTAACCATTTCAATTTTATTAAACATATTTCGAAATATAAACAATTTCAAAATATGTTAATAAAATTATTATTTCGTTTCGACATAAATTTCCTATGTCGAAATACAAAAAAAGTGTATACTAACGAATTTTAGTATAACGCTAATTGAACTCATTTTTTTCGTTCTTACGATATGAAAAATTTGATGACGCGAACTTTTTTTTCAATAATTACTCTTCTTCCAAGAATAATTATTTTTGTCAATTATGCGAAAAAAACTAATATCGGTCAAAGTACGATGAACTCAAAGTACTTTGACGAATTTTTTTTTTTCGTTTCAACAAATTTTTCTTGATCGATTAAAAATCAATTATCGATCAGTTGTTAATTGATTTCCTAAACGCGTTCAACTTATTTATTAATTGACCGGTCGTGATCTTAAAAACGTTTTCCAGTAGTTTATAATTGGTTTTAAAAAAGCGTTTTTTTTAGTTTTTTTCTGGTTTTCCCGACGCGTTAGTACGTAAAAAGAAAAAGAAATTTTTGGTCGGAACTAATAAAATTCATTTTTTGTTTGTTGTTCAGTATTTCCAGTTAAAGTTACCAAAAGTTTTCAACAACAAAAAAAAAAAGATCGTTTTAATTTTGTTGATTATTTTACCAAAAGTTTTAAACAGAAAAAGAGATCGTTTTAATTTTGTTGATTATTTTACCAAAAGTTTTAAACAAAAAAAAAGGAAAATCGTTTTAATTTTGTTGATTATTTATTTACATTTAAAGTTACCAAAAGTTTTAAACAAGAAAAAAAGGAAAATCGTTTTAATTTTGTTGATTATTGTGAGGAAATTAATATTTCCAGTTAAAGTTACCAAAAGTTTTCAACAACAAAAAAAAAAGAGATCGTTTTAATTTTGTTGATTATTTTACCAAAAGTTTTAAACAGAAAAAGAGATCGTTTTAATTTTGTTGATTATTTTACCAAAAGTTTTAAACAGAAAAAGAGATCGTTTTAATTTTGTTGATTATTTTACCAAAAGTTTTAAACAAAAAAAAAGGAAAATCGTTTTAATTTTGTTGATTATTTATTTACATTTAAAGTTACCAAAAGTTTTAAACAAGAAAAAAAGGAAAATCGTTTTAATTTTGTTGATTATTGTGAGGAAATTAATATTTCCAGTTAAAGTTACCAAAAGTTTTCAACAACAAAAAAAAAGAGATCGTTTTAATTGTGTTGATTATTTTACCAAAAGTTTTAAACAGAAAAAAAAATCGTTTTAATTTTGTTGATTATTTTCATTGAATAAATTTATTTACTTTTTTTAAAAAAAAAAAAAACAAGGAAGTGTTTGTTTTATTGAACCAACAAGGGGTAAGCGCTTAAATTTTCATTATATATTAAAATTGCATCGTGTTTCCGGGATTTCCGACCCCCGGAGACAAACATTCAATATAAACAAAAAGTTTCCCAGAGTCGTCCTGGGAAGGATCATATCGTCCTTTTCGCTACACAACATCTGGCGCAGCCGGTAGGATCTGAGTTGCTAAGCATTAAAAATCTCAGATCCCCGAATCTAAAAATAAGACAGTTGTGGCAAATTGACGAATGATTCAACCAGATTTGACTTCGGAAACACATAACGAGGTGCACGAACTGACTTTTGAGGAGCAAATAAACGAGTTCTCCTTCGACAACACCAGTCCAGTTTTTGGATCACCAACAACGCTCGAACCTGGGCGCACCAGAAGCGGACGTGTATTTTCTGCTCCAAATTTACCACACCATTTCGCACGATCAACACCAAAATCTCCAACTACCAACGATTTACCAGAGAATATAAGCCCTAGGAAACACTTGTTAAAAAAACAACTAGATTTTAAGGCCGATATACTTTTAAATAGTGAATTAAAAGAAACCAAAATGTCCATAGATTGCAACAAAGTGTCTCAATTCGTTTTTAATTCAATCCCTTTACTTCACGCGGAACTCGGACCAAATTTAGCGTCGGAAGTAAAAGTTTTTGCTAAGTGCTGTCAAACAATCCATGACATACTTAGTAAGGATGAACAACCCATACTTGTCTCTTTACTACCCACACGATTTCGTGGACGTGCCGCATCACTTTTAGATAACATATCTGTAACCGATTTGACTACCTTTTTGGATACTTTAATTTCTAAATTAGTTTCCAGAAGACCTTACGCCACCTTGATACATGAATTACAAAATTCAAAACAATTGCCTGGTGAAACTCTTACTGGTTTCGCGGGGCGCATGAAATCACTTTTAAAAGAATGCATCAATCAGGCTATTCAGAGGCATCCAAACCATTATGCTTCTGTAGTAAAAGATCTAGAAGAAACCGCAATGTTCACTTTTCAAGCAGGAATACTGAACTCAAATCACAGATTGTTCTTCCTACACGAAAAGCACGAAGATTTCGATGCACTGACAAGTAAGGCGGAATTTCTTGAATCAGCGGAAAGACAATTTACTCTAAATGCTCCAAATCTGTTTAATCCTATAACACCAACCATGTCGCAAATGTTCTACCCCCAAACAGAGGAACGAAACGTAACCAACTCAAATGACAATTACAATAGTAACCACGACTACAACAATAACGTCAACAGAAATCAAAACGGACTCAACAACGACAATTATGACAGAAATACCAACTTCAACAACAACCACAATGGCAGAAACAACAATTTCAACAACAATAACGGCAGAAACAACAACTCCTACAACAATAACAACAGCAACAACAACTTCAACAACAATAACGGCAGAAACAACAACTCTTACAACAATAACAACAGCAACAACAATTTCAACAACAACAGAAACACTAACTTCAACAACAACAACACCAACAGAAATAACAATTTCAATAACAACGGTACTACCCGAAACAACAACTTCAACAACAACAACAACAGAAACGTCAATTTCAACAACAGCAACAACAACCGACCCAACAACAGTTACTACAATTTCAACGACAATGCGAGGAGGAACAACAGCTACCAGAGTAACGCGTTTAACAACAACAATCGTCACAACGACAACAGGTTCGTCGGTGGGATTAACAATTACAGAGGACATAATTTTGAAGAAGGAAACAACAATAATAATACCAATAACTCACCGAGAAGCAATGACTCCTACAATAATCCCCACAATCAGAACCCATCGAACCCCCGACCACCATGCGGATTTTGCAATCGTTTTGGGCATACGTATAATGAATGCCGTACGCGTATGAAGACACCATATTGTAGTCGATGCCGAATACATGGGCATACGAACAACAATTGTAATTCTCAAACGTTACCGACTCCAACAAAACGGGTTAACATGATATCTAACGAACCAAATGATAATAGGGAACTCGACGACCCTATAGACAATATGCACAAATGTATTTTCTGCCAACAACCTGGACACACGATAGAAAACTGCATAGCAAAAAAATTATGGGATGAAAACAATTCCCCATCAATTAAACAGACGGAAAACTAAAACAGGGCTGTCACCTTAGCCCCCCAGAAAACGAGACAAGGTGTCAGCCCGCCCAAAAATTACCTACCCTTGCTAAATGCGTAATAAAAGTACCTTTACCAATAATAATAAACAATCCGGCCGAATTATTAGTAGACACGGGAGCAGATATAAGTATAATTAAAAAATCGTCAATAAAAGATAATATAAAAATAAATGAAGAAGAAAAAACAAACATTCAAACTGTTTTCGGCACCGGAAAAACAATAGGTACATGTCTTACAAATTTCCCACCCCCCATATCGCAATCATGTAAATTTCATGTGGTGGAAAAAACTACTCCAATTCCAGGAGATGGAATTTTAGGGTTCGATTTCCTTTCTCGTAATTGCAATATTGAAGGCCCAAATAAACGTTTAACTTTTCCCGAAATTAGAATTGATGAAGATAACTTCGGAATTCCATTTTTAAAAAGTACGACCATAGATTCCATGGATAAGGTCCATATAGATGTCACCAACGAACAGGTGGAAACACCTGAATCAGAGGTTAAAATTGTAAGTGGCTCATGGAACGGACAAACTTTAACGAATCAAGCACGGGACGAAACGGAATATGAAGTGGAGACTCAGAGAGAAATTCATATTCCGCCTCGCTCCCGAAGACTGATTCAAATAAAAGTGGATTTCAAACAAGATAGACTCTGCTTGTCGAAAGAACTAAGTGAAGGAGTATACCTTGGAAGTTGTTTAGTTAGGCCTGATAACGGAAAAATAACGCTTTGTGTACTCAATACCAAAATGAAACGAGCGAAAATCGCCCCTTTTAATTTCAGCACACGTCCCCTTAACTATTACGAAATATACCATTTAGAACAAGAAATAGAAGAACCATCGCCTGAAGAGAATGTACAATATTTATTCAACCTAAATCAAAACTCTATACAAAATGATAGAATAGAAGAACTTATGAAAAACATACGATTAGATGAAAACGCAACTATTGAAGAGAAAAACTCTATATTACAAATATGCAAAGAATACAACGACATTTTTTATTTACCAAATGACAAATTGACTCACACACTTTCTTACGAACACACAATCCCAGTAAAACAAGACCATGCACCCATAAACCAAAAGATGTATCGCCTACCCGAAAAACAACGCGAAATTATTCAAGAACAGGTAAAAGAAATGCTTGACAATGAAATAATTACTCCAAGCAAAAGTCCATGGAATTCCCCGTTACTAGTGGTACCCAAAAAGAATGGCCCCGATGGAGAAAAGCGATGGAGAGTAGTAGTAGATTTTAGAAAATTGAACGAAATTACAATCGGTGATGCCTTTCCCCTGCCTCGAATTGAAGATATTTTAGACCAACTTGGTCATTCCAGATATTTCACCACACTAGATCTCGCTAGTGGGTATCATCAAGTGTTAGTAAACCAAGAAGATAGAGCTAAAACTGCTTTTAGCACACCTTTCGGACATTATGACTTTTTAAGGATGCCGTTCGGACTAACAGGAGCCCCAGCTACTTTTCAACGTCTTATGAACCACGTATTGTCAGGTTTACAAGGTTTTTTATGTTTTGTGTACATTGACGATATCGTCATATACGGAAAAAATTTACTCGATCATAACCTAAAATTGGACGCAATTTTTTCAAGATTGAGAACACATAACCTAAAATTACAACCTGAAAAATGCAATTTTCTTAGGAAAGAAATTGTCTATTTAGGTCACCAGTGCACGCCCGATGGTGCTCTACCTGACCCCTCAAAAATAATTTGTGTGCAAAATTTCCCAGTTCCCAAAACCATTCGACAAGTCCAATCATTTTTGGGTTTGGCAAATTATTATCGCAAATTCATACCAAATTTTTCAAAGGTTGCGGAACCTCTAAACAAACTTTTACGCAAAAATAATAAATTTAAATGGACCGAAATTTGCGAATCTGCATTCCAAAATTTAAAAAACACTCTAATATCACCCCCATTACCTATATACCCCGATTTCGCTCAAGCTTTCAACTTAACAACTGATGCCAGTAATGAAGCTATTGGAGCAGTTCTTTCTCAAGGCGAAGTAGGAAAAGATAAACCAATTGCATACGCTAGCCGCTCATTAAATAAAGCAGAACGAAATTATTCCACAATTGAAAAGGAATTACTAGCTATTGTATGGGCAACCAAAAATTTCCGTTGCTATCTTTATGGTAGAAAATTTACTGTTTATACTGATCATAAACCTTTGAAAGGAGTTTTTAACGTGAAAGATCCGACAAGTCGTTTGGTGCGTTTCCACCATAAACTTTCGGAATACGATTATCAAATCGAGTACAAAGCAGGAAAATATAACACGAATGCTGATGCTCTTAGTCGCATTCCACCCCTTGAATCCGGATCTATATTAGAAGAAATGACCCCGAAACAAACAATTACTGAAGAACTTGAAAACTTAGATACCATTAATTTAGAACAACAAATAAAAAATTTAGAAAATACAAACAGATGGAATTCACTACTACGCGAAATTGAAACGACCTCAAAAACTAAAATCAAAGAGGACGGATTTACGACAAAAGAGGCCCTCAAACTTTCTAACAAACCCCTAAACAGATACGAAGACGTATTACCATACGATCATTCACGCATAAAATTACTTAACGGAAAAAATGACTATATAAACGCAAACTTAGTGAAAATAAGCAAACTTGATACAACATACATTTTAACGCAAGGACCTTTATTGGAAACAATAGACGATTTTTGGTTAATGATTTGGCAAAACAATTGCAAAACAATAGTAATGTTAACGAGATTAACAGAACAAAATAAAATTAAGTGTCATAAGTATTGGCCAAAACAGACGGGAGACAAACATATAATACCCCTAACAAAAATCGGTTTCACCATCGTATATTTGACACTAACAGAACAAACACATTTTACTAAACGAATTTTCCGACTTACAGAAATTTCAACAAAAAAATATCGCGACGTAACCCAATTTCAATTTAATACATGGTCCGATACAGGAACCCCCTCTACTGCAAAAGAATTTTTGAAATTTTACCAAGAAGTTAAACATTATCAAATGCATGAAGGCGAAAATGAACCTTTATTAATACATTGCAGTGCTGGAATCGGACGATCAGGCACATTTTGTCTAATCGATATTTGCCTCACTTTACTTGCTACCAAAAATGGAAACGAAATGACGATACCCCAAATATTATTAGAAATGCGCGAAAAAAGGAAGGGTTTAGTTCAAACTGCCGAACAATTAAAATTTGCATACTTAATCATTTTAGAAGGACAGAAACTTCTCTCCAAAATCACCCCAAATTCTGCAAGTAATAATATAGCATCGGTAGAACTCAACTCAAGCCAAATTAATGTTGTAACCAGAAGTCAAACTAAAACCCAACAAAACGAGCAAATGAATGAGGCGGAACTTCCCCAAAAACCCACAAATATACTGGAAATAGCACCTACAAACATCGACCCGATTGACGAACCCATAAGAATAAATTTCAAGGATCCCACTAAAGTCGTACCATCAGACACAGAGTCAAATGCGTCATATGAAACATCGGAATCCGACGAAGAAGAAGAAGTTGAAATTTTAACCGATCCAAACGATATTCAAACTCTTTTAAAAGCCCATCACGACTCACCTTTAGGAGGGCATGCCGGTATTCAAAAAACGTATAATCGTATCCGAAAAAACTACCGTTGGAAAAATATGTTGCAAGATATAACCAAGTACATAAATAAGTGCATAAAGTGCCAACGCCATAAAAAAGGAAGAGGTTTGAAAATGCCAATGAAGATTACGGATACGGCAACTCGACCTTTCGAAAAGATTTACTTGGATATTGTTGGACCTCTTCCGACATCACAGCATGGAAATAAGTATATTTTGACTTTTCAAGACGATTTGACAAAAATCCTGGATTGTTTTGCTATACCTAATGCCGAGACGACAACAGTGGCCGATTGCTTCTACAGAAATATCGTGTTAAAATACTTAGTCATACCGGATAAGCTAATAACCGACCAAGGTTCGAATTTCACCAGCGATTTATTTAAACGTATATGTAAATTATTACACATCAAAAAGGTACAAACTACTGCTTACCACCCCCAATCAAATGGATCACTAGAACGCACTCACGGACCACTTATCGAGTATTTACGAACAATGGTCGACGACAACGTCGACACATGGGACCAGTACCTTTCGGAAGCCGCGCTTGTACACAATCACACACCACATAGCGGAAGTAAATTTACACCAATTCATGCTTTGTATGGTTACCATCGCGCCCTACCCACAAACCTCACGAAAAAACCAGATCCCATATACAATTTTGATGATTATTGTAATACTATCAAATACAAATTACAAAAAATTCACACCAGTATGAAGGAAAATCTCATGAAAGCTAAGGAAAAATCAAAAGAGTATTATGACAAAAACTCAAAGACCGTAAAATTCCACGTAGGAGATACAGTACTTTTGAGGAACGCAGCAACGAAACACAAATTATCAGCAGTATGGAATGGCCCTTTTCTAGTGCGAAAAGTTCATGATGACCTAAATACTTCCATACAAATCGGAAAGAAAATACGAAGAGTCCATAACAACCGATTAAAAAAATTTTAACTACACCCTGTCTAAAAACTTCAAAAAACTTCACCACCCCTATTTTATTAAACGCAAAAATCTTTTATTCTGTGAACGACAATTCAAAAAAAAAAAAAATGTTTCACACCCAACCATATGCATAGAGAAAGCATATTCTTTACATATGAAATTTCAAAATTAGGTCAAGTTCAAGTTCACCCATTTGTTCTTTGCCAAATGGTAAACATTGAACATGTTTTATACCTACGTCCACGAATAAAACCTAAGGAGATTTCAATGCAAATAAAATATATTTATATATATAAATTAATATATATATATATATAATATATAACTATTGCAGTACCACTTGCCGTAAGATAAGCACAAGAAATATGATACCACCACAAAATTTTTTTTTACATATCTCAGGTACAGTCAACCAAAGACGAAGGGAAAATGTCTTTTAACATTTTGGATACAAAATATTAATAAGAACAATTTTCCAAACTTAATCTTTGTTGGAACATGAAAAAACTCCCCGTAGAAATCCTAAGGTAATATGTATAAGATATATTGAACCTTTTCAACAAATCTCTGCTTTTCAAGAATTTATCCAAGAATATTTAAAAAAAAAAACAATTCCGAAAGTAAGAAATTCTTAAAGGTAATCCGACCCATGCAAAATAAAATGCAGATAACAACCCCATATGAATTAAAAACAAATAGAAATACTTTGTTGTTTACTAAATATAAGTACAGTATTTAGCATAGTAAGAAACCAAAATGTAAAAATGGTAAAACATACCACTCTTTTTTTTTTTAAACATTCTAATAGTATAAAAATTTTTTGTGATTTTTGAACAAACAATTTTTGTAAGTTTGTTTAAAAGCCGACAAAAAATTTTTTTTTCAGTAACGGGAAGGTATGTTATGGTACACCCGGTACCAACAAAACGTTTCCGACCAAAAAAGCGGTTATCGAACCCTACATTTCGAAACCCATAAAAACGCGTAATTAACCATTTCAATTTTATTAAACATATTTCGAAATATAAACAATTTCAAAATATGTTAATAAAATTATTATTTCGTTTCGACATAAATTTCCTATGTCGAAATACAAAAAAAGTGTATACTAACGAATTTTAGTATAACGCTAATTGAACTCATTTTTTTCGTTCTTACGATATGAAAAATTTGATGACGCGAACTTTTTTTTCAATAATTACTCTTCTTCCAAGAATAATTATTTTTGTCAATTATGCGAAAAAAACTAATATCGGTCAAAGTACGATGAACTCAAAGTACTTTGACGAATTTTTTTTTTTCGTTTCAACAAATTTTTCTTGATCGATTAAAAATCAATTATCGATCAGTTGTTAATTGATTTCCTAAACGCGTTCAACTTATTTATTAATTGACCGGTCGTGATCTTAAAAACGTTTTCCAGTAGTTTATAATTGGTTTTAAAAAAGCGTTTTTTTTAGTTTTTTTCTGGTTTTCCCGACGCGTTAGTACGTAAAAAGAAAAAGAAATTTTTGGTCGGAACTAATAAAATTCATTTTTTGTTTGTTGTTCAGTATTTCCAGTTAAAGTTACCAAAAGTTTTCAACAACAAAAAAAAAAAGATCGTTTTAATTTTGTAGATTATTTTACCAAAAGTTTTAAACAGAAAAAGAGATCGTTTTAATTTTGTTGATTATTTTACCAAAAGTTTTAAACAAAAAAAAAGGAAAATCGTTTTAATTTTGTTGATTATTTATTTACATTTAAAGTTACCAAAAGTTTTAAACAAGAAAAAAAGGAAAATCGTTTTAATTTTGTTGATTATTGTGAGGAAATTAATATTTCCAGTTAAAGTTACCAAAAGTTTTCAACAACAAAAAAAAAAGAGATCGTTTTAATTTTGTTGATTATTTTACCAAAAGTTTTAAACAGAAAAAGAGATCGTTTTAATTTTGTTGATTATTTTACCAAAAGTTTTAAACAGAAAAAGAGATCGTTTTAATTTTGTTGATTATTTTACCAAAAGTTTTAAACAAAAAAAAAGGAAAATCGTTTTAATTTTGTTGATTATTTATTTACATTTAAAGTTACCAAAAGTTTTAAACAAGAAAAAAAGGAAAATCGTTTTAATTTTGTTGATTATTGTGAGGAAATTAATATTTCCAGTTAAAGTTACCAAAAGTTTTCAACAACAAAAAAAAAGAGATCGTTTTAATTGTGTTGATTATTTTACCAAAAGTTTTAAACAGAAAAAAAAATCGTTTTAATTTTGTTGATTATTTTCATTGAATAAATTTATTTACTTTTTTTAAAAAAAAAAAAAACAAGGAAGTGTTTGTTTTATTGAACCAACAAGGGGTAAGCGCTTAAATTTTCATTATATATTAAAATTGCATCGTGTTTCCGGGATTTCCGACCCCCGGAGACAAACATTCAATATAAACAAAAAGTTTCCCAGAGTCGTCCTGGGAAGGATCATATCGTCCTTTTCGCTACACAACACGATGTATATTTCAAATTATAAATGTGGTTTTCCGAAATAAGCTTTCAAGCTCCCCTTTGTAACTCCTCCGACCCCCAACCTCCCCGGAAACAAAATTTCTCCACGTTTCAAGTAATTCTCTACAACATATCAAAAAGGGTTTTTTTTTTTGCTCAACGCCGTTTCTTTCCGGACAAAATAGGACGGACAGAAGGAAGGATTAGCCTTTTATATATATAAGTAGGGGGTTACCCGTCCTAAGACGGCCTGCTAGAAATTGCAGTTTACAGATCACTGTAAATTAACTAAATTTATTCGAGCGTAGCATCTCAATTCGTAACATTATAGATCTTTTACCCTGTTCCCGTAACACCACTGAAGATATATTTCATATCTTAGGTCGACCTATTCAGAAAGCATATTATTTACGACGCAACAACTCGAGTGGAGACATTAAATTAATCCCATTTCCCCGATTGGTAAAATAGCTCCCGTCAAACATATATTACGTAAAGGCAAAAACCTCGACAACCGCAGCGCCAAAGTGGTGCGAGATAGAACCATTTTATCTTCGACAGAAAAAATCCCCGTCAAAACCTCCACAACTTTAAACATTGTAATCGCGATTGCCCTATATATAAAAAGTTAAAAAGTTTCTATTGACGCCAGCGCCAAAGCGGTGAAAGATAGAACTATATGGTCTTCGGCAGAAATAGTGCCAAATGAAAACTTCCACAACTTTGCTGAGCATTGTAATCGCGGTTACCCCTATATAAAACGATCCAAAAATTTGATTAACTCCAGCGCCAAAGCGGTGACTGATAGAACTATCTGGTCTTCGAGAGATATAATCCCCATGATAACTTCGACAATTTTGCCGAACACTGTAATCGTGTGTGACCTCTATATAAACAGTTAAAAGTTTCTATTGACTCCAGCGCCAAAGCTGTGAGAGATAGAACTATATGGTCTTCTACAGAAATAGTCCCCATGAAAACCTCCATAACTTTGCTGAACAATCCAATCGCGCCTGACCTCTAAATACGAAGTTCCAAAATTTTATTGACTCCAGCGCCAAAACGGTCAGAGAGAGAACTATATCGTCTTCCACAGAAATAGTCCCCATGAAAGCCTCCATAACTTTGCTGAACATTCTAATCACGTGTGACCTCGAAATACGAAGTTCCAAAACTTTATTGACTCCAGCGCCAAAGCGGTGAGGATTGGAACTATATGGTCTGCAACAGAAATAATCCCCATGAAAACCTCCATAACTTTGCCGAACATCGTAATCGCGTGTGACCTCTAAATACGAAGTTCCAAAATTTTATTGACTCCAGCGCCAAAGCGGTGAGAGATAGAACTATCTGGTCTTCCACAGAAATAGTCCACATGAAAACCTCCATAACTTTGCTAAACATTGTTATCGCGTGTGACTTCTATATAAAAAGTTCGTAAATTTGTATTGCCTCCAGCGCCAAAGCCGTGGGAAATAGAACTTTGCCGTGTATGTCAGAATGTCCGGCATAAAAATCTTAATAAGATTGCCTCAGGTCAGAATCATGTCCGATGTATATTTCAGACTATAAATGAGGTTTTCCAAAATAAGCTTTCAAGCCCCCCTTTGTAACTCCTCCAACCCCCAACCTCCTTGGAAACAAAATTTCTCCAAGTTTCAAGTCCTTCTCTACAACATATCAAAAAGTGTTTTTTTTTTTTTGCTCAACGAATTTTCTTTCCGGACAATATAGGACGGACAGAAAGAAAGAAAGAAATAAAGAAAGAAGGATTAGCCTTTTATATATATAATTATTTTTTCAGGCATTTTTAATAAAAAATGAAAATTGAAAAAGTTTTCAGCGAGAATTTTAAATTTATTTTAAAAGAAAGTGCAATGAATTTTTAAAATGAATTAATATTCCTCTATCACTTTTAGGCAAAAAAAACTTTATAGGAAAAAGAGAAATGAAATTACAACTCAACTAATAGCACTCAACTACTACTAATCGTATTAACCAACTTGTCCCAAATAACCGTCACCGTTATTGATATTTCTATTTCGCGTCACAAACATTTTTTAATCACATATTGAAACAGTGTGACACCAAGCGATTAATCGGTCGACTTATAGGCCCATTACACTACACATGCACGCATGCGCAATGACTTGATTGTGCAGTTTTGCCTTGCCCACACACAACGCATTCTTTACGTCAAGTTTACGCAGTCTTTCTTTCATAAATCAGAGTATTTTCGCAGTTTGATTCATCATCTCGGATGCTCGCACATTAATTCAATTAGCGTTTGCTTTATGTATCGATAAAGTGACCAGACGTACTGATTTATTCAGTACAGGTACTGATTTAAAATTTGCACTGAATATTGTACTGCCTTTGAAAATATTTCTAAATATTATATTGAAATTCTGCTAATTTAACGCTAAAATGCATGGAGTTGAGTTATGCATATATGTACAAAATTCTAACGTTGACACGATGCTTGAGTGGCGGCGCGGTGTTTCAACACAAATCTAAACAAAGACAATATGCGCTAGGAAATCTGATCTGTATTTCTTATATCGTAGAATATTCTAATTTTTTTTTTAATTTCATAAGGAATAATTAATATAAATACATTAAATAATTTAATTTTGTTGTTTTATTTCATTAAAACCCCAAAATAAAAAATGTACTGAATTTGTCCTCAAAAGATCTGGTCGCCTCACGTATCGACTACTATCTTTAAACTGCGTAAATTTCACCACACATTACACATGCATGCATGCCCAGCAGAAATCGAATCAAAATAGTTTTGATTTACGCAGTCAGCATGTGCAACCACACAATCACCGCCACACACTATCATTCTGCATGCGCAATCAAGTGATTGCGCATGCATGCATGTGTAGTGTAATGGGCCTATTAGTCATTGGATTTGTTGGTTGATTAATTGCATGGCGGGTCACAAATTACCCGATTAATCGAGCGATTTTCTCCTTTAAAGTATACGTTTATATAAATTTTTCCATCGCGCTAGAAAATGCATCATAAACAAACATTTCAAAAACAATGAAATATCTGCACCACAGTTGTCCAACGGATGGGTAGACTAAATAAATTATCAAGATCACATCTATTATCTGTCAAATAAGACAGGCTGACAAAATAATCAATTATTCTAAACAACTCCAAAATCAGGCAATTAATAGTTTAATACCTGGGTATTTTTAGCACGCAACAAAACCAAGCTTAATGACGATTCGTAGCCTTTGGGAATATAAACGAATGAAAAAATTACATAAATTATTTAAAATATTTCTCAAAATGAAATTCCATAAACAACAAATCAACTAGTGAATTTAATTGTATTAATGTATTAATACATTTTGCCCAGCAATAAGGGGAAGTCAATAGAACAATTCAGAGTTTGGCTTAAAAAACCACATCCGCTACTAGGGGCCGCTTTTCTAAGTACTGTAAACCCATTAATTTTAGTCTGTCAAGGCATGCTGGCAGTTGAAAGGGATCATTCCACAGGAGGTTTTAAAGGCAAATCATACGAATGTAAATTGGAGGGACTCCAATCTGTTAATTGGGTTATTTTGCTAGGGAGACCGTACCTGACTGTCACATTCAACTATCTGTCTAATCAGAGCAGTAAAAAGGGCTTTAGTGATGTGGAGGTCCGAAAATTCCTTCCACCAACGTTTACTGAAGCCAGTACATTTAGCGCTATGGGCCAATGAATCGATGTGTAACATGAAATCAAGTTGATTGCTGCAAGTTACACCCAAATTAGTTATATTAATCACTCTTCTGAGGAGCACGTCTCTTATGGAGTATGTGCAAAGAGAATTATCTCGTTTTCTTGTAAAGGTGATATCGTCAAATGTATCGTAGGACAAGGTTACTATTACGCCACCACGTAAAAAAATTATTTAAATCCTCCTGGAGGTACCGAGAGTCATTAGAATTGGATATTTTTTTTACAAATAGTCATGTCATCGGCAAAGTTAGAAATTTTTCGAATATTTGATCACAGAGCCAACATCGCTAACGGATGGAACAAATAAAATTGCTCCCAAGATTAGTCCCTAAGAGTATCGTTTTACGGATCGGAATAATACTTGATGACTTCTACTGCATAAGTAAGAACGCATCCGTTCAATAATCAAGGACACCGAAGGCACCTTGCTTAAGTACGATCATTTAATTGACAAGAATTAAACTGGTTTACGACGTTTCCACAAAATATTGGTCTACGATATATCTTATCATTTCCATTAGCACCAAACATGGGAAATCCGAAATACTGTAAAAGCTGCAATATTATGCTTAATAATAATAAAAGCTCACATATCAAAGGAAAATTTTAAATAAAAAATTCTGTTCTTGGTTTTCATATGATTGCATTAAATAACTTGTTCCAACACTTCTGTGGTATGTGAATAATCCTATTCACCTGATATGGTGGTAAATAATATATAGTATTATAAAGTTGTCTATGAAAATGTACAAAATTTTTAGTTTTATGACAGTGGAGGAACTTTTATGTAATCGTAAATTTCCAAAACAAACACACATTTTCTTTACGGAAAATATTTTAATGACAACAAGAAATGTTGCAATTTCTTTTAACGATTTGAATTCAAAATATAAAAATGTAGTTTTTAATAATGATAAAGAATTATTACAAAATTTTAATTTTTACATTGAAACTAACGAAGTTTATGAGGTTTTCTTTTGTGTTTTAACAATTTACTAATACAAAATCTGTAAAGCGATAACAGAAGGTTATTTCAAAAAGCGTTATTGAAGGATTTTACTATTGTAATAATTTTTAATATCAAAGTGAATATCGCAAATTTGTTAATTAAAATTGTAATTGAGTAAGAACCATTAATTCATGAATTAATAGTTAAATTTCTTCATAAAAATATCTGGTATGGCCAAGAAGTCATTTTTCTTAAACAATGTCGAATTAGTTCATCATTTAAGCTGTTCTAGGGTTATCGTACATTCAAAAAACTGACCACACGAGCGTAAAGTAATCCAATGCACACTGAACAATTTTTTTTTTCTTTTAGGGAGGACAGTCGGAAAACCTTGCAGCAATTAACAATACTTTTATTTGTCACCTAAATCTATATAAATAAAATCGTAAATGTTCGTTTGTTCCTAACCGGTAATCTCCGAAACTTCTTGACCAATTGCTTTGAAACTTTCACAGAATGTCCTATGTGATTATGACCATGTTTATATGTACTTTTTATTTCCCTAGGTTATACCTGAGCCAGGTAATAATTGATTTAACAAAATCAATCACTAATCCAAATACACAAGCATCTTTAAAGTCAAAAACCTGAAGCGAGAAAACGTGATTTTTCTTACTCACACGCGCATACATCAATAAGCCTTAATTATAACAATACAGATGGGCGTATTGGCGGCGTTAAAATATTAATTCGGAGGGGCAAAACTTTAAATTGGCTTAATGCTTATGTATTCTGGAACTTCAGAATTGCGAAAAATGTTTGCGTTATTTATTCCAAAAAACAAGTTTCTCTTAAGCGTACAAAATTAAATTATTCGTTTTAGATCCTGTTTATTGAAATGTAACGAGCAAATTATATCTCTACTAAATGGCGTAAAATTTTGTAAGCCCATAGCCGAAAACAAATTCATACGTATTTTATGGAAACCTTAAAACAAAAAAAAAAATTTAAAACTGAAAATGCTGAATTTTCAAAAACATCGACGAATTTTAAGAATTGTCCCCATTTGAGCAAAAAATGACTGTCACTGCTAGTTATTGTTTTTTTTTTTTTAAATAAAAAGAAAGAGGAATTTGGTGTTAGGATTTATGATTGAATCTTGATTCAAAAAAACAAATTTTTTTTAAAATTATGAATTAACATCATTTCTGTTTGATTAATTAAAGGCTAATCCTTCTTTCCTTCTTTCTGTGCTATATTGTCCGGAAAGAAAATTTGTTGACCAAAAAAAAAAAAACACTTTTTGATATGTTGTAGAGAATTAATTGAAACGTGGAGAAATTTTGTTTCCGGGGAGAGAAAGCTTATTTCGGAAAACCTCATTTATAATCTGAAATATACATCGGACATGATTCTGACCTGAGGCAATCTTATTAAGATTTTTATGCCGGACATTCTGACGTACACGGCAAAGTTCCCTTTGCCACCGCTTTGGCGCTGGAGGGAATACAAATTTACGAACTTTTTATATAGAAGTCACACGCAATAACAATGTTCAGCAAAGTTCTGGAGGTTGCCATGGGGATTATTTCCGTCGAAGACCAAACAGTTCTATCTCTCACCACTTTGGCGCTGGAATCAACGAAAATTTTGGAACTTCGTATGCAGACGTCACACGCGATTACGATGTTCGGCAAAGTTATGGAGGTTTTCATGGGGATTATATCAGTCGCAGACCATATAGTTCCAGCTCTCACCGCTTTGGCGCTGAAGGCAATACAAATTTTTGAAGTTCGTATTTAGAGATCACACACGATTACAGTGTTCGGCAAAGTTTCGGAGGTTTTCATGCGGATTTTTTCTGTCGAAGATAAAATAGTTCTATCTCTCACCACTTTAGCGCGGCGGTTGTTTAGGCCCCTACTCTATAGAGGTTTTTGCCTTTACGTAATATATGTTTGACGGGAGCTATTTTACCAACCGGAGAAATGGGATCAATTTAATATTTTCGCTCGGGGTGTTGAGGGGTTAATAATATGCATTCTGACTAGATCGAATTGAGACATGAAATATATCACCAGTGGTGCTACGAGGACGGGGTAAAAGATTTATTATGTTCCGAATTAAGATGCTACGCTTGAATACATTTTGTTAGAAGAAGCAACAATCTTGACGGGACCTTTTAAAGGTGAAGATATCTTCATTCCTCGCATTCCTATGATTCCAACGGATATTCCATTTCAATTTAAGAGAATGCAATTCCCGATTCGATTGGCCTTTGCAATCACCATCAACAAGGCTCAGGGCCAATCTTTAAAATTGTGCGGTTTAGATCTAGACACGGATTGCTTCTCACACGGACAATTATATGTTGCGTGTTCTAGAGTCGCCAAACCAGAACATCTCTATATCTGCACAGTAAATAGAACAACAAAAAATGTTGTATAACCACAAGCATTGTGAAATTAAATACACGAGAAACGTGCGCTTTGTCTTTTCTTTTCCATTTAACCAGACTGAGCCACAGCAACGCGTGGCCGGGTACAGCTAGTTATTTATAAAGAACAAAAGACAAGCAAACATTGATACGAGCTTATTGTAAAGCAGCATAAATAAACACTCAACTAGAGTGATGGATAGTGTGAATAGCGCAACCTGAAAATTTCAACTTGTAAATAGCAAAAACAAAGTTGCAACAGAGAATATGGTTGAAAAATTTGCTGCGAATTGCATGCAAGTTTTTTGACAGTTCAGTGCTATTATTTTTATAAAGCACCTCGTAAACTATAAAATTTGTTTGTCAAATATACTTGTTTGTCAAACATTTTGATCCTGTGAGGGTTTGTTTGACGTGTTTGACAAACAATTTTTGTGTTTGACGTGTTTGATGGAAAGTTTGATTTACGACGTTTTTGACAAACGGATTTGATAGTGTGCGGCTGTGTTTGTCAAATACGATCGCAGTTGTCGCCTGTATTACTCATTATGCATGACAAGTCGTATCACACGAACGTCGGCAAAAATCGAAATTACGGGCAAATTTGCGCAAAATGAATAAAATAATTTCGCATCTATTGGAATTAATCTTATCCTTAAGTGGCAGTTTTTCTATAGTCCTGGATTTCATTGAAATGATGTTGTAATTTTTGTGTTGATATGTGAATTTTTTTTATTGTGTTGATATATAACTAAGTAATTTGCAGAGGCAATGACATTACTTGGCTTAATTTTGATTAAATGTGACGTAGAAATGTTGAATAGTATTGGAGAGTTGCCTTGTTGCAACTCATTTTTAATTCCGTAAGGCTGTTCCGATCGTTAATTGCCATCAGTTAAATAAAAGTCCTTTTCTATTATTATTTAAATTAGTCCAATTACGTGCCGAGGATTGGCTGAAGAGTTAAGTAGTTCGTATATTAGACCTTTCAATCAGACGATACCAAACGTTTCTTAAATGTCCATCAGATGTGTCGCAGTTGTTTCTTGTTTGTTTTTGTACCAGATTACGTGCGATACAAGTTTTGTCACTGCATATGCCGTTGAGTGCTTGTATTTGAAACCACACTGATTATTAGATGTAATATCTCCAGTGTTTGTGAAATGACGGATTGATTTAGTTAGTACTTTCTTATATACTTTGTTGATATTCGCCAGTAAACTAATCGGATGATTGTTGCTTATATTAGTTCAGTCATCCTTAAAATGAAATTATGAAAACTCACGCGATTCTATTATTACTACTAGAAGAAAATCAAAAGCATAAAAAAACTTTTCACAAATCTGTGAGATGATTTCTCTTTCCCGGAAAATTATAATTTTAGAAGTTTACATTTTAATAAAAAAAAAAAGGAAAAAAGACCACGACAAAAGATTTATTTCCGAAATTATATCTTTTATTTATCCTCTTTTATCCTTCTCTAATTTTAATATCGTATCATTATTCACAGCACGTATTCAGAACTTAGCAAATTTACTTAACTGGAGATTTGTAAATTCAAATTATACGAATTTAAATTCAGATTCTTCTATTTATGTATTGGAATCCCTTTTTTAAATATTCGTTCTTTTTGCACAATTTTTATCCGATTTTATGCAATTAAAACTGAAAACCGCCACATTACAGTTAATGGAAATCGTTGTCGAACCATGCTAACTGATTATTTTTAAATATAAATAAATTGCATGATATGGGATTGGAAAATATGTGGTTTCAACAAGACGGTGCCACTGGTTACACAGCGAACGTTACAATCGATTTATTGAAAAGTAAGTTCAGTGAGCGTGTTAGACCTTTATACCGCATGAGTTAGGAAAATGCATATGGTTAAAAATTTTACTGTGAATATTTTAACAACGGATAACAATAATATAATACAACTAGGTGGTAACCTGTCCTAAGACGGCCTCCTAAAAACTTCAGTTTACAAATCACCGTAAATTAACAAAATATATTCAAGCGAAGTGTATTAATTCACAACATAATGGATCTTTTACCCCGTTCTCGTAGCACCTCTGGCGATATATTTAATGTCTTAAGTCGATATTTACCCCGCAGCACCCCGAGCGAAGACATTAAATTGATCCCATTTCCCGGTTGGTAAAATAGCTCCCGTCAAACACATATTACTAAAGCAAGAACCTCTATAGAGTAGGGGCCTAAACAACCGCAGCGCCAAAGTCGTGAGAGATAGAAATATTTTAACTTCGACAGAAAAAGTACCCATGAAAACCTCCGAAACATAGCTGAACATTGTAATCGCTTGTGACCTGTATATAAAAAGTTCAAAAGTTTCTATTGACTCCAGCGCCAAAGCGGTGAGAGGTAGAACTATGTAGTCGTCGAAATAAATAGTCCCCATAAAAACCTCCACAACTTTGCTGAACATTGCAATCGTGTGTGGCCTCTAAATACGAACTTCAAAAATTTGTATTGAATTCAGCGCCAAAGCGGTGAGAGCTGAAACTATATCGTCTGCGACAGAAATAATCCCCATGAAAACCATCATAACTTTGCCGAACGTCGTAATCGCGTTTGACCTCTAAATATGAAGTTCCAAAATTTTCTTGTCTCCAGCGCCAAAGCTGTGAGAGCTGGAACTATATGGTCTGCGACAGAAATAATCCCCATGAAAACCTGCATAACTTTGCTGAACATCGTAATCGCGTGTGACCTCTAAATACGAAGTTCCCGAATTTTATTGACTCCAGCGCCAAAGCGGTGAGTGATAGAACTATATGGTCTTCTAAAGAAGTAGTCGCCATGAAATGCTCCACAACTTTGCTGAACATTGTAATTGCGTGTGACCTCTATATAAAAAGTTCGTAAATTTGTATTGCCTGCAGCGCCAAAGCGGTGGGAAATGGAACTTTGCCGTGTACGTCAGAATATCCGGCATAAGAATCTTAATAAGATTGCCTCAGGTCGGAATCATGTCCCATGTATATTTCAGATTATAAATGAGGTTTTCCGAAATAAGCTTTCAAGCCCCCCTTTGTAACTCCTCCGACCCCCAACCTCCCCGGAAACAAAATTTCTCCACGTTTCAAGTAATTCTCTACAACATATCAAAAAGTGTTTTTTTTTTCTTTTTGCTCAACGAATTTTCTTTCCGGACAATATAGGACGGACAGAAAGAAAGAAGGACTAGCCTTTTATATATATAACTAGGTGGTAACCCGTCCTAAGACAGCCTCCTAAAAACTTCAGTTTACAAATCACCATAAATTAACAAAATATATTCAAGCGAATCGTATTAATTCGCAACATAATGGATCTTTTACCCCGTTCTCGTAGCACCTCTGGCGATATATTTCATGCCTTAGGTCGATATTTACCCCGCAACACACCGAGCGAAGACATTAAATTGATCCCATTTCCCGGTTGGTAAAATAGCTCCCGTCAAACACATATTACTAAAGCAAAAACCTCTATAGAGTAGGGGCCTAAACAACCGCAGCGCCAAAGTGGTGAGAGATAGGACTATTTTACCTTCGACAGAAAAAATACCCATGAAAACCTCCGAAACTTTGCTGAACATTGTAATCGCTTGTGACCTGTATATAAAAAGTTCAAAAGCTTCTATTGACTCCAGCGCTAAAGCGGTAATAATCGACGGAAATAATCCCCATGAAAACCTCAATAACTTTGCCGAACATCGTAATCGCGTGTGACCTCTAAATATGAAGCTCCAAAATTTTATTGACTCCAGCGCCAAAGCGGTGAGATCTGGAACTATATGGTCTGCGACAGAAATAATCCCCATGAAAACCTCCATAACTTTACTGAACATCGTATTCGCGTGTGACCTCTAAATACGAAGTTCCCGAATTTTATTGGCTCCAGCGCTAAAGCGGTGAGAGATAGAACTATATGGTCTTTGAAAGAAATAGTCGCCAAGAAATGGTTCACAACTTTGCTGAACATTGTTATTGCGTGTGACCTCTATATAAAAAGTTCGTAAATTTGTCTTGCCTCCAGCGCTAAAGCGGTAGGAAATGAAACTTTGCCGTGTACGTCAGAATGTCCGGCATAAGAATCTTAATAACATTGCCTCAGGTCAGAATCATGTCCGATGTATATTTCAGATTATAAATGAGGTTTTCCGAAATAAGCTTTCAAGCCCTCTTTGTAACTCCTCCGACCCCCAACCTCCCCGGAAACAAAATTTCTCCACGTTTCAAGTAATTCTGTACAACATATCAAAAAGTGTTTTTTTTTTTTTTGTTCAACGAATTTTCTTTCCGGACAATACAGAAAGAAAGAAGGACTAGCCTTTTATATATATAATAAGTTCGCCTTATAAATGACCCAACCAGTGACCCGCCAAAAAGTGGCTTGTACGAAAAAGTCGCCCATAGCAAGAAATAGGGCTAAGCTTTCCTTCGCGGTGTGAAAAGCTTGTAAATGCGTAAATATAGGTAAATGGTCCTTTATAGCACATAAATTATAAGTTTATCGAACCGGCGAGGATTTGTCCATCTATCGACAAGATACTAAAATTATTAATAAAATAATACACAGTGTCCTATATTCAGTATGATCGTCGTTTATACAGACCATTCTTATGTTCTCTCTGTGCAAAAACTGTACGTCAAAGGGTTGGCATTCCCAAAAGGAGTTCGGATAGTAATTGTCACAATAAAGTCTCTAAAATTTTGTAATTAAATATGTGACAACTACTAACAACAATTAAGTTGGAGTGGGGATTAGGGCAGAGAAGAAGGCAGTTTTAAAGGAACTACCGAGAGAAGAAGATCTGTTTGAATTAAAGAAAAATATTTTTTTTAGTTTTTTGAAGTTTACTTTTCATTTAATGCAATTGGGAAAAAGGGGTTTTTGGTTGGAAATAAGGAAGAAAGGTTTTTTTTTAATTGTTTAATTATGGAAGTTTATGGATTGTTACAATTCAGAAGTGGAATCAGGAACCTGTGTATATGTTTTTTTTTTAATGACAATAAAAAGAAAGAGGATATATATCAATAAACAATAATTAGTAGAAGTGTAACAACCGGTGTTGGTTGTATGTTAGGAATTTGTTTGCTTCATCAAACAAATGTCCTAACATTGTGATCCTTTGCTAAAAGGCATATAACTGACTGGTATCAGTTATATGTAGTGGTATTAGAGCCGAAAGTAACCAAGAAAAGGTACACCTACCTTCATTGCTCTAACTAGCTCGCCGGAGGGAAGTGGGCGGTTACCTTCTACCACTAATCACGGTGTTACACAAAGTTTCATGTGCACCATGATTTGGGCTGACCAAAAGGCTGGAGAAGTGGATTTATTACGTCCACACCTTTTCATATCATCAGCGGGTATATAAAATATAAAGACAAAACTGATTTTAAAGAAACTTGGAGATTTAGGTGAACTAAAAAGTTCAAACAAAGGTTACCACATAAAGGGAGGAGGGGAATCATTTATATGATTGCAAACCCTCAACGGACAACAGACGGACTGATTTATGGCATCAAAATTGCGTGTGACGCCGGTGCTGTCATCGGAGGGGGTGAACCGATGATGTTGTTCACCCCTGGGCTAATTTATCCCACCCACGGAGTCCAACAAAACAGGACTCCCCATGACTATGTTTATGCCCAAAAAAAATAACATAGTCCCTTGACTCATATTGGTGGATTCACCCTACTTGGCTACTCTCACATTACTCCCGCACAATGCTATTTCTTAGCACTTCATGACAAAACCAAAACTTTTCAGGGGTGCAAACCAAAAGAAAAGGATCGAAAAGGAAGGGAAAATAAAAATGAAGAAAATGTTTACCTAAATAAAAGTATCAAACGTTTCATCGGTTAACTAACATTTTACTTTTATTTACTGATATTAAATATTGAAAACAATGGAAATATGTTAGTATATGAAATTCATGCATAAAAATAGAAAGCATAATATGAATAAAAAAAAATCAACACCAATAAAATAAAGAAAATTAATGTAGATCCAAAATATAATTACCAAAACAAAAATCTTACTTAAAGATAAACAATTTCAAACAAAAAAAAAAATAAATTGTAAGAAAATCCAAAAAAAATAAAGAAACAAAAAAGAAAATTTAATTGCATAAAAAAAAATTAACTTACAGCGGTCTCGTTGAGGCCTCCACGGAACACCCTGTACTAAAATTAAAATTATAACCAAAACCTAAGCAATAAAATGAATTCAAAAAAAAAAAAATTTGTTTTTTTAAAATTTTCAAAAAAAAAAAAAAAAATTGAAGAATCCTGTGTTGCAATAGTAGGCACCCCCTTATGGATTTTGTTGGTTGTGGCTTTGTTGCCTTGTTGTTGTATTTCAAATTTTTATGTATGATTTTCTTTTTTTTTTTTTTGATATTATTTATATTTAAATTATTTAATTATGTAGATATTTAGCATATTTTTAATTTATTTATATGAACTTTTTGTTAAGTTTATATTTAATGTTATGTTGTCATAGGTTATATATTTTATGTTAGCACCTTACATATTTGACTTTTTTTTTGTTATGTGTTGTTTATTATGTATGCTTGTAGTGCTTTTATGTATTAATGAACTTTGTTTTTTCTTTTTTTTTTTTTTTTTTTGAATTTAACGGAACTCGTGATGCATTCTTGCTTCTTCGAATTTTTTTAAAATTTTTATTCCTTTTAAACTTTTCTGGCTTTTATATTTTACGCTATTTATATATTTGCATACAGCATTGTTTTTCAAATTCACGAAAAAAAACCAAGAAAATCTCAAAAAAACCAAGAAAATCTCAAAAAAAACTGGCTCTTAAAACTAATCTTTTCTTAAAAACACCCAAAAAAAAACTAAAAAAAACTCCAAGAAAACTCCAAAAAAAACTCAGAAAAAAAACCATCCAATTTTTGGTCCGCCCACTTTTTTATACTCGATCCCCAAGTCTCAATTAAAAAAAAAAAACTAAGAAAACGCAAAGAAAAAAAACTCAAAAAAGGAAAAAAAAAACTATTCAATTTTTCGCCTCTTCAATTTTAAAACTGAATCCCAAGTTCAGTTTTGTCGTTTTTTTTTCCTCGCCCACAACCAAAAAAAACAAACCGAATTTTTCCAAATCCCGTTTTCCTTTCTGACCTCTCCCAAATGTTAAGTAAAAAAAAAAATATAAAATGTTATATACTTTTTTTTTTAACAATAGCTTTAATTTAAAATTGAGAAGAAAAATCAATGCAAATGCACAATGCAATTTTTGCCACCAGCTGATTTTTATGATTCAAAAAAAATCAAAATACAGTGGAGGCATCATTGCACGGCACATGTTACAGAAGTGCTACATATCAAATTGTTAAATCGATGGAGTGTAATTTAAAATACGTTATTATCAGGTATTTGTTAAGATTTTGATTTATATGGTTGCGGCTGTTGATACTTTTTTTTGTATTGAATTAGCATTAATTATTAGTCGCTACGTTGAGTTTTAGCGAGTTTTGTGGTGTCGTGTTTTGTTGCTATTTGCATACAAAACTGTTCATTCGTAGAATACAAATATATGCACAATACAACAGCATAATATTTTGCATGTTACAGATTATGAGTATTAATATAGCTTATGTTTTCTTCTCGCAGTAATGAGTATCAAGAGAGGAAACTTAGCCGTATGAATTTTTTAAAGGCATTGGTTCATAGGAACATGAAAAGATATGTAAGATATGTATTGAAGATATCGTTTCGTTTTGATCCTGTTTGTTTGGTGGAAATTTTGTGTTTAACAAAATTTCTTTTTCTGGGAGCAGAAGAATGAAACTATGAAATGATTGCTGAATTTATTTGTGTGCATACATGAAAGTCTGTTGGAGAAAGATTTTGTGGTTAACAAAATATTTCTTATGGAATGGACTGGAATTATGGCACAGATGTTTGAAATGAAATGCAAAAGTAGTCTACATGAAAAGTCTATTGGAGAAAGATTTTGTGTTTAACAAAATATTTCTTACGCAATGGACTGGAACTATGGTGGAATGTTTAAAATGAATTGACGATAAGAAGATAAATGCAATGTAGTAGGAAATTTTTAAATCATGTATAGGATGTCTTTGTACATAAGTGTCAAAATTATACTTCCTTGAACAAAGAAAAAAAGAAAAAGAAAAGAAAAATGAAATAACGTAATCCAATTATTTTATTTACAGAAAAACGACTTTATATATACACTTGCAGGTACAGCTATCTTTGAATGTTTTTTTTTTAAATTTAAAGCTACAAATAAACAACTTGGAGAAGAACTTGTCAAATTGAACTGCACGAATTTAAAAGGGAGTACAAACATTAATGGTTAAATCACACAAGGACAAAAAGGAAAAACAGAATTTGTAGCATAAGAAATATCCCCGAAGTTTGGCCGGAATTAAGTCCTTCAAATTTATCAGGCCTTCGGCAATCCAGTGGGCAAAAGGAGTAGATGCACTTATGAAGAATCATAATTGGGAACAGGGTGTTACGATGTTGAGTTCAATGGGGGGTGTAGGTAGATAGAGTAGGGGAGAATAGCGAAGTAACCAGAAAGAAACATGTGGCAATAGGTGCGAAAGAATACGCAAGAGTACATACAGTTTTCATAGGCAGGGTCCATCAGAAGGAGAAAAACGAAATGTTCTTAAGGATCGGGCCGAGTCTTATCGGGTTGCCGTGGAATCCTAAATATGGGTCGAAATTTTGTAGGATCTCGCACGCCGGAGGAAGAGATTGGCTTCAATTGTTTTTTCTTTTCTGGCGTGTGTGCGTTTGTGTGTGGGTTACTGCCTATGTGCCTTTGTTTACATTTTAAAATTACCTGAAAGCAAAAATGGGAATGGGATGTTTTTTGGAATAATGTCTGTCTTTCTCCCATACGTAAAATTTTTAGTGCTATTTATGTCAACAGTGCAGAGAATTTTTTGGAAAAGAACAGTCAAATTTGGAACACGGCGGGATGGGAAGTTCCTATACTTTGTCATTGATTACACTTTGGTTCAATGTCGTCGGAAACTGGACGAATTACCCGATAGCGAAATCGAGGACGATATTCAGGTCAGGATGGACGAAGCTGTGACAACTACTAACAACAATTAAGTTGGAGTGGGGATAAGGCAGAGAAGAAGGCAGTTTTAAAGGAACTACCGAGAGAAGAAGATCTGTTTGAGTTAAAGAAAAATATTTTTTTTAGTTTTTTGAAGTTTACTTTTCATTTAATGTAATTGGGAAAAAGGGGTTTTTGGTTGGAAATAAGGAAGAAAGGTTTTTTTTTAATTGTTTAATTGATTGTTACAAATATCAAAGTATTTTCCTATTTCTATTACGTTTTCGAAACGTAAAATACCCCATAAAAGAGCCTTACTAGGAATTTGGAAAAATGTAGAATAAATCCTAATATTCCGTCTAAGATATAACGATAGTCAGGATGAAAATGACAGAAGCACTGCCAAAAAGACGAGTTAGTAACAAAATGATTCGTAAATAAATTTTCAATGATTTAAGGAGCGTGCACATGGGACGCGAACTGCGAACTGTGAATTGCAAACAAATTAATTATTCCATGTTTAATGAATTTCCTTTGATGGATTTTCCTACATTAAATCTATAAAATTAATTAATACACCTAATAACATCAAAAATAGTTAAATTATTTTGTTAAATTAATCAGAACAGCAATTAAAATTGCTACTCTTAATAGTCAGTTTTCTGCTTTAAAATTAAAACGTCATGCGTTTATAGATTTTGCCTTCGCGCTACAAAAATCTTCCTAATCAAACGGTTATCCAACTCATGGATAGACTATATAAATACACCTAATTCTGTTTTTACACGGTAAATACGTTCCAGGAAAAACGTGTAAAAAAATCGTCTAAAAAAGACATGAAGTACATAGAAAAAAAGGGGATTAGTTCCATATCCTTCAACCCTGTCAAAAATAGTTAAAATAAATGATTCATACACAAAAAAACTATTATGAGAATCTTTATAAAAGCCAAATTAAATTTTTGTGTGCATTAATGCACAGTTTATTTCTTAAAACCAAAAGGCAATTCACATCTAGAATTTTAGAAAAATAGCAACTTCATTTCTATTTCTAATTTTTTTGCGAGTTGACAACATGATCATGCTTATAAAACAGTGCATGAACCTTGAAAATTTGAATTATCCTTTTTTTGGGTTTTTTTGGTTTTGTTTGATGAATAAAATATAATTTCGTTGTTAAATTATAATTTTTTATTTTATTTTTTGCTCAAAATGGGAGCAATTGTTAAAATTCGCCGATGTGTTTGAAAATTCAGAATTTTTAGTTTTAAAATTTTTTTTTGGTTTTAAGGATTCCAAAAAATGAGGTTCTACGTATAAAATGGCTTTCGGCCATGGATTTAAAAAATTTTACGCCAATTAGTAGAGATATAATTCGCTCGTTACATTTCTATAAAGAGGATCTAAAGCGAATAATTTAATTTTGTACGCTTAAGAGAAACTTGGTTTTTGGAATAAAGAATGCAAGCATTCTTCGCAATTCTGATGTTCCCGAATACATGAGCATTAAGACCATTTACAATATTGCCACTACGCCGCATCCATAGGCATTACAAATGTAAGTGAATTTCAAAATAGCCTCAATTTCCCCTGCAAGGGCACATCTGAATTTTCTATAATCTAAGCTTATTATTCCGTATTATACTTTATTGATATATGCGCGTGTGAGTAAGAGTAATCACGATATACTATAGTGTATACATATATATTGTCGATGGAAACGCAATTTCATGATGCTTGTGTCATTGTGTTAGTGATGCATTTTATAAAATCTATTTTTACCTGTCTCAGGTGTGACATCGGTTTAAAAAAAGTACATAAAAACCTGCTCGTAGTCGAAAATAAAATTCTTTACAAATTTCAAGCTAATCCGTCAAGAATTTTCGGAGATTAGCGATTTTGTACAAATGTAGAGAAACGATTTTATGTATATAGATTTTTAAATATATTTATCGTTTCAGACATAACGCTTTAATCTCAGAAGAAAATAGATGGGTTGGGGAATTAGATGCCACTGAACTAGAAGGCGAACTTATGATAATAGTAAAAATAATTCAGCAAAGATATTTTTCTATGGAAAATCAAATATAGGGGATTATAGGGAAAAACTTTAAGTCCTCGAAGTCATGTAAACTCTCTAAAGCCACTTTTGGATGCAAAGGGAATTCCATGAGTTGGAGGACGCCTTCAAAACTCTACTTTACAATTTTCAATAAAGCACCCAATTTGGTTGCCTAAGCACCACATTTTTACAAGTACATTATTACAGTATTTACATGAAAAGTATTTGCATATTGGTCCACATGCATTACTAAGCATTGTTCGTCAAAAGTTTTGGCCGATACATGGAAAAACATGTCGAAATTCTATTCGATGCTTTCGTGCCAAGTCATATCCTGTCGAGCAGCTAATGGGCGATTTACCATTACGAGTTCATCAAGCTCGTCCATTCGAATATGTTGGCATCGACTCTTATATTTCATTTTCCGTTCACTTTCGTCGCAGAGGTACTTCTCCTATAAAACCTTATGTTGCCGTTTTAGTATGTTTTGTCACAAAGGCTCTTCATTTAGAACTGGTAGGGGATCTTACCACCACTGCCTTTTTAGCTTCGTTAAAGATATTTGTTGGTCATCATGGATTGTGGTCCGGGATATACACTGATAACGCTACAAATTTTATGTAACCAACAAAATCAGGACGAAATTCTTCGAGCCCGCGCTATCAATGTTGCTAGAACACCATATTTTGGAGGGCTTCCTGAAGCAGGCGTTAAGTGATCTAAATTTCATATGATACGACTTTTGTCGGAAGCACCTTTAACATATTTTGAACTAAATATTATAATAATTCAAATTGAATCTATATTCCTTTATCCGAAAATCGTGAGCACTTTCAGGATATGACTCCTCGTCACTTCCTCATAGGAACACCTTTAAATTCGATTACTGAACCAAATATTAGTCACAACAAAAACATTTATCTACTTAATCGATGGCACTTACTTCCATGGTATTTTCAACAATTTTGGCAGAAATAGACTACCGATTATCTACAAAATCTTCAACAACTAACAAAATGAGTCAAGAAAAGAAGAAACTTAAATATTGGTGTGTAACGTGTGCCTCACGCATGCGTACACTTCGACCCTGAACGGTGTAAGTCCATGTTTGACTTAAGCGTGATTTTTTTCTTCGACCTTAAAAATAAAAACCGGTTTGATTTTTTTTTGGAAAGAAGAAAAAAGTCAGTTATGGTGAGTGGATGATAGTCAGTCTGGTCTGAAGCTTCGAAAAGATCATGGTGAAATTTTCTAACGGGTGGACGAAAGAAAAGATTTTTTTTTGGGTTTTTTTTATCGAAAATTAATTAAATTTCGGGATTAAAGTTAGAAAAAAAAAGAAAAAAAAAGGAAGTGTTCACCACGGAATTTTGTTTAATTCATTACCTTCAAAGGGAAGAATTGATTAAAATATCACACCGCATGTGATTATAGTGAAGAAATTAGGCTGCGATTAACATAACCTGGAAAAGTAAGATATATTTTTATTTATTGCGAAAATGAAATAAAATACATTAATTCAATACTTAATCCAACATTTTTTTGTTCCCCCCTCAGTCAAATTACCTTAAATTCTTTTATGGAAATCGAAAAAAAAATGTCTAACTAGCGAAAAGCCTCTGAAAGTTTACGTCTTTAAATCTGTTCAAATGTACCAGATTCAAAAACATCCAAATGGTAAAATAGATAGAAAAATAAAAAAATCTGAATTAAAACTTGATATTAAAATTTTTAGGTTATGTCGAAAGGAATTAATGCGAATGAAAAGTGCTTGCTTAAATGGAAAATTTAGTATGTGAAAACGTGAATAAAACGCCTTATTTAACTAGAAGCGGGTGATAATTCTTCGGAATATCTAACTATCTTCTTGGCTATGATCATTGGAATTTATACAGTCTGCGGCAATACCATTCAAAAAAAAAATCAAGGTTTGGAAACTTTAATTGGGTCTATTTAACATCTCTAGCGTCATGGTATTGTGATCAAGTAACCATCCAAGCACGCTACAGATTGCCGGAAAATAATGCAAGAATTTGGTTTATCTGTTGAAATCTCAAAATACGGTGAACCAAACGAGGAGACACCACTTTATTTTCCATTGAACCTGATTAGTTTCCATGCTATTTGGCTGCATGAGAAAAACTTTTTTTTGAAGCACTTTGCGCTTTTCCCAAACCCGTTGTTTAATCGCGAGTCTTTTCGCGATGTGGGGAACGACAAAAAGTTTGAAAACAATAAAACCAAAAAATTAATCGTTATAAAATTTAGCTTTATTTTATTGAATTTAAAGTGTTCACAATTGAGATTCTTAAACAAGACAGAAAAATTATACAAATTGAAAAACAAGGAAAATGTTCTAAGGTTTCTAGATTAAAAATTTGATTAATAAATTATTTTCGACGAAAAATTCAAGGTAGAAAAAATCCTGGCGTAAATATCAGCCTACTGCGTTAACATGCCGGGCGCCTTGAAGATATCTGCGTATCTTCAACTGCTAATGGTAGAGGTACCAATTTAGGAATTGCTCGACGAATGATCCCATTTTGGGTACGAACTTCAGCAACTCGGACATTGCCATCTCGACCCTCAAATGTACGTGTAATCCGTCCCATAAGCCATTGTTGTGGAGGTAGTTGGTCATTTGCAACTAAGACCAGCGTATTTATCTTGATGTTGGGAGATTTAGCAATCCACTTGACGCGCTGCTGTAACTGTGGGATGTATGCCTTTGTCCATCGCTTCCAGAAATGTTGCTGAAGGGCACAAGTTCTTTGCCAACGGGATAATGATGACAGCTTCGAATCACTAAAATTAGATTCTGGTACCGCATTTAGAGCATCGCCAACGAAAAAATGACCAGGTGTTAAAACTTCTTCATCATTTGCATCTGAAGACATAGCAGCAATAGGACGTGAGTTAAGTATGGCTTCTATCTGTGCGACAGTTGTGCTGAGCTCTTCAAACCTTAAGTAGGCGTTCTCTAAAATGCGACATAAATGGTATTTACCGGATTTCACGGCGGCCTCCCAGAGCCCACCGAAGTGAGGAGCACGCGGTGAAATAAAACGAAACGTGATACCATTTGCTGAACACATTTTCAAAATTTTATTTTGACACTGCTGAGTATAAAAATGTCTGCGAAATTCCTCCAGTTTAGATTTCGCTCCAACAAAATTTGTGGCATTATCACAAAAAAAGGTATTACAGATACCACGGCGACTGATGAAACGTTTCAAGGCAGCTATAAAGGCTTCTGAAGTCAAATCTGAAACGACTTCCAGATGTACGGCCTTTGTTGAAAAACAAACGAAGACTGCAATGTATGATTTTTGTGGCCGTTTTCCTCGAAGTTTATACGATGTCCAAATAGGTCCACAGAAATCTACACCTGCATTTGAAAACGGACGTGTCCGTTGAAGTCGTTGCGCCGGAAGATTTCCCATTTTTGTTTTAACATCTTTGGGCGATAATGGTAGCAATGAACACATCTTCGGACAACATAGTTAGCTGCTGCCTTTGCATTAATAACCCAAAAGCGTTGACGTAATGTAGCGACTAATGCCTGGCTCCCTGCATGAAGAAATTTTACATGTAAGTAATTCAAATAAGTTAGAACAAATGTGTGCCCTTTTGGCAAGAGAGCAGGAAACTTAGCTTGATAGGGTAAATCAGCGTTCTGCAGCCGACCACCCACTCGCAATAACTGAGGCGAATTATCATCCAAAAACGGACATAGATTTTTGATATTACATTTTGATGAAAGCTCTTCTTTACTTTTGAGACTTTTGATTTCAGATGCAAATGCTTGCCTTTGAATATTGTAAATGATGCTGGTGAGTGCTTTGTCTAATTCTTCAGCAGAAAGTTCGACTGCAGTTCCACTTGAAGATGTGTTTAATTTCCATCTAACAACAAAAGCAAAGATTCGACAAAGTTTTGAAAAATTATTAATATATTTGTGGTCCTCAATAATATCGGCAATGATTTCATCGTGTGCCGCTAACAATATGGTCTTCATTTTCCGACGATCTGGTACATTATCCGCGTCTGGACTAAAATGCTGGTTCTTAGGCCAAAATTCGCATGGTTTTTTTAAAAATTGAGGACCAGAAAACCATAGCGAATGTATTAATTCTTGTACGAGAGCGCCTCTGGAACAAATATCTGCCGGATTAAATTCTGAATTGACATATCTCCAAACAGCATCGGGTGTCATCTCTTGTATTTGAGAAACACGATTGGCTACAAATGTTTGCCAGTTTGAAGGTTGTGGTGAAATCCAATGTAAAACTATCTCTGAATCTATCCAAAGAGTAATTCCAGAAACTGTAGCGAATAATGCACGAATGTTATCAAACAAATTTGATAATAGGAGAGCTGCACATAATTCCAATCTAGGTATGGACAAAGTTTTTAGTGGAGCAACTCGTGATTTTCCACTGACGAGTTGTACAGACGTATATCCAAAGCAATCGACACAACGAATGTAAATACAACAGCCATAAGCTCTTGCGGAAGCATCTGCGAATCCATGCAACTCACAAGTTTTAAATTTATTTTGTGAAAAAATGTGACGAGGAATTCTAATTTGGGTTAGATCTTCCAGTTGAAGACGAAAACGTTGCCATTGATTATAAAGATTTAGCGATAGTGATTCATCCCAGTTTAATTTCAACGCCCAAAGTTCTTGCATAAATATTTTGGCCAGCACCATGACAGGATTGATTAATCCCAATGGATCAAACAAACTGCCGACATCTGATAAAACAGTACATTTGGTAATGTGCTTGCGAGAAGTCTTTAGTGGACACCTAAATTGAAATTCGTCATTTACCGGTTCCCAAATTACACCTAATGTTTTGATGATGTTGACGCCATTGAGTTGTAATGGTTTTTCTCGATCTGCCTCATCTATTGTTTCTAAGAATTTAGAGTGATTCAATTCAAAATTTGCTTTTAACAAAACGGATTGAACCTGTTTTTTCATTATTTGTAATTCCTCAATAGTCTCAGCGCCGGTAACTAAATCATCTACGTAAAAATCGGATTGAATGACACGTGATCCAATAGGGTATTCCTGAACATTTTCTTCTGCTAAAAATTTTAGACAGCGAGTTGCCTGATAAGGAGAAGAAGATGTACCATAAGTTATTGTATTTAGCAGATATGTTTTAAGTTCAGCTGATGAATCTTCTCTCCAAAATATGGCTTGGAATTTTCTATCCTCTGATGATACCCAAATCTGTCGGTACATTTTAGAAATGTCGGCAATTGCTGCATATTTGTGACATCTAAATCGAATTAATATAGAATACAAATCACTTTGAACGGTGGGCCCAACCATGAGGATATCATTCAACGATAAGTTTGAATTGGTTCGACAAGAAGCGTCAAAAACAACTCTAAGCTTTGTCGTAGAGCTTTCCGGGCGGAGAACACAATGATGCGGAATAAAATATTTGATTGAAGACAAATCATTTGGATGGACTAATTGCATATGTGCAAGGACTTCATACTCTTTCATAAAGTTAATATACTGCGCCTTTAACTCCGAGTCTTTGTTTAATTTGCGTTCTAAATTCAAGAATCTTTTGCGACTAATTTCCAATGAACTTCCTAGAGAGTTTGGATTCTCTTTGAACGGCAAACTCACCACAAATCTAGCATCTAATTCACGTGAAACACTCTTCAAAAAATGAGTTTCACAACCAATTTGTTCTTCTGTCCAGGAGTGTAAAGGTTTCTCAATATTTTCTAATTTCCAGAATTTTTTGACTTGCTCAGATAAATAACCATCACTGGAAACTAACGGTGAAACAGCAACGACACTGGAGAGACTTTTGTAAGTGGGTGATGATTTGCATCTGCCGGAAACTATCCAGCCAAAAACGGTTTTTTGAAGCGTGGGCAATTCTTTTCCTAATTTGATTTGACCCACCGATAATAACTGAAAGAATGAGTGTGCTCCGAGTAACAAATCGATTTTCTTTGGAATGTTGAATTTGGGATCAGCAAGCTGAATGTTGTCTGGAATGTTCCAACCGTCAATATCTAATCGACTTTCAGGCTGAATGCCAGTAATACTAGGTAAAATACATGCTTCTATGTGTGTTACAAAATTGTTAATTTGAGATTTAATCGTTGCAGTAGTGGAATATTTAACACTCGAACTAATATCTCCAATCCCACTAATTTCCACTTCGACTCTTTCTCGTTTTAATTGAATGACTTGAGATAAATTTTCAGTTATAAAATTTAGCTGGGAGGCTGAATCTAATAAAACTCTTATTGGCATAAACTTATTTGGACCACATTGAATATCTACCATAGCTGTAGCTAAAATCACTTGATCCGATTTGGAAGCAAACGAAGATGAGTGCAATGATGTTTGGTTGATAGCTTGATCGAATGTATTTGTTGAGATCAGAGGCGTATTTGGAACATTAGAACTTTCTGAAGAATCAGATGGTTTGTAACGATGAAGTAACGTGTGATGGGATTGAGTACACACTCTGCATCCAGACGATGAACAGTTCTTCATTGAATGACCTTTACGAAGACAATTTAAGCAAAGATTTAAATTCTTTAGCTTCTGAAATCGGTTCAAAATAGAAAGATTCAAAAACTGCGAACAGTTATATATTTTGTGATCAACAGAATTACAAATAATACAACTTCGTTTGGTTACATTTAAAGGGTTTCGAGGTGATGGCATCTTTTGTTCAGAAAGACCGAACATTCTGTCCAAGTTAGTAATTTATCAAAATCTAGAGAGTCTTCCCATTTGGGATACGTCTCCGTATCTAACTTTTTCTGAACTAGGTGTAGAACCATACCGTTTACAATGTCTTCTAATGAACCTAATGATTTAAGTGACTGTAAATTAACATTTATGTTGTCAACTAAACATCTTCTTGCTTCTACCGAAGCCTTTAGGACTGCAATAATTTCAAACAGTTGCCGAATATGAGTTTGAAATATAATACATTTATTGTCATATCTTGCCTTTAACAAATTCAAAGCTTCAGCGTAATTAATATCAGTTACCTCTAATGATTGTATTGTGCGAATTGCTTCATGTGATAGACAGGACCGAAGATGTTGAAATTTCTCAACATTGCCCAAATTTTGAGCAGAATGCACTAAATTGTTGAAAGAGTTTATGAAATTGGTGTATTCAGTGTAATTACCTGAGCATTGTGGTAATTTGATTTTTGGAAGGTTAGCTTGAATTACTGGGGGCATGCTGCCCGTAGCATTATGCTCCTTATTGATTTCATAATTTGAGTTTCTTCTTAACTTACTCATTAATTGCAAAATCGTGGATTTTACAGCGCAATATTGGTCTTCAATATCACCGCGAATCTTCAGATTGGCCTCGTCACCTGGTTCAAAATCATCAATATTGTCTTGAATATTTGAAATTTGTTTAAAATCAGCTTCTAGTAAAGCAAGCCGACATTCTAAATACTCCAATATAGGGTTCTTTATTTTACTGATGTAATTGGTGATTCTGGTGATGCAACCTCTTACGGATGCTCTTTGTGCCTTCAAACTATCGACAGTAGCCATTATGTAGCGATATCAGGCTAATAGTTTCCAATACAGTTCACCAGGCCTGATTTCAAACAACTTGTACTTACAAATATTAAATGTCCCTTACCGGATGAAGAACTCATGCGGGAGTTCAATTTTCAGAAACAGTTACCAAATATCTTACAGCAAACAAGATATGTAATTGGCATAAAAAGTCAAAGTTCTCTTCACAATTTTCAGCAAACTGCTTGCGAAAATTTGTTGAATTAAAGTTAGAAAAATTCAACAAATGTCAAATTGCAATTTGCACAACGAAATCGCGACGAAAGTTTCAAACGATTGTACTTTAAAAACTCAAGACACAAGTTCCCGAAATTCACTTTTTATAGTTTCACATTAACCGAACTTTCAAATTGGTCTTCAGTAGACACAAGGTTTAGTTAAGGGAATTCTCACGGAACGACGATTGTACTGCCGATTGGAAATTCCTTAAATTTCACTCGTAGAAATTTCACAAACCAACAAATTATACATTTTCTTTAAAAAACAAACTTTTTATAAAAATGTCTCGAAATATTCACACTTACGATTAGAAATTACAATAAATTTCAATCGTGGAACTTTCGCGAATCAGCGAAATTATTGTCCAAAATTTCCTATAGAAATTTCTCGAAATATAAACACCGAATTACGAATAGAAATTACGATAAATTTGACTCGTAGAACTTTCGCGAATGAACGAAATTATTGTCCAAAATTTCTTATAGAAATTTCTTGAAATATAAACACCGAACTACGAATAGAAATTAAGATAAATTTCACTCGTAGAACTTTCGCGAATGAACGAAATTATTGTCCAAAATTTCTTATAGAAATTTCTCGAAATATCGCGATTATTTTAAAAATTTCCAATCGAATTTTCGCGAAATATTTACTGATGGCGATTAGAAATTACCATAAATTTCAGTCACGGAACTTTCGCGAAACCAACGAAATTATTTTCTACGAAAGTATTTATGTCCAAAAATTTCATGTAGAAATTTCCCGAAGAATTTCAAATTCCAACAACGAGAATCATGTCGGGGTCACCAATGTTTAATCGCGAGCCTTTTCGCGATGTGGGGAACGACAAAAAGTTTGAAAACAATAAAACCAAAAAATTAATCGTTATAAAATTTAGTTTCATTTTATTGAATTTAAAGTGTTCACAATCGAGATTCTTAAACAAGACAGAAAAATTATACAAATTGAAAAACAAGGAAAATGTTCTAAGGTTTCTAGATTAAAAATTTGATTAATAAATTATTTTCGACGAAAAATCCTGGCGAAAATATCAGCCTACTGCGTTAACACCCGTCAACAATAACATTATTTAAGGTATGTCTAAATTTAAGTTAATTTCATGCATATGCCGTATAGTTGAACCAGAAAGGGTACATAGGTATTAGTAACCTTGATTAATCTCATACGTCCTCTCTTGCGGATTAAACAATTACTTCAAATGAATAACCGTCAACTACAAATACAATTTTGCTTGGTGTTCATGCATAATTAGAATACGTCCACCCGGGAAAAAGGAAAAGAATCGAAAAAAAAACTATAAAAATATACACCCGAAGAATGAATATACTAAGACAGAAAAATAGGGAAACATTTGGATTGAAGTAAAACAAAAGGAAAAATGACTGGAAAAATCAGAAATACTCATTCAAGATATCAAAAGTATCTTGCACATTTCAATTAATTTCAAATGGAGGAGTTATGTTATACATATTTCGATCGTCTTCTGAGCTATTGCGATCACAACCATAATTAAATTACGATCATAAGAATTTATTATAAATGGATGAAACTAGAAATTAATCCTTTTATCAAGTAATTTTTATAAAATATATATATTTTATAGTTTTAAGGTTAATTTTAAGTAAACATTAAGGCCTAATGAAAAAAATTGTTTTTTTTAGTTGGTCCAAAGAGAGCAGAGAAAAAAAAGAGGAACCAAATGTAAATTGACGCTTTTCCATGTCTTTTTTTTCTCTCTTTGGTTTAATTTATATTCGAAAGATAATTTTTAGTAATATCACAAATTATTTTGATATAGGTTTGATTAGGATTTTTGCATAATATTGAGAAGGAAATAAGCCAAGGATTTGATCACAATATAGGGGAGTATATATGTATACATCTACATATGGATATCCATAGAAGTAGGGAATTGACCCAGACGCGACAATACATTACAGAATACGATACATATAAAGATTGGAATTAGTAATGATTAATTAAGTTTTCTTAAAGAAGAAAAAAAAAACTATGATAAGTATAGGTATATACATAGATCAAGGAAGGAAGGGAGAAAGAATTGAAATAATTATTAGAAAAGAAGTAAAGAAAAAAAAAATAATAAGGAATTATTTTTTTTTGGTTAAGAAGCTATCCAAAGGATTTCTTTTAGGATTATATTAATTTGTAAAATTATATTACAAACACTCAAACGAGAATTAAATATTAATTTTGATAATAAGATATGTACTATCGTTTTTTTTTTCTACAACCGATTATCGGAAAAATACAAATGTAAAATAAACGATAAATGAAAAGAATAAATAAATTTAAAACAGGAAATTAATATATGTGTGTGTATTATGATGATGTCTAGATAGTGAGATCATAGAGAGGCAGAGAGGGGGATAGAGTGAAAGGGTGATACTGGGGAGACATATAAATAAGGGACGATAACCAATTGGCGGTTATCGTCAACGGGGGCCGGCATTCTGCTGTGGGTCCATTCGGGTGGGAAGTGCCCCAAAGTCCGGTTGGCAATAACATCTCTGCCAATCGGCCCCGACATGCCTCGCAAGGCTTTCGCGTTAAGTTTGGTCAGTTTCGGTGACCGAGAATTAACGAACACCCCCTTTATTCGGTTTTTTTTCGCAAAACCGAATTTCCTTGCTTGATAGCTCGCGCTATCACTCTAAAGTCTGAACGACGTTAATATTCATCATGCACGCATAAATAACTATGTGTAACGCGATGACAGATGGTGGTGAGCAGCGACCCACCCCACCGGCGAGCTAGTTTGTGCAACTCAGCAAGTTGTGCAGCCTTTCAGTTGCTCACATTTGCTGCACCTTCTCATATCTTCTCCTCGCAAGGAAGAAGATATGCTGAAAAGGTCATCAGGGGTTTTGCTTTCTCCGATAACAAACCCCAAAATATGTAAACCCCTTGTTACATATATGGCGTCCAAAGTTTCATTGGTTCTGCCAGCGGATCTTTGATTTTGTTTGCCATTTGTATTTTCGACTTCGGTTGAAATTACAAATGGAGCTCAAACAAAATTGTTTGACACATTTTCGAACGAGTTGATGTTTGGAAATGGTGTTTTGGTTGTTACCTTATGGTAAACCAATATTTTCAGAAAAACAAATTTTTTTGAAAATTTGAAAAATTTTGACTCAAACTTTTTCAATTTAAAAATTTTCAACTGTTTTTTTTATTAGTCAACTTTTTTTTCTGAAGGTGTGTTCACATCATCAAAATTTCTGAACGAAGTTTTGATGTGAACATTATTTCGGATGTTCGTTTTTTTTTGTTTTCGGAATTGGACTTGCTTTTCGCGATCGCAATTATGTAGAGTCCGGCTGTCGTCATGTTTTATTTACGGTTGCGCAGTAGCAGTTACTTGGGTTTTTTTTTTAATTGAATATTCCGCTTGCCGCAAAAGCGTTTGAAATGTGGATTACGTGCTACATGGAGATGGTTGTCATTGCGACGCTTCACGTTTCAATGCAGCTTGGACTCCGGGAAATGCTATAGATGCGGATGTATGAGTTTTAGTGCGCCTTTTCGCACATTCTCGTGCTTAATTAGGCCTATGAATAATGCGGTGAGGACACGAAAGTCATGCAACCACATCAGACATAGTGGTCCGGGATTGTGCCAGTCGTTTGGATCGGATCACATGCTACGGGCTTGGTTGCTATTGCAGGTGTTCGATCACTCGACTTGGTACCGTTCGCGGGTCACCCATCAACATCCAATTTTCGTTTCGTGAGTGCATGTCGGGTTTGTGTTTTCTTCATGTTGTCCACTTGTTTCGTCTCTCTCTCTCGCTCTTACGTTAATACGTTTGATTTTCGAATATAATAATTTTGTTTTCGCAAATATTTTGGGAAAGTTGATTTTGAGAAATAGTTATGGAAATTCCTTTTGGGAATTTATTTGGGAAATTTTACTTTTGAGAGACTAGGGGGCTCCGCCCCTGCTCTCTTCGCTCGCCAACCCCGGGTCCCGATTGGAATTCGAGTAGATTTTAGTTTTCGTGTAATGTAATGGTAAAAAATAAGGCATAATAGAGTAAGAAGCAAAAAATTATGTAACTGCTTTTGTGATTTATTTCACTGCTTCTTCAAATACAAAGTTTTTTATGACCTTTTGTTCTAGCTTGCACTCTATTTTTATACCTCCTCTGCTTCTACATCGTTATAGAGCGACATACAGTTGACCATGTGACATTTTATATTTTCTCCCAATCATTCCAGGAAATATAACATATAGTAACTTAAAATCGGCCTATATCCGATTTTTTGATGCCCTATGGTAAAAATGGGATAGAAAAACTGTCAAAACTAACATTATTTCAAGGTTTTTTCTTCATAACTTTGTTTCTTCTTTTCAAAATTTCTTTCAATTTGCAGATACCCTAGACCGTGATAGCATAAGTCTAATCTGTAAATTGTATTCAAATCAGTGTATTAGTTTTTAAAGTACATCAAAAAAACTTTAAAGAGAGGGGTATTTTCTCCTAGGATTATTTCTTTCTCCTTTATCCTAGGACCGATTTGATTAAGATTTAATGTGGTATCACCTACTTAGGTACTTAATCAGCATAATTAATTTCAATAAAATTGATTCACAAATTTTCCGATTAAATCCGAAAAACGGTAAACAAAACAACGACAAAACTTTCTGGTCACCCTGGTTTTTCGTTTATAACTTTGCTCCCCCTGATCGATTTTATTCAAATGCAATACGAAACCAAGTTAAGGAATGAAGAACTCACATTCTAAATTTCATCAAAATCGAATAACGCGTTTTTGAGTTATCTTGTATACGGACGGACGGACATGCATAAATCGATATAACTTTTGATTCCCGACACAACCATACCATTAAAACCTTTCTACGACGATTATTTCGATGTGTTACAAATGGAGTGACAAAACTAATATACCCTTTGGAAGTACCTACCATAGAGGATAAAAATGTGTATACGTATAGTATAAATAATATAGCACATTTGATCATTTCTCCTCATTTTTAATAGTATGTATTTGTAAAAAAGACTTCATGTAGACAGATTAATCATTCAATTCTAATTTTATATTAACGAATCTGACCCACTTTATTAATTGGACGTGGTGGTATGGATAGCAAAAGCACAGTATAATAAACAGTAAGAAAACTGGCGAACAAAATGTGAAAAATTACGAGTGACCTCGCCAATTTTGCGTTTATTTTTAGAATTTTACACCCGTTTTTGCCACCCATTCTTGTTATTTTCCATGCATGTGTACTTTTTCTCAATAAAAAATGTATATAAAAAAAAACCGCTATCTTTTTATGTTCTATCATTTTTTTTAGATTACGCTATGTTGGTGGAACAGAGATGAATATGCATTCAGCTTTAATAAACAAATACTTACACTTTTGCAAATAAATCATGCGGTATCCAAAATGTTTTTTTACGATTTTTAAGAACCAGCTGTGCTATTTACGCTGTTTTCCAATTTCAAAAATTTAAAAAAACAAAAACATGATTTTTGTATATTTTATTTGAAATTATATTATTTTCAATTTTTCTAGCGACAAAAATATTTTAAACAATGTCATAGAAATAGAATTTTCCAGCATCAAAAAAACTTAAATATTTCTCTCGAAATGGTTAAATTGTAATTGTTAATGATAATCCATTTAGAATAAAAAAATCTGTAATGATTTTTATTTTACAACATATATGTAAAGAATTTAATGCAAGTTCACGATTCTTCATTCATATAATATGTATTTAAAACATTTTAAACTAAAGTTATTGTTTCTTTAATTCAAAACTTTCATAAAAATGTCGATTTCTGTTTTCGAATACATATAATTATATTGATGCAAAATGTTCAAATATTTCAAATATCTTAAATTAATTGTGTGTTTTATTAAAACCTTAAAAATAATGATATCATGCGCAATTTTTTCCAATTTTAATGTTAAAATGTAATTTCTGAAATTAAAATAGTGTTTTCCAATTATTGAAATATAAAACAAATCTGCAATGCTGTTTTCCAATTATTGAAATATAAAAAAAAAAAAATTTCCTCTGTTTAAAAAAAACCCACGTGCTTATCAAAAATGCTCTAACACTTGAAAAAAACGTTAGTACAATTTGAAAAAAGTGTCAGGACATGGATTAGGCGCTTAAGAAGCACGCGGGGCTTTTTGCTTTCTTCGTTTCATCCATTCTTTTGCCGAAAACGCATAAGACCATAATAAAACTATTATTTGTCTCCCTTGCTACAATTATCTTATAGGGAGCACGTGTTGAAATTTAATATATTTGATTTATAGGTTACTTCTTTCTTTCTAATGAAAAATTTTAATTTTCTTTCCTTATTTTGTGCGGAATTTTTTCTTTCTGTCATTCTCAGAGGAAGTATTGGGAAGATCGCGTCTAATTTCTCTGCATTTCGTAGTCAAATTACTGTCTGTTTATTATACTGAGGCAAAAGGTTAGTTTTGTAAGACCAAGTGCTTGTGATCGAGTCCGCGCCTGTGCCGAAATTTTTTTTTTTTAGTTATAAATTATTTACTAAGCTTTTTCTACTACAAAATTTATAAATGATGTTCTGGAAAAACTTTTTTATTATAATTTTTTTATTTTATTATTTATTATTATTATTATTATTATAATAGATAGCTAATAGATAGATTTTCAGTAATTAAATTATTTATTCAGTATTGACTTTTTATTAACGAATCTGATTCAATTTTGCAATTGAGGTCGATGGAATGGGTAGCGGCGGATCGGCTTTGTGAGACAGTGTGCTCGAGATCGAATCCCCGTCCGAGCCAAAATATTTTTTAGTTATCAAATTATTTATTAAGTTTTCTTCTACTTCAAAATTTATAAATGATGTGCGGAAAAAACTTTTTTATATAAATAGATAGATTTTCTTCGATTTAGCCTTTTGATTTTTTTTAGTTTGAGTGTATTGACCGGTCGAGATGAATCTCGAGTTACTCGTAGTCAATCACAGCTTTCGTTGGATTTTCCACCAGCTTCAAAATTAGTGGCTTCTGCTACAATGACAACTCGCAGTCGTAGTGGTAGAGGAAGAGGTGCGCCAAACACAACTATCACACGATGGGGTTCTAGTGATGGCGCCTCTTTCCTCTCTCCGTCAGATCCAAGTGCTTCAATAGAAAACATAGGCACTATGATCGAGGCGGCTGTGAGTAATCAGATGGCCAAAATTCAGAGTGAGTTACTCAATCAAATCAAGAGAATGACTTTAAATGCACCATCGCAAGCACCATGTTCAGTGGCTCCGACAAAATCTGTTGACCAGTCTGCTAACTTCAATCTTTTGAACGAAAATTATAATTTGAACGTTCCTCAGAGACTAAGTCAACCAACAATAAACCATAACGTAAATAGACCACCACCTCCTCTATATGGTGCTGGTAACCAAAACCGAGATTACAACGTGAACGCTATTTCAGCTTCAAACGATAGTCACCACGTCGACCCCAGTCATGACCCGAATCCACGCATGCCTTTTAACCCAAACAACAATCAAAGGTGTAGCCCAAGTAGGAATTCAAATCATAATTCAGGCACGAATCGTAATGGTCAGGAAGTTCGACACGCTAGTTTACGACATGATACCCGAATCGACAAATGGGGATTCAGGTTCAGTGGAAAGGCGCAAGATATGTCTGTGGAAGAGTTCATATTCCGCATAGAAACCATGCAATCGCGTGGGGATAATTCGTGGTACGCCATTTGTACCCAATTCCACACCCTGCTCTCCGATAAGGCTGAGCAGTGGTATTGGCGACTGCTGAAAAGAGAACCCAACATCGATTGGCATGGCCTAAAGGCGGCCCTCCGACATCAATTCAAGAGCCTGGACACTGACCATGAAATCATGCGTCGGATGTTACAAAGAAAGCAATCCAACAGCGAAACTTTTGATGATTTTTACGATTCGGTTATGTCTTTATACCATCGGTTAAGAATTCCTATGACGGAAATAGAATTGGCGGACATTATGAGGGAGAATGTCAAAGATAAGATCGCAAATCTTATTTTCGGAATGCCTGCCATGCGTCTGAGTCGCTTTCAGGAAGTATGCCGCAAAGAGGAACGCCATCTTTCTGAGAGAGAACCAAGACGAACTTGGCAAAACCCAACACGGCCCATCCATGAATTGGATGATCTTGACGAACGTAATTTCTCATATGGACCAGATTCGGCAAATGATGGGACTGATGTGGATAATGATAAACTTAAACCCGCAAAAGAAATGTTACGCACCACTGATTTTCGCCAAAATGTAAACAGTCAGGAATTCGGTGCATATAACTCACCTGTTAGAACGAAAATTAAGCCAGACTCTCGCTTCAGACAGGAAAATGATTCTCATCTCCCATACCAAGAGTTTAAAAATGATTGTGACCCAAGAAATTATTCGTATAACCGCCAACAATACACCAGAGGTGGCCAATCTTTCCTCACGAACCGGTATCGAATCGTTATAATATTAATTCATCCCATTTCGGTAGTAGTTTACCATACCAACCTGCCGAAATCGATGGTAGTATTCGAGGGCATGTGAGCGAAAATATGTGGTCAAACGGAATACAAGATCATTTAGAAGCTGTAGATGCTAATGGTAGACCACGGGTCAAGTGTTGGAACTGTGACAATATTGGTCATGGTTTTTTCAGATGTACGATACCACAACGGTCCTTCTTCTGCTATCGTTGTGGTAGAAAAGATGTGTCGTTACCGATGTGCCCAAAATGTAATCCGGGAAACGCACAAAGGCACCGAGAGACGCACGGGAATCCCCGGTTGCCAATAATGCCCACGGACCAATCAAAATAGAACCAACCTTGAGTCCGAATCTATCATTACAACTAAATTCTCCGTCTGTCATTAAAATTTTGAAACGCGAAACGTCAACTAAAATCTCATCTAATAATAATATACTGCAAAGGTCGAATAAAACATTACATCAACGTCAAATGGAATATGACGAAGCTAGAAATAGAATAATCGGTGCTTTACTAAAACCGAGTAAAATTAGTAGGTTTAGATAAAGGTGTAAACAAAAGAAGTTATTGGGTAAAACGGTGGAATCTGCTTTTGTGAAGCTTAAACATGACGATCGACCATATGCTAAGGTGAAAATCGACGGTGAATCCCTTTTTGGCCTTTTGGACAGTGGTGCAAGTGTGTCCTGTCTAGGCGCTGGCGCTTTAGATTTCCTCGAACGTCATAAAATTTTAATTACTGGGCGTCCCACCACAGTCAAAACGGCTGATAGTAAAGCTCAACCTGTACACGGGCAAATTGCGATTCCAATTACGTACAATAACATTATGAAAACACTTTCTCTATACGTCGTACCAGGACCTACCCAAAATCTATATCTAGGTGTAGATTTTTGGAAAGAATTCGATATAGCTCCGACTATATTTTCTAAAAACGAAACTTTAGATTGTTTGTCAATTGACGATCCCAACACACACGCGCTAAATTCGGAACAACGCGCGCGTCTTGAAAGCATCTTAACTTTATTTCCTTCCTTCAACCAAGTCGGTTTAGGAAAAACACATTTAGAAGAACATGTTATTGAGGTAGAAAACGCGGAGCCTGTAAAGCAACGCCACTACCCTGTTTCCCCTGCGGTGCAAGCCCTCATGTATGCTGAGTTGGATAGTATGTTGGAATTGGGTGTCATCGAAGAAAGTGTCAGCGCGTGGAACTCTCCTGTAGTCTTGGTGCGCAAACCTGGAAAGGTTCGCCTCTGCCTCGACTCCAGGAAACACCCTTACGAAGAAAGACGCTTACCCACTTCCACATATAGAAGGCCAATATCCTTTGCCAAAAATTGAAGAGTTATTTGCTAAACTACATGGTGGCCAAGAATTTACAAAACTTGATTTGTCAATGGCATATCAACAATTAGTCTTAGATGAAAATTCAAAGGATCTAACCACGATTTCAACAACCAAAGGACTTTTTAGATATACAAGAATGGTTTATGGTATCGCATCCGCGCCAGCAATTTTTCAAAAAATAATTGATTCTCTCTTATTGGGTATAGAAGGAGTTACAGTTTTCATGGATGATGTCTTGATAACAGCAAAAAATAGAAAACAACATATTCATGCATTAAATATAGTGTTATCAAAACTGAAACAAGCCGGGTTCAAGGTATCAAAATCTAAATGCGAATTTTTAAAAACATCAATTAATTATCTGGGTCACACCATTGATGCACAAGGGCTTCACAAAGATCCAAATAAAGTGGAATCAATCCTAAAATTATCTTCTCCATCAAATATTGGAGAGCTGCAATCATTTCTGGGAGTAGTAAATTTCTATAGACAATTTATGCCAGATATGGCAACAAAAGCAGCACCCTTATACGAGCTGTTACCAAATAAATTTAAATGGGACGAATTCGAAGAAAAGGCATTTTTGGAAATTAAGAATATGTTGGCTTCAGAAACGTGCTTAGCTCATTTTGACCCTTCATTACCAGTTAAATTGATAGTGGATGCAAGCCCTGTTGGTTTGGGAGCTGTGTTAGCTCATGCATATGGTAACGGAGTCGAAAGACCGATATCATTCGCATCAAAAAGACTTTCAGCTACCGAAATGAAATATTCACAAATTGAAAAAGAAGCTTTGGCCATAGTTTTCGGTGTCAATAAATATCACCAATATTTGTTTGGAAAAAAATTCACTCTGGTGTCAGACAATAAACCATTGATTTCAATTTTTGGCGAAAGAAGGGGAGTTCCGACCTTATCAGCAAATAGACTCCAACGCTACGCATTATTCCTCTCAGGGTATCAATATGAGACGCAATATACAAGGAGGAGTCCAAAGTAATCAGGACTTTTTGAATCTAGCGCCCCTAGTGGCGCCATCTATATGTCGACTGGTGCGTTAGAATCTGCTATCCTTTATCGACTTCCTGTGAGAATTTCATGACATTTCATCTATTGAAAGTGAAGTTATTGCGTTTTAAGTGCAGTATGTTTGTGTCATCGGTGCGAAAATGAGCTTCGACGACCAAAAATTGCTCAGAATTCAACATTCGAAGGACATCATTAAAGAGGTCAAAAAGGACAAAAACTTCCTTTATAACATTGTGACTGGTGACGAAACGTGGTGTTTTCAATATGATTCCGAAACGAAACGCCAGAGTGCTGAATGGAAGGCGCCGGACGAGCCGAAACCCAAAAAATCGCGCCTGGAGAAGTCAAAAGTGAAGACAATGCTGATTTGTTTTTATGATTCCAAGGGTATTGTCCACAAAGAATTTGTTCCACCCGGTCAAAACGTTAATGCGGTATTCTACCTAGGAATTTTGAAGCGTTTGGTGCGCCGTATTCGACGTGTTCGGCCCGAATATCGTGAAGATGGAAGTTGGCGTTTGTTGCACGATAATGCGCCGTCTCATCGATCGACGCTTGTGACCGATTATCTCACCAAAAATCACATTTTAACCATCAACCACTCCCCGTATTCACCGGATATGGCACCGTGCGACTTCTACCTTTTCGGAAAAATGCATTTGCCGATGAAAGGAAAGCGTTATGCAGACGTAGAGGCCATTCAAAAGGCTTGCACCGGCATACTGGCGGCCATACAGGCCAACGAGCTAAAACACTCGTTCGACATGCTTTTGGACCGTGCAAAAAGCTGTATTGAAGCAGAAGGAGACTATTTTGAATAAAATCAATTGATTTTGCCGAAAAAACCATTTGTTCTGTTTTTTTTTTTAAAGTCCTGATTACTTTGGACTCCACCTTGTATAAATACAAAAAAAAATTTAGCCGATTATTTTTCTCGCGCTGTTAACAATTTTCCGGCTGAGACTACGTCAATTCCAGGATTATTATCCACCGATGTGTTCATAAATTACATAAAAAATAGTGAATTGAGTCCAATAAATTTCGAACAAATAATTGAAGAAACTTTAAAAGATCAAGTTTTACGAACCGTACTGAACTATGTCCGAAATGGGTGGCCACACAAAATTATTGACTCAAATTTAATTCCATTTTTTAACAGACGAAGCGAACTTTCGGAAGAGTGTGGATCCATATTCTGGGGATATAGAATAGTCATACCTAAAATATTACAAGATTCAATCTTACAGGAAGTCCATAAAACACATTTAGGGATTGTTAAAATGAAAGGATTGGCGCGAAGTTATTTCTGGTGGCCTGGATTAGATTTGGATTTAGAAAATACAGCTAAATCCTGTGACATGTGCTTGCCTTACAAAGGTAACCCACCTAAAAATACTCTGATAACCTGGGATTGGCCACAAGAACCTTGGCAACGACTTCACTTAGATTTTATGGGTCCTATATTCAACAAATATTTCTTGATAATAGTAGATGCCCATAGTAAGTGGATAGAATGTATTGACATGGGAATTATCATAACAAGTAGTCGTACAATAGAACAATTGAGATCCATTTTTGCTCGTTTTGGTTTACCTAAGTTAGTGGTTACAGATAATGGGACGTCATTTGTGTCGCAAGAATTTGAGACATTTTTAAAAAACAATAGTATTCAACATATAACTTCTCCAGTAGGTCATCCAGCAACAAACGGCCAAGCTGAGAACGGAGTGAAAATAGTTAAAACGGCACTTAAAAAGGCTTTACATCTAAAAAATCCGCAGCGGAATTTGAACCAATGTTTGCAGACTTTTCTTCTCGATTATAGGAACTCCATTCACAGTACTACATGTTTTTCTCCAGCACAACTCATATTTAATAGACATATAAGAACTAGATTAGATTTAATTAACCCTTTTAGAAAAAATGAATTAAAAAATGTTTGCAATAAAGTTCAAACAAAAGTTGAAACTATGCAAAGCAAACAAAGAAAATATTTTAGTGGAAATCAAAATAGAAATTTTGTTAAGGGAGATTTCGTTATGGTAAAGGACTATAGTATACCAGGTAAAATTTTTTGGATTAAAGGAAAAATTCATAAAATATTAGGCAAACAATATTATTTAATTGAAGTAATAGAAAAAAATAATATTCTATGGAAAAGACATGTAAACCAGTTAAGGCTTTGTTCAAGTTCTCGTAATAGTCACGTGTATTTTCCAGAAATATTAAAAAAAAATAATAGCGAAAAAATGAACTGTTCTACACTATTTTCTGATGAAGAAATAACAGAAAATCCGGAGCCAACTGTTGAAATTGAACAGAGTCAAAACCGGTATAATCTTAGAAAAAGAAACAAAGTAAATTAAGTAAAGTAAAGAATTAAATTGCAAATAAGCGAATTAAGGGGGATAGTGTAGTATAGTAGTTTGTGTGTACCGCAATACCAAAATGTAGTATAGTAGTTTGTGTGTACCGCAATACCAAATAGTATTGGTGACCAGTTCTAATTCGCTCATCATGCAGTAAAGTCGTAATTATAAAGAAAGAAAAGAAAATAAAAGAATTAAATAAAATGTGATTTATAATAATAATTTGTATTTAATATATCACAATATCAAAAGAATTTCGCAAATTAGTTGAAGCGTATGGTGTGAAACACAATCGTACAACTATCTACTCACCACAAGCTAACGCATCGGAACGTGTAAACCGTTCATTACTGGCGGCCATCCGCTCTTATGTTGGCACCGATCATAGGGATTGGGATCAGAATTTGGGAAGCATCGGCTGTGCTCTTCGGAGTACAATCCATGCTTCTACGGGGATTGATCCATATTTTCTTGTGTTCGGTTCCCACATGATCACACATGGCTCGACCTATGAACTGATGCGGAAGTTAAATGGTTTGAATGATGGTGAATTGGTTGTGTCCTCAAAAAAAGACCAGCTTGAACAAATTCGCGAACGCGTCAAAAATAATTTGTCGAAAGCTCACCAACAGCATGAGCGAATTTATAATCGTGGAACCCGGGTAAAGAGATTTATTGCCGGACAAGAAGTCTACCGAAGAAATTTCACGCTTAGTGACTTCGCAAAAAATGTCAATGCTAAGCTAAATCGTAAATTTCTGAAGTGTCGAATTGTTCGTGCGATTGGCGATTCCCTCTATGAGGTCGAGGATTTGCAAGGTAGAACCATAGGGGTTTACCATGCCAAAGACTTGAGGCAATAGTGAGGTAAGAACAGACATCCACTGCCGCGGTTTAGGGCGGATCATCTCCTTTTCCTTTCTTTCGTTTTCTGGTGCCCGGCTAGCTCAGTCGGAGAGCAACGGAGACTCTTTCGGGTGTGGTCGAGCCCCACGTTGGGCAGTGCCAGATTTCACGTACCACTCAAACCACCCACACTCTTTTCAATTACGTCAGGGTTGATAGATCAATCCCTGACGCATCTGTGTTGTGACGTGTGCCTAACACTACACGCTTACTTATATTTTCAAGCCAACACGGTAACACTATTTTAAACATCTGCGTGGTCAGCTTTTGCGAAAACCGCATGTTTCAAAAAAATTCTTTCTAGAAAATTCGATTCACCTCATATCCGTGGTGGAAATAAGTTGGAAAGAGTCCCCGCTGAGAGAACGAAAGAAGAGACAGAAAGAAGGATGGGGAAAAGATGACCGTGTACGATTCTGATTGGCAGAAAACGGGAAATGTTGAACGATAAGTAAACCTGCCGAGGAGAGAGAGAGAGAGAGACGGAATGAGGACCTGAAGAGGGCATAAAAAGAAAAAAAAGGTAAACTAAGGGTCCATACTCATTTGAAGGGGCGAGTATAAACATACGAGGATCGGCATTCTGCTGTCGGTCCATGTGGGAGGGAAGTGCCCCAAAGTCCGGTTGGCATTAACACCTTTGTCAATCGGCCCCGACATGCCTCGCAAGACTTTCGCGGACGGCTGGTCAAGTTCCGGTGACCGTCAAATTAACGAACATCCCCTTTATTCGGTTTTTTCTCGCAAAACCGAATTTCCTTGCTTGATAGCTCGCGCTATCACTATAAAGTCTGAACGACGTTTACACTCATCATGCACGCATATAATTTATGTGTAACGCGATGACAGATGGTGGTGAGCAGCGACCCACCCCTCCGGCGAGCTAGTTCGTGCGACTCAGCAAGGCGTGCAGCCTTTTAGTTGCTCACATTTGCTGCACCATCTCATATCTTCTCCTCGCAAGGAAGAAGATATGCTAAATAGGTCATCAGGGGATTTGCTTTCTTCGATAACAAACCCCAAATATGTAAACCCCTTGTTACAAACCAAATATTGAGTCAGGTAAATGGATGAAGCCACCAATATTTGACGGCAAAACTTCATGGCCAGTATACAAACGACAGTTTGAAGCGGCTGCTGGTGCGAACAACTGGTCCGATAAAGAAAAAGCCACAGCATTAATTCTGGCTCTACGGGGTAACTCAGCCGATTTATTGCGGACAATCTCACCGGAAAATGAGAAAAATTACAATTACATTGTAATGCAATTGGATAATCGGTTTGGGGACAACCACATGAAGGATGTATACAGGATCGAGCTTATCAACCGAATGCAGAAATCCGAGGAAACGCTTCAAGAGTTAGCAGCGGAGATTGAACGTTTAGTGTACATGTCCTATCCTGATTACCCTGTGGAGATGCGGTGCGAGATGGCGGGAGAAAGGTTTGTTAGCGCCATACGGGATACGGGCATACAAAATAGCGTCCGGGTTAGCGGAAAGCGAACGCTACAAGAAGTATTGGCGTTCGCTTTGACATTAGAAGGTGCGAAGAAAGCTACGAGATCAGTCCTACGGATCAGGACTGCTGCAGTTGCTGAAGGGTCGCCGCAACTGGATATCAAAGACCTCAGGCAGAAGATAAAGGAAGTACTGCGGTCCATCCAGAAAGAAGGGGACAGAAACACGCGCAGGAAAATCACATGCTGGGGATGCGGAAAAGAGGGGCATGTACAACATAAGTGCCCGAACCAAACAACAAAACAAAAAGGTTCGGGAAACGAAACGGAGCTAACTTAAAGGGGGACAAGTTAGCTCAAAAGAATAATGCCCCCAGCATCGTTGTATCTGTCTCGCTTATGCAACACAACAGCAACAGTCTAACGGTACAGGGTGTAATTGCTAGTCATCAGTGCAGAATTATCATAGATACAGGCGCAAGTAAATCCATCATTAACAAGAGACTAATCAATCATAAACGCATCAGTGAAAGCAGTAACAGGGTGCTTCAAACAGTTACGGGTGAATCATCTCTGATGCTTGGGGAAGTCGATCTAGCATTGGAGCTAGATGGGTATGTGTTCCGGCATACATTTTTGGTGGCTGATATAATGGACGATTGTATCATGGGCCTGGACTTCATGAAAAAAAATGGAGTGAGTGTAAATGTTGAAGAGGAAGTTCTGCGATGTGGAAATATTGATTTCTCGCTAACGTTGGAGGAAGCAGGTTCCAGTGCCAAAGTAGAAATTCTACAAGACCAAACAATTGCGGGAACCATTGTCGGCAGTATTGAGGGGGTTTCGTCAATAACAAATGAGGGCTGCAGAGACAAAGAAACTCAACGGGAGGAACGGATTCTTCCGGAAGCTTTAAAACCAATTGTCTCTGATATCACTAAAAGAGTATCAGAGTCGGAAGCAGTTAAGGCTACAGGTTTATTGAAGGAGTTTGAAGATGTCTTTGTATGCAGTAAAGGGGACTTTGGACGAACGGACCAAGTGAAACATAGAATTAATACCGGCAATGCAGATCCTATTCGTCAACCGCCAAGGAGACTACCATTAGCCAAACAAACAAAGGTTGCTGACATGATCGACGAAATGCATCAGGAGGGAGTAATTGAACCATCAAACAGTCCATGGGTATCTCCGGTAGTCCTAGTACGGAAAAAGGATGGGACTACAAGATTTTGCGTAGATTACCGAAGACTGAATGACGTAACTAAGAAGGACAGTTACGCTTTTCCTGGCATAGACGACACATTAGATACACTCTCAGGAGCAACTTGGTTTTCAACATTTGATTTAAAAAGTGGCTATTGGCAAGTTGGAATTGAACCGGAAGACAGAGAAAAGACAGCGTTCACAGTAGGAACAGGCTTATGGCAATTCACAGTAATGCCATTTGGATTATGTAATGCACCGGCAACATTCGAACGACTGATGGAACATGTCCTACGGGGCTTAACATGGAAGACGTGCCTTGTATACTTGGACGATATCATCGTAATTGGGAAAACTTTTGATGAACATCTCCAGCGATTACGAGAAGTATTTGGACGTCTTCGTGCAGCTAATTTGAAGTTAAGCCCAAAGAAGTGCGAACTATTTCAACATGAGGTGAAATACTTAGGACATGTTGTGTCTGCAGAAGGAATTGCCACCGATGAAGACAAGATAAAAGCAGTTCAACAATGGCCAGTACCAAAAGATAAGCATGAAATCCGGTCATACTTAGGCTTGTGTACTTACTACCGACGTTTCATAAAGAATTTTGCTAATATAGCCGGTTGTTTACACAAGCTAACGGATAAGGGAAAACCGTACGAGTGGACCGAAGATTGCCGTTCAGCTTTCGAGGAGTTGAAACATCGACTATGTTCTGCTCCGATATTGGCGTATCCAAAACTTGGAGAAAGATTTATAGTGGATACGGATGCCAGCAACATCGGAATTGGAGGGGTACTCTCTCAACAGATCGAAGGTGAGGAAAAAGTGATCGCATACTTCAGTAGGAAACTTTCTAAACAAGAGGTAAACTACTGCGTCACCCGGAAAGAACTCTTGGCAGTAGTTGAAACTGTCAGGCATTTCAACAAATACCTCTACGGGCAGGAGTTCCTACTTCGAACCGACCATGCGGCGCTTAAATGGTAGCTACAATTTAAGAATCCAGAAGGTCAAGTGGCAAGTTGGATTGAGCGACTACAAGGGTATCCCTTCAAGACAGAACATAGAAAGGGGACATCGCATGGTAATGCTGACGCCTTATCTAGAAGACCATGCGGTGAGAATTGTAAGCACTGTGGTAGGCTAGATGAGAAAGAAATAGTCATGGTCAAGACAACAAGAATAGGTAATGATGACGACACTAGTATCAGAAATGAACAGCTAAAAGACAAAGATATTGGACCAATCCTTGAATGGAAAGAACAGGATCAGCGTCCGGGACGGAGCGATATTGCGGCTTATAGTAGTACAACAAAGAGTTATTGGGCTCTGTGGGACTCGCTGGAAATAGAAAATGGCGTTCTCAGTAGAAGATGGGAATCTTCTGATGGTAGAGATACACTAATGCAGTTGATTGTGCCCAAGTCCAAAGTACATGAGGTACTTGGTGAAGTACATGGTGGGACTTCAGGGGGACATCTGGGAGTCAACAAAACATTAGAAAAAGTACGAGAACGATTTTATTGGGTAAATTGCCGAGCTGATGTTGAAAGTTGGTGTCGAAAATGTGACACATGTGCAGCGAGCAAAGGACCACAGACACGAACTAGGGCAGCAATGTAGCAATATAACGTTGGCGCTCCATTTGAACGAATCGCAATTGATGTAGCTGAACCATTTCCTCAGTCTAAACAAGGGAACCGATACGTGTTGGTTGTCATCGACTATTTCAGCAAATGGCCGGAAGTGTACCCTATTCCGAATCAAGATGGATAAGTCGATACGGGGTTCCACTAGAACTACACTCGGACCAAGGGCGGAACTTCGAGTCAGCGGTATTCCAGGAAGTATGCCAATTACTGGGAATACATAAAACCAGAACAACACCCCTGCACCCGCAATCTGATGGTGTGGTGGAACGTTTCAACCGAACCCTGGAGGAACATTTATCAAAGGTGTTAACATCAGACCAAAGTGAATGGGACAAACGCATTCTATTGTTCCTAATGGCATATAGAACTGCAGACCCCGACAGCACAAAACATACTCCATCAGAAATATTGTTTGGACGCAATATACGGCTTCCTGTGGATATAATGTTTGGTAGACCAGAATGTGACAAAATGGAAGTTAGTGACTACATCGATAAACTGAGGGATCGTCTAGACGAGATACATCACATAACAAGGGATCGGATAAAAATTGCTAGCGACCAAATGAAAATAAAGTATGACATTGCTGCGAACAGCTGTGGATTCCAGGATGGTGACTTGGTATGGCTCTACAATCCACAACGGAAAAAGGGAATGTCACCTAAATTTATGCCGAAATGGGAGGGTCCATATACCGTCATGAAAAGGATAAATGACGTCGTATATCGCATACGAAGATCTGCAAGGGCTAAAATGAAAGTGGTTCATTTAAATCGGCTAGCAAAGTATCACGGGACGGCTTCAGAAGATTCTGTTCGGGACGAACAGATTTAAGGAGGGGGTAGTGCACTATAAAAACACTACACTTTATTTATTACTTTTTCTGGGTAAAAGAAAAGTCCAGAAAAATCCACTACACCACACGACCGAAATAATGTAAACAAAAACAAAACCATACGACAAAACAATAACATTCCACGAAATGTCAAAAGCCATATTTACGATCTATAGAACATTCGAGAGTCGGCAAGAATCGAACAAATAACATTCACAATTGTAGATTATTCGAGAAATATCGCCATCTAGTATACAAAAGCAAAAATCTAGACTTTTCGACCACTTTCCTGAGACACCAATTTAGTATAAAAAGCAGCCGTAGGGTCGAGTCTACAATCAATTCAAATCAGAAAGCCGAACTGTTACTTGAAATATACCTATATATATTGATAAAAGTAATTAAAATAGTGAAGCTCTAAAACTGTGATAAATTAATTGTAATAATTAAATTATTGAAAGACAAATATTTTTAAGACTAATTGTAACGCAGAAATAATTATAAATAAAATTTATACACTAAATTCGCATAAATAAAAAGTGTTATCATTCTAATAACATCGAACCGAAAGAGTAGCACGTCACAATATTTACATTTTTTGATTTTATAAAATTTATAAGCAACCCGATTTTGTTTAAATGTTTAATTTTTCCAATACCTATTACATTATATTGTTTTTCTTCAAGAAGAATCATTGTGTGAAATTGAATTTTTTTAATTTTTTTCAATTTCATTATACGGCGTTGAAAACGATCAACGGCGTCAACAATTTTCCTACATTTCTTATAAGTTTTAATATAACTGATTTTGTGTCCTTTCGATAATTTTTATATAAATTTTATTTAGTTGGAATTAAGACCTTAATGTAGTAATTTAAAACACCTTTTCAACTAAATAAATGAAAAGTTAATAACCCACTAGTAGTGGATTATTAACCTTTCATTTATTTAGTTGTCGTTTAACTTTTGAAGAATTTAATTCGTTTTTAATGAATTTTGTTAAGTGTTTTAATTTGACGATAGTGCACACTACGCAATAAGCCTTGGAAAAGTCTAAATAAAGTAGACGAAACATTAGAAGTAATTGAAAAGGTACTACATTAAGGCGCTAATTCCAACTAAATAAAATTTATATAAAAATTTCATATAAGATTTCCATTCCTTAGGCACCTCCTATTTAGTTACATATTTCCTTCTGTGGGCTTCTATTTATGATTTTCCCGCATATGAAATTTGTAACATAACTTTAATTTGGTGTGACACCTTGTGCAATACCAAGCAAAATGTATGCGAAGTAGGATTATATAAAAACGACTTTCCTGAACAATTTTGTAACATTTGATATATGTATTCGTACATAAAGCACCCAATTGAATAAAATTTCTTGCACCTTTATTGTGAAACGAAGTTTGTAAAACTTTATCAGTCCAAATATATTTTAAATTTCCTTAATCCCAAACTTTATTTACAATTATTTCGGCGACAACAATTAGTCTTAAAAATATTTGTTTATCAATAATTAATTAATTATTCACAATTTCTTTTGCAATAGAACAATCACTATTTCCAACAATTATTACAATTTTCGCATTTAGAAGACAAGTTACTTTTCTGTACTGCGTTTTATATTTTAAGATTACTTCACAGCTAGTTAATTCAAACTGATGACTAGTTGAATTGTCGTCACATAGTTATACCTCGAGTGACACTTCGGAATTCGTCTTCAAATATCAGTTTTGACAAAACATTTCTTTTTCGTGGAAATGTTCCAATTTATTTTCCGGTTGTGTTTTGATGATTATTCAAGATTTTCTTAATAAAAGAAAATCCTGGAATATTCTGATTCTGTTTTTAAATATTATATATAATATTATTATGTGTAATCCAATATGTGTAATTCGAGAGCTTAATTAAAACTTATTAAAAAATGAAATATATTAAAAACTTAATTGAATTCAGCAAAACTACGTATTTTAGATCCTACATATTTCCAGGAAAATGTTAATTTTTTAGTCTTCATAAATTGTAAAGTAGTAACTTTTATAAGTTATAACATAGAATAACATTATAAACGAATATTTTTTATTTTATTAGATAGAAAATATAAATAATTACTTACCTAAAATTATAATTTGTAAATTTTTTTATTACAAACACGTTTTTGGAGTCGCTTGTCACTTTAATTGACACCATTACAAAGAGGTTTATTATAATTCTGGCAAATACAATATTATTTGTGGTGATTATTAATCCACAAAAATTAGTCTACTTATATTCCTGTTAAAGATTTAAAATTTAAGATATCTCTACGAAATGGAATGTTCCTGCAATTAAAAATATAATTCTACTCTAGGAAAATGATATACTAATGTGGACAAAAAGTTATGAGACTGTATTTTTGAAAAAATACGGGCGGAATGAATATCAGCGTGTATATTTATTTGACAGATTGGTATGACTGTTGTCAACAGCTAGTTGAAATCTCATGATATTTGCTTTGTTAGTTGAAAAATTTCAGCGTCTTTTGTAATTGTGAAAAAAAGCGGACAGCGAATTCTCTTGGATGACTTCTACTGCCTTAAAACGATGTCCACGAAGTGGTAATTTCAATCGAGAACAAAGAAAAACTCACACGGAGCCATATTTGGCGAATACGGTGCTTGCAGAACGACATTCACTTGATTTTTATAAAAAACTGACGAAAAACTGACGTTTTTCCAGCAAATTCAATGATTTTGAGGCAATGCGACAAGACACATGAGACAAGCCCAAATCGTCCTTTAAAATTGTTTCTATTGATCCTTTTGATATACCAGCAATGTCTACATGGTCTCTTTGAGTTAATCGACGATTGAAAAGTACAAGCTCCTTGATTTTGATGATGTTTTTATCAGTAGTTGAGGTTGGTGGCCTTCCTCACCAAATACTTTGTGCCACTTAAAAACTTTTGATCTTCATAAACACTGATCACTGTAACATTTTTCTACAAGAAGTCTCATTTTTGACAGAAAACTTAATGTTAATTATTCGTTCAATATTTTTATCCATAGTAAAAAATAGCCGGAACAAATTTTTCCCAACTACAAAAGATGCTGAAATTTTGAAACTAACAAAGCAAACATCACGATATTTCTACTAGCTGTACACAATAGTTATACAAATCTAGAGTTTCCATTTCCCGACACTTTTTAATTTCCCGGGATGCGGGAAATTTTGAATTATATTTTCCTGGAAATCCCGGGATCCCGGGAAAAATGCTATAGGATAGCATAAACGATAACATTAAAAATAATATTTTATTATAAAAACATATAGTAACTTAAAATCAGCCTATAGCCAATTTTTTGATGCCCTATGATAGAAATGGGACAGAAAAACTGTCAAAACTAACCTTATTTCAAGGTTTTTTTAACACAACTTTATTTCTTCTTTTCAAAATTTCTCCTAATTTGCAAGTAACGTAGACCCTGGCAAGTCTAATCTGTAAATTTTATTCAAATCGGTGTATTACTTTTTAAAATACATCAAAAAAACTTTTTTATTTTCTCCACGGATTATTTTTTCTCCACTATCCCTGAACCGATTTGATTAAAATTTAACATAGTATCATCTATTTACGTGGTTAACCTATATAATAATTTAAACAAAATTGATTCATAAATTTTCCAGTTAAATCCGAAAAACCATAAACAAAAAAACGACAAACCTTTCTGGTTACTCTAGTCTTTCCTTTATGACTTTGCTCCCCCTGCATCGAGTTTGCTCAAATGCAATACCAAACCAAGTTAAGGAATAGGCAACTCACACTGTAAATTTCATCAATCGGATAACGCGTTTTTGAGTTATCTTGTATACGGAGACATGCATAAATCGATATAACTTCTGATTCCTGACACAACCATACCCTTGGAGCAAATAATTTGTTATCAAAAATTTTTGGAAATAAAAATTGTCCTTAGAATTTTATTAAATTAAATTTCCCGAGAAATGTAAAAAAAAATCTCGGGATTCGGGAAAGAAAAATTATGTAAATTTATTATATAAATCCATCCCGTGATGGAAACATTATACCAATCTGTAACGTGAGCAATTTGGTATTGCCACCACTGCATTTTTTTAATAATAGCGGATGGCAAAGTTTATGTATTAATTTTTTTTAATTTTTTAAATTTAAAAATAGCGTTAGTTACAATTGGGAAAAGATACAAAGCATTTAGAGCATAATAGAGAAGTTTTTATTTGAAGAAAAATGAAAAATCGATAAATCCAACGGCTTTTTTTTTTTGAAAAGTCGACAAAAAACAACAGGTTTTCTTTTTGAAAAATCCTTTTGGGTGATTTTGAAATTGATTTTTTTTGGGAGTTGAATTTTTTTTTGGATTTGAGGATTGGCACAAGTGCGATCCGGATTTTTTTTGCGATGATGAGCATCGGAAAAACTTGAATTTTGGATTTGGAATTTGGTACAAGTGCGGTCAGGATTTTAAGAAAAAATATCTTAAAAGAGTTTTTTTTTTGCCATGAAGAGCCTCGGAAAGAGTTGAAATATTGAATCCAAAAGATAGGACGTTAAATTTTAAAGTAATTTGGTTACGCTTTTTTATTATTAAATAGTTTTGGGTTTTGAATTTTGAATTGTTAAGAATGTCGTGATAATTTTGATAGGTGTTTAAAAGTTTTCCAATAAGTATTTTTTAGTAAAGTTTTTTGTTTGTGTTTTATGAAAGTAATTTCTGCTAAGTTTCTGATTAATAAAAATAATAAATGAAAATAATAAATAAAATAATTAATAATATAATAACATAATCATATTAGTAATACATATAAAACATATAAGCAATAATCACATGAATAATAACTAATATTATAAGATTTTAAAAAGTTAGTTACTAAATTTAAGTATTAAGTGAAGAAGTTAAATTTAAGCAAACTAATTTTAAGTGCATTAAAAAAACACATGATTTAAAATAAAAACATAAAAAAATATAATTTAAAATGGAACAAAACATTAAGTTAAAATTAAACATTAAAATACATAATTTAAAATCACAATAACACATTCAAAAAAAAAAACAAGGTTCGAATTGAGACAGTTTTGATTTTCATCGTTTTTTTTGATACGTGTTTTTTCGGAAAATTTTGTTTTTTTCTTGAGTTCAGGTGCAATATGGGGAGTTTTTTTTTGATTTGAGAAGGGAAAAACGAGTGAATTGAATTTAAAATAATTTAAAGTATTCGCGAGTTACGTGAATGATAAATCCGAAAATATAGAACGTTTGGAAATTTTTTATTTTATAGAGAAGTTTTAATTAAGAACAGTTTTTTTTTATTAAAATAAAAAAAAAGAAAACTTGTTGGACCGCAGGTGAATTAAATGAAAGAAAACATAAAATTTATCATAAAACATAAAAAACATTAAGTTAAATTAAAACATAAAACACAAAAGTTAAAATAAAGCAAACGTAGATTTTTTTTTGTTTAAACATAAAAACATATAAATTAAGTTAAACACCTAAACATATATGGTTTAAACTAAAACATACAATACATCTAATTTAAACTAAAACAAAACATAAAATTTATCATAAAACATATAACACATAAGTTAAAATAAACTAATCACTTAAAATGAAAACAAAACATAGAATTTTAAAATAAAACCAAGCATATAAATTATTTAGAAACATAAAAACATATAAAATATAATTTAGATAATCAAATAGCACATATAATAAATATAACCTAAAACATAAAAGTTAACATAGAATATATAAATTATAAACATAAATTAAATCACATACAATATACAATAAATAACATCACAATCACAATCACATATAACACCAAAACCCGAATATAACAAAAAGAAGAAAATACTCACCATCATACAAAAAAAAAACGGAACCAACAAAGTACCAACCACCATACAAAAAGGAGCCTCTCTACAACTACACCATAGTCACCATCAATCATAAAATTTTTTTTTTTTTTCAAATTTTCTTTTGTGTTGGGTCTTAAATTTACTTTCAGGACCGGAGCAACTGTAAGTTCTTTTTTTGCTTAATTTGTTTTTTTTTTTTTTTTAATTATATTGAGTTTATTTAGTTTGTTGACTACACGTTTTTTTTATAAATTTTTATAATTTTTCTTCTTTTTTGTTTCATATATAAAGAATTAAGTTTATTTTAATATATGGATATAAGTAAATTTTGCGTCAAGTAGTCAAATTATTTTTTTTAATTTTTGTGATTTCCATTAAGTTTCTTTTTTTTCATTTTATTTAAATTTTTTTTCAAGTTTCCTTGTTTCATATGAACATTTTAATCTTATATTTAATTTTAGGATTTCTATATCTATATCTATATCTATATATATATATATATGTAGGAGCCCAATTTACTATTATGTTGATATAGGAAACTTTGTATCTATGACAACGTAGCAATCTTTTATTTTATGATCGGAGTTGGTTGTTTTTTTTTCAAAAACTTTTTCATTATTAATATATACTCAGCCGTCAGCAGAAGAACTATAACGTAGTTGGCATTTTTCATTATTTTCAAATAACTAATTAATTTTGTTTTTTCACTTTTTGAATAAATCAATAAATTTATAGAATTTTATACAAAAGTATTGTATACTTTTATTTAATTCCATCATTTGGGGGCTCAACCGAACCAGAATATTAATTTTTTTTATTTGGAAGTGAATGAGAAATATCACGGAAGAAAATAAATCTTTCCAAAACGCTGTAAAAATATGAATGAAGAGGAATTACAAAAGTTGAAAGTAGCCGAACTTCAAACAGAATTGACGAAATTTAACTTAGATATTACTGGTACAAAGCAGATCTTAATAGAAAGATTGGCCGAGGCATTAGAATTAACACCAGAAGCAGACACTTCAATAATATCTAAAGATAATAATTCAGAAAAATTACAAGCTGTAAGTAATAATCCAAAATCTAACATGAATCAAACGCGTGTTTCATTAAGAGATATGGACTATTTAATAAGTACTTTTTCCGGTGAGGAAAATGTTTCTGTACAAACGTGGTTAAGAGAATTCGAGGAAATCACCGAATATGATCCTTTAAGTGACGGAGAAAAATTAATTTTGGGCAGGAAAAAATTAGTGGGATCCGCGAAACATTTTATGAGAACATGTAGCTGTAAAACTTTTGAAGAATTTAAAAGAAATTTAATAAACGAATTTAAACAAGAAATTTGTAAAGCCGAAATTTATAACTAACTGCAGAAAAGAAAAATGCAAAGAAATCAAACTTTTCGTGAGTATGTTTATAAAATGCAAGAAATTGGACGACTAGCTGACGTAGATGAAAATTCCGTAATTCATTATATAATTAATGGTGTTACCGGTCGTGAGGAACATAAAATTTTATTATATGGTGCAAAAAATTTGTCGGAATTAAAATCAAAATATATCGATTATAATAACTTTAAATTGAAATGTTTTGAAAATTCTAACAAAAATAAAATCTTTTCAAAAAATAATGTTACAGCAGGAAATTCAAAAATAAGTGATGCGCATTGTTTTAATTGTGGTTCAAAAGAACATAGACGGAAAGATTGTAAAGCCGAAACAAAATGTTTCAAGTGTAATGGAAAAGGACATATGTCAGCCCAATGCCCTCAGAATGCTGTGAAGCCCTCTTCACAAATAAATAATATTAGTGTTAGAAATTCTAAAACAATTTTAATCAATAATGTGTCTTTTCAGGCATTAAACGATACAGGCGCTGATATATCTTTAATTGGAGAAGAAGCTTTTCAAAAAATTAAAGACATTAATCTTATTAAAAATAAAATAAAGCTGGTTGGACTTGGTGCGGGCAAGACCAACACTTTAGGATCGTTTCAATGTAATATACGAATTGATGAAATTACATTCAATGAATTTTTAATGGTAGTTCCAAGCAATGCTGTCCGCTTTGATCTTATTATCGGAAATGATATAATTTCTAAAGCAAAAGTAGTTTTTGATAAAGTCGGCCCTACATTTTATAAGATGGAAGATGAACATTTCATTATGGGAATTCAGTTGGAAGAAAACGCTGAAATTGACGTACCATATCAATTTGAACCAGAAATCAGAAATATAGTCGAAACTTACAAACCGGAAGCTGTTAAAAATTGTCCAGTGAATGCTGAATGGAGGAACGATTAAAGAACGTTTTCCAGTTCCAATTATAGAAAATGTTTTAGATAATTTGCAGAAGGCCAAAATTTATACTACTTTAGATTTAAAGAACGGATATTTTCATGTTCCAGTTGAAGAGAAATCGACAAAATTCTCAGCATTTGTTACTATGGACGGTCAATTTGAATTCAATTATGTTCCATTTGGATTGACAAACGCACCCGCTGTATTTTTACGATTTATTCATTTAATTTTTCAGGATTTGAAAAACAGACAACTTCTAGATACTTACATGGATGACCTTATTATCCCTTCTAATGATGAAAAGGAAAATATTGACAGACTGAAAATTGTCATGAAAGTGGCTGCAGAAAATGGTCTCAATTTTAATTGGAAAAAATGCAAATTTTTGAAACGAGAAGTGGAATTTTTAGGACACGTCATAAAAAATGGTACAATAAGACCATCGGAAGGAAAAATTAATGCTGTCAAGAATTTTCAAGAATCAAAAAACGTGAAAAATCTTCAAGCTTTTCTAGGATTAACCGGATTTTTCCGACGTTTTATAAGTTCATATTCAATAATTGCAAAACCTTTAACAGATTTACTGAAGAAAACTTCTACTTTTTTAATTTCGGGTCTTGAAAGACAAGCAATTACTACTTTGAAGTTAGCTTTGGTAAATAATCCAGTGCTAGCAATTTTTAAACAAAACCAGTCGAAATTCACACAGACGCTTGTAAAGTTGGAATAGCAGCAATCATGTTCCAAAGAAACGATGATCAGAAGTTACATCCAGTTTACTATTACAGTCATAAAAACAGTCCGGCAGAAGAGAAGTTTCATAGTTATGTACTAGAAACATATGCAGTGTACAAAGCTCTTGAAAAATTTCGTTTTTATGTCCTTGGAACAAAATTCAAAGTGGTTACTGATTGTGCTGCATTTCGGCAAACTATGAATAAGAAAGATTTACCGAATTCAGTACAGCGATGGATAATGTATATGCAGGAATATGAGTTTAAAATTGAACACAGGTCAGCTAAAAAAATGGTTCACGTAGATGCATTAAGCAGATCACCAGTAGTTAATATTATTCAACAAGAGGTGCTAGTGCGAATTAAGAGAGCACAAGAACCTGATGAATATAGCGCTTCCATTAAGGAAATACTCAAAGAGAGGTCTTCATATGAAAATTTTATTATTAAAGGTGGTATTTTATTAAAGGAACAAAATGGATTTGAATTATTAGTTGTTCCAAGAAATATGGAGAAAGAAATAATTAAATTGAAACATGAAGATGGTTTAACAAAAACATTATATTTAATTTCACAGGAATTTTATATACCTAGAGCGAGAGAAAAAATTGAAAGTTGCATTTTAAATTGTGTTAGCTGTATATTAGCAAACCGAAAGCAGGAAAAGCATGAAGGATATCTACATCCGATAGATAAAGAAGAAAGACCTTTGATGACGCTCCATATGGATCATATTGGACCTGTGGATGAAACAAATAAACTATACAAATACATCTTTACAGTGGTTGATGCTTTTTCCAAATATGTTTGGATATATCCAGTCAAAACGTTGACAGCGGAGGAAACAATTAAGAAATTAACAGATCATCAGCAGCACTTTGGGAATCCCAAAAGAATAATTACAAATAGGGGAACAGCATTTACAGCAAAAATATTTGAAGATTATTGTGTAGATGAAAATATTGAACATGTACGTATTACAGCAGGTGTGCCAAGGGGAAATGGCCAAGTTGAAAGATTAAACAGAATAATTTTGGAAGTATTAAAAAGGTTATCTGCAGAATCATCTGAAAAGTGGTATAAATTAACAACAAGAGTACAAATAGCAATAAATAATACATTTCAAAGATCGATTAAGCGGACACCATATGAAGTTCTGTTTGGTTTTCCAATGAAGAAAAAGGAAGATATGGATATTTCGAAAATGATAGAAGAAGAAAGTTATAATAACTACGATGAAACAAGGCAGCAATTAAGGGAGGACGTAAGAAAACAAATATCAAAAATACAAGAAGAAAATATTAGAAATTTCAACAAAAAGCGTAAAGAATCTAGAAAATATGAGATAGGAGAACTCGTGGCGATTAAGAACACTCAATTTAATGTTGGAAATAAAATTTGTAACCAATTTTTAGGTCCGTATAAAATTACAGGGAAAGGCAGAGGTGGAAGGTACTCAGTAGCAAAGGTATCGTCAGCTCCAGGACTTAATGCTACGACATCTAGCTGCGACAACATAAAGCCATGGCGTTCAGATGATGAATTACAACAAACATCATCCGAGGCGGGTGATATTCTTCAGGACGGCCGAATGTAGGAGCCCAATTTACTATTATGTTGATATAGGAACCGTTGTATCTATTACAACGTAGCAATGTTTTATTTTATGATCGGAGTTGGTTGTTTTTTTTCAAAAACGTTTTTCATTATTAATATATACTCAGCCGTCAGCAGAAGAACTATAACGCAGTTGGCATTTTTCATTATTTTCAAATAACAAATTAATTTTGTTTTTTCACTTTTTGAATAAATCAATAAATTTATAGAATTTTATACAAAAGTATTTTATACTTTTATTTAATTCCATCATATATATCTATCTATTATAATAAAAAAGTTTTTTCCGCACATCATTTATAAATTTTGTAGTAGAAAAAGCTTAATAAATAAAAATTTATAAATAAAAAAATTTTTGGCACCGACGGGGGATTCGATCTCAGGGCAGTTTGTCTTTACTAACTGAATCTCTTGCTAACTATGCCATTGACTTCAATTGTTAAAGTAAGTCAGATTCGTTAATATCAAATCAGAACTGAATAAATAATCTATCTACACGGAGTCTTTTTTACAAATGCTATTAAAAATGAGGAGAAATGATCACATGTGCTATTATCTACATTATTTATACTATACGTATACACATTTTATATTTCCTGGAATGATTGGGAGAAAATATAAAATGTGTATACATATAGTATAAGTTATACTGAGTCCAAAAACAGTGAGATAGAAAGAAGCAAATGCAAAAGTGTTATTTTTGCGAATATGTCGATTATAAGTTTGATTTAGTATTTTGGTTGTTGGTTATATAGTATAACCAATAACCAAAATACTAAATCGCAACGAAGAAGTCAAAAAAATTAACCTAACTATTTTGGGTAGATTACCGGGCGATATTGAAATATGCGCGTCTATCGATGAAGCTGAAACTCTTGCAGGGCACGACGCTGATCGAGAAAATATGAGTTTGCAATATCCGCCCGAGTATCTATCATCTCTTACACCTTCTGGAATGCCACCGGCTAAATTAGAACTTAAAATAGGATCTATTGTTATGTTACTCCGAAATTTGTGCATCGCCGACGGATTATGTAAATGGCACAAGATTAGTGGTTAGGCGAATCATACGGAACATACTGATGTGTGAAATATTGACGGGTGACAAAAAGGGAGAAATCGTAGCAATCCTAAGAATAACATTGGACACGAGAGGTGATTTAGATATGCCATTTGTGCTGAAAAGAACTCAATTCCCTGTGAGACTTGCTTTTGCAATGGCCATAAATAAATCACAGGGACAAAGTTTTGAAAAGGTTGGCCTTTTCGTCACGTCAGAAGAAACAATATTCACACATGGTCAACTGTATGTCGCTCTATCACGATGTAGAAGCAGAGGAGGTATAAAAATAGAGTGCAAGCTAGAACAAAGGTCATAAAAAACATTGTATTTGAAGAAGCAGTGAAATAAATCACAAAAGCAGTTACATTCTTTTTTTCTTGCTCTATTATGCTTTATTTTTTACCATTCATTACACGAAAACTAAAATATACTCGAATTCCACTCCGGGACCCGGGGTTGGCGAGCGAAGCGAGCAGGGGCGGAGCCCCCTAGTACTATATAAAAAAGTTTTTTCCGCACATCATTTATAAAATTTTGTAGTAGAAAAAACTAAATAATATATTCATAAACTGAAAAAATTTTCGGTACCGACGGGATTCAAAACTCACGCGGTTGGTTTTACTAAGTCTCAGGCTTTTACCAATTACTCCATGGAAATTAATGCTCGAGCAATTCAGATTCGTTAGTAATCAAAAATCAAAAATCAAATCAAAATTGAGTAAATAATTATAACTGAAAACATTCGCCATCAGCGGGATTCGAACTCGCGCAGTTGGTTTTACTAAGTCTCGCGCTTTTACCAATTACGCAATGGAAATCAATGCTTCAAATAGTTTAGATTCGTTAATATCAAATCAGAACTGAATAAATAATCTATCTATTATCACATGTTATCATTTTTATTCACACTGGTCAACTGTATATCGCTCTATCACGCTGCAGAAGCATAGGAGGTATAAAAGTAGAGTGCAAGCTAGAACAAAAGATCATAAAAAACATTGTATTTGAAAAAGCCGTGAAATAAATCACAAAAGCAGTTATTTTTTTTGCTTCTTATTCTATTATGCTTCATTTTTTACCATTACATTACACGTAAACTAAAATCTACTCGAAGTGCACTCCGGGACCGGGGTTGGCGAGCGAAGCCAGCAGGGGCGGAGCCCCTTAGTGTTCTAAATAATTAATTTTTTTCGTTTTTTTGCCGGATGGGATCCACAAAGGGAAATTTTGTTGTAATTAGTCCCTTGGGTGGGATATAGGCCCCAGTGTTGGCAAAAAGATCTGCCGACACCAATTGAACAATTTGCTTCGGATGGACCCATCTTCAGAATCTTCTGTCCATCAGTCTGTCATTTCAATTGAATTCTGTTTCGTGGGTTTTCAATGAAAAATTAACCTATTCTATAAATCTTGCCATCTCTTTTTTTGGTAACATTAGTCACACATATTTCCCTTTTACTTTATTTTGAACATTTTTACCCATTCCACTAGTGACCTGACAGGGTGTGAATTATTGTTTTCACATCTCCAGCCCTCTTGCTAGCCCAAACAATTTTGTTTTCTGCACGCATAAAAGTTATTTGTACGTGACGGCATATGGTAGAAGGTAACGACCCATCCGACGAGCTAGCTTTTTTTGCAATTTTAAGTTACCTTCTTGCTATATCAAAGAATGCACTTTCTGCCGTAAGACAGAAGTGTGTGTTTAATCAAAGTATTGCTTTGTCAACACTTGGATGCCGAATTGTTACGGTTACAAATCTATCAAATAAATACAAACATTGATATTCATTGCGCGTGCATTTTTTTAAAAATATAGTCTCATTACTTTTTGTCCATAGTAGTATATCATAAATTTCATATATTTGCGAAAGACATATTATATTTCGAATGTATAATTTGAAGTTGTAAGATATGTATTTTACTGTGTTACAGAAATATATTTAATCGAGAAATTAGCCTTTATAGGTATGAAAAATCGTAACTTTTTCAGTGCAGAGATCACAACAAGAAGTATAGCAAAACGAAATGCAGCTATCAGATTTCTCATTATGCATAAAATTTGTCACGATTGTACACTACACTACTACTGCTAGCATCATTATGATTCAGACCTGCAATATTTAAAGGTTTAATTATTAAAAGCTACTCTATTATTTTTCCCAGCTCTGAAGTATTCCTCTGCAAATTAAAGTTTTGTCTGCTTTATGAGATGCCTTCTAAGCAATATCCCTAAGACTAATCCTACGTGAGAAACAGGTGCTTTTACCTTGAAAATTGCTTGCACTTCAATGGAGCATATGAGTTAAACAAACTAGAAATACATTGATTTAAATAATTAAGTTGGTCATCAGTGTCATTGAAAATATATGTACTATATAAGGTGTTATCAACAACTCTAATGAAAATTATTAGGAACAAGTTGGCCTGGCGTTAATATTTGAAATAATAGAAAAAATTTAATTTTATACAAAAAAATTGACAAATCAACATGTGCTCAATTCGCAACAAATAGCTGCAAGACATGTTGTACCCAAGGAACTACCTTATTTTGGCGGTAGTCCCGAAGAATGGCCTCTATTTATAGCTACATATGAAAGTTCTACACTTACTTATGGATTTTCTAATGAAGAGAATTTAATTCGTTTGCAACGATGCCTGAAGGCACAGCTTTAGAGTCTGTCAGAGGCAGGTTAATGCAACCTTCAATAGTTCCTTGTGGCGAACCCCACTAAAAACACTATATTTAATTTATATAATATTAAATATAGTGTTTTTACTATTTACTATTATAAAATATCTATTAATAATTTTTTAAAAGGTAACTTGATAAAAAAAATAATGAATAGATATTTTATAATAGGCAGGTACTACTACTACTAGATTGTATAAAATTATTTAATATTATATAAATTAAATATAGTGTTTTTAGTGGGGTTCGCCACATTCCTGATGTAATAAAAACATTAAGAATGCTTTATGGCCGTCCTGTATTGATTATCCACACACTTTTACAAAAACTTAGACAAGAACCATCACCCAAAGCGGAAAAATTTGAGACTCTAATCCAGTTTGCTTTATCGGTACAAAATATTTGCGCCACAATGGAAGTGTCTGGCTTAACAGCCCATGTAATCCATATTTACTTCAAGAATTAACTGACAAATTACCTGCACACATACGGCTAATCTGGGCGATTCACAAACAAACAACACCAGTGGTTACTATTTCAACATTCAGTTCATGGTTATATCAAATTGCTACAGCTGCAAGTGATGTTACTTTGATGAGTATAACTTCAGTTTCAGACATTAATGCGAAGGTGGAAAAACGAAGTGCGACAAATAAAGCGTATTTGAATACTCATACTGAACATCAGGAAAATGATATGGCTTCACCTACTGACGCGAAACCTGAACTCAACTCTACTAATAAAAGTCGTAAGTGTTGCATTTGTGATAAACATTGTTCCTCAGTACGCCATTGTGAAAAATTTCGAAACTTAACTCTTAGTCAGAAGTGGAAAGCTGTGAAACAACATAAGCTTTGCAGAACACGCTTGAATCCACATGGAAGAACTCAATGTAAGGTGAATAGCCTTTGTGGCAAAGATAATTGCATCCTCCGACACAACCAGCTATTGCACAATGATACTCCTAAATCTCAAAATGGAAAGTCCACAACAATTAACATGGATACAAAAAATCATGACCAGCATTGTAATACGCATCCGAAATCCAATCAGGCAGTATAGTTCCGCATTGTGTCTGTGATTTTGAGGAAGAATGACGTAACGGTAAATACTTATGCCTTTCTTGATGAAGGTTCATCTCTCATCTTAGTAGACGAACAAATTGAGGAAGATTTGGGAGTAGAGGGGGGTTTAGAACCTGTTTGTTTGAAATGGACGGGAAATACACACAGAATTGAAGAGAATTCAAAGAATATTTCAATCGAAATCGCTAGTACAACTTGCGAAGAGAAGAAGTTTAATCTTCGAAATGTTCATACGGTAATAAGCCTGAATTTACCAATCCAATCAATAACCAAGAAAGTATTCATATCTCAAAGATGTTCCAACTGAATCGTATCAACAAGCGGTTCCGCGAATATTGATCGGTTTGGATAATTGGAAACTCGGTCTACTATTCGAAAGGAACGCCGTTTGGTGACGGGTTTATTATGGAAATATGATGAAGTTGAACTTCCTAATAGTTATGGATTGGCAAAACGAGGGCTCCTATGTCTTGAAAAAGGAATGAGTAATGATTTGGAAATGAGTAACGTTTTACACCAACGGATTGATGATCATATTTGTAAAGGGTACGTGCGAAAATTGTCAGAAATGGAATTGGTATCTACCAATTCTTCCTGTTACTAATCCCAATAAACCAGGAAAAGTACGACTTGTTTGGGATGCTGCAGCAAAAGTAAATGGAGTGTCTCTTAATTCAGTACTTTTAAAAGAACCTGATCAACTGGCTTAGCTTCTATCTATACTTTACAGATTCAGAGAACGTACTGTGGCGATCTGTGCAGATATTAAGGAAATGTTGCATCAGGTTTTAATTAAGGAAGAAGATCAACAATCTCAAAGGTTTTTATGGCGAGAAGATAAATCTAAACCAGAACCAGACGTTTATGTAATGAGAGTAATGACATTTGGTGTAACATGTTCACAATTTGTTAAAAATAAAAATGCTTCGAGTTTTTCTAATAAATTTCCAAGAGCAGTTCGGGAGATAACTGAAAACCATTATGTTGATGACCTTTTAGACAGTGTCGATACGGATGAAGAAACCATTGAACTAGTTCGCGATATAAAGTACATTCATCTATAACGTGGCTTTGAAATTAGAAATTGGATTTCAAATTCGTTAAGCGTCAGTAAATCCTTTAATGAAGCTATTGTCAGTGAGAAAAGAGATATGTCAATGAGTCCTGAAAATGGAGCCGAAAAGGTACTAGGTATGTGGTGGTGCACTCCTTCGGACACATTTACATACTTTATTAAATATACGCCGAAAAATAAAGATATTCTTGATGGAAAATGTGTACCAACAAAACGAGAAGTTTTGAGAATACTTATGTCAATTTACGATCCACTTGGATTAATAGATAATTTTTTAATAGATATTAAAATCCTTCTATGAGAAATTTGGAGATCGGCCACTGAATGGGACGAAATTAACTAAGAACATAAACAAAATGGCTTTATTGGATACGACTCTTACCTGAAGTGCAGATGCTTAGAATACCACGGTGTTATCTTTCCAAAACAACATTTTCTAAAGAAAAAACAATACAGTTGCATATATTCGTAGACGCTGGCGAAAACGCCTATGCAGCTGTAGCCTACTTAAGAGTTGGAAATAATCAATCGGTAGATTGCTCATTGGTCGCAGCTAAGACTCGAGTCGCGCCTTTAAAATTGTTAACAATACCCAGACTCGAGTTGGAAGCAGCTCTACTAGGAATTCGTCTAGCGAATAGTATCCAGAGCGGTCATTCAATAAATATATCCTCTCGTTTCTTTTGGTCAGATTGTAGGACTGTGTTATCACGGCTCAATTCTGAACAACGTAAATATCGACACTTTATAGGTTAAACTTGGAAGGGGGTTCTCATAGCTTGCATGACCACGAGGGCAATACACATCGAAATTGCAACTACCTTGTCGTCAGATTCCTGTATCTTATGCCTTAGAAAGTTTATTGCAAGAAGAGGTACACCACTGGAAATCTATAGTGATAATGGTACTAACTTCCATGGTGCAGACCGGGAACTGCAAGAGGTATGCAAAAAATCAATCTAAGTGAATTGGCAGAGAAATTTAACAGCTCTACCATGAAATGCGTTTTCATTCCACCAGCATCGCCGCATATGGGAGGAAGTTGGAAAAGGCTTGTAAAGCCGGTAAAAACTACTCTGAACGTTATAATGCCTTTAAGAAATGCATCCGATGAGTTTCTATCAAGTTTCCTACTGGAAGTAGAATCTACAGTCAATTCTAGACCTGTAACATATGTACCGATTGAAAATGAAACCGATGTAGCTTTGACACCCAATCATTTTCTACTTGGATCCTCAAATGGCGCAAAACCTGTAGGAGAATTTTTCCGACGAAGGAATTATTTTAAGAAAAAATTTGACTACTTCACAGCAAATTGCTCATAGCTTTTGGAAACGATGAATTCGAGAGTATTTACCTACGTTAACAAGACGGACTAAGTGGTGTCAGGGTGTGAAGTCGATTGAAAAAGGCGATATTGTCATTATTATCGATTGTTGGCCAAAGGGTAAAGTAATAGATGTCATCAGAAACAAAGATGGACAGGTTAGACGGACAATAGTTCGAACCGTTATAGGCATTTACGAAAAGACCTGTGGTAAAATTAGCAATTTTAGACATTAGAGTTGCTAAAGATGATGGTAAGTCAATTCCCGGCTTCGCACGGGTGGAGATTTATTTTTTAAGCATTAGAAGGGTCTTTGTGCATGAAGTTAGACTACAGAGAAAATTAGACGCGACAGACATGAATGTGAGGATCATTGGATACAGATGTATGCGGAACAAATCTTTCCTCTTTATAATATTTCTATAGATTACATTATTTACGTTTTAGTAGGGATTCCTAATTTTTTCTAGTAATAAATATAGCCTATGTTACTCAAGGATAATGCAGCATTCTAATGGTGAAAGAATTTTTGAAATCGGTCCAGTAGTTTTTGAGTTTTTTCGCTACAAACATACAAAAATACAAATCTTTCAAGTTTTAGTAAGGATCCCTAATTTTTTCTAGCAATAAATATAGCCTATGTTACTCAGGGATAATGTAGCATTCTAATGATGGAAGAATTTTTAAAATCGGGCCAGTAGTTTTTGAGTTTATTCGTTACAAACGTATAAAAGTACAAATTATTTAAGTTTTAGTAGGGATCCCTAATTTACTCTAGCAATAAATATAGCCTATGTTACTCAGGGATAATGTAGAATTCTAATGATGAAAGAATTTTTGAAATCGGTCCAGTAGTTTTTGAGTTTATTCGTTACAAACATATAAAAATACAAATTATTTAAGTTTTAGTAGGGATCCCTAATATTTTCTAGCAATAAATATAGCCTATGTTACTCAGGGATAATGTGGCATTCTAATGATGAAAGAATTTTTAAAATCGGTACAGTAGTTTTTGAGTTTATTCGTTACAAACATCCAAAAATACAAATCTTTCAAGTTTTAGTAGGGATCCCTAATTTTTTCTGGCAATAAATATAGCCTATGTTACCCAGGGATAATGTAGAATTCTAATGATGAAAGAATTTTTGAAATGGGTCCAGTAGTTTTTGAGTTTATTCGTTACAAACATATAAACATACAAATGATTTAAGTTTTAGTAGGGATCCCTAATATTTTCTAGCAATAAGTATATCCTATGTTACTCAGGGATAATGTAGCATTCTAATGATGAAAGAATTTTTGAAATCGGTCTAGTAGTTTTTTAGTTTATTCGTTACAAACATATAAAAATACAAATTATTTAAGTTTTAGGAGGGATCCCTAATTTTTTCTAGCAATAAATATAGCCTATGTTACTCAGGGATAATGTAGCATTCTAATGGTGAAAGAATTATTGAAATCGGTCTAGTAGTTTTTGAGTTTAGTCGTGTCAAACATCCAAACGTTTCCTCTTTATAATATTAGTATGATATACAGTGGTGTTCAATGAAATCCGGATACCTATCATTTTTCGATTAGAAGCGATTTTTTCCAAAGAAGCAGTGATGCTCATTCGGTGAAATAATTTTTTATATTACCTCAGGTAATATTTACTAAAAATATTATATGGTTCAATCTGTATTTTTGGTTTTATTGGAAAATTAAAAAAATTAATAGGAATTCAGATGGTTTTTTGTAAATATTACGTTTATTAAGATACAAAAAAAAGATGTTATAAATAGATTCAATAAAATTTATCAATTGTATTTTGTATACACTAGTTGGGACCTCCTATTTATAATTAAGTATGACTGCCATTTGCCTTAATAACCGCTGTGCACCTGTGCTTCATGGAATTCACTAATCACTAATCATTAATTTCATCCCAAGCACTTTAAATTTGCCGCTTTAAGTCCTGTTGTGTTTGGGAATTACCTTTACAGACTTCTTCTTCATAATAGCCCAGATATTTTCGATGGGATGAAGATCTGGGCTGTACGGAGGCCATTCCAATGTCTGAATATCGTTTTGGTTTAGGTAGTCTTTTAGCTGAAAATGAAAAAAAACGGAAGTGAATAAAATTGTTAGAACTGGATTTTCTTGAGGATTGTCCAATGGTTCTAAAAAAATAAATAAATACCTTTTCTGAAGTGCGTGCTGGCGCATCATCTTGCGGAAGGATGTACCTTTCAGTTTCAGCAAACAGCTCCAAAACTGACGCTTTCAAATGACTCTCTAGGACATTTAAATACACATCTGCGGTTACTCTTCCATCTGTAAACCCCAGATGACCTAAACCACTTGCATTGAAACATCCCCAGACCATTACTCCTTCAGCTTTGTTGGGAATTTCCTGAATGCAGTTATCACTGAGACGTTCTCCTGGCTTCCTTGGGACGCGTAGCCGACCATCCCCGACATGCAGCTTAAATTTGCTTTCGTCAGAGAAGACTACTCTATTCCACATCTCTCGGGTCCAACTGGAATGTTCGTGGGCCCACCGAAGCCGAGTTATCTTTGATGAAACCTTTAAAAATGGCTTTTGGAGCGAGCAACGTGATCTTAGATTTGCCTCAAGTAACCTCCTCCGCACGGTTATCGCAGAAATTTCAGTTCCACTGGCTAAAGCAAGCTCCGCTTTCAATTTTGTGGAAGGTTTAAAGCGGCCTCGTTTGCAACGAAGGACTAGAAATTGGTCTTCTACTATGGTTGTCTTGCGTTTCCTTCCAGATCCTTTGGAGCGTTCTGTGGTCCCGGTATTTTGAAATTTTTTTATTAAATCAGCAACAGAGGACTTCCCCCGTGATACTCTATGACTAATTTCCCGTACTGACAATCCTTCATGCCATAATGCGATAATAACACTTTTTTCAGCATCAATTAATTTCGACATTTTTTTCATTTATTTAATGTTTATGCTTATAACTTGACTTATCGATTATTACTAAACTATTTTTTTAAATATACACTTACTACATAAATCAAGTAACTAATTACTGAAAAAAAATGGGAGGGGATTAAATTTCGACCTGCACCATGCATTTTTTCCACACCACTGTATATGCAGACGTATGTTATACCAAAAAAGATGGAATTCAAGACATATTAGCAGCGATAATCTCGATTATCTCACGATTCTCAGTTAAAATTCGATAACGGACCAGATTTTCTCAATTATTGAGGATAGATAACGTAGAATTTTGATCTCAGTTATTGAATAATTGAGAACCTTTCGTTCTCTGAGTATGAAAAGCTTTCAAGCTTTCGCTTTTAAATCTGGTAATACCGCTCATATTTATAAATATAAACCGGGAAAAAGCGCAAATAAGAAGAAGACACATTATAAAATCACAGATTTGAATTTGGCGGTTCTAATTCTTTGTATTTTGAAGGAAATGGTTCTTTTTTTTTTAAAAAAAATATCATATTTTTAAATTTCTTCTTTAAGATTTTAAATGTTTGCATATTCATAAATAATTTTTTTTTACTTCCAAAATTTCCTAACCAAAAAAAGATTTTATAGAAAGCTTTGAGAAATGTCACAGAATAATTGAGAATGAATTTTAATCCAGAAAAACAGAATGTGTCGTATGATCTGGATTAAAAATAATCGACTGCGTTAAATCGTGTAGTATGTCTAGGGCATTACGTACGTTATTTGTTAATTAAAGTTTTCATTACTACATATGATTTTTAACTTGTTTTTTTTGTTAGTATTAAGGTTGTTGCGTATATCTAGTCGGTAGAGGACAATGTAATTTTATTAGGAACTAATAAATATTTTATATTTTTACTGTTGTTAAATACAATTTTAAACTTTAATGCATAGTTTTTCAATAACTGTGACTTTTTTCTTTCGCTGCTTGTAAAATTCCACAAATGGATTAATTCAACGGATTCAGATCTGGTGAATACGGTGGCGACTGTTGTGTCGAAATAAACTTCTGAGCATTGTTTTGTAACTATTGTTGATCTGGTCATGCCTTTTGTGATGGCACCGAGTCCTATTGAATTGGAAGCGAACTGTTTTTTTTAAAATGTTTTCTGGTCCATGGTAATAAAACGTCATTTAAAATCATTCTTCGGGACTGATTTTCGTGTTTGGTGCCAGAAATATTAGCAGTGAGCGACAATTTTCAGTGACACCTACCCAAACCATCACCAGTGCCGCACCTTGTTTTCTTGTAACTTTAATATGTTTAGAATTATCATCGGAACATCACTTTAACCAAACACCATCGTTTTGTTTGCTGCGAAATTGATCAATGCAGAATGTTTTCTCATCCGAAAGTAACAAATTTGGCAAATCAGCGAGCTTACGAAGTAATTTTTTTATTCTTTCGAATCGAACTTTTTTGAGCATCAGTTAGTTTTTGACACCTTTGTTTTTCAAAAGGTTTATCTTTAGCTTATTTTTCATGATTCGCCGAACACTTCTGTCGCTTAGGTTCAGTTCATTTGCTATTATTGCTGGGCTCCACTCCGGAGTACGATACAACCGATTACGTACTTTGTTTATGTTTTCTTGAGTAGGTGCAGTGCATAGCCTGCCTCCGTCATAATCTTTTATATGCTGCAAATCTCGTCGAATTTTTTAATAGTACGATACACAAACTTTTCACTAAAATTCATGTGATTTAACTCCCTCCGAATTTCGATGTTTGACTTTCCAATCAAATGAAGCGCAACAATTGAATATCGTTTAAGGTCAATTGTACAAAAATAAGAACGCGTCTTTTCATCAACAAATAATTTTTGCTCCTGACAGACAATATGCCAAGCAACATTCATATCAAATTATAGTGTTGCAAAATGTGCGGTTTACTTTTGATAGCGATTGGAACTACACGGACACTTCAATAGCCGGTAGAAAATTCATTTTCTTAAGTTGAATGCCTCAGCATTTGATGATCCTTTGACCGGATGCAGTTTTTAACACAAGTAACTTAATGTTTTGTTCATTTTCTTAAAAATTGCTTTAAAAAAAACATATTGTTTAAACAAAACATTGAGTGCATTACAAATATTGTTTTCCATCGATAATAAAGGAATAAAAACATATTTTGATTACCAATAATTTTCTTTTGAAACAATTTAAAGTGAAAAGTGAAAAACTAAGAAAATTAAAAGAACGGATTTCAAATTCATTCGTATTATGGTATTTGTCTTTGTGTTGGTTAGCGGTATTGTCCTTAGATAACATAGTTCTAGCGGTATAAAATTGAAAAACTGTCCTTTGAATTAGAATTTTTCCTTGTTTTGGGGTTCCTACTTGACTTTAGGTTTCCGACTTTCTTTTTTTACATAATTTGATTATTAATCAAAATTTTGGTTTACTACTATTTGCCTTTCAAGAATTTTGTGGACACATGAAAGTTTTATTAGCGCATTTTCGCAGTTTTGCATATCAATAATACTTACATTAACTGGGATATTCTCAAATCGCATGTCTATGTAGCCATGACTTTACATACAGAGCATTCTCTAAGCAAAGTTAGATAAATGCCCAAATTAGGGCTGAGAATACCTGACTAAACTATAAATAGCGGTATTACGGTATTGTAATTTAATAATATCGGCAATACCGGTATTTATTTTTCTTTAGTAATAAATAACATGTAGATGTTCATAATCCTCGTTGTCGAGAGCCAGACGTCGTATCTGCAGTTAAAACAATTTTACAATTGTGGTTTGGTAATTATTGGAAATAATTCATGATCTTTTTCGTTTTCTTACACACCACTTTCATTGTCATTGTTTTATTTTAAAGCTGCCTTCAATTCATAGCCTAGAAAACATGGATGGTATTCACGTGAACCTTGTATTTAACTTTGAATTTCTCATACAAAAATTAACGAAATACCAAGTTTACGACGTTTATGCATTTCTTCTTTACTACATTGCTCTTATTTTCGCATTAAGAAATAATAGTATCAATTTGTTTGTAAACAATTTAAAGAATTTTCTCTTATAAAGAAAATTCTAGTTTGAGAAAAAAACGCGCTATTTTGTTTAAATAATATTAACGCGAAAATACTGTATTTAGACTTTTTAATACTGGTATTTCGGTATTGATTTATTAGCCCAAATACCGGGAAATCGTCGCTTGATGTCAGGATGAAATCGGCAATTGATCTCTTAATTCATTCGCTTTGACCGTTAGCTTATGGCGATTTTAACGTGTTGAATATTGTTGTCCGAATGTTCTTGAAATGCTTTAGAAGTGAATGCTGTCCCACGGTAACTGATAATACATTGTGGCAAGCCAAAATATGCCATAAGTTCTGTTAGAATGGTAATTATAGGTTACGTCTTCGTGGTTTTAGTGGCTTTGATGATGACATATTTCCCGAATGAATCGGTAATTCCCAATACCTAACTATTCCCGCGTCGAGACCTCGGAAACGGGCATCTTCAACCGCCAGCGAGCGATACGTGATAATAGCGGTTACATAATTTGGTTGTACTAATAGCGGTGCAATCGGTGTCTACACGGAACGGTTTCCCCAATACGTTAATTGGAAATCTCTCCAGATACTCGACGATGGCAAGTACCTCCAGCTAGTAACTGTGGCAATTGCGTTCGGCTTCGGTGCAATGGCGGCTATAGTACAAAACTGGCTTGAAGTCTTGATTATCTACTTTTTGCATCAAAATCCATTGTTGTGTTTCTTTTAGGTGCACTTGAACTTTGCACCGAGTCACTCCGCCACTCTGTGTTTATCGAAAAAATGGTTTATTTATTACAAAAATAAACTACTTGATTTTAGAATGGTTTATGTATTACAAAAAAACTTCTTCATTCTTCTTTATTTTCCTATACTATATACTTAATATTATAATTATTATAGAATAGGAAGAAGGTTGTTCCACTAAGAGCGCGTATAAAAAGGCTGACTAGAAAATGATAATTTTCCAGTCTTGAATTAATTTTGAAAAGTTTTTAACGTAAATCGTTCTCAGGAAAATCGTTCTCACGATCAGCTTGAATAAATTCCTAAGTTCTTAAATTACAAAATGCTAAATTCGCGATTTTAATAAAAGTAAATTGAAATTCGAGTTTTTTAAATTTAATGAAAAACAAAACTTAGGAATTTGTGATTTTATATTTTAATAAAATGAAATAAAATAATTTTCCTGACCGCGTTTAAGAAATACGAGTTTCGAGAAGATGTGGAATTTTGCTTTATAACACCCTGCTAGCCCGATCGAGGACGCATCTGCGTTAACGATGTATATCGCAAGTACCGGTTCCGTTGCTATCGTTTTCTTCAAATGCTTTTTATTGTTCCTCTGCCCATTCAAACGGTTCTGCCTCCTTAGTTTTCAGCAGCTGCGTTAACGGTTTTGATTTCAAAGAATAATTGCGGATGAATTTCCGGAAGAACCCGGTGAGCCCCATGTATTGGCGAACATGGTGTACGTCTATTGGCCTCGGGAATTCCTGTATCGCTTTCATTTTAGTTATGCCCGGTTTCACTCCTTCGCGTATTATACGATGACCTAAAAATGTTATTTCTTCTGATAGGAATAGACATTTCGGAACCTTTAATGTGAGAACAGATTTCCGAACGCATTGGAGGAATCTTTCAAGTCGCTCTAGTCCTGCTGAACGAGTGTGCTTGGTATAACGATGTCGTCTGTGTAACCCTGAGCTTCCCCGGCTGGCATCTGCTGGATGAGTCTATTTACGATCTCCAGGAATACGGCGAGTGCGTTGACCACTCCGAAGGGCATGGGGTTGCATTCGTAGTGCCTATCAGTCGCCACGAACGCTGTTAAATGTTTTGAAGCTTCCTCAATTTTCACTTGGTGGTATCCTGTCGCAAAGTTGAGTGTTTGTTAGGTAACGGCTTCCGCCCGGCATTGCAATCATTTCTTCTACTATTGGCATGATCAATGGCTTCTTTACTGTAATAGCGTTGAGTTGTGTGCAATCGACGCAAATCCGGTCTTCTCCGTTTGATTCCTTCACCAGCATAATGGTGCTGCATATGACGATTCGCTTTTTCAGATAATATTGTTGGCCAGGAGTTCCCATATGATTTCCGCCACTGTGTTCCTTTTCGCAAACGTTATACGGTAAGGTTTTGTTAAGATGGGAAAATCCGATTTCAGACCGATACGCATCTTTGGTCCTTCGTAGCATCCGATTTCTGGGAGTTGGATCGCGAAATAATCTTTGTATTTCAACAGAGGCTGTAAAAGTTTCTGTTTTTCGTCCGATTGTAATGATTCTCCCATTTTTACATCGCTTATCTGTTCAATTCGGCAAACACCTGATTCGACAATTACTTGTGTGTCATTCTGGCAAAGGATATCCTGCCCGATAAGAAGCGCTTCCGGTATCATTTCGTCATCAACGACCAGGAATTCGGCTCGTCTTTGCTGGTCGTCAATTATTACGTCTAATGTCGTCTTCGCACTACATATCGTATATCTCTTGGCGAACCCTGTTAAGATGATCAAATACGGAACACAGTCGAACCGTTCTGCTATCGATCTCTTAATGAGCGACCGCTCGCTCCCCAAGTCAATAAATGCAATAAATTTGTTACCTTCTCTTTGAATGTTCTTTGTTACGGGTCCAAATACTGATTCGGCTAGGATTGTTCTCACATTGCTTGCTGGAGCCACGGTGCACCTTTCCGCAAGATACCCCGTCCGTGAACATCTTTGACAGCGCGTTCTTCGTTGCGGATCAGGACAATTAATGGGTAATGTCCAGTCTTATAGAAGTTGAAGAATTTCACCCCTGCAGTACCTCTCACGTTCGAGGATTTACTTACGGTCGTTTGTTACTCTGCGAGTTGTTGATTTGGATTCCGGCTGAATATGTTAGTAAAGTATCCTTTAATTGTGGTTAGTAACTTGTTCGGATTTTGAAAGTCTATTCCTGCAATTGTGTTCTGTAACGATGGGTATTTCATCCCATTCTTCATATATTGGATAATCGCGCCATCGCTGATGTCACTACGTCTACCTATCGCGCACATCCGATAAAAATAATTTTCTACACCCTCGTTCTGCTTTCTGGCATCATTTTCATCTGAACCATGGCTTCGTTTTCTTGACAGGGAAAGTCGGATAATAATTTCTCTGAGAATTGACTCCAAGTCGTATATACTTCCGATAAACTGTCGCAGCAGTTCTTGACTGGGCCCTTCAGTTTCGTCTGCACAGCGATAAATTTCGCGTAATTTGTTCACTTTTCGCACAAATTGTTCTGAGTTCGGTGAAACTTCACTCGATGGGCCGAACTCCGGTAAAACCTCAATAACGTCGCGCACATTTTGAAATGACGTGGTTTCGCCGTCATTGTTCGGACATATCGGCGGAGGTACCGTATAACGATTTATTATTGATGTTAGCCAACTGGCCATCATTGTTTTCAATTCTTTCATTTCACTTATGAAGTCTTCGTTCGGTTTCCGTATCGCAATCATCAGCTACCGAACTGTTTAGGAACTAGATTATTCGCCGCACTAATTCTGATTTGCTGCACCGCGATTTTAGCTGTTCCATATTCAGTTCATCAACGCGAATCGACATTTTTATTCCACGCGTTCAAAGAAACAAACTATGCAGTTATAATTGCACTTGCGCGGACACTTTCCGCTGGTCAATAAATTCGAGAAAAAAAAACAATAAGGGCCAATCTCCACACAGCCGACATCCTATTGTGATGAAATTATGGGATACACTTATGCAAAGTTTGGTTAAAGAGAAAGGGAGAAACAATCATCCTACTAATTTTGTCGGCTGCTGCATTTCTCATTTCCCCATCTGATTCTTGACCTGCCAGACAATTCCCCTCAAAAGCAGAAGAATTTATTTCAATACGATTGAAAATGGTCCACACAAAAATTATTTTTTTCTTTATAACGTATTTTTTTAAGCGATGAACAAAGTCATGCACGCATACTGGCCACAGGAAAACAATTTCACGTTGAAGAAACAAAGAACCAACACTATCGCGCTTACGATTTTTATATCTCCTATATTCATTTGTTCACACGATGTTTTCTCTTGTTTTCTTCGAGAGACAAACCATAGTAATAGAAAAAAAACTATTAGCACGTACACATACAAACTATTCGCGTTTGTACACAGAAAGAATTTCACCACCAATAAGAAACAAAAAACAAAATAAAAGTTAGCGTCTTTTTTTTCCTGTCGTTTATCCGGTTCAATATTCCACTTTTGATAATGTCACCTGAAAACGGGATTATGTCGGAAAAAAACACGTACATATTTATTTTGATTCTTTAAATTAACGTTTATTTAAATATATTCGCTTTTGCTTCTACGGAGTTCGGTATGATCCTTATTACTGAACTGGCTTATTGTTCGATGGCTTTGTTGTGGTAGCTGACGCTTATTTCTATCAATTCGCATTAATACTTCACTGTGTAAATACAACACATAAAACCACTTTTCTAAATCTCTTCGATACAATCTATTGGAAAATTTGATTTCAACTATCTCATTATCACGTTACATAGTCATCGTAGAAACATCAGAAAATTCATACATTATTCTAATTTAATTATTTAAACATAATTAAATTAATGAGTGTAATATCCTCGACAGATCTCCGACTTTAATGATCATTATTGCCAAATCGGTCATTAAAACTCTATAATGACCTTTATTTCCGTAATAATGATCAATTTTAAGTATCTCTTTCAAGCATCATTATTGTTGAAGTGAAATACTTCTATGGGGCGTTTAGCAAAATTATGTCACGATTTTGTGTAACGAAACGTTACATTACATAATATCTCATTATATGGACGTCCTAGATGATTACAATGTTCAACAATATTGTGGAGGTTGTGATTAGAATTATTTTCGTTGAAGACGAAATAGTTCTATCTATCACCGTATTAGCGCTGTAGGCGATACAAATTTTTGAAATTTTTTAAAACTTTTTATGTAGAGGTCGTACACGATTGAAATGTTCAACAAAGTTGTAGAGATTTTATGGCGAGTAATTCCGTCGAAGACACAATAGTCGGCGCTGTATTCAATAATAATTTTTGAACTTTGACGAAACGTTACATTACAAAATATCTTATTATATGGACGTCCTAGACGATTACAATGTTCGGCAATATTGTGGAAATTATAATGAGTAATATTTCCGTCACAGACCAAATAGTTTTATCTGCCACCATATTGGCGCTGTAGTCGATATCAATTTTTGAAATTTTTTCTGAACTTTTTATATAGAGTTCGTACACGATTGAAATGTTCGACAAAGTTGTGGATGTTTGTATGAGGATTCTTTCCGTCGAAGACACAATAGTTCTTTCTCCCACCACTTCGGCGCTGTATTCAATAACAATTTGGCGAAACGTTACATTACAAAATATCTTATTATATGGACGTCCTAGATGATTACAATCTTCGGCAATATTGTGGAAGTTATAATGAGGAATATTTCCGTGGAAGACCAAAAAGTTCTATCTGTTACCGTATTGGCGCTGTAGTCGATATCAATTTTTGAAATTTTTTCTGAACTTTTTATATAGAGGTCGTACACGATTGAAATGTTCGACAAAGTTGTGAATGTTTGTATGAGGATTCTTTCCGTCGAAGACACAATAGTTCTTTCTCCCACCACTTCGGCGCTGTATTCAATAACAATTTGGCGAAACGTTACATTACAAAATATCTTATTATATGGACGTCCTAGATGATTACAATCTTCGGCAATATTGTGGAAGTTATAATGAGGAATATTTCCGTGGAAGACCAAAAAGTTCTATCTGTTACCGTATTGGCGCTGTGGTCGATACAAATTTTTGAAATTTTTTTTGAACTTTTTATACAGAGGTCGCACACGATTGAAATGTTCGGCAAAGTTGTAGAGGTTTTTATGGCGATTAAATCCGTCGAAGACACAATAGTTCTATCTCTCACCACTTCGGCGCTGTATTCAATAACAATTTGACGAAACGTTACATTACAAAATACCTTATTATATGGACGTCCTAGACGATTACAATATTCAGCATTATTGTGGAGGTTATAATGAGTAATATTTCCGTCATAGACCAAATAGTTCTATCTGCCACCGTATTGGCGCTGTGGTCGATACAAATTTTTTAACTTTTTATTTGGAAAAAATCATGGAACGCAAACTCTGCAACGCGGCGTGTCACATCAGTGTAAGCTGACTAACAATGGCGTCGTTTCTGTGCATAAGGCTAGCGCATATGAATATTGCATAGCGGAAAGCGGTCAGCGCATCGTACATACATTAGCGGGCACACGCGTTGCGTGCCTCTGTAAGCATGTGCTTGAAAGCACATAATGCACTGAAACATAGTAAGAGGTAGGGAAAACATGGTGTTGAGAACTACTGAACATGTTTAATCATGATCGCATGCATACAGGCACAGAAAAAAGATACAAACAGATTGTACCATGGATCTCACACACATGAACGCAATGGAGAAATATTAAGCAACACGATCTCATACATACATCGCTGAATAAAACCAAGAGAACCGAATGGTGTTCAAAAGGAAAGAGAAGAGAAATAAACTATGCATATGCGGCCGGTATTCATTCGTCAGGAAACTTTCAACAGAAGCAGTTCATATTAGATTTATTCATCACGAAACATTCAACGGAAGCAATTCATATAAGATTCATTCAAGTTGGCATTTTATCAATAAATCAATACAAGTCAAAGTTATTAATTGTTCTACCCCAAACACGTGTTTTGTGCCTCGATTTATATTGAGTTTCATTACAGTTTTACTGATTTATATACATTTCATTAAGTTATATCAGAGTTTAAGCATCTACAATTGCGAAAAGTCAAATAATTGACACCACAAAGAAGAACACGCAAAAAATTAGAAAAATCAACGAATATTACAGGTGGACAGAATAAACCGATTACTGCTGAGAGACAGCCAACAGCGAAAACTGCCGGCAGTTACTCGAAACAAAACATTGCTTCTTACTACGGCTACAATGACTCCGGGTAAGAAACGTTTGCGAGTCGACAATTCTGCTCAATCACAACACGCTGACAATCCTTTCACGAGAACGCCTATGACTATTGCAGAGCGGACGCGGGCACGTAGGATTAGGCAACTTGCACAACAAGCGGAACAAAAGCAACCCGCTGACAAAGCTTCGACGAGTATGGCTATGACTGGTGCAGAACGGACGCGGGCATGTAGGGCTAGGCAACTTGCACAACAAGCGGAACAAAACCAACTCGCTGACAAAGCTTCGACGAGTACGGCTATGACTGGTGCAGAACGGACGCGGGCATGTAGGGCTAGGCAACTTGCACAACAAGCGGAACAAAAGGAACTAGCTGATAAAGCTTCGACGAGTACGGCTATGACTGGTGCAGAACGGACGCGGGCATGTAGGGCTAGGCAACTTGCACAACAAGCGGAACAAAAGGAACTAGCTGATAAAGCTTCGACGAGTACGGCTATGACTGGTGCAGAACGGACGCGGGCATGTAGAGCTAAGCAACTTGCACAACAAGGGGAACAAAACCAATTCGCGGACAAGGGTTCGACGAGTACGGCTGTGACTTGTGCAGAACGGATGCGGGCATGTAGGGCTAGGCAACTTGCTCAACAAGCGGAACAAAGGCAACTCGCTGACAAGGCTTCGGCGAGTAGGACTTCGGCGAGTAGGGCTTCGACGAGTACGGATATGATTGGTGCAGTACAGACGCGGACATATAGGACTAGGCAACTTGCACCACAAGGACAACAAAATCAACTCACTAACAATGCTTCGACGGGTACGGCTTCCACAAGTACGGCTATGATCGGTGCAGAACGGAAACGGTCATCCAGGGCTAGGCAACTTGTACTACAAGCTGAACAAAATCAAGCCATCACCGTGCCGACATACAACGGGTTTGATCAACATAAATCGGCTCATAATGCATTCGATAAATATTTTAAAAGAAATACGTTCGGTCACGCATGCTCCGTTTGTGATAGATTATGGTTCAAAGGAGACTTGGCAAAACCAAAGCCGAAACATCACGAAATCTTAAGAACAATAATTCCACACATGGATATTGATAATATTGCGGTATGCTCTACCTGTAAACTAATGTTGAATAAAGACAAAATACCGCCAATGCCAACATACAATGGCTTTAAATACCCGCTAATACCGACAACCTTACCTCCACTGGATTTGATATCGGAACGACTGATTTCGCCAAGGATTCCATTTATGCAAATACGCAGACTGCGCCACGTTCTAGGACAGTATGGCATTTATGGGCAAATAATCAATGTTCCTGTTTGCGTTAATACTATGGCCCACAGATTACCACGAAACATTAACGACGACCACTGCATTAACGTTCACATTAAGAGAAAGAAGATTCACAAATCTTCCTACTTGCACGGGTTGGTTAAGAAACGGACGATAAAGGCATGGTTGCGGCATTTGGTGGATACACCGCTCTACCATTTGTACAATGTGACTATAGATGAGTCATTCTTCAATGAAGACCTCTTTCCAGATCAAGTTCAAATGGATGACATGAGCGAAAACATAGACATTGAAGAAAGCTTAACTGCACAACAGCAAACATTACTATGGAACGAGGAAAATTTCTAAGAATAGCGCCTTAAGAAAACAACGTTTCACAAAGTTTGTTATTTGATGAACATGCAGAGGAGCTTTCCTTTCCTGGTATATATATAGGGCAATTTCGAACATTTAGAGAGGGTGTGAGGGTTACACCGTTTATGATGGCAACCAGTGAACTGAGGCGCTGCGACAGGCGTGGGGTGACTCCTCAACATTTGCTATACATGGCTATGAAGATCATGCGATTTCGTGTGCGTGACGCTCTCACTGTGGCTTTTAAACACGTTGGCAGAAATACCAACATTACACGACGACAAATACAATCTGATGAGTATATTAACAATTGCATTGAAAGCAAACTCGCATTCTTTCGGACAATACCAAATTCCACTTGGTACTGGGCTGAAAGGAAAAGGGATCTCTTCGCTATGATAAGACAGCTAGGAAAGCCAACCTTATTCCTAACTTTGAGCGCAAATGAAATTGGATGGACTAGCTTACTACAACTGTTATATAAATTGAAGAATAACGGAGCAGACATTTCGGAAGACGACGCGGCTCAGCTTGATTTCATCGCAAAAAGTACGCTCATGAATGACGATGCAGTTACTTGCGCTATTTACTTTAATAAGTTGGTCAATATCTTATTGACACTTTTGCAATCTAAGAAATCGTCGCCGTTTGGAAAGTATCGCGTAATGCATTACTTCAAGCGCATTGAATTTCAACACCGTGGTAGTCCGCACGCGCACATTCTATTATGGTTGGAAAATGCTCCATTGGATGCACTAGGTGTAAGTTATCAAGATGCGGTAAAACTGATTGACACCTTAATCTCGGTGTCATCAACACAAGCTTCTGGCAATATCAAATTACAAACACATAAGCATACATTTACTTGCTACAAAAAAATTTTTGCTAATAGGCAACAAAAATGCAGATTTGAAGCACCCTTCATGCCTTGTCGGAAAACAGCTTATATTAACACCCATGCCAAAAGCAGACGTGGGATTTGCACGAGATGCACAAAGATACAAAGACCTCAGAGTGACTTTGGAGAATGATGACTATCCAGATATTGACACTTTCTACGAGAGAAACAATGTTATTGACGATGAAGACTATCTCAATATACTTCGGCCTGGAATAACTAGACCAAGAGTATTCTACAAACGTACACCGACAGAAAAGTGGCGCAATCCTTTTAATCCTTTCCTACTCAATGTTGTAAAGTCCAACATGGACATCCAATTTATAACTGAAGAATACTCCTGTGCAGCTTACGTTGTGGAGTATGTTAATAAAACAAACAGGGGTATCAGCAATTTGCAGCGACAAATTATAGAAATTATGGACGAACATCCAGAGTTCAACATCGTTGAAATTACAAGGAAAATGAGTGTGGACATGCTCAACTGTGTCGAAATGACTAGTCAAGAAGCAGCGTGGTACTTATTACGTGAGCCTATATCGAAAAGTTCGGTCGTTGCAGTTTACATTCCGACGGTTTGGCCTATAGAACGACAACGAACCAGAAAAACTCAAGCAGAGTTACATGAAATAGATGGTGGCGACGATTCGATTAATATTTGGAAAGACAATTGGTTTGATAAATACGAACGAAGACCTCAAGACATGGAAAATCTCACACTGGCACAGTTTGTTTCTAAATATACGAAAACTAACGAGGGGACTTACAATGAACGCAAATATCCGCGTATAATTCGGTATCGGAATTATGATATGGCCAAGGATTGCAATGACTACAAACGCGAAATGGTGACTTTACATATTTCATTTAGAAATGAAGAACGAGACATTCTAGCTAATATGAAGTTCATAGGCATTTATAACGATAATCAAGACATAATTTTACAACGATGCAAAGACTTTCAATCAAACTTGGATATCGAGAAAACAATCGAGATTTACCGACAATTGTGTCGCGAAGATGGAAATACGGGCGACCAAGACACACCACACGTAGTCAATCGACATCCAGAACCTAATCCCTTCGAACACTTGTACAACAATCCACATTCCGACGTTAACAGTGACCTTCTGTTTGCAACATTGAATAAGCTGGGTGCAATTGCAAAGAAGAAGGAGAATGTTAGGCCACATGAAGAATACTGTCAACTAATGAGGAAAACAAACGAAAAACAACAAGGACTTCTGCTCCACGTTATCTCAAACCTCTTGTCCACAAATCGATCACCGCTACAAATATTCTTCACGGGACCAGCTGGATGTGGTAAAACTTTTGTCATCCAACTTCTCATGGAAATTTATAATCGATTCACTAACAATGATTCCTACTGTAATGCATACATAACTTGCGCGTCCACTGGCAAAGCTGCTGTGGCCATAGACGGAACAACTGTTCACACTGCATTGAAGATATCACTTTCCAAACTACTTCCGCTGTCGATTGAAGTTGCTCAGCAATATAGGACACTTTTGAAATATGTGCAAGTCTTAATTATTGATGAGATTAGTATGATAAGTGCTGAACTCTTGTCCAAAATCGACTCCAGGCTTAAACAAATCACTGGCAATTTTGAAACAAACTTTGGGGGACTGGATATCACAAGGACAACAAAATCAACTCACTAACAATGCTTCGACGGGTACGGCTTCCACAAGTACGGCTATGATCGGTGCAGAACGGAAACGGTCATCCAGGGCTAGGCAACTTGTACTACAAGCTGAACAAAATCAAGCCATCACCGTGCCGACATACAACGGGTTTGATCAACATAAATCGGCTCATAATGCATTCGATAAATATTTTAAAAGAAATACGTTCGGTCACGCATGCTCCGTTTGTGATAGATTATGGTTCAAAGGAGACTTGGCAAAACCAAAGCCGAAACATCACGAAATCTTAAGAACAATAATTCCACACATGGATATTGATAATATTGCGGTATGCTCTACCTGTAAACTAATGTTGAATAAAGACAAAATACCGCCAATGCCAACATACAATGGCTTTAAATACCCGCTAATACCGACAACCTTACCTCCACTGGATTTGATATCGGAACGACTGATTTCGCCAAGGATTCCATTTATGCAAATACGCAGACTGCGCCACGTTCTAGGACAGTATGGCATTTATGGGCAAATAATCAATGTTCCTGTTTGCGTTAATACTATGGCCCACAGATTACCACGAAACATTAACGACGACCACTGCATTAACGTTCACATTAAGAGAAAGAAGATTCACAAATCTTCCTACTTGCACGGGTTGGTTAAGAAACGGACGATAAAGGCATGGTTGCGGCATTTGGTGGATACACCGCTCTACCATTTGTACAATGTGACTATAGATGAGTCATTCTTCAATGAAGACCTCTTTCCAGATCAAGTTCAAATGGATGACATGAGCGAAAACATAGACATTGAAGAAAGCTTAACTGCACAACAGCAAACATTACTATGGAACGAGGAAAATTTCTAAGAATAGCGCCTTAAGAAAACAACGTTTCACAAAGTTTGTTATTTGATGAACATGCAGAGGAGCTTTCCTTTCCTGGTATATATATAGGGCAATTTCGAACATTTAGAGAGGGTGTGAGGGTTACACCGTTTATGATGGCAACCAGTGAACTGAGGCGCTGCGACAGGCGTGGGGTGACTCCTCAACATTTGCTATACATGGCTATGAAGATCATGCGATTTCGTGTGCGTGACGCTCTCACTGTGGCTTTTAAACACGTTGGCAGAAATACCAACATTACACGACGACAAATACAATCTGATGAGTATATTAACAATTGCATTGAAAGCAAACTCGCATTCTTTCGGACAATACCAAATTCCACTTGGTACTGGGCTGAAAGGACGATTCGATTAATATTTGGAAAGACAATTGGTTTGATAAATACGAACGAAGACCTCAAGACATGGAAAATCTCACACTGGCACAGTTTGTTTCTAAATATACGAAAACTAACGAGGGGACTTACAATGAACGCAAATATCCGCGTATAATTCGGTATCGGAATTATGATATGGCCAAGGATTGCAATGACTACAAACGCGAAATGGTGACTTTACATATTTCATTTAGAAATGAAGAACGAGACATTCTAGCTAATATGAAGTTCATAGGCATTTATAACGATAATCAAGACATAATTTTACAACGATGCAAAGACTTTCAATCAAACTTGGATATCGAGAAAACAATCGAGATTTACCGACAATTGTGTCGCGAAGATGGAAATACGGGCGACCAAGACACACCACACGTAGTCAATCGACATCCAGAACCTAATCCCTTCGAACACTTGTACAACAATCCACATTCCGACGTTAACAGTGACCTTCTGTTTGCAACATTGAATAAGCTGGGTGCAATTGCAAAGAAGAAGGAGAATGTTAGGCCACATGAAGAATACTGTCAACTAATGAGGAAAACAAACGAAAAACAACAAGGACTTCTGCTCCACGTTATCTCAAACCTCTTGTCCACAAATCGATCACCGCTACAAATATTCTTCACGGGACCAGCTGGATGTGGTAAAACTTTTGTCATCCAACTTCTCATGGAAATTTATAATCGATTCACTAACAATGATTCCTACTGTAATGCATACATAACTTGCGCGTCCACTGGCAAAGCTGCTGTGGCCATAGACGGAACAACTGTTCACACTGCATTGAAGATATCACTTTCCAAACTACTTCCGCTGTCGATTGAAGTTGCTCAGCAATATAGGACACTTTTGAAATATGTGCAAGTCTTAATTATTGATGAGATTAGTATGATAAGTGCTGAACTCTTGTCCAAAATCGACTCCAGGCTTAAACAAATCACTGGCAATTTTGAAACAAACTTTGGGGGACTGGATATCATTTTAATTGGTGACCTACGCCAACTGCCACCTGTACGAGCTACACCAATCTACAAGCAGATAAAACAGCGGCCGGTGGTTCCAATTTTATGGCGGGGATTAAAATTTTATGAATTGATTCAGGTAATGAGGCAGTCCAATGAATCCTTCGCCTCTATACTAACTAAAATTGGAAATGGCACAGTACTGGACAATCAAGGATTGCAAATCATCGAAGCGCGATTCTTTATCAAAGAAGAAGCTGATCAACAATGTCCGCATGGAATACGTCTATTTTTAACAAACAACTCCGTCACAGAGTACAACAACACACTGTTAAACAATGAAATTGACAAAATTACTTCTACAGCAACTGACGTCTACATTGGTTGTCATAACGCCGAACAGCAAACCTTCGTCAAGCAAAAATTACATAAAATGTCTGTAATAGATACTGCCGGATTACTGTAGGGCTCCTTTGTGAGCTCTACATATTTTGCGTACGATTTAATTAAATAAAAAATGTTATTTTAATTTAATATATAATTTGTTTATTCAATTGAGAAAACAGAACTTATTTTTTAACATAGAATATTATGTTTTAAATAAAGTTTTTAGTTTTGGAATTAAAAATTATTTTTTAAATTAGGTCCTTTTTAGTTTAGGTCTATAAATTGACTGAAAAATATTTTTCATCACGAAAAGTTATTATAACTAAAAACGGTTACTTGTGATGAAAAATATTTATTTTCAAAATTTAAAACAAGTATCTTAAATACTAGATCAAAAATTAAAACTAAGAAAAATATTAAAAACTAAGTAAAATTGTAGGTTCCCTACATTACCATATGAAGTTATATTTGTAATTAATAAATCATATATTATTACAACACATATCGACGTATCTGATGGGTTGGCGAATGGTGCAATGGGAAAGTTAATTCACATAGAACGCAATGAAGATGGTGATGTTATGCGTGCGTGGCTAGAGTTTCAGAACTCGCCAAAAACTGGCAACAAAATCAGGAAAAAAGCAGCTGCATACATTAAGGCCAATAACATCAGTCATACCGCTGTTCCAATTAATCGAAGGACATCGACTATTTCGCTCAACCACAACAAAACTATAGTTGCGAAACGAAATCATTTCCCTTTAGTGTCAGCTTGTGCAATTACTATACATAAATCACAGGGAGACACGTTCAATGAGATAGTATATGAGCATGATAAAACACATTCGCAACAGCTACTATACGTGGCTTTATCAAGAGTGACAAATATCCAAGGACTGTACATCGTATCGCGGCAGCATGACTCTACGTTTCATCACGGGCGACGCGCTGCGACATCAATGGTCGCTTTACAAGATGAATTTCGCAGGTTATCTCTTAATCGACTAAAGACAATTGATACATTGATGATAGACTTTATCACCAGCAGAAGAGGATAATCGATGTTCTCTTTCAACTGTCAGAGTATACGTGCTCACGCCGCTGATCTCACCGGCGCTGTTGTTCAACGGGCTTCTGTCTTGCTTCTATCGGAGACTTGGCTAAGCAATGACGCTAATATTGATGTCCCTAACTTCAATTCCGTTGTCCATTTCAAACGTTACAATGTTAGAGCGGGAGGAGTTGCGGTTTATCACAACGTTAATGACACTTCAACCATTCTCACACCCAATATGGACTTACAGTTTGATCAAACCCAAATTTTCAATGTCAACAACACTGCCATCGGGGAATTATGTGCTGCTCAATGCATAACGGAGGACAAAAAAACTATTATGATGGTTGTTATTTACATTTCACCGAATCAAACAATTAACAACATCATTAAATTCATCCACCAAATACTACTCCCGTACACGGTTCAAGGTGCTGCACTCCTGCAATCAGATTCAGACAAAATTCCGATGGTACTCAGCGGAGACTTCAACGCAAATTTTGCATCAGAGCAAGCAAAACCGTTGATTGCGTTTTTGGAAGACGCATTTCATCTAAGGATGGACAACGAACCCACAGAAGCCACTACAAACTCAGGAACTACCCTCGATGCAGTCTTCACGAGATATCTTGAGAATTTTCAATCAAAAATTTTCATATCATACTTCAGTTACCACAAACCTATTCTGTCATTATATGAGTCCACACAAATGGAAACTGAATAGAACTAGATGTTATCTGATATAAATGTTGTTTTTCTTTCATATTATGTCGACAAAAAAGTTAGTGTATGCTTTACAAGGCAACTTCCAAATTTACACTCGAAAACATATACATCCTACTTCAGTTAATACAAACCCATTGTATCTTTACATGAGCCGCCGATAATAAAAACAGATTAATATTCAAATACTGCAACCATAAAAAAAGCTTCTATTTCACTTCTACAGTGTGGTCAAAAGCACACTTCCTCTTTTTTTAACTATCAAATGAAATTGTGAAGAGGTCCCAATGCCACACACTTTTTACAGGGCCATCTACATTTGAACATTTTAAAAATTTCTTCTGATTTTGACATGTTTTCTTCTTTTACATAAACTTAAAAGGAGAAAAAATAGTTTTTATTCTAAAAATTCCATAAAATTTGCTAAAATACATTTAAAAAAAATTAATTTTACTGAATCAAAATGAATAAGCATTCTATTTTAAAAATTATAAACAAAATAGTAACTTTTGGAATGGCAATAATAATGATCATTGTGAAAAAAAGAAGATGTTTCATGGGTCATCCAGAAGTATCATTAAAAAACAATTATTGTAATTAAAATCGGAGATCTATCTAGAGCAGTGGTTCCCAAAGTGTGTTCCCTGTGGTTCCACGAAAAAATTTAGGAGTTCCGCGGGACAAATTTTATTTCATTAAAAAACAAGCTATAGTGCGCCAACCACTATTGAAACTTCTATACGTATGTTCAAATCACGTTACCTTCTAAAAATCTGGTCATACGTTTGTGAGTTATTCGAACTGCAAATTATGAGGAAAATATGTAAGCATGTAACGCGTGGGAACAAAAAACTGTTGATGGATCAGTTTTTTTTGACAGTCAACAGTTTGGAGTTTCTACGTGAAACCTTCTTGCAGCCTACACGGCGAAATTTAAATTTCAAAAGCTTTTTCTTTCCCCAACAGGATGGCCATCTATCGTAATCACATTTTAAAACCATTTCAAGTGATCTTAATGATAGTTAGAGACGTCTATTTCCGTTGGGTTACAAACGAGAAAAATTCAAAGATTCTCTTTAAAGAAAGAGACAAAAAGAGAAAAAAATAAACCGGTTATCAAAGCACGAGGCAGAATTTAGTATGAAAAATGCTTCGAATCCGTTAGAAAATAAGGTCTGATTTTTTGAAACTGTGTAGGAAGAAGGAGACGGATATATATAATTTTTTTGGTCATGTTGGTTTTGAGATGGAATTTTTTTTCTAGTGGAGAGTCAGTCCCAGTATGTGAAGTTGTGAAGTCTAGTTTTGAGTTGACCAAAAAAATTAAAAAATATAAAAAGGGAGGAAAATATTTTTAAATCAAAGTTTTAAAGATTAAATAGAAAAAAAAAGGAATTAATATTACAGGAGTGAGCTAAATAAAATTTGAAAAAAAAGGGAAATTTGATAATAAAAGTGTATTTTAATTTGGAAAGGAAAAGATTTTTTTTTTCCGTATTTTGTTTTTTTTTGTTCACGAAAAAAATTAGAAAAGTTATTCGGAATATTGTGGTTAGATATCAACTTAGGAGAAAATCCTTCTTTTTTTTTACACCTGTATGACGTGATTAAGAATTTTCTAAATTTTAAAGAAAAAAGAAGAAAACATGTGATTTGAAAAGGAAATCATATCTTAAAACACCGCAATTTAGGGGAAAACCGCCTATCTGGTTGAAAATGTTTTCTTTTTTTTTGTTTTTGAAAAAAAAAGAACCATAAGATTTAGATAGATTTATTTTATTGAGACTTAGAAATAATATAACATATAGTACAATTTATTTTAAAATTTCAAATTATCCACTAGTTGGCTTTAGCACCTAACTTAAACTAATCACTTCAAGAGAAAATAAAAAAAAATTCATAAAAATTCAAACATTCAATTTCATTAAATAAAAATCTTATGTAAAAGTGCTTGCTCCCGGCACTACAAAAATTACTTAAAACTAAACTTAAAACTAGGTAACAAATACAATATTAAATAATAATATAAAAAAAAGGAAACGACAATTCCAAGCCGTTTCAAGCAAGAGCTAGAGAGATGACCGACTTCACAATGAACTCTTCTCAATAGAGCTGTTAACCTCGGTAAATGTGGCCTGCATCTTTTTTATACAGATTCATTGTTAGAGGGTCATCGTCGGAAGGATTAAAAAACCAAACCGAGTTAACATTGAGGAGGCTTAATGGAGATGCATAATATTCAGCACCGAGCGGCGAAGATTCGTTGGTAATAAATAATGACTTAATTACGTTATTGGAGTGATTCTCCATTTTCATAGATCTTTTTTTTGTTAGGTTAATTAGGTATGACGTAAAAGGAATAACTCTCGATGATTCGTATATAAATTTATTCGAAAACTATTTACCTCCCGGTCTACGAAATTTACCTAGACATTTTCTGAGAATTGTTCTTTCAAAAGTTTCTAATTCTTTAACAACATTTGGAGTCATAAAAATCCATACACCAAAACCGTAAGTTATGACAGGTCTTATCAATGTTTTATATATTAACAATTTGGTTCTCGTTTCCAAAGCTGTGGAGTTTAAAACTGGTTTTAGCAGAGCTGCGGCTATTTTTGCTTTATTCAATGCATATCTTGCATGTGGGTTAACTTTCAAACGATGGTGCATTTTAATTCCCAAATATTTAATTTCGTCTTTTAGGGGAATGACTTGGCTTAATATAGAAAGTTGTAAGCGTTTACTTTCTCCTACCGCTAGATAATGACCTTTACCGCTAGCATTCCTGAAGCAAATGAGTTCACATTTGTTCAAGTTGATATTAATACCCCATGTTTTGTAATATATTATTAATTTAGTAAGACGAGCCTTAATTTCCTCAAGTGCTTCAGATGGCCTTTTACGTGAGATCGAAATTATAGTATCATCCGCGTAAAATATTGCGCTTGAATCCTTAATAGGGAAGTCGTGGAGAAAAATGTTAAATAGCCTCGGACCCAATATTGAACCCTGAGGAACTCCGGATTTAACATCTAGATATTTAGACTTGTCATTCTTAATTTTTATAAAAAGTTTTCTGTTCCGAAGAAAACTGAAAATAATTTTTAATAAAGGATGACGGCAACCAGCCCTAAGTAATTTAAAAATTAACCCATTAGACCAAACTGAATCAAAAGCCTTCTCCAAGTCAATAGCTCACGCTACCGTACATTCTTGATTTCGGAGCCCTTTAATTATTAAATCCTAGAATACTAATAGCGCATGTTCTGTTGAAAGAGATCTCTCAAAGCCAAATTGATTATCTGGTATTAAACATGTCTCTTCACAAACATCCTCCAGATGAGAGAGCATAGACCTCTCAAGAATTTTACCCAGATTTGAAAGCATAGAAATAGGTCGAAAATTCGAAACATCTTGAGATAATTTATTTTTTGCTATAGGAATAAGTTTTGCCAATTTCCACTGATCCGGAAAGTATCCATTATTGAAACAATTGTTGATAATTATGGTGAGTAAAGGCGCAATTTGTTTTTGACACTTAGTCAATACAAAATTAGAGATTTCATCTGGACCAGCAGACTTTTTCCTATTTAGGAGATTGATAATCGATTCAACTGTACCTTGAGAAACAAATAATTCCCGGGTGGAAGGATTAGAAGATAAGTTTTCGGAATCAAAATTAGTGACATTGCCCTGAGAATCATTACGAAAATTATTTACTTCGGAATTAACGAGGTTATAAAGATTTGTATTGTGAGAAGGATTTTTTTCCGAAAAAACGTTGGAATAAAACGAGTGAAAAGCACTCAATTTCTCAGTCATATTTAAATATTCCTGTCCATCGTATCGAATCGGGGTGCTAGTTATGTCAATATGCGAAGCATTTCTTCCCGTAATTTTGAATATTTCCTTGAATGCCTGAGGAGATGGCCTAATGTTATTTAACCTCTTACGAAAGTGCTCATTCATCTTCGAAGACAACTTTTCGCTAATCAGTTTACTGAGACAAGAAATTCTTGCAGAAAGAGCATGATATTCGATGTTAACTTGATTCAAGTTATTATGATATATTCTTTTTAATTGTCTTAACCAGATTTTCCTGATTTTGTACATTTTTTTAATTAATCCTGAAACGTTTTGGTAATGTTTATAATTTCCAGTTGTCAAATTTTCTGAATGATTAGAGATGCAACGTTTGATAGAGTTTGTGAAAGTTGAGATGCCTTCATCAATTTCCAGATTTGTTAGGTTTTTGTCTGGAGGAAGGGATATACCAAAGAGTGTTGACTCAAGTTCACCTCTGAAATTTTTCCATTTAGTTTTTTTAAAGGATTGAAATGTGCAAGGCACACTTAAAAAGGGATCAAACCTTGTAAACCTGATATCTAGTATTATTGAGAAGTGATCGGATCTCGACGGTTTGGTATAGCATTCAAAATTTGGTTGATCTAGATCCAGTGAGTAATTTATTGGGTTGTTTCCATTAATAATATATAGGTTCAGAAACGGACCATCCATAAACCAAGAGTGTAAATGGATGCCATTAACATTTCGCATACTGTCGCCCCAGAATTCATGTCTTGCATTAAAGTCCCCCCCAATAATGCAGTTGGTAAAGTTAAGAGACAGTTGGTATAACTTGTCTAAGTCTCTTCTGATATTAACACCTTTATTGCAAGGCAAATATATTGCTCCAAGCAACAATTTTCTTTGCACATTATCATGGTCCAGGTATGGCATTGCAATTAAAGTAGCTGATATTAATTCAAAGTTGGACAGTATAACTTCAAAATGAAATTTTTTGTTTACTAAAATTGCAGTTCCTCTATTGTGATCATTTCTAATCATTTCGTAATTACTAAAGGACACTTTGTGATTATTGTTTAGGCAGGTTTCCGATAAAAGAGCGGCAATTGGCTTTAAGTCCGTCAATTCGTATTCTAAAGAAAGTCTCCTTTCATGAGAGACAATTGAGTTCACATTAAGGTTTAAAATTGTTATACTGAACATTGAAATTAATTGGAACATGTCAGAGACGCAACAAGATTTAAGTAAGCAACTGTTTTGTCACCACTACTTTTTATGGAAAGATAATGAGGCCAAAACGATTTCAATTTATCAATAATTACACCAAGAGGTGCTCCAAAGAGCTTATTGCTTTCATTAATGAAATCATTTAAGGTATTATCTTTTGTTGCAGTATTATTTTTAAGAGTTGAAGCACCAAGAATGGCAGCGTAAGATTTGGTTTGGCTGAATGAAATTATTAATCGCGTTTAAGTTAAATGACTTATTTCTTTCTATGGAATCTTTAAGGAGGGTTTTATTCCTTAATATTTTCTCAGTATACAATTTGTAGGCAGGGCAACCCCTAAAGTTTGCAGGGTGTCCTTCAGATTGGCAATTCACACAGAACGCAGGCAGGAGAAGGATTCACACCTTCGTTCTTACGTTTACAGCAATTAATCTCATGATCGAGACCGCATTTCACGCATCGTCTTTTTTTTTGCGCAATTGGCTGCGATGTGAACAAAGCTCTGGCAGCGGAAACACTGGGAAGGACCCATTTTTTTTTATCTTTTCCCAACTTACTATCTGGTGCAGTATACTTCTTATGCTTGTTAACTCCAGAATATTAAAGAACCAATATATTAAAATAGACTAAATAAGAACATGTAAATAGTTGTTTAAAATTCCAAAAAAAAAAAAAAAAAAGGAAGAAAAAAAAAATTGTTTTTATAAAGAAGAAAACGAAATTTAATTTTAATTTGTGAAATTCAACAAAGGAAAAAAAAAGAATAGAAAAGGGGTACATTCAGTTGTATGTATTTTATGATAGAACGGAATTCAGTCGCAGATGAAAGGAGCAAGAAACAGGAACCAAACCGGAAAAAGCAACCAAAACAAAAAGAAAAATTATTTAAAAAGGGAAATTTAGAAATTTTTTTTTGTATTTTTATGTTTTTTTTTTGTTGAACAATCTTAGGGTGGTATACAACGTTCTACAATATCCAGATCTGTATTTTATTACTGTGCCTTCGTCGAAATGGATAGTATCACACAAAATGAAGCTGCAGTCATTCTATCGTTGAGAAAAAGGTTAATATGACTTCACTATGGTTTTTGAAGACAAACGCAACGGTTCGTACAAGAATTTTTTTTATATACATATAAACAAATAACTAAGAAATGAAAACGGGGGAAAATGGGAGAACATGGAGACTAGCCTTTTATTAAACAAATGAAACTATAAACAAAAAAAAAAAAATTTAATAAAAGAAAAAATTTTAAAAGCGGGAAAAAGAGAAATAAAAAGAGAAAAAAAAATCAAAAAAACCTACAAATGAAATTAATAAAAACACTACAAATTAGGTTATACTTTTATAATATTAAGAAATAAGCAAAATTTTCTTCTTTCTTTGACCATTAACCAACAACCGGGATTAGAAGGTCACCATTTTTAAATTTGGAAAACCTAAGAAAGGGAAACACAACTTTATTAATCTTGTTTTTTTTATATAAACTTTATCGAAACTAGCAATTAAACAGGAAACCGATGAAATTCGTAGACAAAATAGGAAGAAAATTTTGGTTATACAAGTAGGTAAATAATAGTTTCTAGTATTGTTTTTTTTATATACATTTGATAAGAAATTCAATATTCATAGTATCCGTAATTGAATGAGACTGGAAAAAAAAGGAGGGGGGTGAATTTACAAAACCCACGCTCTTTTCAGTCTAATGTAATATTTTGTTTAGAATTGGGTGTAGCAAACCAAGCCAGTACGATTTTATTTGCTTTTGAACAGTCTCATTAAATTAGCCGAAAGTAAGAAAAAAAAAATTAGAAAAGAAGAAATGTACATCCAATACTATATATAATGGTATTGAAAATTAGACATAAATATATATACATATTTATATAAGAATGGGTTGCAATCCGCTGATAATTATAGAACATGTAAGTGAATCAAAGAAAAAAAAATGTGTTAAGAATAAACATGTTGAAAACCTTTTTGTTAGAACCAATAAAAAGAAAAGAAAAAATAAAAAAAAAACAATAATTAAAGAAAAAAAAAAACGTTTTGTAGATTTCCTTATAAATTTGTTTGTCGGTGTTCGTGCCCATGCATATTCGAAGTGCCGGGAAAGTCTCATCACAGAATGGTGACGAAAAGTAGATAGAGTTGGCATTGAAGGGTAGAGAGAGGGGGATGAGGTGTGGAACGATGAGAGGAAACCTGGGAAAATGTAAAGGGATGATAACCAATTGTAGGGGCGGTTATCGTCAACGGGGGCCGGCATTCTGCTGTCGGTCCATGCGGGTGGGAAGTGCCCCAAAGTCCGGTTGGCAATAACACATTTGCCAATCGGCCCCGACATGCCTCGCAAGGCTTTCGCGTTAAGTTCGTTCAGTTTCGGTAACCAAGAACTAACGAACATTCCCTTTATTCGGTTGTTTTCGCCACAACCGAATTTTCCTTGCTTGATAGCTTGTGCTATCACCGTAAAGTCTAAGCGACATTAATACTCATATGCACGCATAAATAATTAAGTGTAATTTGATGGTAGATGGTGGTGAACAACGACCCACCCCTCCGGCGAGCTAGCAAGCGCAACTCAGCTTGGCGTGCAGCCTTTAGTTGTTCACGTAAGCTGCACCATCTCATATCTTCTCCTCGCAAGGAAGAAGATATGCCGTAAGGATCATCAGGGGACTTACATTCTTCGTAACAACCCCATATGTAAACCCCGCAGTTACAAGCAAAGTTTGAAAATCGTATCATTTCATACAACAAATTTGAATTTTGTTCGGCAGCTACCCGAAGTTGTAATCGGATTCAATTGATTTTTGGACACAACTGTTCTTTCATTGAAGTGTCTTATCCCAAATTTCATTGAAATCGGTCCATAAATAACGTTACAATACCATGTAAAAGCACAAAAAACCGAACTTTTGTTCGGCGGCTATCCGAAGTTTGAGTCCGATCGAGCCCAACTTCTGATCAAATGGTTCTCATGGGGAAGAAACCGCTCTTACCAATTTTCATCGAAATTTCTGGAAAAATACGGCCACAATTTTGTACACGACAGACGGACAGACATTGTATTTTGGATTGTTCACAGGAACACTTCTTAAATCCTTGGACCTCCAAATAAGGATAATTTTCGTGCAATCTCACGCAGACTTATATTAGTCCGTGGAACTGTTTCGGTAAATGTTGTAGTAGCTATTTGAAAAGCGTTTCTAGGTAGCCAATCTTTTATAATTCCAACTGAGGTACCAATTTGGTATAAATTATTTTTTATATCTAATACGATCCCAACAATGTTATTTCCACCTAATGGGCCTCTATCTACCTTAGGAACATCAACCAAAACTGTGAAATCCACTAACACGTCTTTAAATTTCTTCAAAGAAACTTCTTTCATTTTTTCAGCTGATTTTTTCAGGTGTTTTGCAGCATTTTCCCTTTCATCTTGAATGCTCTCTTCTTTTTGGCATAAATGGCATAGAATTTTCGAACCATATCCTTCTTCTCCTACTATATTCCCACATATTGCGTGCACCGGATTTTTACACATGTCACATGAATGGGCTCCAGTAGATTCCATTCCACAAACAACACAACATGTTTTACTGTCGCTGACAGCTTCTTCCTCTTCTGATGCTAGTAACACTACAGATGTTTTAACTGTTGAAGCAGGAGTTGAAGTAGAGTTGTTAACTGGTTCGAGTTGTCTTGTTGTCGACAAAGAAATTGATTCAATTGCTGGTAGATCCTCTAAATGTAAAGCCTTTTTGGTGACTAAATCAGCTGCCAGTAGAACGTGTAACACTGAAGTGGTATTGTTGGTTGATCTAACTATTGATAGATCATTTGAAGTTGAAGCATTATAATCAATTAAGTAGTAATTTGTATTACCTACTCTATATTTAATAATGCATGGTTAACAACAATAAATGAATACTTTTAATATCTAAACAATATTATTTCATCATTTCACTAAAACAGTTTAGGGGTTTGATCAAATCACTTACTTTCTTTAGGGAAATGATCTCACGCAGTTGTTATTTTAACATCTTCCGTTTTCATCATTTCACTGCGACATATACACATTTTCCTCGGAAAGTTTACAATCGACCACCAAATTAAATTTAAAATTTCCAAATAAGGCAAGCAGCGGTAGCAATTCGGTTAATTTTCGTACTCTGATCGTGAGTTAGGCTGTTACTTTAAATCTAACATAACTATTTTTTCAAGTGAACACAAATAAGTATTTTCGATTCCCCTTGTGCTTTTATAAATCAGGTAAGACTATAAATAGTTTTTATAATTTATTCATTATACTCTGTAATATTTTTACCATTTTTGTTTCTATAAAAAAGAATTGCCCTTATAATGGATCGATGGTTAAAATATGGGTCGTTAAAGAAAACTGACGTTGTTAGTAGTAATGCAGAAATCGCGGAATCTACAGATACAGGCATTCTGGAACCCGCAATGCCATCAACTTCCAGTTCCGTACAGCTACGGCCTCATCTTCCAACTCTGCCATCTTCCAATTTTGGACAGGTGGTATCAACGAAAAAACGTAAATATGATACCAGTTACTTGTCGTTTGGATTTACTAGTACTGGTGACGAGGAGGCTCCAGATGCGGTTTGTTTGCTTTGCAACAAAATATTGGCAAAGAGCTCCTTAGCACCAGACATTTGGAAAAAAATCACCCAACAGATAAAGGCAAAGATATTTCTTTTTTTAAAAGAAAACTTGAAAGCCATAATTATTGCAAGAGTTTTATGGTAAAAAATTCAAAACAGATAATCAAAAGATAACGGAAGCGTCGTATAAAGTACCTTACAGGATTGCTCTAGCAGGCGAGGCACATGTTATTGGTGAATCACTTATTAAACCTTGCGTTCAAGATATCGTTTCGTGTGAATTGGGCGAAGAGTATAGTAAACAAGTTGATAGTGTGTCTCTTTCTAACAATACTGTAAAAAGGCGTATTAACGATATTGCCGATGACATTGAAATAGAACTTATTTCACGGTTGCAGGCGTGTGACACTTACAACTACAAGAGTCCACAGACGTTGGTGGATTAGCCATTTTGCTTGTTTTCGTTCTGTATGATTTTAATAAAAAAATTGAAGAAGATTTGCTTTTATGTGAAAGTGTTAAAAATAACACCACGGGGAAGAATATATTTAACTGCATTGATAATTTTATGACAACTCATGAAATTAACTGGGGAAAATGTATTGAAGTATGCAGCGATGGAGCAAAATCTATGACAGGAAAAGTGAGTTGTTCTGTAGCACGGATTAAAATGTTGCAAAAAACTGTAACAGTAGTCATTGCATTCTTCACAGATATGCATTAGTAATAAAATGGATTTCAGTGACATTTAAATCTGTTCTAGACGAAGCAGTGAAGATTATTAATTTTATTAAAAGTAAACCATTGCAATCACGTATTTTCAAAGCCATGTGCGAAGATATGGGTAGTCTTCACACCACTTTACTACTTCAAACGGAAGTTAGATGGTTATCGCGTGGTAAAATTCTTGTGCGAATATTTGAATTGCGAAAGGAACTGTTGGCGTATTTTATTGGTCATAAATTTGAATTATCAGACAGATTAAATAATATGACTTGGCTATCTACACTTACATACCTTGCTGATAAATTTGGAAAATTGAACGAATTCTGTTTGTCTCTGGAAGGAAAACAAGTCAACATATTGCAAACAAAAGATCAATTGGTTGCCTTTTCAGGGAAAATACAATATTGGATTTCAGCTGTGGAGCCAAATAACTTCGAGTGTTTCCAGACGCTTAGTGATTTTCTCGAAGAATCAGAAGTGAATTTAGATATGGAAATACATGATCACTCAGTGATTACTTTCCAAACCTAGAGAATCAAGATAATGACTGGGTACAAAATCCTTTCAAAATAAAAGAAAAACCAAAAGGATTTCATTCCATGGATTATGAAAATTTGATTGAATTGAGTTCGGATACACAATTAGAAGCCAAATTTAGAACAGTTTCGTTAATAGTATTCGATGAATATCCAAATTTATCAGAACAGGCTATTCGAATTCTATTGCCGTTTGCAACCACATATTTGTGTGAAGCTGGGTTTTCAAAATATGTTGCGACAAAAACCAAATATCGTAACAAACTCGCATATCTGGTGCAGTATCCAGATATGCGAGTTCAGTTATCAAACATAACGCCCAATTTTAAGAGAATCATAGAATCAAAGAAGCAGGTGCATTCTTCACATTAACCCTTAACGGTATTAACCTGGGTTAATATTGCGATTTTCAAAGTTGTATAAATTCGGGGATTTCTAACCGATTTTAAAATCGCTCCGACTCTCTGATCAATTTTCTTATATTTCTAAGAAAATGGACAAAAAAGCAATAAAAAATTTTCGGGGGGGTGTTTTTTGCCAATTTTTTGTTTTTTCGCTCATCTTAACGGTATTAACCTGGGTTAATATTTATAGAAAAATGACTTATTTTTATATTTATCTGTATTCAAAACAGCAATAATGGAAAAAAACTTAAAAATTTTAATATTTTTAACATAAAAATAAAACGAAATTAATTGGACATGTTACAGTTTTCACATTTCGTTTGTGTTAGCCTATGGGTTTTGCAAATCGGTTTCTGCATGTGATGCACTGTTTCCGGGTAGCGCGCTTTTTTCTCTCATGCTGGTAGCACATATAACATCCTCCTTTTATTTTCATTCGACCGGTAGAATTACGCTCTGGAATTTCATCTGGTTCAAACGGCTCGTTTCCCTCATGCTTTATCTCATCAATTGTCATTCCCAAAATGCATTCGACGGCACTTTTGACGTCAAAACAAGCCATTATTCTGGGAATCCTTGCTCTCTTTGTTATCTTCGGAAGGTATAAATGTTCCCCTAAATCCTGAATAAATACCCAACGATGACTAGTCCTTATTGGTTTTTTATCTGGTGGATTGTTTGTTGAGAAAATAATGTAAGTTGCCAATGCTGCTGTATGTAACAGATTATAAAATAAAGCCATTGGCCAGCGATTTATTTTTCTTTTCGTGGTGTACTGTATTGTATTGTATTGTATTGGAGGGGTCCCCACAGTGCGGACCATAGCACGTAGGCCTGCTTGGCCCATTGTGCCTCCTACTAAAAAGGTTGGTTAAGAGGATAGGTCTCTTCCCCGAACCGGTTTGTTCTTCTAATGAAGGTTAGCACCGTAGTTAGGTCCAAGTTTGCTAGCGCCTCCTTACTGAGGGTGTACGCAGCCAGTGTAGCAAGTCTGGTTCTAGAAAAGGCCGAGCATTCACACAAGAAATGTTCAGCTGACTCATTCTCTTCCAGACAGGCTTCACATAACGGACTCCCGGCCACCCCTATTTTCCACATGTGTTCGTTTAAGGAGCAATGTCCTGTCACAATACCCACAATGGTTCTGAGGGTTCTACGCTCGAGTCCCATCAACATTCTCGTCCTTCTGCAGTCCGGCCCAATCAGTATCATTTTTGCTTGCCTGCACTGATTTAGCCTTTGCCACCTGAGTTGGTGGCAGTGGTTTAGTTGTCTACTGAGGTCCTGTTTGAGGGCCGAGTAGGTCCACCCTACCGAAGGTTGAGGACCGTAAAATGGCTTATCTGACCCCTCTCTTGCGAGTGAGTCAGCTAGTTCATTTCCCGGGATAGCCGAGTAACCAGGTACCCAGGAAACCGTCACCCTGTTTTTCCTCCCCAACTTGTTCAGCGCACAGACGCATTCTTCCACTAACCGTGATGAAACGGTACATGAGTTGAGTGCTCTGATAGTCGCCTGACTGTCTGACTAGATGCAGATGGATTTAAGATTTAAACCTCTTGCAATACAGTGGTAGACAGCAATTAAAATAGCAAACACTTCAGCCTGAAAAACTGTCGTATTGCTCCCAAGTGGTATGGCTATTTTGGCCCCTTGATCTACATCGTAGATGCCAGCACCAGCCATTCCATCCAGTAGGGATCCATCTGTGTAGATTTGCACTCCACCTGGTGTGGGTCGCAGACCCTCTTTCCAGTCAGCCCTGTCTGAGAGGAGACACAAGTACTCCCTCTCAAAAATGAGTCTGGAGCACATCGTGTCCACGAAAGAACCTCTAACATTACTGACTGAATCGATAACTCTGCTGCTCATGGTACACCTAGCACCATGGCCAAATACCACTCTACGCCCCAGCACTAATCCAATTCTTCCAATCGCTCTCGCCGCCTCCTGTTCAATGAACAAGTCTAAGGGAGGTAGATTTAGCAGTATCTCGAGAGCTGCCGTAGGAGTGGTTCTAATGGCGCCTGTAACACATAATCCAACAAGCCTATGCAGCTTGGATAGTTGTAGCTTGAGGCTTTGAACTTTGACCCTTTGCCACCACACAAGTGCCCCATACGTTAAGTATGGACTTACAATGCCAGTAAACATCCAGATCACCATCTTGGGAGTCAGTCCCCAGGTTCTCCCAAAAGCTCTACGGCATTGCCACAGCACGGTTGTGGCTTTCTGAATCCTTGAGTCCACATGCTGTCGGAAGCTAAGCTTGGAATCAAGTATGACCCCCAAATACTTCACTTCCGCAACTCATTCCAGCTTGGTGCCATAAAAACTTGGCCACGTGACTGCAGGAATGTTGCGTTTGGTAGTGAACAGCACCATCTTAGTTTTGCTTGGGTTGACCGAGAGGTTTTGTTCCTGACACCACATTTCTACAATTTTTAGTGCTGTCTGCATGAGATCAGCAACCGTGGCTAAATCAATTCCTCGGATGATGATACAAACATCGTCCGCGAATCCTAAAGCCGAATGTCTATTGTCATTTAAATTGCGCAGTAGGGAGTCTACCAACAGATTCCAAAGAGTCTTGGATAAGACCCCTCCCTGCGCAAAACTTTTTACTGCTTTCACTGTCACTTTCTCAGTTCCCAGTTCGACAGAAGTCAGTCTGCACTTCAGCATACTCATAATCCACCTTGCTATTGCTTGGTGAATATTCCTAGCTTAGGGTTGTCAGATTAGGCAAATAAAAAAGATAACTTATTAAAAAATATATTTTATGAAAATTCATATACAAAATTCTTGTAGTAACAAATTTTTTTAATTAAAGTGAAATACATCTATGCAAATGTATTAAAATAAAAAAACTGCCCGGCATTTTGCCCAACCCCAATAATGAAAAAAAAACCTACAAATTAAATAGAACTTTAGAAAACAGATATTTTATGTACGGGGTACATGTACATATTAAAAAAAAATTAACGAATTCAAGCTAAAACTGAACAAAAACAAAATTTAATCTTTTTCGTCAGAAACAACTTTTTGATCTTTCTTATATTTATCAGCACTGCTGATTTGGGCTAATATTTTGTCTTTGGTTCTAATTTCATTATCAAAATCACAGCAAGAGACGTTTTTATAATTATAAACAACTGTAAGAATATTCAACGGCTGATACTTTTTTGTCAAGTGTTGAAAATTTTGCTGTAAAAAAATCACATACCGATTTCGAAGTTTTGGCCTGCAGATACAGTACCTGTATGCTTAAGTGATGAAATGTGTTGCTCTAAGTCATATTTCCCTTTATTTGCTAAAGAAACTACGATACGGCAAACTGTACAAAATGCTTCATTTTTTGAATTTTCTATGCCCGTAAAGCATGTGTATTTTTTATCCCAAGCAGTGCACTATTGAGTTCTATTTTTTAAATGATCATTCTACTAAATAACGTGTTTTCCCACTACGCCATCGACATCAAATTTTTAAATGATGATCAGCGTAGCTATCCACGAAAATTTTTTAAAATTTACCTCTCCTATTCGTGGTGAAATTTTGTTTATGTTCATATTTTTGAGAGTTGGGTTTTTCTTTGATTTCTTTTTTTTTGCTTTCTAGGTAAAGACTTTGGATGAAATTCTATCAAGAAGATTTCGAATTCCGTAAAAACAAATAAAGGGAATTTGCAAAAAAAGAGAACCAATTGAATAATTATGAAAAAAGATAGAGAACAAAGTATTTAAATTCAAAAAGAGAACATGTTCTCTTTAAAAGTGACCTGTTGACAACCCTATCCTAGCTCTAAGTGCAGCCTCAATCGATTGAAAAGTGGGGTTGTCAAAGGCCCCCTCGATATCCAGGAAGACAGTCAAAGCAAAAAGTTTATGGTCCAACGCATTTTGCGCCTTCCCCACCAGCTCTAGCAAGGCCGTCTCAGTGGATTTCCCCCTTTGGTAGGCGTGTTGGCTGTCATGCAGTGGAAAGTTAACCAGAGAGGTTCCCTTTAAATACACATCTACCATTTTTTCTAGGGTCTTCAAAAGAAATGAGGTGAGACTAATCGTCCTAAAACTCTTAGTTAGGTAGTAGGACGATTTTCCCGGTTTAGGGATAAATACCGCCTTAGCTGCTCTCCAAGCCTTAGGTGCATAGCCTGTGGCAATACAGGCTTTGAAAACAGCATACAGGTGGTCAATAGTGACTCCAATACCTTTTTGAATAAGTATAGGGTAAATACCATCCGGACCCGGTGATTTATAGGGTCCAAAGGTTCTATAGCCCACCTTATTTTTTCTCTTGTAACCACCTTGGCCGCTATGGTCCGGTCCATTCCTCTCGTGAGGGTCTAATGTTGTTGCATTCAGCCGCTTCCCCTTCTTCCTCAGACAGGAATCCAGGAAAGTGCGCTTGTACAAGTACATCAAAAGTCTCTCTTTTCGAGGTAGTGTAAGTTCCGTCGTGTTTCTTTAGAACATCCAGCTTGGCATTCCTATAACCTACAAGGGCTCTTTGTAGCCTTGCTGTAGCAGGGACATCCTGTAGACTCTCGCAATACTTACGCCATTCGAGACTTTTTGCCTTACGAATAGCCTTTTTGAACTCCGTTTGCACCATTTGGTGAGCGGCCAAGTCATTTTCAGAACTAGTGTTCATAGCTCTGTTGAAGAGCCGTCTAGTCTTACGCCGGAGCTGTGAAAGATTAGACTTCCACCATTTGACTGGTTTCACTCCTATCCATTCCTTTTCCGGGCAAGACAGGGAGAATGCTTCAGTCATTGCTTCCTGAAGCTTTGTTGCAGCTACTTCGATTCCCCTGCTGTTCTTTACTTTCCTCGCCGGGCTTAGCAGGAGTTTTAACAGGGTCGTCTCATAGTGCTCCCAATCTGTTTTCTTGGGATCTCTAAACTTTCTCTTCCCCACAAAGTCCATCACCATGTTAAAGGTTATGTATCTGTGGTCAGAGGCAGTTTCCTCCCTCAGAACTTTCCAATCGTTCACAAGTCCACTTGACGTGGCTGATGCTAGAGTAATGTCTATCACCTCCGTTCTGTTTGTAGTTACAAAAGTTGGTTCATCGCCATTATTCAGAATGTCCAGTTCTGAGGTTATAGCATATTTCAGTAGAGCTTCACCTCGAGGGTTCGTGTTTGTACTACCCCATACTTCGTTGTGTGAATTTGCATCCACAGCAACAATTAAGGGTAGCTTATGTTTCCTGGAATATTCAACCACATTCCTTAATGCATCCGTTGGAGGCATTACAGAAGGGTCGTATGGTAGGTATGCGGATACAAAGATCATGCATACCTTCCTCCCGTCCCTCAATACCGTTACCTTCACCGTTGTGCAGTCTTCTGAACTGTACTCGGTTAATAGGCATGCATCAATGCTTTGAGACACAACGATGCAGGAACGGGACGCCCAGTGGCATATACAAATATGCCACCAGTCATACACCTTATCCTGTCACCATAAATGTCTGGTTCTTTGACCAGACATATGTCTGTTTGCAGCTTTTGTATGCGTCTACACAATAGATGTGAAGCCGCTTTGCAATGCTGCAAATTAATCTGTGTTACTCTTAAGCCCGGATTAGCCATTGGAAATCTCGGGTTCAGAGTCACCACCATGGGTGCCCGCAGAGCTCACTTTAAAGGTGACCCTGCCAAGCAGCGGATGTGGCTTGTACTCTACCCTCTTTAGAGCCTCGATAGATTCGCCATCGACACGAAGAACGATGACAGACCCTTCCTTACCTTTCTCGGTTCGGTAGACTGTCCACCTTTCGGTTTGAAGGTCCTCATTTTGGCCCTTTAGAAGGTCTAGTACCTTTTCAGGTTCCAGATTAGTATCCGGAACCCAAACCCTAGCCTTTGTAAGGGGGCAGATTTCCGACGGGTTTGCCACCACTAACTCTGCTCCCTCCCAAGGCACAAACTCGGGTGAGGCACTAAATTGCCTTAGCCAGGAGTTTGTCTGCGCATCTGCACATTTTACGACAAAACTACCGTTTGTCGTCCATAATGCGTTTGCCACCCTCCTGGACCCTTTTGATCACTGCTTCACGTAGGAATTTGGTTAAGGACTCTTGTTGTGGAGCCGTCAGGGGCCTACAAGGATCGTCCTCATGGGCAACGGCTAGTCGTAGAGCCTTTAGGAGCTGTTCCTTAAAAGTCACAGAAACCCTTTTCTTTCCAATTTCCTGCCCTTTGCGAGAGGATCTGTTTTCAGACTTTACACCGCTCTTATCTGGTTTGTCGGTGTTGCTTCGCAAGAAGGAAACCTTTCCCTTGGGTTTGTCACCCAGTTTGGAAAGCTTTCCTTCCTTTCCCCCGGTCCGAAGCGCTGAGGTCAGAGAACTAGACACAGATTCACCACTCATTGGCGGTTTGTCTGACCCAGTTCTTTTCGCTTTTCGCTTTGGGTAGGGCCGATTTGCCTTTCCACTGAGTGTATCACCCACATTGGAAAGACTTCCAGATTTTCTTACCGCCTGAAGCACAGAGGTAAGGCTTCCAGGTGCGGATTCACCACTCTTTGGTGGTTTATCTGCCCCTTTCACTCTCTCTATCTGCCCCTGTTGGAAGTTTACTGGTTTTTTGCCAACTAAAGCTATCGTCGACTGACTCGAGAGCCCCGGTCTAGGTTCCCCTGTCGGTTCACCACAGATTGAGGCTCCCTCCTCCGTCTTGAGATCAGCATCCCGACCAGAAGATGAGTTTGCACTCCTCTTCTGCTCAGGATGCTTATCCTTAACTTTTTTGGCACTGGTGCCGGGCATTGGGTCCGGAGTGCCATTGCATTTTTGTTGAATTCCAACATTCTCCCGGCCAGTGAAACGTTATGGTTTCAACGCTAAAATCCATTTATGGTTGTGAAGTAGTACCTGAAAAAAAATCATTAGTTACCCGAATCAAACGGCATTTCCTCCATGTTTGACATCGTGATAACTCTGGAACAAGAGGTTTTTGTTTTTAAAAACAAATAGGCGCCTCAACTCGCCTAATAGATGCTGCGTGAAGTATATAAATAGGTACAAATTATTGACTTACTTTGGGATAAGGAGGATAAATAGGAATGTGTTAAATTTATATTCTTGGATAAACGAACGGTGTTTGTGGTTCTGTTGATATCATTGACTGTACTTGATTATCTTCGTTCATTTTGATGCTTGGCAATTCAATCTGTGGTCTTTGATCATGATTTGTCACAACTGTTAATTCAACGTTGGACTCTTCATTTCTAGCATAATGGTATTGATGTAAAAGACAATTAGTTACCGAATTCCAAAAAGCTGCACAAATTCTCCAACTCCAGCAAAAAGTCCCTTGAATTATTTTTGTATTAATGATAGTGTCGATTAAAAATTTTATTATTCGGATACACATGAATATTCCTACAAAGCCTGAACAAATATTTCCAAGCCAACTGAATGCTCCCCAAACACGTTCTCCAATTGAATTGGCTAACACGTTCATAGATTCTGGAGTTAAAAGATGCAAAATATTCACGTTTTGGTTGTCGACATTTGCTCCTAGCACTCTTTGTGTTAAAATATTTCTAATTGCCTGACGTTCCGAGGGATACATAATTTGTCTCCGCAATTCTTCAATGGACTCCATGGTGTAAATACCTGCTTTTATGAGAGCTCCAGGATCCTCATACACCCAGTCAGACACACTTGATGGCTTTAGTACATTTGGCGTTTTCAGGCGGTGTATATACGGATTGAAACCATACCATTCTCCATTTATAAAATATCCTGGACTCATCATTGTTGAACAGGGTATTTCGGTTCCGTGTTGTTTAATTAGATGTGTGGTTGGTGACTTAAAAAAATTTCGTTCATCATATGGAATTGGTAGTTCCAGAAAGCATCGATCTGACTTTCGAATCATAACTTCTATCGGTTGACCAAATATACCAGTTCTCCCCGAGGTAAGGCAGTATAACCGAACTCTTTCATGCTCATTAGAGCAAATTCTGCTGGATGATGAGGTGCCATGCTGATTTGTGTGCGTAGCATATCTCTTTCTAATTCGCACTTCTTTTTCAAGATATTTGTATACAATCGTTCCACTTGAAGTCTGATATGGCGCTCGGTGTACACAAATTTAGAATTTATGTACGTAAACAAATCTAAATTTTTAGTATTTACAGTTCTCTTCGAAAACCAATAATTTTCCGAAGCCTTTGGTACAATTACCAAACGAGGGTGTTCAGTTTGAAATCCATTAAAACGGCACACTGACACAGGTCTCTTAATTTCTAATGTGAAGACGGTGTCACCAGAATTGACAGTGTAAACAAGACTTCCGATTGGTGCACTGTAGTTATTAAAGTTTCTAATCTTCATTGCACTTCCTTGCCACAAAACATCATATTGTAATGCTTCGCAAGAGGCATCAGCATCATGTTCCAAAAGCTCATCCCATTTTCAGGATAGGTACATTTTCCTTTTAAATATGGGCAGGTAATATCCTTTCTTAGTATGACTTGGTTGTCCTCTAATCGAACAGTGCTCATATAATCCATTATGGTGATTTCCATTACATGAGTGACTACAACACTATCCCAAGATATTGCCCCAGAAGCATAAGGGGCTCCTTGCAGTTGCCATCAATATCAATGGTTCCAGAGACTGTTTCTTTATAGGATGACGATGAGTTAGCTTTAATATCAGCAATTACTCGGCTACTTTGTAATTTATATAATCCAAGTTCATGTACATTCATGCATTCTTCTCTGGATATATCTACTATATATGTGCTTAGACCGCCACGAACCAGACTAAGGTGACTAAACATTCCACATTTAAAAGCAGATTGAATAATATTGACCTTGCACTGGTACACGTGTACGCTGGCCACTTCGCTGACTTGAAGAAGTTGAATATCTTCTTTTTCATGAGTTACATTTGTGTCTTCGAATAGACACTTCCCAACGTCTAGTAATGAAATGGCAATAAAATTTACTCTCTCATGGCCGCAATCGTATGAAATTAAAGTTGTTACTGCTGTTGTTTTGTACATTAATATTATTAATACAAAAATTAAAAATGGAAGTAACCGTAACCGTACGTCCATGATTATGATATGACGTTGTACTGTAGGATTTTAAAATTTTTATAAATACATTAACTTATATTAAAATGTTGTCTATCAATTTTAAATTAATTGGTTAATATTCTTAGACAGTTTTTATTTTATTAACTTTATTATCTTGTATAGGGAGCATACAAATTTTGGTCATAGGGCGTTTGAAAATGCTATTTTCGCATTGAACTGTGACAACTCTCACTAATGAATCCGCTCCTTGTTGTAATTCAATGACACGACCTAATAACCATTTACATGGAGGTAATCTTTCATCTTTAACTAACACTAAATTGCCCTTTTGTACATTTGGTTGCTTTGAGATCCATTTTGGGCGCTGTTGCAATCTAGATAGGTACTCTGAAGACCATCTTTTCCAAAATTCTTGTTGCATTCTTTTGATGATTAACCAGCGTTTAGTCAATGGTACATTTTTATCAATTAAGTACGGATGTGGTGAAGAAAGGAACATGTCACCAATTAAGAAATGACCAGGAGTTAATGCTGTGCAGTCCTCTGGATCTGCTGTCATTGGACATAACGGACGAGAATTAAAGCACGCTTCAATTTGTGCCAAGGCTGTAGAAATTTCTTCGAACGTAAGTAATGCATTGCCCAATACGCGTTTTAAATGGTATTTCATGGATTTAACTCCAGCTTCCCACAACCCACCAAAATGTGGAGATGCGGGAGGAATAAAATGCCACTCTGTTCCTTTTGAACTCAAAATATTTTTCAGTTCTTCTGCAATCTCTTTTTGATACTTCAATTTGTCTCGAATCAGCTGAGCATTTGCTCCAACGAAATTTGTACCACAATCACTGTGCAAATCTGTACACAGACCTCTTCGAGACGTAAATCGACTGAATGCTGCCAAGAAAGCATCAGTTGTCATGTCACTGACTGCTTCTAAATGAACTGCCTTTGTGGTTAGGCAAATAAAGACCGCAATGTAACCCTTCGAAGTCTTTACTCTACCTCGACATTTTGATTCTTTTATAGTAACAGGACCACTGTAATCAATTCCCGTGTGACAAAATGGTCTAGTTACTTTAACTCTTGGTTCAGGAACCTCTCCCATTAATTGACTTTTTGGGATGGCTGAATGTCTATAACATTTAACACATTTATGGATTTGGAGCTTTACTATCATTCGAACACGTAATATGCAATACTTTTTCCTAATAACATTTAACATTAATTGCGTTCCTCCAAGAACAGTATTGCGATGGGTATCATCAATTATTAATTTAGTCAATTGGCCTTTATCTGATAGAATTATTGGGTGCTTTTTATCGTAAGATAAATATGCATTGTTAAGACGACCCCCCACTCGCAAGATCGTCTCCTGGTCCAAAAATGGGTTTAGATTCTGTATCCTGCTCCTTTCAGGTAAATTTTTGTTGTTTTTTAAACAAGTGATTTTGGAATGAAAGTCAATATGTTGAGCAATTTTGATAATAGTTTTATTGGCGTTTGTTAGTTCACTTACGCGCAAATGCTGGTATCTTCTCTCACTCTCACAAACCCGCAGATTATGACAGAACCGAAAGCAATAGGCGACCACTTTTATACATCGTCTAAGACTAGAATATTTTTCTAGAATATCAACATCTATTGCTGCCAAATTTGACGTTATTCGTGGTCCCTTTTCTTCTAGTTGCGTTTTTCCGATGTCTAATAACCCGGTGGGCCACATTTCTGAAGACGATTTTAGCCACTCAGGACCAGACCACCATAATGTATGTTGTTTTAAAATAGATGGTGTTAAGCCTCTTGAAGCACAATCGGCTGGGTTGTCACTTGAAATAACATGTCTCCATTGACTAATATTTGAATTTTGTTGAACCTCGCTTACCCGATTGGCGACAAAGGCTTTCCATTTATTTGGTAAAGCACGCAACCATGCCAGTACGATAGTAGAATCTGTCCATGCATGTATTGTTATTGACTCTATTTGCATGGAGTCTTTGACTTCCTTTAATAATTTACTGAGCAAAGCCGCACCACATAATTCCAAACGAGGTAGACTTATCTGTTTAATTGGAGCAACTCTAGTTTTTGATAGCAGTAATGACACGCGAACAGTTCCTTCTTTATCTACACAACGAAAAGAAACTACAGCAGCGTATGCATGTATGGAAGCATCGCAAAACCCATTTAATTCGAATTCACTTATTTCTTTCTTGTAATCCACAGTGGTGTTTTAATGTTTTGTATATCATCAAGCTCTTTACGAAACTTTTCCCATTGTAATGCTGATAGATCAGGAAGCTCATCATCCCAACCTATTCCACTTAACCAGAGTTGTTGGAACATTATTTTAGCAACTATTACAGTTGGTGCTAACCAACCTAAGGGATCAAATAATCGAGAAACTTCTGCTAAGAACAAACGCTTTGTAACTGGTTTATTCGCAGATTGCAATTTTATACAAAAACCAAATTCATCATTCACAGGATTCCAGTGGACTCCAAGGGTCTTTACGGTTTCATTGAATTCAATATCAAATGGCTCCTTCAATTCTCGATCTTCATTTGGTACATTTTTTACAATTTGTTCATAATTGCTAGTCCATTTTCGAAAATAGAACCCTCCTCGACAAATCATACCGCGTAATTGGTTTTGGATCTCCAAAGCCTCTTCTACACTAGTGGCTCCTGACATAACATCATCAACGTAAAATCTTTAAGAGTGATTTTTGATGTCACGGGGAAATCGTCTTTTTCATCAATTGCCAATTGTCTTAGTGTACGAATAGCCAAATAGGGAGCACATGACATTCCATATGTTACTGTTTTCAATCTAAATTCTTGTATAGGTTGAGCAGTACTATTTCGCCATAATATTCTTTGGAAATCTTGATGATCTTTTGTCACTAGTATTTGACGGTACATTTTCTCAATGTCAGCTGTAAATACTACTTGGTGTTTTCGCCACCTAAGTAGAATTACACTGCGTTCATCTTGTAAGGTAGGTCCAATATGAACATTGTCATTCAAAGATTGTTGCCCTTTATTCTTACTTGAAGCATCAAAAACTACTCGTAGCTTTGTAGTTGTGCTGTCTTCTTTAAGTACAGCATGGTGTGGGAAAAAATATGTTGTGCTTGTGGTATTTTTGGATTCAATGTTAGACTCGCTAACTTCTTCAATGTGGTCAAGGTTCAAGTATTCTTTCATAAACTTCACGTATTTGATAAGTAGGTCTGAGCTTTGTCGAAATCTTTTTTCCACTTGTAACAAACGAATGAAAGCATTTGGTTTAGAGTTCAGAATTCTTGGTAAACCTTCCCCTTTGAAAGGCAATCTAACGATGTATCGGCCATCATCATCTCTTCTGTGAGTTGTTGCATATTTTTTCTCACACTCTTCTTCATCAGGACTAAGCTTGCGTTCTGATGAGATGTTTTCAAGCTCCCAGAACTGTCGTAACAGAAATTCCAAATTGTCATCAGTTACAGAAGAAATCTTGACGTGAAACGAAGATTGATGTCGTCTTGTGGTGAAGAGTTGGCCTGATAAGATCCACACTAATGATGTTTCTTGTGCTAAGGGTGTACCAGTAGGTCCCTTAATAACACCTTCCTTTATAATATCAGCATGAATATCTGAACCCAATAAAATATCGACCTTTTGTGCAACATAATAATTTGGGTCAGCTAACTATAATCTCTCGACATGAGGCCATGGTTGTCTCGTTATATTTTGTACTGGCAATAAACCTGTCAACCTCTTAAATACAAAGGCATCTAATTGATCTTCATAAGAAGAACGAAAATGGGATGTTATTTTGCATGAAATCGAACTGTGAATAACATCAGCCTGTTTTGTTCCAAGTCCACTGAATACTGCATGCGTGGGTTTTCTAAATAATTGCAGACGTTGAACTGCGTCTTCTGTAATAAACGAGGCTTGAGACCCTTGATCTATTAGAGCTCGTAAAACTGCTATCTGGCCCCTTGGTGTATAAATGTGGATCAAAGCTGTAGCCAATAATACAGTTTTAGAAATGAGAAGCAAAATGATTCGTATCACGAATCACATCATTGTGAGTTGAATTTACATTTGATGACTGAGAATTTGGACTCGGTGTGACATTTAAAAAATTCTCCAAATTCGAATTGTCTTGACTACCTAGTGGACTTGCTTGACCTTGAGGTGATTTATTTTTGTTTAATTCACGATTAAAATGCAAAAGCGTGTTATGTCGTTTATTACATTTCTGACAATTCATCGGGTTTTTACAATCTTGTGAAGAGTGAGACAGTGCCAAACAATTGAAACATCGTTGATGCTTTTTTATAAAATCATGTCGATCCTTTATCATCATATTGAGAAATTTTGTACAATTTCGTAATCGGTGATCATCTGAACAGATCGGGCACTTGGTTGTGGTCACAGCCACATGAGAACGTTTTACAAGTGGCTTCTTATTTCCACGCACATTTTTATCAATTTGAGAATTTGTTGTATTTGAAGCTGAAATTGCTTCTAACGTACGAAATCTGCTTTCTAAAAACACTTTAATCTCTTCTATTGTAGGTATAGCGCAAGCATCAACTCTCGCGCTCAATAAAAGTTTCCAATGAGAAATAGTTTCTCTGCTTAATTTTTGCGACAAAATAAAAATCAAAAGTGGATCCCAATTATCAATGTTTATTCTTAAACCTTTAAGTGCTTCCAGAACTTCGTTGGTCACATCCAACATTGTCTTTAAACCACTTGTGGTTTCACCTGATTAAATTTGCAAAGTCATAAGAATGTTTAATTGTGCATTAACTAGTGCTCGATTATTTTGGTATCTTTTCACTAAAATTTCACACGCTGATAAATAGTTTACATCTCTTATTTCCACATGCCGAATTAATTGTTCAGCTTCACCAGATAAGCTAGTCTTGAGATAGTGTAGTTTTTGCACATTTGAAATTTGCTTGTTGCTATGAACGATTGCCACAAATAAATCGTGGAACGATGTCCATGTTTGGTAATTTCCCGAAAACCGAGGAATTGCAATTCGTGGTAATTTTAATTCAGAACTTTCACAATCACTTTTTTTATTGTCTGAATTATGACTTCCAGAGGGTACTTTAAATAGTTTTAAGTGGTCATAAATGAAACTAGAAGCCGTACAATAGTTTTCTTCAAGATCAGTAAATGTGTCTAGTTTAAAATAAGGCAATGTTTCATTTGATTTGGAAAAAACATCAAGCATTTTTCTGTTTATATCTCTTATAGTTGCCCACAACTCATCTAAGCATTCTTGTTTTTTCGTCAAAAATCCTTCAGATCTTTTATCTTTGGATGTTTTCTTTAGGTTGATTATGAATTTGTCAAATTCATGTTTATTGATGAGTTGTGCATTTACTAAATCCTCCATTTGATTAATAATAGAACACGGAAACACAAAAAATTGGTTATAAAACGCACAGAAAAAAAGGAAACTGAATACTCTGACAATATTGGGAAATAGTCAATAAATTTACAATGATAATATTTACTTCACTTACCGCTTTGATGTTCTTGTAGCACTTGATTTAATTTAATAATAAAACTCACAAAACACTTTAAATGTAATAATTTTATTATTTTATTTGCAAGTGCAAATGTTGTGGTTAATAATAAAAAATAATATCCGGCTCGAAGGACCAATGTTAAATCCCGAAAGGATTTAATGAAAAACAAAAAAAAACACACGACGAAAAAAAACACAAATGTTTTATAAAATTAATTTCCTTTATTATCACAACTTTTTTTTATGTTAAATTACTACAAAATTGGTTTTTACACAAAAATGTAACGCGACATTTATTACTGAATTTCGGTGAGCAATGCACGGTTATCGCGAGAAAAACTAACTGAATGAAAAAACATTTTACAAAATTAATAATTGTAATTATGCCGAATTGCAAACTGTACAAAAATTTACAGGTGCGTGCATTGCCCTTAATCAACTTGAATTTTTTTTATATTTCCCGGATGGAAAATATCGTATTGAAATTATTAAAATTAAATTTGTTAATTAATCAAAATTAATGTAAAAATTCATTCTCCTCGGTTCGCGCGCTGATTGCGCTGGCTTCAGCATCTTTTACTTCACCTATATGCAGAGTAACAATTCCAACCGCTAGTGTGGTGGAGTCACTCGACACAGGTTCGGTTTCATCTGGTTTCACCGAAGATTTTGAGTTTAAATTTTCTTTTTTTGTAAGATTTTCCATAAAAGTCCCACGAGTATGGGTGAAAAAAAAGTCCGCTGCAACAGAGAACCCAATATTGCAGTAAGCCTTCTTACACCTACAGGCGGCAGATATGTAGGGGCTCCGCTAACAACTGATTTCCCATCAGCCACTCAGCCCTTCAGCGCGGTATGCTTAACCTTGGGCTTGGGTTACCGTTTTGGCCTATACTCCCTATAGCCATGCAGACTTTGCCACGGTATTTTGCAGCTTGCCTTGGGGCTTCACCATATATGGGTCAGTGTGGTAGTACCATACCGCACATGGATCCACGGGATCCTCTTAGTTTTCAGCCCTCGCCCGTGACCTTGTCAGCATGGTAGAACCTGCTGAGAGCTATGCTCTCGCTGACCTCGCCCAGGGATTCACAAAGCATACTTAAGCCATTTCACCACGGCAAGGTGGGACCCTGTCGAAATGGTGGTGTACTGGTTCAGCATCTAATCCTTTGTGCCAACTAACCCTTTTGTGCTATTATAATAATGAATGATTTCTGGCTTTCTTTTGGCTCCTGAAACTTGTGTATCGCGATGTAAAGTTGAGAGTAAAATTACAGCTTTCCTCTTTTGGCGAACATACGAACAAAGTGTCGTATTTTGTCCAAACCCAAATCTAGAGGATAAAACTTCTCTGGATTTTGATGGCTAAAACTCTGTGGTAGGCATGTTTTATTTTTTTCCATAGTGCCTACCAATGACATATCCCACCCATTCAACTCTTTACCCAGATCAAATGATGTGAAAAAGTTTTCTGTAATAACATTGCTACCTGAATTTTTATATGGAGCTACTAATTCCTTCACTACGCGCTCTACTTGTTTGACATCTCTGGTATTATTTACTTTTCCTTTATAAATTTGACCATTCAACGGATAAGCAGTTTTGGAATCGCATGCCCACCACAATTTAATCCCATATTTGGCAGGTTTTGAAGGCATCTATTACATAAATTGAGTGTTGAATATCCTTCAAAGTGGAAGAACATTCTATCCCGTTCTTGTTTGAAAAATATAGTGTAAGCCTTACAAACACAAAGACATCAGTATAAAAACCAGTTATAGAAAGTTGAAAAGCTTGTTTATTAATCCCAAAAAAAAATATTAACCTGGGTTAAGATTAGGAGAAAAAAATTGCCGTTAAGGTGACGGTTAAAGATTTTTCATTTATATTAATTTATGTTTTGTATTTTCATTAATTATTTCTATAGGTGCGTTTCCACCAAACGCCCAGCCCGCGGCTGTGGCGCGTTCTGTTCGCGCTACACGTTTCCACCAAAAGAGCAACGCACATTTTCTGGACGCGCAAATTTTGTGCGTGTACATTTTGAACGTGAAAATCTTCGCCTCGCCGTCCCCACCGAAAAAAGGTTGCGCGTGGAAGCAAAACCAGCTTCGCGAACTGCACACGAAGCTGCGCGCTTGGTGGAAACGGGAAATTTTTGCTTCGAAGTTTGCTCTCGTGTTTTTTTTTGCGTTTCGTTGACGGGAAGCAAAAATGTTTTTCGTGTTTACAAATCTCTTTTTTCTTGGAAATAATGAATTTTTTTGTACATGGTCTTCGATATAATGCCAATTTTTTGGATTAGAATTTAAAATGTTCATTAATTAATTTAATTAAAATTTAGAAAAATTTTTATTCTCATTTTTTTCTAAAATTGTAGATTTCAAATATTCAAAATTTATGATTCCAATTTCTATGAATTTATATACGAAATTATGAATTATTGGAATTTTCGCAAATTTGAAAATATGTATTAAAAAAGATCCTATTTTCAAGTTATTTTGAAATTTTTCTTAATATCTTTAGAATTATAAAACAATTATTTTTTTTCAATTCTGGCAAATCTTTCTATTTTTGGAAGGCTAATTACATAAAAAATTTTCAGTTTTTGTTAAGAGAGGGGTAAATCTTATTTTTTGCAGTTGATTTGATGATCGTCAAATGCTTGGTGGATGAATGCCCTTACCGCTGGTCGGGGGGCTGATGAGTTGTTTGAATAAAACGCTTGCTGATGAATGCCCTTACCGCTGGTGGGGGGGCTGATGAGTTGTTTGAGTAAAACGCTTGCTGATGAATGCCCTTACCGCTGGTGGGGGGGGCTGATGAGATGTTTGAGTAAAAACGCTTGTTGGTTTGAGACTTTATTGTAATCTAATTTATTAATCAAAAAATCAAAAAATCTGTATTTATACTAAAATTATCCTAACTAAGCATAAATCTATTTCATACATATAATTGATTTTTTATTGATTATTGCACATAAAGGTAATTGACCGAACATAATTATTTTATATCAAAAATAATGTATGCAGGTGAATAACCAAAAATGTGCTGATCTTAATTTTTTTGCAACTTAGTTAATTATTGCATATAAAGGTAAATAACCGAAAACCGAACAGAATTATTTTATATTAAAATAATTTGTGCATGTAATAAAAAATGTGCTGATCTTGATTATTTACAATTTCCTTTGATATTGCACATAAAGGTAAATGACCAATTATGTGCTGACATTTAATTCTTAATATTAATATTATGTTCTTGAACATTCTCCCCCCTCACAATTTAGTTGAAAATCTTCTAGCGACAATGTGGATTCTATTTTGCCTGTGCTAATTGTGTTTCTTTTCATTGGTTGTGGTTTCGTTGGCTTTTTTAATGGAATGGTTCGCTTATGGTATTTTCTCCAAATTAGATATAATCCTATCATTATCAGTAGTCCAATAGTTATATAGATGAGACTAAATTGATGTATATCATGCTTGTTAATGTGTGTTGGTAGTTCAATATGTTCCTTTAGTTTTCCAATAGCTTTTTCTAATGCCTTCATGTCGTTGGTACTTCCTCGTATGCTTAGGTATGGTTTTATCATCTCCATTTTGTGCATATTGACTTCCTTTGTCAGTTGTTCGCTGATATTTATGGATGGAATGAAGGATGAGTGTGCTTGATTGGTGAATGAGTTGTGAGCGGTTATAGTCATAGCTTGTTGGTTTATTACGCAGTTTGGATTGATTTTTATTATGCCATCATTTTTAAGAGTCTTTGCTGTAACTTGATCTTTACAAATTATATTGAACGTGTATTCCTGGTCTAGAACAAATATCCACGCATTAGGATTATTGAGTTGAATCCATATTTGTGTCGGTTTCATTGTTTTAAATAAACATGAAGGTGAAATTCTTTTCTCGTGACGGAGTACATTCATTTCACATCGACTTATATTTGAAAGTAAATTGTAGACTGGATGATATTGCGTACATAAAAATCGTCCTTGTGTTAAGTGTGTGCAATCGTGTAACTCACTGCTGCTCATTGGATAATATTGTTCACGGTCAAGGCTTACTACGAGATAGTCACTTGATGGATCAATAAGAACATAATCGTTTTCGTGCGGTGTTGGAATAGGAATAATTTTTAGCAATTGGTATTCTTGATTTGATACGAGTGGTATTCTGATGCTAAATATAATATTTTGGCTAGTAATTAGGGTCTTCACTTTTAGTAGAGTGTACATTTGCAGTAACTCTTCTGTTGCTGTAGAGCCTTCTGGAACTCTCAAATTTGGAGGCAAATTATTTTTTAATACTCGGACTTGCGTTTTTAACTGTTCAGGCGTCAATAATAGAGGATTAATTTTACAATTTTGTGTATCACTTATGACATCCAGCAGAGCTGTTTGTATTCTCTGATATCTTTCCATTATTAAAGTCGTAAATATCGCCAAATTATTTAATTGTTGTGCTCTGTTTTGGTTTATTAATTTAATATTACCGCTAAGAGTATTATTTTGTAAAGCTTCCATTTGTTCTTGCATAATTTTGAATTGATGATCAATTGCGAGTTCATCTTTTTTAATTATGTTCATAGTAGCTTCAGTGATGGATGTCTGGTTTTTAATTAGTGTTATTAAGTGCTCTTCGTTCGTTCTTACTTTTTGCAGTTGTTCCTCATGGTGTTTTGCAAAGTCAGAGTCTAAAACTCCGAAAAGTGAGTTAGCTATGTTTCCTACTATATTTAATGCTCCTCTCTTTTTGCGTACCTGAATGTATGGTTCACCATTTGCACTGTGTAATAGTTTATTATTGTGTTCCATGTCCATTAAATGTTGTTGGAATTGTTTTGTTATTCCCAAACAATAATTTTGTGTTTCGGGAGTTAATTTGTGGCATAGCATATTAATATTTTTAACTGAGTTCCTGAAACCAATTAGTTCGTGCCAGTAATTAGATAAGTTGTAATATATTATGAGGTTCCACTCGTTGTTAGATAAATCAATCCGTCCTATTTCTTCAAAATAAATTCCTGGACGACTTTCAAACTCCTTAATTTCAAAAGGTTCATTCATTTCTTCGCCTAAAGCTGGTGCAATAAAAAGAAATAGCATGAGTACGAATAATATTGTTGATGATAATCGGGTGTTTTTTTGAAGATGAGATGGTTGATTTTCTGCTTTGCGCTTGATGGCCGATTTCATAAGTTCGGCGATTGGAGGCCTCACTGGAATCTGAGTTGGATTGATTTTTATTTTTGAACGTGGTTTCTGTAACGCTATTTTCCTGGATTTATTTATTAGTTGATTTGTAGATATGTCGAAAGGTGTATTTCCCTTGACTGCTGAAAGTTGTTGTCTGTAACGCATTGGAGTATTTAATTCTTTGCTTTTTATGCTTTTAGATGCTGTTTTCTTAACTTTTGATGTAGTAATATGCAGGCATTCAATACTCTGGCTTTCATGTTCTCTATCGGATGATTCATTTCTGATTTCCATATTTGTGCTTACAATTGGGAGACGACTAATTTTAGTTATTGGCCGTTTAAAGGTATTTTTTGATGTTTTTACCGTAACTACTCTGACAAGTCCATCTTCACCAGGATGTACTTCCATAATCCTTGCTCGTTGCCATTTTGTTGGTGGTAGTAGCTCGTCCTTTAATAAAACCAAATCTCCAACCTTCAGATTCTCTTTGGTTGACTTCCATTTTGGACGCTGTTGAATTCTGTTGAGATAATCTCTAGACCATTTGCTCCAGAATTCCCGTTGCATTCTTGTCAGAAATTTCCATCTGGTTAGGCTATTTATATTTTTATCTAATAAATTGCTTTGTGGTGGTGCAAGTAGCGCTGAACCTGTCAAAAAATGTCCCGGAGTTAGGGTTTCTAAATCTTCAGGATCGTCAGTTAATGGATACAAAGGTCTTGAATTGACACAAGCTTCTATTTGTGCCAGCACTGTTGTTAATTCTTCATATGTTAATTTCGTTTCTCCAATTGTCCTTTTCAAATGATGCTTAATTGATTTCACACCGGCTTCCCATATTCCTCCGAAGTGTGGAGAGGCGGGTGGTATGAAATGCCATTGCGTACCACTGTCAGCTAAGGTTTTACTTGCTTTGTCAAATTCTGTACTAGCTGCTTTAAAATTTGTTGCATTGTCAGAGTATAAGTTTGCTACTAGTCCTCTCCGTCCAGTAAATCTTTTGAAAGCTGCGATAAATGCCTCAGCTGTGAGGTCTGAAACTGCTTCTATATGTATTGCTTTTGTACATAAGCATATAAAAATGGCGATGTAACCTTTGTATGCTTTAGCTCCTCTTCCTTTTGACATTCGAATCTCGATCGGACCTGCATAATCTACGCCACTGTTTAGAAATGGTCTTGCTGGTGTTACGCGTACTTGTGGAAGATTACCCATTAGCTGAATTCCATTTTGGGTCTTGAACCAATGACATCTGATGCATTTTTGAATGTGTTGTTTAACTGCACTATATCCTTTTAGAATCCAATATTGTTGTCGTATGACTCCCAAAGTTAGAGTTGCTCCTCCATGTAGTGCGCTTTGGTGGGCAGCGTCAATTACTAAAGTCGTAAAATGTGACTTGTATGCTAAATTTAGATGTTTTATGTGATCCCATTGGGATTCTAATAAATATTCACTTGGCAGCCATTTTGTTAGCTTCGGTAACACTAAACAGTTCGCCGTTGTCTCAAACTCTGAATATTGGGATTTTATTTCCAATTTGACACTATGTTGTGTAATGCCTGCTTTTGTAGATCCAAGTCCAGCTATCTCTACTACATTTTTGACTTTTTTGAGCTTAAGCCTCTGAACTGATTCTTCTGTGATGACGGATGCTTGTGATCCCTGATCAATCAGTGTACGAAGGTATTTTGTGGAATAATTGACTGTTGTTTTTATAATTGCAGTAGCTAATAAAACCTTTATATTCGTAGCATTATTATTCGCCAGATGTGAATTCACATCTAAATCTGCCTTTAATTCGCTATCTTTTTTTGTTGTTGTGTGTACTGTTTTTATTTTATCTTGATTTGAGGTATTAGCATAAAGTAATGTATGATGTTTTTTCTGACACGCTTTACAAGTTTTATTGCTCTTGCAGTTCCGAATTGCATGTTCTCCTGTTAAGCAATTTTTGCATAGGTGTTGCGATGCTTCAAACCGTTCTTTTGTTGGATAAATTTTTGGCACATATATATGTAATGATTTTCACCACAGTATGGGTATGTAATTTTGTTTCTTTTCGATCTATTTTCCCTTGATCCAGAATTTGACTTATTGTTATCTTTTGTTGACTCATTATGGCCGTTTTCTTTTGTGATATGGAAGCCATGTTTTGATTTTCCAGAACCTTTGAAATTAGACTTATTTTGTTGATTGTCTCTTGAGTTTTCTCCAACTGCCTCCAGTGTTTGGAACCTTTGTTCTAGGAACCTGAAAAAATGATCAAGCGTCTGTACCTTTTTAGAATCGGTTATCGATTGTTCATAAAGCATATGACTGTCTTTGTCAAGTTTGCTTGTAAGTATGTATATGACCAAAGGGTCCCATGATTTGGTATCAATGCCCAGGTTGCTGATTGCAGCCAAGCATTCCTTTGTGGTGTGGAAAATTCGTTTTAGCCCGTTACTTGATTCTCCTGTCAATGTTTGTTGTAGAAACAATGTTTTTATTTGGGCTGAAACTAAATGCCGGGTATTATCATATCGTTGATTAAGTCATTCCCAAGCTGTTTCGTAGTTTTCGTCTGTTACATGTAAATGTTGCAACAGTCGTTCAGGTTCACCCTTTAATTGTGCCTTTAGATAATACATTCGTTGAGCAGGGCTCAACGTGATATTTTTATGAATCAATTGTGTAAAAATATCTTGAAATGATTTCCACTCTGCGTACTTTCCAGTAACAATGGGAATATTCAGTCTTGGTAGCTTTATATCTGCTTGAGTATCAGTTGTGTTATAGTGTAGCCTGTTTACTCTTTGTTGAATTCCGCTTGTTGCTGATAATTCATCATATTTACTTTGAAGAATAATAATGGTTGAGTGGTATACATCTTCTGTTTCTTCAAAATTATTGTTTTTAAAATAATCCTTAGTGTAATCTTCATCTGCTGCATACACGAGAATATCACTATGAATATTTATAATTTTTTCCCAATAATCTGTTAATGTCTTTATTTTTAATTGGAAATATGCTTTGGCTTGATTTTGAGATGGCTCTTGCTCAACTGCTTCTATGAGTCGCAAAATTGCTGCTATCAATCCCATTTGCCTTTTTAGTAGTTTGGTTAATTCTTCATTTACTAAAGAATGTTGGCCTTTATCAACCGTTTGTACATCTGACAAGGCCTTAGATAAAAGGCTTGTTATTTCTTCATAAGCTGTATTTACCTGATGATGGAAATTGGATGTAAAGTACGGATGATGTGGTTGTTCACTAAGAAACTCATTAATTTTAATTTCGCGATCTTTAAAGGCTTCCCAAAGTTTTAATACATTTTCGCTTCGTTTTGCGATGTATTCCTTCGTCTTCCTTATTTTGGGATCCTTTTTAAAATTAATTATTAGCTTCTGTAGTTCGTCACCAATTTCTTTCTGGCGTAATGCTAACCTGTCCAATTGTTCTGCCATTTTACTATGGATTTGATTTTAATATTCAAGATCTAGAAAATTTATTGTCTTGAATTTTTTTTATGAGATATAAAATTATTAATTTTATATTACAATGTAGATATGTATCTTCACAGTCGATGTCCAAACTGTGCTCGAAGGACCAAATTTTAAGAGAGGGGTAACTCTTAACGAATTTTATTTTTTGTAGTTGATTTGATGATCGTCAAATGCTTGGTGGATGAATGCCCTTACCGCTGGTGGGGGGCTGATGAGTTGTTTGAGTAAAACGCTTGCTGATGAATGCCCTTACCGCTGGTGGTGGGGCTGATGAGATGTTTGAGTAAAAACGCTTGTTGGTTTGAGACTTTATTTTAATCTAATTTAATAATCAAAAAATCACTGTATTTATACTAAAATTATCCTAACTAAGCATAAATCTATTTCATACATATAATTGATTTTTTATTGATTATTGCACATAAAGGTAATTGACCGAACATAATTATTTTATATCAAAAATAATGTATGCAGGTGAATAACCAAAAATGTGCTGATCTTAATTTTTTGCAACTTAGTTAATTATTGCATATAAAGGTAAATAACCGAAGACCGAACAGAATTATGCAATTGCAATTTATTGCATTGCAATAAAATAGTACGTGCAATAAAATGTTCAAGACAAAATATTTTACAATTTCTTGATTTAATGGGATTGGGTTTTTTGGTAATTGCAACTGGCACCTATTTATATGGTGTGCATATGGAAATTATGGAAAGGGATATTTATGTTTTTTTTTTCTGTTTTTTGATTGACAAGGGTAGTTTTCAATCCTTATAATAATCGTGTCATCTTTTACGCAAAGTTGTATAGTTTCCTTACCCATCGTGATATTTAATTACGTGTTCTAGTTTTTGAAAAGAAAAAAATGAAATGGAGTGGTCAGAGGCTAATGTGCTAAAATTATGGTAATTCGATTTTTGGTCCAATTGTTTGGGCGACAAATTCAAAATCTGCCAATGAAATTCTTGAAAAATTCTGAAAACTACTTAATTTATCAATTTTCAAATTATTCAGTCACATTTCCCATTCTCTGGATTTTAAATAGGGTTTGACCCAACATCGTCGTGATTTTCGTTTATTAGCTTCAGATAAAATAATCAACGAAGCGGCGCAAATTACTTTTTCTTCTTCAGAATACATGCTCCTTCGGCAAAGTTTACTTCACAACCAAAAATCTAAATATCAAAAATCTAAAATTCTCGATATACCATATACGTATTCAGATGTTTTGATTTTCATTTTTGGAAATAATTTTTCAAACCGATATTCCAGGTAAACAATATTTCCAAAATAAAAATTTCATAATTTTTTCCATATATTTTTCGAAAATTTAAAAACTTTTATTTTAAATAATAAAGTATTTCTGACATTAATATAATAACAACAAACGATAAAAATTTTCTCTTTCAAATGTTTTTATTAAAAACTATCGTTCTTACCTTCAAATAAAATTCCTATCCCATCACCCTATCTTTGAATTATGAAAATCATCGACGAACACGCGTACATGTTGTTTCAACATGAAGCAGAAACTGCACCCGTTTCCACCAAACGTTCATGTGCGTGAGGTAGCCGCGAACTGTACGCGACTAAGTTTTTTGCGTTCTGTTTCCACCAAATGCGCAAACAGCCCGCGCCGCATCCACGCGCTGTTTGTTCGCTTGGTGGAAACGCATATGACGAATTGTTTTTTTTTTTAACTTTTGTTTAATTCAATAAAATCTGAAATACTAAAATAATACTTGTTTCATTTAATATCTCATTCAATTTTGAAAAGTCGTTCTTTAAAAAATATTCAGGGTTCCGCGATCATTGGCAAACAATTTGGGGATTCCACGGCCAAAATAGTTTGGGAACCACTGATCTAGAGCATTATGTCTATTTTCTGTATTATGTTCCATGTCTTTAAAGGAAAGTTCCCAATTTTCTTAACAAAACAAAATCGTGGAATCACTATCTCGTCCTTACATCTGTTAGTGCCGAAAGGAATTCTCTGGAATGTTCGCGTAGTCTTTTATCACCCTCTTTAAATGGAGCATTTTCATTTGTACCTTTGGGTATTTTACCTTGCGACATACCACGTCTACTGAGCCCTTCAACTTATCGCTAGAATCTTTTAGCTGTTCGTTTCAGATGCTCAACACGTTGCTTCTTCCCATTTCCAATGTTCGCATAGCCTACTTCATTTGCTGTCACTTTTTTACAAGTGCATAACTCTGGTTGTCACTCCAACTTTGTTCATCCGATTCGCTTCTGCAACAACATTCGCATCTGCCGTCATTTGTTGGTCTCGTAGATACTCGAACCTGCTTCCTCCAATATTAACAGCAACTCAATATCTCCATATCGCAATAATTTCAACGTTTACGCTGACTCCAATCTGTTTCGTGAAGCCTAGAGCCATGATAAAATCGTCCACCAATAACTTATGTGGAAATAAATACTCTTCTAGCCCCAATTCTAAAATCATTCCGCCCAGAATCGCAGATAATTCCCCTGTAACACTCATGTGTTTGATACCAATGTGATTCCTGTTCACGGTGGATATATTTGCGCTAGTATCTACGATGATCCTGAATCCATGAGCAGCTATTACTCCTTGCGTTGTAAGTCTATCATTAGTCTCCTGTAGGAGAGAGACAGATGCCATATTCTTTTGGTTGATTAGGGTGCTGTTGTTCTAAATGGCCCTGATTGCCGCAGCCCCAGTTTTTTAGTCATCTTGTGTCTGTCATTGTATATTCCTGGATAGCTTGTTACGCACTCGTCTTTGATATATCTTTGAGTTGGCTTGTAGTTAATCCTGGTGAGCCTTCATCAATGTTAGCATTCCGTACTACAGGAACTGCCCTTATTTCTCTCTTTGGAGCCTCCAAAGTCAATGCTACAGCCAATATATCGCGCTATTAATTAGGAAATTCAACTGTATATTTGCTTCACGAATGGCTTTAGCAAATCTGTTAAGCCCTATGCTTAACACAAAAAGGGGAGAAAAAACAACTTGAAGATTGATTGCTGATAAAATAGGAGTTTAGTTGTTCGCTAAAAAATGACAAAAAAAAAATTTTATGAGTACTTCTTAACAGACACTTATTTTTGGCTTTACTTTAATTCAGTATGATTTAAACTAAAATACATTCACTTACATCAAAATGTTCCAAATTTGATTACTTACAAGAATAAACATCATACTTGTACCTTCTGATCTGGTTTTAATCCCATAATCTCCATTTTTCCAAAGTGTTAAGGGTCGAAAGTGAGATTTCACTTTTCAGTATTCTCAAATCCTTTCGGACTGGTCCTTCTCTCGCGGTCAATTCCACATTTGATATTATAAACTATTATTAATTTGGTACAAAAGCAATTAATTTCCTGTTATAGGTGTCTGCTGATTATTAGAATATTTATGCTATTATTCTAGCAGATAACTCAAAATACTACACACACAAAAAACCAGATGCTTTATTTCATTTTGAAGGCATACCTTCCAATCTGAATTGTGCTTATTTTTGGGGGTTTTTCACGAGCTTGACTTTCACTGATCGCTGGTTTCGTAGTTTGATTGTTTTCCGATTTCTATTCGCCTTTAATTGATCCCATAGGACTCGTGCGATTTCTCTTTTGGGGATAGTAAATACAGTTCCTTCTTTTGTGGTGATGGTTACCGCGTCAGAATCTTTTTTCGGCTCCTCCCAATTAATGTTCCATCCGGGAATTGGAGGCCGACTTACACTCAACATTTCTGTATTGGTACCGATATTTCGTATACCTAATTCCATATAGAAAAATTGAACATTTGTTGAATTGACATTAAAAAATGTTCCCCTGAATGTGCGGGACTGGCAAAATAAAGGTACACGACCGTTTATTGGTTAGTAAAAATTTTATTAGCCATTAAAATATTCCCACTCCTGTTCCGATCATGACCACACTAACAAATTGGTCCCTATCCAGATGAATTTCAGTCACTCGTCTTAAATTCCATTGTTCTCGTAGCAAATTGTCCTCCTTTGAGAAGACTAGATCACCAAATGAAGTATTGCGCTCTTTTTTTGGCCGATATGGCTGCCATCCACCGATAATGGACACCAAGGCCTTGTGTTAAGGCAAGCTTCAATTTGAGCTAAAGTGATATTCAGCTCTTCAAATGTTAAACAAGTATTTCCTAACACTCGTTTCAAATGGTATTTAATTGATTTTATCCCTGCATCCTATAGACCTCCAAAATGAGGAGATGCTGCTGGATTGAAATACCAACAGATTCCTAAGTACGTTATTTTTGGGATTATTGCCCTATTTGCTTCTGAAGTGAAGACCTGTAATTCTCGCTGAATAAGTTTATCGGTACCAATGAAGTTTGTTTCGCAATCCGAATACCCATCTGATGGACCTCTTCCACTAATACTTCGTGTGAATGCAGCTAAAAATGTTTCTGACTTTAAGTCGGAAACAAGTTCGATATGAATAGCTTTTGTGGCCAAACATATAAGTATACCAAAACACCCCTTGTATTTCTTTGCATTTAGCTGCCTCGACATTTTGACGTCTATCGGGCCAGAATAATCAACACCGTAACGTTGGAATCGTCTAGACATATTTACTCCGGGTGCTGATAAATGGCCCATCAATTGTGTCTGCGCAACACCTCGAAATCGAGCACATCGGTTGCATTTAAAAATGACCACATTTTTTCCGTCTAAAATCCAATATTCTGATAGTAGGAAATTTAATATTAGCTGAGTACCGCAATCCAAAGAGCAGATTTATTTAACCCACCATAGACTCGTAACAAACCATCGGCCGAAATAAAAGGTTTTTTGAAGTGAAATACTTCTATGGAGGCGATTAGCAAAAATTATGTGACGATTTTCTGTGACGAAACGTCACAATACAAAAAATCTCATTATATGGACGTCGTAGACGATTACAACGTTCAGCAATATTGTGGAGGTTATGATTAGAGTTATTTTCGTCGAAGATCAAATAGTTCTATCTGTCACCGTATTAGCGCTGTAGTCGATACAAGTTTTTGAAATTTTTTTAAACTTTTTATATAGAGGTCGTACACGATTGAGAGGTTCGGCAAAGTTGTTGAGGTTTTTATGGGGATTATTTCCGTCGAAGGCATAATAGTTCTATCTCCCACCATTTCGGCGATGTTCAATAACAATTGTTGAACTGTGACGAAACGTCACATTACAAAATATCTTATTATATGGACGTTCTAGACGATTACAATGTTCGACATTATTGTAGAGGTTATAATGAGGAATATTTATGTCGCAGACCAAACAGTTCTATCTATCATCGTATTAGCGCTGTAGTCGATACAAATTTTCGAATATTTTTTTTGAACTTTTTATATAAAGGTCTGTTTGGGGTAGAACAATATATTTTTATGAACAATGATAATGCAAGGTATTTGTATAATTATCTGTTTTGAAACGCCACTGTTTGGGGTAGAATAATATATTTTTATGAACAATGATAATACAAGGTATTTGTATAGTTATCTGTTATGAAACGCCACCAAATATGTTTTGTTGAATATGCCCAAGTGGTCTTCTTACAATAGCTGCTGGTTGACGACTGAGAAACAAACCAGACGCGAACAGTGTAGTTCTCTTGTTTTCCCTTTTCTTGTTTTCCTCCAAATGTGCGTGTATATGTGCATGTGTATTTCTGAAGGTTCTGAAGCCCTTGTTAACCATGTTCAGGATTACTGCAAGTAGTTCTGAAAAAGGTCATACACGATTGAAATGTTCGGCAAGGTGGTGAAGGTTTTTATGGGGATTATTTCCGTCGAAGACCCACTAGTTCTATCTCACACCACTTCGGCGTTGCATTGAATAACAATTTTTGAACTGTGACGAAACGTTATATCACAAAACATCTTATTATATGGACGTCCCAGAACCTAGACGATTACAATGTTTTGCGATATTGTGAAGGTTATAGTGTGGATATTTCTGTCGAAAGCCAAATAGTTCCATCTTTTATATACAGGTCATCTCCTACGACGGTAGGCAACTTGGCGCAGTGTGCGGCTTAAGTTGTGTTGTGATCATCTCAGCAGGCCAGCTCGGACCATCGTAGGACCTCTAGGAACTACCCTCCGTAAACCAAAGGTGTTGTGCGCTCCGTGCCCAGTGGACTGGTTGGTAGTTCGGGGACCTACTGTAGATCTACTTTCGCGTGTTGTTCGTGCGATCTAACAGGTGGGCTGAAAAGTTTTGAGTGAAGCTACTTTTGTTGTTTGGAAGAAAATGGATACAAAGGAGGTTCGTATGTTAATGAAATACCTTTTTTTGATGAAAAAAAATGCTGCTGATACCAAAAATTGCCTTGCCGAGAGTTATCCGGACTCCGCGGCAGGCGAAGCAACCATCCGTAAGTGGTTTGTTAAGCTCCGTACAGGCCATATGAGCACCGAAGGCGATGAATGCAGTGGAAGTATAAAAGAGGCTCTTACGAACGAAAACATAAAAAAAATCCACAAAATAATTTTGGATGACCGTAAAGTGAAGTTTATCGAGATAGCTGAGACTCTAGAGATACCAAAGGAACGTGTTGGACATATCGTTCATGAATGTTTGGGTATGCGCAAGCTCTGTGCAAAGTGGGTGCCGCGCGAGCTCACAGTCGACCAAAAACAACAACCAATTGATGATTCTGTGTAGGGTTTGGAGCTCTTCAATCGCAATAACCCCGATTTTTGGCGACGATATGTGACAATGGATAAAAGATGGCTTCATCATTTCACTCCTGAGAAACGACAGTCAGTCGAGTGGAATGCACGCGATGAACCGAATCCAAAGCGTGGAAAGACGCAACAGTCAGCTGGCAAAATTATGTCGTCTGTATTTTGGGATGTGCATGGAATAATTTTCAGTGACTATCTTGAGAAGGGAAAAACCATCAACAGCGACTATTATATAGCATTATTGGAGCGTTTGATGGACGAAATCACGGAAAAACGAGCCCATTTGAAGAAGAAGAAAGTGTTGTTTCATCAAGACAATGCACCGTGTCACCAATCAATTAAAACGATGGCAAAATTGCATGACTTGGACTTCGAATTGCTTCCGCATCCATCGTATTCTCCAGATCTGGCCCCCAGCGATTTTTTCCTGTTCTCAGACCTCAAGAGAATGCTTGCTGGAAAGAAATTTAGCACCGATGAAGAGGTAATCGGCGCAACTGACGCATGTTTTCAAGCAAAAAACAAATCGTACTACTACTAGAATGGAGTCAGTGGCTAAGGGTATCCAAAAGGGTACTCCTACCGTCACCAGTACTCCCAAACCAAGTACCTCTATGTCAAGAGAACCCTAACCTCCTTCGCAAGAGGTAGGAAAGACTGTGGGGCAAAACGGTCACGTAATTAGCCGATGCTTCCAGCACTTGGCCAACCAGGTGAACTAGGTGACCCGCTGAAGAAAGGCCTCGGCGGGGAAGGAGTATGAAGGTACTTCTGTTTTCTAGCTCAGGAACTATCACCTGAAGAAGCTTGGAAGAAGGCGGATGAGAAAAAGCTTGACATCCAACCATCATCTAAGATGACCAAAATACCAGATGAATAAATAGAAATTAAAGAATTGTAATATTATATTTTACTAAAGAAATGAAAAGATAAGATAAGCATTATGCTCTCCAACTAGAACGACCAAATCAGGAAATTGCTGAACTGAGCAAGTATGTACCGCATTTTTAACTCTAGTATGTAAATACAGAGAATAAATATGACTCCCGAGGTAATATAAAAATTGGCTGATAAAATGGAACAAATTAATCAGAATAGCAGACACTACTGCCGCACTGCATTCGGTAATACGTGCATAATTTTAGTATTCAGATATATTGCACAAGTTATGAAGTGTTGTTTAGATTGACTTATTAAGCACAGTCAATCGATCAGAGAAGTAGACTATCGCCGGAGGACATATTTTATATTTTCAGCTGGCCAATCCCAAACGTGCATTCCAAGTTTCATTAAAATCCGACTAATATTGCGCATTAGTGTTACCAGAAGTGAATTCCATTGAAAAGTTAATATGTTCTGATTTCGACCTTAGTGCAAATTGTGCAAATCTCATCAAAATTGGACGTACAGTTTCGGTTTTACAACTAGTGCAAAAATAGACTATATTTGGACAAAATGTATTCTTAGGCAGTGTTGCCATAGTCGAATATCGGCCAAAAACTAATCAGGTCTATGTTAGGGTCCAATACATGAATTACACAAATTTTGTCGAAATCGGTCCAGCGGTTTAGTCTGCACCGTAGACACAAAATTTTGTCCTTTTTAGACAAAAAAGGTGTTACCAAAATGGTGAAAAAAAGTCGGAGCTTCCATTTAGATTTTATTAACGATTTAAAGAAGCGGGCGGACGGACGAACGGACGTGGGGCTAATTAATTTTGATGAAACGGATTTTGCACTTATTTTCATCTTTCTAGCTTTTCTAAAACAAAGGTTGGGTTTTCGCACGATTATAATACTTTCCTATAAACATTCGTTTATCGGGAAAGTAAAAATCGGTAGGGTTTGTTCAGTAGCTTTTGCTTAGAATATTTCTTGAGTAATATTTTTTTTAATATTTTCGGGAACAATTTGAAACAAGTTTGGTAGAAAATTATTAGCACCAAAAATTTCAGCAAATGGGAGAGGTCTCTCGACGAAATAATATTGTTTAATAAAAATGGCGTAATCCAAAAAACTTACATAATCTATTTGATCCAGTTTTCTTTCTGGTTCGAACACTGTTTCCACTTGAAAAATAAAAACACAATTCAGTTAATTTTACTAATTATTTATATCTCAAAACTCTATAACTTTCTCGAATTCTGCAATTTGCTTTCTTAACAAAATGTTCTTATTACTATTTGACAAAATACTATGGTACAACTTTTGTAACGGTTATTTTTGTCACTCAAAATTTTTTTCACTTTGACTTGCTGATGGCCACGCATTTCCGGGTTTCTCAGTTAAGTTAAATTTCAGGGTTCCCATCAGCGATCAAAATGCTTGTAAAGCGTGGATAAAAAAAAATAAAAAAAAAACTCAAAGAAAAGAGAGGACAACATTAAAACCGTTTCTGTGCTCCTAAACAACCGACGTAAACTTCAATAAATCATTCGCACCATCCACATGCCAGGCCTCAATCACCCCATTTAATTTTCCTAGCACTTCATTGTGTAAAAGAAAAATTTAGCCAAACACATCACAAAATGAACAAAAATAATAAAAAAACTCAAATAAGGATATATTTATCAAATTCCTTTTCTTTATTTAATTCACTTTTTATTAAAATATATATTTACTTTCAAAAAAAAACTCGACCTGGATCTTCGATCCCTATATAATAATTCAAATCATCGACCAGGATCTTTGATCCCTTTAAAATAATCAAACGTTTTAGTATAAACTACCAAAAAAAAAAATCAAAAAAAAAAAATGAATTAAATTCACCACACTAGCAACTGATGGTATTTGACGTTTCCAAATAACGTGCGCGAATTATTTAAATATTGTTTACCTTTTTTTTTTCTTGTGTTTTTCTTTTTTTTTTTATATATAACAATTTTTCACTTGTTCGTTAAGTTTATTGTATAGATCCAACCGGGATCTTTAAGTGTAGTGTAGTGATATGAATTAAGTGATGTGATATAAGTTATAACACTTTTATAAAAAAAAATAAATGAACTAAAAATGTGAACTCAAAATAAACAAAACAAACGTCAAATTTATAGACGAATTCATTAATTTGTTTATTAGTACTTTGCTTTGATTTATTTTGAGTTATTCGTGAATTATATTACCAAAAAAAAAAAATTTAAGAAAAAAAAATCAAAAGTTAAAGAAAAATAATAAAAAAAATATGTTTGAGTGACTTAGCTGTGTGTCCGTTAAACTAGTGTTGGTGCGACCTTGTGACCCATATAAATCTTCGGAAATTCCAAATTCGTTGACCCCGGTATGATAAACTTTTTCTTGAAGGTAAACCGTTGTTTTCCTTTTCCCGGTTTTCTTTTTTTTTCTTTTCTTCTTCTTTTCTTCCTTTATATGCTTCACAGCCCGGAATTCCTCAAAAGAATTTTAAAATATGACCAAACAAAAAAAAAAAAAACTATTAAAAAACTAAATTTTCACCACTTTAAAAAAAAAAAAGAATTAAAGTAGACAAATTTATAAAAAAAAACTAAAACCCAAAGAAAATTTTCGGTAGCGAAACGACCTCCACAAATTTCGAATAAGACCAACCCTTTTTCTTCGTCGTGACAGCCTTTTTATAGGCTTTCGGATAACTGGATTCGTGGTTAAAATAGGCATTAATTAGTTTTATAGATATTATGCTATTAATTATGATTTTTATTTAATTTTTGCATAATCTTTATTTAACAATGCAACTATTTACCTACTAGTGAATCCTATTTAATGATAATTTTGCCTATTTTTTTAACAAATATGGAATTTTCTCTTTGTGAGTTCGCCGCGCTCGCAAAAAGGTTAAAATTTTGGGCTTCGTCCTTTAAATCCCGCCAAAATGATTTTCGAAAAAATATTTTTATATTTTTTTTAAAATTAATTATAAGTTCCGGGCTGTAATGATAGTTTATCAGTCTCTAATTCCATAAAAATTAGTGCTTACAGAAGTTTCTACTATTTCCAGTGTGAAAACCAAAAAAAAGAAAGCAAGGTTAGTTTGACCCAATGATCATAAAAATTTTCTATTTACTAATTATTTTATATTAATTTTGTTTCAGGTCGCTTCCCTACATTATTGCGGTCATGGTGATATCACATATGTGGGGAAAAACATGAAGATCGCAGCAACACAGCTATTTTCAACTTTGACACTCCAGAAGTCGATTTCAATCCGTCGCGCTTCTATAAACCAACAGTAAGGTTGCCACTGATCTAATGTGGTTTACAATATAAAAATAATTTTAATAATATCAACATTTTTCCACTAATTTCAATTTTAGGTGCTTTGTTTACTGCGTCCTCTTTCTGCTCAGGAAGTGAATTCATCTGGAACAAAACCTGTGGACACGAAAAAAAATCTACTAGGTAATTCATTTGTTTGGGAACATACAATAGTATTGTGACAATACAGGACTTTCACACTTGGTACAGATAAGTATTTTGCATTGATTTTCCTTCCTATAATTAATCATATGTTTTCAATTTTTCTTCCAGGGTTTCATCTACTAAAAGACGGTCGTTACACTTTTTTATACTAAAGACAGATTAGCAGCGATAATCTCAATTATCTCACGATTCTCAATTATTGAGGATAGTTAACCGAGAATTTTAATCTAAATTATTGAATAATTGAAAACTTTTCGCTCTTTGAGTGTGAAAAGCTTTAAAGCTTTCGCTTTTAAATCTGGTAATACCGCCCATATTTGTAGATATGAACCTAGAAAAAGCACAAATAAGAAGAAGCCACTGTACAAAATCACAGATTTGAATTTGGCGGTTCTAATTTTTTGTATTATGAAGGAAATGATCCTTTTTTTTTAAAATATCATATTTTTAAATTTTTTCCCTTAGATTTTAGATGTTCGCATATTCATAAATAATTTTTGTTTTACTTCCAAAATTTCCTAACCAAAAAAATATTTTATAGAAAGCTTTGAGGAATGTCAAAGAATAATTGAGAATGAATTTTAATCCAGAAAAACAGAATGTGTCGCATGATCTGGATTAAAAATAATCGACTGGATTAAATCGTGTAGTATGTCTAGGGCATTATTCTCGTTTTATTCAATTTTAAAAACTAACTTCAAACTTAAACGGTATTCTTAGTGGAAAGTATGAGCGAACATGTTCAAAAAACTACTCCTTACCTTTACTTTAAATTGTATCTGATATTTAAAACTCTGTACTCTAATGTCCATCCGATCATTTCTTTCAACTTGAACTGCCTTCACGTCTAACAAATGATTTCTTCGAACTTGAACTGCGAGTATAATATTTCTATAGACCGTTACAACTTCAACTTGATATTTAGATTAATTAATAAAATTATGTTTTTATTTAAACTGAATTTGTAATAAATTGTTACTTCCGACTTTAAATAGAAACCGTTCGCTTGTATCCGAATTTTTGATCTAGCTCACTTTGATAATTTTACCATCGACTTTTAAATTCTTGAAAATTTCGACCTTTGCTTTTTGTCATGCGATTGTTTGTCGGTAATGCTTTTTTTGGTTCTTACCATTCACTTCGAAATTTAGGTTCTGTGCTAATTAAGACTCATATATTTCAAAATCAAATGAAATTTTGTATCGACTTTTAGAATTGGTTTCATAACTTTGTTTTTATTCTAGATATAGAAGAATAGTTTGGTTGTTAGTTTTTAGAATTTTTCTTTAAAATTATTTTCGAAAACGAGTATTTATATTATTGACCAATGGAGTGGATATTGTCCGGACCATTCTTGGCTACGACGTGTCTTCTAGGATTTCTATGTGGATGACCTGATTACTGGTACAGATACGATTTAAAATGCAATCAAGCAAGAGGGCAAGTGCTAAATATAAAGTCAACTTTTTCTTCCATAAAAAAAACATCGTTAATCGTCACTACAGAAGACCTGCAATCATCTGTAGCAACTTGTATTAAACGGGCATAATACGAACGCTTTCAGCAGGAAATTCGGTCTATGCAGCATAAGAAAATATTATCATCAAAAACTACTATTCTTGGTCAAAATCCTTTTTTGGACAAATTCGATGAATTACGAGTTGGTAGATGGTTTCCAAACGCAATATGTGAATTCGCTATGAAACACCCTGTCATCATTCCAAAGTACTACATGCTTGCTAAATTAATATCAAATGATGAGTTAAATCCGTCAAAAATATTGGATCATAGGATGAACAAATTTAATCAAATGGTATTTATCAATTTCCATTGGGTTTGTGATCAAAGCAGTTCATATTGAAGTAGTAATTGGCATGGCGTCTGATGCATTCATTGTGGTTTTTAAAAAATTTATCAGGAGTTCTTAGACTGAAGTTTTTAGTGACAACGGTGCCAACTTTATTGGCGTAAAGCATTAGTAACTGCATCAGTTCACTCTATTTTCGATAATAAACAATTCATTTGGTTTCTTTTCTTACAGTGCTCATTTAGATGGCATATCATACCTCCAGCAGCTCCAAATAATGAAGAGAGTGATTTCGAGAATCCTAAGATACACGTGCGGGTAATTGGAATTTAATATCTACCATCAGTCAAGACATTTTGGAGAGATACCAACAAGATAATTTTGCCACCTTACAACAGAGACGCGAATAGAAAGCAGACAAACAAGACTTGGAAATTGGCAAAGTTATCATTGTAAAGAAGGGTCAACTTCTGCCTTCTAACTGGCTATTAGGCAGAATTCTCCACACACATCCTACACACATCGATGGCCTCGTACGGGCTGAAACCATCATAACTACAAAGGAACACTTTAACGTCCGGTTTCTTCCTAATTCCAGTTAAGGAATTCATTCCTTAACGTTGAGAGTAACTTCATGCGTCATATAAATAAATAAATTTTTTTAAAGTTGTAACGTGAGTAATTTGGTTTTGCCACCGCTGCATTTTGGGTTTTTATTAAAAGAGTCATAGCGGATGGCAAAATTGAATTGCTTTACAATTATTCATTTTTTTCAATTTTTTTTTAAATTAAACATAGCGTTAGTTGCAATTGAAAGAATACAAAGCATTGTTTTTGTGCTTTTTTTTTTCAATTGCAACTAGAGAAGTTTTTGTTTGAAGAAAAAAAGAAAATCGAAAGATCCAACGGTTTTTTTTTTTGAAAAGTCGAAAAAAAACCAACGGGTCCTTTTTCAAAAAGACTTTTATGGGCGATTTTTAAATTGGGATGGAGAGTTGAATTTTGAATTGGAAATAGTAATGTAGTGTGGTCAGGATTTTTTTTTAAATGTCTTAAGTAAAGTTTAGTTTTTTTTTGCCTTTTAAAAACAAAACAAAAACACATCTTAAGTTGATTTTTTTTTTGTTTGAGCCTCGGAAAATCGAGGAATCTTTCGTTGAATTGGAAATTAGTTTGCTTCAGTAAGGACATATCCAGTTAATATATAGGAAATGTACTAAGTTTAAGTTATTTAAAAGAAAAAAAAAACTGTTCTAATTTCGTAATTTAAGCCGAAAAAAAGGAATATGTCAATATTGATAATATACATAATTTCAAATTTGCATTAAAATGATTTAATATATAAATTAAATAATAGTATGCTAAAGATAAATCTATAATAAAAGCATAGTCTAATAATAATATTAATTTTAATAATTTAAAAAGTACCATGTAATACGCCATAATTAATAATAAAATTAATAGTTAAGAAAGTTAAAGTTAAGGAAATAATTTTACGTACATAAAAAATAGTATTAAGGAAAATAAAATTAATTCAATTAATAAATATAAGATTTAAAATAAAACATAGAACACATTTAAAATAAGACAAAGGCATATAAGTTAATTAAAAAACATAAAAACATATAAAAATACAATTTAAAACTTTAACAAACCACATATAAAAAAATTTAACATAGAACATAACCTGAACCATACAGTTTAACATATAACATAAAATAATATAATGTAAAATGACATAAAACATATGATTTAAACTAAAACATAAAAATTCATCTAATTTAAATTAAAACAAAACATATACTTTATCCTAAAACATAAAAACACAAAAGTTAAAATAAATATTGACCCAAAATAAAAATAATATATAGAATTTTTTTTTAAATTTAAAAACATAAAAACATAAAAACATAAAATATATTTTAAAACATCCATACAACATATAATGAATATAACAGAAAACATTAAAACGACCATCGACATATTCCATTAAGCAGAGGCTAGGACAACAGGAAGCAACATAAATTACACTCGACGACAGATACATAAATACATTGGATAAATTACATATATATATATATATATAATAAATCATTATTGAAATTTTCTTTTATTACGCTAACCAAATTTCAAATTTTGGCTCGCGAATAAGTGATTTTCAGTTTTCTTTACAGCACAGGGTGTGGCGTTAAGGCCTTAACAACACAGCCGTAAGTTTCTTTTTTTCATATTTTTTTTTATTAAAATTTTAATTAGATTCCAATTTGATTATATATATATATGTATATATATACAATATATAAACCTAAAAATTAGTTTTTTTGATTTTTTTTTATATAATTTCTTTGGTTGACGTTTCATTCAATAGTTTTTCTGTTTATATTTTTTTTCAGTATTCTCTTTTAATTTTATTTATTAATTAAAATTTTCCATCTGCCAACTTAGCTTTTTTTCATTCTCCAATGTTTGTTTGATTTCCTCAATAAATAATGTGAACTTAAATTTAAAGCGTTGACTTGTGGGTTTTTTTTTATTTGTGTTCACTATCGCCTTTTTCTCCTTTCGGGTTGTGCACCCCCGAAATTTTTTTTGTTTTGGTTTAAAATGAGGTGTTAAACCAAAATAAGAGCAGTGACAGGCGAGGATAATGGGGCCGTAGGATTTTTCTTTTTTTCGGCTTCCATGTTTTTTTTTTGTTTTAGGTTGTGGGGATCGCACTTTTCAGGTGTATTTCCAGGGCCGGATGCGATCCGCAAAGGGTTATTATGTTGAAGTTTGCCCTTTGGGAGGGATAAAGGCCCCGGTGTTGGCAAAAACATCTGCCGACACCAATTGAACAATTTGCTTTGGATGGGCCCATCTTCAGAATCTTCTGTCCATCCGTCTGTCATTTTAATTGAATTCCGTTTCGCGGGTTTCAATATAAAATTATCCTATTCAAAAATCTTGCCATCTCTTTTCTTTCTTCGTGACAATAGTCACAACTTTTTCTCTTTTATTTTTATTTTTAACATTTTTACCCATTCCGCTAGTGACCTGAGAGGGTGTGAATTATTATTATCACATCTCCAGCCCTCTTGCTAGCCCAAACAATTTTGTTTACTGCACGCATACAAATTATTTGTACGTGAAGGCATATGGTAGAAGGTAACGACCCAACCCCACCCGGCGAGCTAGCTAGTGCAAGCAGCTAGGCGTGCAATTTCTAGTTACCTCTTGCTATACCATAAAACGCACTTTCTGCCGCAAGATAGAAGTGTTTGTTTAATCAAAGTGTTGCTCTGGTAACACTTTAATGCCGGAGAATGTTACGGTTTCAAAGTGTCAATTTTGGTGTTAAATAAAATTAATGGTAGACGCCTAATTTACAGCGAAGTTCATGAGGTACTCAACGAGAACAGGTCCTTGTATGTGGAAATTGATTTTGAGCAGATATTGAAAAGGTGTTTAACATAACATAATTATAAATTTAATTCAAATTTTTCTTTGATTTATTAATTGGTATCATTACGCTTGAACGGGATGAAATTGCAAAAATTATATTTAAATACTAAATTTTAATTTATTTTTCTATGAAATATATCCTTCACAATAAAACATGTATAATAACAATTAATATAAATTGAATAAATAGCTACTGGGATCTTTTGCTTTATTATCTCAGTTTGGGAATACATTCCTTAAAAAATATTGTTGAAGCAGATTTTATGACGCTGGGAAAGGGAGACAGTAAAAAGGGACCAAAATGTATAATAATTCATAGATAATATGACAAATTCTACTAAAATTAATTCTTGGCTATAAGTTTATTTATTTTAAAAGAATATAATGGGACATCTCTTTAAGTTGATACAAAATAATAGCTGTGTTTTTTTGGGAAAAGTAACCACGTTTACCATACATTTTTCTGGGCTTAAAAAAGCCAAGTTTTCGAATTTATCGCCACTTCTTTACTATTACTATCTAAAGATGAATATTACCTTGCGTGTTCAGTCGGAGCATAGAGTTATATTAACTAGAGATATTAATTTTCTGTCTCACGTGGGCCGACATGGAAAATGGAAAATGAAAACAACGCAAAATTTAAATAATATTCGAGGGGAGACCGCGTCAACTTATTATATTGTATTGGTTGAGCGGCTAGTCGTTATCTCCGAAACATGGAAAACTTGGGCTTCTATTGCTTGGGGTAAGGGAGCAAGAAGATAAAATAGTGGCCATTTCTCCTTCAAAATTTTGTATGAAAACGAGGGAAATTAAATTTCTGTGAATCGGACTCTGCTGAAGTGAAAGTTGGTTCCGTCTTTCACTTTTCATGTAATTTGCTTCGAAACAACCAATTATATAATTTCGATATCGAGGATTAAGCGACAATAAATTAACTAATGCTTAGAATTTTTGTTCAATTTTTATTATAACAATAAATTAGTAACCAAGTTTTACATTTTAGCGTCTATTAATCTACAAATATAAATATACATATATATTTATCATTTAATAATTCGAATAAAAGAACTAGACCATAAATGATTAAACTGGTAAACAGAGGCGTTATCGCAAAACATTAAAAAAGTATTTTAATTAAACGTTAAAGCAAAAGAAAACTATTTCTAGTTAAATTTATTATAATTTTAAAACGAATTAAAATTAATACTTCATATTTGGGAAAAGGATAATGATTACTATAAATTAACTCCTTTTGGGTTCGTTTTTTTTTCTACACGAACAAATTACAACTCGATTTAGTTTTGTTTTTTAGACGTAAGTCAAAAAAAATTTTATGTTTCGGAATCGTTTCCTAATTTTGCTAAGTGCTTTTTCTTAATGCCATTTTTCATTCGTGAAGCTTTTACAGTGTGTCCAACCGACGTAATTTAATTTAGTCTCTCCCCTGTCATGAAAAATTATTCGTTGAAAAACTATTCCGTAAGTCAGCCAATTAAAATGACCAATACCTCGCAACATACATTAACCCTCCTACCTTACAAATAAAGGCATTAAAAACGATTATAAACTTAACGCAGCAAACTAATTAATTTTGATCCCAAAAAGACACAAGTTCTATAATGTTAGATTGTTTTGAAAAAGAGAACTTTCTTTTAAATAGTCAGCATTTTCTTCATACTTGGAACGTACATCGGTATAGTGATGACGCATAAAATCAATTCGAAATATTATAAAGTGCAATGATTTTTTATTTTATTCAAGTAATAAAGGGATCAAAAGCTTAGTCTTGCCAAACAGCTTTTTTGAAATAGTATTGTCATCGTTTACTTAGGATCAAATCTTATTAATTTTGTACACACTTCATATCAAATCTCAATGTCATTCGGAACATTAAAAATATCACGAATAATAATAAATAATATCCAGATGTCGGACGTATCACAACCATATGTAGTGAGTCCACCTCTCCTGCCAAAAGCATTCTAAGCCTAATATAGATTTTATTTTGGATTCAAAGTAGTACAATGCACGAAAAATTGGAAGACCACAAAATGAAACAAAAATAATTCACAATTTCTGCAATTTTCTAGTCGACCGGAACTGACAGTAATAAATTATTATTATTATTATTATAAGGAAAAATCGAAATTAATTAATATATTTGAGGACGTCAAAAAAATGCAGGTCATAGTGGTATGCTTCAATAATTATAAAAATTTTAGTAAATTAGTTGAATATTAGTCTGGTGAAATTTCGTGATCAAAAAATAAATTGGTTCCCTAAATTCGTTAATTAATGAATTTGAATTAAGGAGCGAAGGCATAAACAGAACTAAAACAAAGGTTTTTCAATAATAAAAGCTAATATGCATGAATAATATTAAAAATTTTATCTGAGAGTAATGCAAACAATTTCATAGATATGTCTGGATGAGGCTGTGTCTAGATTGAATGCAAACATATTTTTCGCCACGCGAAGAAGGAAAATTCTCTTGTAAATATTTTGATACCCCTTTTGAGAGGTCCACGTAGCTTCCTTTGGAAGCAATTTTCTTTTCGTACAATTTGACGCTTTTTACATTAGGAGATGTTTACATAAAAAGCAAATGTTAAGTAATTCAATTTTTATAGCTTTTCAAACTTGAAGATAAGTGAAAAAATAAGTAGTATAAAATATTCTCTATTTTCATGTCATTATTTTTATCTACTTTTGGAGTAACTTCAGTCAACAATAGTTCATATAATAGCTCGTTGTAGCTTTTGGTTATAAAGTACCATTAAATCGTACGAAGAATTCTGCACTGAAATTCGTCTGAAAACTGGTGTTGTTCCGAAAAGTATCGATTATGTGCACGATTATGAGCACTATCAGTGCATTGACATGTAAGACACCGTTAAAAAGATTCATCTTTTGGCATCTACAAGAAATAAATATGTACGTTATTGGATGAACAGTTAAACGCCAGGAAGCAATATAGTTGTTATGGTAAATTCCCTAAGATTTAAGCGATGCTCAAAAGGAGAATCGGAAAAAATGATGCTAGAAATTATTCAAAAATTCAATAGAAGGTATCCAAAACTGCCCTACAACTTCGTAGCATGGGATGAAACTTGAATTTATTCATATATGCCTAGAAATAAAAAGAAATCGTCTATTTGGGCATTCGCAATGGAGGTGAAAGCAAAAAAGGGAAACATACAAAAATATAAATAGCATGTTTTTGCTATATTTCATTCTAAATGAAAATTTGTTTTAAAAACTCCCTTCAGCATGTGCAAACGTATGCAAATGTTGAAGATGAAAATTTTTCAGGGCAATAAAAAAATTCGTTTCAATTCTGCCGTGCCTTTTTCTTACACTTTCCGGAAACTGTAGCACTTTAGCAACTTTAGTACACCGAATACAACGATATACTTTCATTGATGTAATATTATTAAATATACAATAGAAAAGTTTTAATGATAAAGTTTCGAGAAATTAGTATTCACATATTTTGACACTAAAATTTTAGTCACGGCCTTTTCAATTAACTAATTTTCAACTCAAATATAAAAAAAACCCAATAAAAATTACAATCCATAATTTCAAAAACACCACATCTAATTTATGCCTTTTGGCACCTGTAATAGGATTCACCATCAATTATTAATAATAATTAGTATTCCATATCACGTTTTGAACGGAAGATCGCAAGAAATGTTTATATACATATTTGAAACATTTTATTGAGCACTTTCCTATGGAAAGGTATTATATCAGAATCTATATATTTAAAGAGTACTTAAAGAATGAAAACAATATTTAAGTATGGATGTATACAATTAGTTACCCTCATTTTAAAAAGGCACTAATATAGTTCATATGAGAATCACGAAATTATAAAATCGATGTGGGAAATTGAGGGGATTTTAAGTTACACAGCCCAAAGGAAATATAGAGTTGGAGGCACTAATTTGAATTAATTTCCAATGGTTTAGAGGTCGATATTTACAACGAGGTTATAATCAATTTAAATATTGTGGACACAAAATATGCCAATGTTAAATTGGGAAGACATTATTATACCCTATCAGGAAACTCCCAATATTATGATGGTTTTAAAACTATTATATTCCTCCGAAATTCTAATTTGTATTGTTAAGTATTAATAAAACTAACAGATTTAAACAAAATTTGAACCTATTTTAAGAGATTTTAATTGAATGCGGTACTTTAATAATAATTAACATGAAACTTCAATATTCTTAATCAAGCCTTATAAAAGTTTTAATAAAATTATTTTAAATTAATACTCTTAATCTATACTCTAAAGGAGTCTATTCTGACATGGGTTCTTAAGTCTTCGTAATTTATCTTTTTTGTATTATTGAAGTGATTCAAGTTATAGCCAATTAGAATAAGTTGCCTTTGATTGCAAAAGTCTAAAGCCATTGTGACAAGTTCGACTAATAATCAAAAGTTTTCAAACATTGTGCGAAAGTAACCTCAGAAACTGATTAATTGCAAGTTTCTAACAAAATGCTGCGAAATTACAGTAATTGTATCTAACAATATTGGTTAATTTTTTAACTTTCAAAACATTAATTTTCAACACGTTACTTTGATAAAAATTTAAGAAATTTTATTTGAAAAAATAGAAGAAAACTTTTTCACTCGTTGGAATTTTCTTCATGCCTAAGGTTAAAAAAGGGTAAAAGAATAAGATCCAAAAATAATGTAATTTTCTTGTTACCTAAAATTTAATAGGCTGAAATAGTTAAACATTGAAATTAAAGAGTAATTTAATTAAAAATCATAACAAATCAAAATTAAATATTTATAACAATTGTACTAATAAAAAAATAATTAAACGTAGTGAATTTTGTTTCTCATGGTGTGAATCATATTTAATAAACTATCTACAGCAATTCCTACAATCGCTGATCCGACAAGATTTAGCCTCAAAATTAAATATTTAAATGAAAACGATGTAAGTGTTGTATTATAAAAGAGTGTTGAAAAGTCCTAATTTCCGGGGTGAGGCTTCACCGGGCACTATTTTTCACTTCGTATAATGACAAATATCTATATAAATAAAGTCGTATCTGTTCGTTGGTTCGTGATCGCTAATCTCCGAAAGTTCTCGACCGATTGCTTTGAAACTTTTACAGAAATTAATTTTCGACTTTTGCACTTTTTGTATACTTATGTCACACCTGTAACAGGTAAAAAAAACTTTAATAAAATGCATCACTAACACTGTGCACAAGCATCATGTAATGCATGCATTTCCATCGAGAATATCCATGTATACACTATAGTATATCGTGATTACTCACATTACGTACATAATAAAGCATCAAGCATCAGGCGATGTCATCCCCACACAGAATAATAACGACACATGCTTTACTAAATATTTTAAAGTTCCATTTCAATGTTTCTCATTATTATCGTTGTTTAAAGTGAACAAGTATGGGAAATTGAAGCATACACTTGCATTCTTAGATTATAGAATATACGGATGAGCCCTTTGCAGGAGAAATTGAAGCTATTTTGAAATCCTCTTGCATTTCTATTTCTTACGTATGCGGCGTAGTGATTGCGTTAAAAATATGAATTCGGAGGGGCAACAATGTAAGTGTGTTGAATGTTCATGTATTCTAGAACATCTAAATTGCAAAAAATGTTTGCGTTATTTATTCCAAAAATCAGTTTTCTTTTAAGCATACAAAATTAAATTATAAAATAACAATTATAAATATGTTTGCGCGCCTATTTTCCCCTGCGTAAACCAATAGCCGAAAGCGATTTCATACGTAGAGCCTCATTTTTTGGAAACCTTAAAACGAAAAAAGGTATTTAAAACTGACAATGCTGAATTTTCAAAAACTTCGACGAATTTTAAGAATTGCCCCCATTTCGTCCGAAAAAATGACTGCCACTGACGGTTTTCGTTTTCTATGGCTATGTACTTTGTACTTTGTAGTTCTCTCCGCGCATCATTTATAAAATTTTGTTGTAGAAAAAACTAAATAAATAAGTTATAAACTGGAAAAATTTTCGCCACCGATGGGATTTGACTTCACGGAGTTGGTTTTACTCAATCTCGCGCTTTTACCAACTACGCCATGGAAATTAATATTCCAAGTAATTCAAATTTATTAATATCAAATCAGAACTGAATAAATAATTATAACTGAAAAAAAAATATTCGCCATCGAAGGGACTTGAACTCGCGCAGTTGGTTTTACGAAATCTCGCGCTTTTACCAACTACGCCATGGAAATTAATGCTTCATGTTGGGTATGGTGATAATCCAGATTAAGAAATATGATATAAAAAAAAGGCTTTCTAAACAAACAAGTCAATGGCTTAAAATTTTTTCAGTTAATTATCACGAAAGAATGAAAACGAAAATTTGTTCAAATGTTTAACTATTAGATATTTTATTTTATTAGATTACGAAAAAAAATTGGCTTGATAAAAACTATGTTATAAAAAATTGTATGAAAAAAACCATTATTTTTGAAAGAAAAAAGATTACTTTTTTTTAACAAAAGATTCGCTTTTAATACTATGACGTGCTACTCTTTTGGTTCGATGTTATTAGAATGATAACACTTTTTATTTATGTGAATTTAGTGTATAAAGTTTATTTATAATTATTTCTGCGTTACAATTAGTCTTAAAAATATTTGTCTTTCAATAATTTAATTATTACAATTATTTAACACAGTTTATAAAAATACACCACAATCGCTATCTTTAATAATGATCACAAATCGCCGTTGTAATCGCTTCCACAAAAATAATCACGTTTCCAATCTTTGTCTTGTATGATCTCTGACGAAGCTTTTGACTTCAACTGATCGTCGTTTCGACGGCGTTCTTGCCTTATATACCTATCGGTCTAAGTTCCAGAAGTTTCATGGAAACGTGTTAGAAAGCTTTTTCTTGGCCTTTCTAGAAAGCTCTTGTATGGTGAATCATTGTTTTGATTTACTTATTATTTTGTGGTATGTTTTTTTTTGTTCTTGATTCTTAGAATATTTGATGATTTTAATGAATCACCCAATATTCCAACTGAAATATAGTGCACTACCCCCTCCTTAAATCTGTTCGTCCCGAACAGAATCTTTTCGACTTGCGCCGCGATTCTTCGCTAACTGATTTGAATGAATCACCTTCATTTTTACTTTTGATGATTTTCGCTTTCGCCATACCACGTCGAAAGGGTTCATCTCGTTGGTGCAGTCACTATCTTTTAATTCGTTGTTTGCAGGTTCCTCAAATACTTTGTCCACCGGAACCCGTATATGCTGTCCAGATGATCTTTCCGGTGGAGTTTGTCTGGTGCTATCCTGTTCACTCGTGTCTTGCTTCAGTTCAGCGTCAACGTATTGCCCCACTGCAATTTCAGTTTCCTTTTGATGTCCTATAATTTTTGTGCAGGTGTCACATTTCCTGCACCAGCTTTTGACATCAGCTCGCCAGTGTACCCAATAGAATCGTTCTCGCACCTTCGCTAATGTTCTGTTGACTCCCAAATGTCCCCCTGAAGTTCCCACATGTACTTCACCAAGTACCCCATGTACTTTGGACTTGGGCACGATCAACTGCATTAGTTTTCCATCAGGAGAATCCCATTTTCTCCTCAGAACGCCATTTTCTATCTGTAACGAGTCCCACTGAGCCCAATAACTCTTTGTCGTCTCACTACGTGTTACAATATCGCTCCATTTTGGACGCTGACTCCTTTTCTTCCATTTAAGGATTGGTCCAACATCTTCATCCTTTAGCTGCGCGTTTCGGATGCTCGACATGTCATCGCCTCCAATCTTTAATGTACGGATAGCTACTATCTTTTTCACATTCCTGCAGTTCTCATTTGTTTCTCCAAAAGCCCCTTCAGTACCTACGACACTGCATTTGCTCCTTCTCGTTTTGTCCTTACTTTTTGACAACTCCGTAACTCTAGTCACTCCAATGTCGTTCGTCCGTTTCACTTTTATAACAGTATTCGCATCTGACGTAACTTGTTGGTCTCGTAGATTTGATTTGGTGTCACTGGAATCTGCTTCCTCCAACGTTAGCGGGAACTCAATATTTCCACATCGCATTAACCTATCTTCAATGCTTACACTCACTCCATTCTGCTTCATGAAGTCCAGGCCCATGATACAATCGTCCATTATATCAGCCACCAAAAACGTATGCCGAAACACATACTCATCTAGCCCCAATGCTAGAATCACTTCACCCAGAATCGGAGATGATTCCCCTGTAACCGTTTGAAGAACACTGTTACTGCTTCTGCTCATGTGTTTCCTACTAATGAGCTTCCTGTTCACGATGGATCTACTTGCACCCGTATCTACGATGATCCTGCATCGATGACCAGCAATTACTCCTTGCGTCGTTAATCTGTCGTTACTCTGTTGTAGGAGAGAGACTGATACCATAATCGGTGCTTTTGTCTGGTTGGGGCACTGCCGCTCTAAATGTCCTTCTTTACCGCAGCCCCAGCATTTCAGTCTTCTTTCAGTATCGTTCAATTCCAATTCCTGGATAGCTTGTTGCACATCCGCCTTTATCTTTTCGGTTAGTTGGTCTATCGTTAGTTCTGTTGAGTCTCCATCAACCATAGCAGCTCGTACCATTGGAACCGCCCTTGTTGCTCTCTTTGCAGCTTCCAATGTCAACGCGACAGCCCACACATCGTGCAACATGCGCTTTCCAATAATCCGGACCTTGAACTGAATGTCTGCATCCCGAATGGCATTGGTGAATCTTTCTGCAGCCAAGTCATTCTGCAGCTCCAGGGGATAATCGGGGTATGACAAGTATACCAACCGCTCAATATCTGCTGACAACTCCTGTAGTGTCTCTCCAGATTCTTGCATTCTGTTGACGAGCTCCATTCGGTATACGTCCTTCATGTGGTTATCCCCATATCGAATGTCCAATTGTGTTACAATGTAATTCTAATTTTTCTCATTTTCCGGTGAGATTGTCCGCAATAAATCGGCTGCGTTACCCCGTAGAGCCATAATTAATGCTGTGGCTTTTTCTATATTGGACCAGCCGTTCGCACCAGCAGCCGCTTCAAACTGTCGTTTGTATACTGGCCATGAAGTTTTGCCGTCAAATATTGGTGGCTTCATCATTTTACCTGATGACTCAATATTTAGTTTATTTTCTTTGATATCAGCCATTTTTGCTTCCATTTCTGCTACTTTTTGTTCCAATTTCTGGTCTGACTTCTGTAGTTATTTTGTCTTTCAATTTCTGCTCAACCTTGCTTACTTCTGTGCGAACTGTAGATACTTCTGTAGTAATTTTAGTTTCAAGGTTCGCAACACTGGATTCCACCTGAATTATTAATTCACCCATGCTGGATTCCATTTTGTTCTGCATATCAGATATGTTTGCAATCTTATTTTCGAGACTTGCTGTATTGGATTGCATCTCACTTTGCACACTAGAAGCAGCTGATTTTAATTCGCCTTGTAAACTATGTAGACTGGAATTGGTGGAATCCATTTTGTTCTCGAGTCCGGAAGCAGTTGATTTTAATTCGCCTTGTAAACTAGAAGCAGCTGAGTCCATTTTAGTCTGAAGACCGATCATCATGGCCATAAGCGTTTGTAAATCATCCTGAATACTTGCTGTTGTTTCAGCCGCGTCTTCGTTGGTAATTTCTTCTTCGTTTCCCTCTTTCAGAATTTCACTAAAGTCGAATGTGCTGCTATCTAGTTCTCTTTCTACACATTCATCGATTACTCTTTTCCTCTTTTCTGTTTTAGTTCCCTTGGAAGGTAAATTCCACATACTCAGAACTGTGGATAGTTCTGATGCACTCAAATCGTCTAATAATTTACTTCCCATTGTTCAAATATTTTTAATTGTTCACGAAATTCTTATGTTCTATAGAAACTTCTCGCACAGTATCTAAATACTACGAAATTTCCTAGTATAATCTTAATTTCCACGAAATTTCTCGTACAATCGAAATTTTCACACGATACACGACGTATAACCTCAAATTTCGCACAATCGAAATTTTTATACAACTCACAAAATTTCTTGTACGCCCCTGAAATTTCTCGCACCGTGAAAATACTCAAATTTCTTAATAACAAATTTCTTCGAAATTTTCCCCACAGAAGTTTGTAGTTTTAATTTCGAATTTTCTTGCAGAAATTTTTAGCACAATTGTCTTTCCCGCACTGATTCACAATAAATAATTTCACTTCTGACACCAATGTGACGTGCTACTCTTTCGGTTCGATGTTATTAGAATGATAACACTTTTTATTTATGTGAGTTTAGTGTATAAAGTTTATTTATAATTATTTCTGCGTTACAATTAGTCTTAAAAATATTTGTCTTTCAATAATTTAATTATTACAATTATTTAACAGAGTTTATTAAAATACACCACAATCGCTATCTTTAATAATGATCACAAATCGCCGTTGTAATCGCTTCCACAAAAATAATCACGTTTCCAATCTTTGTCCTGTATGATCTCTGACGAAGCTTTTGACTTCCACTGATCGTCGTTTCGACGGCGTTCTTGCCTTATATACCTATCGGTCTAAGTTCCAGAAGTTTCATCGAAACGTGTTAGAAAGCTTTTTCTTGGCCTTTCTAGAAAGCTCTTGTATGGTGAATCATTGTTTTGATTTACTTATTATTTTGTGGTATGGTTTTTTTTTTCTTGATTCTTAGAATATTTGATGATTTTAATGAATCACCCAATATTCCAACTGAAATATAGTGCAATACTTTCGTCCGTTTCTTTTATTTTATTGTAAAGGACTAACAAAGTATTTTATTTAAAATTCCTTTATATTTTGAATTTTAAAGGTTCAAGCAGAATGACGGATCCACGACGGATTCAAGACGTATTAAATTTCAAATTCATTTTAAATATACAGGTTTTTTATGCAACTACACAGAATGCGACGGATACTAATAAAAAAATAATTAAACGTAGTGAATTTTGTTTCTCATGGTGTGAATCATATTTAATAAACTATCTACAGCAATTCCTACAATCGCTGACCCGACAAGATTTAGCCTCAAAATTAAATATTTAAATGAAAACGATGTAAGTGTTGTATTATAAAAGAGTGTTGAAAAGTCCTAATTTCCGGGGTGAGGCTTCACCGGGCACTATTTTTCACTTCGTATAATGAGAAATATCTATATAAATAAAGTCATATCTGTTCGTTGGTTCGTGATCGCTAATCTCCGAAAGTTCTCGACCGATTGCTTTGAAACTTTTACAGAAATTAATTTTCGACTTTTGCACTTTTTGTATACTTATGTCACACCTGTAACAGGTAAAAAAAACTTTAATAAAATGCATCACTAACACTGTGCACAAGCATCATTTAATGCATGCATTTCCATCGAGAATATCCATGTATACACTATAGTATATCGTGATTACTCACATTACGTACATAATAAAGCATCAAGCATCAGGCGATGTCATCCCCACACAGAATAATAACGACACATGCTTTACTAAATATTTTAAAGTTCCATTTCAATGTTTCTCATTATTATCGTTGTTTAAAGTGAACAAGTATGGGAAATTGAAGCATACACTTGCATTCTTAGATTATAGAATATACGGATGAGCCCTTTGCAGGAGAAATTGAAGCTATTTTGAAATCCTCTTGCATTTCTATTTCTTACGTATGCGGCGTAGTGATTGCGTTAAAAATATGAATTCGGAGGGGCAACAATGTAAGTGTGTTGAATGTTCATGTATTCTAGAACATCTAAATTGCAAAAAATGTTTGCGTTATTTATTCCAAAAATCAGTTTTCTTTTAAGCATACAAAATTAAATTATAAAATAACAATTATAAATATGTTTGCGCGCCTATTTTTCCCCTGCGTAAACCAATAGCCGAAAGCGATTTCATACGTAGAGCCTCATTTTTTGGAAACCTTAAAACGAAAAAAGGTATTTAAAACTGACAATGCTGAATTTTCAAAAACTTCGACGAATTTTAAGAATTGCCCCCATTTCGTCCGAAAAAATGACTGCCACTGACGGTTTTCGTTTTCTATGGCTATGTACTTTGTACTTTGTAGTTCTCTCCGCGCATCATTTATAAAATTTTGTTGTAGAAAAAACTAAATAAATAAGTTATAAACTGGAAAAATTTTCGCCACCGATGGGATTTGACTTCACGGAGTTGGTTTTACTCAATCTCGCGCTTTTACCAACTACGCCATGGAAATTAATGTTCCAAGTAATTCAAATTTATTAATATCAAATCAGAACTGAATAAATAATTATAACTGAAAAAAAAATATTCGCCATCGAAGGGACTTGCACTCGCGCAGTTGGTTTTACGAAATCTCGCGCTTTTACCAACTACGCCATGGAAATTAATGCTTCATGTTGGGTATGGTGATAATCCAGATTAAGAAATATGATATAAAAAAAAGGCTTTCTAAACAAACAAGTCAATGGCTTAAAATTTTTTCAGTTAATTATCACGAAAGAATGAAAACGAAAATTTGTTCAAATGTTTAACTATTAGATATTTTATTTTATTAGATTACGAAAAAAAATTGGCTTGATAAAAACTATGTTATAAAAAATTGTATGAAAAAAACCATTATTTTTGAAAGAAAAAAGATTACTTTTTTTTAACAAAAGATTCGCTTTTAATACTATGACGTGCTACTCTTTTGGTTCGATGTTATTAGAATGATAACACTTTTTATTTATGTGAATTTAGTGTATAAAGTTTATTTATAATTATTTCTGCGTTACAATTAGTCTTAAAAATATTTGTCTTTCAATAATTTAATTATTACAATTATTTAACACAGTTTATAAAAATACACCACAATCGCTATCTTTAATAATGATCACAAATCGCCGTTGTAATCGCTTCCACAAAAATAATCACGTTTCCAATCTTTGTCTTGTATGATCTCTGACGAAGCTTTTGACTTCAACTGATCGTCGTTTCGACGGCGTTCTTGCCTTATATACCTATCGGTCTAAGTTCCAGAAGTTTCATGGAAACGTGTTAGAAAGCTTTTTCTTGGCCTTTCTAGAAAGCTCTTGTATGGTGAATCATTGTTTTGATTTACTTATTATTTTGTGGTATGTTTTTTTTTGTTCTTGATTCTTAGAATATTTGATGATTTTAATGAATCACCCAATATTCCAACTGAAATATAGTGCACTACCCCCTCCTTAAATCTGTTCGTCCCGAACAGAATCTTTTCGACTTGCGCCGCGATTCTTCGCTAACTGATTTGAATGAATCACCTTCATTTTTACTTTTGATGATTTTCGCTTTCGCCATACCACGTCGAAAGGGTTCATCTCGTTGGTGCAGTCACTATCTTTTAATTCGTTGTTTGCAGGTTCCTCAAATACTTTGTCCACCGGAACCCGTATATGCTGTCCAGATGATCTTTCCGGTGGAGTTTGTCTGGTGCTATCCTGTTCACTCGTGTCTTGCTTCAGTTCAGCGTCAACGTATTGCCCCACTGCAATTTCAGTTTCCTTTTGATGTCCTATAATTTTTGTGCAGGTGTCACATTTCCTGCACCAGCTTTTGACATCAGCTCGCCAGTGTACCCAATAGAATCGTTCTCGCACCTTCGCTAATGTTCTGTTGACTCCCAAATGTCCCCCTGAAGTTCCCACATGTACTTCACCAAGTACCCCATGTACTTTGGACTTGGGCACGATCAACTGCATTAGTTTTCCATCAGGAGAATCCCATTTTCTCCTCAGAACGCCATTTTCTATCTGTAACGAGTCCCACTGAGCCCAATAACTCTTTGTCGTCTCACTACGTGTTACAATATCGCTCCATTTTGGACGCTGACTCCTTTTCTTCCATTTAAGGATTGGTCCAACATCTTCATCCTTTAGCTGCGCGTTTCGGATGCTCGACATGTCATCGCCTCCAATCTTTAATGTACGGATAGCTACTATCTTTTTCACATTCCTGCAGTTCTCATTTGTTTCTCCAAAAGCCCCTTCAGTACCTACGACACTGCATTTGTTCCTTCTCGTTTTGTCCTTACTTTTTGACAACTCCGTAACTCTAGTCACTCCAATGTCGTTCGTCCGTTTCACTTTTATAACAGTATTCGCATCTGACGTAACTTGTTGGTCTCGTAGATTTGATTTGGTGTCACTGGAATCTGCTTCCTCCAACGTTAGCGGGAACTCAATATTTCCACATCGCATTAACCTATCTTCAATGCTTACACTCACTCCATTCTGCTTCATGAAGTCCAGGCCCATGATACAATCGTCCATTATATCAGCCACCAAAAACGTATGCCGAAACACATACTCATCTAGCCCCAATGCTAGAATCACTTCACCCAGAATCGGAGATGATTCCCCTGTAACCGTTTGAAGAACACTGTTACTGCTTCTGCTCATGTGTTTCCTACTAATGAGCTTCCTGTTCACGATGGATTTACTTGCACCCGTATCTACGATGATCCTGCATCGATGACCAGCAATTACTCCTTGCGTCGTTAATCTGTCGTTACTCTGTTGTAGGAGAGAGACTGATACCATAATCGGTGCTTTTGTCTGGTTGGGGCACTGCCGCTCTAAATGTCCTTCTTTACCGCAGCCCCAGCATTTCAGTCTTCTTTCAGTATCGTTCAATTCCAATTCCTGGATAGCTTGTTGCACATCCGCCTTTATCTTTTCGGTTAGTTGGTCTATCGTTAGTTCTGTTGAATCTCCATCAACCATAGCAGCTCGTACCATTGGAACCGCCCTTGTTGCTCTCTTTGCAGCTTCCAATGTCAACGCGACAGCCCACACATCGTGCAACATGCGCTTTCCACTAATCCGGACCTTGAACTGAATGTCTGCATCCCGAATGGCATTGGTGAATCTTTCTGCAGCCAAGTCATTCTGCAGCTCCAGGGGATAATCGGGGTATGACAAGTATACCAACCGCTCAATATCTGCTGACAACTCCTGTAGTGTCTCTCCAGATTCTTGCATTCTGTTGACGAGCTCCATTCGGTATACGTCCTTCATGTGGTTATCCCCATATCGAATGTCCAATTGTGTTACAATGTAATTGTAATTTTTCTCATTTTCCGGTGAGATTGTCCGCAATAAATCGGCTGCGTTACCCCGTAGAGCCATAATTAATGCTGTGGCTTTTTCTATATTGGACCAGCCGTTCGCACCAGCAGCCGCTTCAAACTGTCGTTTGTATACTGGCCATGAAGTTTTGCCGTCAAATATTGGTGGCTTCATCATTTTACCTGATGACTCAATATTTAGTTTATTTTCTTTGATATCAGCCATTTTTGCTTCCATTTCTGCTACTTTTTGTTCCAATTTCTGGTCTGACTTCTGTAGTTATTTTGTCTTTCAATTTCTGCTCAACCTTGCTTACTTCTGTGCGAACTGTAGATACTTCTGTAGTAATTTTAGTTTCAAGGTTCGCAACACTGGATTCCACCTGAATTATTAATTCACCCATGCTGGATTCCATTTTGTTCTGCATATCAGATATGTTTGCAATCTTATTTTCGAGACTTGCTGTATTGGATTGCATCTCACTTTGCACACTAGAAGCAGCTGATTTTAATTCGCCTTGTAAACTATGTAGACTGGAATTCGTGGAATCCATTTTGTTCTCGAGTCCGGAAGCAGTTGATTTTAATTCGCCTTGTAAACTAGAAGCAGCTGAGTCCATTTTAGTCTGAAGACCGATCATCATGGCCATAAGCGTTTGTAAATCATCCTGAATACTTGCTGTTGTTTCAGCCGCGTCTTCGTTGGTAATTTCTTCTTCGTTTCCCTCTTTCAGAATTTCACTAAAGTCGAATGTGCTGCTATCTAGTTCTCTTTCTACACATTCATCGATTACTCTTTTCCTCTTTTCTGTTTTAGTTCCCTTGGAAGGTAAATTCCACATACTCAGAACTGTGGATAGTTCTGATGCACTCAAATCGTCTAATAATTTACTTCCCATTGTTCAAATATTTTTAATTGTTCACGAAATTCTTATGTTCTATAGAAACTTCTCGCACAGTATCTAAATACTACGAAATTTCCTAGTATAATCTTAATTTCCACGAAATTTCTCGTACAATCGAAATTTTCACACGATACACGACGTATAACCTCAAATTTCGCACAATCGAAATTTTTATACAACTCACAAAATTTCTTGTACGCCCCTGAAATTTCTCGCACCGTGAAAATACTCAAATTTCTTAATAACAAATTTCTTCGAAATTTTCCCCACAGAAGTTTGTAGTTTTAATTTCGAATTTTCTTGCAGAAATTTTTAGCACAATTGTCTTTCCCGCACTGATTCACCATAAATAATTTCACTTCTGACACCAATGTGACGTGCTACTCTTTCGGTTCGATGTTATTAGAATGATAACACTTTTTATTTATGTGAGTTTAGTGTATAAAGTTTATTTATAATTATTTCTGCGTTACAATTAGTCTTAAAAATATTTGTCTTTCAATAATTTAATTATTACAATTATTTAACACAGTTTATTAAAATACACCACAATCGCTATCTTTAATAATGATCACAAATCGCCGTTGTAATCGCTTCCACAAAAATAATCACGTTTCCAATCTTTGTCCTGTATGATCTCTGACGAAGCTTTTGACTTCCACTGATCGTCGTTTCGACGGCGTTCTTGCCTTATATACCTATCGGTCTAAGTTCCAGAAGTTTCATCGAAACGTGTTAGAAAGCTTTTTCTTGGCCTTTCTAGAAAGCTCTTGTATGGTGAATCATTGTTTTGATTTACTTATTATTTTGTGGTATGGTTTTTTTTGTTCTTGATTCTTAGAATATTTGATGATTTTAATGAATCACCCAATATTCCAACTGAAATATAGTGCAATACTTTCGTCCGTTTCTTTTATTTTATTGTAAAGAACTAACAAAGTATTCTATTTAAAATTCCTTTATATTTTGAATTTTAAAGGTTCAAGCAGAAAGACGGATCCACGACGGATTCAAGACGTATTAAATTTCAAATTCATTTTAAATATACAGGTTTTTTATGCAACTACACAGAATGCGACGGATCCAAGACGGATTCACGACGGACAAGTTTAAAAAAATCTGAAAACCAATGCGAAAACCAAAATTAAACATCAAATTTTGAACAGTTGTTTGTTTTGTGAGAAGGTTTGAGAATTAAATTTCTTTGTTTTGTTATATACTTTTCACAATTATTAAAATTTATAGTTTCGAAGAGAAATTAATAAACGAAATAAAACAATATGATTTTTATTTAACAAAAAAAGCCGGGTTATAAAAATGTCAAAAAGAAATTAGAAATTTGGAACAAAATTGGGCAAGAATTAAATGTAACAGGTATTTGTTTCAATATTACACATCGAAATGCATTTACCAAAATTATATTTTATATGATTAAATATAATTCAGATGATATGTGCAAATCGCGATGGCGATCATTACAGGACAAGTTCGTAAAAGAATTAAAAACACAAAAAAAAAAAAGTCTTCCATCAGGTAGCGGAATGGAGACATGCGATCCACAATGGGAATTTTTTGATGCTATGTCATTTTTAAAGGAACATATAATGCCTAGGCCGTAAGTAGATATATTAAAACAAGAAAACCAAAATAACATAGAATATAGAATATAGAATACTTTGATTTTAGAACCAGAGGAACACACTTTTCAGATTCGTTTACCGATTCATCTATGTCACCATCAACGTCTGATTTAAGCAGCTAATCTCACGAACCGTGGATTTCCCCATTTTAAAACTCCAAGCCAAAAACTGATGTGAAGTGCCCTGAGGCAAATAACTAGAAATTAATGAAAATTATCGTAAATATTTGAAATAAATAAAAATGAAATATGTATATACCTTAAAGTCAAAGCCAAACGGCATTCTGTAGGAATTGGCTTCGGGTTCGATTTCTTTTCCAGCTTTAGCTGCAAAAGGTTCAACAGCAAATGGAATACAGATGATATCAATCTGGTATGAATGAAAAATTGTTCTGAATCATGCATCTTCATCTCCTTATAGATTGTATCAAAATATCCCAGTGTATCACGATTTCGATTAATTTTTGTAACCCAGCACTTCCTTTTCTTTTTCTTTCCTAAATCCTCTCTTAGAGTGATGATACTGTGCACCATATATAGTAAACACAACATCGAAAATAGTTCGCCTTAGTTAACCATAACTAAAAATTCAAATATTACAAGTTTAACAAACTCTTCAACACTTTTTAAAAAAATTTTCACAAATAAGTCAAGAAATTAATTCAATAATGCACTCACATAAAACAACTTTGAAATGTCAAACTCGTCATTCTGGGCAGTATTTTTTTCAATCCGTTGTTTGACATTTCATCCGTCGCGAATCAGTCATTCTGAAAGAAAGAAAGAAAGAAATTCCACTGAACAGCATTGCCTCAAACCACTGCACGAATGTTCTTCAGATATTTTCTTTGATCTGTCAAAAGAAACTAAATAAACATTGCTCAGTGACCATAATAATATTTAAAGAAGTTATTGGGTTTATTCTCCTTATCCATCGCAGATATCTCAGGTGCGTCTCGTTCCAATGAATTATGGTATTTTGTCCTTTATTAATTCAATTTGTCCTAGATTTTAGGTCCACTATTCAACTCTTCAACTAATTCAGATTCGGTATTATCAATTCACAACTGGAGAAATAATCTATCTATTATCACATGTTATCATTTCTATTCACACATGGTCAACTGTATGTCGCTCTATCACGATGTAGAAGCAGAGGAGGTGTCAAAATAGAGTGCAAGCTAGAACAAAAGGTCATAAAAGGCATTGTATTTGACGAAGCCCTTGAAATAAATCTCAAAAGCTATTTTTGTTGCTTCTTACTGTATCATGCTTCATTTTTCACCATTATATTACACGAAAACTAAAATCTACTTGAAGTCCACTCCGAGACCCGGGGTTGTCGAGCGAACGGAACAGGGGCGGAACCCCCTAGTAATTTAAATATTGTAAAAAGAAAGTGGAATTTCGCGCTTGGATTTACGATTCAAAATTGATTAAAAAAAAAATTTTTTACTAAATTTTGCATTAACATAATTTTTGTTTGATTAATTATAATTAAATAAAGACTATAAAAACTTTTTTTGTAGAGCGATAATGAAAATTCGCCCATTTTAATACAAAATATATCAAACTTACGTGTGAAAAGAAATTCTAGAAAATTTTTTCCACCCCGAAATTTATAAAACGAGCTAAAAAAGATATCGCAAAAAAGGGTTTCTACCTCCGCTGTGGCGGCATTGAAAATATGAATTCGGAGGTGCAATAATCTAAATGGGCTGTATGCTCATGTATTGTGGAACATTCGAATTGAAAAATGTTTGCTTTATTTATTTCAAAAATCAAGTTTGTTTAAAACATACAAAATTAAATTATAAAATTATAATCTACTCTCTACTATTTCGCGTATATTTTTGAAAACCTAAAGCCGAAAGTCATTTAATACGTAGAGCCTCATTTTTTGGAAACCCTAAAACCAGAAAAGGCATTTAAAAATGAAAATGCTGAATTTAACAAAATCTTAAATGAAATTTTCAGCTTGGGATGATTTATAATACAAAAGCTCTTACTTCCTGCGCAATCGCCGGTGGATAGCCATACCATCACAGCACCTGTTTTCAGACAGAAGCTGAAACCGTTGATGGATTTCATGATAAAACCATTAACTGTTTAGGTCTGTGAGTTGCTGGATGTACTCAGTGGAATAGCAAAAGAGAGGATTCCCAAACGTACATATACTAATCTGGCTCTATAACAAAATCACTTCAAACGAAATCGACGATATAATATGGATTGAAATACCCGATGCCGATGTCGATAAGGATTTGCATGAAGTTGTGAAGAAAAATATGATACATGGACCTTGCGGTACACTGAATCCAAATTCACCATGCATGATAGTATCCAATACAGTTACAGGAAACGATCGATATCTTTTATACAGAAGAAGATCAGCAAAAGATGGCGGTAAATTAGCAACCCCTATCATATTCGATGAAACTACGATAGGCAAACTTTACACCGTGCATCCCAATTAAGGTGAATGCTTCTTTCTTCGCACGCTGTTGATAAATGTTACCGGTCCAACGTCTTTCTACCAATTGAGAATTGCGAACAGTGTTACGCATGCCACTTTCCGGAGTTCATCTCAAGCTCTGAATTTATTGCAAAATAATATAATAATATAATAATAATATAATTTCTGTTAAATTACACCAGATTCTAATTCCAAACAAAAAAATTGTATCAATAAAGTGTTCATAAAATTTTGGAATTCTATTATTATTTTAGATAATCAATTTATCTGATTACTAGCTGTACCTGACCACGTGGTGCTATGGCTTAGTCTGCTTAAATGGAAAAGAGATAGCGGGCGTTTCTAATATGTTTAATTTCATAATGCTTGTGGGTATACAACAATTTCTGTTGTTCTATTTTCTGTGCAGATGTGGAGATTATCTCGTTTGCCGACTCTAGAACACGCAACATATAATTGTCCATAAGAGAAGCAATCCGTGTCTAGATCTAAATCACACAATTCCAAATATTGGCCCTGAGCTTTGCTGATGATGATTGCAAAAGCCAATCGAATCGGGAATTGCAATCTCTTAAATTGAAATATCATATCCGGTGGAATCATAGGAATGCGAGGAATGAGTACATCTTCACCTTTAAAAGGTCCTGTCAAGATTGTTGCTTCTGCGATGTTGCTCGTAAATTTTTTTACTGCAAGCCGCGTGCCGTTGCAAAGCTTTGGCTGGTTTATATTTTGCAACATGATAATTGGCACACTGACTTTCAATGGCAGTTCGTGCGGTGGCATCCCTGGCAGATCCAGTGAATTCAAAAATTCTGTTGGATAATTAACGGCTTCATCTGCTTCCACAACAGTGTCGACGGACTTGTATGTGACTGCCTTGCTTTGAATGTTAGACAGAATAATATTGTTAAGTTCTTGTCCGCAAGAATGGTTCGTTCAATTAGCCAATCGTGATTCTTGTTATTGGTTTAGATATTGAGAAATACTAGACGAATTTGATTTGGATATATGGTATAATAGTTCATTCGCTGCATAACATATTTGTTTCTTCGCCATTGGCTGTTTTGAACAATCGCATTAAATTGTTTTTTTCGTGAAGAGCTTGCAGTTGGGAAACGATGGACCTTTTTATGCCGGTAGAAATTCCGCGGCGTGCATTCAATTCATCATTGTCATCGCCGATGAAACACATTTATAAGAATTTATGTTGACCATCTGGGAACGGAAGCAGGGAGCCAGCCCTATGAAAAATTTGTCCTTTCACTTTGAAAGTTGGCATTTATTGAGCTGTTACGATTTCTGCGCCAAACGATGTCTTTTGGAAGCATTAGTTGTATTTCCTGATGTTAGATAGAAAATGCTTTGATTCGGCGGTATATCCAGCAAGCAAAATTTTAATATCTCTGGCGGTTCTCCACGTTGAGGCAGTTTCATTTTTCCGGCGGCGCAACACATCCTTTCGTTTCTCCATTGAATTGCAGAGCCTTGCAATAACGACACACTTCAGTCATAGTGCCGAATAAAACACGTACCACACGTACCACACGTGCCACACGTGCCGTGCTCGCAATCGTTCATCCTCAATTCTGGCTGCACGTCGCTTTGCTGCTTCCTTGTCACGTATTTGAGCCATTCTTCCTCTCTTTCGGCCGTGCGCCGATGCCTGTTCTTCCTCAGTTTGATTTGCAATTACTCGTCGTACTGCTTCCGCTCGGCGAGTACGACGACCTAAGTTAGATCTTCCGCGAGGCATTATTATATGAACTAAAGCAGGTCGATAGCACTGATTCAAATCATTCTACGAAAAGCAAAGAAAAAATGTTATTTTCCAACGATGCTACGAAAAACGAATAAAAATCGTTGTTTTTCAACGACGCTATCAACGGCAAGGAAAGGAAATGCAAAATGTTAGGGCCTCTGAGTCTCATGATATTTCACGTCATAAAAGCTTACCAGCGTTGTCGCTGCCAAAGAAAATTCTTTAAGCGCCAAATTTCTAACGATGACAATGAAAGGAATTTTCAAATCAACGATGCCAACAAAATTGAAGAAAAAGCGCTAAACGAAGGGAAAATGTCTTTCTCCAACAAAGGTCATGAAATGTGAAAACAAAAATGTCACGTCACGTTCACAAAAATCACCGTTTTTTTTAGTCGTACTGAAAAAACAAAAACGTAAACTTTTACACCAATATTAAGTTTTTTTTTTATTTGCACTGAAAAAATCAAAACGTAAGCTTTTTCACAAACATTAAGTTTTTTTTTATTTGCTCTGAAAGAAAGGCCACGAAGAAAACCATTAATTCGTTACAACGAAATAAAACAAAAAAAAATAAATTTGTTCTACACTTTTGCCTGCGTGCTTACTCGTTGAAAGCAAAATATAAACTGAGAAGATTCAATATTATTTTGTGTGTGGATGACATCATTAATATTGATATGTATGGATAACTTCTATCCTGTGTATGCATTATATATATTGATATATATTGGTATATTCTAGTTGGAAATCCATCCATTTCGAGATGCTTATGACATTGTGTTAGTGATGCATTTTAAAAAAGTTTTTTTTTACCTATCACAGGTGTGACATAGGTACATAAAAAGTATATATAAACATATTCATATTCATATTCATTTTCACATAGTAAATTCTGTAAAAATTTCAAAGCAATTTATTATCTACATATATAAATAAATTGCTTTGAAATTTAAAATAAGTAACGCAGTTTTGTAATTTATTGTTAAATCAAAAAATCAAAATACTTTGTCGTTATATCGGTTATCTAAACTGAAGTGCTATTATCTAAGTATTCAAGACATACTAAGTTGGCTAACACACCATGTGTATAAAGGAAAACGACAATCTTGTCGCGGACTCGTCAGTGGTCGTAACAAATATTTATACAGTCTCAGTGAAACCTCCACCCTTCATTCATTAGGCTCAATTCCGTATTAGCGATATAACTCAGGATAGCATAAAATACATTTATTTACTTGCTGTGTTCGAGTGTGAAAACATCAAATGGGTCCGAAAAAACTGATAAACCCTCCAATGCATGATATATAGACGGATCTAAAAAGAAACATTAGAGACGTAATCGGTAACTTTGTACGAACGAAAATAGAAAGATTTTTGAGAGGGTGGAAAGCCCTCACAACTTTCACGTGATATCTAAACATTGGCGGTGGACAAGTTTAAGTTACTCCATTGCAAAATGTTGGGATTCAACGATTTCCAGTCCATCTCCAAGGAATTCCATCAAGCATTGAAGATACTGGTTTGGACATGTTAGCAAATACAGCTGACATTTGGGACGAAGGTGTTTGATTTGTTGGCAATATGAACCAAAGAAATCAAAATTTTGCCAAAAATATATTTTTCCTAACCCCTCTGCCTTACGATATCGCTTGTCCAGAAACTACCAGAAATTATATTGAAATATATTTTTCATGGAATCAAATCACAAAAAATTTAAAGTAAGTTCCTTTAGAAGAAAAATTTCTTTTAAACCGAATATTTTCATATTGCCAACAAATCAAACCCCTTCGTCCCAAATGTTGTCCCCCTCGTCTTTAAAATTGCATTTAAAAGAAATATGGATCAAATCGCAAAGAAAAAAATTATTTGTGTTCTAACCTCTCCTCGTTTTCTCTTTTCGTAGAAACTATGTAGCTTAGAATCGGAGGACTCAACCTTCTAATTTTTTTCTTGATAATTATATGTACATATTTGGAAAAAAGACAGGGTGGTGCAAAATGTTGTATAGTGAATTATTGATAATTTTTTGTTCAATTTTTTAAAAAATGTCATTTCAGGATTAACCAGCCATGCCCTTTTGTGAATAAGTAAAATATTTTTTTTTTATCTCTGTTTTGATTCGTCCTTCATAATTATTTAGAAATTTTTTGGGAGAATATCATAATAAAAATGGCGTCCCATTTAATCATTTTATTCAAATTATTTTGAAGAGGTGGTAATGCGATAAATCACACACACACTCTCAATTTTGACCGTTCAATACTAATGAAACTCCCGTGGCAAACTGTTCCCATACTGAGATTGGATTTTCAAATTCTATGTCTTCCTTATTTTATGATAGCATGCAATGAATTATATCTTACTACTATCACATATATTTTATATAGCATGCGATAATAATACGATGCCTAAAGGTCAATCTCCACAGAGCCGACGTCCTATTCTGACTGGAAAAATCAAAAAACTAGAACGAGATGGACTTTTGTAATTTTCGCTAGGATTGATCGAATAAAAACATCAGAGTTTCCCCACAAAATTTAGAAAAATTGGTAGTGTGTGACGGTATCGTGTAAGATTATTGTGAGAGTATGCAAACGCAGATGAAGAGCAATCAATCAGATAAACAAGTTCTTCTGCTTTTGAGGGGAGTCATCTGGCAGATGAAGAATCAGATGGGGAAATTAGAAATGTAGAAGCCGACAAAATTAGTAGGATGATTGTTTCTCTCTTTGTGTTTAACCCAACTTTGCATAAGTGTATCCCATACTTTCATCAGAATACAAGTAGGATGTCGGCTGTGTGGAGATTTGACTTAATATGCGATACATTTTTTTATATAGCGTAACTGCAAAAACGACGGACTCTGAAAGTCTGATTCGAATTTTCTACAATTTTCACATTTTGTATAGAAAATGATCAATTTGTGAAGAAAATCACTATGTTTGCAGTATAGAGACTGGTCGGATTTCTTTTCGAATTAGCCTTCGAGACTCCACCGGGTCTCTTGATTAAAAATAATATTAAATCAACATAAAATATTTATTGTATTTATTGCACTATTAAAAAAATAATTAAAGCTAATGAATTGTGTGAATCAAACTTATTACACTTCCTACTGTTAAAAGCTTTGTTTTTTTAGGGAATTCTATCGGCCACCATTTCACTTTCTCAAAAAAGGCGATTTTTTAAAGCTATGCTCTCAAAATTTTTAATTTATACTGTTGGTACGACTGAAATTATTTAATGGAACACGCAGCCGTTAAATTATGCAGCGATATTTAATATCATTTAAATATGTCCCTATAAAATGCCTGCTAACTGTTATAATTTTTCCCAAAAAAACACAGCCATGATGTGCCAATGAAATATGCTTCAGAAAAACTGAAACATAAACAATTTTCCCTGTTTAATATTCGAGTAATGACGAAAACAAGATAATCAAGCTTTTAACCTCAAATGTAAGCTTTCTCCAGTTTCTAACTCTTCTACACTCTACCGATATAACTGAAATTAATAAACATAATGTCATGGCCCTTATCGATCTAACAAAGCACTTTTTCATAGCAAATGTTTGAGAAAAATGATACCAATGTACTCAAAATCTCCTTCTTAAAAAAAAAAAAAAACAATATCTTTCATAAAAACATAAAATAGTCTAATGTCTTTATTGCAATGCAAATGTAAGCAATTCCGAAAAGCATTTTCTTTTCGGTTCGGTATAAGTGGTCCTTTCGAAACCAAATGGTTTCTGTCTGACCTCACAAAATGATCGAAATTCTTATTCTTGTTTAAAAAACAAAAAGTGCTGTACATAGCACAGTAACGATATGTATATTCTCGGCAAAGAAAAGACAAATTTTCCTTACGAAATACCAAATATTGACGAAACGAAGTTATGTATATATCAAGGGTAATACGCAATATTTTCCTATGAGCTTAGAAAAAAGACTATCATATTCTTATGCAGACCTTTTTGTTGTCTTTTATAATACATATAATATACCATATACGTAAAAAAGGGAATGAACTCAATGGGTTTGAAATTTATTTTGTGTTAGGTGACCTAAAAGCTCATAATAGAGGATTGGGTTATTGCCCGTGAATTTCTAAAATGAATGGTGCCAATACATTGAACAGATATACATTTTCTATTTTATGATGACTATTCAGATCAATAGTATTAAGATTATTGAATGAACCTTTCACCTATCTCTAACGTTTTAATATTTTTATATAGGACATTTTGTAAAACTTTGACAATAAGGCTGCTGGTAATGGTGGTCAAACGTGGCATTAAATACGTCATTAGTTCTGGGTTGGAATCTCAGAGCGGTCGGCCAAACAATTTTTTTTACGGGAAAAGGAATGCCAGAAATTTTCCTGGCCTTTTTCCGATTTTCGGCAATTATTTGCGGAAAAATAGATTGGTAGCGCCCATCTGTACACGCTGTCATATAGTTACACTACCTTGATCAAATACAAACCGGAATGGCCGCCGTGATATTCTATACTTTTTTCGCCCTAAATGGTGACAAACTGTAGCCGTGAATAATTCGGCATCAAAGTGTAGTAAAGCAACACTTTGATTAAACAAACATTTCAGTCTTGCGGCAGAAAGTGCGTTTTATGGTATAGCAAAATGGTAACTTGAAATTGCACGCCTAGGTGCTTGCACTAGCTAGCTCGCCGGATGGGGTGGATCGTTACCTTCTACCATATACCGTCACGTACAAATAATTTTTATGCGTGCAGTAAACAAAATTGTTTGGGCTAGCAAGAGGGCTGGAGATGTGATAATAATAATTCACACCCTCTCAGGTCACTAGCGGAATGGGTAAAAGTGTTAACAATAAAATAAAAGAGAAAATTTTGTGGCTATTGTCACGAAGAAAGAAAAGAGATGGCAAGATTTTGAAATGGTTAATTTTACATTGAAAACCCGCGAAACGGAATTCAATTAAAATGACAGACGGACAGACAGATTCTGAAGAAGGGTCCATCCGAAGCAAATTGTTCACTTGGTGTCGGCAGATGTAATCGCCAACACCGGGGCCTTTATCCCAAAGGGCTACACACAACATAATACCCCTTTGTGGATCGCATCCGGCCCCGGAAATACACGTGAAAAGCGCGATCCCCACAACCTAAAAAAAATTGAAACTGGAAGCTGAAAAAAAGAAAAATCCTACGCCCCTATTATCCTCGGCCGTCACTGCTCAATTTTTAATTTTAGCACGTCATTTCAGCCAAAATTGAACCCATAATTCCAGCGGTGCACAACCCGAAAAGAAAGAAAGGACAAACGACACATAATCACGAAATAATAACAAAAGTTTATGCGCCACTTAACAATATTTGTTTAAAAAATATATATTTAGCTGCCACGAAACCCCATTGTGATGGCAACAACAACACCAACAAAAAAATTTGAATGTTTGAAACAAATTAAAGAAAATGAAAGTGAATAAAACCAAATGAAAAGCTAATACATATATATAAAATAAAAAAAAGAATTTGACAAGAAAATTTAACCAAAAAGAAAACTATAATACCAAATGTCAAAAAAAAAAAATCCTATATAATAAAATAAATTTGAAGAAAAAAAATAAGAAGAAAAAAAATTTTGAATAATGAAAAAAATTACTTACAGAGGTTTCGCCATGGCCTTAACGCAACACCCTGTAAAAATTTGAAATATTAACAATTTGAGAAAACTTCGCGAGTCCCTTCGCATAAGTGATCCCGGTTTAAAAAAAACAAAATTTAGTTTATTATTTTAAAATTTAAAAAAATATATGTGGTTTTGTTAGTTTTTTTATTTGTAGAGGTTGTCCGATGTCTTGATATGTCCGGCTTATTCAAATATAATATGGTGAATGTTGTTTTAATATTGCTTCCTTTATTATTTGTTTATACGTTTTATTTGTTTTATGCTATATTATACGTTGTATGTTATGTTTGTAACAACCGGTGTTGGTTGTATGTTAGGAATTTGTTTGCTTCATCAAACAAATGTCGTAACATTGTGATCCTTTGCTAAAAGGCATATAACTGACTGGTATCAGTTATATGTAGTGGTATTAGAGCCGAAAGTAACCAAAAAAAGGTACACCTAGCTTCATTGCTCTAACTAGCTCGCCGGAGGGAAGTGGGCGGTTACCTTCTACCACTAATCACGGTGTTACACAAAATTTCATGTGTACCATGAGTTGGGCTGACGAAAAGGCTGGAGAAGTAGATTTATTACGTCCACACCTTTTCATATCATCAGCGGGTATAAAATAAAAAGACAAAACTGATTTTAATGAAACTTGGAGATTTAAGTGAACCAAAAGTTCAGACAAGGGTTACCAGATAAAGGAAAGAGGGGAACCATTTATATGATTACAAACCCTCAACGGACAACAGACGGACTGATTTATGGCGTCAAAATTGCGTGTGACACCGGTGCTGTCATCGGAGGGGGTGAACCGATGTTATTGTTCACCCCTGGGCTAAATTATCCCACCCATGGAGTCCAACAAAACAGGACTCCCCATGACTATGTTTATACCCAAAAAAATTACATAGTCCCTTTACTCAAATTGGTGGATTCACCCTATTTTTCTACTCTCGCATTACTCCCGCACAACTGGGCTTTAACACTTCATTTCAAATATTAAAAAGGAAAGCACAGTCCAGGGGTGCAAAACCCAACACATTCAAAATCATACAGTGAAAATAAAAACAAAGAAAAAACCCAACAAATACTTCATCCTATAGGCATTATTTTTTAAAAAAAAATTATTTATAGCTAAACCAAAAATCCAATAAAAATAATAGCGAGAGCAAATTGAAAAAAAATTATATATAATTAATAAAAATATAGAAAAAAAAAATTAATAAAAATGAATATACGTATGTAAATGATAGAAAAAAAAATCTTTAAAAAAAATATATATACTACGCTAAATAATTTCAGCCGCAAATCCACAGCAAAAAAAAATATATAAAATTTAGTTTCCAAAATATATACAAACATATAAAGTTAAAAATAAAAGAAACTTACGGTTGTTACGCCGAAGGCCTTCGCGAAACACCCTGTTCTGAAAACACAATATAATACACAAAAAAAAAAAAACTAAAGAAAACTAAAAAAAATTGAAAATAAAAAAAACAAAATTTATGTTGCGTCGGTGAGCTCTCCTCTGAATATTTTGTTGGATTGTTTTGTTGAATTTGTTGTTCCTTTTTTCCTCTCTGTATGATGTCTTCTATTTGTTTTAGATGGATTTTTATGCGTATGTTGTTATGTATATTTTATTAGTATTATTATTATTATTTCAAATTATAAGTTTTTAGGTTTTTAAATTATTAAATTATATGTTTATGTTGTTGTTGCTATTTGCCGTAAACTCTTGGGTTTCAATAAATAGAACTTCAAGCAACAAATTATTTTTATTATATATAATTATTTACATTAACACCAAATTTTTTTTTTTTTTTAAGTTTCACCAAATTCTTAGATATAGATAAGTTTTCATATGTTATCAAACCAAAGATTCCTTGTAATTCACCAAATCTTGAAAAAAAACTTCAACAAAACTCGTAAGAAAATTTTCAGAAACTCTAAGAAAAAACTCGAAAAAAAGTCTCAGCAAAAAATCAAATTTTTGCTCCGTCCGCTTATCAAAATCTATCCCAAGTCTCAATTAAAAAAAAACTAAGAAAACGCAAAGAAAACTCTTAAGAAAAAACTTTTCCGAAAAAAAACTCAAAAATGATAAAAAAACTATCCAATTTTTCGACCGTTCAATTTCAAAACTCAATCCCAAGTCCAGTTTTTCCGTTCCTTTCCACCCACACTCAAAAGAAAAAAAAAACCGAATTTTTCCAAATCCCGTTTTCCTTTCTGACCTCTCCCAATTGTTAAATTCAAAAAAAAAAAATATATAATATTATATACTTTTTTTTTTTTTTTTTTAACAATAGCTTTCATTTTAAAAAATGGAAAAAAATCAATGCAAATGCACAATGCAATTTCTGCCACCAGCTGATTTTAAGATTTAAAAAAAAAAATCAAAATACAGTGGAAGCACAATTGCACGGCACATGTTACATGTTAAGTTATATATTCTAGGTTTCGTTTCATTTGTATGTTTTTAGGTTTTTAAATTAATTTATATGTTTTGTTTTTAATTTAAAATTATATGTTTTATGTTTATTTTACATTTTATATTTTATATTTTATATTTGATATGTTTTTATGTTTTAAAATTAGAGTGTATATTTTCAATGCTTTATTTAAAATTCTATGTTTTGTTTCAATATAACTCATATGCCTTGCCTTTTTTTATTGTAAATTATATGTTTTATTATAATAAAAATTATATGTTTTTATGCTTTATTTTAGATTATGTGTTTCTATCAAAAATAAAAATTCGTAATTTGAAATAAGACAATTTTAAATTACGAATTTTTATTTTTGATGCACTTAAAATTAAATTCCTTAAATTCAACTTCTTCCCTTAATAAACTTAGTAACTTAATTTTTAATTTATCCGAAAAAAAATCGTTGGTTTACCTCCAATTTCCATATTATTATTATCATTTTTAATTGTATTAGTTTTATTATTATTATTATTATTAGTGATTGTATTTTCATTCGAAAAATTAAATTATAATATTAAATTATTTATATTTCTCTTATTTATATATATTATACTTTTTATGCATATTTGGACTATACTTTGAACTATAAATTCACAACTACCATAGGTTTATTGATTAGTAAATTATAATTAATTATTAAACAATTGCTATCAATAATTTTCCATAAAAACTAATTGTTTTCGACCACATGATGACACCCAAAAACTCCTCAGTTTTTTCGAGGCTCCAAAAGAAAAAAAATTAAACTTAATACATTTTGTTTCAAGAATCCTAAACACCCTTCCTACTTATGTCCATTCCAAAATTCAACTCTCAACTTTAAAATCAAGGTTATTTTCTTAATTTTTCCGAGGCTTAATCAAAAAAACTAACTTAAGACACTTTTTTTTTTTTAAAAATCACTACCTATCCATTTTAATTTCAACATTCAACTTAATACATTTTGTTTCAAGAATCCTAAAACACCCTTCCTACTTATGTCCATTCCACAATTCAACTCCCAAAAATCTATTTCAAAATCGCCCCCAAAAGAAAGGAATTCAATTTTGCCATCCGTTATTATTCTTTTAATAAAAACCAAATTGCTCACGTTACAAAACCTTGAATTTAATTGCAAAGATACTCTTGTAGTATCAATCTTAAAAAAATTTTCGGAATAGCTCTATCTATCACCATTTTGCCATTCTTTTTGAGACTTCACAAACAAAAGGCTGTCGTAATTATATGATAGAAAAGTTTTCCAAATAAAACAATGATGATGCTAAATTATACTAATTCTACTCCGAGTTGATAACATACTCCTATATTTTTGCAGCGCGTAAAGGCAGGATCATTTTTCCAACCCTTTTCTTCCAAAGAAAAATGTATGGCTGTAAAATACTTGATTTTATGGAATATTTTCGTAATGTTTTTCGGTCAAGAGGTAACAATTTTAAACATTTGTACTGATCTTTGGTCTTTTTTTTAATCTAACGCTGATTATTTTCGGCTATTATCTCCATTTCTTCTCCCGCAATTCATAGTGCGATAAATACTTTTTCTTCGATGTTTTTGGTCATAAATACTATGTCAACTCAAAAAATTTACCCTCTAAAAAAATACATGCATTCACCCGAAAAATGGCTTAATTTTTACCGAATTCAGGCCAAATTTCGTAATCAAACTAAGGTAGACTTCATATAAAGAGTTCGGTTTCACCGAGTCTTTTTATGGTGACAAAATTTTCAAAAGTTCGGTCCACATGTTTTCGATGTGATTAGTTTCCTTAATATCAGGTCTCTTCACAAGTTTTTTCACGTCAGCTGACCTGAACCTGTCAACGCAATTCATAGAACCATAAATAATTTCTCTCTTTCTACTTTTTAGAATATCTACGAATTTTCACCTAAAGACATTATGAGAACAGCAAATTTACACACTAGTATAAATTAAATCTATGTGCATTTTTTTGCGTCCTAAAAATGTTTCCAAGAAAACTGGCATATACTTTTTAAATATTGATACTGGATCTTTGGTCCTTTTTATTAACACTGATTAGTTTCGGTCATTACCCCCCCCCCCCCCCCCCGTTTCATGCCATAGATCATTTTTCATCGATGTTTTGGTGGTCAGCTCAAAAAATTTACTCAGAAAATATCCTTTAACTAAAATACAGGCATTTACCCGAAAAATTAGCGAATGTAAGAAATTCAGGTCAAATTGCGAAATCTAACACACTTAGACCTTATATCAAGGCTTCGGTTTCGCTTGGCGATCGCTGTATAAAATTATATGACCATGCTTTCAAAATTTATCAATGTCTCTTTTCTACTTTCTAGAATATAATATATATATAATAGGATTCTTCACCTAAAGACACAGAAAATTTACACACTAATCACGTAACAAATTACATCTATATGCATTTTTAACACCCACTGTAGGTATTTCAATTTGACTTTCCGCCAATAATTTCTCTACAGCCTGTGTTTGCAGCTGGTCTACATTTTTTCTAATTTTAACATATTCAGTACTTTTTTCCATATTTGATATTGCAAAAACTATTGCACGCGGCAAACACAAGTTGTCTTCTTTATTTTTAATTTGCACTTCACCTCTCCGCTTTGCACTTTCCTCGTCGAAACTATTATATCTCCATGGTCGGGGACCCCTTCCTACAGGCATTCTTACCGATGTTGGAGTTAAGCAAAATGTATCGGTACTTATAAAATTTGACCCTTTATGCTTCTTTTTGCTAGACAATATTGCTGTTCCTACTTTTAAAGTTTCTTGTTAATCAGTCAGATTTTTTTCTCCACCTGGTAATACTTTCTTCTGACTTATCAAAGTTTTTAATGATGTATCTTCATTATCAATCGTTAATACACAGCCTTGGTTCATATTATTTATATTCCATACTTTATTCTCAAATTTATGCTCCAAAATGGTGGCGGACCTCAACCTCGTGCTTCGATACTCTTGTAGCATCAGACACCCCAAAATATCTGCAGTAATCTCCTACATTATGCATGATGAGTTCATCGTTTTTTTGTGTTCGATATATTTTGGATAGTATTTGGACTATAAAACTCTATTTGTGTGTTGAAAAGAGGAGTACCCTCGTCAATTTCTGCTTTCGGTATTTATTTTGTTCGGAAAAGAGGATATTTCGTAAGCTCTATCTAGCACACCGTTTGTAGGCCGTAGCCATTTGACAAACAATAACAAAAGGCTGCCCATGATTGGTGCAACAAGAATATTTTCTAACAAAACCACATTGATGGACTGTAGTAATTCTTAGCACCTTAGTGGGCTTCAATTTTGTAAAACACTACTGTATTAACATCACTACATTTTTTTCTTTTGATTACCATTTTTCAAAAAATCGCGTGTATAAAAAACTTATTGTACCACGTATTTGTGGACCGGTAATATTTGTTTTTCCTCAATCAAGAGGTAAAAATTTGTCAAACATCTTTACTGATCATTTCCGAGCGAGTCCTTTGAAAAACGCCAACGCGGCATTTCACGTGATATTTTTGTGGGTATTTCTCTAATACTTTTTCACATGATTGTCAATATTAATTTCATTGCTAATTTTGTTGGGCATAGATTTCTCTCATCATCGCATACAAATGTTATGTCTACCAAAATTTTGCACAGCAGAACTTTATCGTTATACGGTTTTTTAAAAAATCTTGCGCGAGGTACGAATTTTTCAGACTTTTGGTATCTTTAACAAACGTACACTTCTCACGACAAATAATATTTTTTTCGTATTCATCTGGTCATAAATACTAAGATTTTTCGTCGCATTTGAAACGGGTTGGATCTTCATCCTCAGGTATCGAATTAACTTGAAAATTAATTTTATACCCACTCAAATTAAACCTCCGTAGAAAAACTTCCCGTTCACTAGTTATTTCCAACATTTCACTTTTGTCCGTACTATTCAAATTTCTTTTAATAAATCCAATGTGTGAACAGAACTATTTTATTAACGAAAATAAATATGTATATATGTATATATAACGAAATGATAACAAGAGCTATTAATTATATAATAAACAAACATATAGTAATTTAAAATCGCCCATAGCCGATTTTTTGATGCCCTATGGTAGAAATGGAACAGAAAAACAGTCAATACTACCCATATTTCAAGGTTTTTTCTTCATAAGTTTGTTTTTTCTTATCAAAATTTCCTCTAATTTGTAGGTAACTGAGACCCTACTAGTATAAATCTAATCTGCAAATTCTATCCAAATCAGTGAATTAATTTGTGAAGTACATCAAAAAAACTTTATGGACAGACTTAGATTGAATGAATTGGTTCAAATTTAAGATGGTATCGTCTACTTACGTATTTAACTAAAATAACTAATTAAAAGAAAATTGATTGACAAATTTCCGAATTAAATCCGAAAAGCCATATAAAAAAAAGGACAAAACTTTCTGGTCTGGTTTTTGCTCAATAACTTCCCCGGTCGATTTTGCTGAAATGCAATTCGAAATCCAGCTAAGGAATAAATAACTTATGTTTTAAATTTCATCAAAATCGGATAATGTGTTTTTGAGTTATCTTGTCTAGAGACGGACGACGGTAGTACCTAGCATAGGGCAGAAAAATATTAATAAAGTCGGTTTAATAATAACTAGGTGTTTAAATATTATGCTGTATGGGAATACACACTATGCTTTGTGCGGATTGTTAATGATGCCACAACATGTTAATTTGATGATGACAGTTGGTCCACATATTTCCTAAATATCCATAAACCGGTCAACAAATTACATGTCAATGGATGAAATATCCCTAAATACTACACCACGGTCTGACGATCAGATATTTATTCTACAGGATTAAACATTTTCCCATTCCAGGCGACATTTTTTCTGATCGCCTCTAAAGATATGTCGATGATCACAGTTGATCTAAATGTTTTTTCCATACGCATTTGCCCCGAAAAATTACTTAATTGCCACCAGATTTATTCAGATTAAATTTTCCAATCTAATACCGCTTGACAAAATATCCATAAACCTGTCAAAAAAATATCACATGTCCCAAATACCACGCCCTGACGATGTATTTCACCCAAGCGTAGGCATTAACTCGTTTTTACGATATCTGTGTCTGAAGCATTTATTATCACGCCGAACTGTCAAATTTGGAGGGGAAAAAAATTGCGTTTTTTTAATTTATAATTTTTAGTGCGTTTCGGATTCCAAACCAAATTCTTTTGAATTAAATAATCAAAGTTAATAAATTTCCTATATAAAGTGTTTAATTTCTGGGTGTAATAACAAACAACATCCAAAAATTCGTGGAATTTTCTTTCACAACTAAGTTTGACATATTTTTTATTAAAACGTGCGAATTTTCATTCTTGCCGTATAAAAAAAAGTTTTTATGGTGTTTATTTACTTTTTGGTAATCAAATAGAAATTATGTTAATTCATAAATTAGTAAAAAATTGGTTTTTTTTTAAACCACGCCGAAATGTCAAATCCCACTTTTTTTTTATTATGATTTTGACGAAATCTACCAGTAACAGTCATTTTTTGGTTAAAATAGGGGCAATTCTTAAAATTCGTTGAAATTTTTGAAAATTCAGCATTTTCAGTTTTAAATGTTTTTTTTTTGGTTTTAAAGTTTCCAAAAAATGAGGCTCTACGTATGAAATGGCTTTCGGCTATTGGTTTACACAGGAAAGGACATATATAGGCACATAAGTGTTTATAATTATTATTTAATAATTTATTTTGTATGTTTAAGAAAAACTTGATTTTTGTAGCAATCAAACGCAAACATTTTTTTGCTATTCGGATGTTACAGAATGCATGAGCTTTTAGCCCATTTGCAATGTTGCCCCCCCGAATTCATGTTTTTAACGCCACCACTACGCTGCACACATAAGCAAAAAAATGCAAGTGTATTCCAAAAGTGCTTCAATTTCCCCTGCGAAAGGCCTATCCATATTTTCCCTAATCTAAGATTTCACCAAATGTGTCGACAGCCATGTTTAAAAACATATGTATTTCGCAAAACACACCCCACGCGAAGTTTTTTTCTTATCCTTTTCGATTTGGTGATGATTGCTGTTGATCCAAATGTTTTTTCCATAAATTGACTCCGAAAAATTAATTGTCACCAGATGGGAAATTCATTTTGTAATCTAATATAGCTTGAAAAATGTCCATAAAGCTGTCAAAAAATACGTCCTAAATACCACACCACGGCCTTATGAAGAGATATATTTTCCACAAACCACAGCCCCACGTTTTTTTTAAAAATATGTGTCGAGAGCCATGTTTAAAAACCTTTGATCGACAGCCCATTTTTTTGGGTGTGGCAACATGCGACACACATTTCTTTTCCGACCCCACAAACCAACGGCGAAGACACCACCATCACGTAGAGAGAAAGGGACCGCATTTAACACGCCTCTCTCCCAGGAGAAAGAGACCTCATTTACCACGCCCCTCCCCCACACCACTTCTCCCACTTCTCCCACACGCCCCTCATTCCCTATCTCCTTCATCCCATCATACTCTCTTCCCATTGGTCCGTCACGCCCCCCTCAAACCCACGTTAATTTACCTCAGGAAGGCGTCCCATACAAATCATATGGGAAACAGTCCCGGAACTTTATTGGACACGCCCACGGCTCAAGTGGCGGGATAGCTTTTCCGGTACTTATTAGATGGAAAGTACAATCAAAATTATAATTTATATATACATATACGAGGGCAGTCTGAAAATTTCTTTGTCTAACAAGGAAAGAAAATTTTGTATGCCTTAAAATATGCTCCATTATTCAATATAAACTGAAGCTTGAATGCATTTATTCCAAAGTTTTTCCAATAGTTCAATACCAACATTAAAGTTAGATTCCGGAATTATCTATCCATAGCTGCAAAGGCCTCGTCATTTGATAAAAATGTCTTCCGGTCGGAATCATTTTCAGGTTTGGAAGCATATAATAATATGTAGTAGCTCTTGTTTAGACTTAAGATCGTATTGGTAGACTTAAGTTTCATCTAAAGTAGCAAATTGACGTACAAATTTCGTTTTATATCTTTTCAAACAGTACAAATATTGTTGGGAATACGACTTTCCCAAATGTTTTTTTCTCCAATTCGTAATGAATGCGGCACACATTTTGAACCAAACTTTTTGATATTTAAACTTCAGCTAAGATGTAATGCGATCTAAGCGAAATGTCTCAAAAAATTAAAGACACGTCAGTACTAATGGCGTGGCACGTCAAAATAAAATTTCGTACGGGTTTATATCAGAGATGTCTTTTTTTATACAATTATGGTTTGAGTGTTTCTAATGCTGTCTATAAGTAAAGGCGACAAGCTTTCTGACTGCCTAAGTGTAATATACGCACCTAATAATAATGAAAGAAAATAAATCAATTGTTATCACAATTTGAGATTCGTGATCGGGAAATGTCCTTAAAATGTGGTAATTCAACAATGGTGAATTCTGAACTTCCAATTTCATTATGGGAAGGCAAACTAGCTAAACCATTTTAATGTGACTGTGACCTCTAGTTATACAAACAGTATACAAGGTTTATTAAATTTATCTGACAAAATATCGGAATGTATCAAACAAATAATATTTCTCAAATCCGTTCAAACCCTTTGGATCTCAACTCAAAGGAAACATTAGCCATGTTCACATCCTAAATCTTTACTACAAGTAGCGACACACCAACAATAAACAATTTCAGAACTTACGGATACCTTGGTGTAAGAGAAAACTCAATTTGCAGCTTTTGTGGGAATAAATCAGACTTAAAAATGTTTTCGTCATTGAAATTCTTTGTCCACAAGATTTAGAATTTTTTAATACTTCAATCTAAAACGTGCTATTAACATATGTATATCTGTTGGTGATAATTTAAGAAACTGTTCAGGAGATTGGTGCAAACAATTTCAAAATTTAAAATCTGAAAATAATTTGAACTGGTAAATCCTATTATAATTGCCGCATATAATAGGAGCTTAATGATATGTCGCCTTTTCAATTTCGATAAAATTAAAAAATGACATTTCTTCATAAACACAGGAGTTGATATCTCCATAAATCTGAAACATTCTTCTCTTAAAAATTTAAAGACTCGGACACCTTCTTTTCACAGTAAATTGTTCAACTATTCCGAGATTTGGAAAAAAATATTAAAAATTAATTTGTGCTTGAACGGCTCAACAACAAGAAACTTATAGACACGGTTTCACTTTTAACGACAGTATACCCACTTCCAAACTATTTGCAATGAAAATAAATATTAGAAGCTTCTACAAGGCTATCCAGCACTAAAAACAGAACCCAATTATTTTACTGCAAGTAAACACAACATCGCATATGAAACTTTGTCCGAAGACCATTTTTCGCCGCTTAGGTCCAATTAAACATCATCTCGCAAGAAATGAATTTGAACATACAGTGCAATTAGACATTTGCAATCCCTCATCTTTACCGACATCATCAGACATGCACACGATCCTAAAAAGGAAACAAACCATTGGCGACTTTGCGGGGGCTACAGGCAACTAAATAATATCACAATTCCCGACAGATACCCTCTTCCTCATATTGAAAGTTTTAATGTATTTCTACATAATTGTACATTATTTACTAAAATAGACTTGGGCAGAGCTTTTCACCAAATTCCCGTTTCCTTCCGGAGTTTCTGAATTCTGCCGAATGCCGTTTGCTTTACGAAATGCTGTGCAAACTTTCCAAAGATTAAGAGGATTAAAATTCGTGTTGGTCTACGTAGAAGGTATATTAATTGCTAGAAAAATTGAAAATGAACATTTAGACAACTTTTTGAAAAGCTAGTCCTTTATGGAACATCTAAATGTGAATTTGGTGTCACAAAATTGAAATTTCTTTCGGACAATATATCAAGAGGCGGAATATCACCTTCCGAGGATAGAATCGCAATTAATAAGAAATTCCCTCAATTCATAACACTCACAAGTTTACAACGATTTATTGGCAACGTAACTTATTACCACAGATTTATTCCAAATTTAGCAAGATAGTTATCACCTTTAGAAAGAAAAGAAAATTAGTGAACCATCTAATAGCCAAGAGGAATATTTTAATTTAATTAAACATCAATTAGAGCAACTTACTTTATTAACACGTCTCTGTGAAAAAGCATGTACCACTGTTACAGTGGACAAATCAAATACAGGAACTGACGCAACATTGGAGCAGTTTGAGGAAAATACTCCTAGGACATTGGCACACTTTTCTCGGAAACTTTCTTCTATTGAATTTAATGATTCTTAATGATTAACCACTTCACATATTTTTTAGAAGGAAGACAATTCACTATATATATATATGGATCACAAATCTTTAACTACTGCGCTTGTCTCAAAGACTGAAAAAGTCAACATCAGACACGTCATTTAGATTATATAGTACAATTAACATCAAACATTAAACATGTTCGTGGAAAGTACAATACTGTCGCAGATACAATGTCTGGTATTTAAGCCAAATAAATCTCAATAGTAACACAAAATTTTAATATTCAAACTTCAAAAGATAAGCAGAACGATGATAAGGAATTACAAATTACAAAATTACTAACGCTCAAGACCAACCTCTAAATATGTTTTAGGGGAATATCTATTCCACATACGGAAATAAAGCTTTGGAGTAAAGAATCGACAACTCGATGAAAACCCTATGTACTTAAAAGAGAGTTACAGTTTTTAACCCTTTCACTGTTTCCGTCCATTGTAATGGACATCGTTTTCAAAAGTCTGTTTCATAAACATTTTCACTTACTTCTTCCAAGCGTGTTTTGCGCCATCTGATGGGTATTATCTGCATTTTACTCATCATGTTTTGTAGTTCAGTGTTTACACAAAGTCAAATTTGAATTCAAAACGTCATGATGTGTAGTAACAGCGCAAGAAGGAGTGGTACGTTCTTATATATTACAATATTGATAAGTTATTGTTAATTATATTGAATTTAAAGTATTGGCGATGAAACATAAAATAGTGAGGAGTTATTTAATGACATTTTATAGTGTATAGTGTTTGTATACTTTATTGTAGAATTCTTGAAAAGAAAGTGTCCATTGGGATGGACAAAGCCAGACAACGGTTTTGAATTTGAAAAAGAATCTCCATTCTACTAGACAATCATAAAAAAAAAATATGGCCTTTGCTATGATTTTTTTATTTATCAGGGTGCACGAACGGAAATCGACCACAAGAATGTAGATAGCTATGGTTTTAGAGCCACAGTTGTTCTCCACTTTCTAAAAAGTCTAGAACGAATCGTTTTGCCAATTTTCCGTTCACGAAGGGAAAGACATGAAGAAAAAAGGGACGCGGAAGCGCAGAAAAAGTAGTTAGCATTGAGGATAAAGTAGTTTTAACAAAATGGTACGATAATAAAGAAGTTGTGTTTGCTTTTAATTTTGTTGGAATTGGACAGAAAGATTGTGTACAAAGATGGAACTTGGCTGGGAAGCACTACGTATCCGTTAAACGTCCTGAAGTCATCCGTTTGTACAATTACGCAAAGGGCGGAGTTGATAAATTCGTTCAATTGATGGGTTTTTATAGAACACGTCGCAAATCAAGAAAGTGGACATTGCGGATGATAGTCCATGCTGTCGACAGGGTTGTAGTCAACAGTTGGTTGGAATATATGGCAACGTGAAATTTAGAAAACACCCAAAAAATCTAAAACAGATCAAATGAATTTGTTAGATTTTAAAAGAAGATTGGCCTCAAATATATTCGCGTTGAATAGAGCCCCAATAAGCAGAAAAAGAGAAAGGCCGTTCTGTTTCAATCAGTTCCGACTTCACTGGCCAGTCCTAGGGAGTCGAACCCTTCAAGACCCTTACATAGAGAAGCTAGTTCTTATAAAGAGACAGGACTCGATAACGTACGTCATTTACCTGAGTGGGATGTCAACAAAGGAGCTACAAGGCGTAAAAGTCCGGATTGTAAGGATTGCAAAATACCAGAGATGCAAACCGGTTTCTTTGAACCACTTTGAACCGAACCAAAACCACTGAACCATCGAAATTTTCCGCGCCAAAACCAAAACCAAAACCAAACCACTTTTAAAATGATTCGGTCGAATCAAACCAAAACCAAACCAGTTTTAAAATTAATACTTGAACCGAACCATAAACCGAAATTTTTCTATTGGTTTATGGTTCGGTTCAACAGAAAAAATTTGTCCTATAATTTACATTTTCCTTTTAAAAAAGCTGAAAAAGTCTACTCCATTTTCTTATAAAACGATGGTTAATCAATATTCAACAGTTTGCCAGTTTTCAAATTTGTTTTTAACGAGTAATCAAACACGACATAGTTTTTCATTTAGTGAAATCATAATTAAAATAAAAACAGAAACAAACACAAGAAGGAAGAACATACTTAAAATTAAAAGATATAAAAATCATATCTAAATGAAAGATATAAGCAAGCCTGTATATTTTTGAGTTTAATAATAATTTGTTTAGTATTTCCCAAAAGAAAATGTTAGGCACCAAAGATAAAAAATACCTGGAATGGAATTTTGTATTTCGATTTGACCCAATTGGATCGTATATACGACTTCGACCAACCAATTTGGTATCGGCTAAATTGGATCGAAAATATTTTATACTGTGATCGTCTAAAATTTATTCGATCAGTGTTGAGTTGTCGAAAACATGTTTTTTTTATGTTTATTGTCATATTTTTAATTTCTTTAATGAAAAAAACCCAAGTACAAGAAATTTGACAATTATTTCCTTAAATTTTTACTAAATTATTGTAGTTTTCACAAAAAAAAAAAAAAATACAATATTTTTTTAAAAATTTTTTTTTTCACTTGAGTTCATGCAAATTGAGTTCATGCAAAAAAATCCCAAGCTTGCAAAAGTTAACTTGAAAGTATTGAATTTAAAAAAACTATCAAGATTTTCATGAAATTACAACCAAATAAGATGGCCCTAAGAGCGAAGTGAAAATTATAAGTATAACAAAATAAAAAAAACGACGCCAAATTTAGGACCGAAGACACTTAAAGATATTTTGTTTCACTGAGACCAACAATTTTAATATTAATTATTAAATATTAATTTAAAAATAATTCAAAACTAAAAACAAATCTAAAACACAAACATTTTAAATTATTGTTTTCAAAAAAAAAACTACCAGCTGTCAAAATTTCATTACATTTCATCGGGCAATTTGAAAATTTATACCATTTGCGTGGAATTCTCAAAGGCCACACTAATTTACGATACGATAATTTTACAGGATGCCAAAAAGAATTCAGATCGAATATTAAATCGAATCGAAAATTCAGTTGGATCGAAATACAAAATTCCATTCCTGGTTTTTCAAAAAATTTGTTTGTGATTCAATAACAAATAGCAGTAAGTACAATGAATGCTGTATTGTTATGACAAATAATCACCCAGAAAATTTAATGCGGCATCTTTAAAAAAAAAGCACTCCGAATCCTACGACATAATTGACACGAAGCGAACAAATAAAACAGCTGAAAAAAATTTGCCAAGGAAATCTACATGGGCTTCCTTCGTTTCTGTCTCAACAACTAAGAAAAAAGACATATTTGTTCTGAACCAAAACCAAAACCAAACCAAAACCAAAACCAAAAATTATGCAGTCTTTAAACCAGAACCAAACCAGAACCAAATTTTGAAATATTTAGAAACCAAAACCAAACCAAAAACCAAAAAGAAGGTTTATGCTTAAACCAAAACCGAACCAACTGTAAAAAAGTCTTGGTTTGCATCTCTGCAAAATACATGTACTTTGCACTAAATGCAAAGTTCATTTATGTTTTGTTCGTTGCAAAAAGCAATTTCATACCAAATAGTATTTCATTCCAGTGATAAGACTGCAAAAAGCACAAAATTTCTTTATTTTTTAATTAAAAAAATTTTTTTTGTGTTATTTTTTATATAGAATTTATTTATATATATGTGCGTTATGAAAACAATGTCTGGTTATCTTAGCCTTTAATAAAGCATGTTATTTGTGATATCAAAACAATGTGTTGAGTCTCCTCAACATAAATTATTTCATATTCTGAATTAAAAAACCTAAAATGAAATTAATTAAAAAATATAAAAATGTTAAAACAAATTACGTTTTTTTTGTTTACACCAACCACAATATTGTCAACAAGTTTGACATTTCCCGTTCATGTTGTATTAGTTTACGCAACATTGAAAGAGGTCGTTTCCGATGCAAAGAATGAGATTGGATCAATATGGATCACAATTTTATAATTTTACAACGTAATATAGAAATTGGATCAATTATTGAAATGATCAATCAAACTAATGTAATTGATTTACAAATTAGATCAATTAATTTAAAGAAGGCCACTTCACGTAGAATTTTATATGCAAGTCCGAAAGAGGTTTGCGTACGAGAAAAAGTGAAATCGCAGTTAGACTCTTTCACACCTTTACGAAAATTAAAATTTGAATTTTGTAGAATAAAAACTATCGGAAGATGAAAGTGAGTTACAGATTCATGTAGGAAATTAAATTCCACGTATTTTGATACAAAGATCTCAAGGAGATATGGGCGGGTCAGGAAAATATTGGGAAGAAATCGATTCGGAATGCTCTATTTTAACAAAATTAACAGTAGTGCCTATTTTTTCTTGAGAGAGGCACCCGTTATTAGTTGGCCTATTAAAAGGGTTGAGCTCGTCATGCAGTTTGCAGTTTTTACCAAACAGTTCACCGATAAAATTCAAACGATAATTTTTCAATAGTACAATTTGGTAAGTTATTTTTTTAAAAATAAATAATTAACAAATGTTCAAAGAATTTGTTCGGGTATAATACAAACTATTTTTTTGATTACATTCGCTGCAATAGAATTTGCGTCTTGGGTGTTATACCAGATCAAATTCAAAAGTAATTTTGTACGTTTTTTCAGAGAAGGAACTAGAAAGAAATTTTATACAAATTGTTCGGTTACACCGAATCAACACCAACAGTTTGTGTTCAAGGTTTCTTTTAAAGGTTCAGAATTGACTTCTGGGTTTCATACCGATTTAATTCTGCGCTGTAGTTCTTTGTGTTATTGTGTCAGGTATCAATCGTTCGGTTACATTGAATCAATACCAGCGATTTATGCTTGCAAATTTAATTTAAAACGAAGAAAGATTGTAGATGCGGGTTGTTCGGTTACACTGAATAAACACCAGCAATTTGTATTTGGAATCTTGTGCAAGTTCAAAATTGACTTTCGGATATTTAAACCAATTCAATTTTGAGCTTCAAGTCGTTTTTCTTTTTGTCAAACTAATCAAAGTCATTTGTGAATGGTTCGGTTACACCGAATAAATACCAATCGTTCATATTTGAAATCCACAGGGACAAAGAAATTGAATTCATTTGGTAGTTCTATGTTACATATCAAAATCAATTATGATTGTTGTAACAATTTAATTTTATTGGCAAATCAATATTTAGGTCTCATACCCCCTTAATGCATCATCCAGATTTGGTTATTTTGTCAGGCGAGTGGAATTCTCTCAGAACTACGGCGTCTTGATTTCAATGGAAGAATAGGAGCGCCTCTTTGAGTTTGGAAAATCAACGGAGGATTTTTTTTGCACAATTACTCATATGAATTTAATAGTTTTTTTGTATTATTTAAGTTTTATTTTCGCAATATTTTTTTCTTTAATTTTGAGATTTTATCACAGTTTTTTTTTCTTATTAGTAAATTATATTCTTTCGCTTATTTTAACGTAGAGTTACAAACAATTGTTTAGTTTTAAGCACTTGAATAAAACGATTTTTTTTATTTTTAACGAATAATCAAATCTTCTTATTTATTACCAGAAACCAATCCTTATTTTTGTGTGTTAAGTACAGGACTTAACACAATGTATTTTATTTTTTATCACTTGTAATTTTTCGACCGTTTTCTACATAGGTCCATTACAATGTACATTGGAAAAATCATATTACTATTAATATTTTTTTTTAATTGGGCTACTTATAATCGTTTAGTGCCATTAAAAAAAAAATTCTTTTTCATTAACAAAACAAAATTTGCCATGAAAGGGTTAATAATTCGCATAAAATTTCATAAAATATTTTTGTCCCAAAATGAATATTTTTGTTGACAAATGGACAGAAGCATGTTCAGATAATCAAAAGGAAAAAATTAATAGACATACTGAATTGGAAACTAGGCAGTTTGATTTACCTAAGGGACTGTTCGAACATATTCATATGGATTTAGTCGGACCGCAGGCAGTGTCTAATAGTTATTTAATCATTCTAACTATACTAGATCATTTCACTCTTTGGCCAGAAGCGAATCCGATCAAATATGTTTCTGCTTCTAAGGTCGATAAAATTTTATTTTTCTACTAAATTCCCCGCTTCGGTGTTCCCAACAAAATAGCCACCGATCAAGGCCGACAATTCGAATGCAAATTATTTTCCGAATTTAATAAATTTCTAGGATCACAAAAAACTCCCCCTACCACCTATCATCCCCAAAGCAATGGAATGGTGGAAAGGTTGCATAGATCGGTTGAAATTGCTCTATTAGCCAAGAATATTTCAATACATCAGTGAAATAAGATTCCAATTTTTTTGTTACGCTTTAGTACTAAAATGAAAGAGGATATTAAAAGTTCTTCCTTATTTTGGGTACATGGGCGAAATTCACGGTTACCCTTTAGAAAATTATTTTGATTATCTACCTTTCATTCAAAAATGAAATAATAAATTTGAAAGCTTAATGCTTAGGAAGATCTGTCAAGATGGATACAGAAAAATGCTTGTACCTCTTGATCTAAATACTTGCGATTATGTAACCCGTCCGATGTGTAACTGAGGGGCTTACATATCATTACAGTGTGACCCAAAAGTCACACTGCAAAAGGGTTTTGCGAAAAAAAGCAAATCCCCTGATGACCTGCAAAGCATATCTCCTTCCTTGCGAGGAGAAGATATAAGATGGCACAGCGTATGTGAGCAACTAAAGGCTGCACGCCTAACTGAATTACGCTGACCAGCTCGCCGGAGGGGTGGGTCGTTGCTCACCACCACCTATCATCGCGTTGACATATAATTACTATGCGTGCAAAAGTTTTTCAATGTCGTTAAGAGTTTTCAGTGATAGCATAAGCTGTCAAGCAAGGAACATTCGGTTCAGGCGAAAACAACCGAATAAATGGAAGGTTTGTTATTGTTTTGATCACCGAAACTGACCAACCGTTCACGAAAGCCTTCGTGAGGCCGGTCGGGGCCAATTGGCTAAGATGTTATGCCAATTGGTCTTAATTGGGGCACGTCCCAACCGATTGGACCAACAGCAGAATGCTGGACCCCATGACCATACCCGCCCTTATAAATAGGTATGCTCCCTTTACTTTATTATGCTCTTCGCACCGTCCTACATACATCTTATTCCTCTCACAAATGGCCTGTGATCAGCTTTCAATCATCTTGACACTCAAGCCACTCAAGTGGACAACAAAATTTAATTTAATGACTACATTCGACATAACCCCCTAGGTACATTCTGAGGAATTTCATTTAGACACGGTCGGAATAAGAAAAAACTTCAGTAAGTTTTCTCAATATAATATTATTTATTTAATGTTTTACTTTTAAGTAGTTTCAAACGTTTATACAAAAAAAAAATTTTTTTATGCTAATAATTCTATTCAACACAAGTTCTATTCCAATTTACTTTGTTTTTCCTTGCTTTCCCTTCCTTTTCTTTTTCAAAATTTTTTCAAGTGACTTTCAACCTGTCAAAATATAGGTAAATAAAGAAAAAAAACTTAAGGGAATCAAAACAAACAAAATCTATTTTAAATTTGGTTTTGGTTGTTCACAAAATTAATAATATTAATTATTCTCTCTCCTTTATTTTTCAGAAAATATCTTTCATTTGGTATTAAAATTATATTACTTTAATTTGTGTCTTCGGTTCTTGCTACAAAAAAAAATTCAAAAAAAAAAAAACTATATTACAGGAAATATAACTTTGCTTATTGTTTGGTATATAAAAAAAAATTTTCTTTTTTCCATTTAAAACCATCCGAATCTTTTCTAGTTCTGGTTTCTTATCAATAAGTGTGTAAGTTTAGTATTCAAGTTTCGACGTTTAACTTTCTTTTTTTTCCATCAAGTGGTACAGCAAAATTTTGTATTTTTCCAATTTTTATTATGACGTTTACTTTAATATACCAACCAAGCCAAAGTTCCATTCATGTAAACTGTCACTTATTAAAAAAATACAAATCTTAGGTGCACTCCGATGAACTTCATTAGGAACACTTTTATTTTTAAAGTCATTAATGCCATAATGGTGCAAATTCTTAGAAACTTTTTCCGTAATATTCCTTGTCCATTATTCTGTTCTACCCGATGACCCAGATGTGGGAATAGCTCATGCTTAAGTGGAAATTTCCATTTTTGTCCTTTTTGGCTATTTGCATCGAGACACTTTATTACCCGCATCAGTTTACTTCAAGATGTGGATACTGCTTGATTACCATGAGAACTGTATAGACACTCGCCATCGGTCCCACTTCCTCCTTAATTTTACGAGTAGTTTACACAGAATTCGATGCATCCCGTAAAATGGCCCTATGTTCTCGTTCGATAGTTGCTTTGCACGTGCGTCCTTTTCGATTTTATCCGTAATTTTCTCTGTTTTTGATAAGATTATTTATAATCCAAGGATCTCGATCAATTCGCATGGAAATATCGCGATTGGAATAATTTTTTTCTTCCAATGAAGTGATTTTTCCAACTTCCATTTCGGTTAGTGATTTTCCACGCCCCATTTCTGTCCACGTGGAGCAAAGCTTCACTAAGGTAAAGCAGACAAGTAACACAATTGTTTTTTAACGATAAATTGTTTTTAGAAGATCACCGTTCGCCTTGAAAGCTTGAAATAAACTGATGGTGCTAACCTAGTGCCCCGGTGCAAGTAGCCGAAAAAGACAAAAGTGGGAATTTCCACTCATGCATAGAATAGAATAATGGGCAATGAATATTACGGAAAAAGTTTCTAAGAATTTGCACTATTATGGCATTAACGACGTTGAAAATAAAAGTGTTGCTAATCAAGTGCATCGGAGCGTATGTAACAAAATCAACACTCACCCGAGATCCGAAACAGGAGGCCCTCCTTTTCGTACCTATTTGGCTATGAGGAAAACACAAACAAAATATTAAATTTTTTCTTTTTTGTAAGCAAATCAGTGCAATAACCGAGCACACCGATGTCAAAACTGGAAAACCAAAATTTAATCTGAATGCAAAACTAGTAAAAATATTTATACATATAACATATATATCTTTTTTTTTCTTTTCAAGTAAACGCAAGAATCGCAAAATTGGATAAAACTTTTTTTTTGAAAACTAATCGAATTTAGTATGGTGAATAACGTTGGGAGGTGACCCTTTCCCCCGTTACTTCTGGCACGCGGTAGTACAAGTTTTATCAGCAATAAAATACCAAATACCCGTCAGTGTTGGTGATATACGGTGAAGGCAGATATTTTGATCGCCCTGTTCTACCACGGTAAAATCGCTTTTTTTCTTTCCAGGTGACTAAAGAACCAAATAAAAGAGAGAAATTAAACCCTTAGGTTTTCCGTCCTTTTGAATAGTGTGGTGTAGCGAAATTACCAGAAATAAGAGAATTTTGGCATCACATGAGATTGTACACCAAGTTTACTTGTTGAATATTATATTTCGCCCATGATGGCACAGATTTTCTGCGATTTCAAAAGCTGCCTTGGTATCATCCGAAGTATGGCGTGACAACATGAGGTTTTTTTCTTTACTAAAACGCCACCATTTTCTTTTAATTTTATAAAAACGTGATCGTAATTTATTTATTTTTTTTTTTTAACGCACGATAAATTCACGTTCCCCTTTTACTTCTTTTGTAACTAACCTCCAAATTTAATTATATCTTCGGGAACTTTTCTTCCTTTTTCTTTTTCTTTTTTTTCTTTTAAAATTCTAAAAAACTATTTCTATCACTTTAATTTAGACTTTAATTACTTTAATTGAGAAATGTTTGCCATTTTCGCTTACAAAGGTACCCAGGTACCACAAGCTTTTTTTTCAAAATTTAATTTATTTTCGCTTTTCTTTATTTCTTCCCATTTCACGACCATCTACCTTTCTGATCCCCATCCAAACTCTTTGAAGATTCAAACCAGATTCTTCGGATCATCGACAATTTTTCAATTCTTTTACCTCCCATTCGCAAAAATTTTTTTCAATATAAAAAAAAGCCGGTATTTTAATATCACTCTGTTTCGTTCATACTAAAGTGCTTCCCATTTGTTTCTGTCTCACCAAATCATGCCATATGCCTCGCATTTTCTTTTCTGGGTTTTTCTTTTCTTATATTTTTATTTACCACCACTGATATGAATACATGGGACTAAGCTTGGAAAATTGTAAGTGGAAAATGAAAAATGTTGAAACTTAGAATGTGTGACAGTAGCTAAATAAAAAAAATGCTGTTTTAGTGGTCGTTAAAACCCAAAAATGTAAGGACAGGATAACCCACCGTTACAGATGGTCCATTCAGAGATAGCAAAAGAGGTAATTAATATATATATGTAGTTACTAGCTGTACCCGACCACGCGTTGCTGTGGCTCAGTCTGGTTAAATGGAAAAGAAAAGAAAAGGCGCACGTTTCTCGTATCTTTAATTTCACATTTTTTGTTGTTCCATTTTCTGTGCAGATATAGAGATTTTTTGGTTTGCCGACTCTAGAAAACGCAACATATAAATGTCCATGTGATATTTCGCAACATGATAATTGGCACACCGACTTTCAATTGCACTACGTGCGGTGGCATCCCCGGCAGATCGAGTGAATTCAAAAATTCTATTAGGTAATTAACCGCTTCATCTGCTTCTACAACAGTGTCGACGGACTTGTATGTGACCACCACGCTTTGAATGTTAGACTGAATAATATTGTTAAGTTCGTAGACGTCTTTGTGCTTGGCCGCAAGAATAGCTCGTTCGTTTAGCCAATCGTGATTCTTGTAATTGGTTTGAATATTGGGAAATACTTTTTCAACCAATTCTTCTTTTGACGTCACTAAATTGCAGAAGTTATGAGGAAATAAAATTCATCCTGACGTCAGATAAACCTGCACCTTTCAATTGATGCAATTGATGTGAGAATATCTCTGCTGACCGATCGTTTTGCAGCAGAAATCGGATATTTGTAGTTAATTGTAACGTCTTTACGCGTCGCCACAAAGTAGAGTATTTCAGGCAAGCATTTATTTCGTCCGCTGCTGTTGATCGCGGAATTACAGGTAATGTTTGCCTGAAATATCCTGCAAGCAATATTAATGCGTTCCCAAATGGTTTGGTATTTGCACGTAAGTCTTGCAATGATCGATCAAGGGCCACGGGCGATTTTTTGTGCGCCATTGTGCATTCATCCCAAACAATAAGTTTGCATTTCTGCAATACTTTTCCCATGCCGGATGCTTTGGAAATGTTGCATGTGGGATTTTCAATGAATTGAATGTTTAATGGCAATTTCAAAGCGGAAGGAGCCGTACTTGCATCTGGTAGCAATGTCGCAGCTATTCCGAATTTCGCAAGAGCTAAAGCTATGTCATTTGGGGATCGAATTGTGGCCAGAATCAATCTAATTAGGAACGTTTTACCAGTTCTTGGCGCATCTAAAAAGAATATTTCTCCATCTCCGTTATTGACAGTTTGCATCATTTGATCGTAAATGCCCTTTTGCGCAAACGTTACCTTAGGAATATTTGATTGCACATAGGACAAAAGATCACCCGTGTTGTAATTTTGTTCACGACCCAATTCTACATCAAACAAAGCAGTGATGGCATTCCCAATTAATTGAGAACTTTGTTCGCGATTTCTCAGCACAAATCTTCAATCGTTATCAACACTTCGTTGTAGATTTCTGCTGTGAAATCCATGTTCATATTTGAATTTTCCATACATTTTCGACGGAAAATATCTTCAGCCATGTGCGATTTATATTTCTGCCACAACTCTGTTGGAGATGGAAGCACAGCAGACGGTCAATATAATTGCAAACACTGCACAAATTTGATGTGGATGTGACGTGTTGCACGCGTCATTAATGCACATATCCCAGTGTCGGTCGTTCTGCAATAAATTCAGAGCTTGACATTCGCCCCGGAAAGTGACATGTGTAACACCGTTCACAATTCTCAATTGGTGGAAAGACGTTGGACCGGCCCCATTTATCAACAGCGTGCGAAGAAAGAAGCATTCATCTTGATTGGGATGCAGAGTGTAGAGTTTGCTTATCGTACCTTCATTAAATATGCTAGGAGTTGCTAATTTACCGCCATCTTCTGCTGATCTTCTTCTGTATAAAGCATATCCATCGTTTCCTGTAACTGTGTTGGATACTATCATGCATGGTGAATTTGGATTCAGTGTACCGCAAGGTCCATGTAGCATATTTTTCTTCACAACTTCATGCAAATCCTTATCGACATCGGCATCGGGTATTTCAGCGCATATTACATCGTCGATTTCGTTTGTAGTGATTTTGTTATAGCGCCAGATTAGTATATGAATGTGTGTCTATCGTCTCTTTTGCCATTCCACTGAGTACATTCAGCAGCGCACCGACCCAAACACTTAATGTTTTATAATGAAATCCATCAGCGATTTCAGCTTCTGTCTGAAAGCAGGTGCTGTAATGACATGCCTATCCATAGGCGATTGCCTAGGAAGTAAGAGCTTTTGTAGTCTAAATCGTCCCAAGTTGGAAATTTCATCTAAAATTTTGTTAAATTCAGCATTTTCATTTTTAAATGCCTTTTTTGGTTTTAGGGTTTCCAAAAAATGAGACTCTACGTATAAAATGTCTTTCGGCTTTGGGTTTTGAAAATTTAACGCCAATTAGTAGAGAGTACATTATAATTTTAAAATTTAATTTTGAATGTTTTAAACAAACTTAATTTTTGGCATAAACCCTTTTTTACGATATCTTTTTTAGCTCGTATTATAATTTTCGGGGGGAAAAAATTTTCCTTTCACACGTAAGTTTGATATATTTTGTATTAAAATGGGCGAATTTTCATTATTGCTGTACAAAAAAAATGTTTCTTAGGCGTTACTTAATTATAATTAATCAAAAAGAAATGATGTTAAGTCGTAATTTAGTAAAAAATTTGTTTTTTTGAATCAACTTTGAATCTAGATCGTAGCCCAATACCCCTCGTTTTATTGTTTAATTAAAACTACCAGTGACAGTAATTTTTTTGGTGCAAATGGGGGCAATCCTTAAAATTCGTCGAAGATTTTGAAAATTCAGCTTTGTCAATTCTAAATACCTTTTTTTGACTTTAAGCTTTCCAAAAAATGAGAAATGAAATGGCTTTCGGCTATGGTCTTACAAAATTTTACGCCATTTAGTAGAGATATAATTTGCTGTTACATTTTAATAAAGAGGATTTAAAGCGAATAATTTAATTTTGTACGCTTAAGAGAAACTTGTTTTTTGTTTAGTGTAACGCATAGAAATAATCATCGCAGAAAAATTTCAAGGGTATGGTTGTGCAGGGAATCAAAAGTTATATCGATTTATGCATGTCCGTCCGTCCGTCCGTCCGTCCGTCCGTCCGTCCGTCTGTGGACAAGATAACTCAAAAACGCGTTATCCGATTCTGTTGAAATTCAGAATGTAAGTTGGTTATTCCTTAACTGCGTTTGGTATTGCATTTCAGCAAAATCGATCAACGGGACGCAAAGTTATAAAGGAAAAACCAGGGTGACCAGAAAGTTTTGTCGTTTTTTTGCTTATGGTTTTTCAGATGTAATTGGAAAATTTTTCAATCGATTTTATTTAAATTAATTACATAGGTTAACTACATAAATAGATGATACCATGTTCAATTTCAGTCAAATAGATGCAAGGATAGTGGAGAAAGAAATAGTTGTAGCTTAAAATAAGCCTGTTCATAAAGTTTTCTCGATGTATTTTAAAAAGTTATATACCGATTTCAATTAAATTTACGAAACGTGTTTATGCTGTTAGTGTCCAGCACACCTGTGAATTTGAGCCAATTTGAGAATGTAGAAACGAAGTTATAGAGAAAAAAACCTTGAAATTTTGAGTTACGTAGAAAGTTCGTGGCGTTTTTTTTCCAATAGATGGCTTTAGAGTCGTATAACTTTAGTAGTTATAAGCCTATCAAGTTATGTTATGCGCTTAAAAGGTGATATTTTATAGAATACTTGTGAAAAAAATTGTGAAATTCAGGCAGAACTAATTGGGGTAACTGGGCTTTACAAATGAGCCAAAATTCTTAAAAAAAATTCCCTATATTAATGGTCCATGTTAGGTACTACCGTCCGTCCGTGGACAAGATAACTCGAAAACGCTTCATCCAATTTTTATGAAATTTAGAGTCCTACTTGGTTATTGCTATAGTGGATTTGGTATTGCATTTCAGCAAATTCGACTAAGGGCCAGCGAAGTTATTAAGCAAAAACAAGGGTGACCATAAAGTTTTGTCGTTTTTTACTTTCCCGATAAACGAATGTTTATAGGAAAGTACTATAATCGTGCGAAAACCTAACTTTTGATCTAGAAGGGCTAGGAAGATGAAAATAAGTGCAAAATCCGTTTCGTCAAAAATAATTAGCCCCATGTCCGTCCGTCCGTCCGTCCGTCCGTCCGTCCGTCCGCTTTTTTAAATCGTTAATAAAATCTGAATGGATGGTCCGATTTCCATGAAACTTTCACCATTTTGGTGATGCATCAAATGCCAGATGGTGTTAGATTTTGGGCGAAATTAATATATGGCAACACTATTTGGTAACGCTTTTTTTGTCTAAAAACGACAAAATTGTACACCGAGTTTACTTGTTGAATATTATATTTCGCCCATGATGGCACAGATTTTCTGCGATTTCAAAAGCTGCCTTGGTATCATCCGAAGTATGGCGTGACAACATGAGGTTTTTTTCTTTACTAAAACGCCACCATTTTCTTTTAATTTTATAAAAACGTGATCGTAATTTATTTATTTTTTTTTTTTAACGCACGATAAATTCACGTTCCCCTTTTACTTCTTTTGTAACTAACCTCCAAATTTAATTATATCTTCGGGAACTTTTCTTCCTTTTTCTTTTTCTTTTTTTTCTTTTAAAATTCTAAAAAACTATTTCTATCACTTTAATTTAGACTTTAATTACTTTAATTGAGAAATGTTTGCCATTTTCGCTTACAAAGGTACCCAGGTACCACAAGCTTTTTTTTCAAAATTTAATTTATTTTCGCTTTTCTTTATTTCTTCCCATTTCACGACCATCTACCTTTCTGATCCCCATCCAAACTCTTTGAAGATTCAAACCAGATTCTTCGGATCATCGACAATTTTTCAATTCTTTTACCTCCCATTCGCAAAAATTTTTTTCAATATAAAAAAAAGCCGGTATTTTAATATCACTCTGTTTCGTTCATACTAAAGTGCTTCCCATTTGTTTCTGTCTCACCAAATCATGCCATATGCCTCGCATTTTCTTTTCTGGGTTTTTCTTTTCTTATATTTTTATTTACCACCACTGATATGAATACATGGGACTAAGCTTGGAAAATTGTAAGTGGAAAATGAAAAATGTTGAAACTTAGAATGTGTGACAGTAGCTAAATAAAAAAAATGCTGTTTTAGTGGTCGTTAAAACCCAAAAATGTAAGGACAGGATAACCCACCGTTACAGATGGTCCATTCAGAGATAGCAAAAGAGGTAATTAATATATATATGTAGTTACTAGCTGTACCCGACCACGCGTTGCTGTGGCTCAGTCTGGTTAAATGGAAAAGAAAAGAAAAGGCGCACGTTTCTCGTATCTTTAATTTCACATTTTTTGTTGTTCCATTTTCTGTGCAGATATAGAGATTTTTTGGTTTGCCGAGTCTAGAAAACGCAACATATAAATGTCCATGTGATATTTCGCAACATGATAATTGGCACACCGACTTTCAATTGCACTACGTGCGGTGGAATCCCCGGCAGATCGAGTGAATTCAAAAATTCTATTAGGTAATTAACCGCTTCATCTGCTTCTACAACAGTGTCGACGGACTTGTATGTGACCACCACGCTTTGAATGTTAGACTGAATAATATTGTTAAGTTCGTAGACGTCTTTGTGCTTGGCCGCAAGAATAGCTCGTTCGTTTAGCCAATCGTGATTCTTGTAATTGGTTTGAATATTGGGAAATACTTTTTCAACCAATTCTTCTTTTGACGTCACTAAATTGCAGAAGTTATGAGGAAATAAAATTCATCCTGACGTCAGATAAACCTGCACCTTTCAATTGATGCAATTGATGTGAGAATATCTCTGCTGACCGATCGTTTTGCAGCAGAAATCGGATATTTGTAGTTAATTGTAACGTCTTTACGCGTCGCCACAAAGTAGAGTATTTCAGGCAAGCATTTATTTCGTCCGCTGCTGTTGATCGCGGAATTACAGGTAATGTTTGCCTGAAATATCCTGCAAGCAATATTAATGCGTTCCCAAATGGTTTGGTATTTGCACGTAAGTCTTGCAATGATCGATCAAGGGCCACGGGCGATTTTTTGTGCGCCATTGTGCATTCATCCCAAACAATAAGTTTGCATTTCTGCAATACTTTTCCCATGCCGGATGCTTTGGAAATGTTGCATGTGGGATTTTCAATGAATTGAATGTTTAATGGCAATTTCAAAGCGGAAGGAGCCGTACTTGCATCTGGTAGCAATGTCGCAGCTATTCCGAATTTCGCAAGAGCTAAAGCTATGTCATTTGGGGATCGAATTGTGGCCAAAAGATCACCCGTGTTGTAATTTTGTTCACGACCCAATTCTACATCAAACAAAGCAGTGATGGCATTCCCAATTAATTGAGAACTTTGTTCGCGATTTCTCAGCACAAATCTTCAATCGTTATCAACACTTCGTTGTAGATTTCTGCTGTGAAATCCATGTTCATATTTGAATTTTCCATACATTTTCGACGGAAAATATCTTCAGCCATGTGCGATTTATATTTCTGCCACAACTCTGTTGGAGATGGAAGCACAGCAGACGGTCAATATAATTGCAAACACTGCACAAATTTGATGTGGATGTGACGTGTTGCACGCGTCATTAATGCACATATCCCAGTGTCGGTCGTTCTGCAATAAATTCAGAGCTTGACATTCGCCCCGGAAAGTGACATGTGTAACACCGTTCACAATTCTCAATTGGTGGAAAGACGTTGGACCGGCCCCATTTATCAACAGCGTGCGAAGAAAGAAGCATTCATCTTGATTGGGATGCAGAGTGTAGAGTTTGCTTATCGTACCTTCATTAAATATGCTAGGAGTTGCTAATTTACCGCCATCTTCTGCTGATCTTCTTCTGTATAAAGCATATCCATCGTTTCCTGTAACTGTGTTGGATACTATCATGCATGGTGAATTTGGATTCAGTGTACCGCAAGGTCCATGTAGCATATTTTTCTTCACAACTTCATGCAAATCCTTATCGACATCGGCATCGGGTATTTCAGCGCATATTACATCGTCGATTTCGTTTGTAGTGATTTTGTTATAGCGCCAGATTAGTATATGAATGTGTGTCTATCGTCTCTTTTGCCATTCCACTGAGTACATTCAGCAGCGCACCGACCCAAACACTTAATGTTTTATAATGAAATCCATCAGCGATTTCAGCTTCTGTCTGAAAGCAGGTGCTGTAATGACATGCCTATCCATAGGCGATTGCCTAGGAAGTAAGAGCTTTTGTAGTCTAAATCGTCCCAAGTTGGAAATTTCATCTAAAATTTTGTTAAATTCAGCATTTTCATTTTTAAATGCCTTTTTTGGTTTTAGGGTTTCCAAAAAATGAGACTCTACGTATAAAATGTCTTTCGGCTTTGGGTTTTGAAAATTTAACGCCAATTAGTAGAGAGTACATTATAATTTTAAAATTTAATTTTGAATGTTTTAAACAAACTTAATTTTTGGCATAAACCCTTTTTTACGATATCTTTTTTAGCTCGTATTATAATTTTCGGGGGGAAAAAATTTTCCTTTCACACGTAAGTTTGATATATTTTGTATTAAAATGGGCGAATTTTCATTATTGCTGTACAAAAAAAATGTTTCTTAGGCGTTACTTAATTATAATTAATCAAAAAGAAATGATGTTAAGTCGTAATTTAGTAAAAAATTTGTTTTTTTGAATCAACTTTGAATCTAGATCGTAGCCCAATACCCCTCGTTTTATTGTTTAATTAAAACTACCAGTGACAGTAATTTTTTTGGTGCAAATGGGGGCAATCCTTAAAATTCGTCGAAGATTTTGAAAATTCAGCTTTGTCAATTCTAAATACCTTTTTTTGACTTTAAGCTTTCCAAAAAATGAGAAATGAAATGGCTTTCGGCTATGGTCTTACAAAATTTTACGCCATTTAGTAGAGATATAATTTGCTGTTACATTTTAATAAAGAGGATTTAAAGCGAATAATTTAATTTTGTACGCTTAAGAGAAACTTGTTTTTTGTTTAGTGTAACGCATAGAAATAATCATCGCAGAAAAATTTCAAGGGTATGGTTGTGCAGGGAATCAAAAGTTATATCGATTTATGCATGTCCGTCCGTCCGTCCGTCCGTCCGTCCGTCCGTCCGTCTGTGGACAAGATAACTCAAAAACGCGTTATCCGATTCTGTTGAAATTCAGAATGTAAGTTGGTTATTCCTTAACTGCGTTTGGTATTGCATTTCAGCAAAATCGATCAACGGGACGCAAAGTTATAAAGGAAAAACCAGGGTGACCAGAAAGTTTTGTCGTTTTTTTGCTTATGGTTTTTCAGATGTAATTGGAAAATTTTTCAATCGATTTTATTTAAATTAATTACATAGGTTAACTACATAAATAGATGATACCATGTTCAATTTCAGTCAAATAGATGCAAGGATAGTGGAGAAAGAAATAGTTGTAGCTTAAAATAAGCCTGTTCATAAAGTTTTCTCGATGTATTTTAAAAAGTTATATACCGATTTCAATTAAATTTACGAAACGTGTTTATGCTGTTAGAGTCCAGCACACCTGTGAATTTGAGCCAATTTGAGAATGTAGAAACGAAGTTATAGAGAAAAAAACCTTGAAATTTTGAGTTACGTAGAAAGTTCGTGGCGTTTTTTTTCCAATAGATGGCTTTAGAGTCGTATAACTTTAGTAGTTATAAGCCTATCAAGTTATGTTATGCGCTTAAAAGGTGATATTTTATAGAATACTTGTGAAAAAAATTGTGAAATTCAGCCAGAACTAATTGGGGTAACTGGGCTTTACAAATGAGCCAAAATTCTTAAAAAAAATTCCCTATATTAATGGTCCATGTTAGGTACTACCGTCCGTCCGTGGACAAGATAACTCGAAAACGCTTCATCCAATTTTTATGAAATTTAGAGTCCTACTTGGTTATTGCTATAGTGGATTTGGTATTGCATTTCAGCAAATTCGACTAAGGGCCAGCGAAGTTATTAAGCAAAAACAAGGGTGACCATAAAGTTTTGTCGTTTTTTACTTTCCCGATAAACGAATGTTTATAGGAAAGTACTATAATCGTGCGAAAACCTAACTTTTGATCTAGAAGGGCTAGGAAGATGAAAATAAGTGCAAAATCCGTTTCGTCAAAAATAATTAGCCCCATGTCCGTCCGTCCGTCCGTCCGTCCGTCCGTCCGTCCGTCCGTCCGTCCGCTTTTTTAAATCGTTAATAAAATCTGAATGGATGGTCCGATTTCCATGAAACTTTCACCATTTTGGTGATGCATCAAATGCCAGATGGTGTTAGATTTTGGGCGAAATTAATATATGGCAACACTATTTGGTAACGCTTTTTTTGTCTAAAAACGACAAAATTTTGCCCGCACGGTTCAGACTAAACGGTTGGGCCAATTTCGATAAAATTAACACAGTTCATGTATCTGATCCTAGCTTAGATCTGATTAGTTTTTGGGCCACATTCGAGTATGGCAACACTGTCTAAAAATACATTTTGTCCAAATATAGTCTATTTTTGCACTTGTTGTAAAACCGAAACTGCTCGTCCAATTGTGATGACATTTGCACAGTTTGTGTACTATATTCGAAATCGGAACATATTAACTTTTTAACGGAATTTACATCTGGCAACACTAAAGCGCAAAACTTTCTTAAAAAAATGTTGTGGTGGAAATATAGAAACTTCCCTAATTCGGTTAATAATAGTCGGATTTTAATGAAACTTCGAACGTACGTTTGGGATGGACCAGCCGCAAAAATAAAACATGTCCCCCCGCGGTGGGGGGTTGTGGGCGGACAAGAAAGAAAAACTTCAATAATTCACTCAATACCAGGCAGAATTTCTTTAAACTTGGTGTGTACATTCTGGATAAGGCAAGTGAGAAGATAGAATGCGTCTCCACCCGGTGGGGGTTGCGGAAGGGTGAAATAAAACAAATAACCCTAATAATAATGAAATATAGAAACTTCCTTAATTCGGCCAATAATAGTCGGATTTTAATGAAACTTCGAACGTACGTTTGGGATGTACCAGCCGTAAAAATAAAACATGTCCCCCCGCGGTGGGGGGTTGTGGGCGGACAAAAAAGAAAAACTTCAATAATTCACTCAATAATAGGCAGATTTTCTTTAAACTTGGTGTGTACATTCTGGATAGGGCAATTGAAAAGATAGAATGCGTCTCCCCTCGGTGGGGGTTGCGGGAGGGTGATATAAAGAAACATTAATAATTCGGTCAATAACCGGCGGATTTTAATGAAACTTGGAATGTACATTTAGAATGATCAAACTAAAAAGGTAAAATGCCTCCCCTCGATGGGGGGTTGTGGGGCCCTGAAATAGAAAAACTTAAAGAATTTACCCAATAATGGGCGAATTTTCTTAAAACTTAGTGTATACATTTTGGATAGGCCAACTGAAAAGATAGAATGCGACTCCCTTCTGTGGGAGTTACGGGAATGCAAAATAAAAAAACCCTAATAATTCGGCCAATACTAGTCACATTTTCATGAAATTTGGAATGTACATTTATAATAGGAGAACTGAAATGAATATTTGATGACATTACCGGGAAAGTTCCATAGTGGTCCGGCCGATATAGAGAAAATGTGAATTCACTACTATGGTTTGCTTTGCTCATTTTTTTATATAGTTTTTCGTATTTAATTGGGTTAATTTGTAAAGCAAATTTGTTTAAATTAATTATATTGGTTGACTACATAAATAGACGATACCATTGTAAATTTCAGTGATATCAGTCTAAGGATAGTGGAAAAATAAATAGTTGTAGGAGGAAATAAGCCTGTTCAGAAAGTTTTTTTTATGTACATTCAGAACTAATACACCGATTTGATTGATTTTATACTACCACTGTCTGGGTTAATTACAAATTAGAGAAAATTTAAAAAAAAGCAAAAAAAGTTATGAAGAAAAAACCTTGATATATTGTTAGTTTTCACAATTTTTTTCTCCCATTTCTACCATAGGGCATCAAAAAATCGGCTATGGGCCGATTTTAAATTACTTTATGTTTTATAATGTTTTCGTATTATACTATTGATGGATGCGCGTGTGAGTAAGAGTAATCACGTTTTCTCGCTTGAAGTTTTTGACTTTAGAGTTGCTTGTGTCTTTGTATTAGTGATTGATTTTATTAAATCAATTATTATCTGGCTTACGTGTAACATATGTAAATAAAAACTACATATAAATATGGTCATAATCACATAGGACATTCTGTAAAAGTTTCAAAGCAATTGGTCAAGAAGTTTCGGAGATTACCGGTTAGGAACAAACGAACATTTACGATTTTATTTATATAGATATTATATAGATTTATATAGATTTATATATAAATACAGTCAAGCCGTGTTTTATGAGTAACGACAATTTAACAGTAATATAATTTCATTTGGGATCTATTTATTTCACACATGCTAATGTTCTTACTGACGAGGGAATATTGTGGTCTACCCAACCCTTTATGCTAGTTAGACATTCTGAACGTAATTATAGTTTTAATTTTTATTTTAATTTCTTATTTATTTTTGATTTTCTAATCAAGCATTCATTGTGTTCTAATTCTATAATTAATTTGTGTGGCCTTTGGTAGTTATTGGGTTTCTCACTATATTTGCAACACATAAAAATAATAATCGTAGAAAAGTTTCAAGGGTGTGGTTGTGTAGAAAAACAAGCCTTGTGTCGATTTGCGTTCATCCGTCCGTACAAAAGATAACTTAAAAAGGCTTTATCGGATTTCGATAAACCTGAGTTAGCTATTCCTTGGCTTAGTTTCGTTTAGTATTTCTAAATCAACCGACTGAGAGCGAGGTTATAAACAAAAACCAGGGTGACCAGAACATTTTATTGTTTTTATATTTTAGTTTGTCTGATTTAATTTGAAAATTTGTAAAGCAGTTTTGTTCAAGTGATTTGCATATATTGAATACATGAATGAGCGATACCATGTTAAATTTCAATAAAATAAGTCAACGGATAGTGGAGAAAAAATTATTTATAGAAAAGAAGGAGCAGGTTTAGAAAACTTTTTCGATGTATTTTAAGAACTGCTGTACTGATTTAAATAAAATTTCCAGAAGATATTTATGCTATTATTGCATAGGTCCCAGTTTACCTATGAATTGAAGCGAATTTGAAAACGTTACTATTGTATATGTTTTTTTGTTGTGAGACTGGAAGTATTATATTATCAAGGGATTCAAAAATTAAAGCAATAAATAAATTAATTAATTAATATATAGTACATAAGACTTTTCACTAATTAAGGGATAACTTTATTATGCTTCACATCAAACAAAATACGCTTTATTCCACATAAATTTCTTAACAATATCGAATAGGGAATTCCACATTCGAATTCAATTCTATTCAATCCTATTTTCATCCTCAATCAAAGAAAGAAATGATTCAACAATAAGTCTAAGTTAATTTGAAGTCATACAATGGATACAGACTGTAAACCAATTTTAAATAATTTATGGTCCATTGGACAATATCTAATCAATTCAGAACAACTAAACATGAAGTTGAAGTTGCATTTTGTTCGGAATTAACTTCAATTCATGAGCTTAGTCATCGTAAGAAACTTTTATATGAAAAAAAAACTTAACATCTATTTTCAGGCGTCAATATAACTTCTAAATAAAAGAAGAATATAGTATACTGTGTGAGACTAATGGAAACACATTTAAATCTGAGAATAGTTAGGTTATTTCCATATCTGGAAATTAAACATGATAAGCATTTGCTTAAATATTGAATGAAATCATTAGGTCTTCATTCATACTATACAATATATAATATTATAACCAGACCGAACGTTTTGGGAATTAGGTGTAAAAAATATAATGTCCATAGCACCAATTAACCGTTTGCGGTCGAGGACCTTTTCAAGTGTACTTCTCGCTGTGTTGAATATATTTTTTTCGTATAAAGCGATATCATGTAGTGAAGCGTTAAATATATGATGGTCATTGAAAAATTTTTTTTTAATAGAATTTTAGAGTATATTAAAGAACAATAATAATTATTGTAATATAGTTGTAAACCAGATAAAATTGACAAACTGGAAAAAACAGCCTTAGCTTTACATTTTTTTAATGAAGAACATAATTTTAACTTTGAAGATATAAAAATTTTGGATCAAGAAAAAATGCTGGTTAGAAGAAATATATCTGAAATGATTTATATAACATTAAACAATACAGTAAACCTAAAAACGGACACTAAAAATTTAAGTAATATTTATAGCGGACTTCTAATGAATTACAGGTCAATATACAATATAAGACACTAAAATACAACCGTTCCAAAAAGATTTTTAGATTCCGACCGTTGGTCGGAAGTTGGTATTAGTGCTGTTTTAAATAATTTTTTAAATAATTTAATTTTTTGGTTTTGTTTCTTAAAATTAGTATTTATCTAACTTGTGTAAAGAGACATTGGTTTCTAAATTATGTATACTGTGATATTGATGTTCATTGTAAATTAAAAACACTTAATAAATCAGGTGAGAATAATTTACCATAATAGAGAAAAATAAATAATAATAATAAAATATGTACTTTTATATAGCCAGTGAACAAGTCTGGAATACAGCCAATCCAGTAATATAACAGAAAAGACGCGATATAAAAAATAACAATCATGTGCGAAAGGATTTTTCCATCATATCAAAAGTAGATATGGAAACAACAATGTCAATTTATTAAAAATTTGGATGAAAACAACGAAACAACTAGCATCACTACGAAACAGACGAATTTTTCTTCTGCAATGTAGAATGAGAAACTATTTTCCAAACCACATAATAAATAATATTGACAATATTTTCACTCTTCAACTTGATGAACATCCATTTAAAAAATGTGTTGACAATATCTTAGTTCGATTTAGAAAGTCAATTTTGAACGTTGAAATTAAAATAACTTTATGGAAGATTAACAAATATGAAAAAGAATTGTGTTTTATCAAATCAAGTGCCATTAGTATATTTGGCATGGAAATTTATAACAAATTCAATAAGCGTAACAAAACCAGTTACGAACGATTATTTTGACAAATTAAGAAATCAAATTTGAACAAAATGAGACGATTAGAGGAAAAGTTTACTGAAATAGAGCTCAAAACAAATGATAAGTTCGTTTTGAATTATACGGATACTCACTTACCCTTAGAAGTTAAAAAAATATTGGGTGCAGGACCGAAGTTTGGTGTCCCGATAACTAAGAAAGAGATTCCCATCCCTACGATAATTAAGGACTTAGAACATTGTATATACAGCATGAATGTTCTGGACGAGGAAAAAAACATCATAAGAAGCCAAGCAGTGAACAAGATAACGAACTATTTTAATAACTTAGATATATTTGATAAGTATAACACAATTATTAGAGATTATGACAAAACCAAAAGTTTTGAAGAGAAAATGACAACATTATAGTAATAAGAGCAGAGAAAGGTAATGCGACGGTAGTAATGTATAAGGACAGGTATATTGACAATATGAATAAAATGTTAGAAGACAATATATATTTTAAAATTAAAAAAGATCCTACACTAAAACATCAAACACGAGCGAATAAACTTATTGTTTCATTATATAATAATAACATAATTACCGAAATGAATAAGAAATACATGACTAAAACCAACTCTCTACCACCGAAAATGTATGGATTAAGGAAGGTACATAAAGGTACAGAATGCTTTAGACCGGTCGTAAGTTGTATTAATTCTCCAGCATATACTTGTAATATTTCATGTTTTATACACTCAATCTTAATACAAGTATGTTCAACTTTTGAGTTTACAATCAAAAATTCGTACGAGTTTGTAAGTTTCGTGAACAGGGTTACTCTTCCACCAGATTACATATTAGTATCAATGGACGCAGTATCACTTTTTACAAATATCCCAAAGGATCTAGTCTTGGATACTATTAGAAGATATTGGTTTTATAAGTGCCTATACGGATATTCCCTTGAATTTATTCCTAGAAATGTTAGAATTCATTTTTGAGTCCAGTTATTTTATGTTCAACGAATGTTTTTATCGACAATTAGATGGCACAGCAATGGGCAATCCAGCTAGCCCTTCTATTGCCAATCTGGTTATGTTTGTTATTTTTACAAAATTATCAAAAAATTTGCCGTTTTTCGTTCCTTTTATAAAATTGTATGTTGATGACAGTATTATGGCTATCCCTAAAGAAGGAAAAAATGTCTTGTTACAATCAATAAATAGCTACAATGAAAAAATCCAATTTACTATGGAATGTGAACTAAATAATTCATTAGCGTTTTTAGATGTGTTAGTAATAGAAATTTGCAAGGCGAAAATATCCGCTGTAAATTTTGTCGAGTACCTCAATGTACTTGGTAGTATTTAATGTACCATCTAAACATTCCAATTTGCCTAAGTCGTCATCTACAATGCATCCCGAGAAGTGTTCATTGCCCACAATTCAAAGCCCTTTTGCGGCAAACGAAGAATACATTTTCCAACAAGACCATGCACCCTGCCAAACTGCAAAAAAAGCAAGTATCCAACTGTTGCTTAAATATTATGCAAATTTAATTGAGTTTTGATCTTTCCCAATTTTTTTAGAATTTCTAAAAAAAAATGTCTGCCTCAGGTGAGACAATACTTTATAGACAACGGAATTTTTGAGTTGGATTCGCCCGGAAACAGCCCGGATCTTAATTCAATAGGAAACCCGTGGCAACGGGTTAAGGTTAGAATTGTAAAGGCACGACCTTCCACTAAAGAAGAATTGAAGGAAATAGTTCAAAAAGTATGGGAAAATGAAATTTCCGTTGATTATTTGAAGACGTTGGTAGAATCAATGCCAGAAGGATTGAAAGCAGTAATAAGAGCAAAAGTAGGGTACATCAATTATTAGTGTTTTTAGCTTATTTTGTTTAAATCAATGCTAAATATGAGGAAATGCTTTTTTTTTTTTAAATACACATAAGATACTCGAGAATGATTTCAGAATAACAAATCTGTCATATTTTACGGTAAAGCTCAAAAAAACACAGTCTAAAGTTAAAAAAATATCCAAAAATCGCTTGTTTCGATTCAATTAGCCAGGGGTGTAGGTATAAAGAAAAGAAACATATTTAACTATAGTTCCTGTATTTTGAGGCACTATACTTGCAACTTATTTGTTTATGATTTTACCCGTCCATTGATGGCAAATTCACCCAAAAATAATACTTCGCAAATTAGCCAGATTTCCAGATAACAAAAAAAATTTATCATCAAGATATATAAGATTCCAGTTCTTTCAATTGATTTTCTTCACTCCATTTTGCTTCGTGATGATTCCTTCGTTTCTTTTGGAAAATTTTTTCGTGTTTTAAACAAAACTTCGCCACATTTTCGGAACACAATTTATTTTATAATTTTCCAAATTCTTTATATTTTTTCCTCACTTTTTATTATTTAACAATATTGTTACTAGTATCTATTGTCAGACAAAATGATTTATTTAGTTATACAAAAGACTTTACCAAATTACCAAAAGGGCTCAAAAGTTCGTATCGTTTTAAAGAAAAACGCATTTTTTTAACAAAACTCGATTTTATTATTCAACATAGTTGCCATCAAAGGCGATACACCGATTAAGGCGATCCTCCAACTTTTCGATACCATTTTTGTAGTACGATTTGTCTTTTGCTTGAAAACAGGCCTCAGTTGCACCGATTACCTCTTCATCGGTGCTAAATTTCTTTCCAGCAAGCATTCTCTTGAGGTCTGAGAACAGGGAAAAGTCGCTGGGGGCCAGATCTGGAGAATACGGTGGATGCGGAAGCAATTTGAAGCCAAATTTATGCAATTTTGCCATCGTTGTAATTGATTTGTGACACAGTCTTGATGAAACAACACTTTCTTCTTCTTCAAATGGGGTCACTTTTCCGTGATTTCGTCCTTCAATAGCTCCAATAACGCTATATATTAGTCGCTGTTCATGGTTTTTCCCTTTTCAAGATAGTCAATGAAAATTATTCCATGCACATCCCAAAATACAGACGCTATAACTTTGCCAGCTGACTGTTGCGTCTTTCCACGCTTTGGATTCGGTTCATCGCGTACATTGCACTCGGCTGACTGTCGTTTCTCAGGAGTGAAATGATGAAGCCATGTTTCTTCCATTGTCACATATCGTCGCAAAAAATTGGGTTTATTGCGAGTGAAGAGCTCCAAGCCCTGCCCAGAATCATCAACTCGTTGTTGTTTTTGGTCGATTGTGAGTTCGCACGGCACCCACTTTTCACAGAGCTTTCGCATACCCAAACATTCATGAACGACATGTCCAACACGTTCCTTTGATATCTTTCGAGTGTCAGCTATCTCGATAAACTTCACTTTACGTTCATCCAAAATTATTTTGTGGATTTTTTTGATGTTTTCGTTCGTAACAGCCTCTTTTGGACCTCCACTGCACTCATCGTCTTCGGTGCTCATATCGCCTGTACGTAACTTAACAAACCACTTACGAATGGTTGCTTCGCCTGCCGCAGAGGCACTTTTTGGTATCAGCAGCATTTTTTTTCATCAAAAAACAGTGTTTCATTTTCTTCCAAACAACAAAAGTTGCTTCACTCAAAATGCTATATCTCGCAAACTAATAGTCCGACAGCTGTTAAATTTATACACGTATCTTCTGAAAGTTGGTACTAACGAAAAATTATATGGATTTAATTCTAGTGGCGCCCTCTCATAGAAACGATACACACTTTTCAGCACCAATGTTATATAAAAGTAACAACTTGAATTAATTGGATATTAGCAAACAGAAACTATCGAGAAAGAAAACGTTAGTCTTAACACGGCTACTGACTTAACAAGAATGTTCCCAAATGGCCATCCTACGGCTCATCAGTCTCATGAGTCCTCAACTACCCAGCCCTTCATGTAGTCGGCAGATGAATTAGTTCGAATTGGACCCCCACCATCAAACGGTCCACAGCATTTCTTACTCAGTTTCCAACCAGACCGGAACTGTATTCGTCGAATAGCAACCAGATCATCTACAGCATACCGATGAGCGGGTGTACACCTCTTGTGGTAACTCCAAATAGTACCTCAATTTTAACAACTCTTCTCTGAAATGTAGAATTTAGAAAAATTTGAGCAGAACTAACAAAACGATACCACTTCTATGGAAATTTATTAACTGGATTCCTTCTTTGCAACAGAACTGCTGCAAAACCTTCTGTATATAATCCAATTTCGGTCATCTTCAGCTCGTTCGGAATTGTTTTAACCAATCCTTATGATAATCCTCAAGTTTTGTATAAAACGTTCCATATTCTATTAATACGTCATTTTAAATTGGAGTTTCTTCATTGTATTCAACAAATACTCCTTGCTTTTCGGGACTATCATCATCTTCATGATATTCCCCTTTTGGAACTTCAATAATATTATTTTCACAATCTCCGTCTTCTAATAAACGTGCATAATTAACTTCAATGATGCCATTTCCAATAAATTTTTCATCGTCATCATTATTATTATTGTCAGCTTCGACGTCTTGCAACTTTCATCGACGTCGCCAATATCTAACGGAGATTCGTCTTCATCATCATCAATTTGGTTCTTACCAAATTCGTCTTTTAAAACCTTTTTCACTTCTGCATAACTCTTTGATTTTGCTAAGTATACTACATATCTCGCCATGTCCAGTATAAGCTTTTTTCAATAAAAAACATCTAGAGTTCATTCCGTCTACTTAAAGCAGGTGTCTCCTCGAATTGCTCAAAGGGAAGTCCCGCTGGAATCTTCACGTCTTGAAACGATAGCGACACTTGTCGTCCGTCTTCGACATTATCACGTTTCATTCCGGCCAGCTGTTCCTTTAGATCTTCCAACTGTCTTTTATTATTGCTTTCGGCCGTAATTTTTTTTCCCCAGTTTTCTGCTAATATTGCGACTTTCCTCTTTAATTGACTTTCTAAGCGTTTTTGATGTTCATTTTATTTTTCCCACCTGATTTCCCAATCTTTTTTGTCTTCTCAAGAAGGCTCATTAGTACTTTTACAGTCGCAATTTTTTTCTTCCTCCGAAATGGCGGCGTTGTGAAATTCAATTCCAAAATATTTTTTTTTTTTGAAAACACTCAGTTGAGCCAAAAAACAAAAAAAACTCGGCGTCCATTTTTTTAAATAATTTGTGGGATTTTATAGTTTTTTCACTATTAGACAATGGCGGCGTTATGAAATTCAACCAAGCAATATTCCCATCTTTTTTATCATTGGTTGGTATTTTTATTTAACAACTAGCTGTATGCGACCACGCGTTGCTGTGGCTCAGTCTGGTTAAATGGGAAAGAAAAGAAAAAGCGCATGTTTCTCGTATGTTTAATTTCACAATGCTTGTGGTTATATAACATTTTTAGTTGTTCCATTTTCTGTGCAGATATAGAGATTTTCTGGTTTGCTGACTGTGGAACACGCAACATATAATTGTCCATGTGAGAAGCAATCCGTGTCTAGATCTAAACCGCACAATTTTAAAGATTGGCCCTGAGCCTTTTTGATGGTGATTGCTAACGCCAATCGAATCGAGAATTGCAATCTCTTAAATTGAAATGGCATATCCGTTGGAATCATAGGAATGCGAGGAATAAGCACATATTCACCTTTAGAAGGTCCTGTCAATATTATTGCTTCTACGATGTCGCTCATTAATATTTTTATTGCAAGCCGCGTGCCGTTGCAAAGCTTTGGCTGGGTGATATTTCGCAACATGATAATTGGCAAACTGACTTTCAATTGCAGTCCGTGCAGTGGCATCCCTGGCAGATCGAGTGAATTCAAAAATGTTGGATAATTAACCGCTTCATTTGCTTCCACAACAATGTCGACGAACTTGTATGTGACCACCTCGCTTTGAATGTTCGATTGAATAATATTGTTAAGTTCGTAGACGTCTTTGTTCTTGGCCGCAAGAATAGTTCGTTCACTTAGCCAATCGTGATTCTTGAAATTAGTTTGAATATTGGGAAATTCTTTTTCAACCAATTCTTCTTTTGACGTCACTAAATTGCAGAAGTTATGAGGGAATGAAATTCGTCCTGACGTCAGATCAACCGGCACCTTTCCGTTCCTAATTTCCAGCAATTGATGTGAGAATATCTCTGCTGACCGATCGTTTTGCAGCTGGACTCGCATATTTGTATTTAAGTTTAACGTCTTTACGCGTCGCCACAAAGTAGAGTATTTCAGGCAGGCATTTATTTCGTCCGCTGGTGTCGGTCGAGGAATTACAGGTAATATTTGCCTGAAATCTCCTGCAAGCAAGATTAATGCATTCCCAAATGGTCTGATATTTGCAATGATCGATCAAGGGCCTCGAGCGATTTTTTGTGCGCCATGCTGCATTCATCCCAAACAATAAGTTGGCATTTCTGCTTTATTTTTCCATGCCGGATGCTTTGGAAATGTTGCATGTACGATTTTCAATGAATTGAATGTTTAATGGCAATTTCAAAGCGGAATGAGCCGTTCTTCCAACACTTGGGAATCCTCTCTTTTGCTACTACACTGGGTACATCCAGCAGCGCACAGACCCAAACACTTCATGTTTTACCATGAATTCCATCAGCGATTTCAGCTTCTGTTTGAAAACACGTGCCGCAATGTCATGCCTATCCACCGGCGATTGGCCAGGAAGTAAGAGCTTTTGTGTTGTAAATAGTCCCAAGCTGGAAATTTCATCTAAGATTTTGTTAAATTCAGCATTTTCTTTTTTAAATGCCTTTTTGGTTTTAGGGTTTCCAAAAAATGAAACTCTACGTATTAAATGTCTTTCGGCTTTGGGTTTTCAAAATGTTACGCCAATTAGTAGAGTAGATTATAATCTTAAAATTTAATTTTGTATGTTTAAAAAAACTTGATTTTTGGCATAAACCCTATTTTTACGATATCTTTTTTAGGTCGTATTATAATTTTTAAAATTGGCGAATTTTCATTATTGCTGTACAAAAAAAAATGTTTTTATAGGCTTTATTTAATTGCTAGGTTGTAACCCGTCCTAAGACGGCTTCCTAAAATTTTCGGTTTACAAATCGCTGTAAATTAACAAACTGTATTCAAGCGTAGCATCCTAATTCGGAACATAATAAATCTTTTACCCCGTTCTCGTAGCACCACTGGTGATATATTTCATGTCTTAAGTCGATCTATTCAGAATGCACATTATTTACCCCGCAACACCCCGAGCGAAGATATTAAATTGATCCCATTTCTCCGGTTCTATTTTACGAACCGGAGAAATGGGATCAAACATATATTACGTAAAGGCAAAAACCTCCATTGATTAGGGGCCTAAACAACCGCCGCGCCAAAGTGGTGAGAGATAGAACTATTTTATCTTGGACAGAAAAAATCCCCATGAAAACCTCCGAAACTTTGCGAACACTGTAATCGTGTGTGACGTCTACATACCAAGCTCCAAATTTATATTGTCTCCATCGCCAAAGCTGTAAGAGATAGAACTGTTTGCTCTTCGACGGAAATAATTCCCGTGGAAACCTGCATAACTTTGCTGAATATTCCAATCGTGTGTGACCTCTTAATACGAACTTCAAAAACTTGTATTACCGGTGAGAGCTGGAACTATATGGTCTGCGACAGAAAAAATCCTCATGAAAACTTCCATAACTTTGTCGAACATCGTAATCGCTTGTGACCTCTAAATACGAAGTTCCACAATTTTATTGACTCCAGCGCCAAATTGGTGAGAGATAGAACTGTTTGGTCTTCGACGGAAATAATCCCCATGAAAACCTCCACAACTTTGCTGAACATTGTTATTGCGTGTGACTTGTATATAAAAAGTTCGTAAATTTTTATTGCCTCCAGCGCCAAAGCGGTGGGAAATGAAACTTTGCCGTGTACGTTAGAATGTCCGGCATAAAAATCTTAATAAGATTGCCTCAGGTCAGAATCATGTCCGATGTATATTTCAGATTATAAATGAGGTTTTCCGAAATAAGCTTTCAAGTCCCCCTTTGTAACCCCTCCGACCCCCAATCTCCTCTGAAACTAAATTTCTCCACGTTTCAAGAATTCTCTACAACATATCAAAAAGTGTTTCTTTTTTTTTTGCTCAACTAATTTTCTTTCCGGACAATATAGGACGGACAGAAGGAAAGAAAGAAGGATTAGCTTTTTACATATATAATAATTAATGAAACAGAAATGATGTTAATTCATAATTTAGTAAAACATTCATGTCTTTGAATCAACTTTGAATCCAAATCTAAAAACCCCTCGTTTTTTTTTTAATTAAAATTACCAGTGACAGTAATTATTTTGAGAAATTGGGGGCAATTCTTAAAATTCGTTGAAGATTTTGAAAATTCAGCCTTGTCAAATATAAATACCTTTTTTTGGCTTTAAGCTTTCCAAAAAATGAGAAATGAAATGGCTTTCGGTTATACGCTTACAAAATTTTACGCCATTTAGTAGAGATATAATTTGCTGTTACATTTCAATAAACAGGATCTAAAGCGATTAATTTAATTTTGTACGCTTAAGAGAAATTTGGTTTTTGGAATAAATAACGGAAACATTTTTTGCAATTCGATGTTCCAGAATACATAAGCATTAAGCCCATTTAAAGTGTTGCTCCTCCGAATTAATATTTTTAACGCCGCCATTACGCTCATCTTTATTTTTATAATATATATATATCTGATGTATGCGTGTGTAAGTAAGAGTAATCACGTTTTCTCATTGCAAGGCAACGAATTATTAGATGCTTGTGGCTTTGTATTAGTGATTCATTTGTTTAAATCAATTATTACTTGACTCAGGTGCAACATAGGTAAATAAAAAGTGCATATAAACATGGTTGTTAAGCCAACTGGCTTTAACAACTAATTTTAATTATCATTTGTTATTTATAATTAGTTTCATTTTTGTTCTTTAATTTGTTGTTTTCAAATGTACCGCCAATTTTGTTTAGTAACTCATAATGCAACGATTGCACTGGCAATACCAATCGTTCCATTATGACTTTACCTAAAAATTGTTTCTTTTTTACCGTTGGCGATACAATTATAGTTAGTCTTTCTTTTCGAGTCATACACTACTTTCGTTCAACTATTGTCGAAATAACCAACCAAAATCCAGATCAAATACAGATTTTAAATTACAAAAAATATAAGTTTTTTTTCTATTTTCTTCCTAAAAAATATTAAATCGGGGCATAAACTAATGCCCCTTAACATTTGGCTACCGTGACAGGACATTCGTACTTTGTAATTTTGGACAATTTGATTTGATTTGGCATGTGGTGGTTTCGTGCAAACATGTGAAAAATAATTTGCACATATCGTCACATCAGTTACTTTGATTCATCGAATATAATCTTAATCGGAGATTATTTATTTTGGTAATTATAATATATACTTTTCGAAAACTCTTTCTCGTCGTTTTTTTGCATATTATAATATTTGTTAAAATTCCTTTGAGTAACGGTGCAAAAACAGTTATTTCGTCGGGTGATTAAATTTTGGACAATACCGGTAAAAAAAAACCGTAGTAAATTCGTGGCAAAATCTAACAAAGGAACTTTAAATTTGTGTAACAAAAAACTTAAAAAAAATATTTCATTGTCTTCAACAAGCAACGTTTATTGTTGAATATATTTTCGTTTATCGTTTAGAGCAATGCCAAACTCTGATGAAAATCCAATACCGAAGAAGGATGAGTCGGCTTTGGATTCCATTTCTATAAAAAACAAATTAGAAGATTTAAAGAATCAACGGGCCACAACCAAGGGCTGCATCACTAGGATTAAAACTTATATTAACAAAACCGACACGTTGTCACAAACCGAATTAGAGTGCAGGCTTGGTATCTTGGAGTCCTATTGGAAACTATTACTAAGTCATCAGGCAGCAATTGACAGATTGATTCCCAATGATCCTGCAAATGAAACAGTTCGTGGTGATCTCGAAGATTTATATTGTGAAGTTAAATCTAAAATACTTTCACTAATGGCTGGTAGTAGAAGGTTAAGTTCGTTTGAAAATCCCAATGCATCAATGTTTCTGGCAAACGCTTCAAAGTCAAATTTGCCCAGACTGAAACTACCAATATTTTCGGATAAATATTCAGATTATCCTAATTTCATGTTTAACAAATTGGTTGGTGATGATGAAAATATTTCGATTCCGGAAAAGTACAATCATTTGCGAAATTGTCTAACGGGTGCTGCTTTACGCGTAATTGACGCACTGGGCAATTCTTCAGTACATTATTTGAATGCATTGGTCGCATTAAAAGAAAGATTTGATAATAAATGTTTAATTTTTCAACAACATATTACAGATATATTTGACATTCCCAAGGTAAATAAAGGTTCTTCAAGTCAGCTGAGAAATTTAGTCGACACTTTCAATGCTCATTTAAGTGCTTTAAAAACTATTGGATCGGAAAGGGATATAATGAATGCTTTAATTGTTCACGTAGCAGCGTCAAAGTTAGATTCCGATTCTCAATCGAAATGGGAAGAGGCAATCGATTATGGAAAGCTTTCTTCTTGGGATGACTTATCAGTTGTGTTAAATCGTCGTTGTCAATTTCTAGAAATTAGAGAAGGTAATTCGTTTAAATGTGTATCAAATGATCAAAATTCATTTCGTCGTCATCAACACAAAGGTTCTTCGGAATCTCAAAACCGCAAATCATTAACAGTAACAGTTGTTAACATTAATTGTATGTTATGTGCAAGTGCCAGCCATAAAATCAGCAGTTGCACACAGTTTAATCAGTTGTCAGTATTGGATCGATTTTCTGAAGTTAAGAAATTATCGTTGTGCATAAATTGTCTCAGGTCTGGTCATACTGTCAAACATTGTAAATCATCTAAATGTCGAGTATGTCAAAAGTCTCATCATACACTTTTACATCGCTATACTACTGAACGTAATCAACCGTCACCACTTAGTTCATCATCAGCAGCAGTAGCGCCGACTGATATTGCCACAATTAATTCAAATTCATCTATGCATGCTGCATCTACTCGACAAATATCATCAAAAAATGATCTTGTGTTTCTGGCAACTGCAATAATAGAAATAAAGGATCGATCAGGTAACTATCAGGAAGCCCGTGCTTTGCTGGACTCAGCTTCCCAGTTGAATTTTATCACAGAACGCTTGGTTCAATTATTAAATTTAAAAAGAAATTGTATAGATGGTGATGTCAATGGTATTGGTGAGGTGGGGACAAAGGTGAAACATGAAACTTTTGCAATGGTAAAATCTAGATTAAATAAATTCGAAACAAGTCTACATATGTGGATCCTTCCGTCAATTACAAATATGCATCCCAACAACAAGATTGATATTACTAGATGGAAAATTCCAAAGAACATTGAATTAGCGGATCCTAGGTTTAATAAACCTTATCGGAGCGGATACATTTTTCGATCTCCTCTCAGTTGGACAAATTAAGTTAGGCAACAATTTGCCTACCATTCAAAAAACATTATTTGGATGGATCGTATCAGGTCGGTATACTATTCATCCAGTCGTTAAACAAATATGCAATCTTGTTAGTAAGGCAGAACTAGTAGAAGCAGATACATGGTTGGGCAATCTCGTAGAAAAATTCTGGGATATTGAAGAGATTCCCATTAGTTATTCCAAATAGAATACTGAACAACAAAATTGTGAAACTCTGTTTTCTGAATATATTCAGCACCAGAGTGATGGTCGTTTAATGATCAAGCTGCCATTCAAATCTTCTACAAATCAACTGGGCGATTCAATCGGAATTGCAAAAAGTAGATTTTTATCGTTGGAAAAAAGATTAGATCGTAATATTCCTCTGAAGATGCAATATTCGTCATTTCTTCACGAATACTTATCGTTAGATCATATGGAGCTTTCATCTTTTGAAGAAATGCCAAATCGGCATTATGTTATACCACATCAATGTGTAATTCGTCCAAATAGCTCCTCAACAAAATTGCGGGTTGTGTTCGATGCGTCTTGCCGCACAACATCAAATGTCTCATTGAACGACATATTATCAGTTGGACCTACAGTGCAAAATGATTTGTTTTCAATAATTTTCAAATTTCGTTGTTTCAGATACGCTTTAACCGCAGACGTGTCTAAAATGTATCGACAAATCTTAGTATATCCCGAGGACAGACACTTTCAATACATTATTTGGAGAGAATGCAAAGATCATCCTCTCCAGTTATTTCGTTTAAAAACAATTACTTATGGAACTGCGTCAGCACCATACTTGGCAACAAGATGTTTGAATTATTTAGCTGATAAATTCGCAAGTAAATATCCTGTGGGCTCAAAAGTTATTAAAGAATCGTTTTACGTGGATGATCTCATCTCTGGAGCAGATAGTTTAAATATGGTTTTCCAAATTCAAAATGAGGTCACAAATATTCTAAAATCAGCTAAATTATTACTTTGTAAATGGTACTCTAATGACCGTTCTATTGTAGAGAAAATTCCAGAAGAAGATCGCGAAAGGCCATTAAAGATCAATGATTCAGATATCATCAAGACACTTGGAATTATTTGGGAACCTACCACAGATGACTTCAGATTCAATTATCAAAGTAATTTTATCAAATCGTCAAAAACGTCCAAAAGATCTGTACTATCAGATTTAGCACGTCTGTTTGATCCTCTAGGATTAATAAATCCTGTCGTTGTAATTGCAAAATTGTTCATGAAAGAGCTTTGGCTGCTCAAACTATCATGGGATGAATCGCTTCCAGTTGAGCATCACGAACGGTGGTGTAAATTCAGAGAAAACCTGAAAGGTTTAAACAATATTCGAATTGCTAGATTTGTTTTAACTATACAAGACGCTGCCCGTATTGAAATACATGGATTTTCAGATGCATCCAGTAGAGCATATGGTTGCTGTATTTATGTCCGTTGCCTCACTTCAACGAGTAAAATCACAGTAAAGTTACTAAGTGCAAAATCGAAAATTGCTCCAAGCAAGAGAACTCGTACTCTTCCAATGTTAGAACTTCTTGGGGCAGATTTCTTATTAAAATTATGGTCAAAACTAAAATTATGTTTTCCAAAACCTATTAATAAGATTTATTTTTGGACTGATTCTAAAATAGTCTTGGGTTGGTTGGGTTCCCATGCTTCTAAATGGAAGGTTTTAATTGCAAACCGGGTTACTTCAATTCAGGAGTTGACAGAAGATGTAGAGTGGAAGCATGTTCCTAGCAAAGAAAACCCAGCTGACATTGTTTCTCGTGGAGCTTTGCCTTCAGAATTAATAAATAGTATATGATATTCGGGCCCAGATTTTTTATACAAACCGCCTGATTTATGGCCGCCGCAAAAACGTCTAACTTGTATCGATCTACCAGAGCAACGACAACTAACCAAGAAATCGCTCACGGCACTGATAGTTACTAGTCATGAAACAATGTCAACAAACATTTATAAAATCAATAATTTTCTAAAAAATCGTCGAATTTATATGTTTATCGATTTATTTCCAATTTACGATCAAATGTTTCAAAAAATAAACTTAACTTAGGAATTCTTTCATCTGAAGAATTGGACTGTGCCTTCTTGAAAATTGTCTCCATGATTCAACAGCATGAGTTTAGAGACGAGATAAAACAACTAAGCAATAATAAACCATGTGGTTCGACTAGCCGCATACAATGTTTGAATCCATTTATGGATTTCGATAGCAATCTATTAAGAGTTGGTGGACGACTTCTACATGCTAAATTGCCTTATGATGTTAAATGTCCAATTTTGTTGCCAAAAAATAATCCTTTCATCAAGTCATATATAAAGCTTCTTCATTTTAAACACTTTCATGCAGGTGCTCAGGCTTTGGTTTCCATCTTCAGACAGCGGTTTGGGATAATCAATGCTCGAGATTATACATGAAAAATGGTAAGAAGCTGTCTTCACTGTTTCCGTTATCGACCGAAATTGCTTCATCAAATCATGGGTAACCTACCTGCCGATCGTGTCAATATATCGTCGCCTTTTTCAATAGCAGGCGTAGATTTTTGCGGTCCAATTTGGACTAGTCATGGAGTCAGAGGCAAACGTCACTACAAATCATATATCGCAGTATTTATTTGTTTCGTTTCAAAAGGAGTTCATCTTGAAGTGGTATCGGATTTGTCTGCAAACGCTTTCATCGCATCATTAAAAAGATTCATCAGTCGCCGCAGTTTGTGCAGGAAATTATATTGCGACAACGCCACTAACTTTGTCGGGGCTAGACGATGTCTTGCTCAATTTCGTGCAGAATTTTTGAAACAATCTGTCCAAAATGAAATAATAACTTGGTGTGCAGAAAATTCTATTGAGTTTCGTCATAATCCACCCAGATCCCCTCACTTTGGAGGCATTTGGGAATCTGCAGTAAAATCCGCAAAATCGTTACTGTATCCAACACTTCAAAGTTCTCATTTAACTTTCGAGGAACTTACTACAGTATGTACTCAAATCGAAGCCATTCTAAATTCTCGTCCGATAACACAACTTTCAAATGATCCAAATGATGAAGAAGCTTTAACGCCATCGCACTTCTGGAATCAAAGACCGTTAGAAACATTTGTTGAACCACAGTCAACGTCAAAAAGTTCATATTTGACTAAATGGCAGAGAATCTCATCAATACAACAATACTTCTGGCGAAGATGGTCGTCAGAATACATTACATCACTACAGAAACGTTTGAAATGGCAAACATCCTCGTCAAATCTTCTAATCGGGAAACTGGTACTAATTCACGAAGACAACCTACCGCCACAAAAATGGTTACTTGGACCAATCATAGATATTAATCCTGGCAAAGACTCAAAGGTTCGAGTCGCAGATGTCAAGACCAAAACAGGTGTTCTCCGTCGATCTATTCACAAGCTTGCGATGTTGCCGGTAGACGAAGAAGTTGAGAGTATTTCGTAGAATCTCTCAAGGTGGGCGGCATGTTAAGCCAACTGGCTTTAACAACTAATTTTAATTATCATTTGTTATTTATAATTAGTTTCATTTTTGTTCTTTAATTTGTTGTTTTCAAATGTACCGCCAATTTTGTTTAGTAACTCATAATGCAACGATTGCACTGGCAATACCAATCGTTCCATTATGACTTTACCTAAAAATTGTTTCTTTTTTACCGTTGGCGATACAATTATAGTTAGTCTTTCTTTTCGAGTCATACACTACTGTCGTTCAACTATTGTCGAAATAACCAACCAAAATCCAGATCAAATACAGATTTTAAATTACAAAAAATATAAGTTTTTTTTCTATTTTCTTCCTAAAAAAAAATTTAATCGGGGCATAAACTAATGTCCCTTAACAATGGTCATAATCACATAGGACATTCTATAAAAATTTCAAGTCAATTGATTCAGAAGTTTCGGAGATTACCGGTTAGGAACAAACGAATATTTACGATTTTATTTATATAGATATAATATTATTGTAAGGCAAAATGATTTATTCAATTATTCAAAAGACTTTACGCAATGAGATAAAGTAGCAACTTGATTTAAATTGATATTTTAAAAAATAAAATCTCGAGAAAGAAAACTTAAGTCTTAACACGGCGACTATCTTAACAAGAATGCTCAAAAGAAAAATGACTCTCATCTCTTTTGGGTTATTTGAAATTTTCCTTCTCTTTCCCATATATATATAGTATGTCTTTTTGCTTCTTTTATGAACCACCGATGATCTCGCATAATCACCCCAAATATTTCCAAATGGTTCTAAGTTCATACAGTGAAATATGCATGTTCTTTTTTTGAAGCAGTTTTTTTCTTTCATTTCCCTTGGTCCAGTATAACACGTCCTTATCTCTCAGTCTACCTCTTATACCATGTCCATGTATTTCTGTGGTAAATATTCTAATGCAAAAAATTGATTTAAATTTTGAATTAACCATAGATTAATGGATATAAGAGGATAAGCCATGTGCTTTTTTATACAAATAACCGTTGACATACCCTTTGTCAACGTGAAATAGTCTCACGTTACGAACATTTTAAATATGATGAGTTGTTATTGAAAATTGCTGAGTTGTAAAACTTTTGTAAAACTTTATTATAATAGAACTCCATTTTCTGATGGTAAAAATCTCAAAATTAAAATGAGACGTACGTTCAAACCAAGAAAATATGTACGCAAGAAGTTATTTCGAAATTGTATTCTTAAATTTTTACAAACCCTGTTTTCATATTCTTTTTGTATGTTAAATACTTCTTACTATATTAGAGTTTGATTTTTTTATGTAAAATATTTTTTTATTGCATATCACCCTTGAACGAAACCGGACTTGAAACAAATTGGATAACATAAACTCATCATTAAAAGTTGAACAGATTTTATTCTTGATCTCATCACAAAAAAAAGGAAAATATTTCAAAACCTAAGAAAACATAGACAGCAAGGTTTTCCCGCCGTTTTCTCAATTTTCTCATAGACCGATTTTTCTATAAGAGAGATCATTTTCTTGTTGTGTTATATTATTAAAATTGTATTCACGTCTCTTCATACTGAAGAAAATTACATTAAACAGAAAAGAAACAAGAAAAGGATACACGATTTACTTGAATTTATCTTATATGGTATATGCTTCAAAATTAAAATATTTGTTGTTTTTTGCATAAAGTCTATTTTGACGAACATAGGATATATTATCGTAAGGAATAAAATTAATAAGAAAGTGTCTATGTATAGTGCAGATAAGTATTCCAATAAACCTTTTTCCAAGAGACGAATATGCTAAGCGTATTTGTTCCGCGGAAGTAATTGAAAGAAAGCTCTGTATTGAATACGTAAATCCTGCTAATATAATTTTGGATAACATATATAAATAAGCAAAAATTCTTGCCTATTTATCTTTCCCAGTTTCCAGTTAAGAAAATAAAATAAATTCTCGTTGTAAATATAATTTTCACGGAGATAGAAAAAATCCACACTCTTGACGAAAATTCCTCCTTTTCCGTTATTTTTTTTCGCTTCTATTATTTTGCTGGGCACATATTCTTCAATGAGAAAGGTTTTGCGACATGTAAATCGTGTTTCCTAACATATATTCTTATACTTGTTTCTATTATAATTCCATTTTATGTCAACATAGCGCTAAATGCCTTTTGAAGGATATTACTGATTTAAATTGAATGAGAATATAAATCCTGACGGATTGCTTTTTGCATGCGGTATAGAAAAAAAAGCATATCATATTCTTGAAAACGAGTTAAAATGCGTGTGGGAATATCTCAGAGAACAGATTTTGAAGATGAAAAATAGGCTTCATAAAATATTATCATTGCGATAATCTTAATGCAAAATTTATTTACATGGTTTGTTATGTGCAGATATATCCGCATCTTTACCGTCATGCCTTACATCTCTTAGTGCCGGACTACACGCGTTGTTTTTTGGGTAGAATTCTACCGCAGACATAGGTATCGGTGGGTTGGGGGTGAGGCAGAAGATCTACCTCTCGAAATGTTAGCGCAACGGAGTTTTTTACGTACACAAATAGGAGTCACTGTTTGTGTCGGTCTCGAAAAAAATCGAAAATTCAAGCGCGCCATTCGCTTACTGACCGTCAACCGGTAATCATAATCTAAAAGTACATAGGAAATATTAAAATAGTAGATCCTAACAGTTTGACGGTTTAAGTTCGAGTGATGCTGTGCTCACAAACGCTAATACACTCCTTGTGTAGCTTGTATAAAAGACTGTGGCTCAGTATAATAAACAGACAGTAATTTGACTGGGAAATGAAGAGAAATTAGACGCGATCTTCCCAATACTTCCTCTGAGAATGACAGAAAGAAAAATTCCGCACAAAATAAGGAAAGAAAATAAAATGGAAGGAAGAAATAAAAGGAGTGCGAATTTCACGACTGAAGAAATAACACTTCTTTTACATTTAGTAATAAAAATATAATAACATAAAGTAATTTAAAATCGGCCTATAGCCGATTTTTTGATGCCCTATGATAGAAATGGGAGAGAAAAATTGTGTAAACTAACAATATATCAAGGTTTTTTCTTCATAACTTTGTTTGCCCTTTTCAAAATTTTCTCTAATTTGTAAGTAACCCAGACCCTGGTAGCATAAGTCTAATTTTCAAATTGTATTCAAATCGGTGTACTAGTTCTGAATGTACATCAAAAAAACTTTCTGAACATTCTTATTTCCTCCTACGACTATTTCTTCCTCCACTATCTTTCGACCGATTTGACTGAAATTTAACGTGGCATAGTCCATTTATGTAGTCAACCAATATAATGAATTTAAACAAAATTGCTTGACAAATTTTCCAATTGCATCCCATTACCATAACCAGAAAAACGACAAACCTTTCTGGTCACCCTGGTTTTTCCTTTATAACTTTGCCCCCCGTGGATCGATTTTACTCAAATGCAATACCAAACCCAGTTAAGGAATAAGCAACTCATATTATAAATTTCATCAAAATCGGTAACGCATTTTTGAGCTATCTTGTCTACGGACGGACGGACGGACGGACAGACGGACGGACATGCATAAACCGATATAACTTTTGATTCCCTACACTACCATACCCTTGAAATTTTTCTGCGAAGATTATTTCTATGCGTTACACACTTAGTGACAAAACTAATATACCCTCTGGTAGTACCTACCATAGGCCATAATTAAAATTTTTCAATAGAAAGAAAGAAGTAACCTATAAATGAAATATATTAAATTTTACCACGTGCTCCCTATAAGATAATTGTAGCAAGGGAGACCAACAATAGTCTTAGAATAGTCTTATGGGTTTTGGACTAAAGATGAAATGAAACATAGAAAGCGATCGAAATTTTTTTAATTTGTCAAGTCCCAAATTTTGTAAACAAAAATCATATGTTTTTAAGCGCCATTTTGATAGTCCCGACGCTTTTTCAAGTATTGGTGCCTATATGAATAAGATTTCATCGTAATTTTTGATAAGCACGTGGTTTTTTTTTTAAGTAGAAGAAATTTTTTTTTTTTTTTTATTTCAATAATTGGAAAACAGCATTGCAGATTTGTTTTATATTTCAATAATTGGAAAACACTATTTTAATTTCAGAAATTACATTTTAACATTAAAATTGGAAAAAATTGCGCATGATATCATTATTCTTAAGCTTTTATTTAAACACACAATTAATTTAAAATATTTGAAATATTTGAAGATTTTGCATCAATATAATTATATGCATTCGAAAACAGAAATCCACATATTTATTAAAGTTTTGAATTAAAGATACTGAAATGTTTGAACTTTTTAAATGCGAGAAAAAGAAACTAATGAATTTTTTCTATTGATCAAAATTAAACTTTATTGCAATTTTATATTTTTACTGCACAAAGTATGAAAAGTGAACTAATCTCTTCCCATGTCACATGATTTTTCCGGTTTTAATAAATTTTGAACAATGAGTCTTTGAACGAAGATAAATTCAAGCGGTAAATTATACCAAATACAATTAATTCCAATTAATGGCATAAACACAATCATAACAAAATAAATGCAGGTCTCCAACATTCCGGCCCACCCTGAAGTATTCAGGATATTGGTAATGGTGCCAGCTTCGTTATGGGACGAACATAGGTAGCAGCAGCCGTTTTCACGGTAACAACTCGAACCTGATTGTCAGGACCAGGATGACGTTTAATTATGCGGCCAAGTGCCCATTCGGACGGTGGTTGGTTTGAATCCTTTAACAGGACCAATGCATTTTCAACTAAAATTGGTTGTTTGAATTGCCATTTCGTGCGGTGTTGTAGAGAAGTTAGGTATTCCATCTGCCATCTTTTCCAGAAACCTCGTACTAAATTTTGAATAAGTTGCCAATTTGAAGATAGTGAACATACTCGAGACTCCGTCTGTGGTTCTCGTATAGCCGTATAGGTAGACCTATTAAAAAGTGAGAAGGTGTTAAATAATCAATGTCTAATTCTGAAGATTTGCAAAGTGGTCGTGAGTTTAGCAAAGCTTCTATTTGTGTAAGAAGCGTGGACATTTCTTCAAAGGTGAGAATCTGTTCAGCAATTACGCGTTTTAAATGCAGCTTCATAGATTTTATATTTGATTCCCAAAGCCCACCAAAGTGGGGAGCAGAGAGTGGTATAAAATGCCAATTGATGCCATCTTTAGAAAGTTCATCAATTAAATAGTTATTGAACGGTTGTGATAATACAACTGACTGCATATCGTTAATTATCTTCCGTGCGCCTTGAAAATTTGTCCCATTGTCATTAAAAATGTCTGAACACTTTCCTCTTCGAGACATAAAGCGACGAGCTGTTGCCAAGAATGCTTCGGACGTTAAATCGCCAACGAGTTCTAAATGTACAGCCTTTGTTGAAAAGCATATAAATAGTGCTATATAACCCTTCGTAAATCTGGGATTACGTCCTTTGAAAAGTCTTAATATTATAGGGCCTGCATAGTCGACGCCACAGCGGATAAATGGATAAGCAATTTGAACTCTGGACGATGGTAAACTGGCCATGAATTGAGTAGATGTATTTTGACGTTGTCTAAAGCACGAAATACATTTAGATTTTGTTTTCTTCAATGTTGATCTGCAGTTCAGAATCAAAAATTCCTGACGTTAAATTGTAGCTAGCAGTGATACGCCAGCATGTAGATGTTTCAGATGATAATATTCTAACAATCTCAATGTTACTATATGATTTTTGGGAAGTATTATAGGGTGCTTTACTGTAAAAGCCAGCATTGAATTCTCAATGCGTCCACCAACTCTTAAAAGCCGATCAGTGTGTACAAATGGTGATAAGCTTGCAATTGCACTCTTTGGAGATATATCAGAATTATCTTGTAATTTAATAATTTCCATTGAAAAGTGTTCGCGCTGAGCCCACTCTAAACAAACACTGCGTGCTCTTGTTAGTTCAAAGCACCTTAGAGAGCCTCTAGTTTTAATGGAGTATTTACTGTTGTCATAGAATCGATAGATAAATGCAATTATTCGAATACACCTAATCCAAGTAGAATTTCTTTCAAAGATTGTTTTTAAAATAATATCCGATTCAACACAAGATGTATAAATTTGTACCGTACCAGTCAACGATAATGAATTTTTAACACTTTTGAAGAGACGACATAGTAATGCAGCTCCACAGAGCTCTAATCGTGGAATGGAGACTTGTTTAAGTGGCGCAACTCTTGCTTTTGCAGCAACTATATTTGTATGAATTAATCCAGCATCATCAAAAGAACAGCAATAAATTACAGCGGCATACGCAGTCTCCGAGGCGTCACAAAATCCATGAAATTGTATACCATCAGGCAAAATCCATATACGTCTTGGAATTTGTAGATTCTCAATATCTTTCAGTTCCTTTTTGATTTCAAGCCAATTCTGGGCAATGCTTTTTGGCACTAAATCATCCCATTTTAAGTTCAAGACCCATAGTTGTTGAAATAAAACCTTTACTAATATAATCGATGGCGCAAGGAATCCCATAGGATCCTAAATTCGAGATGCATCTGATAATATACTTCTTTCAGTTGAAATTTTATTGTCAGATATTGTTACTTTGTAGTTAAATTTATCAGCCGCAGGTCTCCATCGCAATCCTAAGATCTTCACCATTTACACATCTTCTTGAATGTTTCTCAAACTGAATTCTTGATATGATTCTGGAAGTGAACGCAACAGTGGCCAGCAATTGGATACCCATTTCTTCAAATAAAAACCTCTACTTCCTAAGGCTTGTAGCAAATCATTTTTTAAAGCTGTCGTTTGTTCAATGGTATCTGCTCCGGACATGATATCATCCATATATAAATCATTTAGAAGAGTTTCATGAGCCGTTGGTTGCTCATCTTTGATATCCATTGCTATCTGGTTAAGAGTTCGATTTGCTAGATAAGGTGCCGGAACTGTCCCATATGTTACTGTCTTCAAGCGATAATGTTTGACAGGTTCGTCAGGAGAATCACGCCATACAATACGTTGCAGATCTCTGTCTTCAGGTGCCATCCAAATCTGTCGAAACATTTTTTCTACATCAGCAGCAAATGCGAATTGGTGTCTGCGATAACGTAAACAGATTGAAAAAATATCATTCAAAAGTGATGGACCTGACAATAGAATATCGTTCAATGAAACACCATTTGAAGTTTTTGACGAACCGTCAAAAACCACTCTTAGTTTTATAGTAGTGCTATCAGGTTTATAGATAGCGTGATGCGGTAGGTAAAATGTACTTGCTGATAACGATGAGGAAATATCAAGATTAATCGAGTCAATCGGTTCCATATGATCTTGAGCTAAATATTCTTGCATAAACTGCGAGTAACGTAATTGCAATTCTTTATTACCAATAAAGCGACGTTCTAATTGTTTGAGTCGACTAAAAGCCACTTCCAAAGAATTGCCAAGCGGTTCTTGATCCGACTTGCGTGGCAGTCGAACCATAAATTTCCCATCTGGGGACCGAGAATAAGTTTGACTGAAGAAATTCTCAGCCTGTTGTTCTTCTTCAGTGAGAATTTGTTGAGATGGAACTTCCTCTAGTTCCCAAAATCTTCTTAGTGTACTGTCGATATCAACAGTAGCATGAAAACCAATACTAGCAACATGTGTTGAAGTATTGGACGAGTGGGGATGAGACAATGAGCCTGCCAATATCCAGCCGAATATCGTTTGTTGTGCTACTAGCCTACTGTCATCAATTTCTTGACGACCAACCTTCATTACGTCAAAGAAATAATCAGCACCAATTCATATATCAATGTGCATTGATTTGTTAAATTCAGGATCTGCAAGTTCCAACTGTGAATATATATGAATATTTGAAATATCAAACGATGTGCTTGGAAGAGGTGAAGTAAGTTTGGGCAAAATGAATGCCCCAATTTCAAAAGAAGACGAATCATAACGTGAATGAAGTCTAAGGTTTATTTTTCCACGAGTAACACTGGCATTTGTAGATCCTAGACCTGAGATGTGAATTCTTCCTCCTTGACGACGCAAAGCCAATTTTTTAATAAGAGATTCTGTAACTAATGATATTTGTGAGCCAGAATCTAATAACAAACGGACAGGTTGAAGATTGCCATAATAATCTTTCACTTCAACCATGGCTGTAGGTAATAATGATTGATAAATTCCAATGGTATTACATAATGTTTGATGATTTATAGCATTTAAATTGTTTGAACAATTACTATTGCTTTGTGTTGTAGAAGACGAAATGTTTTCATTTGCTGTATTGGTAGAACTAGCTGATGTTGTAGCAGAATTACGATGAACTAATGAGTGGTGATGACCCTTGCATACACGGCAAACATTTTTCGAAAGGCAATTTGCAGCATGGTGTTTAGATTTCATACAATTAAAACAAAGACCATTTTGTTTTACGAAAGTTCTTCTTTCTTCAATATCTAGCGCGAGAAATTTACCGCATTGAAATAAATAATGATTTTCCTTGCAATTAGGACAAAATATTTTGATTGTAGCACTAAATCCTCCCGTGGCTGGTTTAGTAGCCTTAGATTGTGAATTGCCACTAGACCAATGCTGTATGTTGGTATTCGAGCATGCTTCTAAACACAAGGAACGCCTTTCCAGAAATTCAATAAATGAAGACCAAATTGGGTCAGTTAAATGATTATTACTATCAGTTGAATAATTAGCCCAAGCGTGTTTTGTATCATCATCGAGCTTTTGTAATAACAAGCAAATAAGCCAAGGATCGCGACTGTTTGCATAATCACCCAAAGCCTTCAAGCCACGCAAAGACTCATCCGCCACATCAACCAACTTCCGAAGACCATTGGCATTTACTTTATTCAGTTTTGGTTGCAAAACAAATAATTCAATGTACGACTTGACAATTTGATGGGATTTATCGTACCTTAAACAAAGCCTTTCCCAAGCTTCCGTATAAGCAGCATCAGTTAGAGGCAAATGCTTAATAAGACCCGCGGCCTGATCTCTCAAATAACCCTTTAAATATTGTAAACGTTGTATATTGGATAGACATTTGTTTTCATGTATAGTGGTTTTATAGATCTCCCGAAACGTCAACCATTCCTTAACATCACCAGTAAAGAAGGGTAATTGTAATTTTGGTAAATGGTTTTCTGTAATTTGCGACTTGGTTGGAGCTCCATTTAATTTTTCTAAGATATTAGATTGTTGATTGGCTAATTTACCGAAAATCTCTAAATTATTGAAACTAATATTATGATCTGAGGTAGGACTACTGGTGGCATGTGGCAACGAATGTGCAATTTTTCGTTCTTTTATAAAAAGCAGTAATTTAGCCCTTGTTAGATCACATCTATTTTCGAATTGTATTGTTTCTTCCTCGAGACTTGCTTCAAGTTGGTTATCGATAGCGTCTTCAAGATCGCAAAACTGTTCTTGGATTAAATTGGAAGATTTCCACGTTTCGTACAGCTTTTCTAATTTGCACTCTAACATTTCAATAGTAACGGACGCGTCTACTGCCGCGGTAAACGACTCGATACGCGTTAGAGAACCTTTCGCACGACCACGTTATTAATGCCTGCATGTTGTAATTTTTTTTTTTTTTAAATATGTATAAAACCGAATAAAATGATATATTTCGAATTACGAATGTATGTATTATGCTAATATATCTAAAGTGCTAATTACTGTCCAATTTTAGGTCACGAAAAGTATCATGAATATTTTGTTTCCGAAATTACTTTAGAATTATGCAATTTTATGTAATTATGTATAGCATAACCATATGAGAAATAAGTCAATGAAAACCACCGCACAATTTTTCAAATTCAGTCCGACACGAAAATAAGCGTTTATTATATAAAAAAATTATCAAATTGTCATATGTTTTTATTATTTTTCACAGAAATATTGGTTTAAATTTAATTGTAATATTGTCACTAATTGAATAAAAGTTAACCGTAATTTTCTTTCAACACTTAGATTAGATTAGGTTGTCCTTATATACACCGATAAAACGGTAATTGAGAAAAAAAACGGTAATTGGAAAAACGGTTCCACAATACAGTTTTATATGATACAAATAAACTTACTTGGTTTTATGTAAAATATATGTGTTTCAAATACAAACTTTTACATATGATCCCAACTTATTCTGCGATATATTTGATGTACATTATAATGACGAATATATGACCAATAAAATGTGTCGACTGTTGATGACGAATGATTAATTTTATAAAAAATATAGATGAATTCGATTAACTGTTGAATTTCACGAAATGTAGATCATTTCGATTAATTGCTGAAGACGATAATAAAAATAGCCAGAACGCAATGATGAATGCAATTCTAACTCGAACCAAAGAAAATCCCGAAAATGTTGAAGACGATGAAAGAAAATATGAAAAGATTGTTTCCAACAAAAATGATAAACTGCAATATAAATTTGTTTATTATGTTTAATTTTTAATCAAATCTTTTGTAACTGCCGGGTTTACATATGGGGTTTTTACGAAGAATGTAAGTCCCCTGATGATCCTTACGGCATATCGTCTTCCTTGCGAGGAGAAGATATGAGATGGTGCAGCTTATGTGAACAACTAAAAGGCTGCACGCCAAGCTGAGTTGCGCCTGCTAGCTCGCCGGAGGGGTGGGTCGTTCTTCACCACCATCTACAATCAAATTACACATAATTATTTATGCGTGCATATGAGTATTAATGTCGTTTAGACTTTACGGTGATAGCACAAGCTATCAAGCAAGGAAAATTCGGTTGTGGCGAAAACAACCGAATAAAGGGAATGTTCGTTCGTTCTTGGTCACCGAAATTGACCGAACTTAACGCGAAAGCCTTGCGAGGCATGTCGGGGCCGATTGGCAAAGGTGTTATTGCCAACCGGACTTTGGGGCACTTCCCTCCCGCATGGACCGACAGGAGAATGCCGGCCCCCGTATGTCCATACTCGCCCCTATAAATGAGCATGGACCCTTCGTTTATTCCATGTTTTCTTCAAAACATTCACCCCATTCGAGCTCTCTCTCTATCTCTCTCTCGCGATTTCAACTATCTGAACTTAGCCATCATTCCAAAAAAAAACTCCAAAATTCTAGTGTCGCAATGACGAATTTTTATATAAATTTCCTTTTATTAAGCCGCAAATAGGTTATACACCAATGTTCAAAACAAAAAAAAAATCGTATACATAAAACAACGGGAAATTGAAAAATTATATTAACAATAAAACAAAGCTTCCTTTGCCATGACAAGTTTTTTTTCTTCTTTTTTTATTGATAATGAATTGTTTAATTGAAAAAAGGAGAAAATTTGTATATATATAGATATTTTATAATTTCAGGATAATCAAAAAAAGAACTTACTTGGTTTCCTCAAAAGCCTTTGATGAACCCCCCTGTCCTAAAAAAAAATCAAAATTATGTAACCGAAATGCATATTATGGCAAAACCATTCTAGAAAGTGAATTTTCTCTTTTTGAAGTGAAATACTTCTATGGGGGCGTTTAGCAAAATTATGTCACGATTTTGTGTAACGAAAGGTTACATTACATAATATCTCATTATATGGACGTCCTAGATGATTACAATGTTCAACAATATTGTGAAGGTTGTGATTAGAATTATTTTCGTTGAAGACGAAATAGTTCTATCTATCACCGTATTACCGCTGTAGTCGATACAAATTTTTGAAATTTTTTTTGAACTTTTTATACAGAGGTCGTACACGATTGAAATGTTCGGCAAAGTTGTAGAGGTTTTTATGGCGATTAATTCCGTCGAAGACACAATAGTTCTATCTCCCACCACTTCGGCGCTGTATTCAATAACAATTTGACGAAACGTTACATTACAAAATACCTTATTATATGGACGTCCTAGACGATTACAATGTTCAGCATTATTGTGGAGGTTATAATGGGTAATATTTCCGTCACAGACCAAATAGTTCTATCTCCCACCACTTCGGCGCTGTATTCAATAACAATTTGACGAAACGTTACATTACAAAATACCTTACTATATGGACGTCCTAGACGATTACAATGTTCAGCATTATTGTGGAGGTTATAATGAGTAATATCTCCGTCATAGACCAAATAGTTCTATCTGCCACCGTATTGGCGCTGTGGTCGATACAAATTTTTTAACTTTTTATTTGGAAAAAATCATGGAACGCAAACTCTGCAACGCGGCGTGTCACATCAGTGTAAGCTGACTAACAATCGCGTCGTTTCTGTGCATAAGGCTAGCGCATACGAATATTGCATAGCGGAAAGCGGTCAGCGCATCGTACATAAATTTACGGGCACACGCGTTGCGTGCCTCTGTAAGCATGTGCTTGAAAGCACATAATGCACTGAAACATAGTAAGAGGTAGGGAAAACATGGTGTTCAGAACTACTGAACATGTTTAATCATGATCGCATGCATACAGGCACAGAAAAAAGATACAAACAGATTGTACCATGGATATCACACACATGAACGCAATGGAGAAATATTAAGCAACACGATCTCATACATACATCGCTGAATAAAACCAAGAGAAACGAATGGTGTTCAAAAGGAAAGAGAAGAGAAATAAACTATGCATATGCAGCCGGTATTCATTCTTCAGGAAACCTTAAACAGAAGCGGTTCATATTAGATTCATTCGTCAGGAAACTTTCAACAGAAGCAGCACATATTAGATTCATTCATCACGAAACATTCAACGGAAGCAATTCATATTAGATTCATTCAAGTTGGCATTTTATCAATAAATCAATACAAGTCAAAGTTATTAATTGTTGTACCCCAAACACGTGTTTTGTGCCTCGATTTATATTGAGTTTCATTACAGTTTTATTGATTTATATACATTTCATTAAGTTATATCAGAGTTTAAGCATCTACAATTGCGAAAAGTCAAATAATTGACACCACAAAGAAGAACACGCAAAAAATTAGAAAAATCAACGAATATTACAGGTGGACAGTATAAACCGATTACTGCTGAGAGACAGCCAACAGCGAAAACTGCCGGCAGTTACTCGAAACAAAACATTGCTTCTTACTACGGCTACAATGACTCCGGGTAAGAAACGTTTGCGAGTCGACAATTCTGCTCAATCACAACACGCTGACAATGCTTTCACGAGAACGCCTATGACTATTGCAGAGCGGACGCGGGCACGTCGGATTAGGCAACTTGCACAACAAGCGGAACAAAAGCAGCTCGCTGACAAAGCTTCGACGAGTATGGCTATGACTGGTGCAGAACGGACGCGGGCATGTAGGGCTATGCAACTTGCACAACAAGCGGAACAAAACCAACTCGCTGACAAAGTTTCGACGAGTACGGCTATGACTGGTGCAGAACGGACGCGGGCATGTAGGGCTAGGCAACTTGCACAACAAGCGGAACAAAAGGAACTAGCTGATAAAGCTTCGACGAGTACGGCTATGACTGGTGCAGAACGGACGCGGGCATGTAGAGCTAAGCAACTTGCACAACAAGGGGAACAAAACCAATTCGCGGACAAGGGTTCGACGAGTACGGCTGTGACTTGTGCAGAACGGATGCGGGCATGTAGGGCTAGGCAACTTGCTCAACAAGCGGAACAAAGGCAACTCGCTGACAAGGCTTCGGCGAGTAGGACTTCGGCGAGTAGGGCTTCGACGAGTACGGATATGATTGGTGCAGTACAGACGCGGACATATAGGACTAGGCAACTTGCACCACAAGGACAACAAAATCAACTCACTAACAATGCTTCGACGGGTACGGCTTCCACAAGTACGGCTATGATCGGTGCAGAACGGAAACGGTCATCCAGGGCTAGGCAACTTGTACTACAAGCTGAACAAAATCAAGCCATCACCGTGCCGACATACAACGGGTTTGATCAACATAAATCGGCTCATAATGCATTCGATAAATATTTTAAAAGAAATACGTTCGGTCACGCATGCTCCGTTTGTGATAGATTATGGTTCAAAGGAGACTTGGCAAAACCAAAGCCGAAACATCACGAAATCTTAAGAACAATAATTCCACACATGGATATTGATAATATTGCGGTATGCTCTACCTGTAAACTAATGTTGAATAAAGACAAAATACCGCCAATGCCAACATACAATGGCTTTAAATACCCGCTAATACCGACAACCTTACCTCCACTGGATTTGATATCGGAACGACTGATTTCGCCAAGGATTCCATTTATGCAAATACGCAGACTGCGCCACGTTCTAGGACAGTATGGCATTTATGGGCAAATAATCAATGTTCCTGTTTGCGTTAATACTATGGCCCATAGATTACCACGAAACATTAACGACGACCACTGCATTAACGTTCACATTAAGAGAAAGAAGATTCACAAATCTTCCTACTTGCACGGGTTGGTTAAGAAACGGACGATAAAGGCATGGTTGCGGCATTTGGTGGATACACCGCTCTACCATTTGCACAATGTGACTATAGATGAGTCATTCTTCAATGAAGACCTCTTTCCAGATCAAGTTCAAATGGATGACATGAGCGAAAACATAGACATTGAAGAAAGCTTAACTGCACAACAGCAAACATTACTATGGAACGAGGAAAATTTCTAAGAATAGCGCCTTAAGAAAACAACGTTTCACAAAGTTTGTTATTTGATGAACATGCAGAGGAGCTTTCCTTTCCTGGTATATATATAGGGCAATTTCGAACATTTAGAGAGGGTGTGAGGGTTACACCGTTTATGATGGCAACCAGTGAACTGAGGCGCTGCGACAGGCGTGGGGTGACTCCTCAACATTTGCTATACATGGCTATGAAGATCATGCGATTTCGTGTGCGTGACGCTCTCACTGTGGCTTTTAAACACGTTGGCAGAAATACCAACATTACACGACGACAAATACAATCTGATGAGTATATTAACAATTGCATTGAAAGCAAACTCGCATTCTTTCGGACAATACCAAATTCCACTTGGTACTGGGCTGAAAGGAAAAGGGATCTCTTCGCTATGATAAGACAGCTAGGAAAGCCAACCTTATTCCTAACTTTGAGCGCAAATGAAATTGGATGGACTAGCTTACTACAACTGTTATATAAATTGAAGAATAACGGAGCAGACATTTCGGAAGACGACGCGGCTCAGCTTGATTTCATCGCAAAAAGTACGCTCATGAATGACGATGCAGTTACTTGCGCTATTTACTTTAATAAGTTGGTCAATATCTTATTGACACTTTTGCAATCTAAGAAATCGTCGCCGTTTGGAAAGTATCGCGTAATGCATTACTTCAAGCGCATTGAATTTCAACACCGTGGTAGTCCGCACGCGCACATTCTATTATGGTTGGAAAATGCTCCATTGGATGCACTAGGTGTAAGTTATCAAGATGCGGTAAAACTGATTGACACCTTAATCTCGGTGTCATCAACACAAGCTTCTGGCAATATCAAATTACAAACACATAAGCATACATTTACTTGCTACAAAAAAATTTTTGCTAATAGGCAACAAAAATGCAGATTTGAAGCACCCTTCATGCCTTGTCGGAAAACAGCTTATATTAACACCCATGCCAAAAGCAGACGTGGGATTTGCACGAGATGCACAAAGATACAAAGACCTCAGAGTGACTTTGGAGAATGATGACTATCCAGATATTGACACTTTCTACGAGAGAAACAATGTTATTGACGATGAAGACTATCTCAATATACTTCGGCCTGGAATAACTAGACCAAGAGTATTCTACAAACGTACACCGACAGAAAAGTGGCGCAATCCTTTTAATCCTTTCCTACTCAATGTTGTAAAGTCCAACATGGACATCCAATTTATAACTGAAGAATACTCCTGTGCAGCTTACGTTGTGGAGTATGTTAATAAAACAAACAGGGGTATCAGCAATTTGCAGCGACAAATTATAGAAATTATGGACGAACATCCAGAGTTCAACATCGTTGAAATTACAAGGAAAATGAGTGTGGACATGCTCAACTGTGTCGAAATGACTAGTCAAGAAGCAGCGTGGTACTTATTACGTGAGCCTATATCGAAAAGTTCGGTCGTTGCAGTTTACATTCCGACGGTTTGGCCTATAGAACGACAACGAACCAGAAAAACTCAAGCAGAGTTACATGAAATAGATGGTGGCGACGATTCGACTAATATTTGGAAAGACAATTGGTTTGATAAATACGAACGAAGACCTCAAGACATGGAAAATCTCACACTGGCACAGTTTGTTTCTAAATATACGAAAACTAACGAGGGGACTTACAATGAACGCAAATATCCGCGTATAATTCGGTATCGGAATTATGATATGGCCAAGGATTGCAATGACTACAAACGCGAAATGGTGACTTTACATATTTCATTTAGAAATGAAGAACGAGACATTCTAGCTAATATGAAGTTCATAGGCATTTATAACGATAATCAAGACATAATTTTACAACGATGCAAAGACTTTCAATCAAACTTGGATATCGAGAAAACAATCGAGATTTACCGACAATTGTGTCGCGAAGATGGAAATACGGGCGACCAAGACACACCACACGTAGTCAATCGACATCCAGAACCTAATCCCTTCGAACACTTGTACAACAATCCACATTCCGACGTTAACAGTGACCTTCTGTTTGCAACATTGAATAAGCTGGGTGCAATTGCAAAGAAGAAGGAGAATGTTAGGCCACATGAAGAATACTGTCAACTAATGAGGAAAACAAACGAAAAACAACAAGGACTTCTGCTCCACGTTATCTCAAACCTCTTGTCCACAAATCGATCACCGCTACAAATATTCTTCACGGGACCAGCTGGATGTGGTAAAACTTTTGTCATCCAACTTCTCATGGAAATTTATAATCGATTCACTAACAATGATTCCTACTGTAATGCATACATAACTTGCGCGTCCACTGGCAAAGCTGCTGTGGCCATAGACGGAACAACTGTTCACACTGCATTGAAGATATCACTTTCCAAACTACTTCCGCTGTCGATTGAAGTTGCTCAGCAATATAGGACACTTTTGAAATATGTGCAAGTCTTAATTATTGATGAGATTAGTATGATAAGTGCTGAACTCTTGTCCAAAATCGACTCCAGGCTTAAACAAATCACTGGCAATTTTGAAACAAACTTTGGGGGACTGGATATCATTTTAATTGGTGACCTACGCCAACTGCCACCTGTACGAGCTACACCAATCTACAAGCAGATAAAACAGCGGCCGGTGGTTCCAATTTTATGGCGGGGATTAAAATTTTATGAATTGATTCAGGTAATGAGGCAGTCCAATGAATCCTTCGCCTCTATACTAACTAAAATTGGAAATGGCACAGTACTGGACAATCAAGGATTGCAAATCATCGAAGCGCGATTCTTTACCAAAGAAGAAGCTGATCAACAATGTCCGCATGGAATACGTCTATTTTTAACAAACAACTCCGTCACAGAGTACAACAACACACTGTTAAACAATGAAATTGACAAAATTACTTCTACAGCAACTGACGTCTACATTGGTTGTCATAACGCCGAACAGCAAACCTTCGTCAAGCAAAAATTACATAAAATGTCTGTAATAGATACTGCCGGATTACTGTAGGGCTCCTTTGTGAGCTCTACATATTTTGCGTACGATTTAATTAAATAAAAAATGTTATTTTAATTTAATATATAATTTGTTTATTCAATTGAGAAAACAGAACTTATTTTTTAACATAGAATATTATGTTTTAAATAAAGTTTTTAGTTTTGGAATTAAAAATTATTTTTTAAATTAGGTCCTTTTTAGTTTAGGTCTATAAATTGACTGAAAAATATTTTTCATCACGAAAAGTTATTATAACTAAAAACGGTTACTTGTGATGAAAAATATTTATTTTCAAAATTTAAAACAAGTATCTTAAATACTAGATCAAAAATTAAAACTAAGAAAAATATTAAAAACTAAGTAAAATTGTAGGTTCCCTACATTACCATATGAAGTTATATTTGTAATTAATAAATCATATATTATTACAACACATATCGACGTATCTGATGGGTTGGCGAATGGTGCAATGGGAAAGTTAATTCACATAGAACGCAATGAAGATGGTGATGTTATGCGTGCGTGGCTAGAGTTTCAGAACTCGCCAAAAACTGGCAACAAAATCAGGAAAAAAGCAGCTGCATACATTAAGGCCAATAACATCAGTCATACCGCTGTTCCAATTAATCGAAGGACATCGACTATTTCGCTCAACCACAACAAAACTATAGTTGCGAAACGAAATCATTTCCCTTTAGTGTCAGCTTGTGCAATTACTATACATAAATCACAGGGAGACACGTTCAATGAGATAGTATATGAGCATGATAAAACACATTCGCAACAGCTACTATACGTGGCTTTATCAAGAGTGACAAATATCCAAGGACTGTACATCGTATCGCGGCAGCATGACTCTACGTTTCATCACGGGCGACGCGCTGCGACATCAATGGTCGCTTTACAAGATGAATTTCGCAGGTTATCTCTTAATCGACTACAGACAATTGATACATTGATGATAGACTTTATCACCAGCAGAAGAGGATAATCGATGTTCTCTTTCAACTGTCAGAGTATACGTGCTCACGCCGCTGATCTCACCGGCGCTGTTGTTCAACGGGCTTCTGTCTTGCTTCTATCGGAGACTTGGCTAAGCAATGACGCTAATATTGATGTCCCTAACTTCAATTCCGTTGTCCATTTCAAACGTTACAATGTTAGAGCGGGAGGAGTTGCGGTTTATCACAACGTTAATGACACTTCAACCATTCTCACACCCAATATGGACTTACAGTTTGATCAAACCCAAATTTTCAATGTCAACAACACTGCCATCGGGGAATTATGTGCTGCTCAATGCATAACGGAGGACAAAAAAACTATTATGATGGTTGTTATTTACATTTCACCGAATCAAACAATTAACAACATCATTAAATTCATCCACCAAATACCACTCCCGTACACGGTTCAAGGTGCTGCACTCCTGCAATCAGATTCAGACAAAATTCCGATGGTACTCAGCGGAGACTTCAACGCAAATTTTGCATCAGAGCAAGCAAAACCGTTGATTGCGTTTTTGGAAGACGCATTTCATCTAAGGATGGACAACGAACCCACAGAAGCCACTACAAACTCAGGAACTACCCTCGATGCAGTCTTCACGAGATATCTTGAGAATTTTCAATCAAAAATTTTCATATCATACTTCAGTTACCACAAACCTATTCTGTCATTATATGAGTCCACACAAATGGAAACTGAATAGAACTAGATGTTATCTGATATAAATGTTGTTTTTCTTTCATATTATGTCGACAAAAAAGTTAGTGTATGCTTTACAAGGCAACTTCCAAATTAACACTCGAAAACATATACATCCTACTTCAGTTAATACAAACCCATTGTATCTTCCATGAGCCGCCGATAATAAAAACAGATTAATATTCAAATACTGCAACCATAAAAAAAGCTTCTATTTCACTTCTACAGTGTGGTCAAAAGCACACTTCCTTTTTTTTTCAAGAATTTCTATAATTAAAGATTTTTGTTGTTTTTTTTTTTGAAAAAGATAAAGAAAAGAAAATTTATATATATATGTCAGCGACCACTACCAAAACACAACAACAAGAAGTTAGTTCAGTATAGCCGTTGATACCGAACAGACGTGCCCGTAGAGCAATTAAAAGGAATTAATATTTATTAAATAAACGTTGTCTAGAATTAAAATAAATTGTTTTTTATTTTCCGACCTGATCCGTTTTTCAGGTGACATATATATATCTGATATCTTATGTTGGGGTTGTCGTCGATGCTGAGAATGATGATGTTATAGATGATGTTGTTGAGACTCGATGTTGGATGATTGTTTGTTGTTGTTGTTGTTGTTGAGGCAGCCCGGGTTATTACTTGGTGCCGCCGGATGTGTTGGGACCGAACGTTGTGCACTCAAGTGCGGCTATATCCTGTGATTATGCTTGCCTGGGTGGTGTTGGGAACCCTCATCGCCAGGCAAACAGAATGGTATCTTTTGTGCAATATGCACACTTGGTTCCAACCCTTTTTTTTATATTTTCCAACAAAAAAAACTTCGTTTTTCTGTTAAAATTGAATTGATTAGGCTTTCTCACTTTAATTTTCCACTTTTTTTTTATATATTTTCAAAAACTTCCATTTTCGTGTTAAATTTTATTTATTCCCTTTTTCCGACCTTTCCCATTTTTATATTTTCACTTTTCTCATATTTATAATTTCATAAAAAAACTTCCATTTTCGTTTTAAATTTCATTAATTTTTTTTTCCGAACTTTCCCGCTTTTATATTTTTATTTTTCTCATATTTATAATTTCAAATAAAAACTTCCATTTTCGTTTTGAATTTTATTTATTTATTTATTTTTTTTTTTTGTATTCCTAAGTCCTCTATCTAGACTCCAAACCACACTGTCGTTCATCCACAAAATTTTTCTTGATTCCTTTTGTCTCCCGGTCGCAAAAAATTTTCCCCTGTCTAAAATCTAAACCGGTATTTCTTGTTTTATCTTTTATCCCGCCAATCAGAATAATACACGATCGACTTTTTCCCATTCTTCTTTGCATCTCTTCTTTCGTTTTCTCAGCGGGGACTCTCTTTTCAACCACCACGGATATGTGGTGAATCGAATTTTATAGAAGGAATTTGTTAAACCCATGCGGTTTTCGCAAAAAGTTGACCACGCAGATGATTTCAATCATGTTACCGTGTAGGTTTGAAAATATAAGTAAGCGTGTAGTTTCGGACACACGTTACAACACATATGCGTCAGGGATTGATCTATCAACCCGGACGTAACTGAAAAGCGTGTGGGTGGTTTGAGTGGTACGTGGAAACTTGCACTGTCCAACGTGGGGCTCCACCACACCCGCAAAGAGTCTCCGTTGCTCTCGACTAAGCTAGCCGGGCACCAGAAAGCGAAAGAAAAGAAAAGGAAATGATCCGCCCTAAACCGCGACAGTTGATATCTGTTCTTACCTCACTATTGCCTCAAGTCTTTGGCATGGTAAACCCCTATGGTTCTACCCTGTAAATCCTCGACTTCATAGAGAGAACCGCCAATCGCACGAACAATCCGACACTTTAGAAATTTACGATTTAGCTTAGCATTGACGTTTTTTGCGAAGTCGCTAAGCGTGAACTTTCTTCGGTAGACTTCCTGTCCGGCAATAAATCTCTTTAGCCGGGTTCCACGATTACAAATCCGCTCATGCTGCTGGTGAGCTTTCGACAAATTATTTTTGACGCGTTCGCGAATTAGTTCAAGCCGGTCTTTTTTTGAGGACACAACCAATTCACCATCATTCAAACCATTTAACTTTCGCATCAGTTCGTAGGTCGAGCCATGTGTGATCATGTGGGAACCGAACACAAGAAAATATGGATCAATCCCCGTAGAAGCATGGATTGTACTCCGAAGAGCACAGCCGATGCTTCCCAAGTTTTGATCCCAATCCCTATGATCGGTGCCAACATAAGAGCGGATGGCCGCCAGTAATGAACGGTTTACACGTTCTGACGCGTTAGCTTGTGGCGAGTAGATAGCTGTACGATTGTGTTTCGCACCATACGCTTCAATCAATTTACGAAATTCTTTAGATATAAATTGCGGTCCATTGTCTGAAAATATAATCTCGGGTACGCCGAATAAATTGAAGACGTTTTCCTCCAAGAAATCGGTGATCTGCACGGCAGACGCCTTACGTAGCGTCTTGAACAAAACAAATTTCGAAAATTTGTCCAAAACAACTAGGAGAGTGGTGTTATCATGCTTAGACCGAGGGTAGGGTCCTAACAGATCGATACATAGGTACTGGAATGGTCTGTCAACTTCGATTTGTTTGCCCATTGGCGGCCTCAACACACTATTTGGAGCCTTAGACTCTTTACATACGATGCAACTCGCGATATATTTACGTACTTCGCTAGCCATACCAGGCCAGAAGTATCTTTGCCGCAACCGATATAAGGTTTTGGTAATACCGCCGTGCGCAGCTTGTGGAGGATCATGCGCCAGGCGAACTAGCTGGTTCGTAAGGCTAGACGGAACCCAAAGCTTCCACGATCGATCTTCCTGAAAGATATTGCCAGTACTAAAGCTTGTTCTGAAATGCACGTAGCCATCTGACACTTGCGTGTCAGGCAGCCTTTCCGCGTTGCTTTGCACTGTAACTATCAGGTCGAGATATTCCTTTGATTTGAAGGCTTCAGAATTCAAGTTTATGCTAGGTGCCGAAACTATTTCCGAAATCGCGTCCACGTAAACACGTGAAAGCGCATCTGGCGCCACATTTTCTGAAGCTTTCCTGTGTTCGATACCGAAATCAAAGGCTTGAAGCTTTAAACTCCATCGACCCAAACGTCCGTTCATGTTGCGCTGACTCATGAGCCAATTTAAACTCGCATGGTCGGTGATTATTTTGAACGGCAAACCTTCGACGTAGGCTCTGAACTTTTTAACGCTCAACACCGCAGCGAAACATTCCAGTTCCGTCACGCTGTAGTTGCGTTGTGCTGATTTCAGCTTTTGAGAAATATATGCGATGGGTTTCTCATTGCCCTCGTCGTCGCTTTGCAGCAAAACACCTCCGACACCGGTCTTACTCGCGTCGCACTGTATAATAAAGGGGTTAGTGTAATCAGGGTTGGCCAATACCGGGGCCGTAGTTAATGAAGACTTCAAGGCTTCAAACGCTACCTGAGCTTCCGCTGTCCAAACAAACTTGGCACTCTTCTTTAGGCAGTCAGTAATTGGCGACGACAAGGAGGCATAATTGGCAATAAACCGCCTATACCATCCTGTCATACCCAAAAATCGACGAACCTGTTTTGGAGTGGTAGGTGCAGGAAAGTCAAAAATTGCAGATACTTTATTTGAGTCGGTCTTTAAACATCCGTTACCAACGATGTAACCCAAATATCTAACTTCTCTCATGCAAAATTTTCTTTTCTCCAAATTTATTGTGAGTCCAGCAGAAGACAAGCAACGTGCAATGGTTGCCAAAAGTTTAACGTGAGAATCAAAATCTTCAGAAACTACTAACAGATCGTCCAAATAGACGAAACAGTTTTCTCTTAACTCGACTGGAATTGCTTTGTCCATCAGTCTACACATTCTTTGAGGAGCATTACAGAGCCCTAATGGCATCACTGTAAACTGGTATAACGGTCTACCAGGCACTGTGAAAGCAGTTTTTTCCCTACTCTGCTTTTCCAACGGTATCTGCCAAAAGGCGTCTTTCAAATCAATGCTTGAAATGAAACACGTCTTCTCAAGTCTTCTGAGAAGGCCTTCTATATGTGGAAGTGGGTAAGCGTCTTTTTTTGTAAGGGTGTTCACTTTCCTGGAGTCGAGGCAGAGGCGAACCTTTCCAGGTTTGCGCACCAAGACTACAGGAGAGTTCCACGCGCTGACACTTTCTTGGATGACACCCAATTCCAACATACGGTCCAACTCAGCATACATGAGGGCTTGCACCGCAGGGGAAACAGGGTAGTGGCGTTGCTTTACAGGCTCCGCGTTCTCTACCTCAATAACATGTTCTTCTAAATGTGTTTTTCCTAAACCGACTTGGTTGAAGGAAGGAAATAAAGTTAAGATGCTTTCAAGACGCGCGCGTTGTTCCGAATTTAGCGCGTGTGTGTTGGGATCGTCAATTGACAAACAATCTAAAGTTTCGTTTTTTGAAAATATAGTCGGAGCTATATCGAATTCTATCCAAAAATCTACACCTAGATATAGATTTTGGGTAAGTCCTGGTACGACGTATAGAGAAAGTGTTTTTATAATGCTATTGTATGAAATTGGAATCGCAATTTGCCCGTGTACAGGTTGAGCTTTACCATCAGCCGTTTTGACTGAGGTGGGACGACCAGTAATTAAAATTTTATGGCGTTCGAGGAAATCTAAAGCGCCAGCGCCTAGACAGGACACACTTGCACCACTGTCCAAAAGGCCAAAAAGGGATTCACCGTCGATTTCCACCTTAGCATATGGTCGATCGTCATGTTTAAGCTTCACAAAAGCAGATTCCACCGTTTTACCCAATAACTTCTTTTGTTTACACCTTTCTCTAAACCTACTAATTTTACTCGGTTTTAGTAAAGCACCGATTATTCTATTTCTAGCTTCGTCATATTCCATTTGACGTTGATGTAATGTTTTATTCGACCTTTCCAGTATATTATTATTAGATGAGATTTTAGTTGACGTTTCGCGTTTCAAAATTTTAATGACAGACGAAGAATTTGGTTGTAATGATAGATTCGGACTCAAGGTTGGTTCTATTTTGATTGGTCGGGGCGCATTATTGGCAACCGGGGATTCCCGTGCGTCTCTCGGTGCCTTTGTGCGTTTCCCGGATTACATTTTGGGCACATCGGTAACGACACATTTTTTCTACCAGAACGATAGCAAAAGAAGGACCGTTGTGGTATCGTTCACTCGAAAAAACCATGACCAATATTGTCACAGTTCCAACACTTGAACCGTGATCTACCATTAGCATCCACAGCTTCTAAATGATCTTGTATTCCGTTTGACCACATAATTTCGCTCACATACCCTCGAATACTACTATCGATTTCGGCAGGTTGATATGGTAAACTACTACCGAAATGGGATGAATTAATATTATATCGATTCGATACCGGTTCGCGAGGAAAAGATTGGCCACCTCTGATATATTGTGAGTGGTTATACGAATAACTTCTTGGGTCACAATCATTTTTAAAATCTTGGTATGGGAGACGAGAATCATTCTCTTGTCTGAAGCGAGAGTCTGGCATAAAGTTTGTTCCAGCAGGTGAGTTATTTGCACCGTATTCCCGACTGTTTACATTTTGGCGAAAATCAGTGGTGCGGGTCTAAGTTTATCATTATCCAAATCAGTCCCATCATTTGCCGAATCTGGTTCATGTGAGAAATTATGTTCGTCAAGATCATCCAATTCATGGCCCGTCCATGTTGGGTTTTGCCAAGTTCGTCTTGGTTCTCTCTCAGTAACATGGCGTTCCGCTTTGCGGCATACTTCCGACTCAGACTCATGGCAGGCATTCCGAAAATAAGGTTTGCGATCTTATCTTTGACGTTCTCTCTCATAATGTCCGCCAATTCTATTTCAGTCATAGGAATTCTTAACCGATGGTATAAAGACATAACCGAATCGAAAAATCATCAAAAGTTTCGCTGTTGGATTGCTTCCTTTGTAACATCCGACGCATGATTTCATGGTCAGTGTCCAGGCTCTTGAATTGATGTCGGAGGGCCGCTTTTAGGCCATGCCAATCGATGTGGGGTTCTCTTTTCAGCAATCGCCAATACCACTGCTCAGCCTTATCGGAGAGCAGGGTATGGAATTGGGTACAAATGGCGTACCACGAATTATCCCCACGCGAATGCATGGTTTCTATGCGGAATATGAATTCTTCCACAGACATATCTTGAGCCTTTTCACTGAACCTGAATCCCCATTTGTCGATTCGGGTATCATGTCGTAAACTAGCGTGTCGAACTTCCTGACCAATACGATTCGTGCCTGAATTATGATTTGAATTCCTACTTGGGCTACGCCTTTGATTGTTGTTTGGGTTAAAAGGCATGCGTGGATTCGGATCCTGACTGGGGTCGACGTGGTGACTATCGTTTGAAGCTGAAATAGCATTCACATTATAACCTCGGTTTTGGTTACTAGCACCATATATAGGTGGTGGTGGTCTATTTGCGTTAGGGTTTGTTATTGGTTGACTTAGTCTCTGAGGAACGTTCAAACTATAATTTTCGTTCGAATAGTCGAAGTTAGCAGACTGGTCAATGGATTTTGGCGGAGCCACTGAACATGGTGCTTGCGATGGTGCATTCAAAGTCATTCTCTTGATTTGATTGAGTAACTCACTCTGGATTTTGGCCATCTGACTGCTCACAGCCGCCTCGATCATATTGCCTATGTTTTCTGTTGAAGCACTTGGATCTGACGGAGAGAGGAAAGAGGCGCCATCACTAGAACCCCATCGTGTGATAGTTGGGTTTGCCGCACCTCTTCTTCTACCACTACGACTGCGAGTTGTCATTGTAGCAGAAGCCACTAATTTTGAAGTTGGTGGAAAATCCAACGAAAGCTGTGATTGGCTTCGCGTTACTCGCGAATCATCTTGACCGGTCAATACACTCACCGCAGCACCTTGAGCATCTGTATTTGGCTCTGGTGACGCATTTGGTACAATTGTGGGGTTAGTTTTGGGTGTTGCACCTGTATTTGTGTCTGCCATTTCGTAAACACACCAAAAAATTTACAAAAACACAGATCGAATTAATTTAGGTGTATGAGTTTGCGTAAGCCCAAATCTAATTGCCACTAATGTATACCAAGGAATGTGTGAACACACCTTAAGCCTCAAAGAAAAAAAATCTCACTAAATCAAAACACAATCAAAATGCTCACGTTCACGTGTGGCCTCGACAGTTACTATACAGTCAGAAATTCGGTACAGTTGGAGGTCAAATCGGGTAATTGAGGAATTTTGCTTCTCAATATTTTCTCTTTCAGGGAATCAAAAAAAAACGGACCGAACAATGACAAAAAAAATCGATAATAATAAATGAAATATAACAAAGAAAAATTTGCAATAAAAAAATATAGTAATAAAAGAAATTGGCAATAAAAAAAATTAATAATAATAGAAAAAAAAACTCCCCCACCAAAATATATTTATATAAAAAAAATGAAAATAATAAAACAAAATGTTCAAAATATAAATTCAAAAAAATGATGAAATAATAAATTCCAAAAAAAAATTATGGCCTAAACCTGAAATAAACTAAACCTAAAATAATAAAAAGCGTAATAAAGCGTAAACTAAAAACTAATGATGATATTGACATGTAATTTGTCACAGATGTCACTAACAGTCCTACCAACTTAAAAAAAAAATATTGAGCGAAAATATTTACCCGCGTATTTAAATCGAAAATTTCCGACTAGTTTTTGGACACAATAGTACGTTGGAAAATGTGAACATTTACCGATTTTGTACATTTCCCGTAACACATATATTAATCATCCGTAGATAGATGCACAAATAAAGACGCAAGTAAAATAAAAAGGAACTCATTTATAATCTTTCTAAATAATGGATTATTTTATATTTTACACGTAAAGTTACTTTCACATTACATCTTATTTCACACAACAAATCGCGCAACATTGTAGCAGAGGGGTTTACATATATTGCAGTGTGTTCAACACACTGCTATGGGATTAAAACGAAGTGTTGTATCATATGCATTAATTAGTATCAGTTGATACACCCTGTATTCCTAATTTAGGAATGTTTCGAGTATCGCTACTTTTAAGGTGACTAGCGAAAAATGATGCAACATTCGCTCGTTTGATTGATGATCGTAGAACAAGCCACATATCAAAGTCTACCAGATCTTACTGTGAATTTAATAAATTGATAAAGCTACAAAATTGGCGACGAGGATAACTGGAAAAAGGTATAACTTGAATAAAATGAGTTTTATCGGGTCGATTGAGCATTTTTTGCCTGGGGACGATTTCGATGAGTATATTGATAGAATAGAGGAATTCTTCAAATGATGTCACGGATGAAAAGAAAAAATCGCTTCTTATCGCGTTAATTGGATCACAATCGTATAAACTGCTAAAAACGGTAATAGCCCCGGCAAAACTGGCGTCAAAGACTTTTGAACAGTTAGTTAAGGAGTTACGGAAAGTTTTCGCTCCAAAAAAGATTTCGATCGCAGAACGCTTTAAGTTTCATTTGCGAAATCAAAAGCAAGGTGAAAACATTACAGAATATAATGTGTCTTTAAAATTACTGTCAAAAGATTCTAAATTTGAGGGATTTTTAGATCACGCTCTGCGCGATAGATTTATTTTTGGATTATGGAGCTACAAAATTCAAGAAAAATTATTAAGGGAAGATGATGCCACTTTCGAAGATTTTTGCATCAAAGCATTAAATAGGGAAACGTTATTTGAACAATCAAATGCTATGAAACAGCCTCATTCGAATTCAAATCATATTAATGCAGTAGTACTATCCAATCAAAAAGAAAAAAATAGAAGTCAAAATAAAAGTCAAGGTCGAAATCAAAGTCAAGGTCAGAATCAAAGTCAAGGTCTGAGTCAAAGTCAAGGTCGCAGTGATAGTCAAAATAAACAAAAAAAAGTTCGAAACACCAAATGTCAAAGGTGTGGGTGTCAATATCACAAAAATAAATGTCCATGTGATTGATCTTGCAGGCGCTTATCAGCAGTTATCTGTATCTGAACAATCAAAAAAAAATTAAGTAATTAATACACATAAAGGTTTATTTAGGTTTAATAGGTTACCATTTGGAATATCATGTGCTCCTTCATGTTTTCAAAACGTAATCGATCAAATTTTGAAAGGTCGCAAAAATGTTTTCGGATATCTCGATGATATTATTATTGGTGGTCTGGATGAGGTAGATTGTCAAAATAAATTAATAGAAGTTCTCAATCGTCTTGAAGAACATAAAGTCCATGTCAATATAAGTAAATGTGTTTTTTTTATAAAAGCGTGGATTACTTAGGTCATATAATATCGTTCAATAAAATAGGTTTAAGTAAAAAGAAATTTGAAGCGGTAATGAAAGCTCCAACCCCAACTAATTTAAATTAACTACAGTCTTATTTGGGTCTCCTAAGTTATTATAGTCGGTTGATTCCAAATTTGTCAACGGAATTGAAAGAACTGTATCATCTTTTACAAAAAATGTAAAATTTGATTGGACAGAAAATTGTCAATTTACATTTTATAACAACAAAAATTTATTAGTCAACAATTGCGTATTAGAATTTTATGATCCAAATAAAACGATCATAATATCAGCGAATGCGTCGCCCTATGGTCTAGGAGCAGTCATGTGACACTTAGTAAATGGTATAGAAAAACCTGTCTTATTTGCGTCATGCACTCTTTCGTCGGCGGAAAAAATTACTCACAGTTACATAGAGAAGCATTAGCTATAATTTTCGCTATTAAAAAATTCCACAAATATATCTATGGAAAAGAATTTATTATTCATAGTGACCATCAGCCCCTTCCGGAAATTTTTAACCCAAACAGGTCGTCACCGGCAGTCACCGCTGCTAGATTACAAAGGTGGGCTGTAATATTGGCAATGTTCAAGTATAAAATTGTGTATAAGAAGGCATCTCAGATGGTTCATGCCGATGCTTTATCTCGTTTACCATTAGAAGAGGGACAAAGATTGAGCTACTTGTCATTAATTCATTTAATTTGTCGGATAACTACCCTATTGATTTAGTAAAAGTAAAAAATTATACAAATCAGGATACAATTTTAAAACAAGTCATCAAATCTGTAACAAAGAATCGAAATGGCCTACTAAATCATTAATAAAAAATTTAGAAATTATATTTTATTATAAGGAATTAAAAGAATTGTCGGTCGAAGACAATTGTTTATATTTCGGAAATAAGTTAGTTATTCCTGAAATGCTGCAAAAAGATATTTTGGAATTGTTCCATGCAGATTATATAGGCGCTACAAGCATGGAAATGGTAGTCACAGGGTATATTTACTTTAGGAACGTTGAAAAGAAAATTGAGGCTTACATTAGATCTTGCAGAATTTTTCAACAAACGCTCGATTTTGAAAAAACAATTACTGTCAATTGGCCTAAAACGCATTTTGTCTTTCAGAGAATCCATATCGACTTGTTTTACTTCGGAAAATATGAATTTTTAATAGTCATTGATTCATATAGCAAATGGATTGAAGTACAACAGTTACCGAAATCGAACGCGGAATTAGTAATTGAAAAACTAAAAACTGTAATGTCAAATTTTGGTTTACCAAAGGAAATATGTAGTGACAGTGGACTGCCGTTTTCCTCAAATATATTTATTGATTTTTCCGAAAAAAATGGTATTAAGGTGTCTAAATCGCCGCCTTACCACCATCAAAGTAACGGGTTAGCCGAACGAAGTGTCTTTGAAGTAAAGAGAACTTTAAAAAAATTTCTCATTGATAATAAATATTCAAAATTAAATATTCATGAAAAGATGTACCAATTTTTGCTTACACACAGGAATACACCAACAACGTCTACTAATATATCACCAACAGAATTAGTTTTTAAGTATAAACCTAGGCTACTCGGATATATGCATGTTAAAGTCAGAAAAGAATTATAAAAATTTAAGTCAAGTAAATAATAAAAACATAAAGTAATTTAAAATCGGCCTATAGCCGATTTTTTGATGCCCTATGGTAGAAATGGGAGAGAAAAATTGTGAAAACTAACAATATATCAAGGTTTTTCTTCATAACTTTGTTTGCCCTTGTCAAAATTTTCTCTAATTTGTAAGTAACTCAGACCGTGGTAGCATAAGTCTAATTTGCAAATTTCATTCAAATCGGTGCATTAGTTCTGAAAATACATCAAAAAAAACTTTCTGAACAGGGTTATTTCTTCCTACGACTACTTCTTTCTCCACTATCCTTAGACCGATATCACTGAAATTTACAATGGCATGGTCTATTAATGTAGTCAACCAATATAATTAATTTAAACAAAATTGCTTTACCAATTTTCCAATTAAACCCGAAAAGCTATAGAAAAAAAACGACAAAACTTTCTGGTCACCCTGGTTTTTCCTTTATAACTTTGCCCCCCGTGGATCGATTTGGCTCAAATGCAATACCAAACCAAGTTAAGGAATAAGCAACTCAAATTATAAATTGCATCAAAATCGGATAACGCGTTTTTGAGTTATCTTGTCTACGGGCGGACGGACGGACATGCATAAATCGATATAACTTTTGATTCCCTACACAACCATACCCTTGAAATTTTTCTCCGATCATTATATCTATGTGTTACACACTTAGTGACAAAACTAATATACCCTCTGGTAGTACCTACCATAGGGCATAATTAGAAAAGAAAGTCCAAAGAAATGTATAGTAAAGGAAAAAATTATTCCAATTTTTGAAAAAGGAGAAAAAGTATTATATAAAAATTATTTTGGATTCCAGCAATGGTATTAGATAAAATTAGTCCATTATCAAATTCTCTTAAAGAATCAAAAAAGAATAGTCGATTGTTCTAGCATTAGAAAGTCGATATTGCAAGACAAGTATCATCCCACAATTGCTGTAACCCACTCGAAAAGTATAGCAAATGAAGATAAAGAAATTATAAGCAAACAAAATACTAAGTCTAAGAAAAAATATACTAATTTTATATATTTCAAAACTAGACAATCTGAAAGATTAAAGAAAGAAAAAGTTAGTTTGTAATCAAGTATAAGAAAGTTTGTAAAAGGGGAGAAATGTTGTATGTTATCATATACATTAATTAGTATCAGTTGATAGACCCTGTATTCCCAATTTAGGAATGTTTCGAGTATCGCTACTGTTAAGGTGACTAGCGAAAATTGATGCAACATTCGCTCTCTTTTGATTGATGATCGTAGAACAAGCCACATGTCAGTCTACCAGATCTTACTGTGAATTTAATAAATCGATAAAGCTACAACACGAAGAAGCACATCCCCTGAAGAACTGCAAAGCATATCTTCTTCCTTGGGAGGAGAAGATGCGAGATGGCACAGCGCATGTGAACAACTAAAGCCTGCGCGCCCAGCTTAGTTGCACTGACCAGCTCGCCGGAGGGAGTGGGTCGTTGCTCACTACCATCTGTCATCGCGTATATGGTACATATAATTATTATATGCGTGTAAAGATTTTTAATGTCGTTGAGACTTTAAAGTGGGTAAGTTAATGACACAACCACATAATATTCGGTTGTGGCGAAAACAACCGAATAAATGGAGGATTCGTTAATTTATTTCGATCACCGAAACTGACCAACTGTTCGCAATGCATTCGTGAGGCATGTCGGAGCCGATTGGCGGGAGATGGTATTACCAATCGGTCTTATTTGGGGCACGTCCCACCCTAATTTGACCAAGAAACAGAAACTTGGTCCGCATGACCATACCCGCCCCTATAAATGGGTATGGTCCCTTTATTTGATTTCATATGCCCCCACGCATCACCAATTCAATCCCTCTCTCTCTCAATAATGCTCCTATTCCGAGTAAATACCCATTTCTTTTTCAGAACAAAATTCCTTTTTCTTTTTAGTAATCACTTTTTTTGTCTTTTATAATTTATTCAAATTCTAAATGGAGAATGAAGTTCCTGTTTCAACTTTCGAATACTAAACAAAAAAAATTCGAAATTCAATAGCAATAATCAGTTTAAATAAAACCAAATTATTTTTGTGAAGGAAAACTGACGAAATTTTTAGCAAGAAAAACATTTTTGATTTTTTCAACGGTTTTTGGTACAAACATTTTATATTTTGAATTTTATTTTTGAAGAAATCAATGATATTGAAAAATTTAATAAAACTAGTACCGCCCATTGGTCGAAATTCGACCTAATAAAATGAAAATTTAAATATTGCAATAATTAAAAGTTAAACTTGTGAATTTCAATAGCATATTCGTATTCTCACACTTATTTATTTACAAATCGAAACATCAATGCTTTTTTCAATTGTTTTCTTGAATTTGGTCCAAAAAAATAAACAGCTGTTTTCTATATAATTCTGAATCGAAAACCTTCTAAAACACTTCTGTTATTTCCATTTCTTCATTACACAAATTCGTAGAGCACACAACTGTGTGCCATATATTTTGTTGTTGTTCCCATATAAATTTATGGGAAACTTGCACCTGTACAACCTGGCTCAACGACCATATATCAACCCACTTTTTGTGTTTAAACACTTTTCATCATCAATAGCTTTCGATTGATACATATATTAAGCAACATCTTTTGTTAGAATAGGAATAAAAGAGAGGTAAATTTTTGTGTTTGCCTATTTATATATAGATTTTAAATGTGTGTGACAAAAAAAAATCATTATTGGAAAATTCTTTAACATATCAAATAAGTGACTTACTTAATAAAGAGCAAATCGTATGTGAATTCATCAATTGTATCGCAATTAGACTAGGTAAATTGGTGTTCACTGTCGTTTACCCAACTCGATGATTTAATGAAAGATCCGTTGTTGATGGCGTCCATAGGCAATTTAAACTAGAATTTGCTGTATTTGCTGAATTTTCCTTTCGTAATTGGAGATCATATTTCTCGGTTGATGCACAATTTTCGAGTCCTAATGTTTAAATAATTGTAGGTGCTGAACTATTTTGTAGTGACTCAGAATCCTTGCAGAAATAAAGGTTGATTTATTATTATTATTAATTGTGACAGGTGCTCATAACTGATGCGAAGGCAAGGCAAAACAATTGCGCTCATAATATGCATGGTTAATAACGATAAACATAGGTGTCCAAGTCGATTGAGCCTGAGAATGAATCGGAAATATTAGTTCCAAATATTGTTACCTTTATATCAAAATATCGTCTATTCTGCCCATTATAACTGGTCATTGATCAAGAACTTGACTAATTCCATCTGCATCACCGGTAACAATTAATTTAAATCTCATTTCCTATTATTTTCCACCATTTTGTTTCCAATCTTGTTTTTTTTCAATAAAATTGGACATAAAGCAAAAGTTCATTACGTTAATTAAATCTCATTTTTCTTTTCATTGTCAGTATTTCTTTTTTCTTAAAAACAAAAAAATGCTTTCTTTTGTGTTAAAACTTTTACAAATTTCGATTATGGCCTTTTTTTCAAAAATCTTTAAATTATTTCGAACTTTTGAATTTCATTTTTTTCACGATTTTTGGCAATAACCAGTTTCCTCCTGTTTATTTCTTTCTCCCCTTATAAAAATAAAATAAATCCCGCCTCTTTCATTCTCTTTCAAAATTCTTTCACCATTCGAGATCATATAAATCTGTGATAGAAATCCCTTGAAATGTAAAAATAGATTGATATCCAGTTTAGATGATTGGTGAAACACGCTAAGTCAAACGCGGACTTACGCCGTTCAGGCATTATAGTAATGCGCAAATCTCTTGCACGTTACAACATGTGTGGTGAAAAATTCCGCGCCATTTTGAACAGATTTTTCAAAATACATTTTTTTACCTTCATATTATACAACAAAAGTGTTGATGTCAAAATTGTCAGAATCGGTGAAAATTGAATATAATTTAGAAAAATTGTGTATTAAAATGGATATTGATGAGGATTTATTAATAATAAGTGGATTGAGTGGCCCATATTGTCGCAATTATGAAAAAAAGCGACGAAAATTGGGAAGGAGAGTGATTTGAACATAGAAATCGTTTTAAAAATTAGTTTCTAAAAAAATAATTTAAGTTAATAACGCAAAATCGTAAAAAGAAAATTTACACTTTTTTTTCCCAGTATAAATTGAACTGTCAAAAATGTCGTGTGGAAAATCGCGTGAAAACTGGTGCCGGTCGCACTTTTCACCAAACATTTGATTTGTTGTGTGAAATAAGTTATAATGTGAAAGTAACTTAAGAGTTTAAAAATTAAGTAAAAAAAAAAAACGAAAATCGACAATAATGAATTGATAAATTTTTTTTGCTTTGTTAAATATTTTTAGCTTTCAAACATAAATTTAGTTTTGTTGAAACCAGACGGGTTTTACACCAACGTAAATAGTTGGGTCCAAATTTCTTTCGCAAAAAGGAAAGATCATTTCGATTTTTTTCTACGACATCTCTTAAAGAAACGCTGTGAAAAAAGATGGAAATAAAAAAATTAATTTATATACATTTATGTGGGTTCACTACGTTCTAGGTAAACAACACTTCTTTTAATTCGAAAGACTACAAAAAATTATTATTTCCAATGTTAATTATAAAAATTAAGCAAACAAAAGTAATTATTCAAATACTAGCTGTACCCGACCACACGTTGCTGTGGCTCAGTCTGGTTAAATGGAAAAGAAAAGAAAAAGCGCACGATTCTCGTATATTTAATTTCACAATGCTTGTGGTTATACAACATTTTTTGTTGTTCCATTTTCTGTGCAGATATAGAGATTTTTTGGTTTGCCGACTCTAGAACACGCAACATATAAATGTCCATGTGAGAAGCAATCCGTGTCTAGATCTAAACCGGACAATTTCAAAGATTGGCCCTGAGCCTTGTTGATGGTGATTATAAACGCCAATCGAATCGGGAATTGCAATCTCTTAAATTGCATATCCGTTGGAATCATAGGAATGCGAGGAATGAGGACATCTTCACCGTTAAAAGGTCCTGTCCAGATTGTTGCTTCTACGATGTCGCTCATTAATTTTTTTATTGCAAGCCGCGTGCTGTTGAAAAGCTTTGGCTGGTTGATACTTCGCAACATGATAATGGGCACACCGACTTTCAATTGAAGTCCGTGCGGTGGCATCCCTGGCAGATCGAGTGAATTCAGCAATTCGGTTGGATAATTAACCGGTTCATCTGCTTCTACAGCAGTGCCGATGGACTTGTATGTGACCACCTCGCTTTGAATGTTAGACTGAATAATATTGTTAAGTTCGTAGACGTTTTTGTTCTTGGCCGCAAGAATAGCTCGTTCACTTAGCCAATCGTGATTCTTATAATTGTTTTGAATATTGGGAAATACTTTTTCAACCAATTCTTCTTTTGACGTCACTAAATCATGGAAGTTATGAGGCAATAAAATTCGTCCTGACGTCAAATCAACCGCCACTTTTCAATTAATGCAATTGATGTGAGAATATCTCTGCTGACCGATCGTTTTGCGGCTGGACTCGCATATTTGTAGTTAATTTTAACGTCATAACGCGTCGCCACAAAGTAGAGTATTTCAGGTAAGCATTTATTTCGTCCCCTGCTGTCAATCGAGGAATTACAGGTAATGTTTGCCTGAAATATCCTGCAAGCAATATTCCCAATAATCCCAAATGGTCTGATATTTGCACGTAAGTCTTGCAATGATCGATCAAGGGCCTCGAGCGATTTTTTGTGCGCCATTGTGCATTCATCCCAAACAATAAGTTTGCATTTCTGCAATACTTTTCCCATGCCGGACGCTTTGGAAATATTGGGATTTTCAATGAATTGAATGTTTAATGGCAATTTCAAAGCGGAATGAGCCGTTCTTCCATCTGGTAGCAATGTCGCAGCTATTTCGAATGTAAGAGCTAAGGCCATGTCAGTTTGGGATCAAATTCTGGCCAGAATCAATCTAATTAGGAACGTTTTACCAGTTCCTCCTGGCGCATCTAAAAAGAATGTTTCTCCAACTCCGTTATTGACAGTTTGAATTATTTGATCGTAAATGCCCTTTTGCTCAAACGTTACCTTAGGAATATTTGATTGCACATAGGACAAAAGATCACCCGTGTTGTAATTTTGTTCACGACCCAATTCTATATCAAACGAAGCAGCAGCAGATCGATTCGGTGATGGCATTCCCAATTGATTGAGAACTTTGTTTGCGATTTGTAAGCACAAATCTTCAATCATTATCAACACTTCGTTGTAGATTTCTGCTGTGAAATCTATGTACATATTTGGATTTTCCTTGCATATCCGACGGAAAATATCTTCAGCCATGTGGGTTTTAAATTTCTCCTATAACTCTGTTGCAGATGAAGGACAGCAGGCGGTCAATATAATTGCAAACAATGCACAAATTTGATGTGGATGTGACGTGTTGCACGCGTCATTAATGCATACATCCCAGTGTCGGTCGTTCTGCAATAAATTCAGAGCTTGACATGCGCTCCGGAAAGTGACATGTGTAACACCGTTCACAATTCTCAATTGGTGGGAAGACGTCGGATCGGCCACATTTATCAACAGCTTGCGAAGAAAGAAGCATTCATCATTCATGATTGGGATGCACGGTGTAGAGTTCGCTTATCGTAGCTTCATTGAATATGCTAGGGGTAGCTAATTTACCGCCATCTTCTGCTGATCTTCTTCTGTATAAAGCATATCCATCGTTTCCTGTAACTGTGTTGGATACTATCATGCATGGTGAATTTGGATTCAGTGTACCGCAAGGTCCATGTAGCATATTTTTCTTCACAACTTCATGCAAATCCTTATCGACATCGGCATCGGGTATTTCAGCGCATATTACATCGTCGATTTCGTTTGTAGTGATTTTGTTATAGCGCCAGATTAGCATATGAATGTGTGTCTATCGTCTCTTTTGCCATTCCACTGAGTACATTCAGCAGCGCACCGACCCAAACACTTAATGTTTTATAATGAAATCCATCAGCGATTTCAGCTTCTGTCTGAAAACAGGTGCTGTGATGTCATGCCTATCCACCGGCGATTGCCCAGGAAGTAAGAGCTTTTGTATTGTAAATCGTCCCAAGCTGGAAATTTCATCTAAGATTTTGTTAAATTCAGCATTTTCATTTTTAAGTGCCTTTTTTGGTTTTAGGGTTTCCAAAAAATGAGACTTTACGTATTAAATGTCTCTCGGCTTTGGGATTTCAAAATTTTACGCCAATTAGTAGAGAGGAGATTATAATTTTATAATTTCATTTTGTAGGTTTTAAACAAACTTGATTTTTGAAATAAAAAACGCAAACATTTTTTCAATTCGAATGTTCCCCAATTCATGTGCATTTAGAGTAATGCGCCTCCGAATTCATATTTTCAATACCCGTAATAGAAGCAAGCGGAGGCATAAACCGTTTTTTTTACGATATCTTTTTAGCTCGTATTATCAACTTCAGAGGGGAAAAAATTTATGGAATTTCCTTTGTTTGTTTCTTAAGTTTGATATATTTTGTATTAAAATAGGCGAATTTTCATTATTGCTGTACAAAAAAAATGTTTTTATAGGCTTTATTTAAGTATAATTAATCAAACCGAAATCATGTTAATTCATAATTTAGTATAAAATTTGTTTTTTTGAATCAACTTTGCATCTAGATCGTAGCCCAATACCCCTCTTTTTTTTAATTACTAACAGTGACAGTAATTTTTTTGGTGAAAATGGGGCAATTCTTAAAATTCGTCGACGTTTTTGAAAATTCAGCCTCGTCAATTCTAAATACCTTTTTTTTGGCTTTAAGCTTTCCAAAAAATGAGAAATGAAATTGCTTTCGGCTATGGGCTTACAAAATTTTACGCCATTTAGCAGAGATATAATTTGCTGTTACATTTCAATAAAGAGGATTTAAAGCGAATAATTTAATTTTGTACGCTTAAGAGAAACTTGTTTTTTGGAATAAATAACGCAAACATTTTTCGCAATTGTGATGTTCCAGAATACATGAGCATTAAGCCCATTTACAGTGTTGGCCCTCCGAATTCATATTTTTAACGCCGCCGCTACGCCCATATGTATTTTCTATAAACTCTGCTTGAAGCTTTTGACTTTAAGAGCCGTCCAAACGCACAGTTTTTTACTCAGTTTTGCCTGCGCAAATCGGAGTTGCGCATGCTAAACTGAGCGTCTGGACAAGTCACAGTTCGTTTGCACAGGCAAAAGTGCGGTTTGTGCAATTTCAGTTCCTGTCTGAAAAATAACTGGGGTAGGTGCATGCAAATCGTAGCGTGTGGACGAAAACTCATTATTTTACACAGTTTTCATGTAATTGCGAAAGGCGAAAGGCACGAAAATGTCTTCTAGAGACTTTTTAGAGGAGTTAAGCTTAAACTATTCATTATTAAAAGTTCTAAGCACAATATCTTGACATTAAGAAGTTCCAAAGAAAACTGTTTAAAAATATGGAAAAGACGATATCGTGTGGACACAAAATTTGCGCAGGCTTTCCCACAGAATAACTGCGCAAACTACGACTGTGCAAAAAGACTGAGCGTTTGAGATGCTTGTGTATTTGTATTAGTGATTGATTTTATTAAATCAATTATTACCTGGTTCAGGTATAACATAGGTAAATAAAAAGTACATATGAACATGATCATAATCACATAGGACATTCTGTAAAAGTTTCAAAGCAATTGGTCAAGAAGTTTCGGAGATTACCGGTTAGGAACAAACGAACATTTACGATTTTATTTATATAGATAAAAAACTTAACTTGATACTTTACTTGAAATTTCTTGACTTATCTTTTAAATTATAATCTTTTCTTAGTTTTCAAATTTGACTTTACTGGTCAAAAAGCTTAGCGAGAGTCAAATCTTTTTCGTTAACAATTTAAATAACCGACTGTATACGCTTAACTGATGTATAGTGTTGCCAACACTACATATATATGTATATAGTAAAGTCATCTACTTGAAATTGTTTATTTAAGTTTTATTACGGAAAATATCGCGTCTTAAGTAAAATGTATTGTGAGCGAGAGAGAGACAGAGATATGGAGTGAGGTGAGAGGCGAGGAGAGCATAAGCCAAAAAACTAAGTGATCATATCTAATTTTGCTTCGTGGCAGATATGGTCATGAGGACCGAGTTTTTGTTTGTTGGTCCAATAGGGTGTGACAGACCCAATAAGACCGATTATCGCACGATATAGCCAATCGGCCCCAACATGCCTCGCGAAGGCAATCGCACAAAGAGAGCCCAATTTCGTGGACTGAGGATTTGAAGAACCCTCCATTTATTCCACTTTTCTTTCTTCCCTAAAATCTAATTTCCCAATCATGGTAGTTTCGCTATCACCATAAAATCTTAACGACATAAAAACTTATAGCAAGGATATACATTATGTGAAATACTGATGACAGCTAATGATGAATATCAACCCACTTACATCGGCGAGCTAGTTAGTGCAATCAGCTAGGTGTTCGGCCAATTAGTTGTTCACAAGTTCTGCAACATCTTATACTATCTTATCGCAAGGAAGGTGGTGTACACTGCAGTCATCAGGGGTCTGCTTTTTTCGTTGCATTCCTCTTATATAGTGTGACTTTTCTGTCACATGATAATATATGTAAACGCCTTTCTTATAGTTTACACCATTTTTTAACGTAATTCGAGTTTTGTCTTTGAGAATGATAACGAAAATCCTATCTCTTGTCATATAATTTAACCATGAGAAAAATTTCCTTCCATTTTATTTTTTTTTTCATAGACATTTTCATTACCATTGTTACGATGTTCGCACAATAATTAAAATAATTTTCTTTTTAAATTTAACTAACTAGGTAAAACAGGATATAAAATGAAGTTCTTCAAAATAAGAGGAGAAAATAAAAGGAAATAAAATAGAATTTAATTGAAGCTCATTATATTGTCGCCACATTCGACCGATTCACTGTGTGTCGTCCGAAATGAAAGAAATAAATGTAGCCTTAAATTATTGACGTAATTAGTTTCAACCTCTGCGAATAAAAAGCGAACATGCTTTTGTTCCTCATTGTTTATAAATTGGATAATTTATTGGGGGCCCCAATCCTACTGTAATTAATTCATTTTTGTCTCAATTTTCCGGCATATTTTATGTTTTTTTCTTGTGTCATGTAATTTTTGTGTAATAAAATAAAGAAATTTACTGAATCCTTATGTATTTTCTTCTGGTTCGAAAAATATTGGACACAATGAAATATTCTCCTTGTTTTCTGTGTTAAAAGTTCTTTTCTTTTTTCTACAGAAAGGTATTATGTCAACATTTTCTTTTTTCAAAGATTTAACGGTTATGATATAGAAAATTTCCATTATTATGGTTATGGCTTATTAAGAAGGAGATTTTAAAATATTGGACAAATTAGAAAGAAAAGAAATTAAATTGAATACCGAAAAGAAAAAAAGTAATAATCATTTTGAATAAATTTTGTATTACTATATATAACTTTCTTTTTGATAAAAAATTTATAATCTTCCCGGGAGTTTGAAGGATATTTTCTAATTTTAATGCAAATTGAAATATTTGACGCTTCAGGTCTAATGATATGTATGAATATGCAGCCGTTTTAAATTAAAACAGAAACATAAGCATGAGCAACATTGAAAATCCTTTCAAAAACGTGTAGAAATATGCTCATTATACTTAAATATAAGAATTACGTAGGTCTACAATAAGTATCTTAATATAAATAGGCCAACACAAAAATTTACCTCCCTTATATTCGTATTCTAACAAAAGGTGTGGTTTAATACCTATGTGGCGTCAAGATCCACTATGTTTAATTTTTCACTTTGTATTTTTATTTCTAAATCTAGTTTCTTTGTTAACTGTAATATTTGTAAGTTAGCCTTGTTCTACAAATTAAATGTATAAATAGCAGATAATTTGTGGACATAATTCGGTCATTTCAGGATTGTTCAAGCTAGAACATTAGGCCCCCACAAGTGGTAAGGCCGGTCCTGACAGTTAAGTATAATAAATAAACAACCATTGTTTTCTTAAAAATAAACTCAAACGAGTTGTTATTTATAGTAGCAAGTATAAGCTACACATATGTCAATGGAAAGCTATTATTGAGGGGAAGTGTTTAAACACAAAATGTATGTTGATATATGGTCGTTGAGCCAGGTTGAACAGGTGAAAGTTTCCTACATATTGTATTTATATGGGAAGAACAACAAAATATATGGCACACAGGGCTGTTGTGTGCTATACGGATTTGTGTAATGAAGGAATGGAAATAACTGATATGTTTTAGAAGGTTTTTGATTCAGAATTATATAGAAAACAGCTGTTTATTTTCAGGACCAAATTCAAGAAAACAATTGAAAAAAGTATTGATGCTTGCATTTGCAAATAAATAAGTGTGAGAATAAGAATATCATATTGGAATTCACAAGTTTAACTATTAATTATTGTAATAGATATTTTAATTTTAATTTTATTAGGTCCAATGGGCGGTACTAGTTTGTTTAATTATACAGTAGTAAAAAAAGACCTATCGCCCCAGGAAACCGCACAAAAGATCAGCGTCCAATATAATACAAAGGTACTCAATTGGAACTAATCATTCGTCCTTCCATTATCGCCAGAAAAGGTTGCTTCTCTTTTTAGAGACAGAATGAACATCCTATTCCGGCTATATGAAGGAAATAAGTTTATCGTCCTGAAATATAACCAATACTTGAAAAGTATAGTTATGCAGGTTGTGCCAAATTAATGGGTGTAAGAAAAGCACTATACCATCTTTCCTTAAAGAAAAAATATTTGATATCAAAATATACATACGTGTGGGGCACAATTTTTTTTCGGACTTCACTTTTGTTTATATCCAAGACAAGACAATTGTAAATAGAAGTTTGCATGGCTTTAAGGGCACCAGTCCAAAACCAAATAAAGCAAAATAAATGTATCCGAACTGAACTTTAAAAGTTGGTGGCGCTATTATTTAGACTCAAAATTATATAAATTAGCAAATGTAAGCTAAACAAAACTTTAAATCGAAATTATAATCTATTTATATCAAAATTTCCAAAATTTTGTATTGTGTCAAAACTTTTCCGAAAATATATTTATTAGATAATATTATGTTAGTTCGTTGAAATTCAAAAACAATTGAGGTTGACAGTTTGTCGTTTATGGTTTCAACTATTTAGGTATAAAATTTGTCATTATTTTGCCCTATGGTAGGTACTACCAGAGGGTACATTAGTTTTGTCACTAAGTGTGTAACGCATAGAAATAATCATCGTAGAAAAATTTCAAGGGTATGGTTGTGTTGGGAATCAAAAGTTATATCGATTTATGCATGTCCGTCCGTCCGCCCGTAGACAAGATAACTCAAAAACGCGTTATCTGATTTTGATAAAATTTATAATATGAGTTGCTTATTCCTTAACTTGGTTTGGTATTGCATTTGAGCAAAATTAATCCGCGGGGGGCAAAGTTATAAAGGAAAAACTAGGGTGACCAGAAAGTTTTGTCGTTTTTTTGGTTATGGTTTCTCGCACGTAATTGGAAAATTTGTCAGTCGATTTTGTTTAAATTAATTATACGGGTTAACTCCATAAATAGACGATACTATTAAATTTCAGTCACATCAGTCCAAGGATAGTGGAGAAAGAAATAGTTGTAGCCTAAAATAAGCCTGTTCGTAAAGTTTTTCCGATGTGTTTTAAAAAGTTAAATACCGATTTGAATCAAATTTACGAAACGTGTTTAGGCTGTTAGACTCCAGCCTACCTGTGAATTTGGACCAATTTGAGAATGAAGAAACGAAGTTATTGAGAGAAAAACCTTGAAATATTGAGTTAAGTAGAAAGTTCGTGGCGTTTTTTTTCCACTAGTTGGCTTTAGAATCGTATAACTTTAGTAGTTCTAATCCTATCAAGTTATATTATAGCGCGCCTAAAAGGTGACATTTTATAAAATACTTGTGAAAAAAATTGTGAAATTCAGGCAGAACTAATTGGGGTAATTGGGTTTTGAAAATGAGCCAAAATTCTGAAAAAAATTCCCTATATTAATGCTCCATGTTGGGTACTACCGACCGTCCGTGGACAAAATAACTCAAAAACGTGTTATCCACTTTTGATGAAATTAAGAATGCTACTTGGTTATTGCCATAGTGGATTTGCTATTGCATTTCAGCAAAATCGATTGAGGGGAGCGAAGTTATTAAGCAAAAAACAGAGTGACCATAAAGTTTTGTCGCTTTTTTTATATAGTTTTAGGGATTTAATTGGAAAATTGGTAAAGCAATTTTGTTTAAATTAATTATATTTGTTGATTATATAAATAGACGATACCATTGTAAATTTCAGTGATATCGGTCTAAGGATAGTGGAGAAAGAAATAGTCGTAGGAGGAAATAAGCCTGTTCAAAAATTTGTTTTGATGTATTTTCAGAACTAATACACCGATTTGAAAAAAATTTGCAAATTAGACTTATGCTATCTGGGTTACTTACAAATTAGAGAAAATTTTGAAAAGGACAAACAAAGTGATGAAGAAAAAACCTTGATATATTGTTAGTTTTGCCAATTTTTCTCTCCCATTTCTACCATAGGGCATCAAAAAATCGGCTATAGGCCGATTTTAAATTACTTTATGTTTTTGCACTAAATTTAACCCGGTTGATTGAAATTTGCTATTTATGTCTTTAAATAAATTGAACATTTTAATAAACTTTATAAAAATTATTGAGAGTATCGCCAGGAAAATAAAATGAAAATTACTAGAGGTCAATAAAGCAAAACAATTTGGATAAGGACAAACTGAGCCAAGACAAAACCTATCCTATATTCCGTGAATTGTTATCTTTATTTTGATTGAACTCTGAACTTTAACTAAAGACAAAAATATCGTATGTGTGGCTTTTGAAAAACTCAAAATTCATGACTCTACTATATTAATAGACTTGGGCTTTAAATGTTTACAGTTCAAGTCAATAAATGTCGTATTTCAAACTTATTTAATTTATTTTGTAATTATGAAGGCAGCTATTAATACTCGCATATTCATATATTCGTTTCTTATCTTTCAGTATGTCCCAATCTTTTGCTACCATCATTGTTTGTCTCCGCACAAAAAAGAACCGTACATCACAAAGCTACTATCGTACACGTAAAAATGAAGTATCTTTATATATGTGTGGCTATTTCGGTGTTTCGGCGTTAAAAGAGAAAAACGTCAATAATTCGGTCAATAATAGGTAGGTTTTCGTAAAACTTGTAATGTGCATTATGGATAGACCAACGGAAAAGTCTCTACTCGGTACAAAAACAATAGCAATTCGGTCAATAATAGGCAAATTTTCATGAAATTTGGTATGTACAATCTAGATAGGCCAACTAGAAAGATACAATATGTCTCCATTCTGTGAGGATTCTGGGAGCTGAAATAGGAAAACGTCAATTCGATCAGTAATATGCGCATTTTCAAGAAAGTCGTAATATACATTCACAATAGGGCGACTTAATTATAAAATATGCCACCACTCGGGGAGTTGCGAAAAACGTCCCTCATTCGGTCAAATTGAGGAATTTTCATGAAACTTGGAATATATATTCTGGATAGGGCGACTGAAAAAATAGGGTATGTCTCCATTCAGCGGCGAGTAATATATAAAAAAGAAGAAAACTTAATAAATGTTGGGTCATCTAACATATTTAGAAAAAAGAAGTTTCGACGCAAAATGACTATTGGAACTCTATACATTCGTATGAAACAACGAACAACTGATTTCAGTTATGCCAAAGTTTATTTAAATTGCTTTATACAGAATCCTGTCATACAAAACTTGGAACATTGAACTTCAGATTAACAGGTCGTGTGGTAAAAATTTCTTTTATTCATCCTTTTGCAAATTGATTCAATAAATATATTCGAAATCTTGCATACAAACGGGCAGGCATCGCTCCCAATCTCTCTGTAAAAAATGTCTATTTTGATATCGGTTTTCATACTGGTTTGCTGGTAGCCACGCATTGCCAGGTATCTCAGCTTAGTTGTTTAGTTGTTTTGAGTGATAAAGAAAATATAAAAAAAAAAACAAAAAAGAAAAGGATTTGAATGAAAAGGACGCCAAAAAACAATTCAATAAGGAAAAATTGCTGTATGTACATTTTCCGGGAGTATCTAAATAAAGAGAAATTCCTTCGAAACGGGTCCTCATTAGACTGGTTTTGGTGAAAAAAATTTGTCTCGTCCTATCAACGCATTCCTCAATTGTACCTTTTAGCTCTCCATAATATTGCCATAAGATACATATGAATCAGAAGAAACCATGGACAAGAGAAAAAAAACAAAAGATAATTAGAAAAAAAACTCCATGCAACCGAATTCAACTTCGCGATATCAAAACAATTTAAGGCATATAGGGAAGTCACTATCTTTTTTTTAATTTAAAAAAATTATAAAAATTTTCGCCTTCCTCATCATTACTTTAACAGATGAAGCATAAAGTGGGTTAGCTGGTGATGATTATTTGTTATTTCCATTCCGAACGCCTTTTTTTAATAGGTTATGACAAAACTGTAGATTCTGATTTGGGTTCTCTAAAAATATATACATATAGAAATAGATAATTCGAAATTATTGCTTTCCATTCACTTCATGAAATAATCAAGTCCAATTCTGTTGATTTGTTTGCGCCTTAACTTTCTGTTTTTTTCTGTTTGGGTTCTAACATATTTAATAACTTTAAATTCGGTGTCTAAAAATTGTCAATTTTTTTTCAAAACTTGTTCATGCTATGAAATTTAATTTTAACAATTCATATTTAATGTTTTTATTTTCATTATTTTGTGTTTCCTGCATGAAACAAAAATTAAATCTATTACATATCTTTATATATAAAACAAAGTCGTGTTAGTTACACCATTTATAACTCAAGAACGGCTGGACCGATTTTTACGATCTTTGATTTGTTGGATTTGTCTCTGCCGCGAATAGCAGAATAGCTATTAAAATATTGGAAAAATTTAGGAGAAAAAAAAATATGAAGAAAATTCATTTTCTCATACATTTTGTATGAAACGGCTTTTTTGATGATATCTCGAGATCGGATTGACTGATTTCGATGAATTTTTTTTACTGTTCGTCTCGGCCTCGAGAAGTTTCCTCGGGCATTGGAAAAGTAAGAAAATCACAAAACAGAAAGGGAAGAAAATTAAAAGTTTTCATTAGAAAGAATGAAGTAACCTATAAGCCACAAATCTTTTATTTTACAACGCACTTCCTATAAGATAATTGTAGCAATGGACAGCATAAATAGTCTTATGGATTTTGGACTAAAGAAGGAATGAAACAAAGAAAGCTATCGGAGTTTTTTTTAAGTCAGTTTGTGTAAACAAAAACCACGCGTTTCCTTATACTTTTAGGCGCCAATATGGTTTTCCCAACACTTTTCAAGTATTGGTACATGTATAACAAGCATTTTTCATAACCACGTGTGTTTATCTAAGTAGAAGAAGTCCTTTTATTACGTGTATTTCAAATACTTTAAGTGTTAGTTCTGGTATGAATAGCCATTCTTATTACATAAGTTTTGGTATTACTTATTAAAGCTAAATTCATAGTTATCTCTGTTGCACTAACGTGATGAAATCTAACAAAATGATGGATAGCGAAAAAGATGACGGCTTGAATTTATATATCTTTACTGAGAAAAACCACACATCCATTATATTTGAAAATAGGGACGGAAGCAGAATTGGCATATTTATCCAAAAAAAGCAAAAAAAGGGAGGTCACCCAATAGTTTCCATTGCCATTGAGCTAGCTGTAAAGACGGGCCGCGATTTATCAACATTTTTTCGAGTTTTCACCAATTTTCATTCAGTTTTCGACGGTTATTACATTTGAGTTCGATTCGATTAATTTTATTAACACGATTTTTTCTCAAATTCATCAGCGAAAATTGATTTCAAAGAGGTAGGTTCAGTTTTATAGAGTGCACATTGTGAAAGGTTATATCGTTTGTCATTGGGCGCGCATCGACAATCAATCCAATCGGTAATTTGGACTGTGCGTTTGATTTGCCAAGCGGATTTGTTCGTAAGTATGTGGAATTCTATTTTCGCCGTGATTTTTAAACCTTCAAAGATATTCACTTTGTGAGGTTATCAAATTTGCGCATCGATAAATGTTTCATTATGTAATTTTGAATTGTGGGATTATTTTTCCAGTGTTATTTACAATGCTGCGAGTCAGGAAATCTAATCTTTTACAAGGAAGCCGTAATCCAATTAGACTTCGGAATATTGCGAACCAATCCACTGCAGATGAAGAAGAAATCGCATGAAAAGAGCGCCGCGTTAGTATGGCCGACTTCGTGCTACACAAATCCAAGAACAAAGAGAGGCAATACGTAAAGCGGCTCAGTTGGCAATGAGAAATCATCGAGCTTATCGCACAGATCAACAACGTGATAATCTTCGACTCAAAGGAAAGGTGAGGAAGTTCTCATTGCGAGAAATCCGATCATCCCAACCGATATGCCATTTAAGATCAAACGAATTCAATTTCCGATCAACAAATTACAAGGCCAATCCTAGAGTGTTTGTGGCCTGAACCTAGAAGATGAACGTTTGTCTCACGGTCAATTTTATCAAAGTATAACTATGATAAAGTGTGGAAAGCTAGCGAAGTAGCAAGAAAAACACGTGGCAATAAGTGGGAAAGAATAGGCAAGAGTACATATTGTTTTCATAGGCAAAATCCATCAGGAAGAGGGAGAATGAAACGTTCTTAAAAAAACGCATGGAATCTTATAAATTACCCTTGGAATCTTAAATATGGGACCAAATCTTATAAATTTCCCACACATATCAAAATAAAAAATTAACGCCAAATTTTTTTGTGGTGTGTGCATTTGTATAAAAATTTCTGCCTGTGTTTTTTTGTGTACATTTTCAAATTACCCAAAAGTGAGAAGTGGGATGTTTTTTAAAATAATGTTTCCCTTTCACCCATACTCAAAATATTTAGTTCTACCTATATCAGCAGTGGATAGAAAATTGTTGGAAAATGGACAGGCAAATTTTGAGAAATGGCGGTACGGTAAGGATAGGAAGTTTCCCGAGTTTGTTATTAGTTACGCTTTGATTTTACGTAGCACGTTCACGTGTCGGCAAACTCTATCCACTTTGGTCGTTCTCGCACCTGATAACAAAACGAGAAATGTCGTATATCACAAGGTGCTTCAATGAAAGGGTGCAACCCATCCAGCAAATAGCTAACAGAAAGTAGTGTAACAATGCTACGCGAGTCATTTCGGTTCGCTTCAATAAAGCAAATATCTTGATGCCACGTGAATTACATTCATTTCAATGTAATTAAAATACATTTCATTTCGATTTTTGTACATTTATTGAACTTAATTCATTTTGAGTATTCATTTTTTATCTTAACAAAACACTGAATTTAATTCAGGTAATAATTTAACACAACATTTATTGATTCTGAGGCGGTACGAAATTCGCCGGGTCAGCTAGTGTTATATAAAAATCAATGTTTCTATTGTTTGTATTTTATGCGCGGCCACACCGTTCGTCTGATTGGGATAAAATTTTGCGAACTTTTGCTTGCACTTGCCTGAAAGTTATAGGCATAATATTTTTCCGAAGTTTACCGAAGTGTTCCGAAATTTACCGTAATTTGAAAAATCTATTGCAATAAAGTACAATTTATGTAAAAAACCAACGAATATAATTTTCCGAACTTTACCGAAGTGTGGCGAAATTTACCGAAGGTGAGATTGGGCACACTTCCGTAAAATTCGGCAAAATATTTAAAAAATGTATTAAAATGAAATACAATTTATATAAAAAACCAACGAATATAATTTAAATACGAGCTGACAAAACACCAGCCGGACAGCATGCCAGACGCTACAACGCACCTACCACCAATGAAGTTGCGATTGCCATAGTTGGCGAAGAACTTAATACTCGTGATATAATTCTTCAGCGACGGAATAATACAATTCAACGCGTCGCTGAAACACATCGATCATACGATGCACTGCAGTATCCCATAATTTTTTGGGAGGGGCAAGACGTATACCATTTCAATATTATGCAAACTAATTCAATAACAGGTGAACAACTCAATAAAAAAGTATCAGCGATGAATTATTACTCATACTGCATAATGATACCTCAGAATGGAACAAATCATATTCTACAATGCCGTCAATTATTTCATCAATACGTGGTAGACATGTATGCAAAAATTGAATACGAACGTTTGTTATTCATTCGCTTAAATCAAACATCGTTGCGTTCAGAAGAATACATTCATTTACGAGATGCAATTGCCAATGATGGAAATGTTTCCGACATTGGCAAAATGGTCATACTTCCAGCAACGTTCACTGGCAGCCCACGGCATATGCATGAATATGCACAAGATGCCATGATATATGTGCGTTCATATGGCAGTCCCGACTTTTTCATCACATTTACATGCAATCCAGCATGGGACGAGATAAAAGAGCTTCTATTGCCCGGTCAGGTTCCATCCGATCGACATGATTGGAGTGCTCGAATATTCAAGCAAAAACTAACGAAATTGATGGACTTCATTAATGTGAAAAATCACATTTATGGTGAAACTCGCTGCTGGATGCATTCGATTGAATGGCAGAAGAGAGGACTTCCACACCCTCATATTCTCATATGACTCAAAACGAAACTACACACATCTCAAATTGATGATGTCATTTGTGCAGAAATTCCTAATCCTGAAGAAGATCCACTGTTGTTCGATATTGTGACGAAAAGCATGGTGCATGGACCATGCGAAATTATGAATCCACAATCTCCTTGCATGGTAGATAACAAATGCACGAAAAAATATCCCAGAGGCTTAGTTGAGGAAACACGCACTGGAGATGACGGATATCCAAAATACAGACGCCGAAAACCGGAAGATGGAGGTCATACAACAATAATCAGAATGAGAAATGTGGACGTTGAAATTGACAGCAGATGGGTTATGCCATATTCTCCTTTGTTATCGAAAACATTCAAAGCTCATATCAACGTCGAATATTGTCATTCCGTTAAATCCATCAAATATATATGCAAATACGTCAACAAAGGCAGCGATATGGCAGTAGTCAATATTGATAAACATGATGCACGCAACGATGAAGTAAGTCAGTTTCAAACAGGTCGATATATCAGCAGCAACGAGGCTGTTTGGCGTATTTTGAGTTTCCCAATTCACATTCGCCATGCCAGCGTTGTTCATCTTAGTGTTCATCTAGAAAATCGACAAAGAGTCTATTTCACGACAGACACTGCACGAAATGTTGCTGCTGCACCAGCGCACACAACACTTACAGCATTTTTTAGACTGTGTGAAGAAGATGAATTTGCCAAGATATTATTGTACATAGAAGTTCCAAAATACTATGCCTGGAATGCTACATCTAAGAAATTCCAACGACGTAAGCAAGGCATGCGTGTTGAAGGCTATCAAAATCTGTATTCGTCTGACGCATTGGGCCGTATTTACACAGTACATCCAAATAATGCCGAGTGTTATTATTTAAGAACGCTGTTGGTTAATGTCAAAGGTCCTACTTCATTTGCAAAGTTGATGGCGTAGAATGCCAGACGTACAGAGAAGCTTGCCGAAAGCTTCATTTCCTCGAAAATGACCAACACTGAGAAACAACACTGACGGACGCATGTGCCAGCTGTCATCCGCGACAAATTCGAACATTATTCGCTAGCATTTTGACCACATGTTCGCCATCCAACCCAAAAGATTTGTGGGAAAATTTCAGAAATGATTTGAGCGCAGACATTTTGCATCGTGTTCGTACCGTTACCAATGACAATTCCATTGAGTTTTCAGATAATATTTTCAATCAAGCTCTCATCGAAATTGAAGACATATGCTTAACCATCAACAACAAAGCACTCATTCAACTTGGTATGGTTGTGCCACAACGATCTTCAATTGACCTTAGAGATATCGATTTACTGAGAGAACAGCAGTACAATGCTAATGATATGCGTGCATTTGTTGAAGCAAACGAACAACTTTTGCTTGCCGAACAAAAATTGGCCTACGATACAATTACAAATGCCGTGTCAAATGGCAGAGGAGGTCTGTCGGCGCTGGAAAAACGTTCCTCATCAGTTTGCTATTGGCTCACATTCGATCGAAAATGGAATTGCTTTGGCTCTTGCTTCATTAGGTATTGCGGCTAGATTATTAGATGGTGGACGTACAGCGCATTCGGCGCTCAAATTGCCATTGAACACGCATTTCTCTGAATCTCCAACATGTAACATTTCAAAAGAATCTGGTATGGCTAAAATTCTTCAAAATTCCAATTCATTGTTTGGGACGAATGCACCATGGGCCATAAGAAATCGCTTGAAGCCCTTAATCGAACTATTCAAGATTTGCGATCAAATGCACAACCGTTCAGCGGCGCTCTCATTTTGTTATCTGGTGACTTTCGACAAACTCTTCCAGTTATTCCTAAATCAACATCAGCTGATGAGCTCAATGCTTGCCTCAAAGCATCGCATCTTTGGAGACATGCAAGGAAACTCACATTAATTACCAATATGCGCGTACATTTGCAGTGCGATGCGTCGGCAGCCACATTTTCAAAACATCTATTGAACATTGGTGAAGGAAAAGTACCAGTTGATGCTACCACTAAATCTATTTCATTTCCACTGAACTTTTGTGTCATTGTGCCATCCATCGAACAACTCATTCACAAAGTTTTTCCGCAAATTGCTACCAATTATAAAAATCATAAATGGTGTTGAGTCTTGCTCAACATTTTCTATAAAAAAAATAAAAATTAAAATAAATGAATAAAAATATGAATTATCAAAAACCTTGTTTACATTTAATCTGTAAAACGACAGCCATGCGCAGTACGCCATATTAAAATAAGACCATATTTTATGTATCCACTGAACAGAATTATTCAGAATGAATTATAATTTTTTTAAACAATTAATTCGTACATTCAACTAATTACCACATTATAAGTAATGTGACGAATCACCATGTAATTAGTTTTCAACAAAAAGGAATATTTGATTAAATATTCAATAAAAACCAACACATCAGTTGTGAATTTGATCCAACAATAAGTTTAACCACATCCTCCCAATTGTACACCCCTGCATTTTGCTACTTTCATTTAAGTTTTTTAAGCCAATTTAATTGGAAAATCCAAAACGATAACAAAAAAACTTAAAGAAACCATTTACACACCTAATGACGTCAAAATTGAAGAACATACGATAAAATAAGTTAATAAGATCCAAAACTGTATTTTGGGTTTTTACACACCCCTAAAATTATGAAGAAGTTTTTTTATTAATTTTTGTACAAAAAATTATCAGGGGGACATAGGTGCGTTAGCAAAATTCGCAAGAAATAAATTCAAATAAAGTAATACAAGAATTAGAGCATCAATGCTACATATCATAAACATATTTAATTTTTAAAGTCATAAGGACGACAACTTGACTCAGAAGTCAATCGATCCCGTATTATTTGAAAAATCCGTTAAACATCCAGTATAAAAAGGGAAATCAAATCCAAATCAAATCACTTAGTTTTCTCAACTGAACGAGAAGGGATCGACCAAATATGGTGAGTAAAAATTAAAACTAAGTCGTCTATGGTGAAACATAGAAAAAAGTTGAATTGAAAATTTCCAACAGACAAATTGCCTTGCAAATTTTCAATCGGGCATTGATAAAGGATATTCGTAGCCTTATCATTTTTCATATTAAGAATGGTGATGGATAATTTGCCTCATTATTTTTAATCGGGACTTTAATTCTGGATATCGTTGCCGAATTAACGTAAAATCAAATAGCTTGATAAATACAATCAAGAAAGTTTCTACCATAGACAACATTATTCAATCACGGATATTTACGCCTGATTATTCACATAAACACGGACATTTTCGCCTGTTTATTCTTTTATAAAATTACGGACATATCGCCTAATTTTCGTCAAAACAATTACGGATATATCGCCTAATTTTCTTCAAATCAATCACGGATATTAAACGCCTGATTATCTGCACATAAACACGGACACTTTCGCCTGTTTATTCCTTTATAAAATTACGGACATATCGCCTAATTTTCTTCAAATCAATCACGGATATTAACGCCTGATTATCTGCACATAAACACGGACACTCTCGCCTGTTTATTCCTTTATAAAATTACGGATATTATCGCCTGATGTTTCTTTGAGACAATTACGGACACTAGCGCCTAATTAATCTCACATTAAATCACGGACAATTTTGCCTGATTTCTCACATTAAATCACGGACAATTTCGTCCCATCTCTCTGTGCAAAATTACGGACAGATGATATATCTCAACATTCAGCGAAACAACACGGAGATTCGTTCAAGAGATTTCGCCAAGGCAACAAACACCAGACTACTTGTTTAGAGTTATAAAATTAATAATTAAATTGATGTTTTATTTGGAATTTTATTAGCGAAACTAAGATATATATATGATTTTAAATATTGTAAGATTGAACTAAATAAAAAATTAAATAATATTCCTGTTTACAAATAAAACAATCTTATTATTTTACCAACAACCTATCCGTTAAAAAATTAGTGATTAGATTGTGTCGAAGTTACGCAAGTAACGCCAACACAATTTCATCATTATAAATGTTAAGTTGAGGACTTAACAAATGGCTTTGCGAACGTGCTATTTCGGCAGCAAAAAACACCGACGTCAATGCTATAAACCACGCAATTCAAGAACAAATTGCAGGCGATTCTGTTACATACAAATCGATTGACAGCGTTATGCATGCGGACGAAGTGGTAAATTATCCAATCGAGTTTTTAAATTCTTTGGATCTTCCTGGTTTGCCGCCATACAAATTGTCACTCAAAGTCGGCATGCCAATCATTCTCTTGCGCAACATTAATCCACCCCGATTGTGTAATGGAACAAGACTCGCTGTGAAGAAACTGATGCCGAATGTCATCGAGGCAACTATTCTTAATGGAAAGTCGAAAGGAGAAGGTGTACTCCTTCCACGCATTCCCATTATTCCCACAGACATGCCATTTGATTTTAAACGACTGCAGTTCCCCTTTCGACTTGCATTCTCAATGACCATTAACAAGGCACAAGGTCAATCACTTCAAGTGTGTGGATTGAATCTAGAAAGTCCATGTTTTTCACATGGCCAGTTGTACGTTGCATGCTCACGAGTCGGAGAGCCAAAAAATTTATTTGTTTTTGCTGAAGACGGAAAAACTAAAAATATTGTCTATCCTAAAGCACTTGAATAATAAAGTCATCAACAAAATAAAATAAATGTCAATCATACTTCTCCTTTATATATTATCCAATTTCAATAAATGTGTTCATTATCAACAACAAAATAAATTTCATTCTTTCTATCTTTCCTAATTAAACAAGATTTAAACAAGATAACTGTTCCAAATTTCAATCGAAATTTCCACAATTTCTTCTGCGGCAGCAATGCGCCGGGTACCAGCTAGTTATAATATAAAAGGTACCGTAATATATTTTTGTTATTGTTATTGTTTTTCGAAAGGAAAAATTTTCTTTCTTTTTTCAAAAAAAAAAAAAAAAAACACGAAAGTTTTTTTATTTCATTTGCTGGCAATAGTATGGATTTTATTTATACTAAGGGCCTCTTGTTTGTTTCTAATATTTGTTTGCCTTAGTTTTGTTTGGTTTGTTTGATTTAATTATGGCAACAATTGAATGCCCTCTTTGTTGTGCTCCAACGGGTGTTCTTATATCGATCGCATGTGATGGAGTGTGCGAGCGCCCATTTTATCGATCGTGTATCAGGTTGCCTAAGGAGAGTAACTGCTTTACTTGTTCGAAATGCTGTGACATAAAACCCTGTCACATTCTGAAATTTTAAAAACTCACTTCATCAAATACTGACTTAGTGAAAGCGGTCCACGACTCTCTAAGGGTGGTTCTTCACTGCAAACAAAGTCAAGGCACTTGACGAGAAATTATCTTATATTGGCCCTTATTATGAATGACAATTATCAACGATTGATAATTGATAAAATTTATCAATCGAAACAACTTTTGGTATTACGAACATGGATTGATAAAATAGTTCACCATTGTGAATAAAATCATTTTGACGTTTTTCAAAAAGTCAATTGTGTAAAAATAAAATTTTATATGAAATGACTTATTTTTTATTTCAAAACAAATTCTTTAATAAAACTACAACCTTAAATCTAAATATAAAATCAAACTTCTATCAGGAACCTACAAGTTATTTTCTTTCACATGGAACTTGCAATTCTGTCTCTCATACGACTACTTTCATTCAATGAATTTGTAGACTCGTTTGGGTTTACATCTTCATTGGCCGGAGCTTCAAATTGTTCTTCGGCATCTTGAAGTCCTGGCTCTTCGACTGTATATTTTATACAAATGTTATGCAGTGCTGCGCAGACGTTAATTATTTGAGAAGCTTTTTCAGATGCATAATGTAATTCTCTTGCTCCTAAAATGTACCTGAATCTGCTTTTAAAACACCGATTGCGTTTTCGATAATATTTCGTCCTTTGGCCTGATTTGTGTTAAAACTTGCTTGAAAAGACCCTTCTTCTGTATTCCTGTACGGTGTTAAAAGATAGAAAAATATTACCAAACAAATTACATCCGATTTTCGAGTTCCAACGGATTGGAGTTATCTCTTAAATTCCTTCTTATTCGAACCATATTTTCCTCACCGGTAGTGTCTTCATCATAAAAATATAATTCTATTGACGACATTTTAAAGAAAACTCACTATAAAAAACTTAAAACTTTTCACCTTTTTCCTCTATCAACCAAAAATTTGCGGTCGCTGGAAACAGTTGACAGCTGTCAATAAAATTGACTCTGATTGACATTCGTAATACGGACGTATCAATTTAGTTGATGGTTGTCAACTATCAATTGTGAATTGATATTCATAATAGAGGCCATTGTAGAAACTAACGATGACATGCATAATTTTGTTGATAATTTCGATAAACTCTCTTCGGCTTGCTCGATGATGCAGTATGACCTTTCAAAACTCATTAAAAAAAAACGACACAGTTTGAATCCAAACTTAGCACCCTTCAGAATGATGTCTCGGAGTTTATGTGCAGAACTAATTCGTTACGTATTACTTGTGACTCGCGCCAATTCCACGAAAGACCTATTGTCGATAAGTTAGATATTTACCGTGGCGAAATACAGTCATGTAAATCATTAGTTTCATCTAATGCGGCTGTTTTTGCGGAATTCAATAAGTTAACCTCTGAGCTAACTCAGTATATGAGCAGTATTAATATTAATATTAAAATGCCTGTTAACGTCGCTGACATATCTACTTGTATTGACGTTATTCCTGATAATGTAAGCGTTAAGGTTACTGACGGTAATGTGAATCATACCAATAATCACACTTGGTTTTCTGCTCCAATTCTGCCAACTGTTTGGTCAAACAGGCTGAGTTAATTTTTTTAAAATTGATCCTTACCATCCACCTTTGAACTTGTTACTTGCCTATGATATGACTATTAACGAAGTTTGCAAATTTAACTTTCGCAAGGCAGACTTCAGTTTACTTAATTCGTTGCTAGATGACGAATGTTTCATCTTATCGTTGCCATATTGCTCACAAAAGAATCTAACTTCGTCTCCCCATTGGTATACTGTGTGGCTCAAGGGTTTGCGAAATCAGCGGATCAAAGCCTGGTGGAAATATTTGAATTCTGGTAATGCTTCGGATCATAGCGGGTACTTATCGTTGCTGAAGGAGTTCCATCGCCTACTGGAATTTGAATATAACTCATATTTATCTAGGATGCACGATAATCTACTTATTGACCCGAGAAAATTCTGGAAATTTATTAATAGTAAACGTAAAATGGATGGATATCCTTTCACTATGAAATATATGGAGAGGTCGTCAAGCAATACCAGAACTATTACCAACCTTTTCACCTCCTTTTCCAGCCAAACAGTTATTGGCAGTAATTTCATACCTGACGGGGACTACTTTAAATATCTGGATAATTATCCGGAATCTACACTTGATTCAATTATTATTGACGACGGAATGGTGATTTATCAAATCTTACTGCTAAAGGATGCTTTTTCTCGGGACCTGATGGTTTGCCTGCAATAGTGTTAAAGAAATGCTGCCATAGTTTATCTGCACCGCTAACTTCCCTCTTTCGAAAATCTTTAACTTCGGGTGTTTTTCCAAATGCTTGGCAAGATTCATTTATCATCCCTCTTCATAAAAAGGGTTCTAGGGCAGATATTAGCAATTATAGGGCTATACCGAATTTATCTTGCACGCCTAAGACTTTTAAAAGTATTGTCTATAACTCCTTTTAGTTTCATTGCAAACCATTCATATCCCCGAAACAGCATGCATTCCTTAAAGCTAAATCAACAACTACTAACTTGAATGAGTTTGTCTCTACTGCCATCAACTCGATGGAGCAAGACAAACAAATAGATGTAATTGCTACCAATTTTAGTCAAGCTTTTGACAAATTGTCTCACAGTATTATTTTACTGAAGTTACGACATATTCGTTTTCATTCCTTTTTTATAAAGTGAATGAATTCCTACCTTTCTGGTAGACGTTATCGGGTTCTCTTCCATGCTATTGAGTCTGATCCTTTTATTGCCCACTCTCTAGTGCCTCAGGGGAGTCATCTTGGTCCAATTTTATTTATTATCGCCATTAATGATGTTACGTCCATTATCAGATATTACAATTCATGTTGACGATATGAAAATTTCTAAAGTAATATCTTTTTTGCGGAACTTTCATTTGCTACAAGCTGATCTTTGCAAATTCTCTTCCTGGTGTATAAATAATGACCAGGCACTTAATATTAAAAAGTATCAATTAATAACTCTTACGAGGAAAAGTAATAAGTTTGTAGTTGATTATTCCTTGTTAGAAAACTCTATTTCGAGAGTTAATTTTATAAGGGATTTAGGACTTATTTGTGATGACGAGCTTAATTTTCGACGACATATTGGCACAATTGTTAATAAGGCGTCATCGATGGTTTATAAAACGTTGGCCAAAAGAATTATCTGATCCGTATGTCATCAAATCTCTCTATATTAGCTTTGTTAGACCACTAGTAGGATACGCTATCCAAGTTTGGCATCCATAAGGTACATATTGAGAGAATTGAGGCTATACAGCGTAGATTCGTTCGATTTGCCCTTAGAGATCCACCTTGGAGCGATGCCCTAAATCTCACTCCATACTGCACTCGTCTTAAACTAATTGATCTTCAGACATTGCAGAAACGCCGCGAGGTAGCTGCTATAGTCTTCAGTCATCAAATTTACCTAGGTGCCATTGAGTCTCCGAGCATCCTTAAACGCCTTAAACTAAGAAATAATGCACACTCTCTAAGAAGAGTTGACTTATTCATGATCGACAGCCATCGCACCGAGTATGGTAAGTTCGAACCGATCGCAAGAATGCTACGGAGTGTTAACATTAATTCTGAACATTTTGACTTTTCACTGAGCAAGCAGAAACTCAAAGGCCTGTTATTCACAGAATCTGCTGCATCATCAATCGCTTAATTGGGCTGGTATCAGTTGATGACCATATATATGTATGTAGGTTATGTTTTAAAAAAAAATGTAACACGCGTTAATTCAAAAAAATGTTTATTAATTATAAACAAATGATTATAAAAAAAATAATGAGTTAAATGAAATTTAATTTAGAAAAAAGAAAAAAGATTACAATGAAAATTAACATTACAATTTACTTTGCTTTAAAAAAATTAACTTTTCGGTTTCGTTGCTTTTCCAATAATGCCTTTTCATTAAATTTAAAATATCGACTGATAGTAATTCAGTTATTTACTGTGCCGTAATTTAGTCATCTATAATTTGATCTGCAAAAGATTTACATATTTGATTCTGGAAGAAGGTTAGCAGCTACAATTGACAAGTAGGCATTTAAATAACATATCAGAAAAATCAAAATTTTAACAAAGAAAAAAAAATATATATGAATCAATTAAAAATATTTTCTTTCAGTCAGAAACATTTTTTTTTTTTTAATTTAATTGTATGAACTTAACCTTAAAAGGAAGCTTCTTTTTATATGAGTTTAGGTATCTGCGTATTTTCTATTAAATGAAGAGAAATGTTTATATAAAAAAAAAGAAAGAAAAACAAAAAATTTAATATAAAGAAAGGATGTGACGCAAATAGGAGTTTTTTGTGTCAATCATTTGAGATCTTGTTTCTTTTTTTTGTCTTTTCTTTTGATTTGCTAATCTTTAGTAATTAACTTCAGTATTAAGAAGAAAGTTTAAAGGTAACGTACAATATCATTTAAGAATAGAAAGTATTGAAAGTATTTGAGAAAAGAAACAATTTTGACATTAAATTTATAAGTTAAGAAATGATGATTTTTTTTTTTGATTGATACACCATACATAATTCTAAGTTTTAAGAAATAGAAGAAAAGGGTGCATCAATTGATCTGAATATAAATTAGCGAAAAAAAAAATATTGAATTATTAAAGTAAAGTAAAATACGGAAAATAAAAGTAAATTTAAACGAAAGATTTTTAGAGGAATGGTGTAACTGAGCTAAGTTTTGAGTTGCAGTTCATTATAAATTAGTCCAAGCAAAGCAGATTCAATTATGACAAATAAAAAGGAAAAATCAAATTTTATTTTCATTATACAAAACAAAACAAATCAGTTTCGATTTTTTTTCTGTATCGTAAATAATTAAAATATTGTCAGGAAATTTAAGAATTTCATGATTCATGTACCAAATTTAAGAAAAAAGAAACTTTTTTTATTAAAGAAAAGATAAGGTAAAAACAAATATGTTTCATTAAGGAATGAAAAGAGAGAGAGGCATGAGAGGTTGATGCGAATGACACCTAAATAAATCAAGGGTCCATAACCAATTACAGGGGCGGTTACGGACAAAGCGGCCCGGCACACTGCTGTTGGTCCATGTAGGGTGGGACGTGCCCCATATAAATCCGGTTGGCTACAACACCTCTGCCAATCGGCCCCGACAAGCCTCGCAAGGTTTTCGCGCTAAGTTCGGTCAGTTTCGGTGACCATAAACCTAACGAACCCTCCATTTATTCGGTTGTTTTCGCAACAACCGAATTTTCCTTGCTTGATAGCTTATGCTCTGACTTTAAAGTCTGAAAGACATTAACACCCTTATGCACGCATAAATAATTATGTGTAATTTGATGATAGATTGTGGTGAACAACGACCAATCCCTCCGGCGAGCTAGCAAGCGCAACTCAGCTTGGCGTGCAGCCTTTTAGTTGTTCACATTAGCTGCACCATTTCATATCTTCTCCTCGCAAGGAAGAACATATGCTGTAAAGATCATCAGGGATTTTCATTCTTCGTATAAACCCCATTGCAGTGTGTTGTACTCACTGCAAAATATGTAAACCCCGCAGTTACAGGTTTTAAGAAAAGTGCATTTGAAAAATAAAAGATTTCATAAGTTTGATAAAATTTTGGTGTTAATATCAATATCAATAAATAATGTAAGCTGAAAAATTAAGGAAAAAAAATTTAATTTCTTAGAGAAATTTAGCAGACGAATGGAATAAAAAAATTTCATAATAAGATTTCTCTTGTGGGTGTGGGTGGTTCTAGGGATTTTTAGTGAAAGGGGGGTTCAAGTTTTTTTGACTGACAACTGCAAACCATCAATATTTAAAATTACTTATAAATTACAGTGTAGGCAAATTTTCACACGCATTTTCTTGAAGGAAAAAGACAATCAATTTTTTTAACGAAAAATAAAAAAACACATCACGTCAATTAATTATCTTCACATTTTTTTCATATCACAAATTGTGATAAAATTGAATAAAAGTAAATTAAAAAATTAGGGAAAATTCGAACCTGTTTAGAAATTTTTACGACTTTTCCTTTAAATTTTTAACTAAGCTAAAAAAAAAACATAAAGTAATTTAAAATTGGCCTATAGCCGATTTTTTGATGCCCTATGGTAGAAATGGGAGAGAAAAATTGTGAAAACTAACAATATATCAAGGTTTTTCTTCATAACTTTGTTTGCCCTTGTCAAAATTTTTTCTAATTTGTAAGTAACTCAGACCCTGGTAGCATAAGTCTAATTTGCAAATTTCGTTCAAATCGGTGCATTAGTTCTGAAAATACATCAAAAAAACTTTCTGAACAGGGTTATTTCTTCCTACGACTACTTCTTCCTCCACTATCCTTAGACCGAAATCACTGAAATTTACAATGGCATGGTCTATTAATGTAGTCAACCAATATAATTAATTTAAACAAAATTGCTTTACCAATTTGCCAATTAAACCCGAAAAGCTATAGAAAAAAAACGACAAAACTTTATGGTCGCCCCTGTTTTTGCTTAATAACTTCGCTGCCCCTCTGTCGATTTTGCTGAAATGCAATACCAAAACCCCTATAGCAATAACCAAGTAGCATTCTAAATTTCATCAAAATTGGATAACGCGTTTTTGAGTTATTTTGTCAACGGACGGACGGTAGTACCAAACATGGAGCATTAATATAGGGAATTTTTTTCAGAATTTTGGCTCATTTTCAAAACTCAATTACCCCAATTTGTCCTGCCAGAATTTCACAATTTTTTTTCTAACTATTCTATAAAATGTTACCTTTTCAGCGCGCTATGATATTGATAGGATTAGAACTACTAAAGTTATACGATTCTAAAGCCAACTATTGGAAAAAAAACGCCACGAACTTTCTGCTTAACTGAATATTTTAAGGTTTTTCTCTCCATAACTTTGTTTCTTCATTCTCAAATTGGCCCAAATTCACAGGTAGGGTGGCGTCTAATAGTATAAACACGTTTCGTAAATTTGATTCAAATCCGTATATAACTTTTTAAAATACATTGGAAAAACTTTATGAACAGGCTTATTTTAAGCTACAACTATTTCTTTCTCCACTATCCTTGGACCGATTTGACTGAAAATTAATTCGGTATCGTCTATTTATGCAGTTAACCTACATAATTAATTTGTACAAAATCGGGTCACAAATTTTCCAATTACATCCGAAAAACCATAACCAAAAAAACGACAAAACTTTCTGGTCACCCTGGTTTTTCCTTTATAACTTTGCCCCCCGTGGATCGATTTGGCTCAAATGCAATACCAAACCAAGCTAAGGAATAAGCAACTCAAATTATAAATTTCATCAAAATCGGATAACGCGTTTTTGAGTTATCTTGTCTACGGACGGACGGACGGACGGACATGCATAAATCGATATAACTTTTGATTCCCTACACAACCATACCCTTGAAATTTTATTCCGATCATTATTTCTATGTGTTTCACACTTAGTGACAAAACTAATATACCCTCTGGTAGTACCTACCATAGGGCATAACAATAATTTTATAGACCGGATCAGGAAACTACGATTTGATGCTTTAATAAAATAATTATTGCTGAGGCGAAATCAGAAGGAAAACAAAAGTATTTTTGTAATGCAAGCATTATAAACCTTATGGAAAAATTAAATTATCGTTGTAATAGCTAAAGTACAACATTTATATGATGTCGTATTAATCAAGGATCAAGGAGAGATAAATGTGCGTGAGTTGTAGATGATGAATATGTGATGATTGATAGGCATAAACCATGAAAGGGATGGTTCATAAATTCGGAGCAGGCACGATCATGGGGATTAGGATTTTCTTTCCTGATCCATCGAGGTGGACAAGAACCCCTAAGACCGATTGGTAACAGTTACTTTGTTAAGGTCAATTAACATTAATTTCTAATTTGAATTTAGCCTTAATATTTAACAATCAGTTTTAACGAAAATATTTTTAGTTTCGTTAAAACTTTGAAACTTACATTTTTTGTATTTATAAATTTACAAACAACCCGTTTTTTGTTTAAATGTTTCATTTTTTTATAAACATTTTTATTCTTTTCCTTTTCGTCAAGAAGAATCTTTGTCATTGAAATTGCTAAAATTACTTTTTTCCAATTTCACTATACGGTGTTGAAAACGCTCAACGGCGTCAACATATTTTGGTGACCCCGACGTGATACTTAGCTATACTTACTACATTATTGCAAGCTAAGTATCTCTCAATTTAATCATCTTTACTAAATAACATTTTAAAACTTTTGTACAACGAAATGAATGTGGACCATCAGGAATCTGTCCCCGACATAGTTGAGATTAAAAGAATGAAAACGATCGAAATGCTGAAGGCTCGTCGAATTGTTTTACAAATCAATTATCAAGAGCTAAAGCCTTTTTGGATAATAATAAGGATGATCTCGGTGAAATCTCTATTCCACAGCTGCAAATTCGACTCGATGCGTTACAAACAGCATTTGAATCTTTTATTGGAGTTCAAGAAAAATTAGAGGACCCAGATCCGAGTGAAGTTTTACAACCTGCACGTGCCGAAAATGAAGAGATGTATTACACGGTTGCTCCAGCTATTAAAGTTTTAGTAAATACTCTTTCAAATGCTCCAGAGCAATCATCTTCAACAACAAAACAAAGGTCTGATCATATTAAGTTACATAAACTTGATGCTCCTACATTTCCAGGTGATATTATTGACTGGATGACTTCGTTTGATTTGTTTGAATCTTTAGTCCATAAAAATGATTCATACACAAAACTGTTCAAGTTTCATAAACTAATACAGGCGTTAAGTGATAAGGCCAACCTACCGCTAGCAGGTCTAAAAATTGTGGAAAATAATTATGATGAATTCATCAAAAAACTTAAAGATAGGTTTGAAAATAAGAAGGTTATTGCTTATAAATATCTCAGTCAAATTTTCAATCACCCAAACATCCAAAAGGAGAATGCAGCTGATATTCACAAATTAATAGATGAAATTGGTAATCATCCAACGAGTTTAAAAAACTTAAAACGACCAGTGGAACAATGGGATGATCTTATAGTCTACCTACATCGTTACTTCAAAACTGGATTCATCAACTTTTGCAATCAAGAAGCTCCTGTAGATCGACTTCCAAATCTTTTGGAACTAACTGCATTCCTTAAAAAGAGATGTCAAATCATTGAAAGTACAAACTATAATAATAACAAAACTCGAACTAACAACCCAAAAAGTCTACTAAATATTCAAACAAATGCATATTCTGTTCGTAGCCGCGTCATTCAATTTACAAGTGCTTTAAATCTTTGAAATTACCCATTGCGGAACGTATTCAACATGTTCGCACTTTAAATTTATGTCAAAATTGCTTAAAATTAAATAATAATATACATTACAATAATATATATTGGCTGTGGTTCAAAGAATTGCCACCAATGTCATGAAAGGCATCATACCGTATTGCATCAAGATGTCACAAAAATTTCAAAGCTTTTAAACGTAAATGCATCAAAATTTAGTGTAGCAAAAACTACTGTTACATTACATTTCTCTATTGATACAGAGTTTTCAACTAATTTATCTTCATTTTTGCGTTTTTTCAACAAAACTACAATTTTGGCTTCAGCAGTGATACACGTCTTAGATAAATTTAAAAATAAAATGGAATGAATGAATATTATTAGAGAACGATTTGTACAACGTTTTAGACTGCAGAGGTCCAAGGCAAATACTTCTATTTCTGGTATCGGTCAAACTTGTACAACTTCTCAATTTACCACAAATTTTTCATTGCAGTCACGTCTTAATGATTTTACCGCTAACGTTGATGCAATAATAATAAAGGAAATTACAGAATTGCTTCCTGAATTTGCCATTAATCCAAAAATATTAGCTATTCCAAAGAATATTCAACTAGCAGATCCAATGTTTTATTCACCTCAAAAAATTGATGTTCTGCTTGGCGCGGATATATTTTTCAACATTTTATCGCGTTTGGAGCTTTTTTGTGTGCATTGTCACATTTTAGTTTTTAGTTTATTTAAAATTTTACTTTTTTTTTGTTTTATTGTTTTCATTGTTTTCAATTTTTTGATATTTTTTTTCATTCAAGTAACATCGATAATTAATAATAATTAATAATATTTTTTATATTTTGGGTCACTCTTATTCTGACCATCAACCAGTTCGTTTTTAGATATTTCATCAGAGGAGTCAATAGTTTTTTTGTAATAAAAATCAATTATTTTTGTAGAACATCTATTTTTAATATAAATAAATCATATTGTTATTGTAACATAACTTGTTTTTCTCGAGTACAAATTATTTCAAACAAGTTTATGGTACATTTCATGGTCCTTCGAGTTCAAATCATTTCCAAACAAATTCATGACCACATTTTTGGTCCTTCGAGCCGGATACAAGTGGGATACAAGTGTGATTCAGGTTTTATTCAAGTTTTTATTCAATTGTACAACATATGTACACATATCGTTTACGGCGTTGTGCGGTTCTTGTGAGTTTATACCGCTTCAGCATTCAACAAAGAGTTTCATCATTCAACAAAGAATTACATTATTCAAAGGAGTTCATTATTCAATAAATACTTTTCAAGATTCAACAAAATAATTTTCATCATTCAAAAGGAGAGTTTTCATCATTCAAAACAGATTTTCATTATTTAAAAAGGGACATTTCAACATTCAACAAAGAGCTTTCATAATTCAACTTAGGAGTTTCAAAATTCAACAAACTCAAATTTTTAATTAAATTTTTTCATCAACCATTACGGATTTTGCTATTGTCGGTAGGACACGCAAGCTGTAAATTTCTAGCGTTATCTTCAATACAATTAATCAAATATTAAATCTGTCGATAATATATTACACTTAGAAAAATATTTCACAAAATTCATTTTCAACATTGAAAATTAATTATTTCGTGACATGACGGAAGAAATGGCTAATTCATTGTTAATTCGTCAAAGAAGCCGTGTTAAGGGTTCAGTTACACGTATCAAAAATTTTGCTGAGTCTATCAGTGATAGAACCACAATTGATGAAATTCAGTTGCGTTTAGAAAAATTGGAAGAAGCGTGGCTGGAGTTTCGGACAATTGAGGATAATCTATTGGACGATCCTGCGGAAATCTCGGGTTTAGAAGAATTTGAGATCAAATATTATCAAGTGAAATTAGCATTAACTCATCATATTAAACTTCTTACCCCATCGTCATCACTGCCAAGGCGTTCAACTTCACCACATGATGATGTCAATACAACCTTCAGCCGTTTCTTGGATCAACAGAGATCATTTGTGGAAGCGTTACCAGAATTAAGAAGAAATAATTCAAGTAGTGATGTACGCTTACCTAGAATAAACATTACACCCTTCAGTGGAAACTATTCAGATTGGCCTGCTTTTCATGACCTATATGACGGGGCAGTACATAAAAATACTTCCCTCACCAATTCTCAAAAATTTCAATATTTAAAGGGGCTTATAAAAGGAGATGCAGCTGGTTTAATAAAACATTTAACAATTACAGACGACAACTACATCGAAGGATGGGAAAAGATCTCTAAAAGATTTAATAAAAAGAAACAAATCGTAACATCATTTTTAAAAACATTTTTGATCAACCAACAGTATCAGATGCTTCACCAAAGAGTTTAAGGCAGCTATGCGACACATCTGATGAAGTCATTAGAGGTTTAAATGCTCTCGGAGGAAATGCCAACAGTAGAGATCCGTGGTTGATATTTATTATCTTACACAAAGCGGACCCAGAAACACGAAGATTATGTACAGAAGAAACTGTAGCCGACGATTTTCCCACTTTTGAAGATTTATTAAATTTTTTAAGTAAGCGTTGCGATTCATTGGAAAGTTATTATTCTAGTTTCAAGAAAAATCAATCATTTAAACCGAGTACGCACATTAAGACGGTGCATGCTATTACCAATAACAATCAACAATGCCCATTCTGCAGCAACAACCACAAATTGTATCAATGTCAGACCTTCAAGTCCGCAGCAATTGCAGAAAGGAAAACATTCGTCAGTCAAAATCGCCTGTGCTTCAATTGCTTACATTAAGGTCACATTGTTTACAATTGTCGTATAAATACATGTTGTCATTACTGTGGGAAAAAACATCACTCACTCTTACACCATTCCTCCGTCAATCAACAATAATTGCATTCCAACAATCAACAATTCAACAATTTCAAATAATAGTAATAATAATCAATCAGGTGATAACCAACTTTTATGCGGTTATAATTCGAATTCAGATTTAGGAAAATCTAATTCACAATCAGGAATTGGTGCAATTCTCCCGACAGCAACTGTTGTAATTCGGGATTCCCTGGGTAACATGAAGCAAATGAGAGCCTTGGATTCTGGTTCTCAAGCTACCTTGATATCCGAATCATGTATGCAAAGACTTCAACTTCCACGTCATCATGCTAAAATTCCGATCTTTGGCATAGGATCAACAGAAACAGAAATCAGTAAAGGTCAAGTCACCCTCAACATATTTTCTTCATTGGATACGTCAAAATATATTTCAACCAAAACATTCATACTAAATAAACTAACATCAAATTTACCATCTTTTAAATTTAACATAGACAACTGGCCACATATCAAATCATTACCATTAGCCGATCAAAATCTCAACCATCCACAACCAATTGATATAATAATTGGCGCCGACAAATTTTTCGTAGTTCTCCAAGACGGAAAAATCATGGGACCCTCTGGCTTCCCAGTGGCATACAATACAATTTTTGGTTGGATATTGGCGGGCAGCACAAGCAATATACATTCAGCAGAATCAATATCAATCCTACATGCAGATTTGGACAATTCGTTAAAACGTTTTTGGGAATTAGAAGAATTGCAACCACATCAATCAGTTTTAGCGGAAAAAGAAACGTTATGTGAAACGCATTTTCTCCAACATATAACCAAATCTTCATCATTATATTGTTCGATTACCATTTAAAAGTCAAAATGCTAAGTTGTAATGTAATAAAACATTACAGATACCCCTCGTAATTACAAACTGCATTACGAACTTTAATGTGATTGGTTTAGTGACACATTTTCATGTTGAAGCAACACGGAAATGTGCCGAAAAATCATATTTCAAAACCAAAAATCACTGTAGACATTTTTCGGCGAAAGTTCTACTTTGTGAATAAAAAATAATGAATTGCGAAATGCATTAAAATTACTTGATGCATTTCGAAACTCATTATCGGCAGATTTTGTAATACATGTTATTGGCATGAATTACGAAATCAATGAAAACATTCTAGGGAAAAAAGTAAACCAGAACTATTACGTAAATGTTCTGCGACCTAGAAAATAATGAGCACAAAGTATGAGCTTTCTGCCTATAAAAATGCTAGTTTTTGATAATCACGAGTCCAGTTAGTAAAAACATACGGTACGCGGTAGTGATTGAAAGTAAAGTCGTTGCGTTTTTTTTGAAAGAAAGGTGAAGTTCGGTAAAAGATCATTTGTGAAAAAGAAAATAAAGTTGAAAGGAAACTTCAAAGATTTAGTGTAAGAAGAAAAAAATATAGAGTGTAAGAAAAATTTAGAAACAGATCTAAAAGATCATTTGTGAAAAAGAAAATAAAGTTGAAAGGAAACTTCAAAGATTTAGTGTAAGAAGAAAAAAATATAGAGTGTAAGAAAAATTTAGAAACAGATCTAAAGGATCATTTGTGAAAAAGGAAATAAAGTTGAAAGGAAATTTTAAAGTTTTACTGAAAGAGAAAAAATAAAGTGTAAGAATAATTTAGAAACAGATCTAAAAGATCATTTGTGAAAAAGAAAATAAAGTTGAAAGGAAACTTCAAAGATTTACTGTAAGAAGAAAAAATAAAGTGTAAGAAAAATTTAGAAACAGATCTAAAAGATCATTTGTGAAAAAGGAAATAAAGTTGAAAGGAAATTTTAAAGTTTTACTGAAAGAGAAAAAATAAAGTGTAAGAAAAATTTAGAAACAGATCTAAAAGATCATTTGTGAAAAAGGAAATAAAGCTCAAAGGAAATTATGTAAGTCATTTGTTTTCATTACCTTTTTTTACAACAACCACATTCAAACATCGAAAGCTCCGAACTGGATTCGCGATTCCTCTTCCGAAAGAACAAGCTCTATCATCTTCTCAAAACAATTCCCCGGAGAGAGCCACGAGGGTCGCCTGCAGGGCCATATTACACAACATTTGGCGCAGCTACGGTAGTTCTCAGGCGCTAAGCGTTAAAAATCTGAGAAAATAGGAACTTACAAGTGTAATAGCCTAACGGATGACTGATTCAAACTCTCCTCCGGAAGTTGAAAACGAAGAGATAGACCGAACTTTCGAAGAAAGAATCGACGAATTATCTTTTGACAACACTAGCCCGGACGATTTCTTTACTTCACCAAGAATCGTTGAACCAGGGCGCACTAGAAGCGGTCGAACATATTCAAAGTCAACACCAATATCACCTATTAAAGCCGATTTCCCTGGAACAACAAGTCCCCGCAGACAGCTACTTCAAAAACAATTAGATTTTAAGGCGGATATAATATTAAGTCAAGTAGAGATAAAAATCAATATGTCGGTAGAAAAAATAAGACAGTTTATATTTAATTCAATTCCATTACTAAATGCCGAAATAGGGCCTAATTTAATATCAGAGGTAACAGTATTTGTAGGATGTTGTCGAACATCGTACGAAATTTTAAGTAAAGAAGAACAACCAATTTTCTTGTCCCTTTTACCAACAAGGTTTCGTGGTCGAGCAGCTTCACTTTTGACCAGTATTTCCACAGATAATTTTACTAAATTTATTGATACAATTCTGGACAAACTTATACAGCGCCGACACTCCAGCCAGCTACCAGGCGAGAGCTTATCTGGGTTCGCAGGGCGGATGAAAACTTTATTGAAAGAATGCGTCAATCATGCAATCCAGAGGCATCCAGAAGGATATGGATCGGTGATTAAGGACCTAGAAGAAACAGCAGTATTTACGTTCCAAGCTGGACTTCTGAACCTAAATCACCGACTATTCTTTCTGCACGAAGAACATAAAAACTTCGAGCAATTGATAACAAAGGCAGAATATCTTGAAGGGGTAGAAAAACAATTCGCGTTAACGCCCACCACATCTTTTAACAATTTCATACCTAATATGCAGAGCAATCTCCTATCTAATATAACAACTGGAAATAATACTCTGCTCAACGAAAGATTGCTACCGGGAAATTTTGGGCAAAATCAGGGAGAAAACCTACCTAACCTTTATAATGCAAATCAATCAACAACAAATACAAACAATAATTTCAAAAATAACAATTTCCAGAATAATAGTAACAATAACAATTTTAATAATAGAAATAATAGAAATAATAATAATAACAATCAAAATAATAGAAACGGCTATCTTAATAGAAATAACGGTTTTAATAATTCCGGGAATAATAGAAATTTTAAGTATAACCAAAACTATTTTAATACAAATAGTAATTACGGCAATAATAATAATAGCAACTTGGATAACCGGAATTACGGAAATAATAGTAATAATAATAATAACAATTACAATAGTAATAATAATAATAAGAACAACTATAATAATAATAATAATAATAATAATAACAATGGTAATTATAATAGAAGCAGTTATAATAACAATAATAGCCCGCCAAACCAACGATTGCAATGTGGATTTTGTAGCAAGTTTGGCCACACCTACAATGAATGTAGAACGCGAATGAACACACCTTATTGCGATCGATGTCGCATGCATGGACACACAAACAATGCATGCAATTTTTCACCACCACCCAATCAAATTAATATGCTAACAAGACAAACTGGTAGAGAACCCGAAAAAGCAGAAGTTACATGCAACTTCTGTTTACAAACGGGTCATACGTTAGCAAATTGTTACGCAAAAGAAAATTGGGAAAAAAATTTTTCTTCAGATAACCCTTCGGGAAACTAAAAAAGGGCTGTCACCCAGACCCACAAAAAACTGAGATAAGGTGTCAGCCCGCAACTAATCATCCCCAACAATCAAAGTGTTTAATAAAAATACAATTACCAATAGTAACCAACATTCCTGCCAAATTGCTAGTAGATACGGGAGCAGATGTAAGTTTAATAAAAAAATCTTCACTAAAAAGTGACATAATAATAAATAAGAACGAAGTAATAGATATACAAACTGCATTTGGTAAAGGTCAAACATTGGGTACATGCTCTACCACTTTACCTCCCCCGATTTCGCAAACATGTAAGTTCCACATAGTGGAAAAAATTAAGCAAATTCCAGGTGATGGTATATTAGGGTATTATTTCTTGTCTCAGAATTGTAATGTTGAAGGCCCAAACAAACGGTTATCTTTCCCCGAGGTAAAATTTGACAAAGGCAATTTCAGAATACCACTTTTTATAGGTGAGTCCACAATGTCCAAAGAAATGGTCCATATAGATGTCGCCCAGGCACAGATTGAAACATGTGTACCTAAGGCTAAAATTGTAAGTGGCCACGAGGACGGACGAACACCTCTGAACCAGAACTTGGAAACCGAATTGGAATATAAAAAAGAGACTCAGAGAGAAATTTATATTCCGGCAAGGTCGAAAAAGTTGGTGCAGATAGAAGTGACATTCAAGCAAGATAGACTCTGCTTGTCGCAAGAATTAAGCGAAGGAGTTTATCTGGGAGGTTGTCTGGTCAGGCCAGTCGAAGGAAAAGTAATCGTTCCAATCCTCAACACTCAAGTAACGGACAAAATAATCAAACCATTTACCCCCACAACTAAACCACTGGAAGAATATGGTTTAATAACCTTATGCGAAGAAGCTGAAAATTTAACTAAAGAAGCGGAAAAATATCCCGACGATTATATGAAATGTTTATTTAATTTAAATACAGATATTAAAAATAATAACAGAATAAAAGTACTCAAACAACATTTAAACCTGGATGAAAGCGCGACAATTGAGGAGAAAAACTCCATAATTCAGATATGTGAGGAATACAACGATATATTCCACTTACCCGACGATAAGCTTACTTATACTAACTCATGCGAACACACGATCCCAATCAAGCAAGACCAAGCACCGGTGAACCAAAAAATGTACCGCTTGCCAGAAAAACAACGAACAGTAATTCAAGAACAAGTCCAAGAAATGTTAGAAAACGAAATAATTACACCGAGTAAAAGTCCGTGGAACTCACCACTACTGGTAGTACCGAAAAAGAACGGACCAGATGGAGAAAAAAGATGGAGAGTTGTAGTTGATTTCAGGAACCTAAATCAAATTACAATCGGCGATGCATTCCCTTTACCACGCATCGAAGATATTTTGGATCAATTGGGACACTCAAGGTATTTCACAACACTAGATCTTGCTAGTGGATACCATCAGGTTTTGGTTAATAAAGAGGACCGAACTAAAACCGCATTCAGCACCCCTTTTGGTCACTACGAATTTCAGAGAATGCCGTTCGGGCTCATGGGAGCGCCTGCGACTTTCCAAAGACTTATGAACCATGTACTATCAGGACTACAAGGTTTTTTGTGTTTCGTTTATATGGACGATATAGTTATATACGGAAAAAATTTACTTGATCACAACATCAAGTTAGATTCAATATTTTCCAGGTTAAGAAATCATAACTTAAAGCTTCACCCTGAAAAATGCAATTTTCTTCGAAAAGAAATTGTATATTTGGGACACAAGTGCTCACCAGAAGGAGCATTACCAGATCCATATAAAATAACATGCGTTCAGGATTTTCCAAGACCAAAAACTATCCGTCAAGTTCAGTCATTTTTAGGACTAGCAAATTATTATAGAAAATTCATACCCGATTTTTCAAAGATAGCAGAACCTTTAAATAAATTACTGCGCAAGAATATGAAATTTAAATGGACCGAGCAGTGCGAATTATCTTTTAACTGTCTAAAAAAATCTTTAATAACACCTCCACTTCTTATTTACCCCGATTTCTCGAAACCATTTACACTAACTACAGACGCAAGTAATGAAGCGATAGGAGCAGTTTTGTCACAAGGCGAAGTAGGTAAAGATAAGCCTATTGCTTATGCCAGTAGATCTCTTAATAGAGCCGAAAGAAATTACTCAACGATAGAAAAAGAACTATTGGCAATTGTATGGGCGGCAAAAAACTTTAGGTGTTATCTTTACGGCCGAAGATTTACTGTGTATACCGATCACAAACCATTAAAAGGTGTGTTTAATGTAAAAGACCCTACAACGCGTTTAGTGCGATTTCACCACAAGCTATCAGAGTATGATTACCAGATTGAGTACAAAGCTGGAAAATACAATACTAACGCTGATGCGCTTAGCCGAATCCCCCCACAAAAAATAAGATCAGTTAACAATGATAAAATATTAGTAGAAAAAGCAGTACCCATTGACGAAAAATTAGAGCAAGTTAAAATTAGTGAAAAAGAATACGCCATTATGGAAAATTTATACAACAAAAATTTTGAAGAAAAAACATCAGCCATTAGCAAAAATACGTATAACAACAAAAAAACAACGCGAAATAATTTTGATAAACAAACGGCCATCAATGAAATTATATCTGACAACAACAATGCAGTACAAAATAATTTAATTGAAAAAACATCGGCCATCAATGAAATAGTACACGGTAACAGAAGTGATGTTGCAAATGAAGTTGATAAAAGTGAACTTGAAAATAGGTGGGAACAATTGTTCTTGGACAAAAATCGGGAAAAACCTACAAACGAAATAAAAAATAAAAATTTAAGAGGTATACATGCAATAACTAGAAAGCAAACCACTACAAAAAATGCGGAACAAGCAGAAAAGGTTGAAAAAATAGAGACCAAAACTGGCACAAAATTGGAAAATACAAAAGACACAATAATCAATTTAAATAACTACGACCAAAGCAATTTAATAGACAATGACTCAGAAATGTCATATAGTCGATCAGAGTCAGAAGATGAAGGTCAAATAGAAATTCTAACTGACCCAGCGGATATCAGAACAATCCTTAAGGCCCATCATGACTCACCTTTGGGAGGACATGCCGGAGCACAGAAAACATACAACCGAATACGGAAAAATTACCAGTGGAAAAACATGCTCCAAGATATAAACGCATATATTCAGAAATGTGTTAAATGCCAACGAAATAAAAAGGGTAGAACTTCAAAAATGCCGATGAGAATTACAGATACGGCGGATAAACCTTTCGAAAAAGTTTATCTAGACCTTGTAGGACCATTACCGACCTCTCAAGAAGGCAATAAGTATATACTGACTTTCGAGGATGACCTAACAAAAATTCTGGATTGTGTAGCAATACCGGATGGAGAAGCCCTTACGGTAGCGAAAAATTTCTACAACCGAATTATTTTAAAATACTTGGTCATACCGGAAAAATTAGTTACAGATCAAGGGGCGAATTTCACGAGCGAACTCTTCAAACAGCTATGTAAAATGCTCCACATCAAAAAAATGCAAACAACAGCATATCATCCGCAATCAAATGGAGCATTAGAAAGATCGCATGGCCCATTAATTGAGTACCTCCGAAATATGGTGGACGACAACATCGAGACGTGGGACCAATTTTTAGGTGAGGCGTCTTTAGTACACAACCACACTCCACACACGGGCAGCAAATTTACACCAATACACGCCCTGTATGGATACCATCGTGCAATTCCTACAACGTTAACAAAAACACCAGAGCCCGTATACAACTTCGATGATTACTGTAATATAATAAAATACAAATTGCAAAAAATGCATGCCAAAATGAAGGAAAATTTAATTAAAGCAAAAGAAAAATCTAAGGAATACTACGACAAAAATTCAAAGGTAATCAAATTTCATGTGGGAGACCGAGTTCTTCTGAAAAACGCAGCAAAGCAGAATAAACTATCTGCAATATAGATGGGCCCATATGAGATAAAGAGAATAAATAATGATCTTAACACGACAATACAGATCGGAAAAAAATTGAGAAGAGTTCATAATAATAGGATCAAAAAATTCTGATTACCCTAAAAAAGTTTTTTTTTTCACCTAGGTATAAAGCAACATATTTTATTTTTTTTTATTTTATTTAACTGACCTACGCCTAATACGATTTTTATGAAATATGACAAAAAAAAAAAAAGAGAAACAGTTTTTATTACGGCACGAATAAATGTTTGGTCTTTCCAAATTTTGAAAAGTATGCACTTTCTTTGTGCATAGAGTATATTAAAAATATATATATTTTTTTTTAGGTATTTTTATAATTTTTTGGGTTTGATTTTGTTTCTTTATACTCATATTTCAGAAATCAAATTAACCAAAATGAGTAATTTCATAGTTGCCATCCTTTTCATAACTCAAGCATTTGCACAGATCCAAATACAACAGCTGAATTCAGCAGGTATTATGTTCGAATCAATAGCAAATTCGGTTACTTACCAAAAGAGATGGACTGTATACACGCAAGTGAATTTATACCAAGAAGATGAAACTCTATCATTCCTTGCGGTTGTAGATACTAAAATAAAAGATTTGTGTTTATTAGCGGGTGGAGAAACAAATGCTTCATGTGCATACTGGCATGAGGAAATTAAAAAAACCACAAGTAAGATACAATCACAAATCGATGCGGTAAACTACTTTAATATAAACCGAAGACAAAAAGAGCTTGGTTCAACATAATAGGAACCGGAATGAAAACTTTATTCGGCACAATGTCCCAGGATGACGCGGACGATATCTCATCAAGATTGAGGGTATTAGAGGAGCACGATAAAGAAAACCTACATATAATCCAGAAACAAGTCACCGTCGTGCAGTCAGCTTTTAATAACCTGAATAAGGCAGTTACGAATATAACCATACAACAAAATCTTTTCGAAGAAAGATTTGAGCGTTTTTCAAATAAGTTAGTGGTAGAAATACATTCACTTAAAAAAGAATTACAAATTTTACACATTCATACAGAAATGAATGAATTACTAATTTTTACTCTCCACCTCCTCCAACAAATATATATACATTTAAATGAACAATTCGCAATATTATCTTCATTGCAGCAACATAAACTGCACCCTTCAATACTTTCAGCTGAAACTCTAACAAAATTACAATCAGAAATTGCTAATCAAACTGACGCTTTACATTTAGATTTTCCCACCTTAACTCAGATCATAAAGGTAGACGCGGAACATCTCGCAAACGGAATCTTAATACGAATTACATTCCCAATCCCATCCAGAGACATATATACTCTCAACAAAATCTACTTATTCCCGACCCAAACTAACAACACTAATTTCATAATTTTAAATACTAACACAGACTATATCCTCAATAATACAAAAAAGGGATCCTCAATCGAATTAACCACCTCTGAATTTAACTCCGTTTGCCAAGAGATATTACTGAATCATTTCATCCCTCTGTACCTATGCAAGATAACACAACCTCGAGAAATAAACCTTTTTAGTTCAAAATGTATTCCAAATTTATTAATAAAAAATGCGTTGTCTCCTACAAGTTTTGACTATAAGATTCTCAAACAATCACCGGATATACTAACAAAACTAGTAAGTACGAATGTTTGGTTATTTTCTTTCCGAACATTGCGAACATTGACAATCCAATGCGCAGACGAAAATTCGCATGACACATTATTGGGAAACGGTATTTTGTCTTTACTATCAAATTATATATATATATTAGACGACCAGGAACTTCCATTCGAAGGAAATGCAGAATTTAACTTACCGATACATCAACCAGAACATACTAAACTACCATTATTTATATTAGACACAAAATTGAATAACGATGCGAAAAAAGATTCTTTGACAAAAATCCATTTTAAATCACATCAATCCCTAAACGCTAACTTACAAGAAGCAGGCCAATCTTTGAAAGAATTCAGTGACGAGCTTCAAAAAATCGAAACTGACAGAAATAACAAAAAAAATACAAATATAATCTACGCAAATAGTAGCATTATCGCAATTCTTATACTAATCATAATATTGGCAATAGTAATAATAACACTGCGAAGGAAAAATGTTAAAAAACCCAAAGTAAAAAACAGCGTACCTTTAAATACGGTGCAGATACCTCTAAGCAATTTCCCTTGCAGGCCAGTTGTGAAAATAGAAGAACTAGAAGTTAAACTAACCCAAATACATTCACCTACGACTGAACAAAAGAAAATGAATATAGCCCCTCCTCCGTCACCAATGCCTGTAACAGAGACAAGGAAAATTGGTCGAGTTAAACAGATTTGCGAAAATCTAAATGAAAAACAGAGAATTAAGGAATCTCTGGAAAGTCTAAATTAAAAACTTCTTCGCATAATGCTTATTGATATCCTATTTTTTATTTTTATTCTTCTTTCTCTCTTCACCTGCATCAATATTGCGAATCAAGATGGTACAAGAGAAAATTATATATGATTATATAAATTTCTTATTTTCTATTTTATTTTTTAGTTTATGTAAAAATAACTCATGTATCATAGGGAAAACCCCAAAAAAAAAAAAAAAATAAAACCAATAAACGCACATTGAAAATTTTTTTTTAAAACAACCGAATGCATTTTTGACATTTAAAAAAAAAAAAAAAGAAAGAGGCATAAGTTAAAAATGTCGTCCCAGCAGAAACAAATTTAATAATTTTTTTTTTGCAATAAACAACAAAAAATATGTTTTTTTCACAAGGCTTGGTTTCAATGAAAAAAAAAAACAGAATAATAACAACGTTTAGATTTTAGTGTATAATTTATTTTATTTAAAAACAAAAAAAAAAAAAAACCACAACAACAAAAAAAAAAAGAATTATAATAATATAAAGAATTAGAAAATGTTGGGCCCAAAACTCTGGGTAGCCAATACATAGATGCTGGAAGGCTGGTTGCCCCCGAAAGACAACATCATGCCGACCTGCATTTCAAAGCGGCGTCCTGCTTCCTCAACCCATTGGTCGATGATAAAAACTCTATAATTGCTAGGAGTAGTCACAACAATTCTCTAAAAACAAAAAGAGGAACAATTAAAAAAAAAAAATATATATATATATATATAACAGATCACCTAATTGTAAATGAACTTACATTTTCGGACGCACGCCACATATGCAGGTGTATGTCAGCAACACCTGCATCTTCTAGTACGATGTTGTTTCGCTCATCACTGCCCACTAAGGTACTAGGCAGAATGGGATGAGCTAACCCGGTCCAGAAGTTTACTAAAAAAAGAGCGGCCATGGTACTGATAATCGTCGTTAAATATCTGATTAACTGATTAACTTCAACAAGGATACCACCTTTTTATATGAAAATTAAATGCGTAAAAACGCATAATTGGCATTTCTTTTTGTTTTCTTACCCAATATTCAATTTTCAATGTTCTATTTAGTTTTTTGTATTGAAATTCGACACCATCCTAAATTATTCAACCAATATCCACATATAGGCTCAAACAAGGGCATTAACCGGTAAAAATTGAATTAAAAATGGCAATAACAAAAAAAAAATTAAAATAAGCACATTTTTAACTAAAATAAGTATTAAATAATAATAGCAATGTACAAAATAATGTTGTCAAAAAAAAAAAAGACAACCCCAACTATGTTAATAATTAAGATAAACTAATATTTATACAAATAAGTATTTTATTAAGCCAAACATGCATCTTTAGTATTAAGTTATATATAGTAGTTATACATACATGAATCGATTTATTTTTTTTAGTCGTTCGCAAATTATTAAAACAAAAAAAAAAAAAATTATGTTTTCCTTTCAACAAAGGCTAATCCTTTCTTTGTTTAAAGGTAAAAATAATTTTTTTTTGGGGAAAATATGAAGGGGTGTAATGTAATAAAACATTACAGATACCCCTCGTAATTACAAACTGCATTACGAACTTTAATGTGATTGGTTTAGTGACACATTTTCATGTTGAAGCAACACGGAAATGTGCCGAAAAATCATATTTCAAAACCAAAAATCACTGTAGACATTTTTCGGCGAAAGTTCTACTTTGTGAATAAAAAATAATGAATTGCGAAATGCATTAAAATTACTTGATGCATTTCGAAACTCATTATCGGCAGATTTTGTAATACATGTTATTGGCATGAATTACGAAATCAATGAAAACATTCTAGGGAAAAAAGTAAACCAGAACTATTACGTAAATGTTCTGCGACCTAGAAAATAATGAGCACAAAGTATGAACTTTCTGCCTATAAAAATGCTAGTTTTTGATAATCACGAGTCCAGTTAGTAAAAACATACGGTACGCGGTAGTGATTGAAAGTAAAGTCGTTGCGTTTTTTTTGAAAGAAAGGTGAAGTTCGGTAAAAGATCATTTGTGAAAAAGAAAATAAAGTTGAAAGGAAACTTCAAAGATTTAGTGTAAGAAGAAAAAAATATAGAGTGTAAGAAAAATTTAGAAACAGATCTAAAGGATCATTTGTGAAAAAGGAAATAAAGTTGAAAGGAAATTTTAAAGTTTTACTGAAAGAGAAAAAATAAAGTGTAAGAAAAATTTAGAAACAGATCTAAAAGATCATTTGTGAAAAAGAAAATAAAGTTGAAAGGAAACTTCAAAGATTTAGTGTAAGAAGAAAAAAATATAGAGTGTAAGAAAAATTTAGAAACAGATCTAAAAGATCATTTGTGAAAAAGGAAATAAAGTTGAAAGGAAATTTTAAAGTTTTACTGAAAGAGAAAAAATAAAGTGTGAGAAAAATTTAGAAACAGATCTAAAAGATCATTTGTGAAAAAGAAAATAAAGTTGAAAGGAAACTTCAAAGATTTACTGTAAGAAGAAAAAATAAAGTGTAAGAAAAATTTAGAAACAGATCTAAAAGATCATTTGTGAAAAAGGAAATAAAGTTGAAAGGAAATTTTAAAGTTTTACTGAAAGAGAAAAAATAAAGTGTAAGAAAAATTTAGAAACAGATCTAAAAGATCATTTGTGAAAAAGGAAATAAAGCTCAAAGGAAATTATGTAAGTCATTTGTTTTCATTACCTTTTTTTACAACAACCACATTCAAACATCGAAAGCTCCGAACTGGATTCGCGATTCCTCTTCCGAAAGAAGAAGCTCTATCATCTTCTCAAAACAATTCCCCGGAGAGAGCCACGAGGGTCGCCTGTAGGCCAATATTACACAACAAAGTTAGGAGATTCATATGTGAATGCGCTCAGACGTTTTGAATCTATGGAACGCAAATTCTCTAAGGATAGAAAATTATTTAAAGAATATTCTCAGTTCATGCAGGAATACTTGCAATTAGGACGCATGCAACGCATTCCAATTGATGAAATAAACGCAGTTTTTAAACCGGACAGTTCAACAACAAAACTGCGAGTAGTTTTTAACGGATCATGTAAAACGTCATCAGGTTCTAGTCTTAACGACCATTTATTGGTTGGGCCTCAGCTTCAAGAAGATTTGAGATCGCTATTACTTCGATTTAGGCAGCACAAAATTGCGTTCACTGCCTATATCGAAAAGATGTACCGTCAAATTCTCATAAATTCAGAAGATGCGAATTTTCAAAGAATTTTATGGCGAAAAAACACACCAATTCCAGTACAACATTACAGGCTTAACACAGTTACCTATGGCACATCATCAGCACCATATCTCGCTATTCGTACCTTAAATCTTATAGCTGATCAACACCAACATGCTCATCCAATCGCTGCACAAATAATAAAAAGATATTTTTATGTAGATGATCTATTATCTGGAACTGATAACATTTCAGATGCAATAAGGATTAAAACCGAATTAACTCAAGTCTTGAGTGATGGTGGTTTTAACTTAAGAAAATGGTGTTCCAATTCACAACAGCTCAATGAAGGTTCGTCAAAATTAGATACATCAAATTTAAGTGATCACAAGACAATCAAAATAGTTAGCTTGCAGTGGGATCCAGATAAGGACATTTTTTCATTCAGTATCGAGTTACCAGCCAGTATTAAAATAACAAAACGACAAATTTTATCAGAAGTTTCAAGAATTTATGATCCATTGGGTTGGCTAGGTCCTGCCATTATTCGCGCAAAAATATTATTTCAAAAACTGTGGATTATGGGTGTTGGTTGGGACGAAATCTTCCCACCGATATCACACAAATTTACAACACGTTACGTCAAGAATTTATATATTTTCAGAATGTTGTATCATTCAGGTACATCCAGGAAAAGATGGAAAGATTCGAGTTGTCACAATCAAAACAATTGGCGGTATATTCACCCGTCCAATAACGAAAATTTGCAAATTACCAATTAGTTAAGGACGTGACTTCCTTAATGGCCGGGAGTATGTTTGGAGCTTTTTTGTGTGCATTGTTACATTTTAGTTTTTAGTTTATTTAAAATTTTAATTTTTTTTGTTTTATTGTTTTCATTGTTTTCAATTTATTGATATTTTTTTTCATTGTTTCGGTTAACGTTTTTTATTTGATTGTTCAAGTAACATCGATAATTGTTACTGTTAGTTTTAATTCCCGTAATAATATTTTTTATATTTTGGGTCACTCTTATTCTGACCATCAACCAGTTCGTTTTTAAATATTTCATCAGAGGAGTCAATAGTTTTTTGTAATAAAAATCAATTATTTTTGTAGAACATTTATTTTTAATATAAATAAATCATATTGTTATTGTAACATAACTTGTTTTTCTCAAGTACAAATTATTTCAAACAAGTTTATGGTACATTTCATGGTCCTTCGAGTTCAAATCATTTACAAACAAATTCAGGACCAATCAATTTGGCTTAGGAGATAATCTTCCTATTTTGCAAAATAGTCTATTTGGTTTTGTCGTTCCTGGAAATATTGGTCATAACAACAACTCTAACTGCTGTGTTCACTATGCTCAAGTTAAATTGCCGTTTAAAGAGGACCCTAGCAACTTGGTTAGATCCTATGTTAGTGCACTTAAAAGGTTCCAAAACCTAGAAAAGAGGCTTCACAAAGATTCTGAGTTATTTATGCAGTATAAAAACTATATTGACGAGTATGTTGAATTATTACACATGGAATTAGTTAATGATGTAAATCTTTCTAAACCACATTTTTTCCTACGTCATCACTCATCAAGCCCCAAAGTTCGACAACGAAGCTACGAGTTGTATTCGATGCGTCTGCAAAAACTAGCACAAGCAAATCTCTTAATGAACTTTTAATGAAAGGACCTGTAATTCAGCCAGATTTATTTTCAATAGTGCTTCGATTTCGAGTATATAAATTTGTCTTCACAGCTGATGTACAAAAAATGTACAGACAAATTTTGTTGGCTCCAGAAGATAGAAATTTCCACCTTATTTTATGGAGGTCAAGTTTGAAGGAAGAAATCAAAACTTATCGGTTGTGTACGGTAACCTATGGTATTATTCCAGCTTCTTTTTTATCGACTCGAGTTTTAAAGCAATTGGCAATTGAAAATAAAAATAAGTATCCCTCAGCTGGAAAATCCATTGAAAAGGACTTTTATGTCGACGACATTTTAAGCGGTGCTGATACTATAGAAGAAGCTAGAAAGCTGCAGAATGAACTCATCTCAATATTAAAAGAAGGTGGCTTTGAATTAAGAAAGTGGTATGCAAACGAGCAAATATTATTTGAACATATCAAAACTTAACATCGTGAAAAATTATTCCCGATCAAAGATGGTGACGCTATAAAAATGTTTTAGGTGTGCCGTGGAATCCAGAAATCGATAAATTCTTAATCAATGTTAATATAGCTACAAATAAACACGTAAACAAACGAATTATTCTTTCAGAAATAGCACAGCCATTCGATCCTCGTGGTGTCATCAATCCAGTTGTTGTTCTCGCCAAAATTTTTATGCAGCAATTATGGAGATTGAAATTGTCATGGGATGCAGCTTTGGCTATGGAATATCATCAAAAATGGTTAAAGTTTCGTGAGGAGCTTCCTAAGCTTACTTGTTTGGAAATTGATCGGCGTGCATTTTATGGAGAAGTGACTACCATTGAACTTCACACATTCTTTGACAGCTCATAACATGCTTATGATACTTGTGTCTATATAAAATCTACTGGCTATGGTGATCTCGTCAAGGTGATATTATTATGTGCGAAATCAAGAGTGTGTACTGGAAAAAAAATTTGTTTGCCACAAATTTCTTATTGGAATGATTCCACCATAGTTCTAAGTTGGTTAGCGCAGGAATCCTGTAATTGGAAGACATTTATAGCAAATGAGGTTACTGTTATCCATGAACTTTCTGAATTCAAACAAATTCCTCATATTCCATCAAAGTTTAATCCAGCCGATATAGTTTCTAAAGGAGCATACCCTTCGAAATTAATCAAATCTAATTTATGGTTTCACGGTCCCGAGTTTTTGAAGTCCTCACAAGATAATTGGCCTACTTATCACACAATACCTTCGAATGAATCTTATATCTTGGAACGAAAGAAATTCAATATTGTTCTACCAACTTTTGCTGAAGAAAATATAATTAAAAATATTAAATACCACAACAAATATACATCTTTATTAAGAATTTTTAACGACATTTATCGTTGCAGGTATAAAACTCTAATCTCTAAAGAAAATAGATGCGTTGGGGAATTAGATGCCACTGAACTAGACGGCGGACTTATGATAATAGTAAAAATAATTCAGCAAAGACATTTTTCTATGGAAATTCAAGCACTAATAAAGGGAAAAATGTTAAGTCCTCGAAGTCATGTAAACTCTTTAAAGCCATTTTTCGATGCAAAGGGAATTCTAAGAGTTGGAGAACGCCTTAAACATTCTACTTTACAATTTTCACCAAAGCACCCAATTTGATTGCCTAAGGACCACATGTTTACAAGTACATTATTTCGATATTTACATAAAAAGCATTTGCATATTGGTCGACAGGCATTACTAAGCATTGTTCGTTAAAAATTTTGGCCGATACATGGAAGAATTATTGCACGTAAAACATGTACAAATTGTTTTCGATGCTTTCGTGCCAAGCCATATCCTATCGAGCAGCTAATGGGCGATTTAGCATATTTGCGAGTTCAAGAAGCTCGTCTATTTGAATATGTTGGCATCGACTTTTGCGGTCCATTTTCCGTTCACTTTCGTCGCAGAGGTACTTCTCCTATAAAAACTTATATTGCCGTTTTCGTATGTTTTGTCACAAAGGCTATTCATTTAGAACTGGTAGAGGATTTTACCACCACTGCCTTTTTAGCTTCGTTAAAGAGATTTGTTGGTTGTCGTGGATTGTGCTCCAGGATATACACTGATAACGCTACAAATTTTATTGGAGCAAGAAATGAACTGCGCGCAATGAATGAAATTTTCTGTAACTTAAATATTGGCGATTTAGTAATTTTTGAAGATGGTAATCTTCCTCCACTGAAATGGAATCTTGCTCGAATAATCAATCTGCATCCAGGTCGAGATAATATAGTTCGGCAGTCACCGTAAAAACAAGGCGAAACAAGGAGAGCTGCCGCTAGAGTACGTCGACTACCTACAGAAGTTCCAGCTTATTTCGGAAAACCTCATTTATAATCTGAAATGTACATCGGACATGATTCTGACCTGAGGCAATCTTATTAAGATTCTTATGCCGGATATTCCGACGTACACGGCAAAGTTCCATTTCCGACCGCTCTGGCGCTGCAGGCTATACAAATTTGCGAACTTTTTATATAGAAGTCACACGCAATTACAATGTTCAGCAAAGTTGTGGAGCATTTCATGGCGACTATTTCTTTAGAAGACCATATATTTCTATCTCTCACTGCTTTGGCGCTGGAATCAATGAAATTTTGGAACTTCGTATTTAGAGGTCACACGCGATTACGATGTTCAGCAAAGTTATGCAGGTTTTCATGGGGATTATTTCTGTCGTAGACCGTAGAGTTCCAGCTCTCACCGCTTTGGCGCTGGAGTCAACAAAATTTTGGAACTTCATATTTAGAGGTCACACGCGATTACGATGTTCGGCACAGTTATGATGGTTTTCATGGGGATTATTTCTGTCGCAGACGATATAGTTTCAGCTCTCACCGCTTTGGCGGTGAAGTCAATGCAAATTTTTGAAGTTCGTATTTAGAGGCCACACACGATTGCAATGTTCAGCAAGGTTGTGGAGGTTTTTATGGGGACTATTTATTTCGAAGACCATATAGTTCTATCTCTCACCACTTTGGCGCCGCGGTTGTTTAGGCCCCTACTCTAAAAAGGTTTTTGCCTTTACGTAATTTATGTTTGACGGGAGCTATTTTACCAACCGGGGAAATGGGATCAATTTAATGTCTTCGCTCGGGGTGTTGCGGGGTAAATAATGTGCATTCAGAATAGGTCGACTTAAGACATGAAATATACCGCCAGTGGTGTTACTAGAACGGGGTAAAAGATTTATTATGTTCCGAATTAAGATGCTACGCTTGAATACATTTTGTTAATTTACGGCGATTTGTAAACCGAAATTTTTAGGAGGCCGTCTTAGGACGGGTTACAACCTAGTTTTTTAATAAATTTTTTATTCTATTGTTTTTCGTCAACAAGAATCCTTGTCATTGAATTTGCGAAATTTACTTTTTTTCCAATTTCATTATACTGCTTTCAAAACGCTCAACGGCGTCAACATAGTTGTTCACAAGTGGTGCAACATCCAATACCATATTTTCGCAAGGAAGATGGTATGAACTTCAGTCATCAGTGGTGTCCTATTTTCGTACTACGCATGTTGGTGCATTGTGAATTGTGTGCCACACTGTAGCATATGAAAACCTCCTCGATACATATTTCCCGCTTGTTTCTTTTTTTTGTTATATGAAGATTTGCTAATTCTTTTCTTTTGCAAGTCGCGACACGGTATTCATTCTACATTTTAACGAATTACTTTCCATTTTATTTTGTCATGACTTCTTCTCACTAACTAATTTAATTTCATTCTATGAATCTTTTCTTTTCTAAATATTCTTTATTTTCTTATTTTTCATACGATTTTTTTTCTTTCTCTTTTCTTCCAGTTTTCACTGTTAAACTGTTCTAACACTTTTCATTTTTGGAGCATCCAATTCTCCTAAAATATTCTATACTTTTTATCTTCCATTTCTAGGGCAAATGAATTTCAGCTATTTGTTAATGATTTTAAACATTAATTTAAAAAACCTTTTTTTTTCTTTTAATACTTTTTTGTACTTGGGCTAAAATTTTTACGTCTATTCTCGTTCATAGATAATCACCCCGATTCCGTTTATTCGATTTTCGTTCAATCGAATCAAATTCTTATTCTTGGATTTGCCAAACAGGCCCCTTGTTGCATGAAATGCGTTACAACGCATAGCAAAGTAATCGAATCTATTCGATTTTTGCTATTCTGTGATTCGGCTGAAAGATATTTTTGAGGTAAAATGACTCGCTGTAATTTTCTCGCGTTTGAAGTTTACGATGTATGAAGTTTTATGATGAATTTGTTTTATTAGATTTATAATAAATAAAAAATAAAATGCTTTATTTAAAACCATAATTTATTCAAAAAAATATGATGAATATCACTTTTTTGCATATTTAAAAGCAGTTTTACTAAGCCGGAAGCTAAGAAAGTTCCTAAAAAAAATTTAAAATTTTTTGATTTCTTTTACTCTTACGTTTCTATGGTTAATTCCATTATATAGGATGAATCTCTTAAATAAATTCTTCTATTGCAAAGTAAATTGAAATTTTCACGCCATTTTTACTTTGAAAATAATAAAATCACTACAAAATACGAGGAACTAAACTGTTTGACAATCCATTGGTATACGGCGCTTATCATGTATTATACGTCGCAAATGTGAGATAAACTTCGGATTTAAGAATAGCGATTGTATGGCGAATCGAATCGAACGCGTTTGGTTTTAGCTTGAAACGTCGGATCACAGAATAGGGATGAATAGGAGCTCCAGATTTTTTATACTTTTTATCCCTTCTGGTCTTTTCCATTTAGCCAAAAATCGTCTCTATTTGTTTCTGTTTTTGTTATGTTTTAATAAATCGTGCCATCAGTCTTTCGATTTCCTTTCTTGCATTTACTGGCTTCCCTTAATTTTTCTTAATTTCTCTCATCCGGTTCTCTTTCTCATCTATTCAGCAATGGATATCGTCCTTTGAATTATTTTCAAAATACGATTGAGTTAGAAAGCTTGTAACGGTGTGTGTAACAACATACTTTCACTTTGGTTTTAACGACCACTAGAATAGCGTTTTCTATTTTAGTTACCATTGCGCGATCTGATTTTCAACATTTTCCCCTTTGTTCCACAAACAATTCTCGGAAAATCATTCCAACGCATATATCCCGGTAACATTAAAATAGAATATAGAAGAAAGAAGAAACGAAAAATTGGAAAAAAAAAAACGGAAAAAACAAAACGTTATATGGCATGATGTTTTAACTACACCCAAAAACAAAAACCGGTTTGATTTTTTTTTTAGAAAGAGAAAAAAAGTCAGTTATGGTGAGTGGATGATAGTCAGTCTGGTCTGGAGTCTGATGCAGAAAGGTCGAAAAAAAAGAAAAAATTTTTTTTTAATGGGAAGTGAAAAGAAAAAAAAAAAGTGTGTGAACAAAAAAATCAGAAAAAGTAGCCATTTTTTTTTGAGTAATATGTGGAAAATGGGAAACAATAATTAAACCACGTTTAGATTTAACTTTTTTTTGAATAAGTTTAAAGAATTGGAAGGAAAAAAAAAGGTTTTTAAAAATGAAAAGTTAAATGAGTTTTTTTTTTTCGAATAAAAATTAGGTCATAAAAATTTAAACAAGAAAAAAAAGGGGAAGGGGATTTTGGTCATAAACGATGAAATAAATGTGAAAAACAAAAAAGTTGATCGATGTTACAAAAGGTGCTTCATATCATTGATCACGTTCTATATAAGGATGATGCAGATGCAATTGTTGGACAAGTCTTAGTATGTTGTGCACTTATTCCCAAAATATTTCAGGCCACCGGTGATGAACTAAAACGTCTCATGAAAATTCTAACATGAGCATCAAATCATAAGACTTATCATAATTCCTTGGAATATTCATTTTAGAACAGAACGTGTGAAAATCGCGAGCCCAAAAGACGTTGCCTAATCAATTTGGCCAATACTTTGTGCCGATTTAAATAGGAATTAGTCAAAACAAAAGGAAAAATTAATACCGTACATTATTAAATTGAAGGGGAAAGGAAATTTGATCCTAAAATTGAAAAAAAAAACATATATATGGAAAGAAAATGGCCGCCTGTGAATGCGTTTTTCAACTCTGAAACTCTGTGAAAATGTTTTCCTCATGAAAAACGGACATTATTGGAACACTGGATTTTATTTATAAAATTATTAAGGAAACAAAGAATGGTTCACCAATGTAGATGGACGATGGACATTTTGCTCTGGGTATCCGTAGTTTTTGAAGAATAATTAAATTTAGAAAAAAAAATAAGTAAAATTTTGAAAATAAAAGAAAAATTTTCCTTTTAGATTAATAATCGTAATTTCAAGAAAAACTTAATTTTCGCTTCTTCCGCAATAACTTTATACACATGAACTTCATTTCAGAGACAGGGTGTGCTACAGAAAGGCCTTTTTGGAAGCTCACACTAAGTCTAAATTTTTTTATATGAATTCCTTTTAACATAAAAAAAAAGAAGCATTTTTTTTATTTGTACATTAATTTGATTGTTGGAGAAAGTGCGAAAAATTGCGTAGGTCATGTTTTCTATTGACTTTTTTTTATATGTAAAGAAAGAAAAGAAAAATGTATAACTAAAACTATTAAGCCTTTATTAGCCGTGTTTTTGCCTGGTTCATAATTGAAAATATAGAAATATATGTCCAGTTGACTAGAAAGAATTTAATATTTTTAATTAATTTTTTTTACCTCACACCCAATTACAGAAAAAAAAAATGACGAACGGTAGATAATCATAGCGCGGAAAGAGAGGGAGAGATGGTTTAGGTGATACGACGAGAAGAGCATGAAAAAATCAAGGGACGATAACCAATTGTAGGGGCGGTTATCGTCAACGGGGGCCGGCATTCTGCTGTCGGTGCATTCGGGTGGGAAGTGCCCCAAAGTCCGGTTGGCAATAACACCTCTGCCAATCGGCCCCGACATGCCTCGCAGGGCTTTCGCGTTAAGATCGGTCAGTTTCGGTGACCAGGAATTAACGAACACCCCCTTTACTCGGTTTTTTTTTCGCAAAACCGAATTCTACTTGCTTGATAGCTTATGCTATCCTCTTAAAGTCTGAACGACATTGAAACTTTTATGCACGCATAAATAACTATGTGTAACGCGATGACAGATGGTGGGGAGCAGCGACCCACCCCACCGGCGAGCTAGTTTGTGCAACTCAGCAAGGCGTGCAGCCTTTTAGTTGCTCACATTTGCTGCACCATCTCATATCTTCTCCTCGCAATGAAGAAGATATGCTGAAAAGGTCATCAGGGGATTTGCCATCTTCGATAACAATACCCCAAAATATGTAAAACCCCTTGTGACATACATGGCGCCCAACGATTCGTTGTTCGCTCAGCGAATTTGTTTAATTTTGTTTGCCATTTGTATTTTCGACTTCGGTTGAAATTACAAATGGAGCTCAAACAAAATTGTTTGACACATTTTCGAACGAGTTGATGTTTGGAAATGGTGTTTTGGTTGTTACCTTATGGTAAACCAAGTTTTCAGAAAAACAAATTTTTTTAATAAAAATTTTAAAATTTTGACTCAAACTTTACTTTTCAGTTTTCTGAAACACCCTGCACTCTTTTAAATATTTTCATCTGTTTTTTTTTCTTAGTCAACTTTTTTCTGAAGGTGTGTTCACATCATCAAAATTTCTGAACGAAGTTTTGATGTGAGCATAATTTCAGATGTTCGTTTTTTATTGGTTTTCGGAATTGAACTTGCTTTTCGCGGTCGCGTTTATGTTGAGTCCGACTGTCGTCATGTTTTATTTACGGTTGCGCAGTAGCAGTTACTTCGGTTTTTTTTATTGAATATTCCGCTTGCCGCAAAAGCGTTTGAAATGTGGATTACGTGCTACATGAATATTGTAATCATTGCAACGCTTCACGTTTCAATGCAGTTTGGACTCCGGGAAATGCTATAGATGCGGATGTATGAGCTTTAGTGCGCCTTTTCGCACATTCTCGTGCTTAATTAAGCCTATGAATAATGCGGTGAGGACACGAGGGTCATGCAACCACACCAGACATAGTGGTTCGGGATTGTGCCAGTCGTTTGGATCGGATCACATGCTTCGGCCTTGGTTGCTATTGCAGGTGTCCGATCACTCAACTGGGTACAGTTCGCGGGTCACCCATCAACATCCAATTTTCGTTTCGTGAGTGTATGTCGGGTTTATGTTTTCTTCGTGTCGTCCGCTTGTTTCGTCTCTCTCTCTCGCTCTTACGTTATTACGTTTGATATTTTTTTGAAAAATTTATTTTGTGCGGAATTTATATGGGAAATAAATTTTCCTTACTTTTGCGGGAAATTTAAATTAATTTTTTTTTGAAACTCAATATTTCGGGGAATTTCTTTTGGAAATCAGAGGGAAGTTTTGAGAATATTTTGGAAGGAAATTCTTTTTGAAGGGAATTTTTTTTTTCGAGGGAAATTTTTTTCCGCTTTTTCAATTTAATTGGTTTTTTTATATTAGTTTTAGTTTCATTAAAATTGAGCTTAGTTTAGTAAGCTTTGGTTATTTTATTAAGTTTAGTTAAGTTTTTTTTTTAATTTGATTTAGTTTTTTTTAATTTCGTTTTTTTTAGGTTTAGTTATTTACAGTTTTGGGTTATAAAATTTTTTTTTGGAATCTATTATTTTATTATCTTTTTCGAAATTATACTTGGAACATTTTTATTATTTTCATTTTTTTTATATAAAATATATTTTGGTGGAGGAGTTTCTTTTTATATTGTTAGTTTTTTTCTATTATCAAATTTTCTTTTATTATTGCTATACTTTTTTTATATTGGCATTTTTTTTTATTATTATATTTCATTCAAGTTTAATTATTTTGTCTACTATTATTGCCTTCCCTTGGAACAAAAAATGTTTGAAGACAAAAATCTCAAAATACCAGATTTGACCTTGATTTTATATATACTGAGTTTTGACTGTACCTACGGGGCGCTTTTATCAATAGCGGCAACACGTGAACTTGGGCGTTTTGATTTGGAGTGATTATAATTACCTTATCTTTGGAAACTTAAGGTGTGTTCACACATTCCTTTTCACATTAGTGGCAATTAGATCCGGGCGTTTGATTTTAGTCTGAGGTCCCATCAAAGACGTAAACTCATACACCTAAACTAATTTGATCTGTGTTTTTGTAAATTTTTTGGTGTGTTTACGAAATGACTGACACAAATACAGGTGCAATACCTAAAATTAACCCGACAATTGTACCAAATGCGTCACCAGAGCCAAATACAAATGCTCAAGGTGCTGCGGTGGGTGTATTGACCGGTCTAGATGAATCTCGAGTAACGCGAAGCCAATCACAGCTTTCGTTGGATCTTCCACCAGCTTCAAAATTAGTGGCTTCTGCTGCAATGACAACTCGCAGTCGTAGTGGTAGGGGAAGAGGTGCGGCAAACCCAACTATAACACGATGGGGTTCTAGTGATGGCGCCTCTTTCCTCTCTGCTTCCACGGAAAACATAGGCACTATGATCGAGGCGGCTGTGAGTAGTCAGATGGCAAAGATCCAAAGTGAGTTACTCAATCAGATCAAGCGAATGACTTTGAATGCACCATCGCAAGCACCAGATTCAGTGGCTCCACCAAAATCCGTTGACCAGTCTGCTAACTTCAATTATTTGAACGAAACATATAATTTGAACATTCCTCAGAGAATGAGTCAACCAACAACAAACCGTAACGTAAATAGACCACCACCACCTCTATATGGTGCTGATAACCAAAACCCAAATTATAACGTGAGCGCTTTTTCAGCTTCAAAAAATAATCTCCACGTCGACCCCAGTCATGATCCGAATCCATGCATGCCTTTTAATCCTAATAACACCCAAAGGCGTAGCCCAAGTAGGAATTCAAATCTTAACCCAGGCACGAATCGTAATGGTCAGGAAGTTCGACACGCTATTTTACGACATGATACCCGAATCGATAAATGGGGATTCAGGTTCAGTGGAAAGGCTCAAGATATGTCGGTGGAAGAATTTATATTCCGCATAGAAACCATGCAATCGCGTGGGGATAATTCGTGGTACGCCATTTGTACCCAATTCCATACCCTGCTCTCCGATAAGGCTGAGCAGTGGTATTGGCGACTGCTGAAAAGAGAACCCCACATCGATTGGCATGGCTTAAAGGCGGCCCTCTGACTTCATTTCAAGAGTCTTGACACGGACCATGAAATCATGCGTCGGATGTTACAAAGGAAGCAATCCAATGGCGAAACTTGCGACGATTTTTACGATTCGGTTATGTCACTATACCATCGGTTAAGAATTCCTATGACGGAAATAGAATTGGCGGACATTATGAAAGAGAACGTCAAAGATAAGATCGCGAATCTTATTTTCGGAATGTCTGCCATGAGCCTGAGTCGCTTTCAGGAAGTATGCCGCCAAGCGGAACGCCATCTTTCTGAAAGAGAACCAAGACGAACTTGGCAAAACCCAACACGACCCATCCATGAATTGGATGATCTTGACGAACGTAATTTCTCACATGGACCGGATTCGGCAAATGATGGGACTGATTTGGATAGTGATAGACTTAGACCCACAAACGAAATGTTACGCACCACTGATTTTCGCCAAAATATAAACAGTCAGGAATTCTGTGCAAATAACTCACCTGCTAGAACAAACTTTATACCAGACTCTCGCTTCAGACAGGAAAATGATTCTCATCTCCCATGCCAAGATTTTAAAAATGATTGTGACCCAAAAAGCTATTCGTATAACCACCAACAATATACTAGAGGTGGCCAATCTTTTCCTCGCGAACCGGTATCGAATCGATATAATATTAATTCATCCCATTTGGGTAGTAGTTTACCATATCAACCTGCCGAAATCGATAGTAGTATTCGAGGGTATGTGAGCGAAAATATATGGTCAAACGGAATACAAGATCATTTAGAAGCTGTGGATGCTAATGATAGATCAGGGTTCAAGTGTTGGAACTGTGACAATATTGGTCATGGTTTTTTTGAGTGTACGATACCACAACGGTCCTTCTTTTGCTGTCGTTGTGGTAGAAAAGATGTGTCGTTACCGATGTGCCCAAAATGTAATCCGGGAAACGCACAGAGGCACCGAGAGACGCACGGGAATCCCCGGTTGCCAATAACGCCCCCGGACAAATAGAACCAACCTCGAGTTTGAATCCATCATTGCAACCAAATTCTCCGTCTGTTATTAAAATTTTGAAACGCGAAACGTCAACTAGAATCTCGTCTAATAATAAAAATATACTGGAAAGGTCGAATAAAACATTACATCAACGTCAAATGGAATATGACGAAGCTAGAAATAGAATAATCGGTACTGTACTAAAACCGAGTAAAATTGTTAAGTTTAGAGAAAGGTGTAAAGAAAAGCAATTAGTGGGTAAAACGGTGGAATCTGCTTTTGTGAAGCTTAAACATGACGTTCGACCATATGCTAGGGTGGAAATCGACGGTGAATCCCTTTTTGGCCTTTTGGACAGTGGCGCAAGTGTGTCCTGTCTAGGCGCTGGCGCTTTAGATTTCCTCGAACGTCATACAATTTTAATTACTGGTCGTCCCACCTCAGTCAAAACGGCTGATGGTAAAGCTCAACCTGTACACGGACAAATTGCGATTCCGATTACCTGCCATAACATTACGAAAATACTTTCTCTATACGTCGTACCAGGACTTACCCAAAGTCTATATCTAGGTGTAGATTTTTGGAAAGAATTCGATATAGCTCCGACTATATTTTCTAAAAACGAAACTTTAGATTGTTTGTCAATTGATGATCCCAACACACACGCGCTTAATTCGGAACAACGCACGCGTTTTGAAAGCATCTTAACTTTATTTCCTTCCTTCAACCAAGTCGGTTTAGGAAAAACACATTTAGAAGAACATATTATTGAGGTAGAAAGCGTATGTTGGAATTGGGTGTCATCGAAGAAAGTGTCAGCGCGTGGAACTCTCCTGTAGTCTTGGTGCGCAAACCTGGAAAAGTTCGCCTCTGCCTCGACTCCAGGAAAGTGAACAGAAAGACGCTTACCCACTTCCGCATATAGAAGGCCTTCTCAGTAGACTTGAGAAGACGTTGTTGAACGGTTTTAAGTTTCTTAAAACTTAAGTTACTTAAAATTCGTTATCTACAAAATTCCCACATTATATGGGAATATTTTACTTTTCAAATTCATATAAAATATTACACGTTTTACCTGAATAAGCAAAACGTGTAATAGATGATATTGCACCCTCATATATACTAGATAAGATAGATTATATAATGTAAGACGTTTTTGTGCAGCAGAATCATTTCTATTGTCTTAAAATAAAGTCGCATCGATAAAAACAAAAGTATTGTTTGAATTAAAAACTAACTTATTAAAAACTTACTCAACATGGCGACCTTGCCAGTTTAAAGTTAAAAATTAAAAAAAAAAAAAAAAAAAATTTTCAAGTCTTCAGTTTAAAATTTAAATTCTGGAAGTTTTTTTTTTAAAGTTTTTTTTTGGAAGTTTTTTTTTCTCCTGAAGTTTTTTGGAAGTTTTTTTTGAAGTTTTTGACGTTTTTAGTTTAAAGTTTATAAAAACTATAATAATCCTGTGTGATCCTGTGTGAATATTGTTTTAAATATGGGAAAAACCCAATCAAAATCTTCAGCGCCTTCAAACGATGGTACCGTTTTAAACACCATTGAAATCGATCAAGCTACGATCCAAAATACTGATGTTATTGTGTGCCTGTACATTATAGCAATTCTAATGATATTAAATACTGTACTAAATTTGTACAAGATGTGGCACAAAAACATGAAGCGCAAATACTTCGCTAGAGGACAGTGAATGGCAGAATTAAAATAATATATTTATACAGCAATAAAAGGAAGAAAAAAGTCGACCATACCAAGAAGACAAAAATCATCGAAATAAAAATAAAATAAATGAAATTTAAGGTCAAAACCGCAAGTAGTTTAAAATTATATTATTATTAATACCCTATATACATAAATATTTTTGATAAATTGTAAGCCATTAAAGTTAAAAATACTTTGGTTGACAATCAAATAAATATAGTATATTTTGAAAAAAAAAAAAATATACATTTTTCGCAACATAATGATTTTTTTGAATCCTCAGAAAATCTTTACCATAGTTTCGTACACATTTTAATCATCAAAATTATTGTCCCAATTTCAAATAAAAATTTTTTTTAATCCTAATAAATTTCATAAAAATTCGAATAAATTTCATTAAAATACTATAACTGAATTTACCAATGACATGGACAGTAACCTACGGAAACTTGATAAAACCACATTTATTAAGTTTTAATAAAAGCTATAAGTGCGTAAATATTAAAAAACCACCGAAAGGGTTAACAGCGGAAGCTCATAAAAATACTTTAATTATAGAATATAACAAAATTGCAGAAATCTTGCAAAAATACGACACACAATTCCCAAACAATACACAATCTCAAAAACTTTTCGAAAAAACTAAACATAAAATCATTAATGCACTTCGTTTACTAAAACTCACGTATTCTAAGCAATTACAATTCGGAGAACAAATAAATATTACGCTAGTTGTATCAAATTCAACTGACTCAGACACGCAATCGGAAGACAATAATCCGTCTCCTGACTCTACTCCATCCGCATCAGATATAGAAGACGAAAAACCAAAAATAAAAATGCCTTTAGAAGCTCACGAATTTTTATCCCTTGCTGCTAGGCTATTACCAAAGTTCGATGGTAAAGCAGAAAATTTACAATCATTCATTGACGCAATTAATTTAACTAACTTACAAGCCGGCCCACATTTAAATTTATTAATTGCTTTGATTAAAACCAAATTAGAGGGCGCAGCTCGTAACCTAATAACTAATGAAGCCACCGTAGCCGCTATCACACAAACTTTACAAAATAAAGTTAAACGTGAATCCACCGAAGTCTTAACTGCAAAAATCATGAGTATTAAACAAAATTCTAAGTCAGCTAACACATTCACTCAAGAAATTGACGAACTGACAAAATCTCTAGAAAACTCTTATATTGCAGAAGGTGTTCCATCTGAACTTGCTCAAAAGTATTCGACACAAACTGCTATAAAATGTTTCACCAAAAATGCAACGAATGAGAAAGTAAAACTCGTAATGGAAGCTGCTCAATTCGCAAATATGAATGAAGCAATTGCTAAATTTGTCGGTATAAGCACCGATAGCGCATCAAATAATAACGTGATGTACTTTAAAAAACGCAATAATAGTTACAACAACAATAGAAATAACTATCACCCAAATCACAGATACAATCATAACAGAAACTTTAACAGAAATAACAACCGAAATTTTAATAACAGAAATAATCAAAGTTATAACAATCGAAATAACGGTAATTACCGACAAAATAATAATAGTTATCGACAAAATAATAATAATTATAATAGACAAAATCCAAACAACGGAAATAACAATAGAAATATCCGTAATATGCGTGCAGAAAATCCGGGAAACGAAATAGGTCCCCAACAACAACAAGAAGGGGACCCCCAGAACGAAAACTACTAAATACTTACAAAAATGTTTACAATATTAATTTAAACCTTAATAGCTACGTTGTTTTAAAAAAAGATTTAAGTGGTACTTACAACAACTTTTTATTGGACACAGGCGCAGATATCTCAGTTTTTAAAGAAAATTTCCTAAAACCAAATTCAGAAATCCAAAAATATAATCCATGTAAAATTAATGGCATAGGAAACGGTTCTATAAGCACGCTCGGCACAGTAAAATCAAAAATAATTGTGGAAAATACTTCCCAGAATATATATATATATCACAATTTTGCAATTGTGGACCAAAATTTTCCAATACCAGTCGAAGGAATTATTGGGTTAGATTTTATAAAAAAGTATAACTGTATACTGGATTTTTCAAAAAATGATAATTCATTAATATTACGTCCAGACGGATATTATAATAAAATAGTATTTGATATAATCGACAGTCCAGAACCTAATTCCATTGCATTACCTGCACGGTGTGAAGTTTTGCGAAAAATTTACTTAAATGAAAAAATTAATACAAGTAGTGAAGAGGAAATTTTATTCCCAAACCAAGAAATTGCTCACGGAATCTTCATAGCAAGAACCCTTATTTCAAAACAAAACCCTTATGTAAATATTCTAAACACTACGTCAGAAAATATTTTATTAAATAACATTCCAATTAAAACAGAAGATCTTAGAAATTATGATATTCACCCAATTCAAAATGTAACATCTGAAAACGACACTGAAATTTTAAATAAACTTTCAAGAAATTTTCCACAACTTGCGAAAGAAAAGTTAACTAAATTGTGCACCGAATATATAGATATTTTTGCTCTGGAAACAGACAAAATAACTTCAAATAATTTTTAAAAACAAAAATTACGAGTGAAAGATGAAAACCCCGTTTATATTAAAAATTATCGCATTCCACACGCTCATAAAGAAATTGTAAATAAAGAAATAGAAAAACTTTTAAAAAATGAGATCATAGAACCATCAACCTCGGAATACAATAGCCCTGTTTTATTAGTTCCTAAAAAACCACTTCCAGGAAATCCACAAAAAAGATGGAGACTTGTCATCGACTATCGCCAGGTCAATAAAAAACTAACTTCGGACAAATTTCCACTCCCTAGGATAGACGACATACTAGACCAGCTAGGACGTGCAAAATATTTTTGTAATCTAGACTTAATACAAGGTTTTCTGCAAGTCAAATTAGACCCTGACTCCAGAGACATAACATCATTTTCTTCTGATAAAGGCTCTTTTAGATATACTCGCCTCCCATACGGATTAAAAATAGCACCAAATTCATTTCAAAGAATGATGAGTATTGCATTTTCTGGACTTGGTCCATCCAAAGCATTTCTGTACATGGACGATTTAATTGTTATTGGATGTTCTGAAAAACATATGTTTCAAAATTTGAAAGAAGTTTTTTCAGTCTGCAGAAAATTCAATCTTAAATTACATCCTGATAAATGTCAATTTTTCCAACACCAGGTGACTTTTCTTGGTCATAAATGCACAAACAACGGCATTCTCCCTGATGATTCAAAATTTAATTTAATCAAAAATTTTCCTAAGCCTAACAATGCTGGTGCAGCTAAGAGATTCGTCGCATTTTGTAACTACTACCGTAGATTCATTCCAAACTTCGCAGAATATTCTTATCATTTCACTCGATTAACGAGGCAAAATGTTACTTTTTCTTGGAATGACTCATGCGAAAAATCTTTTCAATACTTAAAAAATTCACTTATTAGACCACCAATTTTACAATACCCAGATTTTAATAAAACTTTTTGTATCACAACAGATGCCAGTAAAATATCCTGCGGAGCGATATTAAGTCAAGAATCAAATGAAATTCAACTTCCCATTGCTTACGCGTCACGCACTTTCACAAAAGGTGAACAAAACAAATCCGTTATTGAACAAGAGCTCACAGCTTTCCATTGGGCCCTTAATTATTTTAAACCTTATATTTATGGAAAAAAATTTCTGGTAAAAACAGATCATCGACCTCTCTCATATTTGTTTTCGATGAAGAATCCATCGTCTAAATTAACAAGAATGAGACTAGATCTTGAAGAATTTGATTTCACCGTAGAATACATCAAAGGAAAAGACAATAACGGAGCTGATGCTCTATCTAGAATCGACTTTGATGAAATCAAACAAACTACAAATACAGCAAAGGTGATTTTAAAAGTAACCACTCGCTCTACCACACGTAGTCTAAATCAAAACCAAACACCAAAATGTGACAATAATATAATTTTAATACCACCTAAAATACACGAAACATTAAATAAAAATGAAGTTAAAAATTGTATCCGCTTAGTATTTAATTTAGATAAGTCTAAATTATATTTAAAAAACAGCAAACAAAATTTAGTTTGCATGGATTTAAAATCCTATTTTGCTAATGGGAATATTGATCTAAATCAAGTTTTTCCAAGGCTAGAAAAAGAGGCCAGCGAGTACAATATTAAAAAATTGCAATTAACATTAAATGATGATATATTTAATATTATGAACGTTCAAAAATTTAAAAATATTGCGGAACAAAATCTTGTATCGATACAAATCGCGTCAACGCCTAAATTAATTCAAATAACCAAAAAAGACGAAAAATTACGATTAATCCAAAAATTTCATAACGATCCTATTTTTGGAGGACACTCAGGTGTCGCCAGATTGTTAAAGAAAATACAACAAAAATACAGATGGAAAAATATGACTAGAGACGTCTCTAAATTTGTAAAAAACTGTAAAAAATGTCAATTAAATAAAACAAGAACAAAAACAAAGGAAAAGTTATCGACGTTTTACCTGAATAAGCAAAACGTGTAATAGATAATATTGCACCCGAAAATATCATATATGCTAGATAAGATAGATTATATAATGTAAGACGTTTTTGTGCAGCAGAATCATTTCTATTGTCTGAAAATAAAGTCGCATCGATAAAAACAAAAGTATTGTTTGAATTAAAAACTAACTTATTAAAAACTTACTCAACAACGTGTTTCATTTCAAGTATTGATTTGAAGGACGCCTTTTGGTAGATACCGTTGGAGAAGCAGAGTAGGGAAAAATTGCTTTCACAGTGCCTGGTAGACCGTTATACCAGTTTACAGTGATGCCATTTGGGCTCTGTAATGTTCCTCAATGAATGTGTAGACTGATGGACAAAACAATTCCAGTCGAGTTAAGAGAAAACTGTTTCGTCTATTTGGACGATCTGTTAGTAGTTTCTGAGGATTTTGATTCTCACGTTAAACTTTTGGCAACCATTGCACGTTGCTTGTCTTCTGCTGGACTCACAATAAATTTGGAGAAAAGCAAATTTTGCATAAGAGAAGTTAGATATTTGGGTTACATCGTTGGCAACGGATGTTTAAAGACCGACTCAAATAAAGTATCTGCAATTTTTGACTTTCCTGCACCTACCACTCCAAAACAGGTTCGTCGATTTTTGGGTATGACGGGATGGTATAGGCGGTTTTTTGCCGATTATGCCTCCTTGTCGTCTCCAATTACGAACTGCCTAGAGAAGAGTGCCAAGTTTGTTTGGACAGCGGAGGCTCAGGTAGCGTTTGAAGCCTTGAAATCTTCATTAACTACGGCCCCGGTATTGGCCAACCCTGATTACACTAAACCCTTTATTATACAGTGCGACGCGAGTAAGACCGGTGTCGGGGGTGTTTTGCTGCAAAGCGACGACGAAGGCAATGAGAAAACCATCGCCTATATTTCTCAAAAGGTGAACTCTGCACAACGCAACTGCAGCGTGACGGAATTGGAATGTTCCGCCGCGGTGTTGAGCGTTAAAAAGTTCAGAGCCTACGTCGAAGGTTTGCCGTTCAAAATAATCACCGACCATGCGAGTTTAAAATGGCCCATGAATCAGCGCGACTTGAGCGGACGTTTGGCTCGATGGAGCTTAAAGCTTCAAGCCTCTGATTTCGCGATTGAACACAGAAAAGTTCAGAAAATGTGGTCCCAGATGCGCTTTCACGTGTTTACGTGGACCCGATTTCGGAAATAGTTTCGGCACCTAGCATAAACTTGAAGTCTGTAGCCTTCAAATCAAAGGAATATCTCGACTTGATAGATACAGTGCAAAGCAACGCGGAAAGGCTGCCTGACACGCAAGTGTCAGATGGCTACGTGTACTTCTAGACTAGCTTTAGCACTGGCAATACCTTTCAGGAAGATCGATCGTGGAAGCTTTGGGTTCCGCCTAGCCTTACGGACGAGCTAGTTCGCCTGGCGCATGATCCTCCACAAGCTGCGCACGGCGGTATTACCAAAACCTTGTATCGTTTGCGGCAAAGATACTTCTGGCCTGGTATGGCTAGCGAAGTACGTAAATATATCGCGAGTTGTATCGTATGTAAAGAGTCTAAGGCTCCAAATAGTGTGTTGAGGCTGCCAATGGGCAAACAAATCGAAGTTGACAGACCATTCCAGTACCTATGTATCGTTCTGTTAGGACCATACCCTCGGTCTAAGCATGGTAACACCACTCTCCTAGTTGTTTTGGACAAGTTTTCGAAATTTGTTTTGTTCAAGAAGCTACGTAAGGCATCTGCCGTGCAGATCACAGATTTCTTGGAGGAAAACGTCTTCAATTTATTCGGCGTACCCGAGATTATATTTTCTGACAATGGACAGCAATTTACGTCAAAAGAATTTCGCAAATTGGTTGAAGCGTATGGTGTGAAACACAATCGTACAGCTATCTACTCACCACAAGCTAACGCATCGGAACGTGTAAACCGTTCATTACTGGCGGCCATCCGCTCTTATATTGGCACCGATCATAGGGATTGGGATCAAAACTTGGGAAGCATCGGCTGTGCTCTTCGGAGTACAATCCATGCCTCTACGGGGATTGATCCATATTTTCTTGTGTTCGGTTCCCACATGATCACACATGGCTCGACCTACGAACTGATGCGAAAGTTAAATGGTTTGAATGATGCTGAATTGGTTGTGTCCTCGAAAAAAGACCAACTTGAACTAATTCGCGAACGCGTCAAAAATAATTTGTCGAAAGCTCACCAACAGCATGAGCGGATTTATAATCGTCGAACCCGGGTAAAGAGATTTATTGCCGGACAAGAAGTCTATCGACGAAATTTCACGCTTAGTGACTTCGCAAAAAACGTCAATGCTAAGCTAAATCGTAAATTTCTAAAGTGTCGGATTGTTCGTGCGATTGGCGGTTCCCTCTATGAGGTCGAGGGTTTGCAGGGTAGATCCATAGGGGTTTGCCATGCCAAAGACTTGAGGCAAAAGTGAGGTAGGAACGTGTAACAAATGTCGCAGTCTAGAACGGATCAAATTTTTTTTCTCTCTGAATTTTGTTTCTGGTGCCCGGCTAGCCCAGTCGAAGAGCACGATACTCTTTCTCGGGTGTGGTCGAGTCCCGCGTTGGGCAGTGCAAGCTTACACGCACCACTCAAACCACCCACAGGCTTTTCAGTTACGTCCGGGTTGATAGATCAATCCCTGACGCAACTATGTTGTAACGGTGTGTGTAACAACATACTTTCACTTTGGTTTTAACGACCACTAGAATAGGGTTTTCTATTTTAGTTACCATTGCGCGATCTGATTTTCAACATTTTCGTAAGGAAGAAGATATAAAAAACCAAAATTTAAAAAAATTTATTGAAATAAAATAAAACTTATATAAAAAACCAACGAATACAATTTGCCGAAGTTTACCAAAGTGTGCGGAAATTTACATCCCGAAGTGTGCCGAAATTTAATAAATGTATTGAATTAAAATCTATCTAACATATAAAAATCAATGTTTGTTTGTTTGTTTGTTCGTATTTTATGCGCTGCAACAGCGTTCGTCTGATTGGGATGAAACTTTGCCAACTTATTGCTTGCACTTGCGGGAAGGTTATAGGCATAGTATAATTCCTGAAGTTTACCGAAATGTGCCGAAATATCTCGAAATTTACCGAAATCGGTCCTTAAGAAAAATTATTGATATATTTCGATTATCGATACATTTTTTAAATATTTGGCCGAAGTTTACCGAAGTATGGCCGAAGCTTACCGAAGTGTGCCGAAATTTACAGAAATCTCCCGAAAATTAACGGTCTTAAAGAAAAATTGTAAAATAAGATTTTTAAACTTCGGTAAATGTAAAGTTCGACAAATGTCGGTAAATTTTGGCACACTTCAGTAAAATTCGGCAAAAAAATATTTAAAGATTTAAACAAGATAACTCTTCCAAATTTCAAAGGGAATTTGCACAATTCCTTCTGCGGCAGCAACGCGACGGGTACCAGCTAGTATCAAATAAAAAACAAAATATTTTCTCAATCTACAGACTAGAAACATATAATGATGTAAAATCGGCCTATAGCCGCTTTTTGATGCCCTGTGGTAGAAATGGAACTCGTAGTTAACAAATATATAGTTCAATGAATAAATTCTGAAATATAAAACTGATTGTATGCAACCCTCCTCCACTTAATTACAATAATATTGAATTTTGTATTATTTTTATTATTTTTTAATCTTTTGTAAAGAAAGTATGTTCAAATTTAATTTTTTGTGTACATTCACCGATTTTGTACTTTTACCGTAACATATATATTTTATGACTTCTACTACATTCGAAAGGTAAGATAAATGTCAGACGTCAGCAACAAAAAAAGAGACGAAATCTTTTCATATAAAATCTCAAAAGACAATTTATATAATGGACTTCAATTCACTATTTTCTTCATTAAAGTTGAAAAGTGTATTGCAGATAAAAATATGGAAAAAGGCAGAAAGTAATGATCAAAAACATAAAATCAAACGAGTATATATGTATAAGAATTAAGGGTTCCTTTCTATGGAATAATTACTGGGGCCACAAAATTGAGATACCATCTCTGATGGCATATAAATCCTGTGTGATATGGACTATAATCTGGATTCTATATATGGATATATTCTGATATTAAAAACAGTGATGTTCATTTCAGATATTCGTTTTTCAAGGGTTTAGTTGTATCGACATACGTGCTATACAAATTTTACCCTGGCGGACAATAAATAGAATTAACTGATATGTTATCGAAGATTTTTGCTTTTATGTGCTACATTAAAACTATCGAATACAATTTTACATAATCACTCTCTGGATGGCATATCTATGAAAATTTTACCAATGGTTTGAATACCTTTTGTTGTTTGGGTGAAGTGTGACTGATAAGATTCTATTCCACTTGCAATAATTCCATATGTTTACTTCATTTTATTGTTTTGAAATATTCTATCGGCTATATAGTATATGAAGTCAGACACGATAAACGTAGCATCGTTTAACCTGTAGCATAATTTGAAATTGAGTTGATTTTATCATGGACGCTAATATTTATCTTTAAACAAATAATTAGGGATATCATAATCCATTCAATTCGCGACACGCATACAAACGAGTTAATATAAATTATATTATTGGTAATAGCGGATTCGACCGTAATAAGTTAATTTCTAGGAGATAGATAGCAAAATGATCATTACTATCAAATTTATATTTTCCTGCCTGTGAATATTGATAAAATAAATATATTCCTTGCGGACAATTGTACCACTTTTTCCTTTTATGGCAGTTGTTCTACACTAACTCAGCGGTACATTCCTGATTCATTTTCATAGAACAATTACAAGTGTCACATTTGTTCAGAAAAATTTATATAGCATAGAACTAAGAATTAAAACTATTAAAAATTTTTGTGCCTGGGTCTGCAGGTGTGCTTAAATTTGAATCCAAGTTAAGAACTCTCTTTATTCTACGCTTTTTTTTTAAATTTAGAATATAACATATTATATGCACGTGGACTGAGTGGGAGGGGAAAATCTCTTCTCACCCCTACAGAAAATGGTGACACGATGTTCTGCATATTACTCACATGTTGGTGAGTTCAACAAATTATCAAAACGCCAGAGGAAGAGGGATTCCAACGAAATGAGGGCACAATCAAAACAGTGCGAAGAAGGCGCTTTTATGAAACCAGCTGTGAAAGACCACAAATGCACTGAGGTTCAGCTTAAGTGTATGAATTGCGGTCGCTCTTGTTCTTCAAAGTATTCTGCCACCTCTAATAGTGTCCCGTTTTCCTTGTCCATAAGGAAATTTTAAAATTCAGGACCGATAGCAAAATGTTATATCATGTTGTAGTCCAAGTTTTAAAGGAAGGTCTACCAGTAACCTGTCTCAAACAACTTCATATACATCTTATATTGCTGTAGCATAGAAAACATTAAATATGCCATTAAATTCTACTGGAGTAAATACAACTAACACTCCAACTCTAACTACATCTTCCCCTCGTATACTCTCAGCCTTCTCCAATAATCAAGCACAAATAAATCTTGAATTAATCACAATCAAATCTCCAGGTACTTCGCTGATAACAAAGAAGAGAAATGATACTATAATTCCAAGCTTGTTCCATAAATATAGCAGAACAAAATATAAATATAGTATAGTTTTAAATAATACCAACAAAATTTCACAAAATAATGAAAATATAATTAATATAATATACAGAAGTTTCTATGGACGAACTTCCTACGATGGTACACTACCTACACCATATTCTCATTTGTTATGTTCGACCTTGGTTTTATAGGCGCTAAGGAACCATAGTAATTGTATACACAGAGTTTCTAGCTTCACAGGACATTACATATTCTGAATGTTTTTCAATGCAAAATGTGTGGCTTCCCTGCTTCTGGAATGGACGGAAGAGTCTGAACTAGTGCTTCTCAAAAATGACTCGCCTACCCTGTTCTCTACGCATAACACATTTTCTGCCATTGACCTTAGTATTGCTTCTTTTGCCCTTGCCAACAATTTAGCGTGGAGAGCATATAGTCGCACAAAAGCTTCGTATCGTTTCCGCATTTTTATCTCACCGATAGCCTTCATACGACCTTTGTGGTTTACGGAGTGAAATGCTGAATGGGGGAAATTCCAATTAACTGTCATTTCGTACTTTAGGGATAACCCACAATTTGCAAAAATTTCCCAGTAGGTGGCAATTCTTATTGCACTTATACAAGTCATGCTATTCATGTCAGTCATTTACCCAAAAAACCTCAACTACCTTCGATGTTCACAAGTACACGCAGAATTAAGATAAACAACAGATCATGGATACGTTATAAGAGAAATATTTCTACTCAAAACGCGGCGTATCGAAAAGCACAGGCTTTTGTCAAAACAGAAATAGAGAGTGCTAAAAGAGAATCGTGGCGAACCTTTGTAAATGAAATTAGCCCCACATAATCAATTGGGCAATGCTGGAGTAAGGCCAGAAACATTATGGGAAACGGTACCCATGGACTAACCTCTACTATTTCATATAATAGAGAGGTCCTCACAGATCCCCCCATGATTGTTAAAACGTCAGCTACGGCTAACGACAACCACTTCTTTGCCTCCCTTCGCGCTGCTAAAAAATCTTCTCTTTGGCTTACATGAATACTTTATCGGAGAATGAACATGTCTCAGATTCTCCCATCACTTTGTCTAAGGCTGAAACCACCCGTAATACCTTCGCTGGAACTACATCAAGTTTTTACAAAATATCATACAGGATATTGAAAAAGCACCAAAGTCTTTCATCAATAGGCTCACGGATCTTTTAACCAAATATTTAATTACGCTTACTTTCCGCTTGAGTGGAAACTTGCGGAATTCAGGCCTATCCTTATAGGAACTTTGCTAGTACTGGACATAAATAAGATAAGACTTATTTCACTACTTGAAACCAAGTGGAAGATTCTTGGCAACGGACTGAGCTAGCTTCTGGAATCAGTGCTACCACAAGAAACGATGTGATAGGGGTACTTTGAACAACCTGTATTTCTCGATCTTGTGGCTTCAATTAGGGAAAAGATTTTTCTGTTGTTTTAATGATAGACCTTTGTCAGGCCTTCGATAAGGTGGAAGACACATTTCTCTTAACCAATTGCTTGATTGGGATGCCGATCCAAAATTTGATGAAGTTATTATGTCATTTTATGAGCATAATGGTGGTTTTTAATAGGCATCAGTTTTCAATTTAATCATCGCATAATCGTGTCCCTAAGTTCAATTCTTCAACACCTATACGATCATACTTATTCCAAGATTTAGACCAGACAAGTTCTTAAATTCCTCTTTTCTGCTGATAATTTCTAGCTTTATGTGACTCACACGGTACATAGTGTGACAAGTATTCTTGAATCAGCAAGAACAAGAACAAGAACAAGAATTGGGGAGGAATTGGGTCCTCTTATATCTATTCCCAAAGTCCAGTCACATATGACGTCGAGGTTCGTGCAGATTTTCAGAATTCGCGATCAAGGTTGGTAATAACAATGTACCCAGCACCGAAAAACTGTCAATATTTAGCATGATCTTCTCATGACGATTACTGTGGACGGTACAAATCGCTACTGTGGCGTTAGAAATGAAAAAGCCAAATAGCCTTTTTGGTCGCTGTAAATAACACTGATATTGCCAGATATTCTTTGCCGAGTTGGTTAATGGTTTTTGGCGCGGAGCTGCAATTTTTTATTCTTGTTAATCCTAGCATATTGCATTGAAATTCTTGTACTTTTCAACCCTTGATAACTTATTTATTAGTTTTTACATTTATAAATTATATTTGCTATTATTGTAATATTTTTATGTATTAGAATAAGTTTGTTTTTCATTTTAATTCTCTTATTTGTTCAGTTGTATTTTAAGCTTCTGTATATACTATAACGGTGGGTAAAATTCGTACTTAGACTTTGTGTCTTATCGACCATTTAATTCTTGCGTTTCCTATTTAGCGATAATCGCGACACATAATTTTCAAATGTTAATGTCCGGTTTTACAGTGAAAATATAGACTATAAAGGATGTATTAACTTTGGGATTAACAAATTTCGGGTTTTACAGTTCGAGTTTAACCCGTGTAGCCCGGTTAAAATTCAGTTTAACTTAATCAGCCGATTTACACAGTCCAAACGAATTTTTTTTCGGTTAACCAATCAAAATTCAGGAAAATAAAATAAAATGTATGTCAAAAATTATTGGAATGTAAATGCATTCAAATTTAGATTTTAGAAAGAAGTGTTTTTAATATTCATTTCTTATTTAGAACGAATTTTTTCTAAAATTCAACATTCAAAAAATTAGGTAAAAAAATTAATATTTAATAATGAACGTGGACCAAATATGGCATATGTTGAAGAAAACATATCAATACGAAATATTCCGATAATCAATTTTTCGATATTATTTATATTAAAAGAAAACATGCTTTCGATTATAAATTATTTTCCTCTTAATTAAAATCAAAGTTAGATTTTAATTCATAATTCCTTCAAACATTCAATTTTTATTTGGTGTCTCGTTTTTTTTTGTTTGTTTTTTTTTTACTGTCAAAATTTCCAATCAAAGTAGTAAATAAAGGGAAATTATTTACAATAACTTGCCATTTTCAGATTAGGTAAACGAAAAATATAAATGGACTGTAAAACACATTCGGGTTAACCTACGAATGTAATCGGGGTACTTTTTTTCTATTATTTCAATATTAATTCAGGTACAGACATTATAATGCAAAATTAGTGCTCCAGAGTCGTGAGACATATAAAGGAGCTAATCTGGCTACGCCAATATAAAATTACCTAATAAAGTTATTTTTGTTATAACTAAATTAGATTGGCCGGGGCCCTCCTTCCCAATAATTCAGCATTGATCACATCCCAGAGGTGTTTAAAGTTACTTACATCTTTGAATTTGCGTGCACAGTACGAGTCCTTGCATATCTTAACAAAATCCTTAACGAGTTTATTGAGTCTGGTGTATTTAAACTTCGCGAGACTATCGTTTGAGTCTTTTTTGAACTTTTTGTATACATTGTTCTTGGTGGCTATTAATTTCCTCAACGGCGTGATCCAGGGACAAATAAAATGTTTGTTCTTATTTCTTACTGTTCTCAAAGTTGTATATTTCTTCGTGATTGCTTGGATTGACTGGTCAATTAAATTTTATAGGTCATCGGCACCATTGTCGCCTATGATGGAATAAGGATTGGAGAATATTGAGACCATGTCTGATCTAAACAACTCGTAGTTTACTTTACTAGTTTCAAACACTACATCTTTATCATTTTAGATTGCGTTGCAGATTCTCAGGAACAGAAAATTATGATCACCTAGGTCATTTCCCACTGTATCGATACATAGCTTGGTGTCATTGGTGATGTTGCTGAAGGCATGGTCGATTAATGTTCTAGAGGATGGTCGAGCTGCATGGTGGTTGCAGATAGTATAATCACGGGACTCAAAGGATTAAAGTAGTCCATGTGAGGTTTTTGCTTTGATATAAATGTCTTTATTCGAATCGCCTACAAATATACACGGAGAGTTAGGCAATAGATCCAATTTATTCTCAATGAAGACAAAGAAACTAATATAATCGCATTTCTGGGAACGATAGTAAGCCACTAGAGATAGTGGTTTAGATTTAATACGCGCATAGTTAAAAGTTAAATAAATAGAGTTAAGAGAACCTGTGTTAATTTCGTGGACTGTAAGCTTGTGGGTATTGGCGGTGTATACAGCTAGACCAACATATGAGTCGGCTCTGCATGAGATCGTACCAGTGTAACCGGGTATTGTATATATGTCGGTAAACTCATTATTGAACCACGTCTCTCCGATGACAATGACGTCAACTTCGAGTACGACATCAGTTATTAACTCTTTTAATTTGTTGAATTTGATTAGCGATTGTAAGGAAATTGACCGATCGACGGAGTTCCTTAAATTCGGAAACTATTGTGTCCAGTTTGCTCATTACCGCATCTCGGCCATGTGTTGAAGGATTGCAATTTTGACAGCTCCGTGGGTTGTCCTTTTCAGAAATGTCTAGAAAAATTTTTTTGTTAATGGTGACACACATGGCATGAAAACATAAATTACATTTGTCGCAACATACTGCCTCCTCTGCACCAACAATAAGCGAACTTTGCAAAAACACTTATCATTTTGGCCTGTTTTTCTTTGTTTTGTGGGTGAAGCACTTTGACGACAACCACCAGTTCTGTACGACATTGATTATTGGTCTTAGTTATGTCTATGATGTTAACTACCATATATTAGCAATCTTAATTATATTCTCGATTTTTTTAATTAATTAAATTAGCAGAAAAAGAAAAATAAATACTGACTTGGAAAAAAGATTATAACTTAACAGCGCAGTGTTGCCAGATTGGGTTAAGTAAACTTGAATTTAAACATTCACTGTAAAACGGGGCATAAGTAATATTTCTACAAAAAAATTCGACAAAATTAGTTCAGTGTCCGATATCCATATCGATAAAAAAAATAGGTGAAGATAAAACAAAATCGAAAAAAAAATAAAAATACAAAAGCAACGAAAATCAAAACAAATAGAAACTATGGAAAATTGCAAGTCACTTCACCTGATTTCTCGAAAAGGAAAATGAAAATGGGTGGGGCGACTGAAACAAAAAATATGATGAAGATTTTTGAAACGGAGATGGAAAAAAATTAAAAATGCTTGGAGAGTCAGGTTTTAGATGGGAACGAAAATAGTCGATGGAGAGTCGAGGTGAAAGGAATAAAGAAATTTAAATGAAAAGAAAAAAATAGAAACCACGTGGATGGACTGAGATTTCTTCATTGGGAATGTTTGTTGGAGAAACAAACGTGAAAAAATGAAAATTATCCGGTTTACGTTTCGATTTTTTGTTTATAGAAAAAAATTCGGTTTCTTAAATTTAACAATTCTTTCTTCTTAAAAGTTAGATTTAGCAATTAAAAAAAATAAAAATATAAAAAAACTAAAAAAAGATAAAAAAAAATGGCATAAAAAAATTTGTTTTTAATGAAAAATAAAAAAATTAAAAATTTAACGAAAAAAATGAAAATGACTTTTGTATGAAAAATTATAACAACTGAAAGAAAATTATGACATTATTTGTTTGTTTTTAACCAAACCCAATCGCCGTTGCACCATAACCCAATATTTCCAATTGGAACAATTAAAACCTTACCACAATTGCTTGAGCGGTTTTAATCTTATCCAATTGGCCTGTAGGCTGCTGGATAATCAGAAGAAGTGATTAATTCCCAATTTTGTTCGGACTTTTATACGAAATTTTTCTTAGAAAAATCGTAGGGTCGCATAAAATGTATGAATAATGTATCCATTTTTTATTTGGGAAATTTGTTAATTGTACATTGGGCAGTACTAATTTTAAAATGTGGAATGTGTTCATCCATTTTGATTTTATAAATGTTGGCCCTCTCTGTCTAATTTGTCATCTCTGTCTTTCTCACAGGTAAGTATGACATTTTAGTTTTTTATTAAATTAATAATAAATTTAATTATATTTTTTAGCGAAAATTACCAACATCCATAGAAAAATAGTCGCGGTTGGTTTCAAAATACTTGGATATACTGTAAGTATAAAGTTAAGTGTGATTTTGTTCGTGTAATTTTTCTCTTTTTTTTGAACTGTCATGTGTGATATTTTGTTTTGTTTTGTGTAAAATTCATGTTCATATGTGATATGAATAATTGCAAATTGTTGTACATTATGTGTTAATTACACAACGTAAATATTTAAAGAAAATGTTTGATATTTTCTTTAATAATTGCATTTCAATTTTCGCGTGTTGTTGTTAGTGTTTTTTTTTGTTTACATTTTGTAGTAATGACGTTTTTTTAATACATGTTTTTTTTTCATTTTATTTTTAGGGATTGTGATCAGTGCTGGCCAAACATACTCCAACCCCTTGAACGGTCACGTTCAAAAAAATTCTAATTAAATTTTTATGGAGGACTTATATTCATTTGCCTGCCTTTGGTAAATTTAATTCTTTATTTTGAAATTTATGTTTATGGTGTACTTATTTTTTCACTTATTTTAGATGTGGACCCTCTTGGTCTTTTTTGATGATGGTGAAACAAGATATGGTTGTCAGCATATACTTTCAACCTGACTTCATATCTATCCGGTAAATTGATTTTAAAATCCTTTTTTTTGATTTTTTAATTTTTTCGAAGTCAATTCGTTCCAGAATTTTACCTGGGATACCTTCTTTTGTGGTGAAGCGTTAAACGTCATTTTCTATTCTTAGTTTGATTTCGGATATGGTTTTTGACGGTCGCAAGGAGTTCCAATTAAAAACTTGGGACCCGTTTATTTTGATCGATTGGGTTGGCACTGGTTTACATGATGACTGAGTTGACCGCTGTGGTAATACATGTCGCTGTTGACTTTGTGTTGATTGAGTTGATTGAGTTGATTGAGTTGACGAATTCCTTTTTAATGGCATTCCTGTCAAAATGTCGTATCCCGGAGTTTTGTAGCAATCGATATCCGTTTGGTTCATTAGTCCCAATTGAAGATCGCTAAAAAAATTGTTGCTGGTGAAATCTCGTTGTTGAAGTTGTTTCTCTGGTAACTTCTTAAGTGGCTGCCCTGTAAGTATGTCGAATCTTGGTTTGACAAAGAGACTCCTGTCAAATTCGTCCATTGGTGACATCGCAAGGTAACTATCAATGTCCAATATGTCAAGATCGATGATTTCGTTTTCCATGTTTTTTTTCTTTTTTCTAGAATAAAAATTTGATTAATTGGGATGAAGGAAACACAAAGGTTGAACATGACGCCACATGGAGACACCACTGTTGTAATGTTAGTTATGTTGACTTTCCACTGGTAAGACGTAAATTTTGCGAATGTGTCGTCGAAAACTTTTAAACTGCGTTCTGACCTGCACTACTCTAACTACACCATCAGTTCCAAGAAATGTTTCTTCAATTTTTCCTAAAGGCCATGCTGTAGGTGGGAGATTATCGTCTTTAATTAAGACTATATCGCCAGTCTTCAATGTAGGTTGAAGTCCTTGCCACTTTGGTCTGTGTTGCATAGAATGTAAATAGTCTGTTGACCATTTTCTCCAAAATTGTTGGATCATGTATTGTATATGTTTCCAACGATTTAGTAATGTAGTCTTTTTTTCTTTGTATTCGGGCTCTGGAACTAAATTCATCGGATGCCCAATTAAAAAATGTCCTGGAGTTAATACTTCTGAGTCCTCCAAGTAATTATTTATACGACACAATGGACGCGAATTGACGCAGGCCTCGATTTGGGTTAATAATGTCGAGTACTCTTCAAAGGTGAGGATAGTTTTACCGATAGTTCGGCGTAAATGGTATTTTATTGATTTGACGCCAGCTTCCCACAGTCCCCACAATGAGGTGCAGCTGGTGGGTTGAAGTGCCATGTGACGCCCTTTTCAATAAAATATTCTGTAGCTATCGGGATTGCTTCCTTTATTGCCTGTTTTATGTCTTTCTGCAATGTTGTATATCCCCCTTTAAAGTTTGTGCCGCAATACGAATATATATGTTGACACAATCCTCTGCGTGCGACGAATCTTTTGAGCGTTGCTATAAATGCTGCTGAGGTTAAGTCTGATGTTAGTTCTAAATGAACTGCCTTTGTTGCCATACAAACAAAGATACAAAAATAACCTTTATATATTCGCGCTGACCTATGCGGTGACGTCTTGAGGCTAATTGGTCCAGCATAGTCTATACCCACATGCGTAAATGGTTTGGATATATTTACACGAGATGTCGGTAAATTGCCCATTAATTGACTGCGTTTCTTATTGCGATAAGCGATGCATTTCATGCAATTATTGGTTCTTTTCGCAATTGCTCGTTTTGCGTTTATTATCCAATAAAGATTTCGACTAGTATTTAGTGTTAAACTCAGTCCACCATGCAGTGTGTCTGCGTGCAGTTTATCAATAATGATATCCGTAATATGGTGGTCACTTGGCACTATGATTGGATGTTTCCTGCTAAATGTAATGCATTTTGAATTTTCCAACCTTCCACCGACTCTCATTATTTGGTTTTTGTCTATAAATGGATTGAGTGATACTAATTGACTTCTTTTGGGTAACGGTTTGTTGTTTGATAATAATTCATATTCGGTGCTAAATGTCGTTTTTTGTACGATTTTATAAATCATGTTACGTGCCGTTTGTAATTCGGACGCTGATAATTGTCCTGTTTTTTTATAGTTTTGTTTAAACAATTAAATTTAAATCTGTTGATGAACGCCACTGTTCTGATAAGCGTTGTAAAAGATGAATATCGTTTTAAAATGTCAATACTGATGTCTACAAATAATGTTAGTGGAGTTATTTTCTTCGCTACTAATTCTACCTTATTTGTTTTTATTTCTACATTTGGCCAGCTTTCCGGTCCCTGCCACCAAAGCTTTTGCTCTACAAGATCGTTTGCTAAAACTCCTCTTGATGCTACATCTGCAGATTATTGATAGTGTTATGTTTTAGAACTGTCTTCTTTTATTGTCTATTCGCAACTGACTTACTGTCACTGCTGCAAGGCAGTAGGCAGTAGTTTACAAGTACTAACATGTATGTAATACAACATCTTTCTTTTTAATTATTTTTTTTTTTTTTTTTATATAGTATATAATTCAATTCAATTTAAAAATAAAATTTATATAGGTTAACAATTCAAAATTAATAAACAATATGTGATATAAAAAATTTAAATTTAGTTCTAAGAAATTACTCGACCTGAGCGCAATTGCATTCCACTTTGATGTGTCACATTCAAATCATTGTCAAATCTTTCATGATGACCTTGACTGGAATCATTATCTTCAATAGTTTCACGTTGTTCTGTGAATTTTATATTTTGACTGTGATCATCCACAGATTGAGGAACCTTTAAAATATGTTGACGATTACGCCTGTAAATATGACCATTCTCATCCAAAATGGAATATGACCTGGGTTCATTGCACACTCCAACAATTTTTCCAGGCGTCCATTCGGATGTGAGAGATGTTTTATAATAAACCTTTTCCCCTTGTTCCAGAGGTTGCAGTTTTCTGGTATTCTTATTATAATTTCTTATAATTTTTTGATTATTCTGATGAAGTTTTGTTAAATGTAAATTTTGATCAACTACTGATGGCAGTAGTTGTGTCTGCAATGATGGTAGTTTTGTTCTTAAACAACGAGACATTAGCAGTTCCGATGGTGAGTTGATGTTATTCTTTGGGGTCGAACGATACTGTAACAAGGCTATGTATGGATCAGTGCCAGTTTCGTCACATTTCGATAATAATTTTTTAATTGTGCCCATGGATCTTTCAACTAGTCCATTGGATCTTGGATAGTGAGGACTGGATGTTATATCTTCAAAATTCCATTCTTTTGCAATTCTTTTGAATTCTTCGGAATTAAATGGTGGACCGTATACCATGCCTGGCGAAAATCGATTTTAAATTTGTAATGACTGGCTTAGACGAGGATGAAGGGTTTAATGCAGCTAATTCAATATAAGTGGAATAATAATCAACTACCAGTAAATATATTTTATTTTTAAAATGGAAAAGATCAATGCCTACTTTGTACCAGGGAATTACAGTTTTGTGATGTAAAATGAAAGGTTCCTTTGGATTTTTATTCCTATGACGGATGCATGTTTCACATTGACTAACATAATTCTGAATGTCATTATTAATGTTGGGCCAATACACAAAATTTCTTGACAGGTTTTTACATCATTCTATGCCGAGATGACCTTCATGAATTATTTGGAGTATTTCGTGACGTAGATTTTTTGGAATAATTAGACTAGACCCCTTAAAAACCAAATTCTCGTAAACCTGTATTTCATCATCATTGTGAAATACGGTGAAGCTAAAATGTCTATGGATTTCTTGTTGCTTGGCCACCCATTATGGCAATATTCAATTAATTTCTGTAGACCTAAATCTGCTTTTGTTTCTTCCCTAATCTTTTCTAGATTGTCTTTGGAAATAGATTCCTAGTTAACAAGTTAATCTGTAAAGTAGGGTCTTTGTCAAATTCAGTTAAAGTTTCATAGGGAAGCGCAGCTCGTGAAAGCGAATCGGCTACATACATATATTTTCCAGGCTTAAATACAACATTTAGATCATATGTTTGTAAACGTAGCATAATTCGTTGGAGCCTAGGAGGAATTTTGTATAATGGCTTGTTGAAGATAGTCACTAAAGGCTTGTGATCTGTTTCAACTAAAACTTTATGACCATAAACGTACTGGTGGAATTTTGTGCAATCAAAAAAATTGCAAAAAGTTCCTTTTCAATTTGTGCATAATTCTGTTGACGGTTGGTGAGTGTTGCGGATGCGAAGGCTATTGGTCTATTGTCATGCATGATTACAGCACCCATTGCGTTTTTTGAAGCGTCAACAGATAAACTTAGCGGTTTATTTGGATTAAAATATGTTAATATTGGAGCTGTACTAATTAGAGATTTTAGGTTTTTAAATTCTATGTCATGTGATGGTGTTCATTGCCATTCAGTCTCTTTTTTCAATAAATTTCTCAAATTAGACGTTTCAATTGAAAGGTCTTTTATGAAAGAACTTAAATAGTTAACCATGCCTAAAAATCTTTGTAAGTCTGTGACAGAAGTTGGAGAAGGCATTTTACATATTGCTTCTACCTTGGTTTCATCTGGCTTGACCCCTTGATGACTAAAAATGTGACCCATGTACTTAACTTCATTGCAAAGAATTTTTGATTTGGCTTCGTTAAATTTTAAACCAAGATTTTGTGCCGTTTGTAGAACTGATTCGAGACGACTATTATGCTCTTCAATAGTTGCACCATAAATCAAAAAATCGTCAATATAAATAACAAGACCAGGTATGTTAGAAAAAATTTTTATCATTTCTGAATAGAAAATTTCAGGTGCTGAACTAATACCAAATGGTAAACGTAGAAATCTATATCGCCCAAATGGTGTAATAAACGTGCATAGTTTAGAAGATGGCTCGTCTAAAGGTATAGTCCAGAAACCTGAATTGGCATCGAGGATCGAAAAATATTTGGCATTAATTATTTGTGATTTTATGTCTTCAATTGTCGGTAACTGAAAATGCGAACGTAATATTACTCTATTTAGATTACGAGGATCTAAACATAGTCTAAGCTTACCATTAGGTTTCGCTACTAGAACAATTGAATTTACCCATTCTGTAGGCTCCTCAACGGGGACAATCACATTCATTTTAATTAGGCGATCAAGTTCATCTTTTAATAATTCTTTTAATTTGAAAGGTATCCTGCGCATGTTGTCAATAACAGGTCGAGCATCATTTCTTATTGTTAGATGACACTTAGCTTTTAAACAACCAAGGCCTTGGAACACACTTTTAAATTTCTGTAAAATTTTACAATTATTATCAGATAGTTTGTTATCTAAATTTATTGAATGAACCCGTTTTATTAAATTCAATTCCACACAGGTATGCAAGCCTAATACTGTTTGATATTCTAAATCGACAACATAAAACTCTATTAGATGTTTTTGATTCAAAAATTCGCATGTTAAAAAACACTTTCCCAAAATTTTCAATTGATCACCATTAAAAGTCGCGATTTTGACATTAGAACGTTTTAAGTTTGTTGGACCTAATTTCAATTTCTCAAATTGAAAAGTCGACATGACATTGACTTGCGCACCTGTGTGCAATTGCATTTTAATTTTTATTTTATTTATTTTAATTTCAATGTACCACAGTTTTTCTTTACCCACGTCCAATCCTCCTACAAAAAATTCTTCCGGCTCTGATGATGATGATGACTCGTTGTATGTTTTTTTAAGTCCCAAGTGATTAACTGACTTATTTTTGTAGTATATACACATTCTCGCATAATGGTTTTTCCGCTTGCAAATGTTACAAATGACTTCAATAGCTGGACACCGTTCTCTATGGACAAGACCGCACTTGTTACAAATTCCAATTTTATTTACTTGCTGTTTGTATTCAATTTGCTGTTTTTTCTTTTCACTTTCTGGCTGGCTATTTCTATGACCCTGCTGACCTCTACTAAATGGATTTTGTCGGCTGTCATTACTGTTAAATTTGGTACTATGTAAAGCATCAACACAATTGAAATCCATTTCCTTTTGTAGTTGTTGTGACTGTCTTCTTGTTAATTCCATTGTTTTTGCGATTTCTAAAGCCTTTTCAAGCTTTATGTCACCTTCATTTAGAAGGCGTTCTTTTATGTAGAGATAATTTTCCCTTAGACCACATATTAATATATCACGAACCAGTTCTTCTCGTAAATTTCCGAATGAGCAATTGAAACTCAAATTTACTAATACAGTTATATATTCATCTATGCTTTCATCAACTAACTGTTGTCTGGTAAAAAACTTATGTCTTTCCATTGCAATATTAGTTTTCGGCACAAAATATGACTCCAACTTTTTCACTAAGATTTCATATTTAATTTTGTAGATATCTTCATTAAATGAGTTAAATATTTCATAACTTTCCGGTCCAAGATTATGAAGTAATAACGCAACTTTTCGTCCATCATCTTCATTTTCCAAATCTGAGGCACGCATATATAATTTAAATTGGTTAAACCATTTTTTCCACGTGTCGCCCAAATTTGAATTTTTTAATTCTATTGGTTGAATTTGACAACTTAATATTTTATTTTTTTGACTTAAACTTTCACCATTCGTTGGATTTGACATCTTAAGTAATTTTTATATTATTTTATTTAATTTTTTAATTTAATCTGACACCATGTTATGTTTTAGAACTGTCTTCTTTTATTGTCTATTCACAACTGACTTACTGTCAATACTGCAAGGCAGTAGGCAGTAGTTTACAAGTATTAACATGTATGTAATACAACAGATAGTAGGTGTATATTGCCAATCGCTCGGAGTTGTAAGTTCCTGTATTTCTGTAACACGATTGGCAACATATGTTTGCCATCTACTTGGATGACTTCGAATCCATTGCAGTGTTATCATTGAGTCAGACCATGCAATTGTTGAGACATCTATTAACTGCATATCTTCTTTGGTGGTTTTGAGTAGTCTGGCTAATAAGACTGCTGCATTTAATTCCTATCGTGGAATAGTCATTGGTTTTATTGGAGCCACCTTTGTTTTTGACGTCAGTAATTTCGACGAAACATTGCCATCAAAATTTTGTATACGTATATAAATTACTGCCGCGTACGCCTTCATTGATGCATCACAAAATCCATGTATTTGAATATTTCTAGCATGTTTGGATAGGCCTATCCACCGAGGAATTTTGATCTTCTGTACTGCATGTAGTGATGTTTTAAATTTTTTCCATTGGTTGTTGAAGTTTTCATCTACTTTCATATCCCATGAATGTCCTGTAATCCATAGGTTTTGAATAATTAGCTTGGCCAGAATTATTACTGGAGCAAGCCAACCTAAAGGGTCATATACAGATCCGACTTCTGACAGTATAGTCCTTTTTGTTGCGATATCAATAGTTGCTTTTGGCCTGACAATGAAAGAAAAATAATCAACACTAGGACACCATTGCATTCCGAGTGTTTTGACTATTTCATGTTCATCCAATAATCTGAGCTTCTGTAGTTCCTCAAAATTCAAGCGGCATGTTTTAGAATACTTCTGCGTTGTTGCTTACCCATTTTCTTAATTTAAAACCGCCAGTATTTAACATTTTTATGAGTTGTTGTTGAATTTCTGTTGCTTCAGATACTGTATCTGCACCTGTCAGAACGTCATCCACATAAAAGTCGGTTTTTACTATTTTTGCTGCCTTGGGAAAACGTGCTTCTTCATCTATAGCCAATTGTTGCAATGTTCTAATCGCTAAAAAAGGTGCTGACGATGTGCCAAATGTTACCGTATTTAGTTGGTAGTCTTGTAGCTTTTTTGTTGCTGGATCTTCCCATATTATTTTCTGAAATGCCCTGTGGTCTGGATGTAACAAAATCATGCGGTACATTTTTTCTACATCAGCAGTCAATGCTATCTTGTGTTTTCTCCACTTTAGTAGCGTTGAAAAAAGTTTTGGTTGGATTGTCGGCCCAATCAGCAGTTGCTCATTTAATGAGTTTACGTTGTGACTTTTCGCTGTTGCATCGAAAACCACTCTTAATTTTGTCGTTGAGCTTTCCTTAATAACAGCGTGATGTGGGAGATAATATTCATTGCTATTCTGTGTAGTATGGATTCGTTCCATGTGACCTATCGTGATATAATCATTCAAGCACTTGGTATATTCTTGTTCCAAATTTGGGTCTTTTTTGAATTTTAGTTGTAAATAAAAATATCTATTCAACGCCGTTTCTCTGGATGGTCCAAATTTTGGTAGTACTGAGTTAATGAACGGAAGTTTTACTTCGTATTGTCCGTTTAGAAGCCTTTTGTGAGTTGTTCGAAAAATGTGCTCGCATTTTTCGTCTTCAGGATTAAAACGCGGTGTAACCGGTATCTCCTCTGTTTGCCAAAATTCTTTTAATTGGTTGCTTAAATTTTGATCTGATTAGTTAATAGCTGTAAATGCTTTAACCTGTTGATATAGTATTCCAGCATTGTTTCCAAGAATGATCCATCCAAACATTGTATTGATCGCTATTGGTTGGTTTCTGGTAGCTCATTTTATGCCGTCTTTTAATATGTTGGCAAACACTTGTGCTCCCAATAATATGTCAATAGGTCCGGGTTTCCAATACGTAGAATCGGCAAGTTCTATGTCTTTTAGATGATGCCATTGTTCTGGCCGTACTGAAATTGTTGGTAAACTATTAGTTATATCATTGATAACTAACATTTTGGTTTTTATTGTTTTGTATTTGTTTGTGCATGATGCTAGTTTTACGTTTGTCTGTAAATATGACCATGCTGCTTGCTTCTTGTTTAAACTTGTTATTTGAACATTTGTCGGTTCTCTTTGTAGACCCAAGCGCTTAGAAGCTGCTTCTGTTATAAAGGCTGTTTGTGATCCCGGATCCACAAGACATCTCAATTTTAGTGATCGCCCATTTCGATCTTTCACGCTTACTATTTCTGTGGCTAATAATGCGTTGTGAGTTTCAGTTGCAAAAAAAGTTTTCACCCCATCTGCAAAGTTAGATGAATTTGTTACTGGTTTTGTCAACTGAGCTTGAAAATTTGTATTGATTTGTCTGAATGTAGTAAGGTATGGTGCAATCCGTTGCATTTCCTACATCGGTATTTACTCGGACAGGAGGTTGTTCTATGTTTGCTCGAGAAGCAATTGAAACATCTACCGGTCTTTTGTATGCATTCCTTTCTGTGTGAAAGTTGCATGTTAAAAAAATTTTTACATCTTCCAACAAAATGTGCGCTGTCGCATGCAGGACATTTTGATGAATTGTTTGATGCCAAATGTGCTTTGGTTGTTACTACTGGTGCTTGTTGTTTCGTGTTTACTGCATATGACATGGATTCTAAAACTCTAAATCTAGTTTGCATAAATTTTTGAAATTGGGCAAATGTTTGTAATGTTTGTGTATCACCCAATTCCTCTTCCCATAGTTTTAATGTCATGAATGGGAGTTTTTGTACTATTAGGAAGATTAAAATTGTATCCCATGACTCCACGTCGACTTCTAATGCCTTTAATTGGTGCATGCATTCCTCTGTTGTGTCTAGGATTGATTTAATACTTTTGCTGGTTTCCGTTGTTTGTTTTGGTTGATTTGTTAAAATGTTTAGTTGTGTGTTGATTAATAATCTTTTATTTTCATATCGCGATTGTAGTTTTTCCCAAGCTGGATTGCAGTCTTGGTCAGTAATGGGAAAGTGATTCAATAATCTTTCTGCTTCGCCTGAAAGACAGCTCTTTAAATAATGTAGTTTTTGCACGTTCAGCAAATGCTTGTTGCAGTGTACCATTGAAACAAACAAATCATGAAAAATTGCCATGACGCATAGTCTCCACTAAATTTCGGTAAACTTATGCGTGGCAATTGAACGCGAGATTCTTTTGAGTGGATAAATGTTTGTTCTACAACACTGGTACGACGATCTTTTGAATCTTCTTTTTCTGCTAGTCCATCTGATAGATCTGCCAGATATTCTATGTATTTGGTTTCTAGTTCAGAATATTTGCTATTTTTTACGTACTCGTGTATACAAACTGTTTTAGAGGTGACGATCAGTTCACGTAATTGTGTATCGAGTTGATCAAATTCGGCCCAAGATTTTTTTAAATCAGTAATTTTATTTTCGTAAAAACCAACTGTTCTTTTGTTGATTGCGGTTTTTTTTCCGTTACTAATTGACCGTTCAATTTTTTCTGCTCGAATTGTTAACGATGTACACAATCCTTCCATTTTTCTTTTACGGTTAATTTTTTTTTACCAAACCCCGAACAAAACAATTAAAATTGCTAAATCTCTTTTTAAGAAAAAAAAATCAACACGTTCCGCACAAAAATCCGGCTCGAAGGACCAAAAAATGTTTGTTGGAGAAACAAACGTGAAAAAATGAAAATTGTCCGGTTTACGTTTCGATTTTTTGTTTATTGAAAAAATTCGGTTTCTTAAATTTAACAATTCTTTCTTCTTAAAAATTAGATTTAGCAATTAAAAAAAATAAAAATATAAAAAAAATAAAAAAAGATAAAAAAAATGGCATTAAAAAATTTGTTTTTAATGAAAAATAAAAAAATTAAAAATTTAACGAAAAAAATGAAAATGACTTTTGTATGAAAAATTATAACAACTGAAAGAAAATTATGACATTATTTCTTTGTTTTCAACCAAACCCAATCGCCGTTGCACCATAACCCAAAATTTCCAATTGGAACAATTAAAACCTTACCACAATTGCTTGAGGGGTTTTAATCTTATCCAATTGGCCTGTAGGCTGCTGGATAATCAGAAGAAGTGATTAATTCCCAATTTTGTTCGGCCTTTTATACGAAATTTTTCTAAGAAAAATCGTAGGGTCACATAAAATGTATGAATAATGTATCCATTTTTTATTTGGGAAATTTGTTAATTGTACATTGGGCAGTACTAATTTTAAAATGTGGAATGTGTTCATCCATTTTAATTTTATAAATGTTGGCCCTCTCTGTCTAATTTGTCATCTCTGTCCTTCTCACAGGTAAGTATGACATTTTAGTTTTTATTAAATTAATAATAAATTTAATTAAATTTTTTAGCGAAAATTACCAACATCCATAGAAAAATAGTCGCGGTTGGTTTTAAAACACTTGGATATACTGTAAGTATAAAGTTAAGCGTGATTTTGTTCGTGTAATTTTTCTCTTTTTTTTGAACTGTCATGTGTGATATTTTGTTTTGTTTTGTGTAAAATTCATGTTCATATGTGATATGAATAATTGCAAATTGTTGTACATTATGTGTTAATTACACAACGTAAATATTTAAAGAAAATGTTTGATATTTTCTTTAATAATTGCATTTCAATTTTCGCGTGTTGTTGTTAGTGTTTTTTTTTGTTTACATTTTGTAGTAATGATGTTTTTTTAATACATGTTTTTGTTTTCATTTTATTTATAGGGATTGTGATCAGTGCTGGCCAAACAGGAATCTATTGCGAAATATTAGTTTTTCGAAAAAGTGAATCAATATAACCATAAGAAAGTTGGCAGAAAATTAAATGATCATGGGATATTTTGAAACATAGACTTATTAATTAAATTACGATAAATTCAAAGTGAATTTTAGATTTTATATAAAATTTTTTTTTTTAATTGTGAGAAATATCTCCTTTTCTAAAAATTTGAAGTTTTTACAATTTTCTTGGATTTAAATAAGTAAAACAAAGGAAAAAAAAATTAATTACGAATAATTTCAAGTTGCCTAAAAAAGAAAAAAATATATGAAAATATGATATATATATATATATATATTGTAGTCGTCGTAGTCATATAATGATAAGTTTTTGTGTGTTAGTAAAAATTAGAATACTTTGAGGCAGAATAAAGTTGGAGTTCTGAACGAGCAGATGTGTTTCTTTTATTCTCAACAAATAATAATTTGGAACCTTTTTAATTTTGTGTGAAAACGGCCTACAATTTCAGATGTGGAGTTGGCCCAATAATGTTTGGATGTTTTTTTAGAAATCACAAATTATTCGGTGTTTAATTTTGTGAAATTTAGTTTTGAAATTGTTTTGTACTTTTTTTCGAAAATTGTTTTGAACTATTCGGTGTTTGGGTAATTTTGGGATTTTGAACCATTAAACGTTTGTTTAGTGAAATTTTGTTGTGTTATTACTAAAAAAAAAAGTAAAAAGCAAAAAACCATAAATAACAATAAATTGAATTATTGTACAAAGTGACGCCGCCTATAAAAAGATGGAAAAAATGTCGGTAAAGCAGTTGCGCGTTCAACTGGGTAATTATGGGCTTGATAAATCAGGCAACAAAAGTGTGTTAGTAAAACGCTTACTAACATTTGAAAAGAATCAATCTCACGAAAGTATTAGTGATGCTAGTAGTGGTGAAAACGAAATAAACAACAGCCTCCAAATACTGACGGAGAAATTAAAACTTAAAGAGAAAGAAACCGCGTTATTGGAAAGAGAAAACAATTTGTTAAAACGCGAATTAGAGTTTTCAAACTTATCCGGTAATAATACTAGTGAAAAAAATAGTGACATATTGAGTGATCAATTCGCGTTAAAACATGTTGGCGCATTTATTTCGGAATACGACGGCGCAAATATGTTATTCGAAACGTGGCGTGACCAAATTTGCAAAGTCAAAGAGAAATATGAAGTAAAAGATCATATTTTAAAATTAATCGCTGTTGCCAAATTTAAGGGCAAAGTTCTTGTTTGGTACAATTCAAAACCGGAATATATACTGATGACATTGTGGGAACTTATGGATGCTATGCGCATTATTTTTGATATTAGACCAAATAAGTTACGTTTAAAGCAGGCATTTGAACAAAGGTGTTGGAAGTTTGGTGAACCATTTCTGGATTATTACCAGGACAAAATTAGTTTGGCAAACAAACTAAATATTAGCGAACAGGATATAATTGATTATATGGTTAGGATCCAATCATTTACCAGATTGCAGGATTTGGCGAATGCTATGTGTCAAATCAAGTTGGTCTCGAGGGATCAATCGTCAGCTAACAAAACAAAACCAAAAACAACCGAGAAAAGAATATCAAGCAGCGATGACAATAATCGTTGTTATAATTGTGGGAAAAGTGGACATTGGTCATCAAATTGCGAACAACCTAAACGATCATGGGGAACTTGCTTTGCATGCGGAAAAGAGGGCCATCGTGCGAAGGAATGCAAGGCAAAACAACAAAATACAGTAAATTATTTGAATTTTGAACCGGAATACACCACAATGTTGAAGTTCAAAGGAGGTGCATTAGTCAATGCCATTGTTGACACAGGAAGTCCTGTCTCTTTAATTAAAGAAGAAGTTGCTAAGAATTTTTGTATTAGTAAATTGCATGAAGATTTGAATTTGGTAGGAGTTAATAAATCTCCATTAAATATTTTGGGTAAAATTGATTGTCAAATCATATTTGACAATTTTGACATTAGAAACGAATTTTATGTAATATCTAATTTTGCAATAAAACATTTTTGTATTTTAGGTAGAGATTTCCTCGCTAAACCAAATATTGAAGTAGACTTTTTAAAAAATGGACATATTGAAATAAATGTGAAAGACCATGAGTCAAATGAAATTTTGAACATCAACACTGAAAGTGATGATGATAATTTTAAAGAAGATTTAGATGTCGAACGATCACTTGGCAATTCGGTAAGAAATTTTGTTTTTGATTTAGTTGATGATTATAAGGAGGCACTCGGACTCCCACATCACCATGATTCAGATTTTGAAATCAATATTTATGTGAAACACGATCAACCATTTTACTTTAAACCTAAGCGTTTGTCCTTTCAGGAAAAAGAGGAAGTTGGAAAAATAGTAAGTGACTGGTTAGACAAAGGTGTAGTTAGACCTAGTAATTCTCCCTACAGTAGTCCATTAGTGTTAATTCGGAAGTGATTTGCGTGTTTGTATAGATTACCGCGAATTAAATAAATACACAATTAAAGATCGTTATCCGTTACCTCTCATTGAGGATCAAATTGATTCATTGGCTAATAAAAAATACTTTACTAGCCTTGATTTGAAAAGCGCATTTCATAATGTGAAAGTTGGAGAAGAGTCAATTAAATACACTGCCTTCGTCACTCCGTCCGGGCAATACGAATTTTTACGAATGCCATTTGGCTTGGCAAACGCACCAGCAATATTTCAACGCTACATTAATTCGGTATTTAAGGAATTATTAGAGAAAAATTTGATTTTAATATATTTAGATGACATCTTCATAGCAACGAAAACAATAGAACAACATATGGAAATTTTGCGTAAAGTGATTTCAATATTGAAAACAAATAAATTAGAACTGAGATTAGACAAATGTCATTTTTTTAAAACAAACATTTGTTACTTGGGTTACATGATTGATTCGAATGGAATTAAGCCTGATCCGCGTAGTATTGAAAGTGTTATTAAGTTTCCTATCCCAAAGAATACAAAAGAAGTACACAGCTTTCTTGGGTTGTGTTCGTATTTTCGGAAATTTGTTCCTAATTTTTCAGTATTGTCAAAACCATTGTTTGATTTGATCAAAAAGGATGTGCCACTTAGTTTTGGTGATATTCACCTTAAATGTTTTGATAATTTAAAATCTAAATTAGTTTCGGCACCTATTCCTTCAATATATTCCCCAAAGGATGTAACAGAACTTCACTGCGACGCCAGTGCTTTAGGATTCGGTGGCATTTTGTTGCAAAAGAAAGATGATGGGAATTTCCACCCCATATTCTATTTTAGCCAACGATCTACAGTACAGGAAGCCAAGTACGCGAGTTTTGAATTGGAATTTTTATCCATTATTTATGCGTTACAAAGATTTCGCGTTTATTTACAAGGAATACCGTTTACTATAATTACTGATTGTAATGCAATAACTTTAGCTTTGAAAAAGTAGGACATAAACCCTAGAGTGGCACGCTGGGCATTGTTCTTAGAAAATTTTAACTACAAAATCCAACATAGACCTAACGAAAGGATGCGCCATGTCGACGCATTCAGTAGAATGAATAACATTTTAATTTTGGAAGAGAACTCATTTGAGCAAAATTTAGCTCTCCATCAATATGAAGACGAAGAAATTGTGAAGGTACGATTAGAATTAGAAAAGAGCGAAAGCCCTTTATTTGAATTGCGAATTGGTTTAGTGTATCGGAAGAGGAATGGAAAAGTTTTGTTTTATGTACCAAAATTTATGCGAGATAACGTTATTAGATCAAATCATGATAATTTCGGGCATCAAGGGATTGACAAAACAATAGATTTAATTTTGACTACATATTGATTCCCTGACATGCGGAAGCATGTGCAAGACTATATTCGTAATTGTTTGAAGTGTATAGCCTTTCAACCTAATTGTGGGAAGCCTGAAGGAAAATTGTATAGTATTCCTAAAGGAGAATTGCCTTTTGACACCCTCCATATTGACCATTACGGTCCATTAAATCGAACGAAAAAGGGATATAAATTCATACTTGTTGTAGTGGATGCATTTTCTCGTTTTGTTAAATTATACCCAAAATACCAGTACAAAAGAAGTGCTCGTTTGTTTGACAGAATATTTTGAATATTATAGTCGACCTATACGTATTATCTCAGACAGAGGAAGCTGCTTTACATCAGCTGACTTTACGAAATTTTGTAAACACAATAACATTAAGAATATTTTAGTGGCAACGGGTTCGCCACAGTCCAACGGGGCTGTCGAGAGGATGAATAGAGTTATCACTCCAATGTTGGCAAAGTTGGTGGAAGGTAATTTGGTTGAATGGGACATGGTCTTGAGCGAGGTTGAGTTTGCCATGAATAATAGCAAAAATCGGTCTATTAATGAGTCTCCTAGCAATGTTTTGTTTGGTGTGCGACAAAGAAACAGTAAGGCCAGTGATTTTTTGAAAGAATATTTAGATAATGACTTCGTGAAAATTAATGAAAAAAGTTTAGAGGAAATTAATTATTAGACTGTAGTAGAGAAGAATAATATTATACAGTTAGAAAATGAGAAACAATACAATTTGAGACACAAAAGCCCAAGGGGTTATAAAGAAAATGATTTAGTACTTATTAAAAATGTTGACACCACAATTGGTGCAAATAAGAAGCTAATACCAAAGTTTAGAGGTCCGTTTTGTGTAAAAAAGGTATTAGGAAATGATAGATATGTGATAACAGATCCAGAAGGGTTTCAAAATAGTCAAAGACCATTTGTTGGCACCTTTCCCTCTGTTAATATGCGGCCATATGTAATATCTGATAAAATATGATTAAATTAACCTAAAATGTAAATATTGGCAAAAATATGATTGAATTAACTTAGAATGTAATATCTGATAAAATATGATTAAATTAACCTAAAATGTAAATATTGGCAAAAATATGATTGAATTAACTTAAAATGTAAATATTGGCAAAAATGCAATTGAATGAACTTAAAATGTAAATATTAATGTAAATACTCATGTAAATATATATATTAGCAAGTAAGTCGAGGACGACTTATGGTCAGGATGGCCGAATTGTAGTCGTCGTAGTCATATAATGATAAGTTTTTGTGTGTTAGTAAAAATTAGAATACTTTGAGGCAGAATAAAGTTGGAGTTCTGAACGAGCAGATGTGTTTCTTTTATTCTCAACAAATAATAATTTGGAACCTTTTTAATTTTGTGTGAAAATGGCCTACAATATATAAATCAAGACACGAGAAAGAAAGGATCCAGTTGAACCTGTTCGATGTCAACAATAATCTACATATTTAAATACAGTTAGGAATACTTTCATGTCACTGAACCATTCAGGAATGATTTTCTTTAATTTTACTTTAAAAAATATTTAATATAATTGATACGTAATCCGCCATTTTAACAATACAACCAAGGGAAACCCAATCATATTAACAATCCGTACCAGCCGCACATCATGTTACCAACAAATTATTCGCCGGGATTTTTTTCTTGCTTCTATTGGAAAATAACCACAATGCTATGATGACCATCAGAGCCAGGTGTCAAAAATTTCGCAGCGCTCCTATTTGTTCAATGGGAAATTCCACATTGAAATCGCATCCTCAAGCTGAACACAACTAAAAAAGTTAATAAAGTTTATGGAACTTGATCAAAAGAAAAGCTTTTGTACCTAACGTAAATGATTGAATAACACCGGATGCTGGTTTGTTAAAATTAAATAATACAAATAAGATAAAAGAAACAGGAATGTCCCTCAGACGAATTTTTTTTATTTTAAGAATTTCTGATCAGAACGGGTGTTATTTACTGTAATTTTTGGCATAAAATTCTTTTCGAGAAAAATTCTTCTATTCTGCGGGAAAACGAAAGCGTTTCCAAAATATTTGAACGAAATCAACTCGCCCCAAGAAAAGAAACTGCTATGGACTTGGACTAATATTAGTTGTTGGTTTAAAGATCATTGGAAAGAAAAAAAAACATATGCATTTTGAGCAATATTAGCTATTGTAAATTCTGAAATCAAAATATCTGGAGGAATTTTGGCCTCTATGGCACTGTTTATATATACATATTTTTTTAAAAAGAAATTTAAAGAAAATATAGCGTACCACCACGAATTAAATATATAGCAGAATGTAACTTAAAGTACGTACAAAGATAATAAGATCGAAAAATATTTATAAACAGTTAAGATAAGAACCTTTTTGTATGGTGTATTAATGAAAAGAAAATGGAGAATTTAAAAAAAAAATGTTTAAATAAAACAAAACAAAACACACAAAGGAAGAGTATTTATATGATGTGGACCGCTAGATAAGGAGGTTGAGAGAGGAAGAGAGAGAAAGAATGAGTGGTTAGATACGTGCGGGCATATAAACAAGAATAAGGGCCCATATCCATTTCATAGGGGTGGGTATGGTGGGTATGGGGACCAAGATGTTGCCTTTTGGTCCACTCGGTGGGACGTGCCTCAAACAAAACCGCTTGGCACCACATCTCAGCCAATCGGCCCCGACATGCCTCACGAAGGCATCGTGAAGAATTTGTCAGTTTCGGTGACCAAGAAACTAACAAACCCTCCATTCATTTCGTTATTTTGTCGCCAAAACCGAATATTCCTTGCTTGATAACTTACGTTATCACTACAACGTGCTAACGACATTGAAATATCTTTGTACGTATATAAACTATGTGAAAACGCGATGACAGATGGTAGTGACTAAAGATCGACTTCCTCCGGCGAGCTGATCAGGGCAATTCAGCTAGGCATGCAGCTTTTAGTTGCTCACATACGCTGTGTCATCTCATATCATCTCTTCGCAAGGAAGAAGATATGCTTTGCGGGTCATCACGGGATTTCTTCGTTTGAACCTCATTGCAGTGTGTTTAACACACTGCAAATTATGTAAACCCCTCTGTTACAATACATATTAGTTTTAAGTCTTTTTTTAGGATTGGATATGTTTTCAGTACCGTAATGAAATAGATTCCGTGTTTCTTGAAATAAATTTGTTATTAATATTAAATCAGCGGTGTCGGCTACGACCGAAATATAAGTGAGAACTAAAAGAACAACTACAAACTAACAAACAAGTCAAAAAATTGCTCTTTCTGTTAAATCTGACTATAGTCAAATTTAAGATTTTATGGCATTTGAATCAGTGCTCACAGACTGTAGTAGTTCAATGCGTCGACCACTGGGCATTAATTGCCGACATGCATATCGATAGAATCGAATTGAAATGTATATTTTATTTACCTTTCAAATATTTTATTTTTTATTATCTTGAAGTAATACTCAACAAAAAACATGCAACATTCTTTAAATTGTTACGTGCTAACCCGGTTCAAACGTTAAAATTAAATTAAAATTATTTAAAACGGAAGAAAATGATTTTCAGCAATTACTAATTAATTCAGTCCTTTTTTGAAATGGCTTTAATATTCCACTGTGTAAATAGCCTATATATTGTATAATCACTTTCAAAATTTTTCTATAACCACTTCGATACAATCAATGTTCAAGTTCTCAATTTGAACTGTGTCAATAACTTTTATTAATCACTAGTCAAATTCTCAAATCTGTCTACTATGCATGTTCTGCGTTTGACACTGGCTTATATACACCAAGTAAACGTTGTAGAATTTACTTAAATACAAAATTTCTAGTACCTGTATGGAAATATACTTCGTGAACTGTTAAACTTGATTCTTATTGATTATCTGTGTTGCGTTTCCTTTAATATCTCATGATTTTTCTCTTTCTTTTGTAGAAAAATCATTAAATATTCTTATTTATTTTACAATTAACTGAATTAGTTATTTGCGTTTTGTACATACTGTTTACGTTAGAAATATAGTGCAGGATTCACATTCTATCCAAGCAATATCTATCCAAGAGTATACATTTCACCTGAATCAATTTTGTCTATATTTGTTAGCTAGTTACCCAAACTGATGGTAATATGCTCGTTGGAGATAATATTTAATTTAATTTTCAAAAAAAGGCATCAACAATATCGACGATGAAATATTGGTAGTCTCGAAAAAAATTACGTCATGGTATATTGGCCTATATTTCAATTTCTGGTATTCGAAAAGGCATAAAGGAAAACCAAAGAAGGAAACGAATTTATATTGAAACGAACAACAAGGCGTACGTATTTCAGTTATCATCAGGAAATCCAATGGGAAGGAAAAACTAAAAATAAATAATAACATAAAGAATAACGAAGAAATTTACTAGAGTATATCATGTTTTTTGGGGGGATCAAATAGGTGTGGGAGTTTTTGTGTCATTCCGCCCAACAAATTCAACGATTTCGATTAGTTACTTCAAGTGGATCGAACATAACCAATGTCGCTGTTGATTAAGAAATGGAAATTCAATATTGTTATATATGAAACCGATTTTTAGAAAAATGTCAACTATAGAATTTCTAGAATATATATATATATATATAACAATATATAGAATAATATATGTATAGTAATCCTCAGGGTATGCTTATTGGGAAGCCACAATGTTCATACTGTCATCATAACCTTTGGCCCCAAAATCATTAATAAACTATACATACTATACTTACTTTATCTACCTAAATTACACATATAACATGAGGAAATCATGCAAGTTCCAGTTATTTGCCTTGTTCAAATCCGAACTATTTCCAAGAACACCCGAGTAAGATTATCTTATATTTCTTAGCATTAGAAGCGCACATATTAGCAGCCTATTAAAATACTTTGATTTCACAATTATAATATTTAACATTGATGCTTCCAAATATTTCAATTGTACTTCGAAAATTAAAAGTGTAAAATCAAAAACTAAGGAGAAGATTAACTTTAATTTTTGGTTCAATGGAGAGAAATGCGAGTTTTATAAAGTTAATTTACAATATTATGAGTGTAGAACTACTTACACTACATTATAATATACTTCCTCATATCTATGGTAGAGCACTCTGCCAGGAAGTACCACCATCGACTTTGAAAAGAAGAACATAATGAACGTCTACCACCCTTATGAAAAAGAGAATATGTTATTTAACGTATGAGTGGAAAATCAATGCGTGAGTTTATTCTTTATTTGTGCTTCATCAGGCTTTAAGAAATTTTGCAAAAATACAATAATTTCTTTGGCTTTAATTTCCTTTACGTCTAATTAATCTTCGTTTACTTGAGAGCAGTGCATTCTTAAATCTAGATCTAATTGAATTACCCTAGAGTACGTACAAACAATCAGAATTGAATAAATTTTGACGACAAACTAAACTAGAATTAACAATTCGTTAATCTACTGTTATCTTCAGTCATGGCTGCCTCCACAATCCTCACTCTATGAAGGAGATGCGTGTTTATTCATGAAATATATCCAAAACCTATTTGGAGTTCACTAAAAATATAATTGACTAGCGGCCCGTCCCGGCTTCACACGGGTGGACATTTATTTTTTAAACATTAGAAGGGTCTTTGTGCATGAAGTTAGACTACAGAGAATATTAGACGCGACAGACATGAATGTGAAGATCATTGGATACAGATGTATGCGGAACAAATCTTTCCTCTTTATAATATTTCTATAGATTACATTATTTAAGTTTTAGTAGGGATCCCTAATTTTTTCTAATAATAATAATAAATATAGCCTATGTTACTGAGGGATAATGTAGCATTCTAATGGTGAAAGAATTTTTGAAATCGGTCCAGTAGGTTTTAAGTTCATTCGTTACAGACATAGAAAAATACAAATTATTTAAATTTTAGTAGGGATTCCTAAGTTTTTCTAGCAATAAATATAGCCTATGTTACTCAGGGTTAATGTAGCATTCTAATGGTGAAAGAATTTTTGAAATCTGTCCAGTAGTTTTTGAGGTTATTCGTTACAAACATACATACATACAAAAATACAAATCTTTCCTCTTTATATTAGGTTAAAAAAATAATAATTCGAGAAAAACGCGATAAAATCATTTGGAATTTTTAATATTCTTTAAAATTCTGAAATAATATTTTACAATTTTATTATAATTTTTTATTAGAAAACATTTTATTAATAATTTTTATGAATACTTTAAAGTTTAATAACGAAAAATATCTTTTTTTTTTATTAAAAATCCCTCTTCTACTTGACTTTTTATATTATTCTAATATTACAAAAGGAAAAAGCCTTCAAAAGTTCAAAAATAATTCTCTCCGAATGGATATACGTGAAATACCAACAAAAAGATATATTTCTAAAATTAAAATTTAATGTAAAGAAAAAAGAAAACTCGGATAGCAATTTATATGCTTCATTTTTATTTTTGTAATAAAAAAATACCAGCAAAGAAAATTTTCATAATGAATGCGTTTAAGAACCTTTCTCTCAAGATAAAAAAAAAACGAAGCAACCCAAAATACCAGCCAAGGAAAAAATGGTTTTATATTTTAAAATATGGTCTCGATATTATAGCGAGATTACATGTAAAAAACCATCAAAATAAGTGAAATCGAAACCAATATCAAACAACCAAAGATATGTAAAACCACACTTTTCTTTTCTAGTTGTAAATTTTATGATCGTTCAGGTTCTCTGAAATCTTATCAAAAAAGAAAAGCAGAAAATAAAAATGTTCTTATATATTGTAGTAAAATAGAAAATCAACAAATCTTGGTGTCAGTCGTGGTAAAAAAATCAGCTTTGTACACACAATGCTGTTTTCACAAAAGAGTAAGCAAAATTTTCCGCATCATTTCTCATAAATATGACGAAGAAAATTCTGTTATTCAAATATAATATTCGAGAAAATTATTATTTACATCATTTATTTTAATTACAATTTTTCTAAAATATTCTAATTAAAAGACGACAACAAAATTTTTACTTTTGAACAAAAATTAATTTAATATCAATATTTATGCTAAAGGAGTAATTTAATATGAATTTCCCATCATATTAATTAAGAACTGATTTCAGAAAACTTCATATCAAATTCACATGAAAATGAAAATAGAGTGAAATACCAATTACTGGCTATGTACATTTTCATCAAATATAAATTAATATGCTCTTCAAAAAAAGACGAGATAAACTGAAAATTATTCGTCCTTATTGGAAATATATTGAGGGTGATCCAACTTCAGTTTCTGAACTTTAAAATAAAATAAAACACACAAATTTAATGAAATATATTTATTTTAGTTTGTTAATCACAAATGTTATGTATTTCATTAATTATGAAAAATAATATCAATTAAATGACAGCATCTAGACCTTCTACAGCAGCCGATCCTTTTGAGGTAAATTTCGGGCAGTATCTCGGCAATAACTTGGCGGATGTTGTTTTTCAGGTGCTACAACCTTTCGGGTTTGTTGGCATAGATACTACTTTTAACGTAACCACACAAAAAGAAATCCAACGGCGTTTAGTCACATGATCTTGACGTTATCAAAATGTGAAATAATGCGACCTGGGAACTTTTCACCCAAAGCATCCAACGTTGCCCTCACTGTATGACAAGTTGCGCCGTCTTGTACCAAACAGTCGCTTTATGACGACGTCATGCTGTCTCACGAATCCCATGAGGATTTGGATCTCCTCGTATGCGGCAATTTTGCTTATTAACATATCTAGAGAGGTGGAAATGTGCCTCATGAAAGAAGAGGATTTTGTTTCAAAAATCAGCATCACCTTCCTGCCGCAATTTTAAAGCGTTGAGCGGTAGTTAAGCTATTCATTTCATGAATGTGTTGTCGCAAGTTAACATTTGACACTTTGAAAATAAATGCTTATCGACAGCTGCTTGATTTACAGTGCTGCAAACGTAGGAAACTCAAATTGGATCACCCTCTATGTAGGTGACGAAATCCATTACGAATATAACTTTAAAATTTTTACGAAACATATATATATATAATACTAGCTGTACCCGCCCACGCGTTGCTGTGGCTCAGTCTGGTTCAATGGAAAAGAAAAGACAAAGCGCATGTTTCTCGTGTATTTAATTTCACAATGCTTGTGGTTACACAACATTTTTAGTTGTTCCATTTTCTGTGCAGATATAGAGATTTTCTGGTTTGCTGACCGTGGAACACGCAACATATAATTTTCCATGTGAGAAGCAATCCGTGTCTAGATCTAAACCGCACAATTTTAAAGATTGGTCCTGAGCCTTGTTAATGGTGATTGCTAACGCCAATCGAATCGGGAATTGCAATCTCTCAAATTGAAATAGCATATCAGTTGGAATCATAGGAATGCGAGGAATGAGCACATCTTCACCTTTAAAAGGTCCTGTCAAGATTGTTGCTTCTACGATGTTGCTCTTTAATTTTTTACTGCAAGCCGCGTGCCGTTGCAAAGCTTTGGCTGGTTGATATTTCGCAACATGATAATTGGCAAACCGGCTTTCAATTGCAGTCCGTGCGGTGGCATCCCTGGCAGATCGAGTGAATTCAAAAATTCTGTTGGATAGTTAACCGCTTCATCTGCTTCCACAACAGTGTCGACGAACTTGTATGTGACCACCTCGCTTTGAAAGTTAGATTGAATAATATTGTTAAGTTCGTAGACTTCTTTGTTCTTCGCCGCAAGAATAGTTCGTTCACTTAGCCAATCGTGATTCTTGTAATTAGTTTGAATATTGGGAAATACTTTTTCAACCAATTCTTCTTTTGACGTCACTAAATTGCAGAAGTTATGAGGCAATGAAATTCGTCCTGACGTCAGATCAACCGGCAACTTTCCATTGATGCTATTGATGTGAGAAAATCTCTGCTGACCGATCGTTTTGCAGCTGGACTCGCATATTTATAGTTAACTTTAACGTCTTTACGCGTCGCCACAAAGTAGAGTATTTCAGGCAGGCATTTATTTCATCCGCTGGTGTCGTTCGAGGAATTACAGATAATGTTTGCCTGAAATTTCCTGCAAGCAATATTAATGCGTTCCCAAATGGTCTGATATTTGCACGTTAGTCTTGCAATGATCGATCAAGGTCCTCGAGCGATTTTTTGTGCGCCATGGTGCATTCATCCCAAACAATAAGTTTGCATTTCTGCAATACTTTTCCCATGCCGGATGCTTTGGAAATGTTGCATGTGGGACTTTCAATGAATTGAATGTTCAATGGCAATTTCAAAGCGGAATGAGCCGTTGTTCCACAATTTTTGAATCCCCTCTTTTACCATTCCACTGAGTACATCCAGCAGCGCACAGACCCAAACACTTCATGTTTTACCATGAATTCCATCAGGGATTTCAGCTTCTGTTTGAAAACACGTGCTGAAATGTCATGCCTATCCACCCTCGATTGGCCAGGAAGTCAGAGCTTTTGTATTGTAAATCGTCCCAGGCTAGAAATTTCATCTAAGATTTTGTTAAATTCAGTATTTTCGTTTTTGAATGCCTTTTTGGTTTTAGGGTTTCCAACAAATGAGACTCTACGTATTAAATGTCTTTCGGCTTTGGGATTTCAAAATGTTACGCCAATTAGTAGAGTAGGTTATAATTTTAAAATTTAATTTTGCATGTTTAAACAAACTTGATTTTTGGCATAAACCCTATTTTTACGATATGTTTTTTAGCTCGTATTATAATTTTTAAAATTGGTGAATTTTCATTATTGCTGTACAAAAAAAATGTTTTTATAGGCTTTATTTAATTGCTAGGTTGTAACCCGTCCTAAAACGGCTTCCTAAAAATTTCGGTTTACAAATCGCTGCAAATTAACAAAATGTATTCAAGCGTAGCATCTTAATTCGGAACATAATAAATCTTTTACCCCGTTCTCGTAGCACCACTCGTGATATATTTCATGTCTTAAGTCGATCTATTCAGAATGCACATTATTTACTCCGCAACACCCCGAGCGAAGATATTAAAATGATGCCATTTCTCCGGTTCGTAAAATAGCTCCCGTCAAACATATATTACGTAAAGGCAAAAACCTCTATTGAGTAGGGGCCTAAACAACCGCCGACAGAAAAAATCTCCATGAAAACCTCCGAAACTTTGCCGAACACTGTAATCGTGTGTGACGTCTACATACCAAGCTCCAAAATTGTATTGACTCCAGCGCCAAAGCGGTAAGAGACAGAACTGTTTGGTCTTCGACGGAAATAATTCCCGTGGAAACCTGCATAACTTTGCCGAACATTGTACTCGTGTGTGACGTATATATACGACGTTCAAAAGTTTGCATTACCTTCAGCGCCAAAGTGGTGAGAGATAGAACTATTTTATCGTCGACAGAAAAAATCCCCAAGAAAACCTCCGAAACTTTGCCGAACACTGTAATCGTGTGTGACGTCTACATACCAAGCTCCACAATTTTATTGACCCCAGCGCCAAAGTGGTGAGAGATAGAACTATTTTATTTTCGACAGAAAAAATCCCAAGAAAACCTCCGAAACTTTGCCGAACACTGTGATCGCGTGTGACGTCTACATACCAAGTTCCAAAATTTTATTGACTCCAGCGCCAAAGCGGTAAGGGATAGAACTGTTTGGTCTTCGATTAAAATAATTCCCGTGATAACCTGCATAACTTTGCCGAACATTGTACTCGTGTGTGACTAATATATACGAAGTTCAAAAGTTTGTACTGACTACAGCGCCAAAGCGGTGGGAAATGGAACTTTGCCGCGCAAGTTAGAATGTCCGGCATGCAAATCTTAATAAGATTGCCTTAGGTCAGAATCATGTCCGATGTATATTTCAGATTATAAATGAGGTTTTCTGAAATAAGCTTTCAAGCCCCCTTTGTAAACCCTCCGATCCCCAATCTCCCCGGAAACAAAATTTCTCCACGTTTCAAGTAATTCTCTACAACATATCATAAAGCGTTTTTTTTTTTGCTCAACGAATTTTCTTTCCAGACAATATAGGACGGACAGAGGGAAAGAAAGAAGGATTAGCGTTTTACATACAGTGGTGTTCAATGAAATCCAGACACTTACCTTTTTTCGATTTGAAGCGATTTTTTCCAAAAAAGTAGTGATACTTATTCGGTGAAATAATTTTTTATATTACCTCACATAATATTCACTAAAAAAATTATATGGTTCAATCAGTATTTATTGTTTTATTGGAAAATTAAAGAAGTTAATAAGAATTCAGATAATTTTTTGTAAATATTACGTTTATTAGGGTACAAAAAAAAACATGTTATAAATAGAGTAATTAAAATTTATCAATTGCATTTTGTACACACTAGTTGGGACTTCCTATTTAATATTTAGTATGACTGCCATTTGCCTTAATTACCGATGTGCACCTGTGCTTCATGGAATTCACCAAATTTCCAGTGACGTCATCACTAATTTCATTCCAAGCACCTTGAATTTGCTACTTTAAGTCCTGTTGTGTTTGGAGATTACCTTTACAGAATTTCTCTTCATAATAGCCCAGATATTTTCGATGGGATGAAGATCTGGGCTGTACGGAGGCCATTCCAATGTCTGAATATCGTTTTGGTTTAGGTAGTCTTTTAGCTGAAAATGAAAAAAAAAACGGAAGTTAATAAAATTTCACAAAATGTTAGAACTGGATTTTCTTGAGGATTGTCCAATAGTTCTAAAAAAATAAATAAATACCTTTTCTGAAGCGTGTGCTGGCGTATCATCTTGCGGAAAGATGTACCTTTCAGTTTCAGCAAACAGCTCCAAAACTGACGGTTTCAAATGACTCTGTAGGACATTTAAATACATATCTGCGGCTACTCTTCCATCTATAAACCCAAGATGACCTAAACCACTTGCACTGAAACATCCCCAGTCCATTACTCCTTAAGCTTTGTTGGGGATTTCCTGAATGCAGTTATCACTGAGGCGTTCTCCTCGTTTCCTTCGGACGCGTAGCCGCCCATCCCCGACATACAGCTTAAATTTGCTTTCGTCAGAGAACACTACTCTATTCCACATCTCTGGGGTCTAACTGGAATGTTCCTGGGCCCACCGAAGCCGAGTGATCTTTGATGAAACCTTTAAAGATGGCTTTTGAAGCGAGCAATGTGACCTTAGATTTGCCTCAAGTAACCTCCTCCGCACGGTTATCGCAGAAATTTCAGTTCCACTAGCTAAAGCAAGCTCCCCTTTTAATTTTGTGGAAGGTTCAAAGCGGCCTCGTTTGCAACGAAGGACCAGAAATTGATCTTCTACTATGCTTGTCTTGCGTTTCCTTCCAGATCCTTTGGAGAATTCTGTGGTCCCGGTATTTTTAAATTTTTTTATTAAATCAGCAACAGAGGACTTCCCCCGTGATACTCTATCACTAATTTCCCGTACTGACAATCCTTCGTGCCATAATGCGATAATAACACTTTTTTCAGACTCACTTAATTTCGACATTTTTTCATTTAGTTAATGTTTATGCTCATTACTTGAGTTTTCGAGTGTTTCTAAACTATTTTTTGAAATATACAGTTACTACATAAATCAAGTAACTAAATACTGAAAAAAAAAATGGGGGGGGATGAAATTTTGACCTGCACCATGCATTTTTTCCAGGAATTCAAAGTGTCCGGATTTCATTGAACGCCACTGTATATAATAATTAATCAAACTGAAATGATGTTAATTCATAATTTAGTAAAACATTCATTTCTTTCAATCAACTTTGAATCCAAATCTAAAAACCCCTCGTTTTTTTTTAATTAAAACTACCAGTGACAGTAATTATTTTGAGAAATTGGGGGCAATTCTTAAAATTCGTCGAAGATTTTGAAAATTCAGCCTTGTCAATTATAAATACCTTTTTTGGCTTTAAGCTTTCCAAAAAATGAGAAATGAAGTGGCTTTCGGTTATGGGCTTACAAAATTTTACGCCATTTAGTAGAGATATAATTTGCTCGTTACATTTCAATAAACAGGATCTAAAGCGAATAATTTAATTTTGTACGCTTAAGAGAAATTTGTTTTTTGGAATAAATAACGCAAACATTTTTCGCAATTCTGATGTTCCAGAATACATAAGCATTAAGCCCATTTAAAGTGTTGCCCCTCCGAATTAATATTTTTAACGCCGCCACTACGCTCATCTTTATTTTTATAATAAAAGCTTACTGATGTATGCGCGTGTGAGTAAGAAAAATCACGTTTTCTGGCTTGAAGATTTTGATTTTAAAGATGCTTGTGGTTATGTGTTAGTGATTGCTTTTTTTAAATCAGGTATAACCTAAATTAGGTATAACCTAGGTAAATAAAAAGTACATATAAACATGGTCATAATCACATAGGACATTCTGTGAAAGTTTCAAAGCAATTGGTCCAGAAGTTTCGAAAATTACCGGTTAGGAACAAACGAACATTTACGATTTTATTTATATAGATTACCGGAAAACATGTTAGAGTTGATGGGTTCAATTAGTTCTGAATGTTTAGAGCCTTAAATATGTAGATAATAGAGAATTTATCTATTTGAAATATTTTGTCAGTTTCCAGGTTATATAGTACATTAGATTCTGATAAAATAGCCGGAAGGAAAATTGCCGAGAACGAAATGTAATGAACTCCATAGAACTAAATTTCTATAATAGCGGATATAAATTTCACATGTTGGCCGATCATCTTTCCTGAGATACTTATTGATTCGTTTCATTTCAGATAATGTACTCGTTCATATCAATATTTTATTTTAAGTATTATTTATCTATATAAATAAAATCGTTTGTGTCCGTTTGTACAAAATCGCTAATCTCCGAAAATACTTGATGGATTGGCTTGAAATTTTTATAGAACATTCCTTAGGAACATGAGCTAGTTCTTACATACTTTTTATTTACCTATGTTACACCTGAGAATTTTAAAAAATCAAAAAAAAAATTCATCACTAATACAAAGACACAAGCATGTTTAAAGTGATCAACTTGCAGCGAGAATATGCCAATGAGAATATGCCAATGGGAAATATTAGGTTCTTACGAAATGAAATACGTATATGAAAAATTGTAAATATAATTATGTGTTTTTTTTTTATTTACTTATTTTTTATTATAATCAAAAGTGTATTAATAGGTTGACGCGTAATTATGCCGTGTTTATCTTTTGGTAAGTTTTCTTATTTTTCATGAAAGTTTTCTTTCTTCATTCGATGTTCAATCTTTTCCTCTTCTTCATAAATTTTCATCTGACCTATATTTTTTTCATTCTTCTTTTTTTTGTTTTTCAATCGACTACTGGGTCGATTCCTTTTTTAAAAAAGATATTGCCAAGTTGACAATCCCACATAAATACCAAATATACTTCATGTATACGCAAGATAGTGATTATTCATGCATATCGATATTAATGATGTCATCCCCACACAAAATAATATTGAATATTTCAGTTTAAAATTTGCTTTGAACGAGTAAGGACGCAGGCAGCAATATGTAGTGCGAAAAAGATTTTTTATTCTTCCGATGTTTCGTTTTTTTAGTGCAAATAAAAACAAACTGAATATTTGTGAATTAGTTTGTGAAAAAAACTTTTGTTTTTGTTTTTTCATTTCTACGACTGTTTTTTCAGTGTAAAAAACGGTGAATGTTGTGACGTTTTTGTTTTTCGTTACCATTGTTGGAAAAAGATATTTTTCTTCATTTCACGCATTTTCCTCAATTTTGTTGGCATCGTTGATTTGAAAATTCTTTTCGTATCTTCGTTTGCAATATCACCGTTGGAAATTTGGCGCTCAAAGAATTTTCTTTGACAGCGACAACGCTGGTAAGCTCTTATGACCTGAAAAATCATGAGACTCAGTGGCCCTAATACTTTGCATTTCCTCTTCGCTTTTTCGTAGCATTGTTCAGAAATACCATTTTTCTTCGTTTTTCATAGCATCGTTGGAAAATAAAATCTTCTCTTCGTTACCCGCTTTTTCTTCAATTTGCTTGGCATTGTTGATTTGAAAATTCTTTTCATATCTCCGTTTTCATTATCATCGTTGGAAATTTTGGCACTCAGAGAATTTTCTTTCACAGCGACAACGCTGATAACGTCTTACGACCTGTAAAATTATGAGACTCAGTGGCCCTAACTCTTTTCATTTCCCCCTTGCTTTTTCCTAGCATTGTTCGGAAATACCATTTTTCTTCATTTTTCATAGCATCATTGGAAAATAAAACCTTCTCTTCGTTTACCGCTTTTTCTTCAAATTTCTTGGCATTGTTGATTAGAAAATTCTTTTCGTATCTCCGTTTTCATTATCATCGTTGGAAATTTTGGCGCTCAAAGAATTTTCTTTCACAGCGACAACGCTGGTAACCTCTTATGACCTGTAAAATCATGAGACTCAGTGGTCCTAACAATTATCATTTCCTTTTTTCGCTTTGATAGGGTCGTTGAAAAACAACGACTTCTTCGTTTTTCGTAGCATCGTTGGAACTTTGGTGGTGAAAGAATTTTTTTTGACTGCGACAGCGCTGATAAGCTCTGATGACTTGAAAAGTCATGAGACTCAGTGGCCCTATCACTTTTCATTTCCTTTCTTTGCCTTTGATAGGATCGTTGAAAAACAACGATGTTTCTTCATTTTTCGTAGCATCGTTACAAAATAACATTTTTTCTTAGGTTTTCGTAGTATCGTTGGAAAGTATAATTTTTCTTCGTTTTTCGTAGCATCCGTGGAAAAAGACATTTTTTCTTCGTTTTTCGTAGCATCGCTGGAAATTTGGCGCTCAAAGAATTTTCTTTGACAGCGACAACGCTAGTAAGCTCTTATGACCTGAAAAATCATGAGACTCAGTGGCCCTAATACTTTTCATTTCCTCTTCGCTTTTTCGTAGCATTGTTCAGAAATACCATTTTTCTTCGTTTTTCATAGCATCGTTGGAAAATAAAATCTTCTCTGCGTTTACCGCTTTTTCTTCAATTTGCTTGGCATTGTTGATAAGAAAATTCTTTTCGTATATCCGTTTTCATTATCATCGTTGGAAATTTTGGCACTCAAAGAATTTTCTTTCACAGCGACAACGCTGGTAACCTCTTATGACCTGTAAAATCATGAGACCCAGTGGTCCTAACACTTATCATTTCCTTTTTTTGCTTTGATAGGGTTGTTGAAAAACAACGACTCTTCTTCGTTTTTCGCAGCATCGTTGCAAAATAACATTTTTTCTTAGTTTTTCGTAGTATCGTTGGAAAGTATCATTTTTCTCTATTTCTCGTAGCATCGTCGGGAAATTTTCGTTTTCTCTTCGCCTTTTCGTAGCATTGTTCGGAAATAAGATTTTCCTTCGGTTTTCATAGCATCGTTGAAAAACAACGATTTTTCTTCGTTTTTCGTAGCATCCGTGGAAAAAGACATTTTTTCTTTCTTTTGCATAGCATTGTGGGGAAATTACGTATTCTCTCCGCTTTTTCGTAGAATCGTTGGAATCAGTGCCATCTGCTTTAGTTCACCTGCTGGCATGAAGATCTGGGCTGTACGGAGGCCATTCCAATGTCTGAATATCGTTTTGGTTTAGGTAGTTTTTTAGCTGAAAATGAAAAAAAAACGGAAGTTAATAAAATTTCACAAAATGTTAGAACTGGATTTTCTTGAGGATTGTCCAATAGTTCTAAAAAAATAAATAAATACCTTTTCTGAAGCGTGTGCTGGCGTATCATCTTGCGGAAAGATGTACCTTTCAGTTTCAGCAAACAGCTCCAAAACTGACGGTTTCAAATGACTCTGTAGGACATTTAAATACATATCTGCGGCTACTCTTCCATCTATAAACCCCAGATGACCTAAACCACTTGCACTGAAACATCCCCAGTCCATTACTCCTTAAGCTTTGTTGGGGATTTCCTGAATGCAGTTATCACTGAGGCGTTCTCCTCGTTTCCTTCGGACGCGTAGCCGCCCATCCCCGACATACAGCTTAAATTTGCTTTCGTCAGAGAACACTACTCTATTCCACATCTCTGGGGTCTAACTGGAATGTTCCTGGGCCCACCGAAGCCGAGTGATCTTTGATGAAACCTTTAAAGATGGCTTTTGAAGCGAGCAATGTGACCTTAGATTTGCCTCAAGTAACCTCCTCCGCACGGTTATCGCAGAAATTTCAGTTCCACTAGCTAAAGCAAGCTCCCCTTTTAATTTTGTGGAAGGTTCAAAGCGGCCTCGTTTGCAACGAAGGACCAGAAATTGATCTTCTACTATGGTTGTCTTGCGTTTCCTTCCAGATCCTTTGGAGAATTTTGTGGTCCCGGTATTTTTAAATTTTTTTATTAAATCAGCAACAGAGGACTTCCCCCGTGATACTCTATCACTAATTTCCCGTACTGACAATCCTTCGTGCCATAATGCGATAATAACACTTTTTTCAGACTCACTTAATTTCGACATTTTTTTCATTTAGTTAATGTTTATGCTCATTACTTGAGTTTTCGATTGTTTCTAAACTTTTTTTTGAAATATACAGTTACTACATAAATCAAGTAACTAAATACTGAAAAAAAAAATGGGGGGGGATGAAATTTTGACCTGCACCATGCATTTTTTCCAGGAATTCAAAGTGTCCGGATTTCATTGAACACCACTGTATATAATAATTAATCAAACTGAAATGATGTTAATTCATAATTTAGTAAAACATTCATTTCTTTCAATCAACTTTGAATCCAAATCTAAAAACCCCTCGTTTTTTTTTAATTAAAACTACCAGTGACAGTAATTATTTTGAGAAATTGGGGGCAATTCTTAAAATTCGTCGAAGATTTTGAAAATTCAGCCTTGTCAATTATAAATACCTTTTTTTGGCTTTAAGCTTTCCAAAAAATGAGAAATGAAGTGGCTTTCGGTTATGGGCTTACAAAATTTTACGCCATTTAGTAGAGATATAATTTGCTCGTTACATTTCAATAAACAGGATCTAAAGCGAATAATTTAATTTTGTACGCTTAAGAGAAATTTGTTTTTTGGAATAAATAACGCAAACATTTTTCGCAATTCTGATGTTCCAGAATACATAAGCATTAAGCCCATTTAAAGTGTTGCCCCTCCGAATTAATATTTTTAACGCCGCCACTACGCTCATCTTTATTTTTATAATAAAAGCTTACTGATGTATGCGCGTGTGAGTAAGAAAAATCACGTTTTCTGGCTTGAAGATTTTGATTTTAAAGATGCTTGTGGCTATGTGTTAGTGATTGCTTTTTTTAAATCAGGTATAACCTAAATTATGTATAACCTAGGTAAATAAAAAGTACATAGAAACATGGTCATAATCACATAGGACATTCTGTGAAAGTTTCAAAGCAATTGGTCCAGAAGTTTCGAAAATTACCGGTTAGGAACAAACGAACATTTACGATTTTATTTATATAGATTACCGGAAAACATGTTAGAGTTGATGGGTTCAATTAGTTCTGAATGTTTAGAGCCTTAAATATGTAGATAATAGAGAATTTATCTATTTGAAATATTTTGTCAGTTTCCAGGTTATATAGTACATTAGATTCTGATAAAATAGCCGGAAGGAAAATTGCCGAGAACGAAATGTAATGAACTCCATAGAACTAAATTTCTATAATAGCGGATATAAATTTCACATGTTGGCCGATCATCTTTCCTGAGATACTTATTGATTCGTTTCATTTCAGATAATGTACTCGTTCATATCAATATTTTATTTTAAGTATTATTTATCTATATAAATAAAATCGTTTGTGTCCGTTTGTACAAAATCGCTAATCTCCGAAAATACTTGATGGATTGGCTTGAAATTTTTATAGAACATTCCTTAGGAACATGAGCTAGTTCTTACATACTTTTTATTTACCTATGTTACACCTGAGAATTTTAAAAAATCAAAAAAAAAATTCATCACTAATACAAAGACACAAGCATGTTTAAAGTGATCAACTTGCAGCGAGAATATGCCAATGAGAATATGCCAATGGGAAATATTAGGTTCTTACGAAATGAAATACGTATATGAAAAATTGTAAATATAATTATGTGTTTTTTTTTTATTTACTTATTTTTTATTATAATCAAAAGTGTATTAATAGGTTGACGCGTAATTATGCCGTGTTTATCTTTTGGTAAGTTTTCTTATTTTTCATGAAAGTTTTCTTTCTTCATTCGATGTTCAATCTTTTCCTCTTCTTCATAAATTTTCATCTGACCTATATTTTTTTCATTCTTGTTTTTTTTGTTTTTCAATCGACTACTGGGTCGATTCCTTTTTTAAAAAAGATATTGCCAAGTTGACAATCCCACATAAATACCAAATATACTTCATGTATACGCAAGATAGTGATTATTCATGCATATCGATATTAATGATGTCATCCCCACACAAAATAATATTGAATATTTCAGTTTAAAATTTGCTTTGAACGAGTAAGGACGCAGGCAGCAATATGTAGTGCGAAAAAGATTTTTTATTCTTCCGATGTTTCGTTTTTTTAGTGCAAATAAAAACAAACTGAATATTTGTGAATTAGTTTGTGAAAAAAACTTTTGTTTTTGTTTTTTCATTTCTACGACTGTTTTTTCAGTGTAAAAAACGGTGAATGTTGTGACGTTTTTGTTTTTCGTTACCATTGTTGGAAAAAGATATTTTTCTTCATTTCACGCATTTTCCTCAATTTTGTTGGCATCGTTGATTTGAAAATTCTTTTCATATCTTCGTTTGCAATATCACCGTTGGAAATTTGGCGCTCAAAGAATTTTCTTTGACAGCGACAACGCTGGTAAGCTCTTATGACCTGAAAAATCATGAGACTCAGTGACCCTAATACTTTGCATTTCCTCTTCGCTTTTGCGTAGCATTGTTCAGAAATACCATTTTTCTTCGTTTTTCATAGCATCGTTGGAAAATAAAATCTTCTCTTCGTTACCCGCTTTTTCTTCAATTTGCTTGGCATTGTTGATTTGAAAATTCTTTTCATATCTCCGTTTTCATTATCATCGTTGGAAATTTTGGCACTCAGTGAATTTTCTTTCACAGCGACAACGCTGATAACGTCTTACGACCTGTAAAATTATGAGACTCAGTGGCCCTAACTCTTTTCATTTCCCCCTTGCTTTTTCCTAGCATTGCTCGGAAATACCATTTTTCTTCATTTTTCATAGCATCATTGGAAAATAAAACCTTCTCTTCGTTTACCGCTTTTTCTTCAAATTTCTTGGCATTGTTGATTAGAAAATTCTTTTCGTATCTCCGTTTTCATTATCATCGTTGGAAATTTTGGCGCTCAAAGAATTTTCTTTCACAGCGACAACGCTGGTAACCTCTTATGACCTGTAAAATCATGAGACTCAGTGGTCCTAACACTTATCATTTCCTTTTTTCGCTTTGATAGGGTCGTTGAAAAACAACGACTTCTTCGTTTTTCGTAGCATCGTTGGAACTTTGGTGGTGAAAGAATTTTTTTTGACTGCGACAGCGCTGATAAGCTCTGATGACTTGAAAAGTCATGAGACTCAGTGGCCCTATCACTTTTCATTTCCTTTCTTTGCCTTTGATAGGATCGTTGAAAAACAACGATGTTTCTTCATTTTTCGTAGCATCGTTACAAAATAACATTTTTTCTTAGGTTTTCGTAGTATCGTTGGAAAGTATAATTTTTCTTCGTTTTTCGTAGCATCCGTGGAAAAAGACATTTTTTCTTCGTTTTTCGTAGCATCGCTGGAAATTTGGCGCTCAAAGAATTTTCTTTGACAGCGACAACGCTAGTAAGCTCTTATGACCTGAAAAATCATGAGACTCAGTGGCCCTAATACTTTTCATTTCCTCTTCGCTTTTTCGTAGCATTGTTCAGAAATACCATTTTTCTTCGTTTTTCATAGCATCGTTGGAAAATAAAATCTTCTCTGCGTTTACCGCTTTTTCTTCAATTTGCTTGGCATTGTTGATTTGAAAATTCTTTTCATATCTCCGTTTTCATTATCATCGTTGGAAATTTTGGCACTCAAAGAATTTTCTTTCACAGCGACAACGCTGGTAACCTCTTATGACCTGTAAAATCATGAGCCTCAGTGGCCCTAACACTTTTCATTTCCTCTTTGCTTTTTCGTAGCATTGGTCGGAAATACCATTTTTCTTCATTTTTCATAGCATCATTGGAAAATAAAACCTTCTCTTCGTTTACCGCTTTTTCTTCAAATTTCTTGGCATTGTTGATTTCAAAATTCTTTTCGTATCTTGGTTTTCATTATCATCGTTGGAAATTTTGGCGCTCAAAAATTTTGTTTCACAGCGACAACGCTGCTAACCTCTTATGACCTGTAAAATCATGAGACCCAGTGGTCCTAACACTTATCATTTCCTTTTTTTGCTTTGATAGGGTTGTTGAAAAACAACGACTCTTCTTCGTTTTTCGCAGCATCGTTGCAAAATAACATTTTTTCTTAGTTTTTCGTAGTATCGTTGGAAAGTATCATTTTTCTCTATTTCTCGTAGCATCGTCGGGAAATTTTCGTTTTCTCTTCGCCTTTTCGTAGCATTGTTCGGAAATAAGATTTTCCTTCGGTTTTCATAGCGTCGTTGAAAAACAACGATTTTTCTTCGTTTTTCGTAGCATCCGTGGAAAAAGACATTTTTTCTTTCTTTTGCATAGCATTGTGGGGAAATTACGTATTCTCTTCGCTTTTTCGTAGAATCGTTGGAATCAGTGACATCTGCTTTAGTTCACCTGCTGGCAAATAAAACTGAGGAAAAACGGGGATTAGCGAACTAACAAAACAGACAAAGAATGACTCAAATACGTGCTGAGGAAACAGCATGAAATTCGCGTTCTGCAGCTTCAGATCTGCGTCGTTCTCCACAGAATGAACGCGACAGGCTGCGAGTGGATGAAAGACATCAACGAGAAACAGCAAATCAGCATAATTAACAATGAAGTTGTATGGCGAATTCTTTCATTTCCGATACATGAACGAAGTCCAGATATGGTGCACTTACCAGTATATTTAGAAAATGGATAACGCATTGATTCCACAGCTGTAAATGTGCAAAGAATAGCCCTGAATCCACCGGCTAAAACGTTAACTACTTTCTTCACGTTATGTCAAAATGACGCGTTTGCTAAATTCGGAAGTGCCTACATATTATGAATGGAATGGTAGTAGAAAATATCTTGAACTACTCAAACGAGCAAAACGATTCGACGGACAACCTGGTACATTCAAAAAACTACGATAGGCAGACTGCACACCGTGCATCCCAATCAAGATGAGTGATTCTTCGCATGCTGTTGGTAAATGTGCCGGGTCCATCCTTTCCATCCATTGAGAATTGTGAACGGTGTTACGCATGTCACTTTCCGGAGTTCATCTCAAGCTCTGAATTTATTGCAGAACGACCGACACTGGGATGTATGCATTAATGAAGCGTGCAACACATCACATCCTAATCTAATTCGTGCATTCTTTGCAATCTATTGACCGTCTGCTCTCCTTCATCGCCAACAAAGTTATGGAAGAAATATAAATCGCACATGGCTGAAGATATTTTCCGTCGAATACGCAAGGAAAATTCAAATATGAGCATAGATTTCATAGCAGAAATCTACAACGAAATGTTGATAATGAATGTAGACTTGTGCTTAGAAATCGCGAACAAAGCTCTCAATCAATTGCCATCACCGAATCGATCTCCTGCTGCTTAGGTCGATATAGAATTGCGTCGTGAACAAAATTACAACACGGGCGATCTTTTGCAGTATGTGTAATCAAATATTCCTAAGCTAACGTTTAAGCAAAAGGCATTTACGATCAAATAATAAAAACTGTCAATAACATGGTTGGATAAATGTTCTTCTGCGAAAGCAGGAACTGGTAAACCGTTCCTAATTATTTTGATTCTGGCAGCAATGCGATCCCAAAATGACATAACTTAGCTGTTGAGTCGTCCAGAATAGTTGCGACATTGCTACAACGTGGAAGAACTGCCCATTCCGCTTTGAAATTGCTATTGAACATGCAATTTATTGAAACTCCCACGTGCAACATTTCCAAAGCGTTCGGCATAGGAAAAGTATTTTAGAAATGAAAACTATTATTTGGGATAAATGCACAAAGGCTCACTCGAGGCTCTTGATCGTTTATTTGCAAGATTTGCATGGAAATATCAGACCATTTGCGAACGCATTAATATTTTTGAAGGAGATTTCAGGCAAACATTAACTGTAATTGCTCGATCGATATTTCAATTTAGGAAATTCCAATTTCCAATTTGATTGGAGTTTGCAATCATCATCAACAAAGCTCAGGATCAATCTTTAGAATTGTGCGGTTTAGATCTAGACACGGATTGTTTCTCAGATGGACAATTATATGTTGGGTGTTCTAGAGTCGGCAAACCAGCCAATCTCTACATCTGCACAGAGAATAGAACAAAAAATATATTATATACCCACAAACATTGTGAAATTAAACATACTAGAAACGTGCCCTTTCTCTTTTCCATTTAACCAGACTGAGCCACAGCAACGCGTGGCTGGGTACAGCTAGTTATAAATAAATTATTATTATTATAAATAATATATTCCCACAAAAGACCCATAACATGACATTATAAATATTGAGTCTCATTCCAATACATGTTTGAAATTTAAAACAAAATCCTGCATAATAATAAAAATATATATTAATGTAAAATTGGCATGTAGCCGGTTTTTCGATGCCCTATAGTAGAAATAGGACTCGTAGTTAACAAATATTTGAAGTTTTTTCTCCATAACTTTGTTTGTCTTTACCATATTCGCTCAAATTCACAGGTAGGCTGGGCCTAATAACATAAAAACCTTGTGCAAATTTTATATAAATCGGTATTTAAATAAAATATATCGGAAAAACTTTATGAGCAGGTTTATTTTCCCCCACAAATATTTCTTTCTACACTATTCTTGACCCAATTATCCTGAAATTTACTACGGTATCGTATACTTATGTAGTCAACTTGCAAATAATTTAAACAAAATGGCTCCACAAATTTTAAAATTAAATTCGAAAACCCATAAACAAAAAAACGACAAATCTTTCTGATCACCTCGGTTTTGGCTTATTAACTTCGATTCCTCTGGGTTGATTTTACTAAAATGCAATGCGAAATGAAGCTAAGAAATAACCAACTGATATTCCAAAATCACATCAAAATCTGATATCAGAAATCTATATAATTTTTGATTCTGTATACATACAAACCCTTGAAACCTTTCTACGATGATTATTTGGATGTATTACAAATGTAGTGAGAAAACTAATATAACCTCTTGTAGCACCTACCATAGGGCATAATTACTAGTTACCACAATATCTAAGTACGAGATTGTATACCATAAAATATACTAAATTTCGGCAATAAATTAGCGTTCGATAATAAATAGTACAAGGAACCGCGAATTTCTATTAAATTAAACTCTAAAGATATTGTTTTGCACAATAAATTTCATATGTTAAAATAACATAGAACCGAGAAAAACTAATATATACTTGTAAATATTAAAATATAGCTTTAGCTTTTATGCTCGATTTAAAGGATATACACACTCCCGAAAGATATTGAATAAAATTAATTGGGGAGATTTTTCGAAATCCATTTTAAAATTTGAAGAGAATTTTCAATTTTATAATAATATTATACATTCTGTGGTAAATGGATGATGAAGTGTGACATAGATTGCACCACTTTAAACACTCTATTCTTGTTCGAAATTGTGGAACTTGAAAATTGAATTAAATCCGATAATCAAGGTACATGAGTATCAATCTCGTAAAGATATTGTATATTATACTTCTTATTCAAATCGATATAATCCATAAAATATAGAAAAAAGTAACAATAATAATGATAACGTTCGTACACTGTTTATTCAAATTTTCGATATTGACTATGAATATGTTGGATACATTTTTTTTTTTCGGAAAAGCATCTCAAAAACGATTTAAGTACAAATGTAATAAAATTTCGATCCATTTGGTTTAAATTAACAGTGAAATTTGATTTTGATATATACGTAAGAATGCTAGGTATATATAAAATCAATACCACTCTACCATATATTATAAAAAAATCATTACCTTGGATATATTCCGAGAAAAAACTCAAGAAAAAAAAGGAAAACGCGAGTAATAATAATAAAAGTCGAACAATATTCTTGAAATTATGAATTTATTATATTATATCACGCCAAAGTCACTCGACGAATTTAAGTATTTTGGGATCAAAGATCTCATTGGCGAATAAATAAATTTAAATTTCATATGAATAAAGTACATATATTATAAAACAGTTTAAGAAAATTCCGAAATGAAAATTTTAATGTCCCATCAATATTACAAGTGTCCTAAAGTTGCCTTCAGACTATTTATTTTTCTCACACGTCTTCCTATAAGATTTGTCAAAAAAATAGACATAAGAAATGCTTCCCCATATTTCCAATGTCAAAGGAGCTTATCATACATACATATAACTTGGTAAAATTGGGTTTCCTATCAGCTCACGATATTTGAGATGATGGCGGTAAAACCAACTAAAATATAGAAATATAGAAACAAAAATGAGCAAAGCAAACCATAGTAGTGAATTTACATTTTCTCTATATCGGCCGGACCACTATGGAACTTTCCCGATAATGTCATCGAATATTCATTTCAGTTCTCCCATTTTAAATGTACATTCCAAATTTCATGAAAATGTGACTAGTATTGGCCGAATTATTAAGATTTTTTTATTTTGCATTCCCGTAACCCCCACAGAGGGGAGTTGCATTCTATCTTTTCAGTTGGCCTATTCAGAATATATACACTATGTTCTAAGAAAATTCGACCATTATTGAGTGAATTCTTGAAGTTTTTCTAGTTCAACCCCCACAACCCCCCATCGAGGGGAGACATTTTTTCTTTTCAGTTTGCTCATCCCGAATATACATTCCAAGTTTCATTAAAATCCGCCAGTTATTGACCGAATTATTAAGGTTTTTTTATTTCACTCTCCCGCAACCCCCACCGAGGGGAGACGCATTCTATCTTTCACTTGCCATATCCAGAATGTCCACACCAAGTTCAAAGAAAATCTGCCTATTATTTAGTGAATTATTGAAGTTTTTCTTTTTTAGCCCTCCACAACCTCCCACCGCGGGGAGGCATATTTTATTTTTTCAGCTGGTCCATCCCAAACGTACGTTCGAAGTTTCATTAAAATCCGACTATTATTAACCGAATAAGGGAAGTTTTTTATATTTCCACCACAACATTTTTTTAAAAAAGTTTTGCGCATTAGTGTTGCCAGATGCAAATTCCATTGAAAAGTTAATATGTTCTGATCTTAGTACACAAACTGTGCAAATCTCATCAAAATTGGACGACCAGTTTCGGTTTTACAACAAGTGCAAAAATAGACTATATTTGGACAAAATGTATTTTTAGACAATGTTGCCATAGTCGAATATGGCCCAAAAACTAATCAGATCTAAGTTATGATCAAATACATGAACTGTGTAAATTTTATCGAAATTGGCCCAGCAGTTTAGTCTGAACCGTGCGGACAAAATTTTGTCATTTTTAGACAAAAAAAGCGTTACCAAATAGTGTTGCCATATATTAATTTCGCCCAGAATCTAACACCATCTGGCATTTGATGCAACAGCAAAATATTGAAGGTTTCATGGAAATCGGACCATCCATTCAGATTTTATTAACGATTTAAAAAAGCGGACGGACGGACGGACGGACGGACGGACATGGGGCTAATTATTTTTGACGAAACGGATTTTGCACTTATTTTCATCTTCATAGCCCTTCTAGATCTAGATTAGGTTTTCGCACGATTATAGTACTTTCCTATAGACATTCGTTTATCGGGAAAGTAAAAAAGGTAAGCATCGGAGAGCGGTTTCAAGGCTGTAGGTTTGTAGAGAATCAAAAGTTATATCGATTTATGCATGTCAGTCCAAGTTAAAGAAGTTTTTTCACATTTACTTGGAAAGTTTGTATGCCAGAAAGCACAAGTAAAGGGTCTTTCATTAAGGATATAACAATTCAAACTTCTCCTTCAATAAATCGATTGTAACGTGCGCTGTGTGGCTTGTAGCGCCGTCTTGTTGAAACCACATATCGCCGATATCAATTTCATCTAATTCTGGCCAAAAATAATCCTGTAACATGGCACGGTAGCGTTCTCCATTGACGGTAACATGGCGATCGAAAAAATACGGCCCAATTACGCCTCTGGCATGTAAACCGCACCATACAGTGATTTTTGGTTGAAGCAATGGTGTCTCTTGAAGCACATGTGTGTTTGTTGCTGTGCAATAACGCATATTTTGCTTGTTGACGAAGCCATTCAGCCAGAAATGAGCTTCATCGCTAAAGATGTTTTTTTGATGAAATTCTGGATTTTCTTCCAGTAGTAATTTTTAATAATTTCCAAGCGTTGCTCGTTCGTGAACTTTAGCGTGATGAAAATGTTTAATATGTCTCATCAAATTAAATAATAATAATTACCTGTAACGCTTTCATATGTATACATTGGAAATTTTATGAAACTGCGTTAATAAGGGTTTGGAGTGGTGATATGGCATGAGAGTCATAACATCAGTAGACCCGGGTTCGAATCTAAAAGTTTTTTCCTAGAAAAAAGGATTTCAGAAATATTGATCCCGTGAGGAAGATTAAAAAAAAGTCGAATCTTTGGAGAAAATATGTAATGTTTATCAGTTCCTAATAAAATTGGATTGTCCTCTACCGACTAAATATAGTATAAACGACAGCCAAAATACTATAAACAGTTATTGATCAGAACATTCTTTTATTTTAATCATAATTCTAAGTTTTGAAAACCATAAAATCAGTATGGGTATATCGAATAAAAATTGAATACAAGCTCAAAATTGATTTTCGGGTTTCTGATACCAAATCAATTTTGTATGTATTTTTAAAAAAATTTCGTTGGTTTTTCTCTGTGAGTGTTGAGTGTTATTTATTCGGGTACATCGAATAAATATCGATTTTTCACATTCCAAGATCTTGTTTTTCAGTATTAGAAAACCTTAAATACGAATTAGTCAGTTATACCGAATCCCATACCATATTTGTGTTTAAACCACATTGCATTTACACAAAATTGACTTTCGGACTTCTACTACCAAAATCAATTCTGAGCATAAAGGTTTAATTAGTTCTTTTATTTCTGTTGGCTAAAATACTGCCAGCGTGGGGATTATTTGGGTACAACGAATAAATAACGATTTTTAATGGTTCAGGTCTGTAGTCAAATAGAAATCTTAATCTGCCCAAGCGTTGAATTCTTCTGAAGTTAAAAATATAACACTGAATTCGGAATTCAATTAATGGTCGGGTTTTTACATCACTTGATTTGAAACTACGACTACAACAATAAAGCCGAAATATAAAAAATAATAAGACGCGAGTCCGCTGTAGTCTAAGTTAGCTTCCATTTTCTGGTAAGGCTCCGCGTGTCACCCGTTCGAAATTATATTGATTTTGATAAGAATAAATTGTATTAATCTTTATTTGCCTTTTTCGTTTTGTATTTTACTATAACTTAATTGTATTGCCTACTTAATTAAGCACTTTTAATAAATTTAATTTTTAATTTTTTACCGAAAAACCAATATATGGTGCATAGGAATTAAAAATGTGCGTTTTTGTTCAAAATAAGCATTTGTTATTCAGAAATAGTGACAAATTGATTATTCGAAATATTGTCCATCGCTAGCCACTACTTTCTCTCGTCTTTTGAGGCTATCCACGATTCGACCCATTTTTTGCATTGGTCATACGAAGTGAACTTCTGCTCGGACAGGCCATGAGTCATGGATCGGAAAATGTAGTAATCGGAAGGAGCAATGTCCGGAGAATACGGCGGGTGCAGCAGGACTGCCAATTTAAGCGTTTCCAAGTATGTTTTTGACCGGTTTTGCAACATGTGGACGAGCATTGTCGTCCTGCAAAATCGCTTTGTCGTGTCTATCGTAGTATTGCGGCCGTTTTTCCCTCAATGCTCGGCTCAAACGCATCAATTGTAGTTGGTACCGATCACCAGTAATGGTTTCACCAGGATTTAGCAGCTCATAGTACACATCACCCAGCTAATCCCACTATATACAGGGCATGAGCTTTGATCCATGGATATTTAGCTTTGCCGTTGATGTTAAGGCATGTCCGGGGTAACCATATGATTTTTTACGTTTACAATTATCGTAGTGGATCCATTTTTCATCACCAGTCACGATACTTAGAAATAGTTGTTTGATAAACTCCCAAGGATTTTGCAAGCTCTTCTTGCGTTTGACATGGGTCTTCATCGAGTAATGTCTCTAATTCTTCATCTTCAAACTTTTTCGGTTGGCCAGGACGCTCTTCGATGTCAAAATCACCACTTTTAAACAGCGCAAACCACCACCGACACGTTTTTTCTGTTGGAACCTATTCAGGATAAGTTTCTTACAACAACGGGAAACTTTCTGCAGCACTTTTCTTTTGATTAAAGTATAAAAGCAATGCTCCCCGCAAATGTTGTTTTATGGGAACGTATTTTGATATTTTTAAGGCAATGAAAAACGTGTGTGTACAAACTTGTGTTTACTTTGACTGATGGAGTTTAATAGTTTTTTTGACGCTCTTAAAGATTTAATAGCTGTCACTGTTAAAAAAATGGCGGGTTTGATAGATATGAAGTTAGTAACAATTCGCATATTATTAATTCCCACGCCCAATACATAGTTTTTCTACCATATTTTTTGTGTGTTAAGCATAGGGCTTAACAGAACGTCTGATTTCTTTTTAAAGAAAACTATGAGTATTATTTTAGTCTTAATGTTTATTTACATTATTCATTTAGATTTATTTATAATTTTTACAATTTTTCTAGGATTTTCAATTGCCTTCCCGCCCGTTCGGAACTACTGAACATATTTAATCATGATCTGATACACATAGACACAGTGCAGAAACACCAAACAGATCTACTTCGTTCACATGATCGGATTGAAGTCGACTTCAATCCGATTATCGTGCATGTATACCCGGATCGACTTCAAATCGACTTGAGTCAATCCGATCACAAAAATTTTTCTGATCGACTTGAGATTTGCATGTAAAACTAGATCAACTTCAAATCGAATTGAAAATTTAAAATGGAGTATGAAAAGAGGGGAAACATAACCTAAAAAAAAAATTTGATTGGCAGCGTCTATGAAATTGATTTGAAGTCGATTTCAAATCAATTTTTCAATCTGGTAAAGATAAAAAACTGGGGTTGAACTTCAAGTCGCTCTCAAGTCAATTCTGAAACCGCCATGTAAACGAAGTAATTGTTTCATGATCTCATACACATAGACGCAGTGCAGAAATATCAAACATCACGATCTCAGACACACATCTGGAGAAAACCAAGAGAAGCGAATTGTGTTCCAAAGGGAAAGCAACAAAAACAAACTGTGCGTAAAGAAACAGTCATCAGCTCCAGTCATATTTTCTGGCGCTGGTTTTATTTCATATTTTGTCAAATTTAACGCATTTTGTTGAAAATACAGTCTGGGTGGCATTTTTACAATACAGCTTTTTTACAAAATTCATTTGAGTTATCATTCTTCATACAAATAGGTATAAATTGACCTACCCAAACAATTATTGGTGCCTCCTGTGAGGATTAAGTGAATTCGCGTAATATTGGTGTAAATTGTTGGATGTTCAGTTCATGGAAGTTGGTCAGAATTCATGGAAAAATGTGACACTGCCACATAAATTTATTCAGACACCAAGGCTGTTTGTCGCACACAAAGGACGGAATTATTGAAGAAAGGGGTGCAAAACGCAGTCAATACCACAAACTTAGCTCGGGTGCAACCGGATCTACTATTGCGCCCGCTGGAGATTCCGACATTCAACGAAGAAGAGCACAATTGGATTACATTCAAAGCATGATTGAAAGCATGGTGCACAATTCAGATTACCCAGAGGTGATGAAATTCACGCAGTTAAGAAAAGCATTGGGACTGAAACCATTGACGGTCGTTCGAGGAATACAAATGGCTCCAGGTGCTTGTGATGTGGACTCTGATGGAGCAATATGGCAACGATATGACAACCCGCGGATTATCGTTAATGCCCATTAAAACGATTTTTTCGCTTGCCAACACTTATCAGAGAAAGGAATGACGGCTTACGTACAATCATAGGCATAACCAATGAACTGATGCGATCTTTGGAAGCATTCTGCATACCGGCCAGAGAATGGAGCGTCATCATTGAGTACACGATCTGCAGTAAATTACCGAATTCAACGGCCATGGCATGGCAGCACTTAGTGATCGATTATGAGTTTCAGTGCATTGAAAATCTTTACAGGTTCTTGGAAAGAAGGCCGAGAGTAGTTGATTACGCTCGTTCCCGGGCAGAGTCACGGTTAAGTACACAAGACGCTATCACCAATGGGGTATCTTCATCGATGCCTTCTGATTTTGGCAGGGGATGGCTGGGAAGATCAAATGCAAGCATAACAAGGGACAGATTTCCACATTGCAATTAAGGATATCCCATCTCCATCTCCATCTCTACTGCATTTTTGGCCGTGACACCGCGTCAGCGAGACCTAAAACAGGCCACAAATTTTTGTTACAATTGCACAACATCTGGACATGCTATAAGGAACTGCTCAAACAACAGCGGTTGCAAAACAGCGGTGGCAAACAAAACACACTTATATGTCGTGGGCTAGAGCGAACAACCTTCAACATCAACATTATCGACCAGGAAAAACTGTAACAAGAAAATGGCACAGGGAAGCGCTGCGGCACAGACCAGCGAACCACACAAGCAACCAAGTAACATACAATAAGATTTATAACTATGAGCACCCATGACAAGTGCCACACTATTTGCACCAGCCGATACAACCGTTTATGATGTACATGAGCATCCAACACAATATCTCACAGAATGGAAAGCAGGGTAGGCATTATGTACGATGACAAGCGATTGTCGCTCATTGCTTTCGTATGATTTTAGAAGTTGATGTTTATGTTTTTGTCAATTTTTTATTTTACTTTATTCTTATTTCTTTTCTTTTCTTTTAATGCAAAAAAATTAATTTAAAAATATTATTTGAAACATTCAAAATATTTGTTTCCTTTTTGAGTAATATCGCCTGTCGCCGTATATAATGCCTACCCGGGTTATCATTAACCAGAAAAACGCACAAGGCGGGCATAATTGTAATGGATACCTGGCTTCGTCAGCCAATTATATGGGAAAATATTTATGCAGACACACTGACGGACATACCATCAAACCAAAACAAGAACTGAAAAAATCGGAATTGAAGTGTCAGGGCGGATTGGATACATGCATGGTGACACGACAACTTTACGTGTATTGTCAGATGCTTCAAAGTTCGCACACGCGGCAAGTATTTTTAGAGCGACAATCAGTTCAAATGGTGCATTCCCGGTTGATAGAATCACCTTGAAAATAATTGGTGTTCATGGCGAATCGAATTTCAAATATTCAAAAGTTAGCATCATCAGAACAATTGGATCACGTATCCACGGAACACAATCCAGTAGATTGTGGCATAATTGGCTTAGCACCATACATAGCGAACCCATTGGGCTTTCATCAGAATGATAAAACGTTGGGCGTTTATCAGAACGATAATACATTGGGCTTTCATCAAAACGATTACACATTGGCATTCATCAGAACGGAAACACATTTGGCATTCATCAGAACGATAGCGTTGGCCTTCAGCAGCACCATAACACGTTTGACGTTAATCAGAACGATAACAAATTTGACGTTCACCAGAAAGATAACACATTTGGCGTTAACCCCAACGATAACACATTTGGCGTTCATCAGAGCGATTACACATTGGCTGTTCAGCAGAACGATAATATATTGAGCATTCATCGGAACGATAACACGTTGACGTTCATCAGAACCAGAATGCATTGGGCTTCATCAAAATGATTACACATTGGGATTCATCGGAACGGAATCACATTTGGGGTTCATCGGAACGATTACACATTACCATTCACCAAAATGGAAACGCATTTGGCGTTCGTCAGAACGACAACGCATTTTCGTTCATCAGAATGATAACACATTCGGCGTTCATCTCAACGATTACACATTGCCATTCATCAGAACAGAAACACATTTGGGGTTCGTCAGAACGATAACACATTGGCATTCATCAGAACACAAACATTTGGCATTCATCAGAACGATAACACATTGGCGTTTATCAGAACGTTAATATATTGGCATTGATCAGAATGATAGCATTGGGCCTTCATCAGAATGATAACACATTTGGCGTTCATCAGAACAATTAGGCACTCAAAAGCTCAATCTTTGATCAGGCATTAAACAAATTATCATAGCAAGGGATACAAGGGCACTTCAATCCACCTGGAGCTCCTTAGATGGGCGGGCTTTAGAAAGTTGCACTTTGAGCAACCAGCAATAATGATGATAAAGATTTGTAACGATAACAGAAATTCCGTTTAGCATTGTTTTCATTACTGGCTTGCTGATGGCCACGCTTTGCCGGGTGTCTTCAGCCTAGTTTGTTTTCTGGGTTCCCATCAGCGACCAGAATGCTTGAGAAGCGTGGATAGGTAATAAAAAAAAAACAAATGCAATTAAAAAAAAACATGATTCAAATAAAAAAAAAACAGATGACCTCGCTTTAGAAATACAAGAAAGATGATCCTTTCAAATGTAACCTCCCCAGTAACCGCATTGGGAGAGCCATTTCCTTCCTTACATGACGCAAAGAATATTCAACTCCACTTCTTTGGTTTATGCTTAATGAGCACTTCATTTTGTTTCTTTCAAATCTTAGATCAAAATAATTAAAAAAAAATAAACAAAAAAGAGCTGACACACAAAAAAAAGAAAAAAAACGCCTTGTTTAAAATTAATTTCTAATCAACAATATTTTATTTGCCTTAAAATAAAAAAAATGAATAATGAAATTCTGAAGAAGAAAAAAAAATTATATATAAAAAAAACACAAAAAAAACTCATTTATTTAGATGGATATCTTAGAAAAATTTTATCTTTAAATATTATAATTCATTAAATAATTTAAATTAATATACAGTGGTTCCAACGAATAATGGAACACCTCATTAATAATATTTTAAGTAAGGAAAATCATAGATATAATTGTTTGATTTCAACAAAACATAATTCATTTAATAGCTATATGATTCAACATTCTTAATTCAATGAAAAACAAAACAAAATTTCCATTTATGGGAATAAAATTAATAAAAAAATAGCACAGGTAAAGAATTCATTGTCAAACAAATAATGGAACATTTCAGTTTTTGTTTCAAAAAACTAAGGAGAACAAAAAAAAAATCTATTTTTAATATTTTGCCGGGTACACCCATTAGAGTTTAGTACCGCTTTCAGTCGGTTCGACATCGAATTTACTAAATTTTGGCAATATTATGGAGGGGCCTTTTCCCATTCCTCAGATAATGCTCGTTTTAACGCTTCTTTTGTAGAAAAGGTTCTATTGTACACCCGTTTTGCCAGTTCGCTCCACAAATTCTCAATTACATTCAAATCTGGGGACTGTGCAGGTGTTTTGATAAGTTTTGGCCAATTAAAAATAAGCCACATTCGTACAGTAGCTGCTGCGTGTTTTGGATCATTGTCTTGATAATAAGCAAAATTACTATCAATCCGCAATTTGGCGGCGCTTTGAAGTACATTTTCCTTCAAAATGTTGAGGTACATAAACTGATCCATTTTACCATCAATAAAATACAATTGTCCCACACCAGCTGCTGACATACACCCCCAAACCATCACGGAACCTCCTCGATGTTTCACCGTCTTATTAATTGAATTATTGTATTATTAATGTGAAATTCCTTATTTGGTTTTCTCCATACATATGCCCTTCCGTCGGACCCATGAAGATTAAATTTACTTTCATCCGAAAATAAAACCTTAAAACAATTAAATTTCCTCATAAAACAACAATAAAAAAGAAATAAAGTGCCTTTTACCGTGTTCCAGAATGCACTATCTTTGAGTAAATATTCTTTGCAAAAACTCTTTCTTATTATTCTATTTTTGGAGCTAATAAATGACTTTTTTCTGATCATTCTACCGTTATAGTTATTTTTACGTACTGTTTCAATACAGACTTTGTTACCAATATCCTGTTCGACCAAGTTGCGCAGTTACCTGGCGGTTTGTAATGGGTTCTTTTTCACTTCCTTTATGAGATGGCTTTCTTCATGATAATTTAAAATGCGCCCTTGACCGTGATGGCTTTTATTTTCCACTCTGCATTCATCCCTGCATCGCCTTATAATCCCATGTATGGTAGCAGGGCTTCTATCCACTATTTTTCCTATATCTCTAATGGATTTTCCATCGAAATTTAACTTTATGACTAATTGGCGCACTTCAGTAGGGGTTTGCTTTCCTTTGGGGGCCATTTTTTTAATTCAATGATTTGATCACCACAAAAATTGATCGCAGACTAACAACGACACTTAAAGGCAACAAAAAAAATGGATCTAGTACCGTTATTCCCTGGAATTGCTTCAAACCACTTTGCTGTTCCATTATTTGTTTGACAATGAATTCTTGCCTTGTGTTATTTTTTTATTATTTTTATGCTTATAAGTTAAAAATTTGTTTTGTTTTTTATTGAATTAAGAATGTTGAATTATGTAGCTATTAAATGAATCATATTTTATTGAAATCAAACAATTATATCTATGATTTGTCCTTACTTAAAAAAATTTTAATGAGGTGTTCCGTTATTCGTTTGAGCCACTGTATCATAAACCACATTTCACTCAAAAAAAGAAATATAAAAAAAAATCAAAATTCACTTTCAAACAATTTGATTTCACCACAAATTTCCTAGGCGCAACTAGTATAAAATAGTTGTTTATTTGGATCTTGTAAATGTCAAAACTTGTTTACATTTTTCTTTCCCCTCCCTTCTTTTGTTTATGTGAATTATTTTAAGTTTTGTTCTGTTTCGCCGGTTTTTTTTTTTTTTTTTGTGAAAAGGGACAAAATAAATTAAAATAAAAAGAAATTTTGATAATAACGCGAACCCTTCGGAGACGTCTTAAGAAAATTTCACGAAAATAAAAAAAAATTGTGATAGTGCAACTAGGTAAACAAACTTCTTATATTTATTTATATATATATGTTTACCGAAATTATTCAACAAAAAAAAAAAACGTAAGAATAATAAAAGAAAAGTGTTTGGTGTAAACCACGATAAAACTGAATCAAAAATTTGCGTAAGTTTTCTTCCTTCTTTATTTATATTTGGGTATATATATATATTTAAGAAACCAATGCAAAATAAAGTGACTTAGCTTTTTTGATGGTGAAATCTAAGATGTCCTTGACCTTTGTTAACCTCACTCAGCTCACTAGTTTCGTCACCGTTTGAAGTTTTCCTGAAACCGGCATACCTTTTGCTGTTCTCCTTTTTTGATTTTTTTTTTGAATTCCATTTATATATTTTCTTGTTCCTTAATCCTCGTTGATAAAATGAATTTTTCAAGAGGCCATATATTTCAGATAATACTTAATTTTGTATATTTAACCAAATACTGGTTTTTTCCTTTGTCTTGTAGGCGTTACCTCTATCATGGATTTTAAAGCAAAAATTTCCATTTTCCTTTTCACCGCGGTTGTTGTTGAATCTTTAAAAAAAAAATATTTCTGACAAAAAAAGAAGTTTTCATGTTCTCCATCAATTTTGGGCCTCTTGATCCCAATATTTTTTTTTGATGCTTACAAATTTTTCTTCCATTTTAACCAAAAAAAATTCAAAGGAAAAACAGCGAAAAGTGTGAGGTTAGTACCAGTGAGAAAACTTAGATTTCCCTGATATTCCAGCAAAACCATATCAGCTCGTAATGTAACGTGTGTCCAAAACTACACGCTTACTTATATTTTCAAACCTACACGGTAACATGATTGAAAACATCTGCGTGGTCAACTTTTTGCGAAAACCGCATGGTTCTAATAAATTCCTTCTAGAAAATTCGATTCACCACATATCCGTGGTGGAAATAAGTTGAAAAGAGAGTCCCCGATGAGAAAACGAAAGAAGAGATGATAAGAAGAATGGGAAAAAGTCGATCGTGTACTATTCTGATTGGCAGGATAAAAGATAAAACAAGAAATACCGGTTTTGGTTTTAGACAGGGGAAAAATTTTGCGACCGGGAGAGAAAGGAATCAAGAAAAATTTTTTTTTGGATGAACGACAGTCTGGTTTGGAGTCTAGATTGAGGACTTGGGAGTAGAGAAAAAAAAATTAATAGAATAAAATCAAAAGCGAAAATGGAAGTTTTTAATTGAAATTATAAATATGAGAAAATTAAAAATATAAAAGTGGGAAAGGTCGGGAAAAAAAAATAAGTTAATGAAATTTAAAACGAAAATGGAAGTTTTTTTTTATGAAATTACAAATATGAGAAAAGTGAAAATATAAAAATGGGGAAAGGTCGGAAAAAGGGAATAAATAAAATTTAACACGAAAATGGAAGTTTTGAAAATATATAAAAGAAAAGTGTGAAATTAAAGTGAGAAAGCCTAATCAATTCAATTTTAACAGAAAAAGGAAGTTTTTTTGGAAATTATATAAAAAAAAGGGTGGAACCACGAGTGCATATTTCACAAAGATACCATGCTGTTTGCCTGGCGATGAGGTTTCCCAAAGCTAACCAGGCAAGCATAATCCCAGGATATATCCGCACTTGAGTGCACGACGTTCGGTCCCAACACCTCCGGCGGCACCAAGTAATAACCCCGGCTGCCTCAACAACAACAACAACAACAAACAATCATCCAACATCAATTTATCACCAACATCATCTATAACATCATAATTCTCAAGATCGACGACAACCCCAACATAAGATAACAGATATATATATATATATGTAAATTTTCTTTTCTTTATCTCTTTCAAAAAAAAAAGCAACAAAATCTTTAATTATAGAAATTCTTGAAAAAAAAAGAGAAAATTCGCTTTCTAGAATGGTTTTGCCATAATATGCATTTCGGTTACATAATTTTGATTTTTTTCTAGGACAGGGGGGTTCAGCCAAGGCCTTTGAGGAAACCACGTAAGTTCTTTTTTTTGATTATCCTGAAATTATAAAACATCTATATATATACAAATTTTCTCCTGTTTTTTCAATTAAATAATTCATTATCATTAGAAAAAGAAAAAAAAAACACTTGTCTTGGCAAAGGAAGCTTTGTTTTATTGTTAATATAATTTTTTTCAATTTCCCGTTGTTCTATGCATACGAAATTTTTTTTTTGTTTTGAATATTGGTGTGTAACCTATTTGCGGCTTAATAAAGGAAATTTATATAAAAATTCGTCATTGCGACACTAGACTTTTGGAGTTTTTTTTTTGAATGATGGCTAAGTTCAGATAGTTGAAATCGCGAGAGAGAGATAGAGAGAGAGCTCGAATGGGGTGAATGTTTTGAAGAAAACATGGAATAAACAAAAGGGTCCATGCTCATTTGCAGGGGCGAGCACTGGCCATACGGGGACCGGCATTCTGCTGTCGGTCCATGCGGGAGGGAAATGCCCCAGAGTCCGGTTGGCAATAACACCTCTGCCAATCGGCCCCGACATGCCTCGCAAGGCTTTCGGGAACGGCTGGTAAAGTTCCGGTGACCACCTAATTAACAAACACTCCCCTTATTCGGTTTTTTCTTCTCGCAAAACTGAATTCTCCTTGCCTGATAGCTTATGCTATCCTTTTAAAGTCTAAACGACATTAAAACTCATATGCACGCATAAAAATTTACGTGTAGTTTGGTGGTAGATGGTGGTGAACAACGACCCACCCCTTCGGCGAGCTAGCAAGCGCAACTCAGCTTGGCGTGCAGCCTTTTTAGTTGTTCACATAAGCTGCACCTTCTCATATCTTCTCCTCGCAAGAAAGAAGATATGCCGTAAGGATCATCAGGGGACTTACATTCTTCGTAACAACCCCATATGTAAACCCCGCAGTTACAGTAACGCTGATTCAGTTGATATATCAGTGTCTAAGGAGAACTTGAATGTATCATTATTACAGGCATGTTTAAGTTTTCACCATCTGTCATACGATCTTTTGGATTTAAACTCTTTTATACCCTTGCCCTAGTCCTAGATAATTTTTGTAGCAAATAGAAAAAACGAATATTAGAGAGTTATACAAAAAAAACGATGGCAAATAATAATATTCATTTAAAAAAATTCATTTATTCATTGCATTCTTCCATTACAGTTGAATTCTTCTTCCGAGTCATCTTTACTTCAACGATGGTGGTCCATTGCAAATCCCGTAAATATCCTATAAGGAAGAACTTTCTTTAAAAGGAAAATCTGTTCCATATTTACAGACAACACGCATAATGGACTGAATACTGGACGATATCACACCAACAGATAAGTAAAATAAACATACATCCCTTAATAAACATTGAAGCTTCCTTTACTCTTGTATTTTTAGGTATAAAAGGAAATTCTTAAAAGGAAAAAAAGGCGGTCGTTACAGATTGGAGCGGGTCTAAATCCTAGGTCTATTGTTCCAGTGAACGACGGCTCAGAGGAAATAATAGCTCTGATACCAGAAACATGACGCATGGAAAAAGCGACTGCATTGATAGATGGAAGCTCTCACGTTCAATGTATCCGAATTTTTGGCAACGTTATCAGAATAAATATCTACAAACACTGCAAAAGAAGCTAATGGGCTCAAAGATCCGACAAAGTTCGAGTTGGAGATATTGCACTGGTAGCGGGTGAAAATGATTTACCAAGAAGATGACCGTTGGCCAGAACCATCAAAGTACAGCCTGGTGCAGATGGCATGATGCGTGCGGTAACAATAGAGCTAGCGGACACGGTACTTCAGAAACCGATTCATAAATTAGCAATTCTCCCCACCCATCCAGAAAGCTCTTAAATTGGGCGCAATTTCAGGGCGGGGAGAATGTTCAGAACTACTGAGCATATTTAATCATGATCTCATATATACAGACACAGTGCCGAAACACCAAACAGATTATATCATGATCTGATACTCATAGACGCAGTGCAGAAATATCAAACATCACGATCTCATACACACATCTGGAGAAAACCAAGAGAAGCGAATTGTGTTTAAAAGGGAAATAAGAGAAATAAACTGTGCGTATTCAGCTTGATTCATTCGTAGGCATCACAAAGATTGACTTTAAAATTACATATCAGATACTGCTTAGAACGAGACAGAATAACATTTCGCCTTACATTCGGCCATCCTACATAAATTCGCCCTCGAATTCCCTACACGATTTCTAATTAAATTCATAAATTGTTTCCAAAACAACAAACAACAAATACATTCAAATAATTTTCTTAATACTATTAAACAAAATCTCATGTTAAAATTAAAATTACTTTTCGGAATTACAATTAGAATTCATCGCAGATTGACAGATCCAAGATTTGATTCGTGATATCCATAACTCCTTCGAACGGCTTTTGCGTCACTTGAAATCCGTCTACATCTTTAAGATAATAATGGTCATTCCCTAACATCCAATGGACAACATATTGGCCTCGGTATTTAGGCATCAGCTTCTTGTTCAGTAGTACGTTTCGAAAAGCAGAATATTGGGTGGAATTTTCCATCAGACTTTCTTTGCATCAAAATTGAACCGTAACCAATGGAACTTCCATCGCAATGTAATTCAGTTTCGTCCGAATTACAGAATATTGATAATAATGGTCGTTCTAGTAATTTGGATTTAAGTTCATCGAATGCTTTTAAATGTTCTGATTCAATGACGAATGGAGTATTTTGTTTCACTAAGTCTTGTAATGGTTTAGCAATGAGTGTGAAGTTAAATATTAATTTTCGAAAATATGAGCACAGAATCTTTGTAATTCGCGCATATTCTTTGGTGAAGGATACTCGTTAATTCCTTGAACATTAGATGAATTAGGTCGAATACCATTTGCATCCAAGGTATATCTCAAGTAGTCGATTTCAGTGAAACTAAATTTGCATTTCGATACATTTAATTCCAGTAAGTTATCCGACAGTATTTGGAACACTATTTCGAGTGTTTCCAAATGTTCTTCAATGGTATTTGTTGCTAGAAACAAATCATCAATATAAATGATTATTTTATTTGATTCGATCAATGGTTTAAAAATCGTTGAAAAACTGATGGCGCTTTCTTGAACCCGAACGGCATTTTCAAGTATTCGTATTGACCCATAGGTGTAATGAAACTGGTGTACTTAACAGAACTTTCTGCCATGTAAACATGATGAAAACCACTTTTCAGATTTAGAAGCGTGAAATATTTTTATAGCACAACCGATCAATTAAATCTTCAACAATTGGAAGGGGGTAATTATCACGTACTGTCATTTTATTTAAAGTGCGATAATCAGTACACAGTCGATATTCGTTCTAGTTCTTTTTTTTAATTAATACGATTGGAGAACAGTATGGAGACTGGCTTTCTCGAATTATTTGTTTTTTAAGAAGATCTTTTAACATTTTCGACAATGCTTCCTTTTCATTATATGCTAATTTTCTAGGTTTTGCGTTGAAATAATCGTTAGAATCCAAGACGATGTTCATTTCGAATCTCTTCTGGGGTCTGTCAATTCTGAAAAGGTTACGTTTATATTTATTAAATAAGCAATTTACTTTACTTTTAATTTCAAAAGGTATTTTTTCTTCAAATATCAATTCAAATTTGGTCTCATCATCGTCAATATTAATATTTAAGATTTCGTTTTCAAAATTATCTGCTTCATATTTTAGCTTAAGGCCAAATTTAGTTAAATAATCTCTTCCGATAATGAGATCAGTTACAACTAATAATATTACATTTTTAATTTCGTTAAAAATATTGATTGATCCCTCAAATGTACCTAAAACATTGAATTTTGAATTATTAATTCCTACATATTTATTAAAATAATTATTTTGACGTTTATAATTTCTAATGAACTTCTCTTTAATGATCGATACAGCACTGCCTGTGTCTAATAGAGCTGTTAACTTTATTTCCTCTGTATTACCATAAATATTTTAAATGAAGATACCAACCGGTGTGAAGATTTTTATTTCACTTCATGTGTTGGAGCGCTCAGCTTTGAATTTTGTTAGTTTAGGGCAATTCGCAATGGTGTGCTATGGAGATCCACAAGAGAAACAAGAACCAGATGCTCTTTTGGGTTTCCGGCATTCTGGTGACAGATGTCCCTTCAATCCACAATTGTAGCACTTTTTTATAAATTTTTTCTCCTGCTTTACTGTTGAGGTATTGGAGACGTTTTGGTTATTTTTTCTTTAATTATTGATGAGAATGTTCGAAGTAATTTTTCTTTTGTTTCAAAGTTTTGAATTCGGGCTTGATTTTGCAGATTTTTATCATCTATTCCATCAATCATGGAATCTTCCGGTAACTGGAGATTATTTGCTAGACAAAATTTTTCATGGAAATATTCCGCAAATGATTCGTTTGCTTTCCAAGCACATGATTCGAATTGTTTTCTCAAATATAATTTGTTTGGTCTGTTGTCAAAAATCGATTCTAAATCACTCAATAAATCACTCAAAGTCATTTGTATATGTTCTGCTCTTGAGTGAAACCAGCGTACTGCTTTACCTTTCAATTTATTAATTACAACGATTTTCATTTCTTCCTCTGATATCTTGTACAGATTTTTAATATTAAGTATCTGTTGTTTCCAGATTATAAAATTGTCATGATGACATTTATTTTTAACTTTTTGTCGCTTATATATACAGTGTCTCAAAGTAATAATGGAACAAGCTGAAAGTAATTATATTTAAAGTGTTTTAAGCCAGACATAATATATTAGAAAATCGGTCTTATTTTTTTTTTTAAACTTTTATTAATATGCAACAAAAAAATAAAAAGCAATAATTCAAAATCTGCTATTTAAAGAAAAATAAAATAAAATATTAATGCAAAAGTAAAATTTAGCCTCAAAGATATAATGGAACACGTCATTAAAGTCGCGAAATTGTTAAGTGGAATTGCAGCTAATTTGACTGATCTCGATGAAATATTCAGGGGTATACCTTTTTATGACTTTGACATTATTTGTTGGATTCTGGAGTGAGCGGTTTAGCAAAAAGCTATAGTGTGGCGCTAAAAGGTCCTCAAGTCACGGTGGACTGAAGAAAATTAATAGTTCTTTATTCAAAAAGTGGTAAAACGGTTCGGGAAATATCGTCAATTATAAATCGCGGATCCACTACAATATATAATATAATAAAACGAAGCGAAAACATCACCAACTATCAAAATAAGGCCAAGCTCAGTGGAGGAAAATTTTCACGGACGCAGACGAACGATGGATAATTCAACAAACCAGGCAGAATCCCCACCTTAGTGCACCGAAACTATGAGCAGAAGTAGAGAAATATCTATGGAGAAAAGTTATTCCCGAAACTGTAAGAATTATTCTAAGGAAACACCAGTACAATGCAAGGGTAGCCAGGAGAAAGCTCTTTATAAACAAAGTGAATCGCTAAAGAAGGCTTGATTTTGCTAAGAAATATGGCAACAATGACTTATCGTTCTGGGAACGAGTTGTATTCATGAATGAGAGCAAATATAATGTTTTCAGATCAGATGGACATTCATATGTGTGCAGGCAAATGGGGAGAGTAAAGAAAAAAACTTATACTCAAGCGTTAAACACGGTGGAGGTTCAGATATGGTTTGGGGTGCTATGCTTGCAGCAGGTCCTGGAAATCTCTTCATAATAGATGGCATGATATATAAAATGAAGTATACTATTGTGTCCAAAAACTAGTCGGAATGGTTTAATTTAAACCACCCCCCCCCCGGTTACCGAATCGGACAAATGGATTTTTTTTCAAGGACTGTTAGTGACATCTGCGAAAAATTACATGTCAATATCATCATTAGTTTTTAGTTTACACTTGGTTTTGTGAACATGCTTCAATGCGCGTAGCGATTTTCGTTTGATCTCTTCAATCGACTCAAAACGATTTCCCCGGAGTGGTCTGTTGAGCTTTGGGCACAGCCAGAAGTCACACGGTGCTAAATCAGGCGAATACGGTGGTTGTGGAGCGACATGAGTGGAGTTTTTAGCGAAAAACTCGTGAAAAAGTTCGAAAAAATTGAGAAATTTTGGCACCAAACGCGATTTGACTCTTCTGAGGCACAAATGATCCTTCAAAATTGCTTGCACTGATCCAATTGATATTGCAAGCATGTCGGCAATGTCTGAAATTGCTAATCGACGATTTTCGAATACCAATTCTTTGCTTTTCTTGATGTGTTGCTCATCAATTGACGTCGATGGTCGTCCAGAGCTTTCCAAGTCATCAACACGTTCTCTTCCTTCTTTGAAGTCTTTGTACCACTTGTAAACATTTGTCTGTGACATAGTCTCGTCACCGAAGGCCTTTTGTAACATTCGATACGTTCCAGCGGCGGCATTTCTTTGCTCAACAAAATTCGACATCGTAAAAATCGCCAAATTCACTTTTCTTTGTTCACAAAACCAAGTGTAAACTAAAAACTAATGACGATATTGACATGTAATTTTTTCACAGATGTCACTAACAGTCCTACCAACTTGAAAAAAAATTCATTTGTCCGATTCGGTAACCGGGGGGGTTTAAATTAAACCATTCCGACTAGTTTTTGTCCACAGTAGTATAGAAATTTTGAAATCCAATGTGAAACGAGAGTGGCGAAAAATTGGGAATAAACAAGAATTTTGTCTTTTACCAAGCCAACGATCTGAAACACAAGGCCCATAAAGGCAGAAATTGGCTTTTGTATAACTGCCCACATGCTTTAGAGACACCACCCAGTCTCGGGATCTAAATGCTATTGAGCACTTATGGAGTCATTTGGAAGAAAAATTGGAAAGGCTGTCTATCTCTAATAGAAATCAACTTAACGTAATTTAAAGGACGAATGGGGTAAAATTGAGCCTTGCGTCTGTCGCAAGCTGGTCGAGTCTATGCCAAGTCGTTTAAAGGCAGTTAAAAGACAAAAATAAATATAATTTTTTAAAAAATATTATTATTATTAATTTTAAAAAGTCAATTTATGACTATGTTCCATTATAACTTTGAGGCTAATTTTTACTTTTGTATTAATATTTTGTTTTATTTTTTTTAATTTGCACATTTTGAATTAAACTTTTTTATTTTTTTATTATATATTAATAAAAGTTTAAAAAAAAATAAGACCGATTTTCTAGTACAATATTTCTGGCTAAAAATACTTCGAATATCATTAATTTCTGCTTGTTCCATTATTACTTTGAGACACTGTATAATCATTTTTTTCCTTATCGTTTTTTTGTATAAGCTTTCGCTGTCTTCTTAATATTTCATTTTCCTTTTTTAGCAAATGTATTTCTTTTTCATTCAAACTATCATATTTTTCTTTTTGTTGTTCTACTTGTAGTGGTTGATCAAAGTTTTCAATGGAATGTGTCGATGATCTATTTATCTCATTTTCTCTGGACATGTTTATTCCCGCTACTAAATTTTCGTTTTCGGCGTCTATCTCTGAATCGTCGCCATTTTCTATATGCATTTTTAGACGATCGAATAAAGTTTTCTTTTTTCCTGTAGTTTTAAGCCCAAATTTTTTTAATTGATTTTTCAAATCACTCAAATTATAGTCCTCTAATCTATTCATTTTTGCACAAATCACTAAAAAAAGAATGCAATAGTTTAGGAAACGTATTTGTTTTGTTTTCTTTCTTCACTACGCGTTAACGTTTAATAGTTTTGTCAGGAAAACACAATATATTATGACAATAAGATCACGTTTAAGTTTATATCACACTTCTGATATTTTTGTAGGGAATTTTAATAAAAACAAATATGTTAATTCACTTTCCTTTATAAATTTATTTGTTCACAAAGATATTTTTAATTGCACAAAGCTTGTCATAAAGACTTCTTATTCTAAAATGTGGTGTCACACAGACTTCTTATTTGAATGAAGGCGTCACAAAGGCTGACTTTAAAATTATATATGAGATACTGCTTAGAGCGAGACAGAATAACATTTCGCCTTACAATATAATGAATCAAATTTAACGAATTTTGTTGAAAGTACAGTCTTGGTAGCATTTTGACAATAAAGCTTTTTTACAAAATTCACTTGAGTTATCATCGTTAAATATTTCTTATTTATTTGTCGTCCTTGCAATTATCGGTAATGTTATTTGTTTAATTTATTATTTAAAATATATATGAAGCACAATAAATGAGTGATTGAATTTAATTGCCAAAATTTTCTATTGCAAACAGGAATTCTTTCAGGAAATATAAAAATTGTTCGAGTGTTCTACAGGAATAACAATTTTGTACGAACTGTGTGTCGAAATTTGCGGGAAGGCTATTGTCAATTTAATGGCCGTACTGAGCGAACGATTCGCAAGATCGTGAAAAAATTTGAATATACCGGTAGCATTCGCGGTAGAGTACGGCCTGTGCATCATTGTGGCGTGCGTTCAGCCGAAAATATTGCTGCGGTAAGTGACAGTGCTGCGGAAGACACGCAATTGTCGATAAGTTGGCATTCGCAGCTTTTGGGCTTTTCTTATAGCTCCCTTTGGCGCTTTCTATCATGTGAAGTGACAAAGATGTAGTAACGGAAAATCAGCCTATAGCTGATTTCTTCGTGACTTATGGCAAATATAGGTATAGAAAAACAATAGAAAGTAATAATATCTCAAACCTTTTCTGCAGAAATTTTTTCCTCCTTTTAAAATTTACTCTAATTCGCATATATCCACAGCTTTTAGTATGTATTATGGACTGATGCGAGTACTCTCATATTGCATGGATATTCGGCTAAATCCACTGCTTCTTCCAAATAAGTACAGATAACAAATTCAATAGTATGGAATAAAACCACCTCGATATTCACTAAATTCCTTTAAATCTTTTTTATGTGGTTTAAGAATTTGTTTCGGATATTTACATTTGTTAACATTTATCCCATTTCCTTTCGTTTGAGATTAATAAAATGCAACAAGTGTATTGCAATTTCTGGAAAACTCATTTAACACTAGATTTTCCAAACAATATACACAGCTTGAGTTTTAATTAAATTTGTATTTTTTTTACTGAGTTCATGTTCAGGATACATGAAGAGAATATGTAATGAAAAACTAACGAGAAAATGCCTTTTGAAAACAAAGATATAGGAAGTTGCTACATGAGTTGGTTGGAACTACGCCAAAAAATTAAGACTAAATACAGACCAAAAATAGAAATGAGTTTTCGAAAAGAATATTAATTGCACCGGTCCTTCATGCATGTTCATTTATTTTACTAAATTACAGTTTATGAAATTTTTACTACATATTTCTTTCTATTAAGTTATTTACTAGATTTTCCATAATGGACATTGATGCCATGAAAAATATCTATCTATAAAAAAGTTTTATCCGCAAATAATTTGTAAAATTTTAGAGTAGAAAAACTGAATAAAAAATTTATAACTGAAAAAATGTTCGCCCTCGACGGGATTCGAACTCACGCAGTTGGTTTTACTAAACAACTCCCTAGCTCACCACACTATCGACCTCTATTCTTAAAGTCATTCAGATTCGTTAATATCAAATCAGAACTGAATAAATAATTATAACTGAAAAAAAAAAAATTTGAACTCACAGTTAGTTTTACTAAATAACGCTCTTCCTCATCAACCCATTGACTTGAAAGTTTGAAGTAATTCAGATTCGATAATGTCTAAATAAAGTTTGCATACTTTATTGAGATATTTAAAGATAAAGAAAAACAGAATTTTATTCTACCGCTAAAGGAAATAAAAAAAGCAAATAACAAAAGAATAGCGTCGTTGATAAATTTTTTTATTTTCTCGAATCATTGGGAGAAAATATGTATCAGTTCCTAATAAAATTACTTTATCCTCTACCGAATACACACTCGCGATTGAGGGGCGGGGGTTGGTTAGCGAAGCGAGCAGGGGCGGACCTACTAGTATTATAAAATGTCAAAATAGATTTTAAAAGATTGGCTGGTATTATAAAATTTCAAAATAGATTTTAAAAGATTGACGTAAAGGTGATATTAATAAATACATGAAGAAGTATTCCTTGGATCTTAGCTCATGTACATTACAATAAGAACATAAGTAACTAACTGTCTCAGTTGCCGTCACCAGAATATATACCCTATCATATCCAGTGGTTCCTGTATATGAACATACGAGGAGCTACAGAAATGTTTCAATAGCTACCTGCGATCAACGATAATTAGTTAATCTCAATCGGCTTACCCCCAAACAGAAACCAAGTTTTTAGTTTACCTATTGTAAAATCAGGTTTGCATGCCTAAGTTGAAGTTCCTTCGTGTAACCTGTAACCTTAGGTGAAATTAAATAATTATTTTATCTAAACTCAAAATGGATAATTATGTCTCTACATCAACTGTAACAAAAATTTTATATATAGTAATGATTACACCCAAAAAAATTGTTTAAGAAATGACCATTTGAGTTGTTTCGAAAAGAAGTAACTGTACCATATTTTCAAAAGCCTTTTTAATACGAATAACAATTTATTTCGAAATTAACAATTTGCTGTTGATGTAAAAAAAAAATTTAAGATTACGTATATTTCCAAAATAAAATCATAATATTTATTATTCTTAAATTTTAAAATTGAAGAAGAAAAAATATTGTTTCTAAAATAGTAATTTAATTTCGACCAATATCTGAAAATATTTAACAGATTTTGCCTGTCTCTTTCCCTTAAAAATTAAAATAAATAAATTTTTTCTAAGTACTATCTATATATAGCGATTTCACCTACGATTATAAAAAAAAAAGCTCGACTTAACTGGACATAATAAGTCTGTCTTGTTGCCACTTGGAATACACTTGGAATTCACTTGCATTTCTATTGCTTATGTATGAGGCGTAGTAGTGGCGCTAAAAATATGAATTCGGAAGGGCAACACTGTAAATGGGCTAAATGCTCATGCATTCTGGAACATCCGAATTGCAAAACAAATGTTTGCGTTATTTATTTCATAAATCAAATTTCTTTAAACCGCTATAAAATTAAATTATTAAATAATAATCATACCATAAATATATATCTGCCTACACATTTTGTCTTGTCTAATACAACAGTCGAAGGCTATTCATTCGTAGAGCCATATTTTTGGACACTTTAAAACCACAAAGAACATTTAAAACTGAAAATGCCGAATTTTCAAAAACTTCGATGGATTTTAAGAATTGCCCCCATTTTGACAAAAAAAATGACTGTCACTGGTAGTTTTTGTTTTAATTAAAATAAAAAAAGGTGTGAGCGACGCTGCTCTCACGGTAGTTGATGTGTAAACATGTAGGCTCGTTAGCGTTGCATGTGGGAATATCGCAGAGGTTGCGGTTTTAATAAGCTAGAGATTTGGGTCTTTTATTGAAATAAAGCCATTATTTATATTTAATGTAAAAGACAAAATTTATTTTTAATGTTTAAGTGAACAAATAATTGGTTTGTGGTAACGGAAATAGGAGACGTATACCGTCGTCTCAAGTGTATCGATGTACTGTGAAAATATCGCATCGATTGTCGTTTTTGTGTTCGTCGTTGGAATGTGTTCGAATTCATTTCCAAGTTTAATTTTTCCCGCAAGAATGTAATGAGCGGCTCTGCCTCATCTAAGGCGAAGTTAATGTTGAAGTCGCCTCCCAATATCATGGGTAATTTGTCGAGGTCTGCCCCAAGCTCAGCGGATCCGACCGGAGTGTATGGTAAAAGAACAAAATGAATGAATTTTATAATTACGTCGACGGGTTGATTTGGCGAGATGTACACGACTACTGAAAGTATCTTCTGTCCGTTTTGCATTACAAATTCAGCTGCACAAACGTCTCCGATTGCTCTGGACGTCATTGTGGCACTCGAAATTTGGCGATCTGTAATAGTTACATTTGGTATATTTATACATGCTGTATCACGCTTCTGATATATCGCTACATCACCAGCTCGTTGTCCTTCTCTTTTAAACTGCACGCAACAATCAAACTTTGGAACGGAAATATGCTCATCGTTACGTAGCCAAGTTTCGCTGAGCATCAAGAAAGTACACTGTTGAGTCACCGCATCTGTAAGGTCGTTGTTGTGTGCCCTAAGACTTTGACAATTAAACACGAAGAACGATGTACATAGATTGTGATCCAAAATTTCTAAAATCGAGTCCTGATAGGTGTGTAACGAATTATTTGCAAGTCTAGCAAATTCATTTTGGAGTGGAATCAAGGTGCGTGCAATTCTCCGCCCATGATGAAATTGTCGATTGTTGTTTGGTGCAACAATGAAAAGTCCACCCAGATTAGTTACTCTCGAGAGAGCCACGTAGACGAGCTGTTGGTCATGCGACTTGTCGTAAGCGTAGACAACTTGGTCGAAAGTTCCACCTTGTGATTTGTGAATCGTCATACCACAGGCAGGAATGAGAATAAAATGATTTCGTTTGGCAGTTATTGTTCGATTCGTGTTTAAGTAAGTAGTAGAATTTCTGCGTGCGATGGGAACCAAGCCTTTTGCTATATCATTTCGTAGTACGTACCTTGTCGCGAGTCTCATCACTTTACGACCAATTTTGCAATTTTCAGGAAATCGTAACCACACGCGCTTCACCGTGCCATTGTTTTGCCGAATGCTATTGTTTTCAAAGTTCTCTTCGTCGATATTATTGTCATCAGCTTGGGTCTCGTTCTCATATTCAATGAGTTCCAAAAACCCTACGGCTCCGTTTGCTGAACCATCCGACACGTCAATATTCGTCGATATCATGTAAGGCCGCCCTTTAACGAGAGTAAGTTCATATGGCAATCCTCCAGTATCCAAAACGGCCTTTTTGTGTAGCTGTTGTCGAACGTGTGCTAGTTGTTCAGCGCTATTGTAGCCGGCGAAAATGTCTTTCGCTACAGATAACACTTTCTCTGAGACAGTGTTAAGAATCTCTCTGTTGTAATTACCGACGTCGTGATTTTTGAAGAACAGCCGTACTCCGTTTGGACATTGTTCGTCAGCTTCGTCTTTAGTGAAGAAGCGAGACTCAATCAAATTCTGCTCGCACTCGTCCAATATTTGGCTGTTTCCGACTTTTGTAAGCAAACCCGAGAAGCTGACGTTGGCTTGGCGCATGACTTCGTTGAGTTCGTAGAATCTCAGGCTCCGCCACAATGTTGGACCTACCATGGTATTTTTCGACAGCTGGTAATTGTCGTAAATCCCCGATGAGAAAAATATCTTTTCCACCGTAAAAAGAGTCAACAGCTGTGATCTGTTTCAATCGCGAGTCAATTTTTTCGTTCAATTCCGCTGATATCATCCTGATTTCGTCTATTAAAATGCATTGGATGTACTTGAAGAAACTGCGATATTGTTGGACCACTTCAAATGATAGAGGCAGCGTCCGCCCGATAGATATTTTGAAAGCGGTATGGACGGTTGTTCCATCAATAGCAACGGCTGCTTTCCCTGTCGACGCGCAGGTGAGATATGCATTGCAATACCCATCGGTATGGCCGGCGCGATTGTAAATTTCACGGAGCAAGTTGATGACGAATGTTTTTCCGCAGCCAGCAGGGCCAGTGAAGAAAATTTGCAATTTTTCCTGAGTCTCGTTGTTTATGAGATGTGAGATGACATGCAGTAAGAGACCTTTCTGGCGGTGATTCGCTGAACGCATCAGACGATTAAAGTCACGTTTTTTAACTATAGAACCAAGACGATTTAGAGTAGCCAGTCTCAAGTCCGCGTTGGCATCCGTCTTAGCGTTTGCAAGGAAGTCAGCATAAGGGTCTGTATCTCGTACGTGTGCTGCCAGTAGATTAATATCGCTCGAAAGTTCTTCGTCCTCGTTGGGTTCATCAATGCACAATTCTGGACAGATTTCGATGGTTTTAGCGATATCGATAGTCGCCCCGAATTCCCGCCTCCGCTCCATTATGAGCACATCGTTGTCGTCATAAAGTTGAACGTATTTATTCTCAGCGAGAATTTCATCTTCCTCGTCACGGCAAGGCAAATGCAAGGTGACCATTTCACGTTTGTATTCATTTGGATCAGCCGTCATGTCATAGTTCCGATACCTAATGACTCGTTGAACCTTACGTCGTTTCCACTCATTGGCTTTCGATACTGTATAATATGCAACAGCCTGAGCCAAAGTAATATCATTTAAATCTTGAGGCCTGCTTTGATATTTGTCAAAACAGTTTTCTAGCCAAACGTCACATGAGTCCTGATCAACATTTTCTTCTTCCAATAACTTGTTTGATTTTCGAACGCGATCACGCTCCACTGGCCATGAAGTTGGAATATAAACCACCTTGACAGAGCTCCTTGACATGTCTTGTCGAAGAAGATACCAAGCGGCTTCTTGGCTGGTGAGTTCTACAGTGTTTAACATATCGACACTGAGTTTTCTCGCTATCTCTACTATATCGAATTCAGGGTGCTCGTCCATGGTTTTGTTCACATATTCGACCACATATGCGGCGCAAGAGTATTCCTCAATGATGAACTGCAGGTCCATATTTGAACCTAGCACACTGAGTATAAACGGATTAAATGGGTTCATCCACTTGTCTGCAGGTTGACGTTTGAGGAATACTCGTGGCCTGGTTATGCCGGCTCTCAAGATATCCAAGTACGTATTGTACGACTTGATGTTGTTTACTCTTAAGGACTCGTCCAAATCGGGATAATCATTATCTTCGAGTGCTCCCCAGATACGCTTATAAATCGTTGAATACGGCATGCGACGTGGATCTGTTTTTGCCATAGGTTGAAGTATAATTGTTGAGCGACTTGGCATGAACGGCGTCCCAAAACGACAAGCGGTTGAATTTCTTTTCTTGTAACACGTAAACGTATGTTTATGTCGCTGATGCTTTTGATGATCAGAAGCATCAGCTGGCGATACGGAGATAAGTCTGTCAATTAGACTCTCAGCTGCAGCCTTATCTTCTCCTATGGCATCAATTGGAGGTTCATTCATCCAAAGCAGTATATGCGCGTGTGGACTACCGCGGTGCTGGAATTCGATCCGTTTGAAGTAATGCTGAACGTAGTGATTTCCAAAGGGGCTGAAGCGTTTCGATTGTAGTATACCCATAATGGCTTGCACGAGTTTATTGAAATAGATAGCACAAGTGACGGGATTCTCGTTGATGAGAGTAGTTTTCCAATTGTAGTGCATATTCGCGAGATTGTCTGAGTCGATGTCCGCTCCCTTATTTCGGAGTTTATACAGGAGTTTCATTAATTTTGGCCAACCAATTTCATTCGCGCTCATCGTTAAGAAAAATGTAGGTCTTCTTAACTGGCGAATCATTGCAAAAAGGTCTCTCTTTCTTTGCGACCAGTAGTAGACGGAATTAGTAATCGACCGCAAGAACGCCAAATTTTTTTCGAGACATCCATCGATGAAATCAGTTGATTTTATTTGTTCTCTGGTGAGTTTCGTATCCTTCCCAACGAACTTGAAAGCAACTGTCAATGCATCTCGTGTACGTATTCGTAAGATTTTCATTGCCATGTACAGCAAGTGCTGTGGAGTAACTCCACGTCTATCTGCTCTTCGCAATTCACCGGTTGCTATCATGTACGGTGTTACAACGAGACCTTCCTTGAAAGTACGAAATTGTCCGAGATAAATAGAGGGAAATGACAACTCCTCGCAGTGTTCGTCGAACAGTACATTCCGCGGAACCTCATTTTCTGCCGGAGCTATTCGTAGATATTTATCTTCGTTCCATTAAAGAGTTTGTTGCTGAGCATGTAGACTTTCTTCTATGTTGATTTCTTCACTCAGATCTTCGATGGAATCAACCGCTGGCACATTCGTTGAGAAAAAGGACCCGTTGATAGTAATGTCATAGAATTTGTACATTGGTGTGTCGACGAGATACCGTAGCCAAGTCTAGATAACGCGTTTCTTAACCATGCCGACAAGGTAACTTGATTTGTGTATCTTTTTGCGCTTTATATGAATGAGGCAGACGGTGAACCATAGTATGAACGGAAACTGGAACATTTATAACTTGTCCAAGAATTCCATATTGTCCTTGACCATGTCTAAGTCTTCTTATTTGCACAAATGGCCAGCGAGGTGATATTAATCGTTCAGATACTAAATCAAGCTGTGGCAAATTATCTGGCAGTGGAGGATACTTGAAACCATTTGTCGTAGATAAAGTAGGTATTCTTCCTCTCTGCAATGAACTATAACAAGTGCCGCACGCTCGTGTCGATTGCACATTTATATCAGCAAATTCTGCTGACAGAAGAGTTGTGGAATCAGACGGAACTGGCTTTAAATCGTTCTTGTACCATAATCTGTCGCATATGGTACATACTAATTCAAAATTATTCTCTAAAAACTTCTCTCTGAACTGAGCATGAGCCTTATCGTGTGTAAAGAAAGCTGCATAAGTGGTGGTTGGCACTGACGGCGTCAATTGTTCTTCGATCTCCTCGCTTGGCTGTACTTGAATTGTTGCAGTCGAAGCGGAATCCACTGGCATCGGTGTGGGCTCATTGGAGCCCAACGGCATTGTTCTCGTCGCATTCGTTGCCAGTTGAACTGTTGGATTTATAGTTATTGCAGTCCTTTGTCGGAGCCGATAAGCCCTCGTGTTTTCAGCAATTTTGGCTCTTCGATGTTGAATACTTTCAAGTGACTTCGTACATGCCGTTTTATTTGTCTCCTCAGCCTTTTTTCGAGCTCGATAAGCACGGGAATACGCAGCTGCTTTTGATTTTTTCGCAGTTGGTTCATCTTGATCGGACGTTTGTTGAGTGTAATTTTCCCTCGGTGGATCCGACATTTTACTAGCAGACCAAAGGAATCCTGAAATTGATATAAATATATTAAAATATCAACTTTCCGAGGTAATATGACAAGAAATTGTATTTATAGATCGATCCGCTGTATGAATTGACTTCGTTGAGTCCTGATTCTCTTCGTGGGGATGTTAAAACAGGTTAGTGTGGCAGAAGTTGATATAAATCAAAATCATAAAAGAGTTAACATTGTAATGATAACATAAAATTAAAATTTTTGAAAATCTGGGGACAATTGTAATGCGCAGAGACAAAAATGTGAAAAGGAGACATTTCTCTATTAAAACGTGTCCCCTCGAAGTAAATAGAACCTCCGCTAAGTCAATTCACACAGCCGTTGGCAATTATCTCCTAAATCATGTCCCCTTAAAGTAAATGAGACCTCCGCTATGTCAATTGACACAGCTGTTGACATTTTTCTATTAAAACGCGTGCCCTTGAAGTAAATGAGAGCTCTGCTAAGTTAATTCACACAGCTGTTTGTTATGAATTATGTGCAGACTGTTAAAATTGAATTCACAATTACATAGAAAACAGAGATTCAAGTGAATTTTCATGGGCGATTTTTCAACTAGCCTACTGAGAGCAAAGATATTTACACATCAATAATCCCCATGAAAACCTCCACAACTTTGCTGAACATTGTAATCGCGTGTGACTTCTATATAAAAAGTTCAAAAGTTTATAATGACTACAGCGCCAAAGTGGTGAGAGACAGAACTATATGGTCTTCGACAGAAATAATCCCCATGAAAACCTACACAACTTTGCTGTACATTGTAATCGCGTGTGATCTCTATATATGAAGTACAAAAGTTTGTATTGATTCCAGCGCCAAAGTGGTGAGAAATAGAACTGTGTCGTGTAGGTCACGATCTCCGGCATAAAAATTTTAATAAGATTGCCTCAGGTCAGAATCATGTCCGATGTATATTTCAGATTATAAATGAGGTTTTGCAAAATGAGCTGTCAAACCCCCCTTTCGTAACCACCCGACTCCCAATTTCCCCGGGAACAAAATTTCTCCACGTTTCAACTAATTCTCTAAAACATATCAAAAACCGTTTTTTTTTTTTTGCTCAACGATATATTTATTTCCAAGTTTAATTTTTGATGGCTCCGCCCATCTGATGATCACAGTCGATTTTTCAACTAGCCCCTACCGAGAGCAAAGATATTTACACATCAAAAAAAGAGGGATATCACGCTGCGATCTAGATTGAAACTTGATTCAAAAAAACAGTTTTTTTTCTAAATTATGAATTAACATAATTTCTGTTTCACTAATTATAATTCAATAAACACTATATAAACTTTTTTTTATAAAGCAATAATGAAAATTCGCCCATTTTAATACAAAATGTATGAAACTTACGTGTGAAAGGAATTTTTAATTGCTGTGAACGACGACGAAATGATGTCGTTCCCTAAGATCCGTGGAGTTGTTTAAAATCAATTTACACCGAACTGACTTCGGGGCAAATGAACCAATTTCCAGATTGTTACACGAGGTAAATTTAAATGTAGAAGTTTTTAACTTTTTAAGTACAAGCTGAAAAGACTCCTATGTAATTAGTACCATCCTTTTTGAACTAACTTTTATGTGATCGCTAATGCAGCGGTCAATTTTATTTTCATTTACTTGTGTTGTTTAAGGAGTGGACGAATTTTTTACTAACTTTCTTTGTATACTAAGGTCTTTCCCAACACTAATGATGAAAATATCACTTTATATTACATTCGATGCTTCGTTTAATCGTTGCCTTATGAATGATGATATGTGATGCCTGCTTCAAGCATATATCTAAAGTATTTTGGCTCTTCAGCAACACTTGTGCTAACAGCTGTAATATACTTGGACGACCACTACGATGATAAATTCTGCTTCTCTGATCTTGAACTGAACCAATTTCTTCCAATTTATAAATGACTAGCTGTACCCGGCCACGCGTTGCTGTGGCTCAGTCTGGTTAAATTGAAAAGAGAAAACGACCGTTTATAATATGTTTAATTTCACAATGTTTGTGGGTATACAATATTTTTTGTTGTTCCATTCTCTATGCAGACTGTACCGACTCTAGAACATTTAACATATAATTATCCATGTGATAAGTAATCCGTGTCGACATGTTAACCGCACAATTCTAAAGATTGGCCCTGAACTTTGTTTAAGGTGATTGCAAACGCCAATCGAATTGTGAATTGCAATCTCTTAAATCGAAATGGCATTTCCGTTGGAATCATATGAATGCGAGGAATGATGACATATTCACCTTTGAAAGCTCTCCGGTGGCAGATTGAGTGAATTGAAAAATTCGGGTGGATAATTAACCCGTTCATTTGCTTCCACAACAGTGTCGACTGACTTGTATGTAACTACCTCGCTTTGACTGCTGGACTGAATAATATTGTTGAATTCGTGTACGTCTCTGTTCTTGGCCGCAAGAATAGCCAATTCGCGCACCCAATGGTGATCCTTCTAATTAGTTTGGATATTGGGAAATATTTTTTCAAACAATTCTTCTTTTGACGTCAATAAATTGCGTTATGAGGTAATGAAATTCATCCTAAAGTTAGATCAACCGGCACCTTTGCGTTCCCAGTTTCCAACAATTGTTTTAAGAATATCTCAGCTAATCGGCCGTTTTGCACCTGGACACGCATATTTGTAGTTAATTTATACCTATTTACGTGTGGTGACAAAGTAGAATATCTTAGGCAAGCATTTATTTCATCCGCTGACGTCGATCGAGGAATTGCAGTTAATGTTTGTCTGAAATCTCCTGCAAAGAATATTCATGCGTTCCCATATTGTCTGATGTTTCCACCCAAATCTTGCAATGATTGTCCAAGAGCCTCGAGCGATTTTTTGTGCGCCATTGTGGATTCATCCCAAACAATAGGTTTTCATTTCTAAAACACTTTTCCCAAGCCGGATGCTTCGGAAATGTTGCATGTGGGAGTTACAATGAATTCCATGTTCAATGGTAATTTCAAAGCGGAATGAGTAGTTCTTCCACCTGGTAGTAATGTCGCAGCTATTCCGCACTACGGAAGAACTAAGGCTATGTAATTTTGGGATCGAATTGCAGCCAGTATCAATCTAATTAGGAACGTTTTATCAGTTCCGTTGCGCTTCTAAGAAGAAGATTTTACCAACCACGTTATTGCCAGTTTGCATTATTTGGTCGTAAATACCTTTTTGCTCAAAGGTTAGCACACGTATTGTAATTTTGTTCAAAATGCATTTCTACATCGAACGAAGCAGCAGCAGATCGATTCGGTGATGGCATTCCCAATTGATTGAGGGCTTTGTTCGCGATTTCTCAGCACAAATCTTCAATCATTATCAAGACTTCGTTGCAAATTCCTGTCGTGAAATCCATGTTCATATTTAAATTTTTCTTGCGTATTCGACGGAAAATGTCTTCAGCCATTTGGGTTTTAAATTTATCCCATAACTCTGTTGCAGATGAAGGAGAGCAGCATACATCCCAGTGTCGGTCGTTCTGCAATAAATTCAGAGTTTTACATGCGCTCCGGAAAGTGGCATGCGTAACACCGTTTACAATTCTCAATTGGTGGAAAGACGTTGGACCGGCCACATTTATCAACAGTGTGCGACGAAAGAAGCATTCATCTTAATTGGAATGCGCGGTGTAGAGTTTGCCTATCGTAGTTTCATCGAATATGCTAGGTGTTGCTAATTTACCGCCATCTTTTGCTAATCTTCTGCTGTATAAAGGATATCCATCGCTTCCTGTAACTATGTTGGATAGTATCATGCATGGTGAATTTGGATTCAGCGTACCGCAAGGTCCATTTTTATTTTATTTTTCGTCACAACATCATGCAAATCCTTAACGACATCGGCATCGGGTATATGAACGCATATTACATCGTCGATTTCGTTTGAAGTGACTTTCTTATAGAGGAAGATTAGTATATGTACGTTTGGGAATCCCCTCTTTTGCTACTGCACTGAGTACATCCAGCAGCGCACAAACCCAAACACTTAACATTTTATCATGAAATCTATCAGCGATTTCAGCTTCTGTCTGCAAAAACGTGCTGTGATGTCATGCCTATCCACCGCCGATTGCCCAGGAAGTAGGAGCTGCTGTATTGTAAATAACGTAAACTTTTTTTCAATTCAAATGTTCCACCATGCATGAAGATACAGCCCATTTAGAGTATTGCATCTCCAAATTCATATTTTCAATGCCGCCACAGCGGAGGCATAAACCCTTTTTTATGATATCTTTTTTAACTCGTATTATAAATCTCGGGGGGGGGGGGAAATTTTGGTTTCATACGTAAATTTCATATATTTTATACTAAAATGGGCGAATTTTCATTATTGCTGTACAAAAAAGAGGTTTTATAGGCTTTATTTAATTGTAATTAATCAGAATTAAACAGAAATGATGTTAATTTATAATTTAGTAAAAAATTTGTTTTTTTGAATCAAGTTTGAAACATAAATCCTAGCGCGAAATCCCACTTTCTTTTTATTTAAATTAAAACGAAAACTACCACTGACAGTCATTTTTTTGCTAAAAGTGGGAACAATTCTTAAAATTCGTCGATTTTTTTGAAAATTCAGCATTTTCTGTTTTAAATTTTTTGTTTTGTTTTAAGATTTCCAGAAAATGAGGCTCTATGATTTGGATTTCGGCTATGGGTTTACAAAATTGTACGCCAATTAGTAGAGATGTAATTTGCTCTTTACATTTCAATAAAGAGGATCTAAACCGAATAATTTAATTTTGTACGCTTAAGAGAAACTTGTGTTTTGGAATAAATAAGGCAAACATTTTTCGCAATTCTGATGTTCCAGAACACATGATCATTAAGCCCATTTACATTGTTGCCCCTCCAATATGATATTTTTAACGCCGCCACTACGCCCATCGGTATTTTCTATAATCTAAGCTTATTATTCTGTATTATACTTTTTTGATGCATGCGCGTGTGAGTAAGAGTAGTCGCTATATACTATAGTGTATACATGGATATTGTCGATGGAAATCCATCAATTTCTTGATGCTTGTGTTATTGTGTTAGTGATTCATTTCATGAAATTTATTTTTACCTGTCCCAGGTGTGACATAGATACATAGAAATTATATATAAACATGGTCATAATCACATAGGATATTCAGTAAAAAGTTCAAGCAATCCGTCAAGAATTTTCGAAAATTATCGATCTTGTACAAACGTACAGAAATGATTTTATTTATATAGATAAGTTTCATAGCGCGGTTTCTCGGAGCATTTTCTTCCAACTTATGAATGGCTTTCACCTTTAAATATAGTGAAACTTTTTCAGCAGGTGAAAGAATTTTAAAAACGAAAACACGCTGCTCACTTGGCTAGCGATCCATTTTAACTAACCGGAATTATTTTTGTTTCATACATAAAGAAAACATCCGTGTAATTTAGTACCTTTAAGAAAATGGCGGGAAATTTAAAAAGATACCTCAAATTTGAACACCCTATATAAAATAATGATTGTATTTCTTTCGTTCTAGGCCAAAAATAAGATTTTGTTAAGAAATTTGTTTCAAAATTTAATTAAAATTTTTTTAATTAAGGAGTAATTTACCATGAAGGGTGAGGGTCAGTTTTCTGAGCGTATTAGAAAACTGGTCCAAAAATTTTTTTTGCATCATTTTTTTATATTCTATAACCTTTCAATTGCTATGCCAATTATTTTTGTATTAACAACTATTATGAAACTAATACTCCTACATTATTTTCTTGTCATAAAAAATCTGTCTAAAAATCTCATGAATGTAAGGGTACAAAACATAAGCACAATTTTAGCTCATATCCATTGATAACTTATCATAGGCAATTTCTTACTCGGTTGCTTGAAAATTTTGAAACAAAAATTACATATTATTTCAGATGACTGTAGGAATTCCGAATTCATATCTTTATCGCACCTTCTGAGATGCATAAATATTCTGTTTAAGAAACACTATATGAAATATAAGTTAGTTCTCAAGCTAGAAATAACGCAACAATAAAAACATAGTTTGAAATAATAACTTATACGAATACGGAATCAATCCGTTAAAATATCGTAAATAACGTCTTCTTTCAAATTTTCAAAACTATATTAAATTATTATAAATTGGGTAACAAGAAAACTGGACAAAATGTACTATACATTTTTGGAATAAGATAATATGTTTCCAAACTCCCAAAGGAATTTTCATTTTTGCTAATTAATTTTCAGATGTTCTTTATTAATTTGAAAATTTCTCATTTCTGGCTAAAATTAAGGCAAATAAACTCATTTGTTTTTTTTTTTTTTGTTCATTTTGCTGGAAACAATTTTCTTCTGCTGATACATTTATGTAAATATTATTTTATTAAAGTAAACATACACAATTGTGTGTATGCAAACACATTTTGCAATTTATGAGGTAGAACATTGATTTTATTTGTGTTACTCTTGAATCACAAAATTTCCTTTTTATTCGCTAAAAGTTAGGCATTTTTTCTGACACTTCAACTGTTATATAACATTTGTAGGACTACTTCTTTCAGTTATGCTTTCCTTTTCCTTTTTGAGACTATAAGAAGGCATATTATTGCATATAGACATTTGTATATAAATAGTACATATCTTGTCTACAACAATGAAACCAACAAACCAAGTCAAAGAAGAGTATTTAATAAGTTCTTCCTCAAGGATCGTTTCTTATATTATTGCACAGTATTGTTTACCTCCTTTAGTAGTTTTTATGTAACTTCCATTCATTGAGATGACACTATATAAAAATATTTATAAAAACCAACTTAAAGATGTAGCGAACTACTTATTTTATCTACAATAAAGTACTCACGACTTGCAGATCCTTATGAGAGTATGAATGTGTGGCTCAGTACTGTTTTTATAATGGTATAAGGCAGATAAATAAACGTTAAAGAAAAAAACTCAAAGCATTTTTCTATTGAAACTATTTATATATTGTAATATAAGAAAAGCTTCTGTGAAGAGTGTCAACTTAAAATAAACTTTTACACGTTCATGGCACGTTTTCAAAATATTAGGAATAATAATTTTAATGTCTTCCATTTGAATATATAAGTAGTAGGAAATTACAATTATACGAATAAGCCCTCATTGTTAAAAAATATATAAAACCTTTACCCCAGAAAAGCTTAAATGCGTAGATCAGCTCAACCTCAATGCTGGCGAAGTAAAATTTAAAGCAATAGTTTCAAATTATGTAATATAATGCAGCTATTGCGGCTCTATTGAATTTTGCAAGAAATTTTAAAATTTCGATAGAAAAATCGGCCACGTTTTGACATCGCCTTCTGGGCGTAAATGTTTCAAACTAATATTGACAATTTTTGCACTGCAGTATCACAGAATGGACAAAAATAAAAGTCCAAACTATTACTGCACTTTCGTTTATTGCTTCCATGATAGGAGATTGAATATAAAGCTATTTTGCCCATCTGCGAAAAATGCTTCCAAGCAACAAACGAAACTATTGGACTATGGGTTTCCTAATCCTTTTGGTTTTGTATTTAAGGACCTTCATTCTTTTAACAAAACGCTGACAGCCAACTCTTTTTTTTATATTTTCACCATATGAATAAAATTATGGATATGAATTTTCATATGTTTCAGTTCGAAATTTTTTTAGTAAAATACTTAAAAGATTCAAAAAATTGCCTAAATAAAATAAATAAAAAAAGTAAAAGTTTCGAAGTGGAATTTTAACACGCCTTCAATTTTCAATAAACCATAAATCTTTCCTTTCTTTTTAATACTTTTTGAATATTTTTTGGATCATTTTGTTATCCTTGTTTTTCTGGTGTTGTTTACTTTTATTACCTTCTGATGGGAGATTTCGATGGTAGATGCTCGAATGATTTCATCTCAATCTTCATCTCACAATGTGTGGCATGGAATTATAAACAGAATGGCGAAGAAGAACATTTCTGCCTTTTAGCGTTTGGTATGTTCTTTGATTGTAAATAATTTTTCGAAAGTTGTGAAAATTTACTTCGATAAGAATTTTTTTTTTTACTTCTTTAACATAATTTGATAATTTTGTATGACTTTAAGTGTCAATTAGTTATTAATAAAAAAAGACTTTAATTGATCAATTCTCTTCAATCATTGCATATCGTTTTCTTCGAAATAATTTTCTTGAAAATTTTGTTTGAACGATATACGAGGGCAGTATCAAAATTTGTCGGCCTAACAATGAAAGAAAATTTTGTATGCCGTGAAATATGTTTTGTTTTTCAAAATAATCGGCTGAAACTTCAATCCATTTATTCCAACATTTTTCCAATAATTCAATACAATCATTAAAATATGATTCCATGCATTCATGGCTGCAATGTCCTCGTCTTTCCAGCCAGGAATGTTTTCAGGTTATGAAACAGATAATTATCAGAGAAAGCTAAATCTGTTGAATATGCTGGATGTTCAAGCAATTCGTACTTTAATTCGTTGAATTTTACCATCATGAAAACATTTGTGTGAATACGTGGATTGCCTTGATGGAAAACAATTTTCTTCTTCTTACACAAAAACACACATTTAATTTAATTATTGCAAAATAAATTGCAATTTTTCAAGATTTTCCTTTCTTGGAAAAGGAAATGCCACACAAATAATCATATTTTGATTTGACAGTTCGGGGAATATGTAGATTCTAGAGTTTCACCAATTCTGAATTTTCTCGATTGTTTCCAAAGCTCGAATTCCCACAAAAAAAAATCAATTCGAATCAAGAACTTGAACCGTTCTTATCAAAGCGATTTGGAACAGTTGTTACTTGTGGTGCTTAGATATTGAAATATTAAACTATTTGAATGAAATAAGTGAATTAATTAGTAATTACTGGAAATACTGTTTCTGCATTAAAAATAAACTGTGGCTGACTAATTTTGTAGAAATTAATTTGTTGATAGACAAATATTTTTAAAATTATTTCTTAACCCAAAAATAAATATAAATAAAAGATTACACACGTAATTCATATAAATAAAAAGTGTTAATTATTATTTTTAACATTTCGAAACGAATCGGGTTAGCATGATGCAATGTAATCGATTATTGAATTTAAAGTTGCAGTTCGAGCATTACACCAGCATTATTTCTATTTTTCCAGCAATTTTTCAAATACCTGGGCTGAATTGAAAAGAAAAGTCTAGTGCAATCCCCGACAGCTTGAGGTTCATTTTATTCGTGGATTCGGTTCTTAAAGAGTTTTGTAATTTCCGTACGAATTTGTTACACAAATAAACTTTGAAAATATGTTTAGAAGCACTTATTCCTTTTCAATCAATGAGTTAAACTCGAATAACTTATAAAATGTTGCTGAAACATTCCAGGCAAAAAAACTGAAAAGTTTCAATTTGGTATTTATTCAAGAAGAACATGTTTCTTAATGTTACTGGCAAATTCATTTAAAACTTCTCCAAAATTTTTATATATCTAAAAGTTTTCATATTGTTGATTGTATAACCAAATTTTTGAAATATATGTTTGAAGAAGTAAAATTTCCTGAAGGCATTCAGATAAATCATATAAAATTAATTTTATTTGCATAATAAATACAATTTTTCAATAATACCATTATTAATTTCATTTTTTAATCAAACAATCACTAAAAATATTATCAAGAAATAATATTGTAAGTAGATGACATATCCGTCCGTCGATAGTAATTTTGAGATAATACAGAAACCTTTTTGTAAATTACAGACCTATCACTTGTTGAAGTAATCACAAGTTTTTTGCCTATAGATAAAAACTTGGTAGTTATGTTAAGATTTTAATGAATAGTTGAAAGTTTGACACGAAAATTCCTATCAAACTGTGGCAGTTGTTAGTAAATACAGAAATTTTAGATTACACAGGTTTATAACTTTATTTAATGATTCTAAACTTTGCATACTATTTTCGTTTCATTCCACGTATCTGAATAACCTTAATTGAACTTTTGAAATCCCATTTATTTATAGCTTATTTCATATCCATACTTATCTTTTAATTTCGAATCCATCATTGATTACATTCTAAGTTTGTGGCATTAGAATGGCCTGCGACCGTATATTTTGATACACCTTCCCAGCATTAATCAGGATGATATGAGGATTAAGTTTTTTTAATACCTAATTTCTCTTTCTGGTATAACTAACTACAAAATTCGATTTGAAAATTCTATCTATCGAACGAAAACATTCTGTTCATAAAGTGTTTTGGATATACTTTAAAAGCTAATTCACCGATTTGGATAAAATTTGCAGAGTAGATTTACGTTGGTAGGATCTCAGCTACGTGGAAATTAGACGAAATTTTGAAAAGAAGAAACAATGTTATGAAGAGAAAACCTTGAAATATTACCAGTTTTGACTATTTTTCTATTCCTTTTCCACCATAGTAGTCGGCTATAGGCCGATTTTAAGTTACTATATGTTTTATGATTAATTGAAAAGGACTAAAAACTTGAAGATTACTTCCGAGTTTCATTTTTTATTCAACTAAGTAATTTAAGTAAACTTTTAGGTGTGTTAAAGTATTAAGGATAATATTCATGATGCGATCATATTTCAGCCTTATTATTAAAAATGGCTTGTGAGAAGAATTTAGACCAATTTTATTATACACGCAAATTTAATAAAGAATTAAAATAAATTTATGATCCAGTTGTGCATTAAAATAATGATTTATATTAACTCAAATCGCTTGTACTAGATTATAGAAAGATTAGGATAGAAACACAAAAAATTAGGACGAAATGAATTTTTTTCTCGTAATTTTCTCTTAAAAAAACATATTGACAATGACATTTTCAAATAGGAGAATTTCGGAATTACGATAAATTGAAAAAGTTTTCAAGAATTCTTAATGAAACAGAACTTAACAACTTTCTATTAACAATTTAAACACAATTTAATTAATACTTGTCTATCATTCGGGAAGAATAGTATTTCCCTTATGAAGAAAAATAAATAAGATTGAGGTTGCGATTGAAGTCAGACTTCGTGATAAATTATTTCAAACATTTTTGTCTTCCTTTTATATATGAAGTCCAATTTGATATTGGTAAAGATTTTAAATAGAACATCCAGCAATCAAGGCTCACATTATTTTTTTTTCCTTTTTACAATCTTAATTTTTTTGTTTGAAGAATGATTTCCTTTTACCAATTAATAAGGAAAAAAGCAAAATTAAAACAGTATCCACTAAAGTTCGTGGAAGAGAATATCTGTAAAAGTTTCCAAAATGTTTTTTAAATGGTTCCTTATTTTTTGCATCTGCCTAATTTTGTGTCCCTTTTCCTTGTGTATTTTTTATTAATCAGAATGTTGGTGAAAAGCAGGCCCGAGCCGTCCATATGACGCATGTGTGCGGCCACGAAAATCGATTAATAATAATAATACTTTGTTAGCTACAGATGATTTTTCAGATTGGAAACATTTATCACAATTTTTAATTAGACATGAAACAAGCGAAACTTATATGAATAATTATTTAAAATGGAAGTAAGCCTATTCCAAATAACACTGCTATAGACCATTATGAGTAAGAAATCTTTAAACACGAAAAACAACACTGGTATGAAGTTATAAAATGTTTAGTATATATAATACAGATTTTATCAAAACAAAATTTAGCTCTTAGAGGATCGTCAACTTCATTATTTCATTATAGTAATGGCAATTTCTTAAAAGTTTTAGAAATTATTCGGAAATTTGATGCAACTATTTTGGAATACATTCAAAAAATACAAAATTCATAAGAAATATGAGGAAAAAAAAATATAAGAAATATATGCTCTCATATTTAGTAAAGATTTGCTTTCAGCCGAAATTAAATCAAAGATATTGCTTGTGGTAAAGAAAGTTAAAAATTTGTCTGTGTGTCTATTAGATTCGAGTCGATGGAAGATATAAAACAAAAATCGCTGAAGAAGTTGAAGTCCATACCGGAATATGCGTTTAAAAAGTGCATTGACGACTTACTTGTTCATTTTAAAAAGTGTATTGCTTCAAATGAAGCCTATTTTGAAGGAGACAAAATAAATTTTGATGATTAATTGGGAGAATATATAACTAAAAAAATAAACCGATATTCGAATCGGCACACGGGCGGCCAACATGTACGGCTCGGCCCTGCTGAAAGTATTAGGAACTTTAATTTGAAATGGGCGTGGTATTTCGTATATGAATTGAATTGAATTTTTCCCCTTTTGGCGAGGGTAATAAGTGGCAAAAACATTGTACAGTATTGCGAATTGAATCCCTTTAATTATGCAAATTGATGTCAAGCTGCTTACCAAGCTTAAGAATTGGATTAAAATGCAAATCAAGGGATTCCCAACAAACACAATGGCTATTTCTACACAAAAATATGTAGCTGCTCATTTCTTTACATAGATTGGTATAGGAATTTTATATATATTGCGTATATTCGTTTATTTACTATATAATTTAATTTTTTATCCTTTTGCATTCAAAATCGATAGAAATGTTTCAAAATTTGTATTTTCTTGTATCAATAAGAATTTTGTTTAGAATATATTGTGAAATGGTTAAACAATAAAAATTTATGTAAAAAAAATTAGTTTAAAATTGTGGGCCTACGAAAATAAATTGTAAATCAGAAATTGTTTGATCATACCAGTGAGGGTCCTAAACCATTTTTTTTTCAATTTGTATTAGTTGGGAATTTCCTTTCTTAACCATATTCCATATTCCTTATAATTTACCAAAAATTCATGTGCATATATGAACCGTACTTTCTTTTAACTTCTATTTCTCATCAAAACAAATCTAAGTCGGAGATTTCGCTTAGATAAGACGTGCAATATATGTACATAGGGTGTTCAAATTCGAGCTACCTTTTTAAATTTACCGCCATTTTTTACAGGTACTAGATTACACCGAAGTTTTTTTCATCTATGAAGTAAGTAATTCCGGTTAATTAATATGGATCGCTACACGAGTGAACAACGTGTTTTTATTATTAAAACTTATTTTAAATATAGTGAAAGTATTGCAGGTTTTAGTGGATTGACTTTTAGAGAAATAGAATTTATTACGAATTATTTAACATAATTAGAACCGTCTCTGTTTGTTATATAATTTGACTGAAAAACCTATTAAAGCAAAGGCTACTACAATACATAATATAATAATATAGACTACTTAGATAAATATATGTGAATACATTTCAACAGAAAGTTATTCAATAGTTGGAAGAAAATGCTCGAACCAACCGTGCTATTAAACTTATCATTGATAAATTTGAAGAAACTGGTTCAGTTCACAATCAGAGAAGCAGAATTTATCATCGTAGGATCGTTCACGTGAAAATATTCCAGCTGTTAGGACAAGTGTTGCTGAAGAGCCAAGGACATCAATTCGTCGTCATTCAATTAAACTTTGAACCTCAAAAAAAAAAGTTATTCAACATTTCGGGAAAAGATTGATAGCCTGCCGAGCTAGCAGACGAGGTTGAGGTAGAACAACATTCTTTTTCATTATTAACCGGAACCAATGTACTTTAATTTCTAATAAAAATAAATAAAGGTTTCACACAATTTATGTCTTTTATTTAAAATTTAAAAAGATACCTCAAATTTGAGTGCCCTATATTACAGTATTTCATATCTCCCACGACGATAGGCACCTTGACGCGGTGTGAGGACCATCTAGCAGGCCCAACCTGTAGGATGGTCCGAGCAACGTACCAAGAACTACTCCCCTAAGCCAAAGGTGTTATGAGACCCTTGCCCAGTGTACTGGTTGGAAGTCCGGGGGTTTACCACCTACCGGAAACGGAGCCTCTCTCATACCTGGCGACCTCAGAGAGTATTTAGCCTTACCATGGTAAGCAGGGTTCTGGCATGGTGGACCTACTTTCCCGTGCTTTTCGTGGGATCTACATGAAAAAGAAAACATTTGAAAATTGTAAAAGATATGCTGGATGTCACCGCTACACAGGCAATGGATCGAATGGAGCAAATCGTTCGTCATGATGATCCAAAGCCTGGAGAACCTAAAATAAAGTTAGTGGCTAGAGGTATCCGAAAGGTACTTCTACAGTCACCAGTACTCCCAAACCAACTACCTCTAAGCGAGAAGAACTTAAACCTCCTGCGCAAGAGGTAAGAAAGACTGTGGGGGCAAAACGGTCACGCAATATGCCGATACTCCCAGCACTTTGCCAACCAGGTGGACTGGATAACCCGCTTAAAAGAGGCCTGAGTGGGGCAGGAGCAAGATTGTATCTCTGTTTCCTAGCTCAGGGATGATCACCTGAGGAAGCTAAGAAGAAATCGGAGGAGAGAAAGGTGGATAACCAACCAACCATCATCCAGAAAAGAGGAAGAGCAGAATCCTCCTCTAACTTAATTCGAGAAAGCAGAGTTCCCAAAAAGGCAAAACAGAACACGCCACCGATGAAAGGCCCTGTAGGGCCGAGTAGTGAAGGAGCGAGGGCAATCCCAGGCTCCAGCTACACCGTCGTCAGGAAGGCCGTGAGGATAGCAGTCCTCGCGGCTAATTATCCTCATGAAAGCCTCACCACAAAGGACCATACTGCCCTGGAAGGGGCTATTATTCAGTAAGTATCACAGGGGTGGCAGATTAAATTCCGGTTTGAAGTGAATACTTTCAAACTTAGCGCCAGGGTAGAAGAAGATATTCCCAGACCACACATCCTGACTCTCTACCTACCCAAAAGCTCAGGCCAAGAGCCTAATGAAGCAATGCCACTATTAGATGCGCACTTCGCCCACTAAGAAAGGATAAAAGGAAGGGAGACGATCCAGTGTCTCAGTACTGTTTTTATAATGGTATAAGGCAGATAAATAAACGTTAAAGAAAAAAACTCAAAGCATTTTTCTATTGAAACTATTTATATATTGTAATATAAGAAAAGCTTCTGTGAAGAGTGTCAACTTAAAATAAACTTTTACACGTTCATGGCACGTTTTCAAAATATTAGGAATAATAATTTTAATGTCTTCCATTTGAATATATAAGTAGTAGGAAATTACAATTATACGAATAAGCCCTCATTGTTAAAAAATATATAAAACCTTTACCCCAGAAAAGCTTAAATGCGTAGATCAGCTCAACCTCAATGCTGGCGAAGTAAAATTTAAAGCAATAGTTTCAAATTATGTAATATAATGCAGCTATTGCGGCTCTATTGAATTTTGCAAGAAATTTTAAAATTTCGATAGAAAAATCGGCCACGTTTTGACATCGCCTTCTGGGCGTAAATGTTTCAAACTAATATTGACAATTTTTGCACTGCAGTATCACAGAATGGACAAAAATAAAAGTCCAAACTATTACTGCACTTTCGTTTATTGCTTCCATGATAGGAGATTGAATATAAAGCTATTTTGCCCATCTGTGAAAAATGCTTCCAAGCAACAAACGAAACTATTGGACTATGGGTTTCCTAATCCTTTTGGTTTTGTATTTAAGGACCTTCATTCTTTTAACAAAACGCTGACAGCCAACTCTTTTTTTTTATATTTTCACCATATGAATAAAATTATGGATATGAATTTTCATATGTTTCAGTTCGAAATTTTTTTAGTAAAATACTTAAAAGATTCAAAAAATTGCCTAAATAAAATAAATAAAAAAAGTAAAAGTTTCGAAGTGGAATTTTAACACGCCTTCAATTTTCAATAAACCATAAATCTTTCCTTTCTTTTTAATACTTTTTGAATATTTTTTGGATCATTTTGTTATCCTTGTTTTTCTGGTGTTGTTTACTTTTATTACCTTCTGATGGGAGATTTCGATGGTAGATGCTCGAATGATTTCATCTCAATCTTCATCTCACAATGTGTGGCATGGAATTATAAACAGAATGGCGAAGAAGAACATTTCTGCCTTTTAGCGTTTGGTATGTTCTTTGATTGTAAATAATTTTTCGAAAGTTGTGAAAATTTACTTCGATAAGAACTTTTTTTTTTACTTCTTTAACATAATTTGATAATTTTGTATGACTTTAAGTGTCAATTAGTTATTAATAAAAAAAGACTTTAATTGAATAATTCTCTTCAATCATTGCATATCGTTTTCTTCGAAATAATTTTCTTGAAAATTTTGTTTGAACGATATACGAGGGCAGTTTCAAAATTTGTCGGCCTAACAATGAAAGAAAATTTTGTATGCCGTGAAATATGTTTTGTTTTTCAAAATAATCGGCTGAAACTTCAATCCATTTATTCCAACATTTTTCCAATAATTCAATACAATCATTAAAATATGATTCCATGCATTCATGGCTGCAATGTCCTCGTCTTTCCAGCCAGGAATGTTTTCAGGTTATGAAACAGATAATTATCAGAGAAAGCTAAATCTGTTGAATATGCTGGATGTTCAAGCAATTCGTACTTTAATTCGTTGAATTTTACCATCATGAAAACATTTGTGTGAATACGTGGATTGCCTTGATGGAAAACAATTTTCTTCTTCTTACACAAAAACACACATTTAATTTAATTATTGCAAAATAAATTGCAATTTTTCAAGATTTTCCTTTCTTGGAAAAGGAAATGCCACACAAATAATCATATTTTGATTTGACAGTTCGGGGAATATGTAGATTCTAGAGTTTCACCAATTCTGAATTTTCTCGATTGTTTCCAAAGCTCGAATTCCCACAAAAAAAAATCAATTCGAATCAAGAACTTGAACCGTTCTTATCAAAGCGATTTGGAACAGTTGTTACTTGTGGTGCTTAGATATTGAAATATTAAACTATTTGAATGAAATAAGTGAATTAATTAGTAATTACTGGAAATACTGTTTCTGCATTAAAAATAAACTGTGGCTGACTAATTTTGTAGAAATTAATTTGTTGATAGACAAATATTTTTAAAATTATTTCTTAACCCAAAAATAAATATAAATAAAAGATTACACACGTAATTCATATAAATAAAAAGTGTTAATTATTATTTTTAACATTTCGAAACGAATCGGGTTAGCATGATGCAATGTAATCGATTATTGAATTTAAAGTTGCAGTTCGAGCATTACACCAGCATTATTTCTATTTTTCCAGCAATTTTTCAAATACCTGGGCTGAATTGAAAAGAAAAGTCTAGTGCAATCCCTGACAGCTTGAGGTTCATTTTATTCGTGGATTCGGTTCTTAAAGAGTTTTGTAATTTCCGTACGAATTTGTTACACAAATAAACTTTGAAAATATGTTTAGAAGCACTTATTCCTTTTCAATCAATGAGTTAAACTCGAATAACTTATAAAATGTTGCTGAAACATTCCAGGCAAAAAAACTGAAAAGTTTCAATTTGGTATTTATTCAAGAAGAACATGTTTCTTAATGTTACTGGCAAATTCATTTAAAACTTCTCCAAAATTTTTATATATCTAAAAGTTTTCATATTGTTGATTGTATAACCAAATTTTTGAAATATATGTTTGAAGAAGTAAAATTTCCTGAAGGCATTCAGATAAATCATATAAAATTAATTTTATTTGCATAATAAATACAATTTTTCAATAATACCATTATTAATTTCATTTTTTAATCAAACAATCACTAAAAATATTATCAAGAAATAATATTGTAAGTAGATGACATATCCGTCCGTCGATAGTAATTTTGAGATAATACAGAAACCTTTTTGTAAATTACAGACCTATCACTTGTTGAAGTAATCACAAGTTTTTTGCCTATAGATAAAAACTTGGTAGTTATGTTAAGATTTTAATGAATAGTTGAAAGTTTGACACGAAAATTCCTATCAAACTGTGGCAGTTGTTAGTAAATACAGAAATTTTAGATTACACAGGTTTATAACTTTATTTAATGATTCTAAACTTTGCATACTATTTTCGTTTCATTCCACGTATGTGAATAACCTTAATTGAACTTTTGAAATCCCATTTATTTATAGCTTATTTCATATCCATACTTATCTTTTAATTTCGAATCCATCATTGATTACATTCTAAGTTTGTGGCATTAGAATGGCCTGCGACCGTATATTTTGATACACCTTCCCAGCATTAATCAGGATGATATGAGGATTAAGTTTTTTTAATACCTAATTTCTCTTTCTGGTATAACTAACTACAAAATTCGATTTGAAAATTCTATCTATCGAACGAAAACATTCTGTTCATAAAGTGTTTTGGATATACTTTAAAAGCTAATTCACCGATTTGGATAAAATTTGCAGAGTAGATTTACGTTGGTAGGATCTCAGCTACGTGGAAATTAGACGAAATTTTGAAAAGAAGAAACAATGTTATGAAGAGAAAACCTTGAAATATTACCAGTTTTGACTATTTTTCTATTCCTTTTCCACCATAGTAGTCGGCTATAGGCCGATTTTAAGTTACTATATGTTTTATGATTAATTGAAAAGGACTAAAAACTTGAAGATTTCTTCGGAGTTTCATTTTTTATTCAACTAAGTAATTTAAGTAAACTTTTAGGTGTGTTAAAGTATTAAGGATAATATCCATGATGCGATCATATTTCAGCCTTATTATTAAAAATGGCTTGTGAGAAGAATTTAGACCAATTTTATTATACACGCAAATTTAATAAAGAATTAAAATAAATTTATGATCCAGTTGTGCATTAAAATAATGATTTATATTAACTCAAATCGCTTGTACTAGATTATAGAAAGATTAGGATAGAAACACAAAAAATTAGGACGAAATGAATTTTTTTCTCGTAATTTTCTCTTAAAAAAACATATTGACAATGACATTTTCAAATAGGAGAATTTCGGAATTACGATAAATTGAAAAAGTTTTCAAGAATTCTTAATGAAACAGAACTTAACAACTTTCTATTAACAATTTAAACACAATTTAATTAATACTTGTCTATCATTCGGGAAGAATAGTATTTCCCTTATGAAGAAAAATAAATAAGATTGAGGTTGCGATTGAAGTCAGACTTCGTGATAAATTATTTCAAACATTTTTGTCTTCCTTTTATATATGAAGTCCAATTTGATATTGGTAAAGATTTTAAATAGAACATCCAGCAATCAAGGCTCACATTATTTTTTTTTCCTTTTTACAATCTTAATTTTTTTGTTTGAAGAATGATTTCCTTTTACCAATTAACAAGGAAAAAAGCAAAATTAAAACAGTATCCACTAAAGTTCGTGGAAGAGAATATCTGTAAAAGTTTCCAAAATGTTTTTTAAATGGTTCCTTATTTTTTGCATCTGCCTAATTTTGTGTCCCTTTTCCTTGTGTATTTTTTATTAATCAGAATGTTGGTGAAAAGCAGGCCCGAGCCGTCCATATGACGGATGTGTGCGGCCACGAAAATCGATTAATAATAATAATACTTTGTTAGCTACAGATGATTTTTCAGATTGGAAACATTTATCACAATTTTTAATTAGACATGAAACAAGCGAAACTTATATGAATAATTATTTAAAATGGAAGTAAGCCTATTCCAAATAACACTGCTATAGACCATTATGAGTAAGAAATCTTTAAACACGAAAAACAACACTGGTATGAAGTTATAAAATGTTTAGTATATATAATACAGATTTTATCAAAACAAAATTTAGCTCTTAGAGGATCGTCAACTTCATTATTTCATTATAGTAATGGCAATTTCTTAAAAGTTTTAGAAATTATTCGGAAATTTGATGCAACTATTTTGGAATACATTCAAAGAATACAAAATTCATAAGAAATATGAGGAAAAAAAAATATAAGAAATATATGCTCTCATATTTAGTAAAGATTTGCTTTCAGCCGAAATTAAATCAAAGATATTGCTTGTGGTAAAGAAAGTTAAAAATTTGTCTGTGTGTCTATTAGATTCGAGTCGATGGAAGATATAAAACAAGAATCGCTGAAGAAGTTGAAGTCCATACCGGAATATGCGTTTAAAAAGTGCATTGACGACTTACTTGTTCATTGGAAAAAGTGTATTGCTTCAAATGAAGCCTATTTTGAAGGAGACAAAATAAATTTTGATGATTAATTGGGAGAATATATAACTAAAAAAATAAACCGATATTCGAATCGGCACACGGGCGGCCAACATGTACGGCTCGGCCCTGCTGAAAGTATTAGGAACTTTAATTTGAAATGGGCGTGGTATTTCGTGTATGAATTGAATTGAATTTTTCCCCTTTTGGCGAGGGTAATAAGTGGCAAAAACATTGTACAGTATTGCGAATTGAATCCCTTTAATTATGCAAATTGATGTCAAGCTGCTTACCAAGCTTAAGAATTGGATTAAAATGCAAATCAAGGGATTCCCAACAAACACAATGGCTATTTCTACACAAAAATATGTAGCTGCTCATTTCTTTACATAGATTGGTATAGGAATTTTATATATTGTAACGTGTTAGTCTTTCCGGTACGATGTTATTAGAATGATAACACTTTTTATTTATGTGAATGTAGTGTATAAACTTTATTTGTACTTATTTCTGCTTAACAATTAGTCTTAAAAATATTTGTCTTTCAATAATTTAATTATTACAATTATTTATCACAGTGTTAGAGCTTCACTATTTTAATTACTTTCACAAAAAATAATCTCGTTTTCAATCTCTGCTTTGTATAATCTCTGGCGAAGCTTTTCACTTCAACTGATCGATTAAGAATGATTCTAGCCTCGACTCCAGGTCTCCTTTTATATAAAATTGATGTGTCTCGGAATATTCTCGAATATTCTCGTTTGGCTTTCTAAAACTAGGTGGCAACGTTTACACAAAGAAGATCTCTAGAAAATTCCCTATTCACCGAAAATTCTTATCCAATACACAAAGCAATGATTTATAATTTAATTCTGGAGCTTTCAAAATATTTCCAGCAACTTCTAGTGATGTTTTTGTGTTAGTTGCTTTATGGAATACTTGATGATTTTATGAATCACCAAGTATTCTAACTGAAATATAGTGCACTACCCCCTTCTTAAATCTGTTCGTCCCGAACAGAATCTTTTGGACTCGTTCCGCGATTCTTCGCTAACTGATTTGAATGAATCACCTTCATTTTTACTTTTGATGATTTTCGCTTTCGCCATACCACGTCCAAAGAGTTCATCTCGTTGGTGCAGTCACTATCTTGTAATTCGTTGTTTGCAGGTTCCTCAAATACTTTGTCCACCGGAACCCGTATATGCTGTCCAGATGATCTTTCCGGTGGAGTTCGTCTGGTGCTATCCTGTTCACTCGTGTCTTGCTTGAGTTCAGCGTCAACATATTGCCCCACTGCAGTTTCAGTTTTCTTTTGATGTCCTACAATTTTTGTGCAGGTGTCACAATTCCTGCACCAGCTTTTGACATCAGCTCGCCAGTGTACCCAATAGAATCGTTCTCGCACCTTCGCTAATGTTCTGTTGACTCCCAAATGTCCCCCTGAAGTTCCAGCATGTACTTCACCAAGTACGTCATGTACTTTGGACTTAGGCACGATCAACTGCATTAGTTTGGATTTTCCATCAGGAGAATCCCATTTTCTCCTCAGAACGCCATTTTTTATCTGTAATGAGTCCCACTGAGCCCAATAACTTTTTGTCGTATCACTGCGTATTACAATATCACTCCATTTTGGACGCTGACCCCTTTTCTTCCATTTAAGGATTGGTCCAACATCTTCATCCTTTAGCTGCGCGTTTCGGATGCTCGACATGTCATCGCCTCCAATCCTTAATGTACGGATAGCTACTACCTTTTTCACATTCCTGCAGTCCTTATTTGTTTCCTCAAAAACCCCTTCAGCATCTACGACACTGGATTTGCTTCTTTTCCTTCTATTTTTACTTTTTGACAACTTCGTGTCTTGAGTTGTCAGTCCAATGTCGTCCGTCCGTTTCATTTCTACAACAGCATTTGCATCTGACGTAACTTGTTGGTCTCGTAGATTTGATTTGGTGTCACTGGAATCTGCTTCCTCCAACGTTAGCGGGAATTCAATATTTCCACATCGCAATAACCTATCTTCAATGTTCACACTCACTCCATTCTGCTTCATGAAGTCCAGGCCCATGATACAATCGTCCATTATATCAGCCACCAAAAACGTATGTCGAAACACATACTCATCTAGCCCCAATGCTAGAATCACTTCACCCAGAATCGGAGATGATTCCCCTGTAACTGTTTGAAGAACACTGTTACTGCTTCTGCTCATGTGTTTCCTACTAATGAGCTTCCTGTTTACGATGGATCTACTTGCACCCGTATCTACGATGATCCTGCATCGATGACCAGCAATTACTCCTTGCGTCGTTAATCTGTCGTTACTCTGTTGTAGGAGAGAGACTGATATCATAATCGGTGCTTTTGTCTGGTTGGGGCACTGCCGCTCTAAATGTCCTTCTTTACCGCAGCCCCAGCATTTCAGTCTTCTTTTAGTATCGTGCAATTCCAATTCCTGGATAGCTTGTTGCACATTCGCCTTTATCTTTTCAGTTAGTTGGTCTATCGCTAGCTCTGTTGAGTCTTCATCAACCATAGCAGCTCGTACCATTGGAACCGCCCTTGTTGCTCTCTTTGCAGCTTCCAATGTCAACGCGACAGCCAACACATCGTGCAACATGCGCTTTCCACTAATCCGGACCTTGAACTGAATGTCTGCATCCCGAATGGCATTGGTGAATCTTTCTGCAGCCAAGTCATTCTGCAGCTCCAGGGGATAATCGGGGTATGACAAGTATACCAACCGCTCAATATCTGCTGACAACTCCTGAAGTGTCTCTCCAGATTCTTGCATTCTGTTGACGAGCTCCATTCGGTATACGTCCTTCATGTGGTTATCCCCATATCGAATGTCCAATTGTGTTACAATGTAATTGTAATTCTTCTCATTTTCTGGTGAGATTGTCCGCAATAAATCGGCTGCGTTACCCCGTAGAGCCAGAATTATTGCTGTGGCTTTTTCTTTATCGGACCAGTTGTTCGCACCAGCAGCCGCTTCAAACTGTCGTTTATATACAGGCCATGAAGTTTTGCCGTCAAATATTGGTGGTTTCATCCTTTTACCTGATGACTCAATATTTGGTTTATTTTCTTTGATATCAGCCATTTTTGCTTCTATTTCTGCTACTTTTTGTTCCAATTTCTGGTCCAATTTCTGCTCAACGTTGCTGACTTTGGTAGTTATTTTGTTCTCTAGATCTGTAGTATTGCTTTTCATTTTATCTTCCAATCTCTGCTCAACTTTGCTTACTTCTGTGCGAACTGTAGAGACTTCTGTAGTAATTTTATTTTCAAGGTTCGCAACACTGGATTCCACCTGAGTTTTTAATTCACCCATGCTGGATTCCATCTTATTCTGCATGTCAGATACACTTGCAATCTTACTTTCAAGACTTGCAGAAGTCGAATCTATTTTACTTTGTAAACTCGAAGCAGTTGAATCCATTTTGGTTTGAAGACTAGAAGCATTTGTTTTCATTTCTTCTTGTAAACTACAAGCGGTTGATTTTAATTCGCCTTGTAAACTAGAAGCAGTTGAATCCATTTTGGTTTGAAGACTAGAAGCATTTGAGTCCATTTTATTCATCAGCAGGGTCATAAACTTCTCGAACTTATCACTTTCCGCTGATTTTGCACCCTCTTCACTGAAATCGGACTTGTCATTGTCCTCGTTCGTGTTTTCTTCTTGGTTTCCCTCTTTCAGAATTTCACTAAAGTCGAATGTGCTACTGTCTAGTCCTCTTATTGCACATTCAGCGATTACTCTTTTCTTCTTTTCTGGTTTAGTTCCCGTGGAAACTGACTTCCACACACGCAGAACTGTGGATAGTTCTAATGTACTCAAACTATCTAATAATTTACTTTCCATTGTTCAAATATTTTTAATTGTTCACGAAATTCTATTGTTCTATCGAAACTTCTCGCACAGTATCTAAATACTACGAAATTTCCTAGTATAATCTTAATTTCCACGAAATTTCTTGTACAATCGAAATTTTCACACAATACACGACGTATAACCTCAAATTTCGCACAATCGAAATTTTTATACAACTCATACAAAATTTCTTGTACGCCCCCGAAATTTCTCACACAGTCGAATTATTATAATCTCAAATTTCTTAATAACGAATTTCTTCGAAATTTTCCCACAGAAGTTTCTAGTTTAATTTCGAATTTTCTTGCAGAAAATTTAGCACAATTGTCTTTCCCGCACTGATTCACAATAAATAATCTCACTTCTGACACCAATGTAACGTGTTAGTCTTTCCGGTTCGATGTTATTAGATTGATAACACTTTTTATTTATGTGAATGTAGTGTATAAACTTTATTTGTACTTATTTCTGCTTAACAATTAGTCTTAAAAATATTTGTCTTTCAATAATTTAATTATTACAATTATTTATCACAGTGTTAGAGCTTCACTATTTTAATTACTTTCACAAAAAATAATCTCGTTTTCAATCTCTGCTTTGTATAATCTCTGGCGAAGCTTTTCACTTCAACTGATCGATTAAGAATGATTCTAGCCTCGACTCCAGGTCTCCTTTTATATAAAATTGATGTGTCTCGGAATATTCTCGAATATTCTCGTTTGGCTTTCTAAAACTAGGTGGCAACGTTTACACAAAGAAGATCTCTAGAAAATTCCCTATTCACCGAAAATTCTTATCCAATACACAAAGCAATGATTTATAATTTAATTCTGGAGCTTTCAAAATATTTCCAGCAACTTCTAGTGATGTTTTTGTGTTAGTTGCTTTATGGAATACTTGATGATTTTATGAATCACCAAGTATTCTAACTGAAATATAGTGCAATATATTGCGTATATTCGTTTATTTACTATATAATTTAATTTTTTATTCTTTTGCATTCAAAATCGATAGAAATGTTTCAAAATTTGTATTTTCTTGTATCAATAAGAATTTTGTTTAGAATATATTGTGAAATGGTTAAACAATAAAAATTTATGTAAAAAAAATTAGTTTAAAATTGTGGGCCTACGAAAATAAATTGTAAATCAGAAATTGTTTGATCATACCAGTGAGGGTCCTAAACCATTTTTTTTTTCAATTTGTATTAGTTGGGAATTTCCTTTCTTAACCATATTCCATATTCCTTATAATTTACCAAAAATTCATGTGCATATATGAACCGTACTTTCTTTTAACTTCTATTTCTCATCAAAACAAATCTAAGTCGGAGATTTCGCTTAGATAAGACGTGCAATATATGTACATAGGGTGTTCAAATTCGAGCTACCTTTTTAAATTTACCGCCATTTTTTACAGGTACTAGATTACACCGAAGTTTTTTTCATCTATGAAGTAAGTAATTCCGGTTAATTAAAATGGATCGCTACACGAGTGAACAACGTGTTTTTATTATTAAAACTTATTTTAAATATAGTGAAAGTATTGCAGGTTTTAGTGGATTGACTTTTAGAGAAATAGAATTTATTACGAATTATTTAACATAATTAGAACCGTCTCTGTTTGTTATATAATTTGACTGAAAAACCTATTAAAGCAAAGGCTACTACAATACATAATATAATAATATAGACTACTTAGATAAATATATGTGAATACATTTCAACAGAAAGTTATTCAATAGTTGGAAGAAAATGCTCGAACCAACCGTGCTATTAAACTTATCATTGATAAATTTGAAGAAACTGGTTCAGTTCACAATCAGAGAAGCAGAATTTATCATCGTAGGATCGTTCACGTGAAAATATTCCAGCTGTTAGGACAAGTGTTGCTGAAGAGCCAAGGACATCAATTCGTCGTCATTCAATTAAACTTTGAACCTCAAAAAAAAAAGTTATTCAACATTTCGGGAAAAGATTGATAGCCTGCCGAGCTAGCAGACGAGGTTGAGGTAGAACAACATTCTTTTTCATTATTAACCGGAACCAATGTACTTTAATTTCTAATAAAAATAAATAAAGGTTTCACACAATTTATGTCTTTTATTTAAAATTTAAAAAGATACCTCAAATTTGAGTGCCCTATATTACAGTATTTCATATCTCCCACGACGATAGGCACCTTGACGCGGTGTGAGGACCATCTAGCAGGCCCAACCTGTAGGATGGTCCGAGCAACGTACCAAGAACTACTCCCCTAAGCCAAAGGTGTTATGAGACCCTTGCCCAGTGTACTGGTTGGAAGTCCGGGGGTTTACCACCTACCGGAAACGGAGCCTCTCTCATACCTGGCGACCTCAGAGAGTATTTAGCCTTACCATGGTGAGCAGGGGTCTGGCATGGTGGACCTACTTTCCCGTGCTTTTCGTGGGATCTACATGAAAAAGAAAACATTTGAAAATTGTAAAAGATATGCTGGATGTCACCGCTACACAGGCAATGGATCGAATGGAGCAAATCGTTCGTCATGATGATCCAAAGCCTGGAGAACCTAAAATAAAGTTAGTGGCTAGAGGTATCCGAAAGGTACTTCTACAGTCACCAGTACTCCCAAACCAACTACCTCTAAGCGAGAAGAACTTAAACCTCCTGCGCAAGAGGTAACAAAGACTGTGGGGGCAAAACGGTCACGCAATATGCCGATACTCCCAGCACTTTGCCAACCAGGTGGACTGGATAACCCGCTTAAAAGAGGCCTGAGTGGGGCAGGAGCAAGATTGTATCTCTGTTTCCTAGCTCAGGGATGATCACCTGAGGAAGCTAAGAAGAAATCGGAGGAGAGAAAGGTGGATAACCAACCAACCATCATCCAGAAAAGAGAAAGAGCAGAATCCTCCTCTAACTTAATTCGAGAGAGCAGAGTTCCCAAAAAGGCAAAACAGAACACGCCACCGATGAAAGGCCCTGTAGGGCCGAGTAGTGAAGGAGCGAGGGCAATCCCAGGCTCCAGCTACACCGTCGTCAGGAAGGCCGTGAGGATAGCAGTCCTCGCGGCTAATTATCCTCATGAAAGCCTCACCACAAAGGACCATACTGCCCTGGAAGGGGCTATTATTCAGTAAGTATCACAGGGGTGGCAGATTAAATTCCGGTTTGAAGTGAATACTTTCAAACTTAGCGCCAGGGTAGAAGAAGATATTCCCAGACCACACATCGTGACTCTCTACCTACCCAAAAGCTCAGGCCAAGAGCCTAATGAAGCAATGCCACTATTAGATGCGCACTTCGCCCACTAAGAAAGGATAAAAGGAAGGGAGACGATCCTCCTATTCCAATTTAAGAAGATGCGAAGATATCGGCTGAGGACGTAATCACTCCTCTGCTCGACAGGAAGGCGAAGTCGGAAATGGAAGTCGAGGAGGAGGAATTTGTTATAACTCCTCTTCATCTCCCTACTTTCGGGAGTCCAAAGGTTAAAAATGTAGTAAAAAATTGAAGAGTCTCTAGTGAACCCTCAATGTCGGATCAGTATTATAATGTTCGATCTTGAGGGGACGAGTGAAAAAGCAATCTACCTAAGAAACCCAAGGAAACCGATTGATTAAAATATGACACCTATCTAAAGTTTAATTTAGAACAAGTGAACTTAAAACAGTTGGCGAAAAATCACCGTGAACTCGAACTTGCAGAAGAACTAAATGGAGCTATAATCAGCGCCTATGAATAGATCTGCCCTCTAAAGGAAAAACAAAATAACGTTGATGTACCTTGGTGGAATAGGACTCTATCAGAATTAAGAAGCAGCGTGAGAAGACTATTCAATAAGGCCAAAAGTACAGGTCAGTGGGAGGTTTATAAAAGGCAGCTCACCAACTATAACCTCGAAATAAGAGAAGCGAAGCGGAATAGCTTTAGGGCATTCTGTGAAAGCATCTCGAACACACCGACCGCGGCAAGACTGCATAAAGCACTGGCTAAGAGCAGTACCGATATGCAGTGTACGCTGAAAAGACCGGATTGCAGTTATGCCAAAAGTGAAGAGGAGAGAACTCTTCTCCTTTTAGAAACTCACTGTGCTGGTAGCCATCCAATGATGGAACTATATAATAGTGAGAATATCACAAGACCAACCTCGGATGACTGGAACCAGGCTTCAATCAACTGCTCTGAGCAGAGAATACGCTGGGCTATTGACGTTTTCCAACCATATAAATCAACCGGGGTTGAAAAAATTATCCCAGCTTTGCTTAAAAAGGCGAAAAAGGGAATCTTACCGCACCTAATAAAAATATTTAGAAGCAGCCTAGCAGTCGGGTTTATACCGAGAGCATGTAGAAGGGCCAAGGTGGTATTTATATCAAAGGTGGGTAAAACTGACTACACGCAGCGTAAAGCCCTCAGACCTATTAGCTTAACATCCTTCTTGTTGAAAACAATGGAGAAGTTAGTAGAAGACAACATAACACCTACAGTTCTAAAGAGAATACCTCTGCACCGGAATCAGCATGCATATAGAGTGGGCAGATCGAGAGAAACCGCTCTATATGAACTGAAAAATAACATTGAACAAGCACTGGACTATAAAGAAATAGCTCTATGCGCCATCTTATGCATCGAAGGTGCTATCGACAACACCTCACATGAGGCGGTAAGAAAGACACTAGAAAGAAGAGAGGTAGATCGCACCACCTCAAAGTGGATGTGCGAGATGCTTAGAACTAGGAGTGCGGAGACCGTGGTGGAAAATAAAACCATCACGATCAATACAACGAAGGGCTGCACACAGGGAGGATATTATCACCGCTTATGTGGAGCTTGTTGTATACGAACTCTTAGAAATACTAAGTAGCAAGGGCATAGAATGCCAAGGGTGTGCGGATGGCATTGTCCTCATAGTAAGAGGCGAATTTGAGGAAATCCCCTGTGATATACTACAAAGGGGTCTTAGAATCACCCATGAGTGGTGCTTGTCTGTGGAACTCCGCCTCAACCTCGGCAAAACCACAGTGGTACCATTCACCAATAGGAGAAAATTAGAACATATGCGTCCTATTTGGTTAAATGACAGAAATGATAAATAGATATCAAACAAGAAGTAAAATACCTGGGACTTATCATTGACAGTAAGCTACTGTGGAATAAACATTTAGACAATGTGGCAAGCAAGGCGGCAAGGGCCATAGCGGTATGCAAACGTATTTCAGGAAAGAGCTCGGGATGTAGACCAGACACACTGAGATGGATGTATACCGTGATGATAAGACTTATCATCACCTATGACGCAATTGCTTGGACTGATAGAACACAGCTCACCATGGCGAAAAAGAAGCTGGGGAATGTACAAAGATTGGCATGCGTATGCATTACTGGTGCCATGAGAACCTGCCGCACTGCAGCATTAGAGGTGATTTTGGAACTAACTCCACTACACCTAAAGATACACAGTGCTACAGGTGTGCTTAGCTCTTGGCCTGACCTATGGGTAGGTAGATTCTCACGATGTACGGCCTCGAGATATCATCTCCTACCCTAGTGCTGAGGTTGATCCCTGTCCAGCTTGCAAGCTTGGGTGTCTTCTCCCTAAGCCATGCAGCTGTCTCACTGTTCTCACAGTCTATGAGAAGCATACCGTGTTTGAAGTGTATTCCTTCAAACCGGAGTTTGGTATGCCACCCCTGTGAGACCTCCTCAATGAAGGCCTCTTCAAGCGCCGTAAGGTACTTTGTGCTGAGACTTTCATAAGGCTAATTAGCCTGGAGGAGTGCTACCTACAAGGCTTTCGTCACACCGGCATAGCTGGAGCTTGGAGTTGCTGTTTCTCACCTGCTACCCTGCCTTTCATGAGCTTTAACCCGTAGCGTATTCTGCTTAACCTTTTGGGGATCCTACTATCCGAAATCGTGGTTGAGGAGGATTCTCCTCTTCCTCTTTCTTGGTTAACGGCTGGTTGGTTTTACAACTTTCACTCCTCCGCCTTCTTCTTCGCATCTTCGGGTGACAGTCTTTGAGCGAGAAAGCGGACATACCATCTAACTCCCGCCCCACTGAGGCTTTTTCTCAGTTGGTGATTTCGACCACATGGTTGGCCAGGCGGTGGAACCATTGGCAACTTGCGGGATCTCGATTTTATTCCCGCGATCTTTATCCCCTCCTGAACCGGGGGCTTTAATTCCCTGGATCTAGAGGTGCTCCGTTTAGGAGTGCTGGTGACCATAGGAGTACTCTTCCGAGCGCTCTTAGCCACTGGCTCCTTTCTACTGTTTCCAAGCTTTGGATCATCATTACGGAGGATAGTCTCCATTAGATCCGCTACCTGGGTAGCGATAACATCCCTCATGTTCTTCATGTTTTGGTTTTAATTCTTTTCTGACAGGAATACTGACAGGAATACTAACAGGAAACTGCAGGCTCAAAGCACACTCTTATGTTTTTGAGTCACTCCGCAAAAACAAAATTAAGAGAAATCAAATAAAATACTCTTTTTAAAACTGACAAATTTATTTTAATGCAAAATATTCAAGAGACGTCTATTATTCTTGACCGCGTGTCGAGGACTTGTTTTTGAAGTCGGGAAAAAATAGGTTTTTTCGATAAAATGTTCCTGTAAAATTCTTTCCCACATTCAAACTAAAAATTTGCGGGTTAGCAAGTCCATACTAGACAAATGATTGTTATTCGAGTAATTACTGTAACTCGAGTAAAATTTAAAAGTAACAAAATTGCAGTATCTAATACAAACTAGACTGTGAGAAAGGAATGCGCTTCATAATAACACCTTAAAAAACTAGGACTTGAAAGAGATAGCACCTGCAGATTCTGCGAGGGGGACGAAGAAATCCCAATGCATATTGCACTATATTTCAGTTAGAATATTGGGTGATTCATGAAATCATCAAGTATTCTATGAAACAAGAAAAAAAAACCAACTAACACAAAAAAAACACAGACAAACGATCTTTTCCAGAAAGCACCGAGACAATACAATACACTTCTCCGAAATAATGTAAACAATAACAATAAATCATTGTCACAAACAAAACAATGATTCTCAAAGATATTCACAATTTGTAGAGCTTTCGAGAAATATTGCCATCTAGTTTTTAGAAAGCCAAACGACCAGCCTTTTCGAGAAATTTCCCGAGACACACTAATTTGGTATAAAAGCAGCCGTAGGGTCGAGTCTAAAATCAATCTTAATCAGACAGTTGAAGTCTAAAGCTTCGTCGGAGATTATACAAGGCAGAGATTTGAAACGTGATAATTTTTGTAGTTGGTTTACAAAGGGATTGTAAAAACAATTTGTTTAAAAGTAATAATTGTGATCAATTATTGAAATAATTTTTAAAACTGTGATGAATTGATTCTAATAATTAAATTATTGAAAGACAAATATTTTTAAGACTAATTGTAACGCAGAAATAATTATAAATAAACTTTATACACTAAATTCACATAAATAAAAAGTGTTATCATTTTAATAACATCGAACCGAACGGGTAGCACGTCACAATATTCTCTCCGATTGTGAGGAAGTTTAAAGATGTTTGGTACTCCACATAGGGTGTACTATTCCATTCGGATGGCAAATTCAAGACGTAATTTGAACATACATATGTACATATATGTGATGAAAACATTTAGTCTTTAAGGAAAAAATCTTGTTATAAAAATTTATTTCAAATTATAATCCTACCTCATTTTCGTACTTGATTGTCTCGGAACCTTCAAAATTGTCGGAACTGCTGTCAAATTATACAAAGAAAATCAAATATTCACTTTTCAATTGAGCTAAGTACGGAGTTTGGAAATAACAGATTGCTTACTATACGTTTATTATGCGTTTCGATTATAGGGACTATAATTATGTCCAAGAGAACAATGTCTCAGAATTCATTTGACGCATACACAATTTAACCATACTCCTAAATACTATATTTGTTTCACAAAAAATCCAATATGAAATTACTACCAAGATAAACTCCTTCCACACATTAGAATATCGTAAATCATTAAGACCCAATTGTTCAGAATAAGATACGAGTTCTCTCTTTATTTTAAATGGTACACCAAGGTCTGAACATTGGAAAATATCATTAAAATTTCATGTGTAAAAACAAAAGATTTCGAATTACTATATAGTCCCAAACATCATCGCAAAGGAATATTTAGACGAAATCGAACGTGCTTAGAATTCGATGTCCATCCCAAAACATATTTTTTTATGAATCTGCAAGAAATATACAAAAGGTCGAATCTTATTTCTTTAAGAACAAAACAGAAGGTATATAAATTGGAAAGAGATCACATTTCTGATTGTGACCCAAGAAAAGAAAAAAGAAAATTTCTTGACATTTGTCATAGAGATTCATCCCAAATATTCCAACAAAAAAGGGAATTTGAAATGAATTTCAGTTTTTTTTGTTGGATTAACGCTTGAGTCGGTCACGTTTTCGTAATTGAAAGGAAAACTTTCCGAGTTAACAAAAGGAAATGACGAAACTTTGCTATATAAGGTCAATAGATTCAGACAAACGCAAAGAAAAAAGCAAAGGAACAATATAATGCCTTGTAAGACGCAAGAAAACTAATATACACTAGGACAGTTGTGTATAAAGGATATGTTTGGTTTTATGCCTATGTGATAACCTCTCGTCTAACTGAAATAAGGACCAAGAATGCACCCAAATTTGCAGAAAAAATCCATAATTGGAATTGGATCAAAAAAATTCTTACTAGACTAACAAATTTTGATAAAAGAAATCTAATAAAATACAATTTCAGCAGCAGAAACAAATAAAAGGAGCTGATTAATAGATTTGAATGGGTACTACTATCGAAACAATCTTCGTTTGATGGATAAGAATTGCTATGTTATAACTTTTACTGCGCTATATAACTGAATAAAGTAAATGTAAGAATATTTGATAACAAAATCTTCTAATTAAGATTTATATGATGTAATGTACACAATATAAAAAAAACCCAAAAAGTATCCAAAATAAATCCGAAAAAGGGTGTAAAATTTCTGAAATTTTTGATAAAGGATTCATCATTTTCATTTATATTTTATTAATTAATAAATATGACTCCGTACGACATATTAATACATGAATATGAGATTGTCAAAACTGATAAATTATCCTTCACTTAGCATATGGAAATCAATTTTAATTACAATTTTAATAAATTGTGAGAAAAATGTTATAGGCTTTTTTTATTGAATAATTCATTCCAAATTTTAATAGAATTAAAGAAATCGTAAATTGCTAAATTCGAAATATGAAATAAGATTAATTTTAAATCAAAAACGTATAATATTATGTAATCAATGTCGAGAAGCTTTTGATATATATTTAATCTATGTGATATGGAGAAGGATTTCTGAATCCAAATGAAATTTCTTTCATTTATTTTAACTAACATATGTTATAGTATCATTTTTATTAACTCCAAAAATGTGGCTGAATTTTTTATTAGACAGAAAAACAATTTTCCAGCTTTGGAAGTTAATTACCACCACCAAAAACCCAGACAAATTTCGTAATGTCGAGTTCAGGAGCGTCAGATAAAATGCCGCCCGTTAAAATTGGATAATCCACTTTCATATAATATGAGTTTCAATAGATAATTCAGTTAAAAGCAAAAATATATAGAAAGTAATGTACGTAATAAATTCGGGAACATACTCAAAATGAATGTTGTGATTTTGAATTAGTTACAATTTTTTCTCAATTTTTTTTTCAATTTTATTTCAGAATTTCAAATGGTACAATACACAGTCGAACATTGAATTAAAATCGTTGAACTTTATTTTGAACATCAACGGTCCATTGTTTTTACTCAGCGTGCATATCGTCGATATTTAATGTCCGGATTTCCAATTAAATGGCTTCGTCAACAAGCAGAATTGCACGATATACGCTACGTAGAATCCAAGTGCTGTTCATTAACGATAATTACACCCGGTTAAGTGTTCTGTTTCGTGTAGTGTATCGTCTGGGAGGATCATTGACCCATATTTCTTCGAAAAAGAAGACGGTGTTGCAGTTTCCATCAATAGTGGCTCAATATCGAATGAGGTTGGAAAATTGTTAAAACGGCCGCTGTGGCAAACCATCCAGCCCTTTAGTTTCAACAAGATGGAGCCACAGCGTATACTGTATGGGATTCAATGGCTCTTTTAAGGAATGCGACAATATCCATTTTGCGTAGTGATTCAAAATTAGCCTATAGCCGATTTTATGACAGAAATTGGTCTGAAAAACACCCAAAACAAATAATATTCCAAGGTGTTTTCTGCATGTGTTTGTTTATTCTTTTTCAAATTAGCTCTTATTCCCAGGGAACTTAAGACGGAATACATGTAGCATAAATCTATTCCGCAAAGTTTATTCAAATTTGTATGTGCATTTTCCATTTTGTTGAAATGCAGTACGAAATCAAGTTAAAGAGCAATCAACTCACATTCACGAACGAACAGACGGACATGCATAATCTACTTAACTTTTGATCCTCTACACATCTACAGTCTTGAAATACTTCTACCATGATTACTTACATGCGTTACAAACGTAGTAACAAAACTAATACACCATCTTGATGTGCTTACCTTAGGGCATAAAAATAAAATTAGATTTTCAATCTCCTAAAGGTTTCTAATTTACACATCATTTACATGATTATGAAAGTATGTATTTGAAATTAATTAAGTAAGAACATAAATCTATAAACTTATAATTAAAGAAAAATTTTAATTAATGGACTAATTTAGTTGTTTACAAATATCAACAAATACTTCAAAACATTTAAAATTTCAACGTTTTAATCACTAACGAAATTTTTGTTCTCTACCTCTTTTAACTCTCAAAGAAAGTTGCAGTATAAAGTTAATGGTTATGTGAAAATATATTTGAGATTGAATTTAATAAGTTTGAGAAGTACATTTTTCAAAATATTTTGTCTGATTTCAGTTCTTATATGTATTATAAATTTCTAGAACTGTTGAGTCGAAAACTTTCTTTTCTTGTGATAATTTTGCATTCTATTGGCATTTACTTTTTCTTTTTGTAAATTCCAGTTAAGAAACAGAATTGGATGTCCTATGGTCCAACGAGCAATACTCAATCTATCGCTTGTGATGGAGTGTGTGATCGTTCATGCCATCGATCATGTACCAATTTACCTAAAAAAAATTTGCTTTACTTGTTTAGATTGCTGTGACATTAGGCCTTGTCACATTCTGAAATTCTTGAAGTTTTCTTCATCAAAAGCTGGCTTAGTGAATGCAGTCCATGATTCTCTTATAGGGGATTCGTCATTCACGGCAAATAAAGTCAAAGCAATTGATGGGAGATTATCGAACATTGGCGAAATTGATGGTGACGTCCGTACTCGCGTTGACGACATTGACCAACTTGTCAATACACCACTTTCCAAATTAATGAAGAAAACGATAGAGTTTGAATCCAGATTAAACACCCTTCAGAATGATGTCTCTGAAGTTATGTGTATTTCAAATTCATCATCGCCTGTTGCCTGTGACGACTCCAACACGAAATTTATTATCGCTGAAGTGTTTGATAACTTGCTAAATCACTTTCAATTCTATACATCTGTAATATTATCTAACACTGCTGCCTGTACAGAATTGAAGAATTTAACTTCCAAACTTGCTCTACCTAATGGCAAGAATAATAATACGTAGGTTACAGTCACAGGCGTTTCCACTTGCATAGATCTAGCCCCTGAAGCCACTTTCTGTGGACCTCCGTTTACTTCTCCTAATAACGAGGTCAATATGACTAATGATAATATTAGTGATAGCAAGAGCAAAAAGGAAAAAAGTATTATTGGTAAGGTTATTGAAAAAAAATACCAATAAAAGTTTGAATAATAGTAATGATCCGTTGCTTCTAATATTAATAATAAAAATAAAAATAAAATAAAAAAGAAAACCAGTAGCAACAGTACCATTATTCAAGTTAAAAAAACAATAGTAGTGATAGTAAATTTCTCACTGCTAGCGTCAATATTATTTCTCACATAAAAAAACTAAATACAAATAGTACTAATAGTAAAACTTTTATAGATAGTAGTATCAACAGTAATGCTAATAATAACACCGGACAATCTACGCCTGCTGCCCCTGAGTCACACGTTCTTCACATTACACCCCATCCGAAATCTATCTTGGTTTCCTATCTCCTCCCGTCAACCACACCTACGGATGTAACTAACAATATAATGTCTTTGCTACCTACCGATCGTAGGAATATTAATGCTGCTAAGGTTGTTAAAATTAGCAAAGTGGATAGTAACGGCGCATCCTTTAAAACTTTGGTCCCCATAAAGTTTCCTTTGAAGCAATTTCGCCATCCTTTTGGCCTGACGAAATTCTGGTAAAGGAGTTTATTCCTAGAGAATTTTCTTGTCGTCGACTTTCCTCTGTTACCCAGGGTCTACACTAGCCAATATTTCTGGTATACCAGCAAAATTGGTTGCTAAAAAGCTAGTGTAGACCCTGCTGGTATACCAATTTTTCTGGTATGCCAATTCTGGTATACCAATTTCGTTGCCAACGCTGGTATACCAATTTTTGACATTTGCATTTAATAAAATGGCGGAAACTAAATTTTTGCGGAGTGAAATTATCAAATTGATAAATATGTTTCGAGAAAAAGAATGTTTGTGGAATGTGAAGTCAAAAAATTATAGAAGGATTGATTTAAAAAAGAGGGCATGGGAAGATATTGCCACAGAATTTAATTCTACTGTAGAAAATATAAAAAAGAAAATAAAAGGACTTAGGTCCACCTACGTCCAAGAAAAAGCGAAAATGAAAAAAACACAAAAATCGGGTTCAGCGGCAGTTGAACCTGCTTCAAATTTGTTTTATTTTGACGATATGCATTTTTTGGATGAAACCATAGTACACCGGAAGAGTACACACAATGGAAAGGAAGTAAGTTACTTGAACTTAAAAATGTTTTTTTTTGTTTGATTTAAATGTTTTGCAGGAATTTGATGACACCACTGCGAATGAAGTAGATACAGGCATTACAGATTTTGAAGTTGACACCATAATAAACTCTCCCTTGGATATTGTCGAAACTCCAAAAAATTGTACTCTAGCACAATCAAAAAGGGTTAGGAATCCCGGGACATCCAATGCAAACAGAATTTCATAAAAATATGATGCAGCAATTCAAAACATTTTAAAAGAAAATAATAATGAGTCAATGATTTTCACCTTTGGTGGAAGTATCGGAATGCAACTTGAAAAATTGCCATTTCTAGAAGCCACTGAAGATATGCAGGAAATTCAAAGTAATTTATCATTAACGTCTTCAAAGGTTATTGTATTAAGTAATGAAGTGATATGTCCTACAAATTCAAGTGCAATAAATGATTTTTAATAAAAAACAGTGTTGTTATTTAAATATTTATTTTATTCCATTGATGAGGAACATCACCATCAGTAATACAAAATAGTGCGACTCTTTCTCGAATTTGGCACGCATTTTTGTATGTATTTAAACTTTGTGGTGACAAGTTTGAAAAACTTTCGGTTATTTTCTCGCTTGTAGTTTCACAATCGGGGGCTTTTTAAATTTTTTTTGTTAAAAAATTATGAAGAGCGCACGAGGACTTCACAATTTTGTCACATATATCAGGTAAAACTTCGATAGGATGCTGAAAAATTCGAAATCTGTTGGCCAACCTTCCAAATGCCATCTCAACAGTCATCCTAGCACGACTTATTCTATAATTGAATGCCTTTTGTGCCACTGATAGATCCATATTTTTGTTAAAGGGCTTTAATAGGTGTACGTCTAGAGGGAAAGCGTCATCTCCAATAAAATAATAGGGTGTAGATATTGTTTGTCCTAAAAGTGGCTTAGCTTGCGGAATGTTTAACCGATTGCTTTGTAGAGATTCACACAAAAAACTATTTTTAAATATTGTACTATCAGACGCTTTTCCATTTGTTCCAACATCAATAAAAAGAAAGCGTCCATGAGCATCAACTAATGCAAATAATATGATACTAAAAAATCCTTTGTAGTTGTAAAAATATGATCCTGAATGTGCTGGTGCTTTAATTCTTATATGTTTTCCGTCAATGGCACCTAATGTATTTGGAAAATCCCAAATTGCGTAAAAATCTTTACAAATTTCTAACCACTCAATAGTAGTTGTGGGAATCTGTAAGAAAATTTTATATGATGAATTAATATAAACAACAAAAAATTCATTCAGTTGGCTGTAGACAATTATAGACAATTATATATGCTTATAGTTTTGCGTGAAATTCTTGAAAGGAATTCAAGAGATCGATATGAATCCCCGGATGCTATAAATCTTAGTGTGATTGCCAAACGAACTCTTGGCTTAATAGCATGACGAAATTTTGTGTCCAATTTTGTAATTGAAATTTTCACCTATTGAAAAAAATTCAAATAAAATTAAGTATGTACGTATATATGTATTTTTTATAGTATATTACTAATCCGAGGATTTCTTCAAATTGGTGAACGTTCATCCGAGAGAAATTTTTATATTCAGCATCATTGGTTTCCCAAAGTAAATCTTTCAACAGCCTCGTTTCGATATCATATTTATCCCGTAATGATAAAAATGGATTTACCCAGTATTGTCTCCATTTTTTCAAACCTCTTACCTCTTCTTCCTCCAAACACTTTAAAGCCAATATTTTGGCTATTTTTATTTTCTGTTCTCGGTTCAACGGCATGTCAGATACTGAATTGGTATACCAGTATTGGCCCACGTAAAAAAAACTGGTAGTATTTTATTTCTGGTAAGCCAATTGGTATACCAGAAATATTGGCTAGTGTAGACCCTGGGTTAGTGTGCCAAAAAAATCTAAAAAATATAACGTTTTAACCAATGACGAGTTATTTTCTGATGATGTCTGCAAGTTTAACTTTCCTAGGGCTGATTTCAAATTACTAACCTCTTTGCTTCATAATATTCCTTTTAAGGATATTATCAATGACCCTGATATAAATGTTGCCATAGCGAATTTTTATTCTGTGATATTTGGGTGTTTTGTACTATCTGTGCCGTATTATTCACAGAAAAACTTAACTTCATCTCCACATTGGTATACGAGTAAACTCAGGAGCTTGCGGAATCAACGGAATAAAGCATGGCTGAATTATTTAAATACCAGCAGTGATCCTGACCATATCAAGTATTTAGCATTGCTGAGGGAATTCCATTGTCTACTCAACTTGGACTACAACTCATATCTGTCGAAAATGCATAAAAGCTTACTCACAGATCCCAAACAATTCTGGAAATTTGTTAATAGTAAACGTAAAACTGATAGATATCCTACTACTATGAAGTATTTGGATACCTGATCAAACAATACCCGAATAATTACCAATCTTTTCGCCTCATTGTTTGGACAAGGGTTCTCTGACAGTAATTTTATATATGACGTAGATTACTTTAGATACTTGGACGATTACCCCAAATCCACTTGACTCAATTAGAATAGACGTTGAAACGGTTATTAATCAGATCCAGTTGTTAAAGGATGACGTTTTCTCGGAATCTGATGGATTGTCTGCTGTAGCTTTTAAGAAGTGTTGCCACATTTTATTGGTATCGCTAGCTACCTTCTTTCAAAAATCATTGACTTCGGGAGCTTTCCAAATGCTTGGAAAGACTCTTTTATTATCCCAGTTCACAAAAAGATGCTAAGGCCGTAATTAATAAACATAGGGTCGTAGCCAAGTTATCTTGCAGACCAAAGCACTTTGAAAGTATTGTCTACAACTCTTTTCACTTTCGATGCAAACCATTCAGATCTCCAAAACAACATGTATTCCTCAAAGCAAAGTCAACAAATCCTAATTTGACCGAGTTTATCTCTAACGCCATCAACACGATGGAGCAGGGCAAACAAATGGATGTGATTACTACTGATTTCAGTCAAGGTTTCGACAATTTGTCTCACAGTCTGTTCAGAACTACAGAACATGTTTTGTCTTGATCGCATGTATACAGGCGCGGGGCAGAGATACAAACAGATTGTATCATGATCTCACACAAGAACACAATGTAGAAATATCAAACATGACGATCTCATACATACAAGAAAACCAAGAGAGGCGAATGGTGTTGAAAGGGAAAGGCAAGAGAAAGAACGGGGGATATGCATATTGTATTCATTCGTCAGAAAGCCTTCAACAGAAGCAGTTCATATTAGATTTTCATTCTACAGAAAACATTCGACAGAACCAGACGACATCACATTTGGGTTAGAAATACATCAGTTTTAATCAATAAAGAAATCCATCAGTTTTAATCAATAAAGAAATACATCAGCTTTAATCAACAAAGATATACAAAGCAGTTATTAAGTGTTTTTATTCTAATTCGAATTCTTAATTGTTCTCCCCAACAATTATTGGTGCAACCTGTGAGGAATTAGTGAACTTACGAAATATTGGTGGTTTTTAGTGAATTTTGGACATTTCTATTTTGGATTTTTTTTCGTGTTATTGGCCTCGCAAGTAGCTCAGCGCTTACCATGGCGCTCCCTTGTTGGAGTTTTGTGCAAATGAATTAGTGAAATATTGGTGGTTTTTCGTGAATTTTCGTGTGAATTCTTGGAATTACGATTGCGAGCTTTCCGTGTTATTGGTCCTTTGAGCAGTTTAGCGCTTCCCCAAGCGCACCATTTTTGGCATATTCCTTTATTGGAGTTTTTTCAAATAATTTAGTTATTTTTCATGGCATTTTGCGTGTTATTGGCACTTTAAGCAGTTTAGCGCTTCCCAAAGCGCCCCATTGTTGGCAATTTCCTTTGTTGGAGTTTTTTTCAAACAACATAGTGATTTCTGAGAATTTTTTCGCGTTGGTGGCTGTTTAGGCAGTTTAGCGATTCCCAAAGCGCTCCATTGTTGGCATTCTCCTTTATTGGAGTTTTTTTCATATAACTTAGTGATTTTTCATGGCATTTTGCGTGTGCCAATACTTTAAGCAGTTTAGCGCTTCCCAAAGTGCTTCATTGTTGGCAGTTTCCCTTGTTGGAGTTTTTGCAAACATCTTAGTGAGTTTTTGAGCATTTTTTTCGTGTTGGTGGCGTTTTAAGTGGTTTAGTGCTTTCCATATCACTTTTTATTGGCAATTTTCTTGTTTGCATTCTTTAAAATAGTTCAGCGATTCACATAGCGTTTCTTAGTTGAGGTTTTCTTTGGTTACTGTTCATTCAAGTAGCACAGCGCTTCCTGGCTTGAATTTCCCTTGGTGGCACCCCTTCTCGTTGTTGTTTTTCAAACAAGTTGGTGCTCAAATATTTAAGTTTGATCACATTGGGCGTTCAAAACGAATTGTCACTCAACGAGCTTCTTGAAACATATCGCCAAGCATTCACATTACTCGTGAACTTTCGGGAGATCACAAGAATCATCTTTGACCACTTAACTACACCAGAACAACGTGGACCCATGCGGCTGGCACAACTATCACTTCAAAAAAAGAAAGAAGAAATCGCAAAATGGCAACATCGACATCAAAAATTCATACAGACAACAACTGACACCCACGCACATTGCATCGGTTGCAATGACGACTGCCGAAATGACAACCAGGGCGGTTACAGCTTTGGGCTTTGTGGCAGCAAGACAGGCCTGAGATATTCCCTCACCAGTCATACACACTACGACGGAGCAACAGGTTCATGTTGGTCCGGTTGGAATCAGACCAAGCAACATTGGCAATAACAATCAATCAGTGGTATTATTTGAGTACTCAGTTCACTTGGTTTCAGATCAGCTGTAGAAGTAGAGAGAAGAATGGCAGCTACTGACTTCATGGCAGAAAAAATGTCTCATGTGAAAGAAATCAAAGGTTCAGTAGCCACGCACTGGAGAATGTTCAAAGAGAATCATGTGGAAATGGTTGTATGTTCGGTTCATGAAAATTAGTCGGAATTTATGGGAAAATTTGAGAGTGCCAAAAATTTATTCATACATCAAGGCTGTTATCGCACATAAAGAGCAGAATTATTGTGGAAAGAGGCGCAGAATTCAGTCAACAGCACAAACTTAGTTCAGGTGCAACCGTATCTGTGATTGCGCCCGCTGGAGATTTAGACATTCATCGGAGAAACACACAATTGGATTACATTCAAAACCATGGTTGAAAGCATGATGCATAATTCAGAATACAAATTACAGCACTGGGGCATCCTCATCGATGCCTTCTGAGTTTGGCGGAAGATAGCAAGGATTTAAATCACGCATCACGCAACGGGTTTGAATTGAAATGGAATTCAAGTAAACTATTTGAGCAACATCGCAAAGCTTCATAGCCCAACTAACATGTTGACACCTTGAATCATCATTGGGAAAATATTAATGCAAGCACCACTGACTGGGATACTGTTATACCAAAACAAGGAATGCAAAATCGAAAACGCACAGGCCCTCATTAGGTCAGCTAATGATATATCAAATACTAAGTTCTGTATTGTGTACATGCAGGGTCGCACGGTAACTTCCCATGCATCCTCAGATGCCTCAACGAGCGCATACGCGGCAGTTTTTTTTTTGTACTTAAGTAAAATCAGTTCGAATGGTGCAATCACAGCAAATAATCGCTATCAAACAATTGGGGTTCATGGCGGATCGAATTTCAAACATTCAAAGCTAGCACCAACAGAGCAAAAGCATCATGTATAAACGGAATACAATCCAGTAGATTGTGCAAAAGGGGGCATTACACCAAACGAACTTGCAGAATATACACTTTGCGAAATGGGCCGGGGTTCAAACACTCTGACCCACTGACACTCTGACTCGGCTTGGCGATCAGTTCATTGACATATTTGAAGGATTTTGCAGTTTACAGACAATAAATCGAGTGGTGGCATATGTTATAAAATTTGGAATCATCTATGAGGAAAGATAACCCCTTTCCCCAAACATTGGTGTTGGATACAGCCGAACCACAATCGGCAAAATGGAACCATTAGTCAACATCATTTAAGGCACAATTTTAAACTAGAGTTAGTAGTATATCAACAACAAACGGATCTCAGCGGAAAGTAGAACAATTGGCTTAGCACCATACATAGACAACCAGGTATCTTAAGGATTGGTGGATGCATGGAAAAGGCATATTGGGCATCCGTCAGAACGATAACACATTTAGCGCTCACAAGGGCGATAGCACGTTGACATTCTTCGGAACGATTACACATTAGCGTTCATCAGAACGTATATACAGTGGCGTTCAACAGAACGCATATTCAGTGGCGTTCAACAGAACGCATATTCAGTGGCGTTCAACAGAACGTATATTCAGTGGCGTTCATCAGAACGTATATTCAGTGGCGTTCATCAGAACGTATATTCAGTGGCGTTCATCAGAACGTATGTTCAGAGGCGTTCATCAGAACGTATATTCAGAGGCGTTCATCAGAACGTATATTCACTGGCGTTCAACAGAACTCATATTCAGTAGCGTTCAACAAAACGCATATTCAGTGGCGTTCAACAGAACGTTAATACAGTGGCGTTCTTTAGAACGTATATTCAGTGGCGTTCAACAGAATGTATATTCAGTGGCGTGCATCAGAACGTATATTCAGTGGCGTTCAACAGAACGATTATTCATTTGGCGTTGAACAGAACGATTATTTATTTGGCGTTCATCAGAACGATAACACAGTGCCCTTTGCATTTATTTTCAATCTTCTTTTGAACAGGGCATTCATGGAACATTGTACGGAGCAACGCGATAGTCCAAAATTGGTCTTTGAATACATCTTAGCGTTCGTCAGAATGATAGCACGATGGGCATTCATCAGGACGATAACACATTTGTCGTTCACCAGAAACATAGCACAAATTTACTTCAGCTAAATTCCATAAACTTTGCATTTATTTTCAGATTTTTCTTTGAACAGAGCATTCATGGGAAATTTTACGGAGCAATGTGGTAGTCAAAGGATTGGTCTTTGACCAAAATTTGGCGTTCATCGGAAGGATAACACGGTTGGCATTAATCCGAACGTCAACACATTTGGCGGTCCTCAGAATGATAGCACATTGGACGGTCAGCACAACAACAACACATTGGCGATTATTAGAGCGATAGCACATTGGGCGGTCATCACAACGAAAACATATTGGGCATCTAACAGAACGACAACACATTGGGCAGTCATCGCGACGACAACACGTTGGGCGGTCATTACGACGACAAAACACTGGAGTTCACCAGAATAATGTCACGTTCGACGTTCACCAGAACTATATCACATTTGGCGTTCGCCAGAACAATAGCACATTTGGCGTTCACCAGAACGAGAACACATTGGGAGGCAATCATGGCAACAACACGTTGGAATTCACCGCAACGATAGAACATTTTGGCGTTCATCGAGATGATAAAACATTTGGCGATTTGCTCAGTGGTCGTCCACTCATGGCACTCCCAGGTCCGAACATGACACATCAAACATTGACAGATGGAAGCTCTTACGTGCGATGTATCACAATTTTGGCAACGTTGGCAGTATGAATGTCCAGAGACACTGCAAATGAAGCTAATGGGCCAGAGATCTGACAACGTTCGAGTTTGAGATATTGTGTTTGTAACGGACGAAAAGCATTCATCACCAAAATGGACGTTGGCCAGAATCATTGAAGCACATCCTGGTGCAGAGGGATTAGTACGTGCGGTAACAATAAAACTGGCAGAAAAGGCGCTTCAGAGACCAATTCATAAATTGGCAATTCTTCCCACCCATCCAGAGTCCTGAAATTCAGCGCAACTTCAGCGGGCGGGAGAATGTTCAGAACTACTGAACATGTTTTGTCTTGATCGCATGTATACAGGCGCGGGGCAGAGATACAAACAGATTGTATCATGATCTCACACACGAACACAATGTAGAAATATCAAACATGACGATCTCATATATACAAGAAAACAAAGAAAGGCGAATGGTGTTGAAAGGGAAAGGCAAGAGAAAGAACGGGGGATATGCATATTGTATTCATTCGTCAGAAAGCCTTCAATAGAAGCAGTTCATATTAGATTTTCATTCTACAAAAAACATTCGACAGAACCAGACGACATCGCATTTGGGTTAGAAGTACATCAGTTTTAATCAATAAAGAAATCCATGAGTTTTAATCAATAAAGAAATACATCAGCTTTAATCAACAAAGATATACAAAGCAGTTATTAAGTGTTTTTATTCTAATTCGAATTCTTAATTTTTCTCCCCCAACACAGTCTTATTTTACTAAAATTACGAATTCTTGGCTTCCCTCCCTTTTTTATAAAGTGGATTAATTCCTACCTTTCTGGTAGGCGTTATCGGATTCTCTTCCATGCTATTGAATCTGATCCTTTTATTGTCCATTCTGGAGTTCCATAAGGTAATCATTTGGAACCTCTTTTATTCATCATCTCTATCAACGATGTCACGTCCATTATTGAGAACTCTGAGATTACAATCTACGCTGACGATATGAAAATTTCCAAAGTAATCTCTTCTTCGCAGGACTGTCATTTGCTTTAGGCTGATCTTGGTAAATTTACTTCTTGATGTACAAATAATGACTTGTCACTTAATATTGGTAAGTGTCAAACAATTACATTTACGCGGAGACGTAGCAAAATCATATTTGACTACACTTTACTAGCCAACTCTATTTCAAGACTTGATTTTATTAGCGATTTAGATGTTATTTGTGATGGCAAGCCTAATTTTGGTTGTCATATTGACACTATTGTAATTCAGTTTTCCTCTTTATAAGAAAAACAAAAAGATATTTTTTCTTTTACAATTATCGTCAAATTTAAAAAGAAACTACTGACAAACAAAATGTAAAAAATTAGTAATTAAACCATGCTTTGTTTTCACATAAAAAACGAAATTCTTAGACACAAACAAAGAGTCAGGAAAGAATTAGAAGTCATTGTGAAAATGCAGAAATGCAGAAATGTATTACAAAACACCTTGAATATTCATTAAAACCAAAAATTACACAAGATATGAAAAATGTCGAACGAATTGTTATTAAAAAACTGATTTTGTTTCACAACAATTTTTCATTCGTTTTATAGTTCAAAAACGTACATACATCCTTTTTACAACGCTATTGAAAAACTAGGATAAATGACTGATATCAATTAAAAAAACATATAGTAACTTAAAATCGGCCCATAGCCGATTTTTGGATGCCCTATGGTAGAAATCGGGCAGAAAAACTGTCAAAACTAACATCATTTTAAGGTTTTTATGTGCTATGGTAGGTACGATCAGAGGGTATATTAGTTTTGTCACTAAGTGTGTAACACATAGAAATAATCATCGTAGAAAAATTTCAAGGGTATGGTTGTGTAGGGAATCAAAAGTTATATCGATTTATGCATGTCCGTCCGTCCGTCCGTAGACAAGATAACTCAAAAACGCGTTATCCAATTTTGATGTTTTGCTTGTTCCTTAACTTGGTTTGGTATTGCATTTGAGCCAAATCGATCCACGAGGGGCAAAGTTATATATGAAAAACCAGGATGACCAGAAAGTTTTGTCGTTTTTTGTTTATGGTTTTTCGGATTTAATTGGACAATTTGTGAATCAATTTTGTTTAAATTAATTATGTAGGTTAATTACATAAATAGACGATACCATGTTAACTTTCAGTTAAGTCGGTCCAAGGATAGTGGAAAAAGAAATAGTTGTAGCCTAAAATAAGCCTGTACATAAAGTTTTTCCGATGTATTTTAAAAAGTTATATACCGATTTCAATGAAATTTCCGAAACATGTTTACGCTATTAGACTCCAGCCTACCTGTGAATTTGAGCCAATTTGAGAATGAAGAAACGTAGTTATGGAGAAAAAAACCTTGAAATATTGAGTTAAGTAGAAAGTTCGTGGCGTTTTTTTCCCAATAGATGGCTTTAGAGTCGTATAACTTTAGTAGTTCTAATCCTATCAAGTTATATTATAGCGCGCTTAAAAGGTAACGTATTATAGAATATTTATGAAAAAAATTGTGAAATTCAGGGAGAACTGATTGGGGTAATTGGGTTTTGAAAATGAGCCAAAATTCTGAAAAAATTCCCTATACTAATGCTCCACGTTAGGTACTACCTTCCGTTCGTGGACAAGATAACTCAAAAACGCGTTATCCAATTTTGATAAAATTTAGATGCTACTTGGTCATTGCTATAGTGGATTTGTTATTGCATTTCAGCAAAATCGACTGAGGGGCAGCGAAGTTATTAAGCAAAAAGAAGACTGACCATAAAGTTTTGTCGTTTTTTTATATAGTTTTTCGGATTTAATTGGAAAATTGGTAAAGCAATTTTGTTTAAATTAATTATATTGGTTGATTATATAAATAGACGATACCATTGTAAATTTCAGTGATATCGGTCTAAGGATAGTGGAGAAAGAAATAGTCATAGGAGGAAATAAGCCTGTTCAGAAAGTTTTTTTGATGTACTTGTACATTCAGAACTAATACTGCGATTTGAATGAAATTTGCAAATTAGACTTATGCTACCAGGGTCCGGGTTACTTACAAATTAGACAAAAATTTTGAAAAGGGCACAAAAAGTTATGAAGAAAAACCTTGATATATTGTTAGTTTTCACAATTTTTCTCTCCCATATCTACCATAGGGCATTAAAAAATCGGCTATAGGCCGATTTTAAATTACTTTATGTTTTCTTTATAACTTTGTTCCTTCTTCTCAAAACTTTTTCCAATTAGCAGGAAGCCTAGACCCTGACAGCATAAGTCCAATCTGTAAATTTTTTTCAAATCGGCGTATTAGTCTTTAAATTACATCAAAAAAACTTTATAAAGCGGGTTATTTTCTCCTAGGATTATTTCTTTCTTCTTTATCCTTGGACTGATTTGATTGAAATTTAACATGTTATCGTCTATTTATGTATTTAATCTACATAATTAATTTCAACAAAATCAATTTAGAAATTTTCCAACTAAATGCGAAAAACCATTAACAAAAAAACGATAAAACTTTTTGGGCACCCTGGTTTTTCCTTTATAACTTTGCTCCCTCTGTATCGATTTTGCTCAAATGCACTACCAAACAAGTTAAATAACTCACATTGTACATTTCATCAAAATCGGATAACGCGTTTTTGGGTTATCTTGTATACGGACGGACGGACGGACGGACATGCGTAAAATGATATAACTATTGATTCCTGACAAAACCATACCCTTGAAACCTTTCTATGACGAATATTTCGATGCGTTACAAATTGAGTGACAAAACTAATATACCCTCTGTAATACCTACCCATAGGACATAAAAACCAAATAATGATATGAAATATTCTAAATATTGGTTATGATATAGTTGGAAATTTCATCGTCCCTTTTCATAAGGTCGTTTATTCCGTTCTCATCACAAAATTTTAAAAATTCTATTAATTATTTACTTGAGAGCAAAACTATCCATCAATGCAGGACACCTATTTTGATTCAAAATAATCAAATTAAATTGACACAATTCTTAAGTCCCAGTAAAGAGAAAAAATTAATACATAACAAATTAGAAAGTTTTGCTATTATTATCACTTTCAGTATGACAGAAGCTAAAATACAAATATTCGTAATAATATGAAGAAAAAAATAAGGAAAAAATGCTTCCAAACGAAATGAAAGGATTGAACTGATTTTATTTTGCTACATAAAAATATTCTGTACGAGTCTCATAAACATAATTAGGGTATTCATTTAGGGTATTCAGTGTCTTTCATAAAACCATCATATTCACAGTAAACGTCGTATTTTTTAAATTTTGTATGTAAAATACGAAGTTTACGACGATTAACACAAGGGTTTTACGAACAACAATGAATACCTTTAATATGTTCATGTTCATTGTCGATGATATTCTAAGTTTCATATACTATCTATGAATACAACTCCCACTGGAATAATCTACTACTAAAAATGAATGTTTTTGAATCTGAAGATTATATAAACTAGAACACCAAAAGACGGGACTAAATTAATCTCTGGCATTTCAAATGTAAATAGAGCAGACACGTCTCAAATGAAATTTCCTTTCTTCCAATCATCGATTGAGTTAATTGGAGAAGCGAAATGAAATTTGTATGATAGCGGGACATACATATAGACTTTCTCTGATAAAATATCATCCAAGAAATGCCACCACAAAATAAAATAAACACTAATTTCAAAATGACTTCACATAAATCTAAGGAATTTAAATTCAGCTTAGACGATATTTTGATGCCCTATGGTGGAAATGCGAGTCGTATTTAAAAAATTTATAATTCTATGACTGCACTCTTACCAAAAGCAATTAAAATTAATAATATTTTAATATTTTTTCAAAATCTCACCAATTCTGCAAGAATTATCCCAAGAAGCACCAGTACAATGCCAGGGTAGCCAGGAGAAAGCACTCTATTACCAAAGTGAATCACAAAAGAACGCTTGATTTTGCTAAGAAATATGCCGACAAGCACTTAACGTTCTGGGAACGAGTCATGTTCACGGATAAAAGCAAATATAATGTTTTCAGATAAGATGGACGTTCAGATGTGTGCAGAAAGGCAAAAGAGGACCTTAAGGAAAAAGCTTAAAGCCAAGCGTTAAACACGGTGGACGTTCAGATATGGTTTGGGGTGCTATGTCTGCAGCAGGTCCTGGAAATATCTTCATAATATATGGCATGATGGTTAAAATGAAGTCTATAGAAATTTTGTAATCCGATGTGAAACTTAGGTGACGAAAAATTGGGAATAAACAGTAACTTTCTCTTCTACCAAGCCAACAATCCGAAACACAAGGCCTTTAAAATCAGAAATTGGCTTTCGTACAATTGCCCACTTGCTTTGGAGACACCACCCAGTCTCGAGATATAATCGTTATTGAGCATTTATGTAGTCATTTGGAAGAAAATTTGTGAAAGTTGTCTATCTCTAACATAAATCGACTTAAAGTAATTTAAAGGAAGAATGGGGTAAAGTCGAGCCTTCCGTCTGTCGCAAGCTGTTCGAGTATATGCCAGGTCGTTTAGAGGAAGTTAAAAGACAAAAATTAATATAAATTTTTTAAAAAATATTATTAATAAATTAAAAAAGTTATCTTATGATTACGTCCCTTTATATCTTTAAGGCGAATTCTTACTTTTGCTTTAATATTTTGTTTTATTTTTTTTTAAATTGCAGTTTTAAAAAAAAATAAAACCCATTGCCTAATACATTATTTCTGGCTAAACATACTTTGAATATTACTAATTTCAGCTTGTTCCATTATTACTTTGAAACATTGTATGAACTTTCAAACCAATATGTTTATAAATATTAATAACTAGAATAATTTTTGGCAACCCCATATAATTTATAAAATTCATTGAGAATAAGGGAAATCTATCAAAAGAATCAGAAATTTCAAGGCCCCTAATATAGAAAAACTTCATCATGGTTGCAGAAAACCATACCGAATAGAAATACCCAACAAAAATTTCTAATGCAACCACTATGTTGAGTATTTCAAAATTAAATTCCTTCTTTAGACATTGTATTTAAATCTTTCCTGGTAATATATCGCTTTGGAAAATTATGCATAAGGAAGCTTTTATTTCTTATATCCTAACCTTGTTTGTGGAACATTATTAAAAGCATTTTTTTTGTGTTTGATAAAACATTAGAAACCACCAAAAGAAACAATTTGCCCATATACCAGCTACAATGAACCAGCTAGGAAGTGCTTAAGGTCATAAATCCAAGGAGAATATAAACTAAACAGAAAAAAGGAACATATAATCTTTAATGAATGCACTAAATGATGATGCTTTTGGTGTTCGGTTTATGCTTTTAATGGTCAACACTTGAATCTTAAAATACCTTCGCATGAATGAAGATGGCGGCACAACATGTTACTGACCACATATTAATTTTTAATTTATGTATGAATATGTAAAAATGTTGGATATAAATGGTAGATAGAAGATATGTTCTGAGCATAATGAAATAATTTTAGTTTACTTATTATAAACATTTACATGGTTTAAGTTAAATATTAGGAATTCTATACAAAATAACAAAAATGGCAAAAAAGAGCAAAGTCGGATGGATTCGCTGACTGAATATTGTCTGTAATAATAACAAAAGATCCTTTTTCAATTTTGCACCGAAAGATTTTCTGGTAAATTAAAAGACATTGGTTTGTTAATTTATCAGTCTGCTATTTTGCAGCTATGTTTTTTTCGTTTCATTATGCCCTATGGTAGGTACTACCAGAGGGTATATTAGTTTTGTCACTAAGTGTGTAACACATAGAAATAATCATCGTAGAAAAATTTCAAGGGTATGGTTGTGTATGGAATCAAAAGTTATATCGATTTATGCATGTCAGTCCGCTCGTCCGTCCGTCCGTAGACAAGATAACTCAAAAACGCGTTATCCGATTTTGATGAATAATATGAGTTGCTTATTCCTTAACTTGGTTTGGTATTGCATTTGAGCCAAATCGATCCACGAGGGGCAAAGTTATATATGAAAACCCAGGGTGACCAGAAATTTTTGTCGTTTTTTTGGTTATGGTTTTTCGGATGTAATTGGAAAATTTGTGAATCGATATTGTTTAGATTAATTATGTAGGTTAACTACATAAATAGACGATACCTAATTAATTTTCAGTCAGATACGCGTCCAAGGATAGTGGAGAAAGAAATAGCTGTAGGCTAAAATAAGCCTGTTCATAAAGTTTTTCAGATGTATTTTAAAAAGTTATATACCGATTTGAATCAAATTTTCGAAACGTGTTTATGCTATTTGACTCCAGCCTATCTTCGAATTTGAGCCAAGTTGAGAATGAAGACACGAAGTTATGGAGAAAAAAACCTTGAAATATTGAGTTAAGCAGAAAGTTCGTGACGTTTTTTTCCAATGGATGGCTTTAGAGTCGTGTAACTTTAGTAGTTCTAATCCTATCAAGTTATATTATACCGCGCTTAAAAGGTGACATTTTGTAGAATATTTATGAAATTGTGAAACTCAGGCAGAACTAATTGGGGTAATTGGGTTTTGAAAATGAGCCAAAATTCTGAAAAAAATTCCCTATACTAATGCTCCACGTTAGGTACTACCTTCCGTCCGTGGACAAGATAACTCAAAAACGCGCTATACGATTTTGACGAAATTTAGAATGCTACTTGGTTATTTCTATAGTGGATTTGGTCTTCCATTTCAGCAAAATCGACTGAGGGGCAGCGAATTTATTAAGCAAAAAAGGGTAACTATAAAGTTTTGTCGCGTTTTTATAAAGTTTTTCGGATTTAATTGGAAAATTTGTAAAGCAATTTTGTTTAAATTAATTACATTGGTTGACTACATAAATAGACGATATCATTGTAAATTTGAGTGATATCGGTCTAAGGATAGTGGAGAAAGAAATAATCGTAGGAGGAAATAAGCCTGTTCATAAAGTTTTTTTAGTGTACATTCAGAACTAATGCACCGATTTGAATAAAATTTACAAATTTGATTTATGCTACCAGGGTCTGTGTTACTAACAAATTAGACAAAATTTTGAAAAGGGCAAACAAAGTTATGAAGTAAAAAACCTTGATATATTGTTAGTTTTCACAATTTTTCCCTCCCATTTCTACCATAGGGCATCAAAAAAACGGCTATAGGCCGATTTCAAATTGCTTTATGTTTTTTAATTAGTTTTGATATTTTTATATAGTTCTTGATTAGAACTAAGTTTCGGAAAAGGTCAAGGAAACCAAGCCAAGGAAAACTTGGTAAATTTTGATGAAAAATTGCTGAAGCTTATTAACTCAACAAATTTGTTTTAAATCAATTTCAGTATAATCCAATCCAGTAAGATTTTGCCAAAATTCTTTAAAGACTTTATCTTACACATATATGTATATACTTGATTAAATATTTAAATAATTGTTGTCTTCGACTACATAGAAACTCAATCTTCCAACTATGTCTATAAACATGGGTAAAAAGTGACTTCGATCTCGATCCAATATGTCGAACATCTATATATATGTAGTATATGTGACAGTAAAGTAACGTCACAAATTCAAACTCTTAAGAGCTCTAGTAGAATAAACTTCATTGCCTATTCTACCATAAGAAAGAACCAAGAATGAAGAAACAATTTAGACTATTAGGGAGTATAATAAATGTGTCTATTATGTGAAAAAAGATTGTATTATATTATTTATTTATTTATTTATTTATTTATTTATTTATTTATATATACAATATACAATCTATGAGGCGTTTGGCCTCTTACGACTGCAGACACAACAGGTAATGGTTCAAAAAGAAACAATATAATAAGAAAAGAAAAAGAGAAAAAAAGAAAAATAATAAAAATAGTAAAAATAATAAAAATAATAAAAGTAATAGAAAAAAAAATAATAATAATAAAATAAAAAAAAAAAATACTAGTAATGATAAAAAAAAATTATAATAAAAAATAATAGTAATAAAAATAATAATATTAAAAAGAAAAAGGAAAAAAAATTAAGAAAATTAAGAAAAAATTAAGAAGTTAAGAAAAAAATTAAAAAATTAAGAAAAAAATAATTAAGAAAAAATTAAGAATTAGGAAGTAAGCATAAATAATTAAGAAGTAAGCATACTCTCGGCTCAGCAAACAATACGTAAATAAAAATAACATAAGTATGAATATGTATGAATATGAGGCAGCAACAATCTCACACTAAGTCCCGCTGGCTGCAAAGATACTTGAAGCGAGGCAAATTCGAGCATCTTCGGATTAAAATTGGAAGAGAATTCCACAAACGTGCTGCACGAACAGTAAATGAAAAATCCATAATTCGCGAAGTAAATGGCGGTAAAATTATTTGATTCGCACGTGAAGAACGTGAAAACAATATTCTATTAAACAGATAGATTGGAAAACGAACAGAGATAACTTTAAATAAGAAAATTAAAATTCTACGCTTAAAAAGAATATCAAGACTACAACCAAGTAACAATGATACAGACCTAGAGACACTACTAGCTCTGGGAATGGCATAACAGAAACGTGCAACAGAGTTTATACATAGCTTTAATGGACGCATACACATTGTAATGTAATGTCATGCCGATCGCCCCCTAGATATAAGTAGGTTTTAAGCTAAGTAGGCAAAAATGGCTTTTCGTCGGAACAATTCTCACGGGAAAATAATGTGAATAAAGTGCTTAATCGCGATTTCGGAAAAACAACGGTGTCAAATTCGAAGGTATTCAAAGAAACTCGAGAACATTCCTAAGACAAAATTCGTCTTCATGGAAATCCGAGTACAATGAAAATTGTCCCACGGGAAAATAGCATGGAAAAAATGCTTAATAAGCGCGAATTCGAAAAACAACGGTTTCAAATTCAAAGTTGATAACAGAGAAACTCGAGAACATTCCTAAGGCAAAATTCGTCTTCATGGAAATCCGAGTACAGTGAAAATTGTCCCACGGGAAAATATAGTGGACACAATGCTGATTAGTCAATTTTGAAAATGGACAAACAAAAGTTTCAAATTCAAAGCAAAGCATTTTGAAATTTGAATATCCGGAATGCATTCTGCACCCGTAAGGATTTTGTTCCTATAAAAGCCAAGCAACGTAGTGAGATAAGTAATCAGACCATCGATTCAGTTGATAGAAGCAGTTCATAGATAGAGTTGACAGAAGCAGTTCATCAAATCAGTTCAACAACAGAGTCAAGCTCGACTAGAGAGTCTAATTTAAAAAGTATTGTTGAAAAAAGTTAAATTTAAAAAGTATTGTTCAAACGAGTTGAATAAAAGAAAGTATTGTTGAAAAAAGTTTAATTTAAAAAGTATTGTTGAAACGAGTTGAATAAAAGAAAGTATTGTTGAAAAAAGTTTAATTTAAAAAGTATTGTTGAAACGAGTTGAATAAAAGAAAGTATTGTTGAAAAAAGTTGAATATAAAAAGTATTGAATAAAAGAAAGTATTGTTGAAAAAAGTTGAATATAAAAAGTATTGAATAAAAGAAAGTATTGTTGAAAAAAGTTGAATATAAAAAGTATTGTTGAAACGAGTTGAATAAAAGAAAGTATTGTTGAAAAAGGTTTCATTTAAAAAGTATTGTAGAAAGTTAAGAATTAAAGTTAAGATTTGAAATTAATAAATATTGGTGAAATTAATTAAGCGAAAGGAAGTGTTTTTATTTCAAAACCAGCCATATTAATAGTGATTCGGGAGTTGACGTTGCCAGAGGCATTCCGACAAAATATTACACAACATAATTGGCGCAGCCGGTAGGATCCTAGAAGTTAAAAAAAAAAAGGGACAACAAAAATTTTTTTTTTTAACTTGAAAAACTTGGATCCATCGAATCTACAAACAACAGTGTGATAAGTCATCGAATGAATCAAACAACATCTACTTCCGACATCATAAGTGACATCCTTAACAGCACCTTCCAACAACTAGACGACGCTACGATTGACGACACCAGTCCTGAACAAAATACGTTTAGGCCAACAACCGCACCACCAGCAAACGTGAAACTAGGACATCTACGAAGCGGACGGCAGTACACCAAATCAGAATCCAGTACACCACCAGAACAACCATTTGAAGGTAAGATGGGCCCAAAAAGGCAACTTTTTATACCCAGTAATTTAAGTACAGAAAAAATGGCAAAAGCAAATATGTCCGTAGATATAAATAAAGTGAGCCAATTTGTATTCAATTCAATCCCTATACTAAGCGCGGAAATCGGTCCTAAATTAACGGAAGAAATCACAGTATTCATAGATTGTTGTAAAGCTGTCTATAATATTCTTTCCGAGGAGGAACGCGTAGTGTTCTTACCCCTAATTCCCACCAGGTTTCGAGGTAGAGCCGCCAGCACTCTAACAAACATACCTACCGATACCTTTACTGGCATTCTGGCTGCAATATTAGCAAAACTAGTTCCCCGAAGGCCATATGCTACAATGTTCCATGAATTGCAAAACTCCAGCCAATTGCCTGGAGAAACACTCACAGGATTTGCGGGGCGAATGAAAACATTGTTAAAAGAGTGTATAAATAATGCAATTCAAAGACATCCACAGGGATATGAATCGGTAACAAAAGATTTGGAGGAAACCGCTATGTTCGCTTTTAAAGCGGGTATGCTAAATCCAAATCATCGGTTATTTTTTCTTCATGAGGACTACCAGGACTTTAATGCCCTGGTCTCTAAAGCTGAATTTCTTGAGCAGGCGGAGAAACAATTCAGTTTAGCAACTCCTAACACCCTAATACCACACGTACAACCAAACCAACAGGTCAATCTTTCAGCCGAAGTCACACCGCAAAACAACTACCTCAATAACAATAGGAATAACAATAACCGGAATTATAACAACAACTACACCAATCAAAATAGTAAATTCAGTTACAATAACAGAGTGAATAACAACAATAACTTTAACAACAGTAGAAATGGAAATAACAACAATTCTTACAATAATAGTAGAAACAACAACTATAACAATGACAGCCATACTAACAAAAATTACAGTAATAATAATAATAACAATAATAGGTTTACTCAATATGGTAATAATAACAATTCTACCCAAAATTTTAATAATAGAAATTCTAATAAATATAATAATAATCCCCCTCCAAACCAAAGAACCCAATGCGGTTTCTGCAATAGATTAGGTCATGTTTATGCCGAGTGTAGAACTCGTATGAACACACCCTATTGCAACCGATGCCGGGTTTATGGACATAACAACAATACGTGCAATTTTCACCCACAATCAAATGCTACTCATCAAATAAACATGATATCAAATAAAAATGTCGAAAACAGCAAATCGAAAGAAACGCCAAATACGTGTAATTTTTGCCTACAACCTGGGCACTCTATGGAAATGTGTTTCGCTAAGAAACAATGGGAGCAAAATAATCCATGCCCCACTAATACATCGGAAAACTAAAGCAGGGCTGTCATTCTAGACCCAAAACAATTGAGACAAGGTGTCAGCCCGAAACACTCCATTCCAAACAAAATAAATGTATAATCAAAGTACCATTGTCAATAGTATCAAAATGTCCGGCCGAATTATTAATAGACACAGGGTCAGACATAAGCATAATCAAACAATCATCATTAAAGAAAAACATAAATATTAATAAAGACGAAAAAACCAAAATACAAACGGCATTCGGCAAAGGACAAACTTTAGGTACATGCTTAACACAATTTCCACCCCCCGTATCACAAAAATGCAAATTCCATGTGGTGGAAAAAGCCACCCCAATTCCCGGTGATGGTATACTAGGCTTTGATTTCTTGTCTCAAAATTGCAACATTGAGGGCCCAAATAAACGATTAGTTTTCCCCGAAGTAAAACTTGACGAACACAACTTCGGAATGCCATTTTTTAACAGTGTATCCAAAAACCCCATGAAGACGGTCCATATAGATGTCGCACAGGCACAGGTTGAATCATCTGTACCTGGAGCTAAAATTGTAAGTGGCCCATGGATAGGAAAATCACTGCTGCACCCAAAATCCAACTTGAACGACTCGGAGTATAAAGTGAAGACTCAGAGAGAAATTTATATTCCGGCGCGCTCAAGAAGATTGGTGCAGATAAAAGTGACATTCAAACAGGAAAAACTCTGCTTATCGAAAGAAATAAGCGAAGGAGTTTATCTTGGAGGTTGTCTGGTCCGGCCAATTGACGGGAAAATTGTCATTTGTATCCTCAATACGCAATTAACAAACAAGAGAATTAAACCATTTAGCTTTAACACCCACCCCCTAGATCAATATGACGTTATAAATTTAAGACAAAAAAGCGAAGAATTTTCCGAGGAAGCTATAAAATATTTATTCAGTATAAATCAGAATCAAATGGGTAAAAACAGAGTAGAGGAACTTAAACAACATTTGAAATTAGACGAAAACGCAACACTGGAAGAAAGAAGGTCCATAATTGAAATATGCGAAGAATATAACGACATATTTCACTTACCCAATGACAAACTCACACATACCAATTCCTGCGAGCATGTGATCCCAACCAAACAAGATCAAGCGCCCGTGAATCAAAAAATGTATCGGCTGCCTGAGAAACAACGAACAATAATACAAGAACAAGTACAGGAAATGTTGGAAAATAGCGTAATAACACCCAGTAAAAGTCCATGGAATTCACCACTGTTAGTGGTACCTAAAAAGAACGGCCCAGATGGAGAGAAAAGATGGAGAGTCGTTGTCGACTTTCGGAAACTGAATCAGACCACCATCGGTGATGCTTTCCCTCTACCGCGAATCGAGGATATTTTGGACCAATTAGGGCATTCCAGGTACTTCACAACACTAGACCTTGCTAGTGGGTACCACCAGGTTTTGGTTAATAAAGAAGACCGAGCCAAAACCGCATTTAGCACCCCTTTTAGTCATTACGAATTCCTGCGAATGCCGTTCGGGCTGACAGGAGCCCCGGCAACTTTCCAACGCCTAATGAACCACGTGCTGTCTGGCCTACAAGGTTTCCTGTGTTTCGTTTATATAGACGACATTGTAATATATGGAAAAAACTTATTGGACCACAACAATAAACTGGAGGAAATTTTTTCCCGATTAAGGGAACATAATCTAAAATTACAACCCGAAAAATGTAATTTCCTTAGAAAGGAAATAATATATTTGGGTCACCAATGTTCCCCAGAGGGCGCGCTACCCGATCCATACAAAATTTCATGTGTTCAAAATTTCCCTGTACCGAAAACCGTCCGCCAAATTCAATCGTTTTTAGGACTTGCCAATTATTACAGGAAGTTCATTCCCAATTTCTCTAAGGTGGCCGAACCATTGAACAAACTATTAAGGAAAAATGTAAAATTCAAATGGACAGAGCAGTGTGAACTCTCTTTTAAAAGTCTAAAAGAATCTTTAATTACACCACCACTTCTAATCTACCCAGACTTCTCGCAACCCTTTAAGCTAACCACAGATGCCAGCAATGAGGCAATTGGTGCAGTTCTATCACAAGGAGAGGTAGGTAAAGACAAACCAATAGCCTACGCCAGCAGATCTCTCAACAAAGCAGAAAGGAACTATTCAACAATAGAGAAAGAGTTACTGGCCATTGTGTGGGCCGCAAAAAATTTTAGATGTTACCTTTATGGGAGAAAATTTGTGGTCTACACTGACCATAAACCCCTAAAAGGGGTCTTCAACGTCAAAGATCCCACGACACGACTGGTACGGTTTCACCACAAACTCTCGGAATATGACTACCAGATCGAATACAAAGCCGGGAAATATAACACCAATGCTGATGCACTGAGTCGAATCCCTCCACCCGAATTAATACCGAAACATGAAAACAAATCTCCTCCAGAAACGACAATAAACGAATGGGAAAATCCAAGTAACAGCATCAACGCAATAGAAAAAGAATACAGCAAGATAGAAGAGAAGAAAGGGTGGCAATTATTAAAAACAATACTAAAGTCGGAGAAAAATAACAACTTAACTTCAAATAAACACAATGTCAATCGAAGGGAACTCAACACCCCAAGGAATGTAAATGCGATTACCAGAAATCAAGCAAAACAAAGAAATGAGGAATCAAGCAGTAAACTAACACAGCCTAACATAATGAACAAACCCGAAGAAGATGTGACGAATACAAAAACTACAGCAGAGCCACAACTAATAAGTCTAAAATCCTCCGACCCCAACAATCTACCAGACACAGAATCGGAATTCTCCAAAGGGTCATCAGAGTCAGACGATGAAGGCCAAATAGAGATCCTGACAGATCCTAAGGACATCAAAATAATTTTAAAGGCCCATCATGACTCACCATTAGGAGGACATGCCGGTGTTCAAAAAACTTTTAACCGCATCCGAAAAACATACAAGTGGAAAAACATGCTTCAGGATATCAGTACTCACATACGCAAATGCATGAAATGCCAAAAGAACAAGAAAGGAAAAACACTAAAATTACCAATGAGAATCACAGACACCGCAAATCGTCCATTCGAAAAAATTTACTTGGATATTGTTGGTCCTCTCCCAACCTCCACACAAGGCAATAAATACATCCTGACGTTCCAGGATGACCTGACTAAAATTCTGGATTGTTTTCCAATACCAGACGGAGAAGCCACTACAGTAGCAGACTGTTTCTACCGACAAGTAATTTTAAAATATCTAGTAATCCCCGAAAAATTGGTAACAGACCAAGGCGCAAATTTCACCAGCGACCTTTTCAAACACTTATGCAAAATGCTGCACATAAAAAAATTACAAACAACTGCGTATCATCCGCAGTCGAATGGAGCCTTGGAGCGATGTCACGGGCCACTAATCGAATACCTCCGCAGTGTCGTGGACGATAATACCGACACCTGGGACCAGTGGTTGAGTGAAGCCGCATTCGTGCACAACCACACACCCCACACAGGTAGTAAATATACACCAATACATGCTCTATACGGTTACCACCGGGTTTTACCTACTAACTTAACCAAAAACCCAGAACCAATCTACAATTTTGATGATCACTGCAACCTAATAAAATATAACTTACAAAAGATACATTCTAAAATAAAGGAAAACCTCATTATCGCCAAGAAAAAGTCCAAAGAATTCTACGACAAAAATTCAAAAACTACAAGCTTTCACGTGGGAGACAAAGTATTGTTAAGGAATGCCGCAAGAAAACATAAACTCTCGCCTGTGTGGACTGGACCTTTTGAAATCAAGAAAGTTGTTGACAACCTAAATACAACCATCCAAATTGGTAAGAAATTAAGGCGAGTACACAACAATCGATTAAAGCAATTCTAAAAAGAAAAAAAAAAAAAACAACCACCGCGAAAATTTGCTACCCAAAAACTTAACTTACAATAACAAAATAAGAAGAGAAAACATACTATATACAAAATAATTAAGAATAAGCAAATAAAATTTTGCGAGTAACCCCCGAACATAAAGAAAGCTTAAAAATTTCTTTTTGTATATGAAATTTTCTGCTGACGATACAAAAATAGTTTAACATTTTTAGACATATTAAAATACAATATACAATAATTCTAAGAAGTGTTCATGTAAATTTTTCAAAACTTCAATCTCATATTTCGAAAACGTAATAAGAATCTTACTTATTGTAATGTCTTTATTAAAATTTTTCGCCCAACTTTATTATTTTTTTTTTTTTTTTTTCTTCCTTTCGGATTTAAGTTACTAAATTGTAATTCAATCGCACATTTATTTTCGTGAATAGGAATTTTTGTTTAACTTGCGAATGCAGTAAAGAAAAACAAAAATAATAGGAAAATGAATTTGAATACAAATTGAATTCAAAAGTTAAATATTCAAATAAAATTAATTAATTGAATAAAACTAATGCATGTTGGTATTAATTATGAATAAATATATATATAGATTTTTCAAAATAAGATATATATTCAAAACATTATATTGTAAGATGAAAAACGGACATTTATAAATAATTAATTGAAAAAAATTATATATGCTTTTTAACAACCATCCTTTTTGTTGTTGAAAAGCAGATACAATTTTTTTTGTTGGGGTATGAAGGAATGTAATGTAATGTCATGCCGATCGCCCCCTAGATATAAGTAGGTTTTAAGCTAAGTAGGCAAAAATGGCTTTTCGTCGGAACAATTCTCACGGGAAAATAATGTGAATAAAGTGCTTAATCGCGATTTCGGAAAAACAACGGTGTCAAATTCGAAGGTATTCAAAGAAACTCGAGAACATTCCTAAGACAAAATTCGTCTTCATGGAAATCCGAGTACAATGAAAATTGTCCCACGGGAAAATAGCATGGAAAAAATGCTTAATAAGCGCGAATTCGAAAAACAACGGTTTCAAATTCAAAGTTGATAACAGAGAAACTCGAGAACATTCCTAAGGCAAAATTCGTCTTCATGGAAATCCGAGTACAGTGAAAATTGTCCCACGGGAAAATATAGTGGACACAATGCTGATTAGTCAATTTTGAAAATGGACAAACAAAAGTTTCAAATTCAAAGCAAAGCATTTTGAAATTTGAATATCCGGAATGCATTCTGCACCCGTAAGGATTTTGTTCCTATAAAAGCCAAGCAACGTAGTGAGATAAGTAATCAGACCATCGATTCAGTTGATAGAAGCAGTTCATAGATAGAGTTGACAGAAGCAGTTCATCAAATCAGTTCAACAACAGAGTCAAGCTCGACTAGAGAGTCTAATTTAAAAAGTATTGTTGAAAAAAGTTAAATTTAAAAAGTATTGTTCAAACGAGTTGAATAAAAGAAAGTATTGTTGAAAAAAGTTTAATTTAAAAAGTATTGTTGAAACGAGTTGAATAAAAGAAAGTATTGTTGAAAAAAGTTTAATTTAAAAAGTATTGTTGAAACGAGTTGAATAAAAGAAAGTATTGTTGAAAAAAGTTGAATATAAAAAGTATTGAATAAAAGAAAGTATTGTTGAAAAAAGTTGAATATAAAAAGTATTGAATAAAAGAAAGTATTGTTGAAAAAAGTTGAATATAAAAAGTATTGTTGAAACGAGTTGAATAAAAGAAAGTATTGTTGAAAAAGGTTTCATTTAAAAAGTATTGTAGAAAGTTAAGAATTAAAGTTAAGATTTGAAATTAATAAATATTGGTGAAATTAATTAAGCGAAAGAAAGTGTTTTTATTTCAAAACCAGCCATATTAATAGTGATTCGGGAGTTGACGTTGCCAGAGGCATTCCGACAAAATATTACACAACAACATAATGCCAGAGCCAGAGTAAATCTCACAACAGTAGAGCAGATGAGGAAGAATAAGAGATTTAACAAGCCTGACTTTAAGACTCATGGGTAGTAAATGTCGAATACGGTACATGTTACGTAAGGTCATGTAGATCTTGGAGGTAATGCATTGAATCTAATCATCCCAACTAAGAACTTCGTTAATAATAACTCCCAGACTTGTCACCTTTAACGAATAAGGAATGCTTACATTGTTAATCATTATTGGTGCCAGAGACTGCCCAATAGGTCGGACATATATAGCCAAGCACTGAGATTTTACAGGGTTAATTGCTAAATCATTATCAATAGACCAACTATGAAGCGCTGAGAGATCGTCATTTATTTTATTGATGCACTGAGCCACGGAATTTAGCGGTGATGAACACATTAGTTGAACATCATCGGCAAATAAATGAACATTACACCAAGTGACAAAAGATGGCAGATCATTAATAAAAAGACTAAACAACAACGGACCCAGAACAGAACCTTGTGGCACGCCCCTACGCAGATCTAAAAAAGAAGATTTGCAACCACCAGACATAACACATTGCTGCCTATTTGATAGGAAAAATAAGAAAAAATTAGATTTCGAGCAGACAGCGAGAAGCTAAATTGCTCTTGAAGTTTTTTCCATAAGATAGAGTGGTCCAGACTATCGAAGGCTTTGCTAAAATCAAGTAATATTAAAAATGTAACATGTTTTTTATCTAGATTATGGCGAATATTTTCAGTGACGTCAATCAATACTGAAGTGGTGCTATGATTCGTACGGAAGCCTGATTGATATGGTGATAGCTTGGAGCTGACAGCAGTAGTTATTTGCTTCCTTAAAATAATCTCACAAACCTTAGACAAAGCAGGTAGAATACTGATAGGACGAAAGTCACTAGCATTTCCACTTTTAGACTTTTTCGGAATAGGGCGAACTAAAGCGTGTTTCCAAGCAATTGGAAACACAGAAGTAGTTAAGATAGTGTTCATTAAGTGCAGAATATGTACATCAACAACTGGCAAAATTAGTTTTAAAAATTTAATGGGAATCTCATCGAGTCCAATGGCATTACATTTAAACGAAAATACAGCTTCCCAAAGGTCAGAGCAAGAGATACAGTAAAAAGAGAAGTCGCTATCAGATTCATCACCATATAAATCAACTCGGGCCAGGCTATCACGGGACTGAATACTACTGAAGTAATCATTAAATTCCCATGCACTAATATGCCGTGAATCAATATGATTCTTCCCTAGTATTCCCAAACCTTTAATTTTATTCCAAATTATAGAGTTATTTTGGGCTGGTTGGAAATACGAGCTAGAAAATTTAAATTTCGCTTTTTTAATAAGATGCGTGACCTTATTACGTAAGCGAGATAAAACACTTTTATTTTCTGCTGAACGGTGACCAATAAATACTTTATAAGCTATATCCCTATGATTAATTGCTTCTTTAATACGTCGCGAAAACCAGGGATTTTTTCTTTCCGAAAAGGTTTTATTGGGACATGTAAATTGAACAAGTCAACAATAAGTTGACTTAAAAAGTTCAATTGTTCATTTGGGTTGTTAGAGTTGTAAAGAATACCAAATTTAGACTCAGAGACATCATTAAATAATAGCTCTAGATTAATGCAGCTGTAGTCACGAAAAAAGAAACTTCTAGGTGGAGATAAAACAGGTATGTCCATAGACATATAAATAAAAGCATGGTTTGAAATAGGAACCCAGAACTGATTCTTTAGTCGAATGATATTAGGATTGGCTACAATAAAAAAATCCAGAAGCGAAGAATTCGTGCTAGTGAAATGCGAAGGATAGTCATTTGAGATAACATTTAAATTATAACTATCAAAAAAATTATAGACCAAACGTTGTGTATCGGAATTTAGTAAATTTAGATTAAAATCACCCATAACAACTATATTAATATATTTAGAAGCAATATTATCAATAACACTTTCAAGATCGTGGAGACTGCCACTAAAACGATATACAACACCAACTAGAACCGGTAAATCTCTAACTGAAACTGCAATAAACAGGTACTCAAGATCAACACTAGAAGAATAAGAAATTACTTTACCACCTAAAGAAGAAGAAACGTACAGGGCTACACCACCACCACGTCCAGACGGACGGTTTATTCCTAAAGATATTATAACCAGAAATATAAAGCAAAGAGTCTAACACAGATGGTTGTAGCCAAGTTTCAGAAACGCCAATGACATGCAAGAAATTGCCAGCCAATATACTTTTTACATCATCGAATTTGTCACACCTCGTAACCGGCAATAGGGATTGGGCATTAAAATGACCAATATTTAGACAATTAACATATCCACTCAATGTGCTCCTTAAAACAGAATTCTTACTTGAGACCGTAACAGGCAATGAAACCATGATATGATAATAAATAGCAAGAATAGATTTCAAATTTATAAGATCTTACTGAGCCGTGAAGTATACCACTCAATCAGCTTTTCCGTCCCTTAAATTTTTCTCTGCAATATACTAATATTATTAAAACTATTGGAAATTTTTTAAAATTTCAGATATACTTCAAATTTTTCAAAACTTCAAATCTTAATCCCAAATAGTTAAAATACCAAATTTCAATTCAATTCAATTACAAATTATAACTAAAATTAAAAATTCAATAATTAAATTTTATGCGTAAAAAAAAAACAGAAATACTAATACAAATATAATTTCAAAAAAAAAAAAAAAAGAAAGAAAAGAAAGAAAGAAAAGAAAAAGTAATAACAGAACTATCTGTTTTGACTACTACTAGTACTACCATTATTTGGGAACAGCTTTCTGAAGTCCTCCCATGACGAAATTTTTACACCCTGCTCGTGCACAGAATTAGGTTTAAGGGGTTAGGGGTAGTCAGAATTTTCAAAAAATCAATTTTTGGTTTTTTGCATTTTCGTTAAGTATAATATCTTAAAATTATTCTCTGAAAATTTCAAGTTGATCCGATCATTAGTTTTTGAGTTATTCGACAAATAACAAAGAGAGCTCTGGCACTTCAAACTATTATATGGCCCAGGAATAGATGACTCGGTGTAAGTAATTTAATAATTCGTATTTCTGTACGTAAATCTAGTGTGAAACTTTAAACGCGTTTTTCTCAAAACTATGTTTTTTAAACTGGTGACAACTGTAACTCGAAAACCGCTCAGTAGATTTTAATGAAATTTATACAGCTTTTAGAATACATAATAAACTCGGGCCTGATCGAAGGATTTTTTTTTTGCAAAAATTTCGATTTTTTTAGACCAATTTACTGTTGATTTTTTCCTAAAAATCTAGACAAAAATTTCCTGAGGCCGCCATTTTGTTAATTTTTGAAAAAAACAAAAATCCTTCGATCAGGCCCAGGATTATCTATTTATAAAACTAATTTCTTTTATCCGATTGATTTTAGATGAATCTCCAAGGACTTATGATTGTCACCACAAAGACCTTTTTTTGAAACTGGGTCAACACAGACAGCTATAACTTTGGAAATAAAATTTTTTTTTTTTTGAATTTTTCGTGACTTCAAGTCAAAACATTGTATAATAATGCCATATTGCTACTTTTGTAAAATAACACGATTTAATAGCAAAAAAAAAGTACTGAAAATTCTCATTTTTTCGTGCCTCTGACTACCCCTAACCCCTTAAGTATCAGGTGACCATTTATAACAATCATAGATTTTATCATATTTTTTGTTCTTAGCTCGACACATTTCCACTTGATCTGATGCATTGTAGGTGTCAGATTATCATTAAGATAGACCCGCGAATTAATGCTGAGTTCTCGAATAATATCTTTTAGTATGACTTTTTTCGCTGCTTTGAAATAATTAGACATGATGTTATCACGCAGTCTAATAGAAGTCAGCTTAAAAATAATCGACCCAACTTTACCACGCATACGATGACAAAAAGAAATGTCTCTGTCAATCATGATAATCCCAAGACACGAAGATATTTTTAGCATAATGTCCGGTAGTTCAGCATGCTTAACAGAAAAGGGAATACCATTCACAATAATGTCAGCGCGCCGCTCCATTCTCAGCTGCCTTTCTGATGTACCAGAACCACCCAAATCAATGCCACTGGTATCCTCTAGCTTGTTTAATCGATCATTCATGGCACACATATTTGATTTGATACTTTCAATCGTTCCTGTGATAAGATTGACAGATTGACTGATGGAAGCAACCAGATCACGAAGCTCTTCGATGACAGAAGTGTCATTGTTATGACTGGAATCTAGAACCTTGGTACGACACTTAACGCAAAACCATGGTACATCTTCATCATCAGCATTAATGGCATTAAACAATCGTTTACCAATTTTACCACATTTTTGGTGGAACCACCCCTTGCAGCCATCACATTCGACAGTACCGCACCCAGCTTCCTTATTACAAGCTGGACATAGCGAGATCAAAGCAGTGGAGACATTCATATTTGAAGCAAATTCAATAAAAATTAGAGTCGTTTAGATAATAACTTTAAAAATGTAATATTAGTTATAATTAATGAAGTAAAAAATAATAAAAAAGACCGCACAAAAAATGTTGACCTTTACTCTTGAACCATTGAACTTATTCATATATATTATTATATTAGAAATGATTCAGACGTATTGCAAAAGAAAATTTTATAACCTGCTATTTTGCACATTACACTGTGGACCACAATCTCCAAATCAAGACTTTAATGTCATTAATTAACTGTGCTCGAAATAATTTCAGTTTTTTAAGTATGACTACTATAGACTAAGGTTGACCATAACATTCCTACCTTTTACCTTGTCTATTTCCGCGAAAACTATCTCGAAGATTATCCCAATAGATAAGAGAATACAGAAGATCTATCAAACATATAAAAAGTTTTGGTTCCATCTAAGTGTAATATTTCCCAATATGTATGTTAAAAAACACTTTATTATATGGTCTCAAATTATGTAATTATTTCATTTCATTTCATTTCATTTATTTGAGACTTTACAATAAAAATTTTTTTTTCTTTTTACATAATTACTTAAAGTAGTAAATAAAAAAATAAAACTAAAACAGTTGAGGCAGCTGGCTTATAAGAATTGCCTAGCTTTAAAAATTAATATTATTACTGTCAACGCAATGACGACAAAAAAAATATAATTATTGTGCATTTAGCAAAAAATTAAATAATTAAGTGCTTGCTCCCGGCACTACCAAATTAAAATTTTTAATTAAAAGACAAAAAAGGACAAAACACAGATATAAAACATAAAACTTAAAACTAAGAACTTAAAACTAAATAACAATTAAAACAAGATTTCCAAGAATTACCAGGAACCTGGAGAAAGTTAATGTCAGGTTAGAACTGACTTTCAAATTTAGGAAAAAAAAAGAAAAAAAATGAATGAGAATATTTCTAACCTCTATAAGTTCCAGGAGATACTTTAGAGAAAATTTTCAATTTGTGAATGTCATCCGAAGGTAATAATAAATCTGACGAATTCTCATTTAGGATGTTAACTGGGGATAGATAATACTGCTCTAGTGCAGAATGCCCAATGTTAGACTCGAAAATATCTTTTACCAAGAGATTTGGGTGAGATCCAAGCTTTGTGAGTTTGTTAGATGCAAGGTTTAGCATATATGTCATAATAGGAGTGATTTCCGACTCTCCATATATGATATTATTGGAGTACCATTTCTTGTTAGGTTTACGATATTTCGATAGGCAGTGACGAAGTATTTTACGTTCAAAAGCTTGTAGTTCATCTGCCACATTAGGTGTAATATATAACCAATGCGCAAAAGCATAAGATAGAATAGGCCTAATTAGGGCCTTATACATAAGTAATTTTGTTTTGGTTTCCATAGACTTAGAGCTTAATAGTGGTTTTAACATTGCTGTTGCCTTTCTGGCTTTATTCAGAACAAATCTAGCATGAATATTGTATTTTAATCTATGGTGAAATATAATACCTAAATACTTAATTTGAGTTTTAAGAGGAATGTCATTGCCATATATAGACAATTTTAAAGTTTTACTTCCACGATCTGCTAAGTAGTGACCCCTGCCACTTGCGTTTCTAAAGCAGATCAGCTCACATTTTCCAAAATTAATGTTAATTCCCCAATTTGTTAGGTAATCTGCGATTAATAAGAGGTGTTGCTTGACTTCTTCAAGAGCTTCATGTGGTCTTTTGTGACCCGAGTATATAATTGCATCATCAGCATACAGTATTGCACTAGAATTGTTTAGAGCTATTGGAAGGTCACTCAGAAAAATATTAAATAATTTTGGGCCCAGTATGGATCCTTGGGGAACTCCGGAGAGGGTGTTTCCTAGCTCCGATTTCTCCCCATTCAGTTGTACGAAAATTTTCTATCTTTTAAATAGCTACAAAAAAATTTTAACAACCAGGACGGACAGTTGTACCTTTTTAATTTGTAAATTAAGCCTTTCATCCAAACGGAATCAAATGCTTTCTCCAAATCAATTGCACAAGCTACAGTGTACTTTTTTTCTTTTAAGTTCTTTAAAATTTTATCCTGTAAGAGAAGTAGCGCGTGTTCGGTCGAGTGTTGTCGTTCAAAACCAAACTGACAAGTAGGGACAATATTGAAGTCTTCATAGAAGGTCTCGAGATGCATTAAAAGGGTTTTGTGAATTGAACTCTGTAATTCGTACATCCCAAACTTCGCTTAAATAATTGTCAGCAACCGAGTGTACCCAGGAATTTAATTGCCGGTTGGATTTTTTTCCGAAAAGAGGGCTGTATAAAAATCATGAAAGGCCGAAGGTTTCTCCGGAGTGCTGCTGTAGATATGATTCTGGTAGGTAACATTTTTATTGCTGTCGTTATTTTGATACTTCCCTGTTAACTTAAATATTTCTTTAAATGCGTCAGGACCTGGCTTGATTTAGCTTAATCTGCTTCTAAAATTTTCATTTAATTCTATTCGAACCTTATCATTAATAATTTTGGTGAGAGAACGGATTCTTGAAGACCAGTCTTGGTATTCATAATTTACTTTATTGTAGTTATTATGGTAGATGCGTTTGAAAATTCTCAACCAGACCTTCCTAATTCTGACGAGATTTAATAATTCTCGCGAAAGAGTTCTATATTTGCTTCTCCCGACATGAGTCACGGATTCTGAGTGTTTTTTAGAGCAATTACTTAAGATTGTCGCAAAAGCATATGCACCATCATCTATTTCATCATTAGAGAGGTTTCTGTTCTTGGGCAAATTGAGGGAGGAAATACTTATGCTGACATCCCTTTGGAAATTTTTCCAATTCGTGTTCTTGAATGAAATAAAAGTTGGGGGACTTCTTAAGACTGGGCCAAAACTGTTAGTACTAATAGAGAGGAGCAATGGGAAATGATCCGTAGCAGAAGGAAGGGTAATACAGTTAAAATTATGCTGAGAAGGTAATGTATTAGTTAGAGAAGAGGATACTAAGAATAAATCAATGAAAGACGAAGAACGTGGAAAAGATGGATCCCTGGGGCTAATTATGTTAAGTTCTCTAAGAGGATCATTTGAGAACCAAGAGTATAAATGAGTTCCGTTAGTATTTCGTTTTGTGTCACCCCAATACTCATGACGAGCATTAAAATCGCCACCAAATATACAGCGGTCAAACTGCAAAGATAAATTATGAAGTTGGTCTAAATCCCCTATCATGTTACTTCCAATATTACCCGGAATATATAAAGAACAGAGAAGAATATTTTTCGTTTGTCCAGAATTATCCGTAAAATTGATGCCAATCATTGTGGCAAATAGATTCTGGAATGAATGTGAAATTTTCTTAAATTTTATTTGCTTTTTAATGAGGATTGCGGTGCCTCTACCAGAATCATTTCTGATAAGCTCGTAATTATCAAGAGTAGGTTTATGCCTTTCTTTAAGGCATGTTTCTGAAAGAAAAGCTGCTAAAGGCAAGCACTCATTAATTATAGAATTGACGTACAGTCTCTTTCCATGAGAGACTATGGAGTTCACATTATAAGATAGTATATGATATTCGTCATTTATTTGGTTTGGATAGAAAATATTAGATCCAAATAAAGACCTACTTTTTCATCCTGATTTGATATAGATTTATTTCTAGGTACAAAGCTCCTAAGTTTGCCCAAAAGGGTGGAAAATGGTATTCCAAATAAATTCATTGATTCGTTAGTAAAAAATTTAAGATTCTCCTAATCAGTCAAAGTTGGTTCAGAGTGATTTGCGATTTGCTGCTTTGCAGCTTGAGCGAAGGAAGTTCCATGATGAACAAAATTATTGGAGTCGCTCTTAAGGAAATTTCTTCGATTATCAATTGCAATTCTTGCTTTCAGCCTGAGATTCTCCCTCTTAGTTATAAATTCCTTAAAGGATTCACAACCCCTGTAGCTGGCCAAATGATCTTTACCACAATTAGCGCATATGGGTCTTATGCCATTTTCAGCATTGGTTACACATTCTTCTTTACCATGGCTTTGGCCACATTTGACACATCTCCTCGAAAATGAACAAAATTGTCATATGTGACCAAATCTTTGGCATCTGAAGCATTGGACGGGACCAGATTTCCTGACATTTTCCCAATGAATTCTTTGGTAGAGTAGATTATCAATTTTAATGAGACTATTAACATCTTGACCGGGTTCGAGCTGAACAAGGAACATATTTAACTGTCGACCCAACTTTCTCGAGTTGATGGTCGAGTACGATGAAATTTTAGAAATTTTCAGATCAGGCATTTTTAGGATAAGAGCTTCCTGAATTTCTTCAGGGGAATAGTCACAGAAGATTCCTTTTAAAAGGATAACCTCTTTTTTCAAGAATTTGGGAGTAAATGAGAATCCGTCAGTATTAGATTTCTTCAACAAGTTCAGTATCTGTGTATGAACAGTTGGACAATTCACAAACAATTTAAAACTAACAGCATTCAAATTCTTTACGAAAAATTTTGCAAATTTAGAAACTTTTTTAATAAACTGAATTAGTAAAACAGGGCTGGCGTTAGGCACAAATATTGGCGGACACCACACTACTTTCTCCAAATTCCCTGAAATTGGGTTATCATTAATATTAGACTTATTATTTTCATTATAATTATTAGTGACATTTTTATTTTTCAAATTTAAAGGGTTACTTAAATTAACAAATTCCACATCCATGTTGTCAAGTCCAGACAGGCTGCTAAATCTATTTGATGATTCAGGCGCATTTCTGACCGGAGCGTTCATTTTCCTTTTTTTAGGGACATGTTGGTTTGAAAGTTCATTTGCAAATGTTTCAAACGTGTTTGCAAATAATAACTCATCGTTTTGATTTATGTTCCCAATTAAAGTAGCTTGTTTATTTTCCAAAGCCAAAGGTGCTTCCATTTCTACATTATTATTTGAAGCTGCTGTTTCTGCAGGAGGAAATTGACTAGCAGTTTTTAATTTTCTTTTATCTACATGAGTAGTAGCTTGTATTTTCAGTGTACCAGGTTTATTCATATCGCTTTTGCTTGCGAATTTTTTTATACAAAACACTTTTTTTAAAACCTTGGGATTCTGTTTAACGTGCTTGATATCCCAAGCACCTTTACGCACTTCGTGTTTAACCCTAATCTTTGGTTACACTTAGATTTGAAAAAAAAAATTTCAGATATTTGAATGCAAGAAAGCTTTCAAAAACTTGAATTTAATTAAATATTATTGAATTACTATGTTTTCAAATAAATACAATATTTTTTAAAAAAGGAAAAATATTAAAATTAAAATTAATATTAATATTATTATAGAGCCGTAAAAAAAAGCGCGTCTTGACCGATTATGTAATTATTACTGAATAAAATGGGACGTGGCATTCTCTGATATGTTTCTTTCCAATATAATTATAGAGGTGCTTATTCGGAGTGTATAATCATAAAACAGAACATTTTTTTTTTGCAAATCTCTTTATTTCAAAGGGTTCTAGTTTGGCAGGAGGATTTTTTCACCCCAAGAAGGGTTTCATCACAAGATGGGTTCGATCGACCCAAAACTTTAGGTCTTTGCCGAGAAACACTTTGAATTGTTTCAATGGATTGAGGTGATTTCTTTATAATAGGATCATTATACCAGTATATACTTCGAGTGCTCTATGAACTAGATGCAATGTTGCGACAATATTCACTCATGTTTATGAAATGCGCTAGTTCTAATAAATAAATGTATTCATATGTATAGAAGTTCCATGTTGATTTAAAATGTTTTTGAAAATATGTGATAAATGTGCCAACATTCGATGCTCTTAAAAATTCATATGTCTATGTTATGTTAAACCAAAATCCCGAAAAAATATGGAACACAAATGAAATCATATAAAATAATTATTATCATTGTAAAAAGTAATCATAATTATGAATACTAATATTGAATGATAGCATAACATCATATATCAACTTTATTACATGAATTGAATTGTTCTCGGTGACATTTATGGACGATAATTACTTTCTAAAAGCACCGTCATAACATTTTTTAAATTATTATAAGCAAATACGTATAATTTAGAATGTTTGCAAATGTTTCCTTTCATTAGGGTTGTTACCTTGGACACAACTAAAATATACGAGACCACAATTACCATAAAATCAAAAATTAAACTATAAAATGGTTTTCTAAATGGACATCAAGTTAAAAACATGCAAAAAAATAAATATGAATTACTACAATTATTTGTTTCCTTATATTTCTAATTAGTTTGAAATTAATTTAAATTGATATTTTTAATTTTTTTTATTCGTCTTCTTGGTTTTAGCCGCATTAAGAGGTCATAAAGTGAAGAATTGAATAAAATTAGTTATTTTGAATCGATTTGAGAAAATCGATGATGAAAATGATACGAGAATGACTTGGATTTTAATTAATCTCAGCATAGTTTAAATCGGCTTCAAATATAACCACACTTAACAACATCTGTAGGGGAACCGGCAATAATGTAATTATATTCTACTAATTAATTAAGCCGTTTATTTTGAAAGTGGCCTAATTCCATTTATATTACAATCGAGATATTTAAGGGTATGCGTTTTAGAGAATTTAAAAATATTGGTAAGTAATAAAATGATAGTGTTATGTTTTTTTGTTTCTAAGAGTGTTTAATTTATCAACACACTTAGCATTATTGGCAGTGTTTATAAACAAATATGTTTTTTGTGTCTATATATGTAATTAAGCCGCTATCAAAATTAATGAATTGAACCGTTTATTTTGAAAGTGGCCTAACTCCACTTTTTTTGATTTCGAGTTATGAGCACTTCTGTTATTTAATAACTTTTCTAGTTCACTAAAGTGCACAAGTCCATGAAAAAATAAATTTCCCTTGAAATAAAAGAAAATAAAATAACACATATATTATAAAATTAGCAAATATTCAATTTTTAATTAGTATTACAGATTTGTTTCCTTAAAATTAATAATACATTATTGAAACAAATTAGTCATTCTTCTTCAATTTGTGTATGCGGGAGGGATTTAAAATAATTATGGTGTACCGGTGGTATATAATGCAATAAATCCATTAAATCTTTGTATTTTAGCGTTGCGATAGGCCTTGTTTTTCCGTGTAATGGTGTCAATTCAATATTACTAAATTTCCTTGGTCTCCCTCGACGCGGTAGTAAATCTAGAGTTTTGAATGGAGCATCATCATCCATTGATGCCTTGTAGAATATTTTGTATGGCTCAGTTCTCAAAAATCGCATTGAAGTTATTTTTAACCAGTTTACCTTTTCTCCGTTAATATTCTTCAACCTTCTATAAATCGCATTTTTAAGAGGCTTAGTTGAAATGAAATCCTCCCGTTTCATTTCATTTAGCGTAAACATTTTTTTCCACACTTTTTTATGACTTCATAATATTGCTCAGGGACAAACAATGAATTATTTTTTCGTAACGCCATTTCTACTACTGCGAAGTTTCTGTCATTAGATAGAAATGAATGCCCTGATAATATGTCAATAACATCAATCTTATGTTCGGCAGATTGGATAAACTTTAACCATGTCAAAGCTACTTTTATATTCCTATTTTGTCCTGAACACATATCGCTGTAAGCCATAATCTCCATGGAGTTGACTAAAAAAACTGAAATCGAATTCAGATCGAGATTGCTACATGTATAACATACTCTGAACTCTCAAAATTGGAATTAAGCCACTTTCAAAATAAATAATTTGTCATTTTATTAATCAACTAATATTTGTTATAAAAAATCTTAATGATTTTAAACAAATTTTATACAATTTGCTGCAAAATGTAAAGATAACGTTAAAATGTAATTATTTAAATAGATAACTTAATTTTTTTGGAAAATGGAATTAGGCCACTTTCAAAATAAACGGCTCAATTATGATTATACTATTCAATCTACTTAGTTTTATTTAGAATATTTTACTACTTTCAGATCTAGTAGTGTATTTACTTGTTTAAAACAATTTAATAATTTAATTCTAAATCTAGTTACTTTTGCTTGATATGAATATTGTTGTAAAAATATAAAATGTTTTTTTTAGTTCTAATAATTATAGAAACAAAGACACATCTAATAGGCTTACGTAATACTAAATAATTTTTATTAAAAAATATAATCCGCATATGAAATAAAATTTCATAAAAAAATCTTAAAAATCTATATAATTTCTGCGACGCCTAAACCTGTAAAAGGCTAAATTAAAAAGATTTTAAATTCTTTAAAAATAATTTAATTATAATAAAATAACAAATAAACGAATATTACGAATATGTAACAAAGAGAATTATGAAAAAATTAATTTAAAATTTAAAGTGGACTCTTTTTTTGTGCGTGAGGCCGCACCAGGCATTTTCCTTTTCAATTTTTGAAATATTTTTATAAGAGCCCAAAGAATAGGCTACAAAACCGAAGGGCCAATAATAATCTCCAGAGAAAAGTAGCCCAAAAGAAAGTCTAAAAAACGTATGTAAATGAAGAAAGAATTCAATAATCAAAACCATTTAGCATTACACAATTAAGAAAAATTGGAAAATTTTAAGGACTTTTGAGTAATCATCAATGTTTATATGGAAGCTGAAGGAAAATATCCGAAAAAGAGCTTGCGTGTAAAGTCTCTTGAGTGTTGATCCCATCAGAAAATTTATTAACAGCTACCACTTAATATTATTGCCAAAAGAGGGAATATAAAGTTAATAAAATTTATAAAAAATGTATAGCTTTTAAGCATTTTACTTTTATATATGGTATAATATTACCATTATACATGAGTACTATTTAAACAATACAATACAATTGCAGACAAAGTTTGGGAAGTTGCAAATTTCCATGAGTCACGATACCCTAACATGTATCATAAAAAATTTACGCTTGCTCCAGAAAGCAATTTTGAAAACTTGCAATTGCGAAACTTACCCAAACAATTCTAGATTTTCAAATTACAGAAAACAACAAATTCAAGACAATGCAAAAACAGATTAACGCATTACAATCGGACCAAAGGACTCCAAGTTATAGAAGCAAATCGCCAGCTAGAACATAAGATTGTACCGACAAACTGACATGTTTTTGTCATTACAAATTCAGAGTAAAGCACGTAGATGTGTTGGCACTTGGTGCTCTTTTCGGGACAGCAATAAATTTGCGCAAAGATCCAACCAGGAAAACTATGCCAGACGATCGTATACGCGGCTAGCGGTGGTTCATTTCTGGCACTTCGTTTATTCGTACAAGATTTAAAATCAAAATAACCCTTTTTAGGGGACACTGGCATCGATATCTACATACTACCATACTACTTATTCCACGCAGCACAAAAGATGATCATTTGATTCTTTCCGCAGTTAACAGTACCAACATTAAAACGTACAGTAAAAAACTATTAAATCTTAATATCGGCCTACGACGAGAATTTCCTTTCATTTTACCGATAGCTAACATAGACAAACCCATATTAGGGGCAGATTTCTTGACAAGTTTCGGTTTAATGGTCGACCTTAAAAATAGAAAATTAGGTGACACTCTCACCTCTTGTTCTACTAATACCTTTTCCGGTTCGGTTTACGCAAATTCTCCCAAAAATTTTCAAATTTACTCAGATCCCCTAGCGAAATTTCCTAACCTGACTACCGAGCCTGATTATTCAGTTCCGCTTAAACATTGTGTTCATTATCATATCGTTACGACAGGCCATCTTCCTTTTGCTCGTCCACGTAAGTTAGACAACACCAAATTTAAGATATCTAAAACGAAATTCGAATATATGATTAAGTTAGGCATTTGCGGTTATCTTCTTCTTCTGTTGCTTGCCCCCTTCACATGGTACCCAAAAAAAGTCTATTGGCTGTTGGCCATGCGGACATTACAGAGAATTAAAATAATTAATTAAATAGGAATTTAAAAGGATGTAAAATGTTCTCTAAAATCGATGTTATCAGAGCCTACCATCAAATACCGGCAGCTAAGGAAGATATATACAAGACAGCTATTACTACGCCTTGTGGACTGTTCGACTTTCCAAGAATGCCTTTTGGATTAAGAAATGCAGCTCAGACGATATTTTGGTAGCTGGTAAAGATAGTGATAAACATTTTAACCATTTCAAAATAGTCTTCTCCAGGCCAAATGATTTTGGCATAACCATCAAATCCTCAAAATGCGAATTTTGAGTTACCAAACTAAGATTTTTGAGCCATACAGTATTATCAGAGGGTATTCGGCCATCAGAAGACCGAGTAGATGCTATTAACGATTTCCTACAACCTACTACGCTTAAACAATTACATGATTTACAGGGATGACTACATACTGCCAGCGCTTTATTCCGAACCTTTCTTCAAGTTCAGCTTCTCTACATACACTAGTGGCAGATTTAAACAAAAACAAAATACAGCAAATTTCTAACTGGACCAAAACAAACATGGGAAGTTTTAGGGCAGTAAAAAAAAATTATCTAGTATAACTTTGATAGCATACCCTACTAACGAAGAACGTTTAACACTTATGGTAGATGCTTCTTCTTTCGTTCTAGGAGCAACACTGAAGCAATATTTCTTGGAAACCAATAGCATATTCTTCTAAAAAAATTTCCGCAACTGAGTCGTGGTACTCCGCTTGTCACAGAGAGCTTTTAGAAATATACTCAGCAGTAAAACATTTTAGGCATTTCATCGAACGTGGCTCCTACATCATTTTTACAGACCACAAACAACTGACCAAAGCCTTAGTTGATAAAACACACAGGAGTCCGAGACAAATTAGACATGGATTATATCGTACAATTCACAGCTGATATACATATTTATACATATACATATTTGAGGTAAATTAAATGTTGTAGCGGATACTAGATTTAGATTGAAAGATATTTCCGCTATAACGACAAGCGATTTAGACATTGAATCTTTCAGTAAGGAACAACCAAGCGATCACGAACTAAAATCCATCATTAATAACATGTCGCAAGAATGCAGGAATACATTTCGGCAAATTAATATTGCTTTTTTGAATTGTAAATTGCGGTGCAATGTTTCCACGACCGAACAAAGACCTTTTGTCCCAAAAATTTTCAGACGAATTATATTCGATAAATTCCATAATATAAGTCACATGAGAATTCACGCTCCAAGAACCTCTATCTCCTAAAAATACTATTGGCCACATATGAACTCTGAAATTAATTCATGGTCTCAAGGTTGCGCGAATTTCCAGCAGCTAAAAACTATTAGGCATAGTAAAAGTAAGCCAAATCATTTTAGCATTCCCAAGGGACGTTCCGAACATATTCACCCAGACCTGGTAGGACCTCTTCCGTCTTCGGGTGGTTGTTGCTACAGTCTCACATTAATTGGCAGATTTACCAGATGGCCGAAAGCATTCCCAATTCCAAACATTACCGCCCAAACTGTTCCCGAAACTTTCTTCACACAATATATATCCAGATTCGGAGTCCCGCACACACTCACAACCGATCAGGGTAGATAATTTGAGTCAAAACTGGTCACCGCACTACTATTTTTCCTTGGAGCTCATAAGATACATACTACTACATAACATCCTCAAAGCAAAAGTATGGTCGAAAGATTACATAGAACCCTGAAGGCCACCCTAATGGCACGTGCCAATTGGAAAATGGAAATACCTATATTATACCTATAATACTACTGGGAATACGCAAACAAAATATTTTTGCACCCAGATCTGGACAACTGCACTCACGTTTTGGTTAAAACTGAAGGTTTTCGTCCAAGTTTAACCCCTCCTTACGAAGGACAGTGTGAAGTTATTCGTCGTGCACGAGACCACGTTTACATAGAGATTGCAAATAAAATTACTGCGGTTCACATTAACAGAATCAAGCCTGCTCATTTGCTTATCCCGCAGTCCAACGAACTAAAACAAAAGAAAAAAGTTTCTTTCATAATTGATTAACTGGAATGTCATTATATTCTACTAATTAACTATGATTATACTATTGAATCTACTTAGTTTTATTTAAAATATTATACTTAGTTTCTGCTTTCAGATCTAGTAGTGTATTTACTTCTTTAAAACAATTTAATAATTTTAATGCTAAATCTTTTGTTTTGCGAAGTGTTCAAAATAATATAAAATATCGTTTGGCTTTCGTTAGCATTTTTCTTCTTTCCATTTCTGACCTACTTACGTTATTGATCGAAAATTAAATTGATCTGAGTACAGTCCAAAAATTTAATTAATTAACATTTTGATTTCTTAATTATCAAGAGTAAGAGTAAGAGTAAGAGTAATATCATAAAAAATCTGCATTGATTTTAGTACGCTTATCTTAAATACATTAAATTTGAAACAGTGGGTTTGCTCCTTCAATTTTTAGTACTATATTTATTTTCAATTATAGCGCAGTATATTTTCCATATTAAAAGACATTTTACCAAAATGACTAATAATCAAAATGATTTTAATGGGGAACTTTAAATTGGAATAGTACCAATTTAAGGAATTTTCGCGAAAATGAGAAGACAGGTAGGAAGGTTTCTGGTGCGTTAAAGCAGTTGAAATTATTTTGGAGAGGCTTAATGAAGAACTGAAATACGGGCAAATAAAATGAAATGAACGAAAAGAAATATAAAGCAAGCGTAGTTTTATAAAAGGTAATTTCAGTTCCTATTGAAAATTTCAATTTTCCTTTAAAAAAAAAGAATATGAAAATGAAAATAAAACGGAAAGTATTTATTTTATCGCATTATTATTTATTCGCATTTATTTAAAATATTTTCTGCATATTAAATTCAATTACGTGAGCTAGAAAAAAATTAAAAGTTATCATTTTTAATGGCGAAAAATTTTTTTGAAAAATTGTGAAACGAAATTATATCAAAAAACATATAGTAACCTAACATCGGCTTATAGGAGAATTTTTGATGCCCTCTGGTAGAAATGGGATTCGCAGGTAACAAATCTATAGTTCAGTGAATTAATTCTGAGAAAGAAATACCAAAACTACTGAACATATTTAGTCATAACCTCATGCGTACAGGCATAGGCCGGAGATACAAACAGATTGTATCACGATCTCATACATAGCTGGAGAGAACCAAGAGAAGCGAATGGTGTTCAAAAAGGAAAAGACGAGAGAAATAAACTGTGGATATGCAGCCGGTATTCATTCGTCAAGAAACCGTCGACTGTTACAGTTCATACATATTAAACTCATACAAAGTTTGTACACTTGTGGCATTTTTCGATAAATCTTTTATACAGAACAAAATTATTAAGTTGTTCTAGCCCAAACAATACAAAACAAATTATTAAATTGTTCTACTCCAAACAACCACTAATATTTCAAGATATTTTCCCCATAATTTCGTTTCGTCTTTTTCAAATACGTTCAAATTCACAGGTAGGCTGGGGTTTAATAGCATAAACACTTTTTGCAAATTTTATTGTAATCGGTATACATGTAAGTTTTTAAAATACATCGGAAAAACTTTATGAACAAGCTTAGTTTGTAGCGATCGTCTTTTTTTTGCTTCAAATACATACTTTTGATAAATTCTTTTCTTGTCCTAAAAATAGGGAAAAATAAGTAACTGTAGTTTTTTATTAAAGGATGTATGTTTGATTGTTTTATATATTGATGTGATGTCTTCCAGTTTGCAGTCCATCATACGTGTTATCTGTATACCTAGAACAGATTTCTCTTTTAAGAAAAAATCTTTTAGTAGAATACTTGCTCAATTTGGAATGTCATATAGATGATCCTGGAAGAAACCAAACACCTGTAATTGGAGAAATTAACATGAACAAATTGTTTTTTTATTATCAGTATTTGCCAAATTTTTCTAAAATGTAATTCATTATAATATTAATGTTTTTTAAAGAAAAGCATTTGGTTTACTAAAATGACTGTTTAATACCAGGGCGAAGGAGGAAAGGCGTTTAAAATATGGAAGGGTCTCCTGACGGACGATGAGGATAAACGTGCCTTGGACAATGACTTCTTCAAGTTCTCCTTAGAAAGTGCTATGTCAACGTAATCAGCGTGACGAGCTGCTGTAGTTTTTGTGGAAAATAATTGAAATTTCATGGAAATCAAAAGTTGTCCTCGGAATTAACCTCACTCTTTTCACTATTTTTGTTTTGGTTTTTCTTCAAATAAACTGGAAAAGAATGTTGCAAGCACCCAAAGAGTTTAGTTAAAACACGGAAATTAACTCTTTTTAATTAAATTTTTTTTTTGGAAAATTCAACAAATAAATGCGACGAAGAGGATAAGTGAATATTTGTGCTCTATAATCCATGGTAGGGGTAACGGCAAAAGGACAAATATAATAAATAAGCCAGTATTTGTTAAAACAATTTAAATAAGAGACATATGTGCCATAAAACTACACTCAAGAGATAAAGACGATTCTTATCTCTGGTTTGGTATGTGTTAACATATCCGTAAAAAAACAAAAGGCATGGGAAAAACCATATTGAAAATTGCCAAGTTATAATTCCGTTATACCACTGGACAAGGAAAAGGGTCAGAATTTTTAAAAAATTGGGAAGTATAAAGGCAAATCTCCATACAGCAGACATCCTATTCTGACGAGAAAAATCAGAAAAGTAGAAAGAGATGGACTTGCAATTTTCGCTAGGATTGATCGAATAAAAACATCAGGGTCTCTCCCCACACAATTTATAATATTATGGGAAAATTAAGAATATTACCTTCCATTTTATAGGATAATGTAGTACCAAATTATGTTTTCAGACTTTATCATAAGGCTTAAATTCCTATCGCATCTAAAAACAAGCTGCAAAACGACGAGACTTCTATACGTATGTTTAAATCACGTTGCCTTCCGAAAGCCTTTCTAAAGAAAGCTATATGAATATAGAAATTCAGAGCGAACGTGGTCCTTAGTTAATCACAACATTTGTTGTGATATACAGACAGACAGACATTGGATAAAAATGATTGCAAACCATTTAGAATCTTATAAAACGTGGAGATTTGCAAACAAATTTTTTTATTTTTTATATACTTCGTGTAGAAGTTAAAAATTTAACTTGTGTAAACCATAAAAATCAATTCGTCATAGAAAAACTTCCTATAAGAAAATTTGGTAGTGTGCGACGATATCGTATATTATTATTGTGAGAGTATGCAAATGCAGATGAAAACCCATAAATCAGATGAACAAGTTTATCTGCGTTTGAGGGGAATCATCTGGCAGATGAAGAATCAGATGGGGAAATTAGAGCTGCAGAAGACGACAAAATTCGTAGGATGATTGTTTCTCCCTTTCTGTTTAACTAAATTTTGCATAAGTGAATCCCTTACTTTTATCAGAATAGGATGTCGGCTGTGTGGAGATTGGCCTTAAGACATCACTCTGCCCAATGGTAAAGAAAGATAAAGAAAAAAATTTTCATTTCACTGTTTCGTTTTTTTTGTTTGAAATCCTGCTTAAAATAAAAAGTTAGATAAAGAGAAGTCAAAAGCATTTTTGGTGTTTTAGTTGAGTTTTCCGTTTTTTTTTTGGTTTCTGGAGTTTTTTTTCTTGAAGAATAATTTTGAAAAGAAAGGAATAAAATAAAAATAATCTACGAGGCAAAATTAGTGAAAAGCGTAACGGAAATTCACAACTAAGGACAAACCAGCTGCAGACTTCAGGGGGTCGTTGGACGTCAAGGTCACCATATGTTTCACCATTCATCACAAAAGGAAAGGGAACAAGGTAAGTGAATTTTCTTTTGTGTAATAAAATTAGGATAAATGAAAAGAGAAAAAAATAGAATAAAAAGGAAAGTTATTTGCCAATTTGAATACGCCATTACACTTTCTTTTATGCCCTATGGTTGGTACTACCAGAGGTTATATTAGTTTTGTCCCTACGTGTGTATGTTAACACATAGAAATAATAATCGTAGAAAAATTTCAAGTGTATGTTTGTGTAGGGAATCAAAAGTTATATATATCCGTACGTCCGTCCGTCCGTAGACAAGGTAACTCAAAAACGCTTTATGCGATTTTAATAAAATTTATAATATGAGTTGCTTATTCCTTAACTTGATCTGGTATTGCATTTGAGCAAAATCAATCCAGGGGGCAAAGTTATAAAGGAAAAACCAGGGTGACCAGAAAGTTTTGTCGTTTTTTTTGGTTGTGGTTTTTCGGATGTGATTGGAAAATTTCTGAATCAATTTTGTTTAAATAAATTGGATGGATTAACTACATAAATAAACGATACCCTGTTAAGTTTCAGGCAAATCGGTGCAAGGATAGTGGAGAAAGAAATAGCCGTAGGGTAAAATAAGCCTGTTCATAAAGTTTTTCCGATATATTTTAAAAAGTTATATACCGATTTCAATCAAATTTACGAAACGTGTTTATGCTATTAAACTCCAGCCTACTTGTGCATTTGCGCCAATTTGAGAATGAAGAAACGAAGTTATGGAGAAAAAAACCGTGAAATATTGACTTAAGTAGAAAGTTCGTGGCGTTTTTTTGCCAATAGATGGCTTTAGAGTTGTATAACTTTAGTAGTTCTAATCCTATCAAGTTATATAGCGCGCTCAAAAGGTGACATTTTATAGAATATTTATGGAAAAAATTGTGAAATTCACGCAGAAATAATTGGGGTAATTGGGTTTTGAAAATGAGCCAAAATTCTGAAAAAAAATTCCCTATAGTAATGCCCCATGTTAGGCGGACAAGATAACTCAAAAACGCGTTATCCAATTTTGATGAAACTAAGAATGCTACTTAATTATTGCTATAGTAGATTTGGTATTGCTTTTCAGTAAAATTGATTGAGGAGAGGGATATTATTATGCAAAAAGAACTGTGACCAGAAAACTTTGTCGTTTTTTTTATATAGTTTTTCGGATTTAATTAGAAAATTTGTCAAGCGATTTTGTGTAAATTAGTTATGTTGGTTCACTACATAAGTTGACGATATCGTTGTAAATTTCAGTTATATCGGTCTAAGGATAGTCGAGAAAGAAATAGTCGTAGGAGAAAATAAGCCTGTTCATAAAGTTTTTTGGTGTACATTCAGAACTAATACACCGATTTGAATAAAATTTGCAAATTAAACTTATGCTGCCAGGGTCTGGGTTACTTAACATACAAATTAGAGGAAATTTTGAAAAAGGCAAACAAAGTTATTAAGAAAAACCCTTGATATATTGTTAGTTTTCACAATTTTTCTCTCCTATTTCTACCATAGGGCATCAAAAAATCGACTATAGGCCGATTTTAAATTACTTTATGTTTTTTTTTTGGTTTTAATAATTTTCTCTTAAATTTAGTTCTTTTCAAACATAAAATTTTGTTTGTTCTTTTGGCACTGTCGGGGTTTTTTTGCTTCTTATTTTTCTTTATCAATTTCATAATTTCACTTTAAATAAATAAATAAAAAAATAACACAGAAAAAAAGGAGAATTTTTGTAAAAACAACGCGAATTGATAAACATACAAGACATTTTGACACGACCAAATAGAACTGTCAGAATTACAAAATTATTCGGCGTACAAAATATAGTCTCAGTGGTAAAATAAATGCTTTTTGGTATGTTGAATTTGATAAAAAGTGAATTTTGAACTATTTTTCTTATATTTATTTGGGATATTTTGGACAATTAGGGTAAAGACATACTAAGGCCTAAGTTATACGATGATCATTGAAATAAAGGAAATAATTTTACAATGGAAAATAAACCTATTACAAAGATTATCTTTTTTAAAAAAAATAATGCAAAACATGGGAAATAGTTTAGTAAATAGGTTTTAAATAAAAAATCTTAAATATATCACGTGTTTTGTTTTTTTATAACTGTTTTTATAATTTGAATGATGAAACATGTTTTAATCGATCAGCTGTTTTGCGAACTGTGTAACGTGTGGCTAATACAACACGCTTACTTATAATTTTAAGCCTACACGGCAACACTATATTAAACATCGGCGTGGTCAGTTTTTGCGAAAACCGCATGTTTTCAAAAAATTCTTTCCAGAAAATTCTTTTCACCTCATATCCGTGGTGGAAATAAGCTGAAAATAAGAGCCCCGTGAGAAAACGAAAGAAGAGACCGAAAGAAGAATAGAAGAAAAATGAACGTGTCGCATTCTGATAGGCAGGATAAAGATATGAAACTAGAAAAACCGGTTTTTTTATTCAAACAGAAAAATCTTTGCGAACAGGAGATGGAGAATGAAAAATTTGGGAGGGACAGTCAGTTTCGAAATGTGAAATGATACAGTCGGTTTTAAAGAAAAAATGCTAAAAATAAAAAAAGAAGCCAGTTTCGAAATGTGAAATGATACAGTCGGTTTTAAAAAAAAATATTTAAAAAAAAAAAAAGTCTGGTTTCAAAAAGGTCTGTCTGGTCTGAATTGTGACGGGTTGAAGTTTTTTTTTAAAGGAGAAAAGTGAAATGGATTAATAAAATAAAAATAAAATTTATTTTTATGTCTGCGAAAAAAACTTCCATTGAATGACATTGTGATCGAAGAAAATAACGTATTAAAATCTTATGAAACAATTAACAAAAAAAAAAGTTAAAAGAATTATTTAATTTTTTCTAGTTTTTCGCTGAAAAAAAAAAAAAATTACAAAAAATGTATTAATGTTCTTCTGAAAAGTGAATTAGGATAATGCGTTTAGATTGTTGTTATTTTCGTTTATCTAATGTAGAAAAAAAAAAAATAATAAAAAAAAAAAAAATGAGGAAATTCCAAATTAATTTGAATTACGCCTTCTTTATTGAAGTTTTAGCGGAAATAAATTTAATTTCGTTTTCTTTTTTTTATTAAATTCATTCCCTATTTTTAAAATTATTTGAAAGAAAAAGACTAGCGAAAATAATCAGAGAAATGACTTTATAAAATGTGAATTTTGTGGTTGAATAATAACATAAAAAGAAAATTAAAAAAAAAAAAAAACCTGAGAAGCATATAGTTTCTCAATCAAAATGGCCGTCACCAAATCCAACGCGAATATAATGACCATCGAGTAAAACGAACATCACATTTCAAAGAAAATAAAGTGGTGAAAATTAACCTCAAGGAAACAAAAGGGCAATTTTTACAATGTTTTGTTTAATTAAATGTCTAATATCTTAATAGGAAATCACCATTTTTATATTAATGTCACGAAAATAAGCGGGGATTACCAATAGTGTCAACGGTACAGCATGTTCCACCAGGTGCTACTAGAAATATATACTTATCCAACTGAATGGTAATTACAGTCATCTCATCAACTACTCGAGTCCTCACATCTGGCGTGGAGCGGCCCGTAAATTTTATTTGCATCTTTATCATATAAAGCTTATTTTGGGAAAAGTCGGAGAGAGCACCATATAGTTGAAATCACCACGAATTTATCATTATAAACCAAAGGACAAACAGAAAAAAAAAAAAAACAACAATAAGATAATAATCCAACACCGCCAGGAATCAGTAAAAAGGGAAAGAGAACCAGAAATCAAAAACACAAGTAATTTCATTGAAAAGTAAAATTATTATTTTCATATCCTGTGTGTTAGTTTTAAATTTTTTTTTCTCTCAATATCAATTATATGTACAAAAACCAAAATAAATGATGTCTAAACAAATCATGGAAACCTTCTGTTGCTAGAAAATTGGTCCGCACGGGGTGAAGCTTTTCTTTTCTAATAAAATTTCAGAAACATTAGATCGTAAAATCGCAAGAAAAGGACAAAAAAAAGGGAATTTAAATGAAACAGGTTCTGGTTTTACTATGATATGTTTCGATATCACATATTCTTATAATTAAATATTAAAGTAAGGTGTAAAATTTAAGATGATTTACAAAGAATTGGGGACAATTTGAAAGAAAAAAAAAAAAAAAAAAAAAAAAAAAAAAGCATATATGCCCGATATAGATAAGGAATAAAACTTTGTGCACATTAAAAGAAGAAAAAGAAAAAGAAGAAGTTAATTAAGTCAAGAGTTTATAAGTAAAGTTTAATCAATTTAGGAATTTATAAAAATAAAAGAATATGGTACCTTGAACAATTTTAATTTTGAAGTTTTGTTTTGCGAAGAAATAAGGAAGAAGAAGAAAAAAAAAAGGGACAACACTCGAAACAACTTGGAAATGATCGTAATTTCTATAATGCGCTACTGTAGATAAAAGAAAAAAAAAAGAAAATCCGTAAAGGGGAAGAGGGATGGAATGAGAGGGGACTGAAGAGAGCATAAATAAAGAAACAAACAAAGGGTCCATGCTCATTTGTAGGGGCGAGCATGGACATACGGGGATCGACATTCCGCTGTCGGTCCATGTGGGAGGGTAGTGCCCCAAAAGTCCGGTTGGCATTAACACCTTTGCCAATCGGCCCCGACATGCCTCACAAGGCTTTCGCGTTGAGTTCGGTCAGTTTCGGTGACCGAAAATTAACGAACATCCCCCTTATTCGGTTTTTTCTCGCAAAAACCGAATTTCCTTGCTTGATAGCTCGCGCTATCACTATAAAGTCTTAACGACGTTTTCACACATCATGCACGCATATAATTTATGTGTAACGCGATGACAGATGGTGGTGAGCAGCAACACACCCCTCCGGCGAGCTAGCTAGTGCGATTCAGCTAGGCGTGCAGCCTTCAGCTGCTCACATTGCTGCACCATCTCATATCTTCTCCTCGCAAGGAAGAAGATATGCTAAATAGGTCATCAGGGGATTTGCTTCTTTCGAACAAACCCCAAGTATGTGCAACCCCCTTGTTACAACTGCGTTTCAGTTTCATTTCATTCCACTTGTTAAGGGACATTAGTTTATGCCCCGATTTAATATTTTTTAGGAAGAAAATAAAAAAAAACTTATATTTTTTGTAATTTAAAATTTGTATTTGATCTGGATTTTGGTTGGTTATTTCGACAATAGTTGAACGACAGTAGTGTATGACTCGAAAAGAAAGACTAACTATAATTGTATCGCCAACGGTAAAAAAGAAACAATTTTTAGGTAAAGTCATAATGGAACGATTGGTATTGCCAGTGCAATCGTTGCATTATGAGTTACTAAACAAAATTGGCGGTACATTTGAAAACAACAAATTAAAGAACAAAAATGAAACTAATTATAAATAACAAATAATGATTAAAATTAATTGTTAAAGCCAGTTGGCTTAACATGCCGCCCACCTTGAGAGATTGTACGAAATACTCTCAACTTCTTCGTCTACCGGCAACATCGCAAGCTTGTGAATAGATCGACGGAGAACACCTGTTTTGGTCTTGACATCTGCGACTCGAACCTTTGAATCTTTGCCAGGATTAATATATATGATTCGTCCAAGTAACCATTTTTGTGGCGGTAGGTTGTCTTCGTGAATTAGTACCAGTTTCCTGATTAGAAGATTTGACGAGGATGTTTGCCATTTCAAACGTTTCTGTAGTGATGTAATGTATTCTGACGACCATCTTCGCCAGAAGTATTGTTGTATTGATGAGATTCTCTGCCATTTAGTCAAATATGAACTTCTTGACGTTGACTGTGGTTCAACAAATGTTCCTAACGGTCTTTGATTCCAGAAGTGCGATGGCGTTAAAGCTTCTTCATCATTTGGATCATTTGAAAGTTGTGTTATCGGACGAGAATTTAGAATGGCTTCGATTTGAGTACATACTGTAGTAAGTTCCTCGAAAGTTAAATGAGAACTTTGAAGTGTTGGATACAGTAACGATTTTGCGGATTTTACTGCTGATTCCCAAATGCCTCCAAAGTGAGGGGATGTGGGTGGAATATGACGAAACTCAATAGAATTTTCTGCACACCAAGTTATTATTTCATTTTGGACAGATTGTTTCAAAAATTCTGCACGAAATTGAGCAAGACATCGTCTAGCCCCGACAAAGTTAGTGGCGTTGTCGCAATATAATTTCCTGCACAAACTGCGGCGACTGATGAATCTTTTTAATGATGCGATGAAAGCGTTTGCAGACAAATCCGATACCACTTCAAGATGAACTCCTTTTGAAACGAAGCAAATAAATACTGCGATATATGATTTGTAATGACGTTTGCCTCTGACTCGATGGCTAGTCCAAATTGGACCGCAAAAATCTACGCCTGCTATTGAAAAAGGCGACGATATATTGACACGATCGGCAGGTAGGTTACCCATGAATTGATGAAGCAATTTCGGTCGATAACGGAAACAGTGAAGACAGCTTCTTACTATTTTTCGTGTATAATCTCGAGCATTGCTCCAAACGATAAACGAAAATATATTCAACAATAAACGGCTTGTTGAAGACAATGAAATATTTTTTAAGTTTTTTGTTACACAAATTTAAAGTTCTTTGTTAAATTTTGCCACGAATTTACTACGGTTTGTTTTACCGGTATTTGTCCAAAATTTAATAACCCGACGAAATAACTGTTTTTGCACCGCTACTCGAAGGAATTTTCACGAAATATTATAATATGCAAAGAAACGACGAGAAAGAGTTTTCGAAAAGTATGTATTATAAATACCAAAATAATCTCCGATTAAGATTATATTCGATGATTCAAAGTAACTAATGTGTCGATAGGTGCAAATTATTTTTCGTATGTTTCCACGAAACCACCAAAATCCAAATCAAATTGAATTGTCCAAAATTACAAAGTACGAGTGCCCTGTCACGGTCGCCAAATGTTAAGGGACATTAGTTTATGCCCCGATTTAATATTTTTTGGGAAGAAAATAAAAAAAAACTTATATTTTTTGTAATTTAAAATTTGTATTTGATCTGGATTTTGGTTGGTTATTTCGACAATAGTTGAACCAAACACAGTAGATAATTATAAGATGTGTAAAATTGGGTTTGCCCACAAATTTCGACTTAAAAAACTAAATGAAATATAAGGAGAAAATATACGAGGAGAATTCTTTCTTATTTTTACATTTCGTTCTTGAGCTTTTGTTTTTGTACTGGATTGATTAGTATAGAAAACTTTTTTCAAATCATTTAAGGAAATTAAGCTTTGAATTCATTCATATTATGAATCTCGTAGTGTAGTATATTTTGTTCTTGTTTTTTTTTTCTTTCTAATTTTAGAATTAAAGTGTTTGATGGCAGAGAAACTTTTGTTCTATTCATGTGCGCATACAAGCAATTTGTGGCTTTGAATATATCTTATGGAGAAATTTTAATGGTATGGGTTGATATATTTGGTGTATTTTTTGCTAGCTGATTTTAGAATTCAAATGTACTTTTAGAAACATTTTTTACGCTTGAAAAAATAAAACAATTGAAAGAAAACAAGTCCATTGATGCTCATATCGACTCGTTACCTAGCCTAAACTTAAATAGCAAAGAATTTTGTAAAATGATTTTAGCTGAAAAGAATAGCTACAGTGTTTCAAAGTAATAATGGAACAAGCTGAAATTAATTATATTCGCAGTGTTTTTAGCCAGAGATAATATATTAGAAAATCGGTTTTCTTTTTTTTAAAAACTTTTATTAATATGCAACAAAAAAATAAAAAGCAATATTCCAAATCTGCTATTTAAAGAAAAATAAAATAAAATATTAATGCAAAAGTAAAATTTAGCCTCAAAGATATAATGGAACACGTCATTAAAGTCGCGAAATTGTTAAGTGGAATTGCAGCTAATTTGACTGACCTCGATGAAATATTCAGGTGTATACCTTTTTATGATTTTGGCATTATTTGTTGGATTCTGCAGTCAACGGTTTAGCAAAAAGCTATAGTGTGGCGCTTAAAGGTCCTCAAATCACGGTTGACTCAAGAAAATTAATAGTTCTTTATTCAAAAAGTGGTAAAATGGTTCGGGAAATATCGTCAATTGTAAATCGCGGATCCACTACAATATTTTATATAATAAAACGATGCGAAAACATCACCAACTATCAAAATAAGGCCAAGCTCAGTGGAGGAAAATTTTCACGGACGCAGACGAACGATGGATAATTCAACAAACCAGGCAGAATCCCCACCTTAGTGCACCGAAACTATGAGCAGAAGTAGAGAAATATCTATGGAGAAAAGTTATTCCCGAAACTGTAAGAATTATTCTAAGGAAACACCAGTACAATGCAAGGGTAGCCAGGAGAAAGCTATTTATAAACAAAGTGAATCGCTAAAAAAGGCTTCATTTTGCTAAGAAATATGGCAACAGTGACTTATCGTTCTAGGAACGAGTTGTATTCATGAATGAAAGCAAATATAATGTTTTCAGATCAGATTGACATTCATATGTGTGCAGAAAGGCAAATGGGGAGGGTAAAGAAAAAAAGTTAAACTTAAGCGTTAAACACGGTGGAGGTTCAGATATGGTTTGGGGTGCTATGTCTGCAACAGGTCCTGGAAATCTATTCATAATAGATGGCATGATATATAAAATGAAGTATATAGAAATTTTGAAATCCAATGTGAAACGAGAGTGGCGAAAAATTGGGAATAAACAATAATTTTGTCTTTTACCAAGCCAACGATCCGAAACACAAGGCCTATAAAGTCAAAAATTGGCTTTTGTATAACTGCCCACATGCTTTGGAGACACCACCCACTCTCCGGATCTAAATGCTATTGAGCACTTATGGAGTCATTTTTAAGAAAAATTGAAAAAGCTGTCTATCTCTAACAGAAATAAACTTAGCGTAATTTAAAGGACGAATGGGGTAAAATTGAGCCTTGCGTCTGTCGCAAGCTGGTCGAGTCTATGCCAAGTCGTTTAAAGGCAGTTAAAAGCCAAAAATAAATATAAATTTTTTAAAAAATATTATTATTATTAAGTTAAAAAAGTTAATTTATGATTAAGTTCCATTATATCTTTGAGGCTAATTTTTACTTTTGCATTAATATTTTCTTTTATTTCTTTTAAATTGCACATTTTGAATTAAACTTTTTTATTCTTTTATTATATATTAATAAAAGTTTAAAAAAAAATAAGACCGATTTTCTAATACATTATTTCTGGCTAAAAATACTTCGAATATCATTAATTTCAGCTTGTTCCATTATTACTTTGAGACACTGTATAATGATATCCAAAAATATTTGTCTCAAAATGTCAATTATAAGTCTGCATCTTGTTATAATTTCTTGCGTCATGATTTAGGTCTCCACTTACCTAGTCAGTCAGCTATATATAAGTGGAGTCCTGTGAAACGACTTCAACCAGGTTTTGATGATCTTTTAATAAAAAATTTGGTACAATTAGTTAATAAAATAGACAAGCAGTGTAGGCAGGCAGTGTTATTATTTGATGAAATATCAATCAGAAGAGATTTAGTTTATAAGACAAGTACATATCATGATCTCGTAGATGGGTTAGTGCATTTAGATAAAAATGATAGGAAATTATTACTAGGAAAACAAATATGCGTTTTCATGATCAGGGGCTTGTCTTCTAATTGGAAATATATAATTAGTTATTTTGTTTCTGAGAACAGCATTGATGGTGCCATTTTAAAACAGAAATTGGAGGCTAATGTAAAAATATGCTTCGAAATAGGGCTTACGGTTAGAGCTATAGTGTGCGATCAAGGTATAAATAATCAAAAATGCTATACGCTGTTAAATATTAATGAAGAGAAACCATATTTCTATTATAATCAGAATAAAATAATTGCATTATATGATCCTCCTCATTTATTAAAAAATATAAGAAATACACTCAAAGATTGCACTATTGAGACTCCTGACGGACCTGCGAGTTGGGAAGTTATAAAAAGTGTTTATAGCATAGACGAAAAATCAAAAAAATATAGGTTTGGACATCCAAAGATAATAAAAAAACATATTGAACCAGGGGTTTTTGATAAAATGAATGTCAGACTTGCAGTGCAAGTCCTGAGCAATAGTATGGCAGACGCAATAGATGCATTATTAGAAAATAACTCCTTTCCACAAACGATTAATTTATATGCAGCAGCGACGAGTAAATTCGTTCGTAGTTTTGACAAAGTTTTTGACTGCCTAAATAGTCGTAATTGTGCGGAAAAAAATCCATATCGGAAACCATTAACAGAAAATTGTACTCAATTTAATTATTTAAATGAATTCAAAGAATATCTTACAAAATTGGGTCTGCCTGCAAAAAAAAAACTATTGTTTTGACGGATTATATCTTACAATTAATGGTATTTTAAATTTAAGTACACATATATTTTCGGACAAATATTTAAAAATTAACTTTATATTAACATCTCGACTAAATCAGGATCCATTAGAGAATATGTTTGCGCAAATTCGGGCGAAGGGCGGTAATAACAAAAATCCTAGTGTCCACGAGTTCAATGGAATAGTTGCGCGCCTAATGTCAATGAGAATTATAACGTTCTCATATGCAAATAAGAATTGTGAAACTGATGAAGACATTTTACTTAATTGGGATAACCCATTAGAAGATACTTATATTGATAATTCTAATGAAATTACATCCAGATTATTGGCACAAAGTTCTGAAATTGTTTTGGATGATATAGAAGAAGATGCGAAAATAAATGAAACCTTAAACTCCAAGAGTAATTCCGACGTCGCAGACCCAGCAAAAAGATATATTGTCGGCTATGGAATTTTAAAAATTATTTTGAAAAAAGTAAACTGTCCAAATAGTGCCATGATAATGAATAAAGACGAATGTGATTTTCTTTTACCGTCGGAAAAACTTATTAAACACAAAAATTTCGACAAAACTATTGAAAGGACTTTTCTACAAAATCCTTCCGATCTTTTTTTCGAAATTTGCAAATTGCATTTTCAAATATATGAAACTTTTTTTGATAATTATTTGCATTTTACCAACTTAAAAGCAAAAATTATCGAGGAATGCATTCAAAGAACTAATGAATTTTACCCCAGTTGGTTTGCTGAGAACCAATGTTTAGAACATCGAAAGGAAGTTGTAAATTTTTTAATTCTGGTTCTATTAAAAAAGAATTGTTCTTGGGTCAAAAAAAATGGAAATAGTTTACCGAATAGTTTTACAAAACACCCACGCTTAAAAATTTTAAATGAATAAATAATCCTGATATATATTTTCCAACCTTCTAACACGACATCGTGAAGTCAGTTATTTGGCTATTCAAAGCATTCCTGAAACAAATTATATCAACATTCGATGTTAAAATTGTAGGAAAAGGTATGTTGCCAAATATCATCACATATTAACTGTCGAAAGTACTTAAAATGAGTTAGACAAAATTCTTCCAAATAAATATATTATATAATAATCATTATATATAATATATATAATTTCAAATTTACGGAAATCCAATAATCCTTAGTTGACCATAAAATATCAATATTCTACTATATAATTTTTAAAAAAAACATAAAGTAATTTAAAATCGGCCTATAGCCGATTTTTTGATGCCCTATGGTAGAAATGGGAGAGAAAAATTGTAAAAACTAACAATATATCAAGGTTTTTCGTCATAACTTTGTTTGCCCTTTTCAAAATTTTCTCTAATTTGCAAGTAACTCAGACCTTGATAGCGTAAGTCTAATTTGCAAATTTCATTCAAATCGGTGCATTAGTTCTGAAAATACATCAAAAAAACTTTCTGAACATGGTTATTTCTTCCTACGACTACTTATTTCTCCACTATCCTTAGACCGATATCACTGAAATTTACAATGGTATGGTCTATTAATGTTGTCAACCAATATAATTAATTTAAACAAAATTGCTTTACCAATTTTCCAATTAAATCCGAAAAACTATATAAAAAAAACGACAAAACTTTATGGTCGCCCCAGTTTGTCCTTAATAACTTCGCTGCCCCTCAGTCGATTTTGCTGAAATGCAATACCAAAACCACTATAGCAATAACCAAGTAGCATTCTAAATTTCAACAGTATTGGATAACGCGTTTTTGAGTTATTATGTCCACGGACGGTCGGTAGTACCTAACATGGAGCATTAATATAGGGAATTTTTTTCAGAATTTTGGCTCATTTTCAAAACCCAATTACCCCAATTTGTTCTGCCTGAATTTCACAATTTTTTTCATAAATATTTTATAGGATGTCACCTTTTCAGCGCGCTATAATATAACTTGATAGCATTAGAACTACTAAAGTTATACGATTCTAAAGCCAACTATTGGAAAAAAAACGCCACGAACTTTCTGCTTAACTGAATATTTTAAGGTTTTTCTCTCCATAACTTCGTTTCTTCATTCTCAAATTGGCGCAAATTCACAGGTAGGCTGCAGTCTAATAGTATAAACACGTTTCGTAAATTTGATTCAAATCGGTAAATAACTTTTTAAAATATATTGGAAAAACTTTTTGAACAGGCTCATTTTAGGCTACAACTATTTCTTTCTCCACTATCCTTCGACCGATTTGACTGAAAATTAATTCGGTATCGTCTATTTATGCAGTTAACCTACATAATTAATTTAACAAAATCGGGTCACAAATTTTCCAATTACATCTGAAAAACAATAACCAAAAAAACGACAAAACTTTCTGGTCACTCTGGTTTTTCCTTGATAACTTTGCCCCCCGTTGATTGATTTGGCTGAAATGCAATACCAAACCAAGTTAAGGAATAAGCAACTCAAATTATAAATTTCATCAAAATCGGATAACGCGTTTTTGAGTTATTTTGTCTATGGAAATTTTTCTCCGATTATTATTTCTATGTGTTACACACTTAGTGACAAAACTAATATACCCTCTGGTAGTACCTACCATAGGGCATAAAAATGAATATGTCGATTACTTAAAACAAAATTCAGTTCAATTTTTGGCCCAAGTTCGAAAGATTTTAAATTCTTTATTTAGCATTATCTAACAGTACACGAGAAATTCTGAGAAAAAAATTTGTTCAAAAAATACATATAATACAATCGACATTAGCTTGTTACACACACAATCGAGCATAAAAAATGTTTCTAAAAGTACATTTGAATTCTAAAATCAGCTAGCAAAAAATACACCAAATATATCAACCCATACCATTAAAATTTCTCCATAAGATATATTCAAAGCCACAAATTGCTTGTATGCGCACATGAATAGAACAAAAGTTTCTTTGCCATCAAACACTTTAATTCTAAAATTAGAAAGAAAAAAAAAAAACCAAGAACAAAATATACTACACTACGAGATTCATAATATGAATGAATTCAAAGCTTAATTTCCTTAAATGATTTGAAAAAAGTTTTCTATACTAATCAATCCAGTACAAAAACCAAAGCTCAAGAACGAAATGTAAAAATAAGAAAGAATTCTCCTCGTATATTTTTTCCTTATATTTCATTTAGTTTTTTAAGTCGAAATTTGTGGGCAAACCCAATTTTACACATCTTATCATTATTTACTGTCTGTGGTTGAACGACAGTAGTGTATGACTCGAAATGAAAGACTAACTATAATTGTATCGCCAACGGTAAAAAAGAAACAATTTTTAGGTAAAGTCATAATGGAACGATTGGTATTGCCAGTGCAATCGTTGCATTGTGAGTTACTAAACAAAATTGGCGGTACATTTGAAAACAACAAATTAAAGAACAAAAATGAAACTAATTATAAATAACAAATAATGATTAAAATTAATTGTTAAAGCCAGTTGGCTTAACACCACTGGCAAACTGCCAAGTTGATTCCTTCATCAGAAATTTTTCGCCGATATTCTAGCCTCAAACTTCAGCGTCCCAATAAGAAAATAATCTATATAAATAAAATCGTAAATGTTCGTTTGTTCCTAACCGGTATTCTCCGAAACTTCTGAATCAATTGATTTGAAATTTTTACAGAATGTCCTATGTGATTATGACCATGTTTATATGTACTTTTTATTTACCTATGTTGCACCTGAGTCACGTAATAATTAATTTAAAAAAACCATTGACTAACATATAGCCACAAGCATGTTTCAAATCAAAATCTTTAAGCGTGAAAACGTGATTTTTCTTACTCACCCACGCATACATCAGATATATATATTATGAAAATAAAGATGAGCGTAGTGGCGGCGTTAAAAATATTAATTCGGAGGGGCAACACTTAAAATGGGCTTAATGCTTATGTATTCTGGAACATCAGAATTGCGAAAAATGTTTTGTTATTTATTCCAAAAAACAAGTTTCTCTTAAGCGTACAAAATTAAATTATTCGCTTTAAATCCTCTTTATTGAAATGTAACAGCAAATTATATCTCTACTAAATGGCGTAAAATTTTGTAAGCCGATAGCCGAAAGCAATTTCATTTCTCATTTTTTGGAAAGTTTAAAGCCAAAAAAAAGGTATTTATAATTGACAAGGCTAAATTTCAAAATCTTCGACGAATTTTAAGAATTGCCCCCAATTTCTCAAAAAAATTACTGTCACTGATAGTTTTAATTAAGAAAAAAACGAGGGGTTTTTAGATTTGGATTCAAAGTTGATTCAAAAAAACGAATGTTTTACTAAATTATGAATTAACGTCATTTCTGTTTGATTAATTATTATATATGTTGAGTCTTGCTCAACATTTTCTACGGAAAAAAAGAAAAATACAAATTAAAATAGAGGAATAAAAATATGAATTATCAAATACCTTGTTTACATTTAAACTGCCAAACGACAGCCATGCGCAGTACGCCATATTAAAATAAGACCATATTTTTATGTATCCACTGAACAGAATTATTCAGAATGAATTATAATTTTTTTAACAATTAATTCGTACATTCAACTAATTACCACATTATAAGTAATGTGACGAATTACCATGTAATTAGTTTTCAACAAAAAGGAATATTTGATTAAATATTCAATAAAAACCAACACATCAGTTGTGAATTTGATCCAACAATAAGTTTAACCACATCCTCCCAATTGTACACCCCTGCATTTTGCTACTTTCATTTAAGTTTTTTAAGCCAATTTAATTGGAAAATCCAAAACGATAACAAAAAAACTTAAAGAAACCATTTACACACGTAATGACGTCAAAATTGAAGAACATACGATAAAATAAGTTAATAAGATCCAAAACTGTATTTTGGGTTTTTACACACCCCTAAAATTATGAAGAAGTTTTTTTATTAATTTTTGTACAAAAAATTATCAGGGAGACATAGGTGCGTTAGCAAAATTCGCAAGAAATAAATTCAAATAAAGTAATACAAGAATTAGAGCATCAATGCTGCATATCATAAACATATTTAATTTTTAAAGTCATAAGGACGACAACTTGACTCAGAAGTCAATCGATCCCGTATTATTTGAAAAATCCGTTAAACATCCAGTATAAAAAGGGAAATCAAATCCAAATCAAACCACTTAGTTTTCTCAACTGAACAAGAAGGGATCGACCAAATATGGTGAGTAAAAATTAAAACTAAGTCGTCTATGGTGAAACATAGAAAAAAGTTAAATTGAAAATTTCCAACGGACAAATTGCCTTGCAAATTTTCAATCGGGCATTGATAGAGGATATTCGTAGCCTTATCATTTTTCATATTAAGAATGGTGATGGATAATTTGCCTCATTATTTTTAATCGGGACTTTAATTCTGGATATCGTTGCCGAATTAACGTAAAATCAAATAGCTTGATAAATACAATCAAGAAAGTTTCTACCATAGACAACATTATTCAATCACGGATATTTACGCCTGATTATTCACATAAACACGGACATTTTCGCCTGTTTATTCTTTTATAAAATTGCGGACATATCGCCTAATTTTTCGTCAAAACAATTACGGATATATTGCCTAATTTTCTTCAAATCAATCACGGATATTAAACGCCTGATTATCTGCACATAAACACGGACACTTTCGCCTGTTTATTCCTTTATAAAATTACGGACATATCGCCTAATTTTCTTCAAATCAATCACGGATATTAACGCCTGATTATCTGCACATAAACACGGACACTCTCGCCTGTTTATTCCTTTATAAAATTACGGATATTATCGCCTGATGTTTCTTTGAGACAATTACGGACACTAGCGCCTAATTAATCTCACATTAAATCACGGACAATTTTGCCTGATTTCTCACATTAAATCACGGACAATTTCGTCCGATCTCTGTGTGCAAAATCACGGACAGATCGCCTGACTTTCTATCATCACAGATGATATATCTCAACATTCAGCGAAACAACACGGAGATTCGTTCAAGAGATTTCGCCAAGGCAACAAACACCAGACTACTTGTTTAGAGTTATAAAATTAATAATTAAATTGATGTTTTATTTTGAATTTTATTAGCCAAACTAAGATATATATATGAATTTTAAATATTGTAAGATTGAATTAAATAAAAAATTAAATAATATTCCTATTTACAAATAAAACAATCTTATTATTTTACCAACAACCTATCCGTTAAAAAATTAGTGATTAGATTGTGTCGAAGTTACGCAAGTTACGCCAACACAATTTCATCATTATAAATGTTAAGTTGAGGACTTAACAATATATGTAAAAGGCTAATCCTTCTTTCTTTCCTTCTGTCCGTCCGATATTGTCCGGAAAGAAAATTCGTTGAGCAAAAAAAAAAAAACACTTTTTGATATGTTGGAGAGAATTACTTGAAACGTGGAGAAATTTTGTTTCCGGGGAGATTGGCGGTTTACAAAGGGGGCTTGAAAGCTTATTTCAGATAACCTCATTTATAATCTGAAATATACATCGGACATGATTTTGACTTGAGGCAATCTTATTAAGATTTGCATGCCGGACATTCTAACGTACACGCCAAAGTTCCATTTCCCACCGCTTTGGCGCTGGAGGCAATACAAATTTACGAACTTTTTATATAGAAGTCACACGCAATAACAATGTTCAGCAAAGTTGTGGAGGTTTTCATGGGGATTATTTCCGTCGAAGACCAAACAGTGCTATCTCCCACCACTTTGGCGCTGAAATCAACACAAATTTTGGCACTTCGTATGCAGATGTCACACACGATTACAATGTTCGTCAAAGTTGTCCATGTTTTCATGGGGATTATATCTGTCGCAAAGCAAATAGTTCTACCTCTTACCGCTTTGGCGCCGGAGTCAATACAATTTTGGAACTTGGTATGTAGACGTCACACGCAATAACAATGTTCGGCAAAGTTGTGGAGGTTTTCATGGGGATTATTTCCGTCGAAGACCAAACAGTTCTATCTCCCACCGGTTTGGCGCTGCAGTCAATGCAAACTTTTGAACTTCGTATATATACGTCACACACGAGTACAATGTTCGGCAAAGTTATGCAGGTTTCCACGGGAATTATTTCCGTCGAAGACCAAACAGTTCTATCTCTTACCGCTTTGGCGCTGGAGTCAATAAAATTTTGGAACTTGGTATGTAGACGTCACACACGATTACAGTGTTCGGTAAAGTTTCGGAGGTTTTCATGGGGATTTTTTCTGTCGAAGATAAAATAGTTCTATCTCTCACCACTTTGGCGCGGCAGTTGTTTAGGCCCCTACTAAATAGAGGTTTTTGCCTTTACGTAATATATGTTTGACGGGAGCTATTTTACGAACCAGAGAAATGGGATCAATTTAATATCTTCGCTCGGGGTGTTGCGGGGTAAATAATGTGCATTCTGAATAGATCGACTTAAGGCATGAAATATATCACCAGTGGTGCTACGAGAACTGGGTAAAAGATTTATTATATTCCGAATTAAGATGCTACGCTTGAATACATTTTGTTAATTTACAGCAATTGGTAAACCGAAATTTTTAGGAAGCCGTCTTAGGACGGGTTACAACCTAGCAATTAAATAAAGCCTATAAAAACATTTTTTTTGTACAGCAATAATGAAAATTCGCCAATTTTAAAAATTAGAATACGAGCTAAAAAAGATATCGTAAAATAGGGTTTATGCCAAAAATCAAGTTTGTTTAAACATACAAAATTAAATTTTAAAATTATAATCTACTCTACTAATTGGCGTAACATTTTGAAAACCCAAAGCCGAAAGACATTTAATACGTAGAGTTTCATTTTTTGGAAACCCTAAAACCAAAAAGGCATTTTAAAAAGAAAATGCTGAATTTAGTAAAATCTTAGATGAAATTTCCAGCTTGGGACTATTTACAACACAAAAGCTCTTACTTCCTGGCCAATCGCCGGTGGATAGGCATGACATTGCGGCACGTGTTTTCAAACAGAAGCTGAAATCGCTGATGGAATTCATGGTAAAACATGAAGTGTTTGGGTCTGTGCGCTGCTAGATGTACCCAGTGGAATAGCAAAAGAGAGGATTCCCAAGTGTTGGAAGAACGGCTCATTCCGCTTTGAAATTGCCATTAAACATTCAATTCATTGAAAGTCCCACATGCAACATTTCCAAAGCATCCGGTATGGGAAAAGTATTGCAGAAATGCAAACTTATTGTTTGGGATGAATGCACAATGGCGCACAAAAAATCGCTCGAGGCCCTTGATCGATCATTGCAAGACTTACGTGCAAATATCAGACCATTTGGGAACGCATTAATATTGCTTGCAGGAGATTTCAGGCAAACATTACCTGTAATTCCTCGATCGACACCAGCGGACGAAATAAATGCATGCCTGAAATACTCTACTTTGTGGCGACGCGTAAAGAAGTTAAAATTAACTACAAATATGCGAGTCCAGCTGTAAAACGATCGGTCAGCAGAGATATTCTCACATCAATTGCTGGAAATTAGGAACGGAAAGGTGCCGGTTAATCTGACGTCAGGACGAATTTCATTGCCTCATAACTTCTGCAATTTAGTGACGTCAAAAGAAGAATTGGTTGAAAATGTATTTCCCAATATTCAAACTAATTACAAGAATCAAGATTGGCTAAGTGAACGAACTATTCTTGCGGCCAAGAACAAAGACGTCTACGAACTTAGCAATATTATTCAATCTAACATTCAAAGCAAGGTGGTCACATACAAGTCCGTCGACACTGTTGTGGAAGCAGATGAAGCGGTTAATTATCCAACATTTTTGAATTCACTCGATCTGCCAGGGATGCCACTGCACGGACTGCAATTGAAAGTCGGTTTGCCAATTATCATGTTGCGAAATATCAACCAGCCAAAGCTTTGCACCGGCACGCGGCTTGCAGCAAAAAAATTAAAGAGCAACATCGTAGAAGCAACAATCTTGAGAGGACCTTTTAAAGGTGAAGATATCCTCATTCCTCGCATTCCTCGCATTCCTATGATTCCAACGGATATGCCATTTCAATTTAAGAGAATGCAATTCCCGCTTCGATTGGCATTTGCAATCACCATCAACAAGGCTCAGGGCCAATCTTTAAAATTGTGCGTTTTAGATCTAGGCACGGATTGCTTCTCACACGAAAAATTATATGTTGCGTGTTCTAGAGTCGGCAAACCAGAAAATCTCTATATCTGCACAGAAAATAGAACAACAAAAAATGTTGTATAACCACAAGCATTGTGAAATTAAATACACGAGAAACGTGGGCTTTGTCTTTTCTTTTCCATTTAACCAGACTGAGCCACAGCAACGCGTGGGCGGGTACAGCTAGTAATATATAAAAAAAAAAGGTGTGAGCGACGCTGCTCTCACGGTAGTTGATGTGTAAACATGTAGGCTCGTTAGCGTTGCAGGTGCGAATATCGCAGAGGTTGTGGTTTTAATGAGCTAGAGATTTGGGTCTTTTATTGAAATAAAGCCATTATATATATTTAATGTAAAAGACAAAATTTATTTTTAATGTTTAAGTGAACAAATAATTGGTTTGTGGTAACTGAAATAGGAGACGTACTATTGTGCCCAAAAACTAGTCTGAATTTTTGTATACATCAAAAAATCTTTATTTATTCTTCCAAATCAATTTCGTTCCCTTCAAAATAGTCCCCTCCCGATATAATACACTTATGCCACCGCTTTTTCCAGTCCTCGAAGCATGCCAAAAAGTCTTCTTCCGATATAGCCTTCAATGCGCGTAGCGATTCACGTTCGATCTCTTCAATCGACTCAAAACGGTTTCCTCGGAGTGGTCTTTTGAGTTTTGGAAATAGCCAGAAGTCACACGGAGCCAAATCAGGCGAATACGGTGGTTGTGGAGCGATATGAGTGAAGTTTTTGGCACCAAACGCGATTTGACTCTTCTGAGGCACAAATGATCCTTCAAAATTGCTTGCACTGATCCAATTGATATTGCAAGCATGTCGGCAAGGTCCCGAATTGTTAATCGACGATTTTCGAGCACCAATTCTTTGATTCTCTTGATGTGTTGCTCATTAATTGACGTCGATGGTAGTCCAGAGCGTTCCAAGTCATCAACACGTTCTCTGCCTTCTTTGAAGTCTTTGTACCACTTGTAAAATTTTTCTGTAACATAGTCTCGTCACCGAAGGCCTTTTGTAACCTTCGATACGTTTCAGCGGCGGCGTTTCTTTGCTCAACAAAATTCGCCAAATTCACTTTTCTTTGTTCACAAAACCAAGCGTAAACTAAAAACTAATGATGATATTGACATATAATTTGGCATGGAACTCAGTCGTGTTTTCAGCAATATTGGCTCTTCGATGTTGAATACTTTCAAGTGACTTCGTAGATGCCGTTTTATTTGTCTCCTCAGCCTTTTTTCGAGCTCGATAAGCACGGGAATACGCAGCTGCTTTTGCTTTTTTCGCAGTTGGTTCATCTTGATCGGACGTTTGTTGAGTGTAAGTTTCCCTCGCTGGATCCGACATTTTACTAGCAGACCAAAGGAAGCTGAATCCTGAAATTGATATAGATATATTAAAATGTCAATTTCCGAGGCAATATGACAAGAAATTATATTTATAGATCGATCCGCTGTATGAATTGACTTCGTTGAGTCCTGATTCTCTTCGTGGGGATGTTTTAATAGGTAAATGTGGCAGAAGTTGATATAAATTAAAATCATAAAAGAGTTAACATTGTAATGATAACATAAAATTAAAATTTTTGAAAATCTGGGGACAATTGTAATGCACACAGATAAAAATGTAAAAAGGAGACATTTCTCTATTAAAACGTGTCCCTTCGAAGTAAATAGAACCTCCGCTAAGTCAATTCACACAGCCGTTGGCAGTTATCTCTTAAATCATGTCCCCTTGAAGTAAATGAGGCCTTCGCTAAGTCAATTGACACAGCTGTTGACATTTTTCTATTAAAACGTGTGCCCTTGAAGTAAATGAGACCTCTGCTAAGTTAATTCACACATTATGAATTATGTGCAGACTGTTAAAATTGAATTCACAATTACATAGAAAACGGAGGTTCAAATGAATTTTCATGGGCGGAGCCTATGATGATCACAGTCGATTTTTCAACTAGCCTACGAGAGCAAAGATGTTTACACATCAATAATCCCCATGAAAACCTCCACAACTTTGCTGAACATTGTAATCGCGTGTGACTTTTATATAAAAAGTTCAAAAGTTTATATTGACTACAGCGCCAAAGTGGTGAGAGAAAGAACTATATGGTCTTCGACAGAAATAGTCCCCATGAAAACCTCCACAACTTTGCTGAACATTGTATTCGCGTTTGACTTCTATAGAAAAAGTTCAAAAGTTTATATTGACTACAGCGCCAAAGTGGTGAGAGAGAGAACTATATGGTCTTCGACAGAAATAATCCCCATGAAAACCTACACAACTTTGCTGTCACATTGTAATCGCGTGTGACCTCTATATATGAAGTTCAAAAGTTTGTATTGACTCCAGCGCCAAAGTGGTGAGAGATAGAACTATATAGTGTTCGACAGAAATAATCCCCATGAAAACCTACACAACTTTGCTGAACACTGTAATTGCGTGTGACTTCTATATAAAAAGTTCAAAAGTTTATATTGACTACAGCGCCAAAGTGGTGACAAATAGAACTATATCGTCTTCGACAGAAATAGTCCTCATGAAAACCTCCACAACTTTGCTGAACATTGTATTCGCGTGTGACTTCTATATAAAAAGTTCTTAAATTTGTATTGCCTCCAGCGCCACAGCGGTGGGTAATTGAACTTTGTCGTGGGTGTCAGAATGTGCGCCATAAAAATGTCAATAACATTGTCTCACGTCAGAATCATGTCCGATGTATATTTCAGATTATAAATTCCAAGTTTAATTTTTGATGGCTTCGCCCATCTGATGATCACAGTCGATTTTTCAACTAGCCCCTACCGAGAGCAAAGATGTTTACGCATCAAAAAATGGATAAAGTTTGTGACTCATCGGTAAAAAAAAGGAGAAGGAAGAAATAATCAAATTGAATTCGATGAAAAAAACTTTCTTATAAGAAACCATTACACGACTTAGCTATGAACGAAAATCTGACTGAAAGTTTCTCTGACATTCGTAAAAGAAGTATAACCACCTTTCATTGAAAATCAAAGAAAAAAATTCGGTTTTCAGTAGTTCAACAATTTCCTTCATTGTAATGATCATCGTATAACTTAGGCCTAAATCAGAATTCTCTTGAGAGAAAAAAACATTTTTTTTCATTTGCTTTTTTTGTACATCACATGCAATAACTTGTTTCAAAAATGATTACAAAATATCAGCAATTACATAATGTTGGTATTTTTGTTAACACAATTTGATTTTATTTAATATCCTCTTCAAAAATTATAAAAATATGTTTCCCTGAACAAGAATTAAATTTCTGATCAGCTGATTATCAATTTGTTTCATTTCATTACCAATCGTTCCCTAACAGAATTTCTTTCAAATAAAAATTTTCGGGCGTACTTAACCTAAAAAAAAGAAATATGCAAATTTTAAACATTCGATGCAGTTAAAATTTCTAACTTGGACGCATTTTTAAATATAAATCTGACAGCTTAGCATAACTCCAAAACCGAAAAAAGGAATAAATTTTCAACTGTTTGCTGATTGCTTTTTTTCTGAAGAAAATCTTAACACATACTATATAATAAGTATTCTTATTTTCTTAAATAATTTTGAAATAAAAAAAAAATAAAAAATTGGGGTACACACTATTCAAAGTCTTATCATTAAAATATTTTTATTAATTTCAAAAGAGCTTTTTTTTAGTCATTTAAGTGAGTTCCCTAAATTCTTTTTATTACCGATTTAAAAAGGCAAATAAACTAGATATTCCTTTAATGTTCGAAGTTTTTTTTTATTTCTTTTATTTTATGTGTTTTTCCTCTGTAATTGTGTTTCATTTATAAAATGATGGAATGCTAAGTAAGCACTGAGCAAGGGGAGAGGAGTTGAACAAACTGAAGCGGCATGGAAACGGGTCATCAAAAGCTTTTTTTATATTTTTTTTGACATTTGTGGGAGGTAAACTTATTTTAGAGCAAAAGGATGAGAAGAAAAATCATTAACATGCATTGGCATTCATTTTTGTTTGGGATTTATATTTTTTTTTCTTCTATATTTTTTTGTCATATTGAAATCCGAGTTTTTGTTGTTGGTTTCGGAGGATTATAGTAGTTTTTTTCTCTTCGTTCAGTATTTTTTTTTATTTTGAATTTTTTTTTAAACACGCTCTTCAAGCATTCTGGTAGCTAATGGGAACCCTGGAAAACAAACTATGCTAAAGAAACCCGGCGATGCGTGGTCGCCAGCAAACCAGCAATGAAAACCCTAACTAAACGAAATTAGTTCCGTTACAAATTTCCAAATTTAATCCGGAAAACCATAAGAAAAGAATGACAAACCTTCTGGTCCGGCTCGAAGTACCACACATGTAAATTTTTGGATACGCGAATTTCTCAATAAATTATAATTCTTACCAAATGTAAATTTTGGATATGTGAATTTCGCAACAAATTATATTGTAATTCTCACCAAATGTAAATTTTGGATATGTGAATTTCTCAATAAATTCTAATTCTCACAAAACAAAAAAATTAAAGTAGTTTCTTCACGCACAAAATAAACACAAACAAAAATATATGTATTTAATTTAAATTTTACAAACAAAATTTATATTTTGATTAATTCTGTTTTTTTTCTATTTTATTATTTTTAGGTATAATAATGGGAAATCTCTACTGAAAAGTAATACTAAATAAGGAATAAATACAGAAAATTAACTTAAAACCAACAAATAAGGAATCAGACAAAAGAAATTTTCATCTTTTTTCAAGTCTCCACCAGAATAAAAGGGGCCTATATGTTTGTCACAAGATCGAAAAATGTATGCATCAAATTCCACATGAGTGTACGCCATACACCTGTAAACTGCCAATTATTATATTTTGTGTGCTTTCAAGACAATTTTATTTATTTGTTTTATTGAATTCTGACATTCGAATTAAGTTTTACCTACATACGTATTTACTTTTCATTGCTTTGGCTGCATGTAAAGAGAAAAATAATAGGATGAATTATCATTTAATTGAATTCGGACATTGAAATTGATTTTTACAAGAGGAAAGGAAATATTGGATGAAAGCATAAAGTGAAAACATAAAGTGAGACGTTATGTTTATTTGTGAAAAGAATTCATGGTTACCGAGTGAGACATTATTAATATTAGTTGGAGCTAAATATAAGGAAAGGAAATTTCGCTGTGAATATAAACAATTATAAGGAACGGAAATTAACACGAAAAAGTTTTTCTTCAAATACGGATGTCCAAAATAATTTAATTGATGGAACTTAATGTAGAATACCATGCTTGAATTTGCATATAACTTTGTGCTCCATATTTTTGAAATTTTTTTATATATTTATTATTTTTTAATTTAAACTAAATTTTTAATAACCTAAAGCGCATAAATAATTACGGTTTCGTTTTTTGTTTCGTTGGTGACTAACCTGTGTCTACTTTTCAGTGTTGATTAATATATATAAAAAATATAATATTAATTAAATTTAATTGTGGTTCTAGTGGTTTTAATAAGTATCATGAGTAATTATTTATTTTTGATTATTTTCTAAAATTTCTTTTTTCTTTTATTAGTTTTGGTTAATTTAACATAATATATTTTAGAAAAAAGAAGTTTATTTTTTGATATTTTGCTTTTAAAATTCTTTTATCTTTTCTTTGACAATAATATTTTACCGCTTATTTTTTTAATTATTGTTTAACTCTTAGTTAAGCAATTTGTCTCTTAATTTGCCATTAGCCAACTCCACTTTCTCTATAAGTAGGTTTCACCATCTTTTTATTGTTTTATAAATTTTTTTAAAAATACATTAATATACTATTTATCTTTATCATGACCTCTTGTCTTATATTCGCAAAATAATGGAATACATTCGATATCTACATCTCCTGAAATGGGTGTTGTGGAATATCTCGTGCTGTATGTGGTGTTACGGGGAGAATCGCTGCCAAAATTGTCGTAAATGGTCTACCAGCGTGCTGTTGAATCGTATTGAAGTGGTGAAAAGATCGTTTGCTGTCTTAAAGACTGATTTCACAAATCTGAACGATTTTTTCACAACTAAAGAAGTGCTTTTCGAAGATTTAACACTATATGCTGAAAGCGTCTCAGTCCCAAATACATTGTCTAAGCGACCCCACATCCAGACGAGAAACGGTGCGCTCTGCAAAGATTTCTACTTTGTCAGTTGCATCTACAACATGCATATTTTTGACAGAAATCATTAATAAAGGTATCGATGACGTCATTATCCCTGAAAACATAAATAGAAGTGGAAATAAGAATGAAGGTGGGATTTCGATTGTTATTGATAATACCAAAAATGATAATGTAAACACGCAGGAAAGAGACACTATGGGAGAGGGTTGTTATGATAATTAAAGTGACATTTTTTGTGCCAAAACTAAATCCAAGCCCAAAAGTTTGACACACCGGATCGCTGGTACTAAAACTAAACCAAAGCCAAAATGTTTAGCACGCCAGATCGCTTGTAAGAAAAATGGTGAACACGAAAATAAAAGTAGGAATACTAGTAATCGAATGATAACAATAACATGAAATACAGCGAAACGAATAATCATAATAATAACAATGATACTAAAACTGATGATAACAATAATGGTAACCGGTCAATTCACAAAAAAACAATTCACAGAAAAACAATTCACAGAAAACAATTCACATAAAAACAATTCAGAGAAAACAATTCACAGAAAAACAATTCACAGAAAAAACCGAAAAAAATTAACTGTTTGGTGGTTGACGGGTTTGAATTTATTCGCGACAAGGAATATAAAGGAAAATCTTATTGATTGTGCAATAAGTATTATAGGACCGAGAAATGCAAAATTAGAATTCATACCAATAAAAGAACTAGAGAAATTATAGAAACTATTGGTGATCATAACCATGCTGCTAATGCAAATAATGTTGGGGTAAAAAGAAGTGTTAAAGATTTAAAGGAATTAATTCACAGAAAAGTAGTTTATTCATCTATTTTCTTTTCACTATTAACGAAGCAGTGAGCTTCCATGGAAAGATTGCATCTCATCTTGTGAATGTAGGAATTATACAGTTCCATAGAAAGTACTTTGAATTCATTGAGCAAGGCAGAGAAGGTCGAAAAGATTAATATTCACGTAATTTTAAGTATTTGTGCCAGGCTTTGTTCTATCTATTGTGTAAAGACCGTAAGTCCTTATTAAACCAAGGTGGTGCAAATGAGTTTTTGTGGCAGGTATAAGGAATGGCTAAAACAAAGATCTCGAAAAAATTTTTGTGGAATTCGCCGATGCACATTCCGATATTCGCCTTACAAATAACACTGTCAAAATTAATCTTCTTCCAAAGGTTGTTGAGCAGCTCAAAGTTAGTTTTCGGAAAGTTGAAATGAAAAGCATCTTCGGTGTTAGTGCCATCCATTTCACCCTCTTGAGAGAATGAAACATAGAAGGGGGAGTGATATGTATCAATTCTGCAAAGATTATCAGTGCTGTCCTGGACAACACAATTAGCGAAATCAGCATTAAAAATTGACTCTAGTTGACTGCTTAGTGAATTTCGTACACCGCCAATTTGTTGCAAGCCACAAGTAAAGTCACGGATTCGGAATGTGTTCTAAGCATCGAAACACACTTTTTCGCCTCGGCGAGACCAATGCACACCCGGAAGATTAAAATCACCAAGTATTGTATGATATCATCTGCAGGCTCGATGATATCAGACATCGATGTAATCGCCTCAACCCAGTAATTGGTACTTCACCTCAATACTATTGGGTGGAACATAACACTTCACGACATAAATGTTTTTTTGTGCCAATTTTATTTTAACCACGATTAACTTCGCTTTATTACTGCAGAATTCCTTGATAAAGGACAAAGTTCATGGCAAGTTAGGGTCGCGAACATGTATGAGGGTACAGTAATTTTGAATAATGACACATGGCTGGACAACTTCTGATTTTCTCACGTTCAATGACAGCGGTTTCAATATTCTCCGATTTTAGGTAAAGAAGAATTTCATCGGCGGTTGTCAAAGGGTCCAAACGAGAGAGGAAGAATATTTTGGGGTCGGTACTGTCTTTAGAATTGGAGTAGTGAGAGGTGGTATTTCAGCTACGGAACGAATTGGCTGGTCTAGGAAGGAGGGAGCGACTGTCGCAGATACTATCAATGATATGATGTTCGTCGTTCTTATTCCTCTTCTTAATTTCATTATTGTTATTATTATTATTATTATTATTATTATTATAACTAATATCATTATTATTATTATTATTATCATAACTAATATCATTATTTTTATTATTATTATTATTATTATTATTATTTTTATTTTTATTGTTATTATTTTTATTGTTTTTTCTATTTTTATTATTATTATTATTATTATTATTATTATTATTAATTAATTTATTTTTTACTGACGTCGGTGTGATTAACACTTCAATGCCGACCGCGCTAAAAAACCACCAGCTCTTTCATAGGACACCAGCCTGGGATTGCTTATCGCATTACTTCAAGCCAGGTGTTTTATATTATTGTCGCTAATCTAGCGACTTCTTTTTTACTGTTCTTACGTCTTGATGCGACAATTTCTCTTGTTGACCTTTGTTTCTTTTTCAGGATATTTTGTCAGTCAGTTAGGCAGGGTTCATTTCGTTTTTTCCGCTAAATTTCCTCCACAAAACTGGTTACGAAGTTCCATCCACCCTCTTGCGTAACAACAAATCAACTATTTTATCTGGCCCGAATTTCCCCACGTTGGCTTCTAAGACCCTGAGCTCCTTCCATCGCTCTTGCCAGATAATTACCGTCCGGGTTCTTTCCTCTGCAGCAGCATGCATTCTAGCCATATCATTGCTGCGTCCGTATAGTCTTTGTCATGCTATTGAGAGCAAGTCTATTGGGATTACGCGTGAAATTACTAGCACTACCACCTCAGGGACAGTGCGATACGAGCTTGTTATTTTTAGGGCTGCGGTGTACAGCCGCTATTCGTTTCCTACCCTTTTCAACTTGAAGCTCCCCTGCCCAAATTTCGGCTCCGTACAGGAGGATTGAGTGCGTGGTAGCCATCAGCAACCTACACTTGGTCTGGCTGGGGCCTCCTGCATTCCCCATGAGTCTACTTAGAGCAGCCGTCATCTTCGCAGCTTTTCCAGCAACCCTTTGAATGTGGGGTCAGTGCGTCAGCTTGGTATCCAAGGTCACTCCCAAGTATTTTGTAAATGCCTTTGTCTCGACTCGGTCATAAGCTACTTGCATTTCAATTAAAGTTGGAATTGTCTTCCTAGTTAGGAGTACAATTTCCATCTTGGAGAGCGTTAATTGCAATCCGTGTCCACCTATCCACATGTCGACGCACCTCTTTATTTGAATCAGTTTCTGATGCTCCATTTCTGCATTTCGAGGTGTTATGACAATAGCCACATCCGCATACCCCACGGGGATTGTGTCGTCTTGCATTTCAACCCTAGGTAGGCTATCGTACAGCGCATTCCAGAAGTCCAAACCTAGTACGAACCCTTGCGCAACTCCTGTCGTAAGCGTTCTTGTCTTTGTTCCTTCTTCGCTGTCTTATAGGATGCATCGATCTCTCAAGTAGTCTCGAACGATGCGTGGCAGGTACTCTCGAATATTAAAGGCGTTTTGCAGGGATTAAAAGACGCCTATCCATCCGCCTCATTGAAAGCGTTTTTAACGCCTAACGTTCCTAATAGGAATATCGGGCACGCCTTGTGGCATGTCTCTTTGGTTTTACGGGCTGCGGTAACTACTTCCTTTATCGCTCCTATGCTAGAGTGGTCTCTAATGAAGCCAAATTGTGGCTTGGAGAAGTTTCCCGGCTTTTGGATACCTTCTAGGATTCGGGGTCTTAGTAGATGTTCTAGTAATTTTCCTGAGTAAGTTTCTGAGCATTCATTGCACATGTTGTCCTGAAGGATTCGACCTTCCTCCGCAAGTCACAATCGACCAGATATGGTCATCTGGGATAAAAGACACAACAGCGTCCAATTAAGCGATTTCGCTGTAACTAGTTCGTCGAATCTAACAAACACTATCAACCAGAAATTTCAGAAATATGTTCAAGTATCGTTAGAAGTAAAAAGGCAGTGGAAGGTCAATAGCGTTACAATTTCGCCGATTATAATGTCATCAACAGCAGTGGTATCAAAGTTAACAGTGCAGCAGCTGAAAAATTTGGCAGCCAGTTATACCATTCATCATCTACAAAAATATATCATTCTCGAAAATTGTTCAATCATCAGAGAGTTCCTAAATATCAGTTCTTAAAAAAAATACTTATAAAAATAATTAATACAATTATACATGTTTGACTATAAGCCCATATGTATAATCATTCAACATACAACAAAAGAAGAAGATAATAATAATAATATTAATAATAATAATATTCATAATAATAATGAAGATAATAATAATAATAATAATAATAATAATAATAACAATAATAATAATAATAATAATAATAATAATAATAATAATAATAAAGAATACCTGAGTCGGCACAACCGAGTAGCGACTTATGTTCACTGGAAACTAATGAAGCACTTTTAAGTCGATACAATTGATAGATGGTACAAACATCAACCTTTACCAGTCGTTGAAAAATACAACACCATTGTTATGTGGGATTTTCCAATAAACACTGACCGAACCATCAATGCTAATAGACCAGACATTGTATATCATGATAAAAGCGGCAAATCATGTCTATTGATAGACATCGCAATCCCCGATGATCAGAATGTTGCAATAAAAGAAGCTGAAAAGATAACCGAATACAAAGACTTGGAAATTGAAATTAGCCGGATGCGGAAAGTTAAAACGTCAGTAATAGCGGTTGTCATTGGAGCCCTTGGTACTGTCACAAAAAGACATGATTAGCAACTAAACAGGATCCCTGGAAGAATCAGCTCTTGTGAAATGCAGAAAACAGCGCTGCTGGGAACTTCGCACATCATCAGAAAGTTCTGAGATACTAAATTGGAATATGCCCAGATAACTTGTTGTAATCCGCAGAATTCCATAAAAAAATCCCAGCAAGGAGATGAATCAAAATAATAATTATAATAATAAAAATAATAATAATAATAATAATAATAATAATTATTATTATTATAATAATCCGACTAACCAGCGAAAGGGCTGTGAGAAGAGTTAAGAGCTGGGGAGCAATCGAAATTATCATGAATACATATCCTTCCGAGTTGGCGAGCAAAACAGAGACAGTTTGCAGGGTACTACCTCCGCACTGGAATGTTAATAAAAATAGACTGCGAGGAGCTTTCTGAGTCTCTTAGAGGCGCATCAGCTCCACCTTCCTCGGTTTCTGAAGGACTACTGTGTAGAGAAAAGGCAGAGGCACTCGTAAAAGCCACGATGAACGTGATAGATCGAATATGCGACGACAGTATGCAACTCAAAAGACAAGGGCACGGGAAACTGCTGGACTGATAACATTGCAGGACTACGGAGCATATGCATAAAAGCTAACCACGAAATGACGCGAACCCGCAAACGCAATACTTCGCAAGCCAGAAGACACCGAAGAAGGAACAAAGACAAGAACAATTACGACAGGAGTTGCGCAAGGCTTCGTAGTAGGCTTGGACTGGAATGCGCTGCACGATAGCCTACTTAGGGTTGAAATGCATACCCAATCCTCGTGGGGTATGCCGATGTGGTTACTGTCATAACACCTCGAAATGCAGAAATGGAGCATTTGAAACTGATTTAAATAAAGAGGCGCGACGACATGTCGATGAGTGGACACGGATTGCAATTAGCGCTCTCCAAGATGGAAATTGTACTCCTAACTAGGAAGGCAATTCCAACTTTAATTGAAATGCAAGTAGGTTGTGATCGAGTCGAGACAAAGGCATATACAAAATACTTGGGAGTGCTGATAACATAGTTGATTTGTTGTTACGCACGAGGATGGACGGAACTTCGTAACGAGCTTTGTGGAAGAAATTTTGCGGAAAAAACGAAATGAACCCTGCCTAACTGCCTGACAAAATATCCTGAAAAAGAAACAAAGGCCAACAAGAGAAATTGTCGCATCAAGACGTAAGAACAGTAAAAAAGAAGTCGCTAGATTAGCGACAATAATATAAAATACCTGGCTTGAAGTAATGCGATAAGCAATCCCAGGCTGGTGTCCTATGAAAGAGCCGGTGGTTTTTTAGCGTGGTCGGCATTGAAGTGTTAATCACACCGACGACAGTAAAAAATAAATAAATTAATAATAATAATAAAAATAATAATAATAATAAAAATAGAAAAAGCAATGAAAATAATAACAATAAAAATAAAAATAATAATAATAATAATAATAATAATAATGATATTAGTTATGACAATAATAATAATAATAATGATATTAGTTACAATAATAATAATAATAATAATGACAATAATGAAATTTAGAAGAGGAATAAGAACGACGAACATCATATCATTGATAGTATCTGCGACAGTCACTCCCTTCTTCCTAGACCAGCCAATTCGTTCCGTAGCTGAAATACCACCTCTCACTACTCCAATTCTAATAACAGTACCGACCTCCAAAATACTTTTTCTCTCTCGTTTGGACCCTTTGACAACCGCCGATGAAATTCTTCTTTACCTAAAATCGGAGAATATTGAAACCGCTCTCATTAAACATGAGAAAATCAGAAGGTGTCCAGCCATGTGTCATCATTCACAATTACTGTGCCCTCATACATGACTTTAACTTCCCATGAACTTTGTCCTTTATCAAGGAGTTCTGCAGTAATAAAGCGGCGCGCGTATCTAGAATTGTTTCAAAAAACGATCAGATCTGTCCTTCTACTACCAGAATGTAAGGGGACTTAGAAGTAAAACGCGTGAGCTATTGCTCGCTAGCATTTCTTCAGATTATGATGTTGTAATTCTGACTGAAACTTGGCTCGCCGATTTCTACAAAAAAAAATTCGAGATCTTCGTTTTAGCCGTTTTCACCCACCTTGGTTTAATAAGGACTTACGGCCTTTACGCAATAGATAGAATAAAGCCTGGCACAAATCCTTAACATCACGTGAATACAGAGACTTTTCCACCTACTCTGCCTTGCTTAATGAATTCTATGGAACTGTATAATTCCTACATTCCCAAGATGAGATGCAGTCTTTCCATAGAACCTCACTGCTTCTGGATATTCGTTAATAGTGAAAAGAAAATAGATGGATTCCCGAAGACTACTCATCTGGCCCTGGCCATACTCCTGTCATTATCCCAAAAAATGCAATAACCACCTCACACATCCTCTTCCGGCTCTTTTCCAGAAATCTTTTGAGACGGGAGTATTTCCAAAACTCTGGAGGGCCTTGTATATAATTATTACTCACAAGAAAGGCAGTAGAGGTGATACCGGAAACTACAGCTTAATCGCTAAAGTATCTTTCCTTCCAAAACTGTTTGAATGCATTATTCAGACTTTTGTGCGCTTTGGGACAAATCTTTTATTTCCAGGTCTACGATTACTAGCTTAGCTGAACTTGTCTCTTTTTCGACGTGCTCCATGGAAAATTGAAATAATGCGGATTGTATAACTACAGACTTCAACAAAGTGTTTGACAAATTATCTCATTAAGTAATTTTTTTTAAGCTTAGCGCCCTTGGTTTCCCGGGTTTTTTTATTGACTGGATTCAGTTCTCTCTTCAAGGAATTAGTTATCAGGTTGTTGACACCAAAACCACTTTGAAAAGGTTTTGATTACTAATAAAATAATTATCATTAGACAAGTTCACTATGCTTTTAAAAAACAAATTGCATTTTTTCGCTGTCACTTTTTTTGTATTAATTGATATTTGTGACTTCAAACTGATAGAAGCTCACAAGATTTTTCACTGAAAATAAAGAATATAAAAAACGTAAAGCTTGTTTTATATAAAACTCAAGATTTCCAAATAAACGGAAACATTTTTGGTCCTTCGAGCCTGGATCCAAGACTTTGGATAACTAAAATAAAAGAAAAATTGCCACAAAATACGCATTACAGAAATGGCGGAAGCGATGATGAAGAAACTGGTCAAAAAACGGAATATCATAAAGGGTACACAATTTAATATTAAAACATTTACTAATAAATTTCATCCACAAGAAGATTCTATACATGAATTGAGAGCTAGGAAAGAAGCTATGGAAGAAAATAGAAATGAATTTGATGCAGTTCAAGAAGAAATTCTGGATGCTTTAGATGATGAAGAGATTCCAGAAGCTCAAGCGGAAATTATAACAGAATTCTACAACAATCATTCTCAAATCATCGGCTTAATAAACTCCCAATTGGAAAAGGAGTCAAAACAGCACATAACGTCTACTCACGAAAGTATTACAAGACTACCTGAAATTAAACTACATTCGTTTCTTGGAGGTTATGATAAATGGATTGCATTTAAAGAATTATTCAAATCAATAATAATAGAACACTCCAATATTACTGATCTCGATAAATTACATTATCTTATTAGTAATTTGAGTGGTGAAGCTTTGCCGGTTGTCAGTCATATTAACATGTTACCTCAATGAATTTTGGTAACATACCTCGACAAAAATTACAGATTTCTAAGTTGGATAAACGTACCAATTTCTCTAAGTCAACATCGAAAACATTTTCCACGCTACAAGGAAAATGCATTATTTGTCAAACATCAAATCACAACATATATAGTTGTGAACAATTTAAACAACTAAATGAAACTCAGCGTTTTCACAAAGTGAAATCTCACAATTTATGTTTAAATTGTTTAGGTACTGCTCACATGGCGAAGTAGTGCAAATCAACTAGAACCTGTCGTATATGTAACAATAGACATCACACATTGCTCGATGATCACTTCATTAAATCTGCCTCTTCGAATCTTGTATCAAGCAACATTCAAGATTCTCAGAATGTCCGTTTTTCCTCAAGAGATGTAATTCCGCCAACATTAGAAAAAAGTCCACATTTATCTCCACACGCAGAATCATCAGCGTTGTGCACTCAATCAAATTTATCATCACAGGTACTCCTCTCAACAGCGATAATTTTAATTCGTAATTCTACTGGAAGATTGAAACAACGTAGAGCTTTACTTGACAGCGCTTCTCAGGTAAATACAATTACAGAATCATTTTCATTGCAGCTTGGCATAACTCGTCGTAAAGTCAATCATACTATTATTGGATTGAGCCAATCAACTATCAGAATTAAACACAAGATTAGCACACTCATTAAATCACGATTAACGCATGAATATAATAAAACTTTAGAATTTCACATTGTTCCAAAAATCACAAACGAAATCCCAAATCAACATATATGCATTCAGAATTGGAATTTACCAAAACACATCAAGCTAGCTGATACATCATTCAACATATGTGGATCCATTGACATCCTACTTGGAGCTAACGTTTTTTATGACATGCTCAAATCTGAACAAATCAAACTCAACGAAGAATTGCCAACTCTGAATAATACTCAATTTGGTTGGATATTAGGTGGGAATGTGGTCTCATCATACAACTCATCGCAACCGAATCAAATATGCAATGTAATCACAAATACGGATCTGGAGTTTCAAATCAAGAAATTTTGGGAAACAGAATCAGTAGACATACCAATCACACATATGTCTGATGAATGTGCAAGAATGCGAAAAGCATTTTTTATTAACTCATTATCGCGAAGAACATGGTCGATATGTAGTTCGACTGCCAATTCACACTGAATTAATTGATTCATTGGGTGAGTCATTCTCTGCAGAATCACGTAGATTCCATTATCTAGAACGGAAACTGTCTAAAGACAAAAATCTTAAGGAGCAATATATTCAGTTCATGGATCTTCAGCAAAATCACATGAGCCCTTTAGAGGAAGATATCAATAAGGAATTGCACCATTATTATTTACCGCATCACTGTGTTTTAAGACCTGACAGTAGTACAAAAAAACTTAGAGTGGTTTTTGATGGATCTGCAAAAACTACAACTGGAATTTCGTTAAACGACATTCTTAAGGTTGGTCCAGTTGTTCAACAAGAGCTTTTTGATATTTTACTGAGATTTAGGAAATTCAAATTTGCCTTAACAGCTGACATTCAACAAATGTATCGTCAGATTAAAATACACTCAGATGATCAACAATTACAATTAATAATTTGGAGGAACGACGAAGAAGATAAATTGAAAACATTTAAACTAAATACAGTCACTTATGGAACTGCAAGTGCACCATATTTGGCAACTAGAGTACTTAATCAAATTGGAATTGACCAAGGTAAACAATTTCCATTAGCTTCAAATGTTATGAAAGACTTCTATGTTGATGATTTACTAACGGGTAGTGAAGATATTAACAATCTACGAGAAATATGTTCTCAATTAACCAATATGTTAAGTTCTGCAGGTATGAAATTACACAAAATTTGTTCAAATGATGTGCGTTTATATTCAGAATTACCGGAACACACATTAGTTCAACTGAATGCTTCAAACAATACTACTATCAAAACACTTGGCATTATGTGGAATCCAAATGAAGATATTCTAGAGTATAAATTTACTCCAAAGGCTCATACTACATCATGTTATACAAAGCGAAGTGTATTATCAAAAATTTCTTCACTTTTCGATCCTTTTGGCATTCTCAGCCCAATCATTGTGCAAGCGAAAATCTTCATACAAAAACTGTGGCTCAGCAAAATAGGTTGGGACGAGAGTTTATTAGAAACGGATTTGCAAACATGGTTAGAATATGAAAATCAATTACAACACATAAGTTCTATAAAAATCAACAGGTGTGTATTACCATTAGAATCAACAAAAATTGAACTTCACGGATTCTCAGATAGTTCTGAATCAGCTTTTGGTGCAGCAGTTTATGTACGTTCAATTACCAGCAGAAATCAAGTGTCATGTAATTTATTATGCAGTATGGGTCGAATCTGTCCACTCAAGAAAATAACTATTCCTAAACTTGAGTTGTGTGCAGCATTGCTACTTGCGAAATTAATCAAAAGAATAATTACAACACTTAAAATAAAGTTTGACAACATTTTACTATGGTCAGATTCAACAATTGTGCTTGCTTGGATCAAAACACAACCAAACAAACTAAAAACTTTTGTAGCAAATCGCTTGAGTACTATCGCAAACAGCAATGTCATTTTGGTCCACAAGCACTGTTATATCATATTCGACAAAAATATTGGCCCATAAAAGGGAAATCATTAGCTAAACGAATTACTAAAACTTGTATCAAATGTTTCAGAAATAAACCACGAAATGTACATCAGCAAATGGGTCATCTTCCTTTCTTGACTGAACATGGTGGAAACAACACGTGCTAAAAAAAAAGTGCAAAGCGCATCTGGATTTTATTAGTTTTTATTTTCAATAATAGATGTATAAAAATTTTCAAAATGAAAAATATCAATAAAATTCGTGTATAAAAAAAAGAATATATATTTACTTAAATATATTTTTTCAGACGAGCAATCGCTAAAAAACATTTTTCAATTTCTGTACTATTTTGAAAATTAAATATATTAATATTTATTATATTATAAATATTATATATATATATATATTATATATATTATATTATTATTATATAATAACATATATATAATAATAATATATTATTATCTATATAAATAAAATCGTGAATGTTCGTTTGTTCCTAACCGGTAATCTCCGAAACTTCTTGACCAATTGCTTTGAAATTTTTACAGAATGTCCTATGTGATTATGACCATGTTTATATGTACTTTTTATTTACCTAGTTTATACCTAATTTAGGTTATACCTGATTTTAAAAAACCAATCACTAACACATAGCCACAAGCATATTTAAAATCAAAATCTTCAAGCGAGAAAACGTGAATACTCTTATTCACACGCGCATACATCAATAAGCTTATATTATAACAATACAGATGGGCGTAGTGGCGGCGTTAAAAATATTAATTCGGAGGGGCAACACTTTAAATGGGCTTAATGCTTATGTATTCTGGAACATTAGAATTGCAAAAAATGTTTGTGTTATTTATTCCAAAAACAAGTTTCTGTTAAGCGTACAAAATTAAATTATTCGCTTTAGATCCTATTTATTGAAATGTAACGAGCAAATTATATCTCTACTAAGTGGCGTAAAATTTTGTAAGCCCATAGCCGAAAACCAATTCATACGTATTTTATGGAAACCTTAAAACAAAAAAAAAATTTAAAACTGAAAATGCTGAATTTTCAAAAATTCGACGAATTTTAAGAATTGTCCCCATTTGAGCAAAAAATGACTGTCACTGGTAGTTATTGTTTTTTTTTTAAATAAAAAGAAAGTGGAATTTGTTGTTAGGATTTATGATTGAATCTTGATTCAAAAAAACAAATTTTTTACTAAATTATGAATTAACATCATTTCTGTTTGATTAATTATTATATATATAAAAGGCTAAACCTTCTTTCTGTCCGTCCTATATTGTGCGGAAAGAAAATTCGTTGAGCAAAAAAAAAAAAAACACTTTGATATGTTGTAGAGAATTACTTGAAACGTGGAGAAATTTTGTTTCCGGGGAGGTTGGGGGTCGGTGGAGTTACAAAGGGGAGCTTGAAAGCTTTTTTCGGAGAACCTCATTTAGAATCTGAAAAATACATCGGACATGATTCTGACCTGAGGCAATCTTATTAAGATTCTTATGCCGGACATTCTGACGTACAAGGCAAAGTTCCATTTCCCACCGCTTTGGCGATTGAGGCAATAAAATTTATGAACTTTTGATATAGAAGTCACACGCGATAACAATGTTCAGCAAAGTTGTAGAGGTTTTCATGGGAACTATTTCTGTGGAAGACCATATAGTTCTATCTCTCACCGCTTTGGCGCTGGAGCCAACAAAATTTTGGAACTTCGTATTTAGAGGACACACACGATTACGATGTTCGGCAAAGTTATGCAGGTTTTCATGGGGATGATATCTCTCGAAGACCATATAATTCTATCTCTCACCGCTTTGATGCTGGAGTCAATAAAATTTTGGAACTTCGAATTTCGAGGTCACATGCGATTAAGATGTTCGGCAGTTATGGAGGTTTTCATGGGGATTATTTCTGCCGCAGACCATATAGTTCTATCAATCACGGCTTTGGCGCTGGAGTCAATCAAATCTTTGGATGGTTTTATATGGGGGTAACCGCGATTACAATGCTCAGCAAAGTTGTAGTGTAGAAGTTTTCCTTTGGAACTATTTCTGCCGAAGACCATTTAGTTCTATCTCTTACTATTTTGGCTTTGGAATTAACACAAATTTTGGAACTTCGTATATAGACGTCAGACACGATTACAATGTTCGGCAAAGTTGTGCAGGTTTTCATGGGGATTATTTCCGCCGAAGACCAAACAGTTCTATCTCTTACCGCTTTGGCGCTGGAGTCAATACAAAACTTTTGACTTTTATTATGCAGAGGTCACACGCGATTATAATGTTCAGGAGAGTTGTGGAGGTTTCATGGGGAATATTTCTGTCGAAGACCAAATAATTCTATCACTCACCGGCTTGGCCCTATAGTCTATAATAATTTACGAACTTTTTATATAGAGCGCAGACGTGATTAATATTTACCAAAGTGGAGGTTTCAATAGGAACTTTTTATATTGAGGTCACAAACGACTGCAGTATTCATCAAAGTTGTGAAGGGTTTTGATAGTGATTATATTTGTCGCAGACTAAATGTCTCCAACTCTTGAACTCTGTATTTCCAATGCTCAGGGAAGTTGTGGTTTTTTTTGTTATTTGGCTCTCATTCTATTTTGAATTTCAATGCGTGTGCATGCTATTTTTTTGGCTAAAGAATATTTTAGATTAAGTCAATATAGGTTTCTAAACATAATTAATTAATTTTATTATGGATGAATATTACCAAGAATAAAGAAGGTTGTACAAAGGGAAGCGAAGCGTAATTGGAGAGCACAGCAGAATGAAGAAAAAAAGAAAATTATGGGGCAAAACAACACGTCCAGACGAGCAAATGCTAATACAGTAGAAAAGCAAGTCCACCGTCAAGCTGACGTTATGATGCATTTACGTAGACGTGAGCAAGCAACTCTAGAACAGACTCAAGCCCGACGTGAAACTGACGTTACTTCACATTTACGTAGACGTGAGCAAGAAACTCTAGAACAGACTCAAGCCCGACGTGAAACTGACGTTACTTCACATTTACGTAGACGTGAACAAGCAACTCTAGAACAGACTCAAGCCCGACGTGAAGCTGACATTGCTTCCCATTTACGTAGACGTGAGAAAGAAACTCTAGAACAGACTCAAGCTCGACGTGAAACTGACGATACTTCACATTTACGTAGACGTGAGCAAGCAACTCTAGAACAGACTCAAGCCCGACGTGAAGCTGACATTGCTTCCCATTTACGTAGACGCGAGCAAGAAACTCCAGAACAGACTCAAGCTCGACGTGCAACTGACGTTGCTTCTCATTTACGTCGACGTGAACAAGAAACTCTAGAGAAAACTCAGGTACGCCGCGCTGTTAATACCGTTACGCATTTCTTTCGACGTGCTCATAATACTTTTGCACCAACTCAAGCTTGACGTGTAACTGACGTGGCTTCTCATTTACGTAGACGTGAACAGGAAACTCCAGAACAAATGCAGGAACGTCGCGCCGCTTATACTTCTTCGCATTTCTTCCGACGTGCTCAAGAAACCATTGTACGAACTCAAGATCAACTGGAAGCTGATGTTGTCACCCATTCACGTGAATGTGAGCAACAGGTACGCCACGAAACAAATACTACCTCCCATTTCTTTCGACGTGCAGAAGAAACGCCTGCACAAACTCAAGCTCGATCTGAAGTCGCACATGTTCGTCGTCGTGTCCAACATCGAAATACGAATACTGCGCTCATTCAACTAATACAAGAGCAATCATATTTCGATGAAGCAGTTGTTGTTCAACACGACTGTGGTCTATTGAATGTTATATGCCAGTTCTGTGGATCGCGTAACTTTCTACAAGAACGTACACAGGACAAATGTTTAACAGTTGCTGCCATAAAGGCAAAGTTAAACTTACCAAACCACTTGACCACAACGGAACTCAATTAACGTATCCAAGTTTCTTAGAATCACTTATGTCTAATCCTTTGGATCCGCATTATCGCAACTTTAGAGATAATATTCGTTCTTATAACAGTTCCGCGTCATTCGCATTAATGGGAGCCAAAATTTTGGAAGTCCCTGGCAATGTGCCATACGTGTTTAAGGTAAATGGGCAAGCATATCATAAAACCTCTCAATTAAATCCAGCAGACGGTGATTCAAGAAAATTCGCTCAGCTGTATGTATTGGATAGCACGTAAGCTTTTGAAACGCGAATGGCTCTACCTGAAAATCAGCGGTGTATTCCAGATTTGATTGATAAAATTGATCGCTTTTTTCGAGCCAATAAGCGAATTGCTAATACCTACCAAATGATACGGGAAGTCCAAAACAGAGAAGAGATTAGAGCCCAGCAAGAAAATCGTAGAATTCCAATCGTCAACATGGTCATGCGTCGAGACCGTCAATCTGATCCAAGGAGATACAATAATCCAACTTCAAATGAAATTGCTATGGCTTTTGTTAATGATGATGGCGAACCTCCATTCGAGCGTGATATTCGTATCTATCCTCGAAATTCAGAAAATCCGGATCAGCAATTCATTAACATCAACATCCTAATCTCGATCCAATGACATACGGAATTTTGTATTCATATGGCAACCGAATTTTCAATGTGATAAGTATGAGAATGCTCCTCAACGTACAAGAAAAACGTGCCCATGTTACAATACAAAATTGCACAGACAGCCATAAGGCAATCTTTCAATCCCGTTACGAGCGCAGGAAAGTTAACTCAACAGTGAATTGTTAATTCGTATCTTCAAGTAGAGGCAAACAATTTGAACTTTATTAGATTTCATCAGAATCGACTTAGGACAGAGCTATATCAAGGGCTTGCAGATCATATTGCAAAAATATCAGCAGTCGCCGGAGTAATGGCAGCAAATCCGGTTATATTACCTTCAAGTTTTAAAGGATCACCAAGGAACATGCGAGAATTGTTGAATGATGCTATGTCGATTTTCGGAAAATTTGGTTAACTCGATACATTTATAACTTTTACTGCTAATCCAAATTGGATAGAAATTACATGCAATCTAAACTCTGGTGAAGTGGCCTCTGATCGGCCCGATTTAGTTGTACGGGTTTTTAAACTTAAATTAAAAGCACTGATGGAAGATCTTACTATTAACGTGGTATTGGGAAATATATCGCTTACGTTTATACCATCGAATTCCAAAAACGGGGTTTACCTCATGCTCATATCTTATTAGTTCTTCATGAAGATGATAAATTCAGATCGCCCGAACGAATTGATGAAGTCGTAAGCGCTGAAATTCCTAATCAGGCACATAATTCTAATTTATTCACAATTGTGACTCTCTGTATGATGCACGGCCCATGCGGGAGTTCTAATCCATTAGCCCCATGTATGAAAGATGGCGCATGTACGAAAAACTTTCCTAAAGAGTTTAATGAACTTACTCAAACTAATAAAAAGGGCTATCCAATTTATCGTCGACGAATGGGTTTATTTGTTGAAATGCGAGGTAGGATGTTTGATAATCGCCATATTGTCCCGTACAACAAATATTTATTACTCAAATATGATGCACATATTAACGTTGAAGTCTGTACATCAATGAGAGCAGTTAAGTATATATACAAATATATCTATAAAGGATTCGATTGTGCGAACGTTGTCGTTGGTACTCGTGCTGAACAATATCATATTCATGATGAAATAACTAATTTTATCGACGCTCGATATGTTAGTGCGCCAGAGGGCATGTGACGGTTATTAGAATTAAAAATGCACGACCGTTCTCCTGCAATAATTCGTTTACCAGTGCATCACAACAACAACGTGTCATATTTGAGGTAGGAAAGAAACAAGAGGCATTAGATCAAGCAGCTGGCGGTAATACAAAATTAACAGCATGGTTCCAATTGAATCTTAATGATGTAGCAGCGAAATTATTCCTCTAGAAGTTCCATATCACTACGTTTTCGAAAGAGGTCAACGGAAGCGGAGACAGCGAGGAATAAGTAGAATAGTTTCTCGCATGTACGCTGTTGGAGCTAATGACCAAGAGCGTTTCTATCTTCGACTTAATTTACTACATGTTCGTGGTGCAAGTAGTTACGAATGCCTTCGTACAGTTGACGAAGTTCTATACTAAACTTTCAAGAAAGCTGCTTTTCACCGTAATTTACTTGCTTCAGATGAAGAATGGGACAACTGTCTGGATGAAGCTGCAATTTATCAAATGCCGTCACAAATGCGGCAAACATTTGCATACATTTGTGTTTATTGCTTGCTAACAAATTCACTGCTCCTTTGGACAAAATTTAGGCATCACATGATTCTTGACTTTTTACGCAATTACGATGAAGAAGTCTCGAGCAATTTAGCTCTTCATGACATAGAATTTGTGCTTCAGCCGCATGGATTGTCATGTTCGAAAATTGGCTTACCAAAACCTACTGGAAGTCTTCAAGAGCCACAAGAGTTCAGTCAGACAGAAGAGAAATTAAATGTTGAAAGACTGATTCCAACATTAAATCAACAGCAAAGCGAATCATTTCACAAGATTGTTGCTGGCATCGACAATCAATCAAGTCAAAAATTATATTTTTTTAATGGTCCAGGTGGTTCAGGAAAAACTTATCTGTGCAATACTCTGATGAGTTTTATTCGAGGTCGAGGACAAATTGTTCTTGCATTTGCTTCAACAGGTATAGCTGCTACTCTAATGAAAACCGGTAGAATGATTCATAGTGGATTTAAACTGCCCATTCCATTATTGGACACATCTGTGTCAAGAATAAAGCAGAACTCACAAGAAGTCGATTTATTGCGACATTCATCTTTGATAATTTTGATGAAATTACAATGTCACCTAAGGATGGCCTCCGATGCATTGATTTGCTTCTTTGTGGTTATTGGTGGTGATTTCCCACAAACACTTACAGTAATACCAAGAGGACATCGAGCAGACATAATCCAGGCATGTTTGAAGTCCAGTCATTTATAGAGCAGCTTCACCGAATTATCATTGATTTCAAATATTTGAAGTGAAGGACAAAATGCTTTCAATCAATGGCTTCTTGACATTGGAATCGGTAATACACCAATTGTGACTGGTGTTTGTGAGAACGTTGTTCAAATACCTATTGATAGGATTACACAAAATGATATTGTAAATACGGTTTTCACCCATAATCTTCAGGAATTTTCTATTGATAAATTATCTCGAAGTGTTATTTTAGCTACTGCAAATAAAGATACATTAGAAATTAATTCAAAGATTATTCAGAAACTAAACGGAAACATGAAAATATATTGCACTTCGGATTCAATTATTTCTGAGGATGTAACTGATGACAATAATTACCAAATAGAATTCCTAAATGCACAAACACCATCGGGCATGCCTCCACAGAAACTGTGTTTGAAAAGTGGGGCAATCGTAATGCTGATACGTAATTTGAATCCCAAGAATGGGATGTAATGGAACTAGGATGATTGTCAGAGATATGCATCAGAGGTTTATTACGTGTGAGATTATTTCTGAGTGTCATAAAGGAGATATCGTTTTCATCCCAAGGATCGATATTGCTCCAAGTGACAGTAATTTCCCATTTGTGTTGAAAAGACGACAATATCCTATAATTCCAGCATTTGCTATCACAATAAAGAAATCACAGGGACAGACGTACGATTTTTTTGGTGTATATTTAAATGAACCAGTTTTTAGTCATGGGCAACTTTATGTTGCATTATCACGGTCAAGAAATCGAAGTAACATAAAAGTGTTTATGAAAGAAAGTAGAAGGCAGGGGCGACTGTTAAATAATGAAGATTATTTCACAGAAAATGTGGTCTTCAAGGAAATTTTTTAATTAGTGGAAAATTTGAAAGCACTGAAATCAAAACATCGGTAAGGAGTAGAAAAACTAGGTATTTCTAAACTAAATCTAAAATTTCTAGGAACCCGTCTTCGGAGGGTAAATCCGTAGTCATATATATAAAAGGCTAATCCTTCTCTCTTTCCTTCTTTCTTTCTTTCTTTCTTTGTTTCTTTCTTTCTGTCTGTCCTATATTGTCCGGAAAGAAAATTCGTTGAGCAAAAAAAAAAAAAAAAATTTTGATATGTTGTGGAGCAGTGATTCTCAAACTTTTTTTGTTGCGGTACACTTTTAACAATTTCAAAAGAATTGGCGGCACACCTAACAATAAAATAAGTGTAAAAGGATAAATTTGGCGGCAGGCATCAAGAATTTGGCGGCACACAAAAGTACCGCGGAGCATTGGTTGAGAATCACTGTTGTAGAGAATTACTTGAAACGTGGAGAAATTTGGTTTCCGGGGAGATTGGGGCTCGGTGGGGTTACAAAGGGGGCTTGAAAGCTTATTTCAGAAAACCACTTTGGCGCTGGAGTCAATACAAATTTTTGAAGTTCGTATTTAGAAGTCACACACGATTGAAATGTTCGGCAAAGTTGTGGAGGTTTTCATGGGGACTATTTTTGGGAAGAGAATATAGTTCTATCTTTCACCGCTTTGGCGCTGGAGTTAATACAAACTTTTGAACTTCGTATATATACGTCACACACGAGTACAATGTTCTGCAAAGTTGTGGAAGTCTTCATTGTCACTTTTTGTGCCGAAGGCAATATAGTTCTACCTTTCACCACTTTGGCGCTGGAGTTAATAGAAACTTTTGAACTTTTTATATAGAAGTCACAATCGATTACAATGTTCAGCAAACTTTCGGAGGTTTTCATGGGGATTTTTTCTGTCGAAGATAAAATAGTTCTATTTCTCACCACTTTGTCGCTGCGGTTTTTAGGCCCCTACTCTATAGAGGTTTTTGCTTTAGTAATATATATTTGACGGGAGTTATTTTACCAACCAGGGAAATGGGATCAATTTAGGGTGTTGCTGGGTAAATAGTGTGCATTCTGAATAGGTCGACTTAAGACATGAAATATATCGCCAGAGGTGCTACGAGAACGGGGTAAAAGATCCATTATGTTGCGAATGAAGATGCTATGCTTGAATAAATTTTGTTAATTTACAGTGATTTGTAAACTGAAATTTTTAGGAGGCCGCCTTAGGACCGGTTACCACCTAGTTATATATATATAAGGCTAATCCTTCTTTTCTTCTGTCTGTGCTATATTGTCCGGAAAGAAAATTCGTTGAGCAAAAAAAAACGCTTTTTGATATGTTGTAGAGAATTATTTGAAACGTGGAGAAATTTTGTTTCCGGGGAGATCGGGGGTCACAGGGGTTACAAAGGGGAACTTGAAAGCTTATTTCGGAAAACCTCATTTATAATCTGAAACATACATCGGACATGATTCTGAACTGAGGCAATCTAATTAAGATTTTTATGCCGGACATTCTAACGTACACGGCAAAGTTCCATTTCGCACCGCTTTGGCGCTGGAGGCAATACAAATTCAAGAACTTTTTATATAGAAGTCACACGCAATAACAATGTTCAGCAAAGTTGTGGAGGTTTGCATGGGGATTATTTCCGTCGAATACCAAACAGTTCTATCTCTCACCACTTTGGCGCTGGAGTCAATAAAAATGTGTAACTTCGTATTTAGAGGACACACGCGATTACGATGTTCGGCAAAGTTATGGAGGTTTTCATGAGGATTTTTTCAGTCGCAGACCATATAGTTCCAGCTCTCACCGCTTTGGCGCTGAAGGCAATACAAATATTTGACGTTCGTATTTAGAGGTCACACATGATTGGAATATTCAGCAAAGTTGTGGAGGTTTTCATGGGGACTGTTTCTGTGGAAGACCATATAGTTCTATCTCCCACCGCTTTGGCGCTGCAGAACTTTTGAACTTCGGATATATACGTCACACACGAGTACAATGTTCGGCAAAGTTATGCACGTTTCTAGGGGAATTATTTCCGTCGGAGACCAAACAGTTCTATCTCTTACCGCTTTGGCGCTGGAGTCAATATGTTCAGAACCGCTGTGTTTAAATTGTTCATTTTTCACTGTAACTTAAACTTTTATTGTTTTTAAACCGCTGTGTTCAAATTGTTCTTTTTTCACTGTAACTTAAACTTTTATTGTTTTTAATTATTTATAAAAAAAGGAACCCGGGTGAAAAATTATATAATTTCGGAGACTTGAATTTTGATTTTGTAAGAGGCAGACATCTTTTGTTCACAATAGTTTAGATTAATAAACTTTGTTAATTTAATAATTGCATTGTTTTAATCAATCGAATTCCAGATTCCATTTTCAATCTGTTTATTTTAAAAGGGCATTCTGGGTAAGATCTTAGTCCCTTACATTTTATGGCGACCGTGACAGGACAGATTTGAAAATGGAAAAAGTGAACAAATTGCGTGGAGTTTTAAGGACCTCATTTACAAAACTCGTAAATAAATTGAAGCTGTTATGTCAAGCTGAACAGCAGGAAACATTGGAAATTGAGGTAAGCTTTCAATTACTTGAGAATAAATTTGAAGAAATCAAGAAACTCAACAATGAAATCAGCAATTTAATGTTAGAAAATGATTGCGAAACCAACGATTTGCAAGTTGAACTTGATATTTGTGAAGCGTATGAAAAAGTTATACCGAAATGGGAATGATTGTGAAAAAGAAGTCTTTCGAAATCAAACGGGATGAAGAGTTTTTGAGCGTTGGAAACTCGGTATCAGAAAATAAAAGGAAATTCAGACTTCCTGTTATTGATCTAATGAAATTCAGTGGTGATATTAAAGAATGGCTTCCGTTTTGGAGTCAATTTAAAAAGATTCACGATGATGATGACATTGTTGCAGAGGACAAATTTCAATATTTAATACAGTGTACAATGCCCAATACCAAAGCTAGAGAGTTAGTCGATAGTTTTCCTGCGACTCGTGAAAATTATGAAAAAGTTATTCAAAGTTTGAAGTCACGTTTTGGTAGAGACGAATTGTTAGTCAAAGTTTATGTGCGAGAATTATTGAAATTAGTATTGAACAATGTAGTGCAATCATCAGTAAAGATTCAAATGTGCACATTATATGACAAAATTGAATCTTATTTACGTGCTTTGGAGACACTCGGAGTAACGTCGGAAAAATGTGCGGCTATTTTGTTTCCATTGGTCGAATCTTGTATGCCAGAAGATTTATTACGCGTTTGGCAAAGGCAATCCGGTACTGTTGTAACGAATCAAGAAGGCGATGTTTCTAAAAGCAAACTTGATTTACTTATGGCGTTTTTGAAAGGTGAAGTCGAGAACGAAGAACGGATTATGATGGCTGTGTCTGGTTTCGGTTTGAGAGATGATGAAAATAAAAATCGGAGATCTAGGAAGCATTCTCTAGTGTCAGAATTTGATAACAACGACAAAATAGCATCCGCAGCCAGTTTGGTTAATATTAGATCTAATAATTGTGTTTTTTGTGAAGGACAACATAATAGTACTAAATGTTTTAAGGCGAAAAAAATGAGTTTTACGAAAAAACAGAAAATCTTAGCAGACAAGCATTGTTGTTTTGTATGTATGAAATTTGGACATGTTGCTAGACAATGCAAATTACAAGTGAAGTGTTATTTTTGTGATAAGAAACATTTTTCTATAATGTGTTTCGATTCTAATAAAAATAATAAAGTTTCTCAAAATGAAGTGGCCAAAAATAAGGTAGTAGAAGCCTCTTTTAATCTGTCAATTGAAAATACTCTTGCGAATCATACTACTTTTCAAGTTTTCTTGCAGACAATTGTTGTTATTTTAAGAAGCCATGGAAATAAAGAACGAAAGGTACGAGCGCTGATAGACACTGGATCTCAACGATCTTATATACTGAAGAAATCGGCTCTTGAAATGAAGTATGACGTTATTGACAATGTAAATGTTGTACATTCGTTGTTCGGAGGAGTACAATCAGAGGCTTATGAACATGCAGTTTATAAGATTAGGTTAATGAGTTTAGATGGGCGGTATGCGTGTAATTTGCAAGCCTTGGATCAAAAAGAAATTTGCGGAAATGTAATGTCAATGTATGAAGGTCCATGGATGCAAGAATTAAGAAATAAAAACGTCAATATTACAGATATGAATTTGAGTGAAACTCCTATTGAAGTTCTTCTCGGTGCTGATGTAGCTGGAAAATTATTGACCGGATGTCGTCATATCTTGCATTGTGGTTTGGTAGCTGTTGAAACTCTGTTAGGATGGACTGTAATGGGTAAAGTTCCTGTGCAAAAATCGATTTGTAATAGGACAATGAATGTAACATCATTGCTGGCGAAGGATGCCAGTATTTCTGATTTATGGCGTTTGGACATAATTGGAATTGGTGATACGGATGACAAAAGAGCAGAACAAGATTTAGAATTGGCTGTGAAAGAACATTTCATGAAAACAGTTGTAACTGATTTTGAAGGTCGTTTTGAAGTACAATTACCTTGGATAAAAGGTCATCCTCCATTACCAACTAATTATAATATGGCATTTAAAAGACTGCAGTCAACTCTCAATAAATTAAAACGAGATGGACATCATGAGTCTTATAATAATGTTTTCAAAGAGTGGTTGGCAGAAAATATTATTGAAGTTGTTCCCGATGAAGAACTTTCCCTGCAAGGTCATTATTTACCTCATCGACATGTTGTAAAAGAAATAGGTACAACAAAAATTCGTCCAGTGTTTGACGCGTCAGCTCGAGAAAATAATTCTCCATCAGTGAATGATTGTGTAGAAAAGGGTGTTAATCTGATTGAGTGTATACCGACAATTTTGTTGCGTTTTAGATTGGGAAGAATCGGTGTAATTTCTGATATCAAAAGGGCTTTTCTACAAATCGGTATATGTGAAAAGGACAGAAATTTTTTACGTTTCCTGTGGTTAGACGATAATAATAAAATCGTTGTATTTCGACACAAGAGAGTAGTTTTCGGTATTTCCTGTAGTCCTTTTCTGTTGGGCGCAGTAATTGAACATCATTTGCAAAGCAGCATAGAAAAGTGTGGTGTGCAATTTTCTAGGCATACTATTGAGAAATTACAGAACAGTTTTTATGTTGATAATTGTGTAACGAGTGTGGATAATGAGAATGAACTTTATAAATTTATTCGGGAAGCCCGTATTATTATGAACAATGCGAAATTTGATCTTAGAGGGTGGGAGCACACAGTTTTAAATTCAAGTGAATTAATTAACGATATCAAATCTCCCGTCTTAGGTTTGACGTGGAATCGTGTAAATGACTTTTTGGAAATCAGTTCAGAGATTTTTAAAAATATTGATGGAACAGTTGTTACAAAAAGAACAATTCTCTCAATTGTTCACCGTGTGTTCGACCCTATTGGGTTTTCCTGTCCAGTTGCAGTGTGTCCGAAAATTTTATTGCAACAATCATGGGAAGAAAAAATTGGATGGGATACTGAGGTTAATAGTGATGTTAAAACTAAATTTTTAAGCTGGTTGAAGGAGTTACCATATTTAGTTAACATCAAAATTCCGAGATGGGTTGGTACCAAAATTACCGAAGACAACAATTTGAGTGTGCACGTTTTTTGTGATGCTAGTCAGGTTGCTTATTCTGCAGTAATATTTTTGCGAATCGAGAATAATTCAGGTGTGGAAGTTCAATTAATTCAAGCCAAGTCAAGAGTTTCACCTGTCCGAAAACTAACTATTCCTCGTCTTGAATTATTATCTGCTACGATTGCTGTGAGGTTGTATTTATCTATAATAAAGAGTTTAACTAATCATGAAGTTCCAGTTTATTTTTGGAGTGATTCGCCAACGGTTTTGCCTTGGATACATAGAGAAGATCAGTGGGTAGTTTTCGTTTGGAATCGTGTACAAGAAATTCGTAAGTTTTCAAATCCTAAGGAATGGCGACATATTCCTGGTTCTATGAATCCTGCAGATCTCCCATCTAGAGGTTGTTCAGGAAAGCAGTTGCTGAAGTCAAGATGGTGGGAGGGTCCAGATTGGATGAAGTTGCCAATTATTGATTGGCCTAAGTCGAAAGTTTCCTGTGATGAAAATACTATCAATAGTGAAAAAAGGAAGACGAGTGCCTCAATGTTTTGCAGTGAGAATCAAGTTCTTGAAAGCGACTGGTATTATAAACGTTTCTCCAAATTTCGTAGTATTGTTTGTTTAGTCTGATGGGTACGTCGTTTCGTCAGTAATTGCAGGCAGACCAAACGAGTTCTTGGACCACTGAAACTTCAAGAAATGATTGAAGCTGAACTAGAGATCTTGAAATACATCCAGGATGAAAGTTTTGACGGAATAGAAGACAAGAGAATTAGGTCTTTATAGCCCTGTCAAGACGATTTTGGTATTATTCGACTAAAAACGAGAATTGTTCGTCGTCAAGACTGTAGAGAGTTTCGTTACCCAATTGTTCTCCCAGCGCATCATGTCGTAGTGAAACTTATGATTAAAGAAATACATGAAAATGATTGTCATGTTAGTGGACAAACTTTGTTAAGTATTGTTAGGGAAAGATTCTGGATACTAGGTGGACGAAGAACTATTCGTTCAGTGGTATCGAAATGTACTATATGTAGAAAGCAAGAATCAAAGCATTTTCAGACATTGCCAATAGCGTTACCAGAAAATCGTGTTCGAGATGCTGCAATTTTTGAAATAATAGGAGTTGATTTTGCAGGGTCTGTTCACCTTCGAACTGGTGGAAAGGCGTGGATATGTCTATTTACTTGTGCCGTGTTTCGAGCGATTCATCTTGAGTTGGTGTCAACATTATCCACTAGTGGTTTTCTACAAGCTTTTAGACGTTTTGTTGCAAGGCGTGATCGTCCGAGAATTGTGTATAGTGACAATGGTACCAATTTTGTAGGTGCTGAAAATTAATTCTCTAGACTTGATAGGAACAAAATTGCAGAATATGGAACCACTTGTCGCATTGACTGGAAATTTAATCCGCCAACAGCACCCTGGTGGGGTGGTTGGTGGGATCGTATGGTGCGAATGGTAAAGCAGATTTTGCGTAAAGTGCTTGGAAGAGCTTCTCTATCCTTTGAAGAATTCGCAACTATTCTCTGCGATTGTGAATCGGTTATCAATGATCGGCCTTTAACTTATGTTACAGATAATTCATCAGATTTGACGCCATTGACACCAGCTATGTTTTTAAAAGAAGTAAGAGAAACAGGAGTTCCTGATTGTGACAAGATTGATACCATAGACATTAATAAGAGGTTGCGGTACCAACAGAAATTGCGAGATAATTTGCGTCTAAGATTTCGAAATGAGTATTTGGGACAACTTGTCCAGAAATCTAGCATCAAAGAATCCAGATCGATAAAGATTGGAGAAGTAGTTCTTATTGGAAGTGACAATTGTAAAAGAATTGACTGGAAGTTAGCTATAGTAAAAGAGTTAATTCCTGGTTCTGATGGTGTAGTACGTTTACTTCGACTAAAGACCGCAATTGCAGAGATTCTAAGGCCAGTTCAACGTGTATATCCCTTAGAAGTTTCAAATGAAGAGAAGAATATTTTAGAAAAGCTGAGTAATGCCAACAAATGTATAAGAAATATTGATGATATTAATCCAGACTGCAAGCTTGATAACTTGGAAAAGGTGGACCCAGATCATCATTCAGATTTGTGACATGTTGAATATAGTAATGAAGAAATTCCAGTTGCTTATACCCGTAGTGGTAGAAAGATCAGAAAACCGATTAGATTAATTTTGTAATAATGTTCAAGGTTTGAGTTGCTTTGCATCTCAAGGTGGGAAGATGTTCAGAACCGCTGTGTTTAAATTGTTCATTTTTCACTGTAACTTAAACTTTTATTGTTTTTAACCGCTGTGCTCAAATTGTTCTTTTTGCACTGTAACTTAAACTTTTATTGTTTTTAATTATTTATAAAAAAAGGAACCCGGGTGAAAAATTATATAATTTCGGAGACTTGAATTTTGATTTTGTAAGAGGCAGACATCTTTTGTTCACAATAATTTTGATTAATAAACTTTGTTAATTTAATAATTGCATTGTTTTAATCAATCGAATTCCAGATTCCATTTTCAATCTGTTTATTTTAAAAGGGCATTCTGGGTAAGATCTTAGTCCCTTACACAATACAATTTTTGAACTTGGTATGTAGACGTCACACGTGATTACAGTGTTCGGCAGTTTCGGAAGTTTTCATGCGGATTTTTTCTGTCGAAGATAAAATAGTTCTATCTCTCACCACTTTGGCGCGGCGGTTGTTTAGGCCCGTACTCTATAGAGGTTTTTGCCTTTACGTAATATATGTTTGACGGGAGCTATTTTACCAACCGGGGAAATGGGATCAATTTAATATCTTCGCTCGGGGTGTTGCGGGGTAAATAATGTGCATTCTGAATAGATCGACTTAAGACATGAAATACATCACCAGTGGTGCTACGAGAACGGGGTAAAAGATTAATTATGTTCCGAATTAAGATGCTGCGCTTGAATACATTTTGTTAATTTACAGGGATTTGTAAACCGAAATTTTTAGGAAGCCGGCTTAGGACGGGTTATAACCTAGCAATTAAATAATGCCTATAAAAACATTTTTTTTGTACAGCAATAATGAAAATTCGCCAATTTTAAAAATTATAATACGCGCTAAACAAGATATCGTAAAAATAGGGTTTATGCCAAAAATCAAGTTTGTTTAAACATACAAAATTAAATTTTAAAATTATAATCTACTCTACTAATTGGCGTAACATTTTGAAAACCCAAAGCCGAAAGATATTTAATACGTAGAGTCTCATTTGTTGGAAACCCTAAAACCAAAAAGGCATTTAAAAATGAAAATGCTAAATTTAACAAAAGCTTAGTTGAAATTTCCAGCTTGGGACGATTTACAATACAAAAGCTCTGACTTCCTGGCCAATCGCCGGTGGATAGGCATGATATTGCAGCACGTGTTTTCAAACAGAAGCTGAAATCGCTGATGGAATTCATGGTAAAACATGAAGTGTTGCTGGATGTACTCAGTGGAATGGTAGAAGAGGGGATTCCCAGATGTTGGAAGAACGGCTCATTCCGCTTTGAAATTGCCATTAAACATTCAATTCATTGAAAGTCCCACATGCAACATTTCCAAAGCATCCGGCATGGGAAAAGTATTGCAGAAATGCAAACTTATTATCTTGGATGAATGCACAATGACGCACAAAAAATCGCTCGAGGCCCTTGATCGATCATTGCAAGACTTACGTGCAAATATCATACCATTTGGGAACGCATTAATATTGTTTGCAGGAGATTTCAGGCAAACATTACCTGTAATTCCTCGATCGACACCAGCGGACGAAATAAATGCATGCCTGAAATACTCTACTTTGTGGCGACGCGTAAAGACGTTAAAATTAACTACAAAATGCGAGTCCAGCTGCAAAACGATCGGTCAGCAGAGATATTCTCACATCAATTGCTGGAAATTAGGAACGGAAAGGTGATCTGACGTCAGGACGAATTTCAATGCCTCATAACTTCTGCAATTTAGTGACGTCAAAAGAAGAAATGGTTGAAAAAGTATTTCCCATTATTCAAACTAATTACAAGACTCACGATTGGGTAAGTGAACGAACTATTCTTGCGCCCAAGAACAAAGACGTCTACGAACTTAACGATATTATTCAATCTAACATTCAAAGCGAGGTGGTCACATACAAGTCCGTCGACACTGTTGTGGAAGCAGATGAAGCGGTTAACTATCCACCAGAATTTTTGAATTCACTCGATCTGCCAGGGATGCTACCGCACGGACTGCAATTGAAAGTCGGTTTGCCAATTATCATGTTGCGAAATATCAACCAGCCAAAGTTTTGCAACGGCACGCGGCTTGCAGTAAAAAAATTAAAGAGCAACATCGTAGAAGCAACAATCTTGACAGGACCTTTTAAAGGTGAAGATATCCTCATTCCTCGCATTCCTATGATCCCAACGGATATGCCATTTCAATTTAAGAGATTGCAATTCCCGATTCGATTCGCGTTTGCAATCACCATTAACAAGGCTCAGGGTCAATCTTTAAAATTGTGCGGTTTAGATCTAGACACGGATTGCTTCTCACACGGACAAATATATGTTGCGTGTTCTAGAGTCGGCAAACAAGAAAATCTCTATATCTGCACAGAAAATGGTACAACAAAAAATGTTGTATAATCACAAGCATTGTGAACTTAAATATGCGAGAAACGTGCGCTTTTTCTTTTCTTTTCCATTTAACCAGACTGAGCCACAGCAACGCGTGGTCGGGTACAGCTAGTATTTTTATATATTTAACATCGTGGAAACAACACGTGCTAAAAAAAAAGTGCAAAGCGCATCTGGATTGTTCATACAAACAATTGAAATTGAAGAGGAGCAGCCAAATCAGCTGAAACAAAGATGACCTATGCGCACGTGGCGCGGAATCGTAGGTGTTCATTGCGATAGCATTAGCCATGCTAAGTCTCATAAGATCGTTCCGAGCCACAGATGCTACTGCACCTAAACGTGATCATGATCGTAATTATCGAAATTATCGAAATTATTATAATAGACGTCATCATCGCCGTTATTAGCATAAATGCATTCGAAGTGCAATTAATAAGATATTTTTCTATTTATATTTTACTAGCTGTACCCGGCCACGCGTTGCTGTGGCTCAGTCTGGTTAAATGGAAAAGAAAAGAAAAAGCGGACGTTTCTCGCATATTTAATTTCACAATGCTTGTGGTTATACAACATTTTTTGTTGTTCTACTTTCTGTGCAGATATAGAGATTTTCTTGTTTGCCGACTCTAGAACACGCAACATATAATTGTCCGTGTGAGAAGCAATCCGTGTCTAGATCTAAACCGCACAATGTTAAAGGGTGGCCCTGAGCCTTGTTGATGGTGATTGCAAACGCGAATCGAATCTGGAATTGCAATCTCTTAAATTGAAATGGCATATCCGTTGGAATCATAGGAATGCGAGGAATGAGTATATCTTCACCTTTAAAAGGTCCTGTCAAGATTGTTGCTTCTACGATGTTGCTCTTTAATTTTTTTACTGCAAGCCGCGTGCCGGTGCAAAGCTTTGGCTGGTTGATATTTCGCAACATGATAATTGGCAAACCGACTTTCAATTGCAGTCCGTGCGGTGGTATCCCTGGCAGATCGAGTGAATTCAAAAATTCTGTCGGATAATTAACCGCTTCATCTGCTTCCACAACAGTGTCGACGGACTTGTATGTGACCACCTCGCTTTGAATGTTAGATTGAATAATATCGTTAAGTTCGTAGACGTCTTTGTTCTTGGGCGCAAGAATAGTTCGTTCACTTAGCCAATCGTGATTCTTGTAATTAGTTGGAATATTGGGAAATACTTTTTCAACCAATTCTTCTTTTGACGTCACTAACTTGCAGAAGTTATGAGGCAATGAAATTCGTCCTGACGTCAGATCAACCGGCACCTTTCCATTCCTAATTTCCAGCAATTGATGTGAGAATATCTCTGCTGACCGATTGTTTTGCATCTGGACTCGCATATTTGTAGTTAATTTTAACGTTTTTACGCGTCGCCACAAAGTAGAGTATTTCAGGCATGCATTTATTTCGTCCGCTGGTGTCGATCGAGGAATTACAAGTCAGGTTTGCCTGAAATCTCCTGCAAACAATATTAATGTGTTCCCAAATGGTCTGATATTTGCACGTAAGTCTTGCAATGATCGATCAAGGGCCTCGAGCGATTTTTTGTGCGCCATTGTGCATTCATCCCAAACAACAAGTTTGCATTTCTGCAATACTTTTCCCATGCCGAATGCTTTGGAAATGTTGCATGTGGGACTTTCAATGAATTGAATGTTTAATGGCAATTACAAAGCGGAATGAGCCGTTCTTCCACCATTTGGGAATCCCCTCTTCTACCATTCCACTGAGTACATCCAGCAGCGCACAGACCCAAACACTTCATGTTTTACCATGAATTCCATCGGGGATTTCAGCTTCTGTTTGAAAACACGTGCTGCAATGTCATACCTATCCACCGGCGATTGGCCAGGAAGTCGGAGCTTTTGTATTGTAAATCGTCCCAAGCTGGAAATTTCAACTAAGCTTTTGTTAAATTTAGCATTTTCATTTTTAAATGCCTTTTTGGTTTTAGGGTTTCCAACAAATGAGACTCTACGTATTAAATATCTTTCGGCTTTGGGTTTTCAAAATGTTACGCCAATTAGTAGAGTAGATTATAATTTTAAAATTTAATTTTGTATGTTTAAACAAACTTGATGTTTGGCATAAACCCTATTTTTACGATATCTTGTTTAGCGCGTATTATAATTTTTAAAATTGGCGAATTTTCATTCTTGCTGTACAAAAAAAATGTTTTATAGGCTTTATTTAATTGCTAGGTTGTAACCCGTCCGAAAACGGCTTCCTAAAAATTTCGGTTTACAAATCGCTATATATTAACAAAATGTATTCAAGCGTAGCATCTTAATTCGGAACATAATTAATCTTTTACCCCGTTCTCGTAGCACCACTGGTGATATATTTCATGTCTTAAGTCGATCTATTCAGAATGCACATTATTAACCACGCGACACCCCGAGCGAAGATATTAAATTGATCCCATTTCTCCGGATGGTAAAATAGCTCCCGTCAAACATATATTACGTAAAGGCAAAAACCTCTATAGAGTAGGGGCCTAAACAACCGCCGCGCCAAAGTGGTGAGAGATAGAACTATTTTATCTTCGACAGGAAAAATCCCCATGAAAACTTCCGAAACTTTGCCGAACACTGTAATCGTGTGTGACGTCTACATACCAAGTTCAAAAATTGTATTGACTCCAGCGCCAAAGCGGTAAGAGATAGAACTATATGGTCTTCCACAGAAATAGTCCCCATGAAAACTTCCACAACTTTGCTGAATATTCCAATCGTGTGCGACCTCTAAATACGAACTTCAAATTTTTGTATTGCCTTCAGCGCCAAAGCGGTGAGAGCTGGAAATATATGGTCTGCGACAGATAAAATCCCCATGAAAACCTCCATAACTTTGCCGAACAACGTAATCGCGTGTGACCTCTAAATACGAAGTTCCACATTTTTATTGACTCCAGCGCCAAAGTGGTGAGAGGTAGAACTATTTGCTCTTCGACAGATATAATCTCCATGAAAACCTACACAACTTTGCCGAACATTGTAATCGTGTGTGACGTCTGCACACGAAGTTCCAAAATTTTTTTTGATTCCAGCGCCAAAGTGGTGAGAGATAGAACTGTTTGGTCTTCCACGGAAATAATCCCCATGAAAACCTCCACAACTCTGCTGAACATTGTTATTGCGTGTGACTTCTATATAAAAAGTTCGTAAATTTGTATTGCCTCCAGCACCAAAGCGGTGGGAAATTGAACTTTGGCGTGTACGTTAGAATGTCCGTCATAAAAATCTTAATAAGATTGCCTCAGGTCAGAATCATGTCCGATGTATATTTCAGATTATAAATTAGGTTTTCCGAAATAAGCTTTCAAGTTCCCCTTTGTAACCCCTGTGACCCCCAATCTCCCCGGAAACAAAATTTCTCCACGTTTCAAGTAATTCTCTACAACATATCAAAATTGTTTTTTTTTTGCTTAACGAATTTTCTTTCCGGACAATATAGCACAGACAGAAGGAAAGAAGGATTAGCCTTTTATATATATAATAATTAATCAAACAGAAATGATGTTAATTCATAATTTAGTAAAAAATTTGTTTTTTTGAATCAAGATTCAATCATAAATCCTAACACCAAATTCCACTTTGTTTTTATTTAAAAAAAAAACAATAACTACCAGTGACAGTCATTTTTTGCTCAAATGGGGACAATTCTTAAAATTCAACGATGTTTTTGAAAATTCAGCATTTTCAGTTTTAAATTTTTTGTTTTTGTTTTAAGGTTTGTAACGAAATTTAATCGTTATTTGTTTTTCACGCGAGCTTGCCGGTCCTACACACTTTTGCCGGGTGTCTCAGGGTGTTGGCCAGAGTTAGGCCAGCGACTCGCATGCTAGATAGTGTGTACCCCCCATTGCGGTTATGCCTTAGCACATCTCGAAAAAAAATTCACTCAAAAAAAAATAAAGTCGAAATAATAAAAAAAATATTAAGAATAAAAAGATTTTATTTTATTATTATTAAATATATATATAAAATTTATTTGAAAATATAGAAACTTAAAAATTAATTCAAAATAAAAAAAAAATAATAAAAAAAACTAAATCCTTCATGGAATCTGACCATAAAAAAAAACTGATCGTTTTCACTAAAAAACTATATATTCCAACGGCAACGCTAATTTGTTCACTCAAAAAAAAAATTGAAAACAAATTGCCGCGAATTGTTTGTGTTTTTAATTAATTTTAAGTTTTAATCGTTTTTTTTTTCCTTTTTTTTTTTATTTAATATTTGTCCGAATATTTTTCTTTGTAATTTGTGTTCTATCGCGGGTGATAAAAAAAACGATTATAAATTAAAATATTGTCGAAATATGTGGAAATAAAAAAAAGTGAAAATTAAACAACAACAATTTAAAAACAAAAAAAAAAAATCAAAAAAAAACTTATCTGTCAGTGCGTGGTGATGTATGCGTACTCAAATATTTATTAACAGCTGATGCCCAGGTCAATGTGAGTATACTTTTTTTTACGAATATTTGTTAATGTAGGTCAGCAGTTTTTTTAATTTCTAAATTATCTTTTTCTTCCTTTTTTTTTTTTTTTTTAATGTACCGAAATTTTCTTTCTTTTGAAAAGAAAAGAAAACCACTAGTTTTCACTACCGTTTAATTTGTGTTATCGAATTAAAAAGAAACGTTCAAAAAAAACAAAGAAGAAATTTATTAAAAATCTTAGAAGAATTTTTTTTTTTTTTATAAAGCCCCAACGGTTTTTCTTTTCCTTTGTCTTTGCAAAGCAAAGTTTGATTTTTTTTACACGGACAGAGTTTCACCTAACACTTGCTAAAATTAAAAAATTTACTGATCTTGAGCCTTGTTGGGTTACTCCTTTTATAGGCCTCAGGTTAACTGTGCCTAAGTCAAATTCAGGGAGTACCGTCCAACTTTCACATATTTTGTACAAAATTACTTTATTAATTAGTATTTCATTTGTATTATAATTATATGTGAAATTATTTAATATTCAGCTCACAGTTATTTGAATTTAGCTCTTATTTATTTAATAAAAAGCAATTTTCTTCTTTTATCGTAAGGGTTACTGTCTTAGCTAAAAGAAAAATCAGTTACTTTCTTGTTTTGTCGCGGGCTAATTCAAATAAGATTTAATAAAAATTTTCAAAAAAAATCAAAATTCAGAGCGTTAATGTAAATCGCGGGTCTCATTTTCAAATCGTTTCTATGCCAACAAAATTTGATGTACATTTTCAGGTAAAAAAAGAAAGAAAAAGTACTAACAAAAATCTTAGGTTAAATCTGCCGAACTAACAATAAACTTTTGTGTTTTTCTTTTTAAAGTATTTATTTTCTTTTTAGAATACTCGCGACAAATTGCTGATTCCAGATATACAACTCAATATACGGAATTTATGGAGTGCACCGTATATTTCATACATCTTCACCCAACCTGACAGGTAAGTTCCCTTCCAGTTCCTTGTTTTGCCATAACCGTCTTTATCCACTCGTTTTGCTCTTTCCAGTAGTTGCCGATGAAATATTTACAAAATTGTATTGGTTTGGATAAAGCTAATATTTTTCTGCTGTCTTGATCCTCAACATAAGGGCAGCTTCCACACATATCAGGACCATTTACGGTTTGTATCGTTTCCTGTAAAAAAAAAACCAATCAAAGTAATATCTTCTTTTTTTTTCAGATAAACACATATGGACTTGGAAAGTACAATGGACATCAACATGAATAAACAGGTAAGTACCTTCACCAATCTTTTTAATATTGTAATTAACGCTTTTCTTTTCTTTCTTTTAGGTTTGTGTATCAACATAAAAACCCGGTCGTTACAGGGCAGATTTGTTGTACAGTCTTACTTGTACACACAGATCTGAGGAAACAAACCTGGTTTGACTGGCCGAGTTTTCTTCATTAAAGCAAACAAAAAAAGAAAAAAAAAAAAAAAAAACAATTATAGTGTATTTAGGTGCGTATATCTTTTGCGTGGAAAATTCCCAAGATTTTGCCGTCTGGATTTTTTAATTCATAATTTACGTGAGTTTAGCTGAAAATTTCTTAATAGCATCACTCTGTCCAAAACTTCGTACAAACACTTCTTATTCTGGTACAAACGTCACTGGCCTTGTTCGCAAGTTATATTGTCGCTCGTTTCTACGAAAAGCTTCGGCCATATATTTTTGTACTTGGTCATAAACTAAAGGCATTAGATAGTCTCGGGGCAATACCTCCACATCTGTTTCATTTAAGCTATTTAAGTTTCGTAGGAGTTGATATCCGTTACCATGCACTAACATATGGTGTCCAAACATAAGAAAATGGGGTGTATTCTTTATAGTTTTATGGTATGAATTTCGCAGTGAGCAAGCAACCGCCGATAGATTTTCATCCCAGCATCTATGATCTTTTTTCAAGTAGGACCTTATAGTTGCCAGAATGGAACGATTAACCCTTTCAGAAGCATTCGACTTGGGTGAGTACACAGCAGTGTAAACATGTTTAACTCCGTGCCTGTACAACAACCCATTAAACTCTTTCGAAATAAATTGAACGCCATTATCGGTGTATATATGTTCTGGCACCCCGTACACGTGAAATACTTCCTGCAGGAGATACTGACAAATTCGGTTTGAATCTGCTTTCGGTAAAGCTTTGAACAGAACGAATTTTGTTAATTTGTCAAGAATAACTAGAATTGTGGTGTTACCTTTTTTTGAACGTGGATACGGGCCTAACAAGTCAATATACACACGTTGCCATGGACGATCTACAACAGATTGTTGTCCCATTGGTGGTCTAAGAATTTTATTCGGTGCTTTGGTGATCTTACATGTTTCACACTGCTGAATATACTCATAAACTCGTTGACGCATCTTGGGCCAGTATTACGAACGGCGAATTCGCTCCAAAGTCTTTATAATTCCGCCGTGAGCAGAAGAAGGGTCTTCATGTTCTTGTCTCAGTAGTTCATCAATCATTGGTTCTGGTATCCAAAGTTTCCACAGTGGAATTACGGACAACTGATCCCTTTTTTGTGGCTCCAGTCGAATGTATATATGGTCGTTGTATATTTTCAGATTTGGATACGATTCTGGCGACTTTTCTATAGATATCTTCAGGTCTATGTAGGCAGGATCTTGAAAAGAGGTTGACTGTAAATCTATTGCGGCAAGATCCACCTTCGCTAGTTCCTCGACCAATTCTGTGGGTGTTTCGCTGTACATTCTGGATAACGCATCTGAAACTATATTTTGACTGCCTTTTTGATGCTGTATTGTGAAATTATATGGCTGCAACTTCAGACTCCATCGCGCTAACCTACCACTAAGCTCCTTTTGGCTCATTAACCATTTCAGACTTGCATGGTCAGTTATAACTGTAAAGGAAAAGCCTTCAATATAAGCGCGGAATTTTTAACACTTAATACGACTGCTAAACACTCCAGCTCAGTAACGCTGTAATTTTGTTGAGCTGCGTTTAATTTTTGAGACATGTACGCGATTGGCTGCTCTTCTCCATCTGGCAACTTTTGGAAAAGAACACCACCTATACCTGAAGTGCTAGCATCACACCTAATAAAGAAATCTTTTTCAAAATCTGGGTTAGCCAAAAGGTGTTTAGTGGTTAATACCTTTTTCAATTCATCTAGGGCTTCTTGCGCTTCTGCTGACCAAACAAACTTTTTACCCTTGCGCAACAGATCAGTAATGGGTGCAGTTATTGTTGCATAATTAGATATAAACCGCCGGTACCAACCTGTCATACCCAATAAACGCCTGGTTTGCCGTACTGTATTAGGTGCTGGGAAGTTATTGATTGCTTTCACTTTTCCGGGATCAGGCCATATTCCACTTTCTCCCACGATATGTCCTAAGTATCGAATTTCTTTCAGCCCGAATTTGCTCTTCTCGACGTTGATAGTCAATCCAGCTTGACTTAGGAAGTTCGCCACTTTTCAAAGTAATGCGATATGTTCTTCGAAAGTCGTGGATACAACAAGCAAATCGTCAAGATAAACAAAAATCTTATCGCGGAATTCGTGTGGGATTACCTTATCCATTAGACGACACATGCGTTGAGCTGCATTACAGAACCCAAACGGCATGAATTTAAAGTGGTATAGCGGTCGACCCGGAACAGTGAATGCAGTCAATTCTCGTGAAGAAGCAGCGAGTGGGATTTGCCAAAAAGCGTCTTTGAGGTCTAAACTGGAAATGAATCTTGTGTCATGTAACCTGCTGAGAAGTCCCTCAATGTGTAGGAGAGGATATGCATCTTTTTTCGTAACAGCATTTACGAATCCAAACACATGCGGACCTTTCCAAGAACTCTGGCTCACTTCTATCACGTTCATTTTCTACATCCTGTCCAATTCGGCATAAAGATGTTTTTGGATGGCCGGTAAGATCGGATAGTGTCTCTGTTTAATAGGGGTAGCATTTCCTACATCGATTTCATGCTTCTCTACTTGTGTGCGACCCAATCCTTTCTCATTGAACGATGGAAACAACGCAATAGATTCTTCCAGTTGTTGTTGTTGCTCACCTGTCAACTCATGTTTTGGTGTTGTATCAATTTTGCTCACTTCCAATTCGCTTAGTTCTGGCATTATCCCAAACGCTTCTCAGAAATCTATTCCCAAGTACAGTTCTTCCTTCAAAGTTGGAACTATGTAATATTTAATGTTTTGTACCTGTCCACCGTATGTCGTCTTCAATTGGACATATCCCAATATCTTTTGAGGTCTTCCGTCTGCTGTTTTGACAGTGGCTTGCAGTTTTCTCACACTTAAACCGGCTTTTTCGAGAAAGGTTTCAGAATTTGCTCCTAAAATACTTACAGAAGCTCCACTGTCTAACAGTCCTGTAAGCTGCTTGCCTGCAAGGGTAATTTGTATGAAAGGTCACCTATCTCTGCTTGTCTGAATTGCAGCAACCACAGAATCCCGAATCTGTTGACGTATTTTCCAGTAGTTCTTGGTCCTAGGTTTATTTGTTAAAAGAAAAGAATTTGTTTGGGTACCCCTGTCCTGCTTGCTCTTTCTGTCGTCCGTTTCTATCGGTTGGTTGCTGGTTCTGTGTTGGTTGCCGCTTCTGTCGTTTTGTTGGGAGATCTGACAATTGTTCTCGAATGCAGTGTCCCAACTCCTGCTGCATTCGAAAATTGGTTTCCCTGTTTTCTGTGATTTTGGCAAAATGCACAGTTTGGTTTCAGAATACCCCCTCGTCCACATCCATAACAGAAAATCCCTAGCGATTTTTTTGTACAATCCTGGTATATATGTCCTATGTCTTTACAATTCCAGCATATTCTGTTGTTTTCTGGAAATGTAGCTTGAACCATTGGACCTGGATAATGTCTATTGTGCATGTTATTTGATACTGCATTTATCTACAAGTTTTCAAGCTCGAATGGTTCTTGAAAACTAATTTGTTCAATTGTAGCTGGCAAGTAAGACTCCTGTATGGCATGTATATGGTGTGTTGGACGTCTGTGATTATTATCACAAAGCTGGCGAGGGTCGTATCCTGATTGAGACCACAGTTTTTCCAATCTGCTGCAGACCAACATGAGTTCTTCCGTGCTGCGATATCGTTGAGTTAGAGTGGCACTTATCAGGGCTGGATTCATATTTTCCCTGATGATATCTATGAGTTCTTGTTTGTTGAGAAAACAAGTAAAAATAAAATAAAATGAAATGCAAGAATTTCGTAAAAATAATTCAGTCTTTATTCATAAAAAAAAAAGAAAAGAAACACTATTTATATAAAAAATTTGAATCGCTGAATTCAAAAAAAATTCTTCAATATACAAAAAAAACAATCAAAATTTAAAATTAAAAAGAAAAAAAAAATGAAATTAATAAAAAAAAATGATAATAAAATTGGTGAAATCATCATTTTCACAATGATAAAAAATGATGAAAAATGATGAAGAAAAAAAAATAAATCATAAAAAAATCGAAAATAATAAAAAAGATTAGAAAATCGATGTTTTCTAATTTCGCGATGAAGTATATTTTCTGAAAAAAGCCAAACAAAAAAATCCTGTTGTTATCTGCTTGCACCATCACCCATGCGAAGGGAACAACAAAAAACTTTACCACAATTCCTGTGTAATTTTTTGTTTTATCCTCTTCGCTTTCGCTGCTGGATAAAAAGTGAAAGTTTTATTCATTTTGTACTGCCTTTTATACAAAAATTTTGTATGGAAATTGCATGTTTTCTACGTATGGCAGTTCCAATTCTTATTTTGTGGAACGTGTTCAGCCATTTTATTTACTTAATATCGGACTTCTCTTTCTGGTTTGTCATCTCTCCTTTTTCAACATGTAAGTATGACATTTTAAAAATATTAAACATTATTATAATTTTTTTATTAAATATTTTAGGAATCTTCGCCAAATATTCCTTATTGGAATATTTTTACATGGTTTGGATGAGATTTTCCGACGTAAGTATGAATTTCCATCTTTATTTGTGCTAAAAAAAAGGGTGACCTAGATTCAGCTGTCATGTGTGAAGTTTTTTCCTGTTTTTTGGTTTGTTGATATGTTCATATGTGTTGTTAGTGATAAAATCATGTTATTGTGCTTAGTTTAGTGTGTTGTATAAAATTCTTATGAAATTTTCTTAAATTTTCCTAAGAATTTTTACATTTGCACTTTCTTGTGTTGTTGTTATTGTTTTTTTTGCTTATTTTCATAAATTAATTTGTACTTTTTATTTTTTTGTTTTAGGCGTTCCGGATGTTGACGGAACAGTTCTTCTTCTTGAAAGGGGCGAAGAAGTTGTCCATTCAGGTATTCTATTTGCACCAAGAATTCTTTAAAGGGTTCCTTGGATTTCTGTTTCCTGGCCTCTACTGCTCTGCGTTTTTCTCTTTCGGATTCGTATGTCCCAAAACGACTTAAAAACGCTGCCTTTGGATGAGCCCATTCTGCGTTAGGAAACTTCCTGCAATAAACCCAATACCAGTCTCCTGCCGCTCCTACCAAAAATCGCTTGCAGATCAGATTGTGGAAGCCGTTCCCACTTGGCTTTAGCTTCCAGACTGCGTGTGGTACCATCGAAACTAAAATTCCATTTTGGTCTCCGAAATTGGTGTTGGTTTCCTGATGACCGTCTTTCGCCTGGATCCCGATATGGGGTAAACAGGTATGACATGTCGTGGTTCACCTCCGGATTTCTATTGTCCGACCTTTGTTCAGCAGCCATTGTTGTAAGCCCTATCGTAGTTGAACGCCTTCCAAAACTCTTTCTAAATTCTAGAGACTCTGGAGTTCTGAATTGAATAACTAGTCGATCAACTGGTGATGTTTGACCGGAGGCTGTGCTTTCGTTAACTGCTTCCGTCAATTTATTTGTTACTAGTTCCGAAGGACCAGCACTTTGCCTATCTGTTTCTGGATCTTTTAATTCCTGCTGCTGATGACTAGACGGCTCTGATACTTCTCGTGTCCTTTTCATATTTTCAAGCCGCTGCAGAGCTTTCGCCATTAGTAGATATGTTGTCCTACTTTCCTCTTCTACTGTAGGATTTATGGCGGCCATCCGATCCAGCCTACTCATCCAATGAGTTAATCTCGATCTCAAGACCGTAATTTCTACAGTGATTGTTGAGTCCTTGGATGACTTAAGGTCGATTATTTGTGCTGCTCTATCACAGACTTCCAGCTCAGCTTTCACGCTCTTAATATAGTGCATTGCTGTTGGTCGCAATGAAGGGTCCTTCTCCTCTGCTGCTATAGATTTTAACAGCTGAACAAAAGCTTCAGTACCTCCCTCGGTAATACCCCGAATCTCCATTTCAACTTTCACCTCGTCCTGCTCGGGCGCCATTTTGTATCGAAATTAAATCGTTATTTGTTTTTCACGCGAGCTTGCCGGTCCTACACACTTTTGCCGGGTGTCTCAGGGTGTTGGCCAGAGTTAGGCCAGCGACTCGCATGCTAGATAGTGTGTACAAAAAAAAAGAAAATTTAAAAAAAAATAAAATCCTTCCTCATTTGCTACTCAGCATTTCAACCCCCCCCCCATTGCGGTTATGCCTTAGCACATCTCAAAAAAAAAATTCACTCAAAAAAAAATAAAGTCGAAATAATAAAAAAAATATTAAGAATAAAAAGATTTTATTTTATTATTATTAAATATATATATAAAATTTATTTGAAAATATAGAAACTTAAAAATTAATTGAAAATAAAAAAAGAAGTAATAAAAAAAACTAAATCCTTCATGGAATCTGACCATAAAAAAAAACTGATCGTTTTCACTAAAAAACTATATATTCCAACGGCAACACTAATTTGTTCACTCAAAAAAAAAATTGAAAACAAATTGTCGCGAATTGTTTGTGTTTTTAATTAATTTTAAGTTTTAATCGTTTTTTTTTTCCTTTTTTTTTTTATTTAATATTTATCCGAATATTTTTCTTTGTAATTTGTGTTCTATCGCGGGTGATAAAAAAAACGATTATAAATTAAAATATTGTGGAAATTTGTGGAAATAAAAAAAAGTGAAAATAAAACAACAACAATTTAAAAACAAAAAAAAAATCAAAAAAAAAACTTATCTGTCAGTGTGTGGTGGTGTATGTGTACTCAAATATTTATTAACAGCTGATGCCCAGGTCAATGCCCTTGTGAGTATACTTTTTTTAACGAATATTTGTTAATGTAGGTCAGCAGTTTTTTTAATTTCTAAATTATCTTTTCTTCCTTTTTTTTTTTTTTTTTTTAAATGTACCGAAATTTTCTTTCTTTTGAAAAGAAAAGAAAACCACTAGTTTTCACTACCGTTTAATTTGTATTATCGAATTAAAAAGAAACGTTCAGAAAAAAACAAAGAAGAAATTTATTAAAAATCTTAGAAGAATTTTTTTTTTTTTTATAAAGCCCCAACGGTTTTTCTTTTCCTTTGTCTTTGCAAAGCAAAGTTTGATTTTCTTACACGAACAGAGTTTCACCTTACACTTGCTAAAATTTAAAAATTTACTGATCTTGAGCCTTGTTGGGTTACTCCTTTTATAGGCCTCAGGTTAACTGTGCATAAGTCAAATTCAAGGAGTACCGTCCAACTTTCACATATTTTGTACAAAATTACTTTATTAATTAGTATTTCATTTGTATTATAATTATATGTGAAATTATTTAATATTCAGCTCATAGTTATTTGAATTTAGCTCTTATTTATTTAATAAAAAGCAATTTTCTTCTTTTATCGTAAGGGTTACTGTCTTAGCTAAAAGAAAAATCAGTTACTTTCTTGTTTTGTCGCGGGCTAATTCAAATAAGATTTAATAAAAATTTTCAAAAAAAATCAAAATTCAGAGCGTTAATGTAAATCGCGGGTCTCATTTTCAAATCCTTTCTATGCCAACGAAATTTGATGTACATTTTCAGGTAAAAAAAGAAAGAAAAAGTACTAACAAAAATCTTATGTTAAATCTGCCGAACTAACAATAAACTTTTGTGTTTTTCTTTTTAAAGTATTTATTTTCTTTTTAGAATACTCGCGACTAATTGCTGATTCCAGATATACAACTCGATATACGGAATTTATGGAGTGCACCGTATATTTCATACATCTTCACCCAACCTGACAGGTAAGTTCCCTTCCAGTTCCTTGTTTTGCCATAACCGTCTTTATCCACTCGTTTTGCTCTTTCCAGTAGTTGCCGATGAAATATTTACAAAATTGTATTGGTTTGGATAAAGCTAATATTTTTCTGCTGTCTTGATCCTCAACATAAGGGCAGCTTCCACACATATCAGGACCATTTACGGTTTGTATCGTTTCCTGTAAAAAAAAACCAATCGAAGTAATATCTTCTTTTTTTTCAGATAAACACATATGGACTTGGAAAGTACAATGGACATCAACATGAATAAACAGGCAAGTACCTTCACCAATCTTTTTAATATTGTAATTAACGCTTTTCTTTTCTTTCTTTTAGGTTTGTGTATCAACATAAAAGCCCGGTCGTTACAGGTTTCCATAAAATACGTATGAATTGGTTTTCGGCTATGGGCTTACAAAATTTTACGCCATTTAGTAGAGATATAATTTGCTCGTTACATTTCAATAAACAGGATCTAAAGCGAATAATTTCATTTTGTACGCTTAAGAGAAACTTGTTTTTTGGAATAAATAACGCAAACTTTTTTTGCAATTCTGATGTTCCAGAATACATAAGCATTAAGCCCATTTAAAGTGTTGCCCCTCCGAATTAATATTTTTAACGCCGCCACTACGCCCATCTTTATTTCTATAAAAAAAGCTTATTGATGGTTGCGCGTGTGAGTAAGAGTATTCACGTTTTCTAGCTTGAAGATTTTGATTTTTAAGATGCTTGTGGCTATGTGTTAGTGATTGGTTTTTTCAAATCATTTATTGCCTGGCTCAGGTATAACCTAGGTAAATAAAAAGTACATATAAACATGGTCATAATCACATAGGACATTCTGTGAAAGTTTCAAAGCAATTGGTCACGAAGTTTCGGAGATTTACCGTTTAGGAACAAACGAACATTTACGATTTTAGTTATATAGATCTTACTTCGTATTAATTTTAGTTTAATTTTTTATAAAAAGGCCTGTGAATTTCTTTTTAAAATCTCTAGCAACAGCTAGTCATAGTTCATTATCTGGTGTCGAATTCTTTTTGCATGGGTTGTTCTTTATGCCCTGTGGTAGGTACTACCACAGGGTATATTAGTTTTGTCACTGAGTGTGTAACACATAGAAATAATCATCGCAGAAAAATTTCAAGGGTATGGTTGTGCAGGGAATCAAAAGTTATATCGATTTATGCATGTCCCTCCGTTCGTCCGTCCGTCTGTCTGTGGACAAGATAACTCAAAAACGCGTTATCCGATTTTGTTGAAATTTAGAATGTAAGTTGGTTATTCCTTGACTGCGTTTGGTAATGCATTTGAGCAAAATCGATCCGCGGGGGGCAAATTTATAAAGGAAAAACCAGAATGACCAAAAAGTTTTGTCGTTTTTTTGGTTGTGGTTTCTCGGATGTAATTGGAAAATTTGTCAATCGATTTTGTTTGAATTAATTATACAGATTAACTATATAAATAGACGATACCATATGAAATTTCAGTCACATCGGTCCAAGGATAGTTTTTCTAATGTATTTTAAAAATTCATATACCGATTTGAATCAAATTTACGAAACGTGTTTATGCTATTAGACTCCAGCCTACCTGTGAATTTGGGCAAATTTGAGAATGAGGAAATGAAGTGATGGAGAGAAAAACCTTAAAATATTGAGTTAAGTAGAAAGTTCGTGGCTTTTTTTTTCCAATAGATGGCTTTAGAATCGTATAACTTCAGTAGTTCTAACCCTATCAAGTTATATTATAGCGCGCTTAAAAGGTGACATTTTATAAAATATTTACGAAGAAAATTGTGAAATTCAGGCAGAACTAATTGGGGTAATTGGGTTTGGAAAATGAGGCAAAACTCTGAAAAAAATTCCCTATATTAATGCTCCATGTAGGGTACTGCCCTCCGTCCGTGGACAAAATAACTCAAAAACGCGTTATCCAATTTTGATCAAATTTAGAATGCTACTTGGTTATTGCTATAGTGGATTTAGTATTGCATTTCAGCAAAATTGACCGAAGGGGAGGGAACATATTAAGCAAAAACGAGGGTGACCAGAAAGTTTTGTCGTTTTTTTACATGGTTTTTCGGATTTAACTGGAAAATTTGTGAATCAATTTTGTTTAAATTAATTATATTGGTTAAATACGTAAATAGACGATACCATCTTAAATTTGAGCAAAATCGATCCAAGGATAGTGGAGAAAGAAATAATCCTAAGAGAAAATAAGTTTGTCCATAAAGTTTTTTTAATGTACATTAAAAAAACTTTATGGACAAACTTATTTTTAAAGTTAAAAACTAACATACTGATTTGCGGATTGGATTTATCCTATTAGGGTCTAGGTTTCCTGCGAATTAGAGGAAATTTTGGAAAGAGGAAGCAAAGTTATGAAGAAAAAACCTTGAAATACTGTTAGATTTGACTGTTTTTCTGTCCTATTTCTACCATAGGGCATCAAAAAATCTGCTATAGGCCGATTTTAAGTTGTTTTAAAGGTGATTTTAGAATAACTTCTCCCAGAGATGAATGAGTATTTGCTGATATGGAACTTTTACATGGGGTGGTCGCTCCTGCTGTGAAAATGGCTTTAAAATTGGACCAAGATCATTTTTCCAGTCCCGAGGAATATTTAGATCCGGTAGTATTATATGATGCAATTTCATCTCATTGTAAAGATCTTGTAATATCACATGAAGCCGATCCGGTTTGGAGAAGTGCTGTACTTAGAGGAGCTCCAAATTTACTAGCGTTACGATACGTAATGGAGGATGGTTCAGATGAATATCGTATAATTCCTTTAACTAATTGGTTAAATTGAATCAAAATCAGATATTACAAAACGGACTATAAAAAATCAAATTCAAGCTAGTTTCGATAATAATAATGAAGAGGACGAGGCTGATAATGAGAACAGCAATGAAAATGATTATAGTTAAGAAGGAGCGTGAGTGGAAAAGTTAAGTGCAATTATAATGTACTTGTCTTTTCACCTACGAGCAAAACTTATTTAATTTTATTTCAAAAAATTTTATACTTGTCAAATTAATAGAAAATATGTAGAATTTTTTATTTTGTATTTTTTGTATTTTAAATTATTATAAAAATAGTCTTGCCAAATTTTTAATTATATTTCAAATATATTTTATAACGTTTTATCCACACATATATCTAAAAGAATTCATTCTCTTCAATTAATTAATTATTTAAAAATTTACTCGCTTTTAACTTAATGAATTTAATTTAATTTCTTTTATCGTCATTTGTTATTCTTGAAAGAATTGTTATTTTTTATTTTAAAATTCCTGCGTCAACATCAACACCAAGCCAACCATTTTACATAACAGGGGTTGATTATTGTGGCCCGTTTATCGCAAAAAACAAGAATCAACGAACCGGTGTAAAATTAAAGTCATATATTGCATTATTCATCTGTTTTGCAACAAAGAGTGTACACCTGGAAGTAGTGAGCGACCTATCCTCAGAAGCTTTTCTTGCGACATTACGACGATTCTTTGCTAGACGTGGAAAACCAAGAACTATACATAGCGATAATGGACGAAATTTTCCTGGTGCAAAAAATGAAATGGCAAAATGGGAAACATTCTTCAAAACTCCTCAAGCCACTCTTATGAATTTCAACACAAACGAAGGTATTGAATGGAAGTTTATTCCACCCTACTCGCCACATATGGGTGGTTTGTGGGAGTCAGGAATCAAACTTATCAAATTTCACTTGAAACGTGTTACTGGAGAACAGGTCCTAATTTTCGAAGAACTAACGACATTAACAACACAAATTGAAACCATAGTGAATTCACGACCACTAACACCACTGTCCGATAATCCACAAGATTTTAATCCTCTTACTCCTAGTCATTTTTCAATCGGACGACCGATGATATCACTTCCAGAACCAAACATTGATGACGTAAACATTAATATCCTTACAAGATGGAGAAGAATTTAATCCATGGTGCAATCATTCTGGAAACGATGGTCCAAAGAGTACTTATTATCATTACAGCAGATGAAGGAATGGAGGACAACAACACGAAATATTAAGGAAAACGAATTGGTTCTTATTCATGATGAATTTACACACCCAACGCAATGGCTCCTTGGACGCGTCATACATATACATATGGGAGCGGATGACAAAGCAAAAATTGCCTCTGTCAAGACTAAAAATGGAACACAAAAGCGCTCCATAATTAAACTGTACCCTCTCCCAACAACAAATTCAAAATTGAACTGACTCATCACTTCAAGGTTTTGATTACTAATAAAATAATTATCATTAAACAAAGTTCACTATGCTTTTAAAAAACAAATTGTATTTTTTCGCTGTCACTTTTTTTGTATTAATTGATATTTGTGACTTCAAACTGATAGAAGTTCACAAGATTTTTCTCTGAAAATAAAGAATATAAAACACATAAAGCTTGTTCTATATAAAACTCAAGATTTCCAAATAAACGGAAACACAGGTACATTTCCGTTCTTCCAAATCAGAGCTTTATATTGCAACATCTCAACATTCCTCAAGGTACCAAATCTCGGACCCTCATATAACTAAAGCACTCTTCATTACTCTGGTTAGGCCTATATTGAAATACGCCTGTTAAGTATGGTCCCTCTACGATAAAAGTCTAACAGATTGGAGTCTGTACAACGTAGATTCATACGTTTTGCATTAGAACATCTTCCTTGGAATGACCCTTTTTTACTACCCCCGTACTGTCATAGGCTAAAATCGATAGACCTGCAATCCTTAGAAAAGCGTCGTCAGGTCGCTGATATCGTTTTTGTCCATCAAATTTTCAAGGGCGCTATTGATGCTCCTTTACTATTAGAAAAGATGCTGCTAAATATTAGTGTACATTCCTTGAGGTCAGTGCACCTTTTTAAACTTTTGTACCACGGAACGGATTATGGCGAAAACGAACCAATTTCGTGAATGCTACGTCCACTTACTATAAATGCTTGTGGTTTCGATTTCTGTAAAATCAATTTAAAGAAGGTCTTATATATTCCTAACGCTTGAAAAAGAAAAAAAAAACAGCTTTATCTTCCACCGGAATGGCGCTGTAGTCGATAAAAATTTTTGAACTTTTTGTATAAAGTACATAGACGATTGTAATATTCGGCAAAGTGGTGAACCCTTTTATGGGAAGTATTTCCGTCGAAGAGCAAGTAGTTCTGTTTGCCACCCCTTTGCCGCTGTATTCGCTAACAATTTGTAAACCTTTATATAGGTCATTCACAATTACAATGTTCAGCAAAGTTGTGGAGGCTTTTATCAACATTATTTCACCCATAGTCGAAGAATAACCCGAAGGAATTGCAAAAAACGATAAAATAAGTTGAATATTGAATTTACATACGAAATCTTATATTTATAGTATATTATCGGGTGTCTCCAGCGCCGGATATAAACTTCGCATTAGTTGCGTTTCATTAAATGTACTGTAATAAAATCTCGACATCCGTCATTGTTGCTAATAATTGTCATGCAACTCTGCACGAAAGAACTGCATTATTATTGACAGTTTGTCTAAGCGCCTACTGTGGTCAAACAGGCAATTACACAAAATAAAAATCTGGCGTTTCTTTGGGAGCATTCTTTATCTAGTTAGTTATAAAATTCCCCGTCAAATGAAGTGTGGATCATACTTGTAGGACCCAGAATCAGAATCCCTGATAATTTGCTTTCGTATAATGTTGGATTAACATTACTTGGACTTCAAGAGGTTCGTCGATTATCTTCTCCAAATCACCATATAAGCTTAAAACCTCCTACATACCATACCGACCGACCAGATTGGGTGTTGTACTAATGTTCTATTTATCGGGTCGACAAGCATACTGCTTGGATTACGTACTAATCTCAAAATTTTGCTAACTACTTATTTTAATACGTACTAATTTTATAACGTACTAGCTTTACCCGGCCACCCGTTGTTGTGGCTCAGTCTGGTTAAATGGAAAAAAAAAGCGCGCGTCTCTAATAAGTTTAATTTCAAAATGTTCGTGGGTATATTATATTTTTCGTTGTTCCATTCTCTGTGCAGATAAAAGGATTAGCTGGTTTGCCAACTCTAGGATACCCAACATATAATTGTCCATGTGAGAAGCAATCCGTGTCTAGATCTAAACCGCAAAATTCTAAGGATTGGCCCTGAGCTTTGTTGATGATGATTGCAAACTCCAATCGAATTGGGATTTGTAATCTCCTAAATTGAAATGTCGTCCGAATAATTACAGTTAATGTTTGCCAGAAATCTCCTGCAAACAATATTAATGCCTTCCCAAATGGTCTGATGTTTCCATGCAAATCTTGCAATGACTGATCAAGAGCCTCGAGTGATTTTTTGTGGGCATTTGTGCATTCATCCCAAATAATAGGTTTTCATTTCTAAAATACTTTTCCCATGCCAAACGCTTTGGAAATGTTGCACGTTGGAGTTTCAATAAATTGCATGTTCAATAGCAATTTCAAAGCGGAATGGGCAGTTCTTCCACCTAGTAGCAATGTCGCAGCTATTCTGGACAGCGCAACAGCTAAGGTTGTGTCATTTTGGGATCGCATTGCTGCCAAAATCGATCTAATTAGGAACGGTTTACCAGTTTCTCCTGGCGCATAAGAAGAAGATTTTTCCAACCACGTTATTGACAGATTGCATTATTTGATCGTAAATGCCTTTTGCTTAAACGTTAGCTTAGGAATATTTGATTGTACATACGCAAAAGATCACCCGTTATGTAATTTTGTCCACGGCGCAATTCTATATCGAACGAAGCAGCAGCAGATCGATTCGATGATGGCAACCCGAATTGATTGAGAACTTTGTTCAGGATTTGTTAACACAAATCTTTAATCATTATCAACACTTCGTTGTAGATTTCTGCTGTGAGATCTATGCTCATATTTGAATTTTCGTTGCGTATTCGACGGAAAATATCTTCAGCCATGTGTGTTTTAAATTTCTCCCATAACTCTGTTGGAGATGAAGGTGAGCAGGCGGTCAATATGATTGTAAAGAATGCACAAATTTGATCTGGCTGTGAGGTGTTGCACGCGTCATTAATTTATACGTCCCAGTGTCGGTTGTTCTGCAATAAATTCAGAGCTTGAAATGACTGTGGCATGTGTAATACCGTAGAGAATTCTCAATTGGTGGAAAGAATGGACTGGGCACATTTACCAACAGCATGCGGAGAAAGAAGCGTTCATTTTGATTGGGATGCACGGTGTACAGTTGTGGTGGCTTTTAACTACTAACAATTTTGTAGAAGAATACTTGTTTGTATTTCAGAAAAAATACTTGTTGGGTTTTTTTTAATTAAAAATCAGTAGTATGATTTTTGCTTCTTTTTGCCTTATTAGGTAGGCTGTTTGAAAAACCGAAAATCATAAATTAGTTCTCAATTACTTTTAAAAGACAAAACATCAAAATAATCTTATCGATAAAATAATAAACTATAATAATTTTATATGGAGGATACCATAAATGGTTTAACATTAATCCCTTTAAATTTGTAATTATTAATTAATAAAAATATTCTTAATAATAGAAATTAAATGACTTATTAATTAAATAAAAGTAGAAATAAATCCATCGTTCATAGGGAGCGAATGGTAAAGTTTCAATTTATACAGAACCCCAAATCAACGAATCCCTATACAGTCTGTGTTGAAGACTCATCAGTATGCTGACCTGAAATTATAAAATTGCATCAGAAAGAAGTTATTAATAATATTGAATGGAACAATACTCACCTATGAACATCACCAGATAATACCTAAAAGAAATAAAACATTAATCCAATTATTTAATATTTTTTTTTTTTCTTACCAGAATGTTGTTTACATCTGAACTGTCACCCGATATCGATATGAAAACTGATCGTTAATTGAAATGCACAACAGGAAAACTAAAAAAAAAAAAAAACGAAAGTATGGTTTGAAGCTCGGCTCCAACATTCTTTCGACCTTGTAAAGAAATTAGTATATAATCGGTCGACGAACTTAAATAGAACGTTAATTTTTCTGTTTTCTTTTCTTTACATTGGTATTTTATAATTTACAAGAAAAAAAAGGATTTTTTCAGAGAGTTGAAAGAAAACCTCTAATCGATAACATATTAAACATTTCGTTGCGTATTTTTATCTTAGATCGTATCAAAAGTAAAAAAACATAAGTTTATTTCTTGTGCTTTTTAACGTAGAATTTTTCAATTGCATTTGTAACATAATTACAAGTAGAATTTAACAAAGTTTGGATTATTTCAATTTCATATTTTTTTTAATATATATATACTTTTTTTTTGAATTTCACAAATAGACATTTTTTTTGAGTGAATTATCAATTGTATGTGATTTAAAATAAAAAACCAATAATAAAACCTAAGTGTTATTATTTTCTATAGCAACTTATTTTTTTGTTTAAAAATCAAGAAATTTTTCTTGAAGAAAACTCGAAACCTTTACAGAACAAAACATTGGTCCTTCGAAGCCGAATTTAGCCAAATATCAATAGAAAATATCAAAGAAAACGAGTTTTCTTAAAGAAAATTAAAAAGTGAAAATTTCAAGGTTTCATTATCAGTGATATAGTGAAATTCAACGGTTACGGTTACGTGTCGGGAGTGTTTTTTAGACGAAGTCGATTGGTAAGTCCTTTCATATTTCCTTTTTTTCTTATTATTTATTGTGTGAGTTAAAGATTTTAACAAATTTAAAAGAAAGTTCTTTATTGAAAAATATATATATTGTCGAACGAAATGGAAACATATATTGAACAACAACAGAATGCATATCAAACTATGTGTAAGTCATTCGAAAATTACAAAAAGGACGGAAAGAATCGAAAGGAGAGTCCAACGTATTACCAGTTTCGCATAAACCAATTCAATGAGTATTGGAAAGAGTTCAAAAGGGTGCATGATGAAATTCTTCTATGTAAAGATACAACTTCAGACGCCCTTCCATATTTCACAAAAGATTTCTTCTCTGTCTTTGAATCAGCCTTTATAGATGCTTTGTGTCGTATTAAAGACGATCAAACGAAACAGTTTCCTATTGCAGTATCTACTAAAATAGAAACGAAAGAAATTCCTACTCCAGAGTCACGTGAAGAAGTACAACTTCCACGAATTTCAATACCAAAATTTTCTGGAGATTATTCATCTTGGACATCATTTCACGATTTATTCAAATCATTAATCCATGATAATAAACGCATTCCATCGGTACAAAAATTACATTACCTGAAAACAAGTGTAACGGGACAAGCAGAGCATCTTTTGAGACATTATCCAATTTCCGAAATGAATTATATACCTGCTTGGAATCTTTTGGTGCAGAGATACGAAAATAAAAGAGTACTCGTAAATACGCAATTAAAAAACCTACTGAATCAGCCAATTCTTAATATAGAATCATGTGAGGGAATAAAACAACTTGTGGATACTACATGTGAAAGTCTACATGCGCTGACAAACTTAGGAATAGACACAAGTACTTGGGACTCCATTATTATTTATTTGATAGTTCAAAAATTGCCAACTGAAACTCACCAACAGTGGGAAGCAGCATTAGGTGCGAGTATTGAATTACCAAAACTCTCTCAATTCAAAGAGTTTCTTGAAACTCGGTTTAGGGTATTAGAGGCATTGCTTGATAAAGCTAAAACGACATCTAAAGAATCTAGAATGCCACCAAGAAACAAATTCGAAAATAAGTTTATGCAATCATTTCACTCTGAAACTACATTAATTTGTTTTATTTGCTCAGAACCACATCATCTGCGTAAGTGTCCCATATTTCTTAAAATGGATTATGCCAATAAATTGAATAAAGTTAAAACACATGGTCTGTGCATAAACTGTTTAGGAAGAGGACACATTTTAGCGAGCTGTCCCAGTAAAATGAATTGTTTCCACTGCAAGAAACGACACCACACGCTTCTACACATTCAACACGCTGAACAATCGCATAAACAAAACAATAATAGCAATCTTTCGTTACAAAATACGACATCTGCAACATCTAATGAAGCTTCGACATCAAATCATCATCTCCATGCGGAAGCAACTCCATTTCAAATGAATTCTTTAAGCAGTCAAATCAATAGAAACAAACAAGTTCTTTTGGCCACAGCAGTTATCAAAGCTATTTCGGATGATGGGAATCAAACATATCTTAGAGCTTTGATAGATCAAGGATCACAGGCATCATTTGTATCTGAAACTGTCGTGCAAAAACTTAAACTGAAGAGACAATCAATGTATGCTAATGTTACTGGAGTAGGTGGATGCAATGCAGGTAAAATAAATAGTTGTGTAAATTTCTTCTTAACAACGAGACAATCGAACACACCTAACATTAAGATAGAAGCGTTCATACTGAAGACTCTCACAAATTGGTTACCCAATAACTCAGTTGAACATCATGATTTTAGTCATCTTGATGGTTTGATATTAGCAGATCCATGCTACAAACGACCAGGAAAAATCGACCTTATCTTAGGTGCAGATGTTTATGCCAAAATACTTTGCGGAGGCCTTCGAAGAGGAAACGAAGGAGAACCAATAGCTCAAGAGACTATTTTTGGCTGGATAATATCTGGTGAAGTTCCGAACATTACAACCACAAATCCGAAAAGAGGTATCGTAAGTTTTCATGCAGCATTTAACTTAGAAGAACAATTGAAGAAATTCTGGGAAATAGAAGAAATGTCATTTCCGATTCCAAAACGACCTGAACATGAAATATGTGAGCAAATTTTCCAGCAAAGTTGTATGAGAGACTCCAACGGACGATATCAAGTGGATTTACCATTCATACATGAACCTAAAAATCGCGGATTGGGAAAATCGCGAGATATTGCAATTTCTAGCCTCCTTCAAATGGAACGCCGTTTTCAAAAGGATCCAACATTCTCTGAAGAATATCATAAATGCATATCAGAATATATTAACCTAAGACATATGCTAGAGGCGAAGACCAAAGAAAATGACAACATAAGGAATACGAATGAAGTCTCATTCCTGACATGCAACTATTTACCTCATCATGCAGTGAAGAAAGAAACCAGTACTACTACTACATTTCGAGTTGTTTTCGATGCTTCCAGAAAAACTACAAGCTGTTTAAATGACACTCTTTATACGGGACCCACCATACAAGATGACCTTGCATCAATTCTATTAAGATGGAGACGTCATAAGATTGCTTTCACTGCAGACATCGAAAAAATGTACCGTGAAATCAAAGTCAAACAACAAGATGCTGAATATCAAAGAATTGTATGGCGAAATTCATACAACGAATCAATTCGCGATTACTACCTTACAACGGTAACATTTGGAGTAACATGTGCCCCATATTTAGCTATTCGAAGGCTTCAACAATTAGCTAGAGATGGAGCCGATAATTTTCCTTCAGCATCAAACATCATATTGAACGACTTTTACGTAGATGATCTCTTATCAGGCAGCGATACTTTAGAAGAAGGCCTCAAACTTCAAAACAATTTGATAAAACTATTGGATTCAGGAGGATTCCAACTTAGAAAATGGTCAGCAAATGACAACAGACTTCTGAATACATTACCAAAAGAATTTCGAGAAATTGATTCCTACCATGCATTCGAAACTAGTTCTGTCAAGACTCTTGGTATTCACTGGTATCCAAACGCAGATTATTTTACATACAAGGTGAATATCGAAGCGGATTTAAGCGATTACAGCAAACGTAAAATACTTGGCGACATAGCACGATTATATGATCCACTGGGATGGCTTGCACCTGTAATAGTTTCGGCAAAGATGTTTCTTCAATCACTGTGGCTTGCAGGTTTAACTTGGAATGAAAATGTACCATCGAGCTTAAAACATTTCTGGGAAGAATTTCGTAAAGAGTTACATGTGATCGAAAGTATAAAAATACAAAGATGGCTACACACTGATGCGCAATCTAGAAATTATATACACGGATTTTGTGACGCATCAAATAAGGCATACGCAGCAGTGTTGTATTTGATAAGCATAGATCATCAAAATAGAACACATACTAATTTACTGACTGCCAAAACTAAAGTTTCTCCCATTAAGACCATTTCCATACCAAAATTAGAATTGTGTAGTGCCACTCTCTTAGCCAAGTTGATAAAACGAGTCAAGCAGTCATTACAAATAAATATAGAAGACGTATTTGTTTGGACTGATTCCGAAATAGTAATTTCATGGCTACAAGGTCATCCAACCAAATGGAAAACCTTTGTAGAAAATAGAGTAACGCACATACATGAATTGGTGGGCAATATTCGATGGAGACACGTTCCTTCGAAAGATAATCCCGCTGATTGCGCCTCTAGAGGACTATTAGCACAAGAATTGATATCATTTGATATGTGGTGGAACGGACCAGCTTGGTTGAAAAAATCTAAAGAAAATTGGCCAATTCAGAAGGAAATTATTGACACGACAGTAGAAGTAAAAAAGTTAGTTGTTAGCTGCGCATTAAATGAAGACTATGGCATTGAAATTATGAACAAATTTTCCTCAATGACACAACTAATTTCGGTCATAGCATATTGTCAACGATTTATTTTCAATTGTCAATCAAAGAATAAGTCCAAGGGTAGCCTTCGGCCATCTGAGTTACGTCAGGCACACGACACCATCATAAAAATGATCCAAGAAAGAGAGTTTTCAAATGAAATAAATCAAGTTAAGTTAAAACAAAATATAAAAACAAAAAGCAAAATAATCAATTTGAATCCAATGCTTGATAATAACGGATTACTTCGAGTTGGAGGGCGTTTACAAAATTCTGCTCTACCATATAATGAAATACATGCGATTATTTTGCCCGATAAAAATCATTTTGTCACATTACTAATCAGAAACACTCATAAAGAAAGCCTACATGGTGGAACACAATTGGTATTATCATTAGTAAGACGAAAATACTGGCTTCTTAATGCACGAAATACAATCAAACTAGAACTTCAGAAATGTACAGTGTGTTATAGATACAAAACTCAAACGATGAAGCAACTGTTTGGCAATCTTCCGACTCCCAGAGTAAACATAACTCGTCCATTTACTCACACTGGAATTGACTACTATGGGCCGTTTCAAATACGTATGTCAAAGGGGAGAGGTTCTCGTTCACATAAAGGATATATAGCAGTTTTCATTTGTTTAGCAGTGAAGGCCATTCATCTAGAGGCAGTTTCAGATTTATCATCCGAAGCATTTCTTGCTGCATTCAGAAGATTCACAAGCCGAAGAGGACTATGCTCTGATATATACAGTGATTGCGGTACAAACTTCGTCGGAGCAAATACTACACTGACAAAGGAATTACAACGTACTCTGAAAGAAGTCACGAAGGAATCAGCTGATATACTCACGAAACAGCAAATCACTTGGCATTTCATACCACCAGCATCTCCACATTTTGGAGGTCTATGGGAAGCTGGAATAAAGTCCGTTAAATTCCATTTGTGCCGTACACTAAAAAACACGACTTTAAATTTCGAAGAGTTCTACACGGTTTTAACGCAAATCGAAGCTGTTTTAAATTCACGGCCTCTAACAGAATTAAGTAGTGATCCAAAAGATATGAATGCTCTTACTCCAGGACATTTTCTAATAGGAGAAGAATTATTATCTATACCAGAACCGTCTCTTTTTGATGACAAGATTCATAGTTTATCTCGATGGAAATATCAACAACAATTGTTTCAAAACTTTTGGACCAGGTGGAGTCATGAATATTTAACCCGCTTACAACAGCGGCCGAAATGGTTGTCACAACACCCGAACATAAAAATTGGACAACTAGTGCTCATCAAAGATGAACGATTACCACCATCCAATTGGTTATTGGGTAGAGTAATAGAAACACACACTGGGAAAGACAGTTTGATACGAGTTGCGACAGTAAAAACACAACACTCTACAATGAAAAGACCTATTACGAAACTATGTCTTTTGCCAATAACTGATAACGAAACAAAACGTGATTCATCAGTTGTAACACACGATTAAACTACACTAAAAACTTAAATAAATTTTAAGATCAAATCGATCATCCCAACGACAAAATAAAAAAAAAAAAAAATCGTGAACCGTAGATAATATGATGCATCCATGGAATATACATATGTGCACTAAAAAGAAAGAAATATTAAAATTATATTAAAAACGAAATGCATCATATTCATACATTACCCATAAACTTTAATACAAAATCACCTTTAAAAGCTAAGGAATCTCACACAGTAAATATTTGAAATTTCTTTCCAACATTCCTTTAATTCCTTAATTCACGGCGAGTCGGAGCGCCCAAACTCCATGTTCGGGGAACATAGCAATTACTGCACGGAGGAAATGCCGCAATAATTACTATGTTTATAGTTTCGTATATATATTTTGACCCACTTTTTACTGGGTCAAGGCCGGGGAGAATGTTGAAGACTCATCAGTATGCTGACCTGAAATTATAAAATTGCATCAGAAAGAAGTTATTAATAATATTGAATGGAACAATACTCACCTATGAACATCACCAGATAATACCTAAAAGAAATAAAACATTAATCCAATTATTTAATATTTTTTTTTTTTCTTACCAGAATGTTGTTTACATCTGAACTGTCACCCGATATCGATATGAAAACTGATCGTTAATTGAAATGCACAACAGGAAAACTAAAAAAAAAAAAAAACGAAAGTATGGTTTGAAGCTCGGCTCCAACATTCTTTCGACCTTGTAAAGAAATTAGTATATAATCGGTCGACGAACTTAAATAGAACGTTAATTTTCCTGTTTTCTTTTCTTTACATTGGTATTTTATAATTTACAAGAAAAAAAAGGATTTTTTCAGAGAGTTGAAAGAAAACCTCTAATCGATAACATATTAAACATTTCGTTCCGTATTTTTATCTTAGATCGTATCAAAAGTAAAAAAATATAACTTTATTTCTTGTGCTTTTTAACGTAGAATTTTTCAATTGCATTTGTAACATAATTACAAGTAGAATTTAACAAAGTTTGGATTATTTCAATTTCATATTTTTTTTATTATATATATACTTTTTTTTTGAATTTCACAAATAGACATTTTTTTTGAGTGAATTATCAATTGTATGTGATTTAAAATAAAAAACCAATAATAAAACCTAAGTGTTATTATTTTCTATAGCAACTTATTTTTTTGTTTAAAAATCAAGAAATTTTTCTTGAGGAAAACTCGAAACCTTTACAGAACAAAACAGTCTGCCTATCGTAGTTTTTGGAATATACCAGGTTGTCCGTCGACTCATTCGCCTTGTTTGCGTCGTTCGAAAGATTTTCTACTACCATTCCATGTATAATACGCAGGCACTTCCGAATACAACAGTGCTTCCGCAAACGCGTCATTTTGACGTACCGTGAAGAAAGCAGTTAACGTTGTAGCCGATGGAATAAGGGCTAATTTTTGCGGATTTGCAGCTGTAAAATATACGCGTTGCAGATTTTCTAGGTGTACTGGTAAGAGAACTGTAGCTGGACTTCGTTTTGTATCTGAAGCTGCAGAACGCAATCGTCGGGCTCGCAACGGTGCATTCTCAACTCTGGCTGCATTTCGCTCTGCTGCTTCCTCAGCACGTATTTGAGTCATTCTTTGTCCGTTTTCTTAGATCGCTAATCCCCGTTCTTCCTTAGTTTTATTTGCCGCAATGCTTCCTTTATCCGAGGACGACGACCTAAATTTCATCTTCTTCGAAGCGGATGAACTAAAGCAGATGGCAGTGATTCTAACGATGGTACGAAAAGGCGAAAAGGAAACGTAATTTCCCAACAATGCTATGAAAAACGAAGAAAAAATTTCTTTTTCCAACAATTTTTCCGAAAAACGAAGAAAAATCGTTGTTTTTGAACGACGCTATCAACGGCAAACAAAGAAAATGAGAGGTGTTAGGGCCACTGAATCTCATGATTTTTCAGGTCATAAGAGTTTACCAGCGTTGTCGCTGTCAAAGAAAATTCTTTTAACGCCAAATTTCCAACGATGATAATGAAAACGAAAAAATGAAAGGAATTTTCAAATCAACGATGCCAACAAAATTGAAGAAAAAGCGTTAAACGAAGAAAAATTTCTTTTTTCAACAATTTTAACGAAAAAACAAAAACGTCACAAAATTCACCGTTTTTTTGCACTGAAATAACTGTCGTAGAAATGAAAAAACAAAAGTTTTTTTCACAAACTTTTTCAGAAATATTCAGTTTTTATTTTATTTGCACTAAGAAAACGAAAACAACGGAAGAAAAAAAATCTTTTTCGCACTGCATATTCACTGCCTGCGATGCTTATTCGTTGAAAGCAAAATGTAAACTGAGAACATTCGTTATTATTCTGTGTGGGGATGACATCATTAATACTATATTGATGTATATGCTAATCACTATTTTGTGTATACATGATGTATATTGGTATATATTGGTATATTCTCGCTGGAAATCCATAAATTTCGAGATGCTTATGTCATTGTGTTAGTGATGCAATTTATGAAGACTATTTTTACCTATCTCAGGTGTGACATAGGTACATAAAAAGTACATCACATAGGATATTCTGTAAAAGTTTCAAAGCAATTCTTCAAGAACTTTCTGAGATTGGCGGTTAGGAACAAACGAACAGATACGATTTTATTTATATAGATTAATACACTACCTTTTCCTGTTGCATCCATTAAAAGTTACTTTAGCCAGCCTTCCTTTTCCTCACCTCTGTGGTTCTAATGGTGGTATCTAGGTGATTTTACGAAAAGGTGCCTTATTTTGCTGCTTGAAATTAAGCGGTATCTGAAGCATATTATTATTATTAGAAGTCGGTTGGGAAACTGGCTTTTAGTATCATAGACGAAATTAGATAAATAAATAAAGCAAATCGATTAACCTTTCTTAATGATATGTTCGCTACAATTACCGAGAACTTGACATTTTGAAATTGGGAGTTTTTATTAAAAAAAATTGTTTCTTTGACCAGTTTCCCTCTTCTCGTAATATCCACTCTCCAATAATTGTTTTAAATTTTTTTAGCTTAATTTGATTGATAAGTAGATTCAATGAAGATTTTTCTTGTAATGAAGTATTTTGTATTAAATTGTTTATTTTCTCTTTTTTTGACATATTCCGATGCTAACTAGTAACTTTTTTTTATTATGTTTATTTGAAATTTTCTAGATTTATTGTATTTCAAAGTTAGTAGAGTTGTGAATACCCATATTTACCAAATTAATCAAGTGAACATAAAATAATTTCGTTCAAAATATAAATATGTTCTGAGATAATTTTGCTTAAATTTCATATTTAGAGGTAATTTGTTAACCGGAAGGACATAAATAAAAGAAAAGAAAATAAAGAAATGTGAAAACAAATGACACAAATTAGAACAGCAATCAGATTAAATCTATGATATTTGTCTCAGTAGCCTTGACCAATGCGGATTTTTGTTTTATTTATTTCGGAATGATTGAAGGGGCATGTAGGAGCACGAAGGCCCAGATTTTGGTTTTCCGTCCATAGGGTCGCATAGAACCATTAGTGCGACTGAATTTATCATTTAGCTAATTGGCCACGAAACGCTTAACGAGGGCAACCTCGAAATGATGGCCTAGTTTCATGACTAAAAAATTTGAGAAACGCCTCGCTTTATTCTTTATTCTTTTTGTTTAAAGCCGAATTCTCCTTGCTTGAGTTATTTATTTCCCCACAATAAAGACTTAAAAATGTATAAAAATCTTCAGCATGTATATAATTAAATGCATACATGTTGACAGATGGTTAAATTTACTGTTCTGAAACAATATGTAAACCCCTCTGTTACAATTTTTATCGATTTTTTTCTTTTGGTACGGATCAAAATCATTCACGATTTAAATTACACAATGGCTTTTATTTTTCATATGAATTTATCTAAAGTTTTACTACAATATAGGCAGAGAGCTTAAAGGTGCCTGACAAATTTCATCTCTAAAATGACAACCAAATGTTGAACTGGCATAGTGTGTGGATTTAGACTCAGTATGTGCCTTAATCGTTTATGTAAATTTTGTCAAGCTATTGCCACGTCAAAGAGACGCTTAAGAGAACATCGTTTTAACGATTTATTAAAATCTATAGCAAACTTATACGATTAAAATAGTTTCGCAGATATCGAAACAGATTCCAGTCTTATGGTACTAGGTCGGAACTATACGGCGGATGCATCAAAAGTTGCCAGTCAAACTCTCTCAATTTTTTATGATAGAACAAACTCACATGTGGGCCCGTCTTATCATGATGAAATATAACGCTTTTGCGATTGAAAATTCTGGATGTTTCTGTCTGGTAGCTTTCAACAATCGATTTCTCAAGCAGAAACAAAGTTGATATTACCTAGCCTAAAATCAGGTTTAGCTGTTTAGGTTTAAGTTCCTTCGTATAACTCCACATTTTGCCTTTCAAAATATATTTACTTTCTAATCAGTTACTAATTTAATGGGTATTGGCCTATAATTTTACTTGAAATTAAGTACTTGTTTTACTTAAACTTGAAACGAATAGTAACGTTACTTCATCATCAATTTTATATAATACTTACATCCAACAAAGTTTTTAAAAATATTATTGGAGTTTGTTTGGGGTAGAGCAATATATTTCTATGAAGAATGATAATGCAACGGAATTTTCTAGAATGATTTATTATGAAAAGCCACAACTGTATGTTACACACAATATATTCTGTCCTAATATGCCAAAAAGATGTTGATCCAATGACTGCTTGTACAAGAGTGAATACAAGTTACATGCGAACAGTATTTCTCTTGTTTTCTTCCAAATGTGTGTATATGTGTCCATGCGTGTGTATTTCCAGCGGTTTTGAAGCCGTTGTTAACCATTACTGAAAGTAGTCCTGAACAGAGTTAAATAAAAAAGAAGTGACTTTAGACTATTTTCGAAAGCCTTTTTAAAATAAATGCTAAGGTATATCGAGATTTACATATTCTTATTGACATTTTTAAAAATAAAATTGCTAATTTTACCTAATTTGAAGAGAATTATTTAGAGCTTTAAAATAAGTTTCTAAAAAAAATCGGATTAAGAATACGCAAATTTAAATAAAATAATGTGTTAAGCGCTATGTTTAACACAAAAAAAGGTATATTATTTTCTGATAAAAATAAAACAATAATGGTTGTTCGGTGAAAAATAAAATGACTTTGGCTTTATTATTTCTTCTTAAACTTAGACAATTATTTTGGCTCTACGTTAATAAAAAACAATTATTTGGTATCTGCTTAAAACAATACGGTTTGAAAAGATAAAAACTTAAACTGAAAACATAAAGTAATTTAAAATCGGCTTATAGCCGGTTTTTTTATGCCTTATGGTAGAAATGGGAGAGAAAAATTGTGAAAACTAACATTATATCAAGGTTTTTTCGTCATAACTTTGTTTGCCCTTTTCAAAATTTTCGAAAATTTGTAAGTAATCCAGACCCTGGTAGCATAAAGGCTAATCTCCACACAACCGACATCCTATTCTGACGAGAAAAATCAGAAAAGTAGAAAGAGATGGACTTTTGCAATTTTCGCTAGGATTGCCCGAATAAAAGCATCAGGGTCTCTCCCCACACAATTTATAATATTATGAGAAAATCTAGAACATTCCCTTCCATTTTACAGGAAAATGTAGTACCAAATTGTGTTTTCAGCCTTTATCATAAGGCTTAAATTCCTATCACATCTAAAACAAGCTATAGTGCAAAACGACGAAACTTCTATACGTATGTTCAAATCACGTTGCCTTCCGAAAGCCTTTCTAAAAGAAAGCTATATGAATTTGGAAATTCAGAGCGAACGTGGTCCTTAGTTAATCACAACATTTGTTGTGATATACAGACAGACAGACATTGGATAAAAATGATTGCAAACCATTTAGAATGTTATAAAAGTGGAGATTTGCAAAACAAATTTTTTTATTTTTTATGTACTTCGTATAAAAGTTAAAAATTTAACTTACGTAAACCATAAAAATCAATTCGTCATACAAAAACCTCCTATAAGAAAATTTGGTGGTGTGCGACGATATCGTGTATTATTATTGTGAGAGTATGCAAATGCAGATGAAAACCCATAAATCAGATGAACAAGTTTATCTGCGTTTGAGGGGAATCATCTGGCAGATGAAGAATCAGATGGGGAAATTTTAACTGCAGAAGACGACAAAATTCGTAGGATGATTGTTTCTCCCTTTCTGTTTAACTAAATTTTGCATAAGTCCATCCCTTACTTTTATTAGAATAGGATCTCGGCTGTGTGGAGATTGGCCTTTAAACGCCGATTAAATTTGATCACTGCCTTTACTTTGGCCGTAGCGAAAAAACCATAATTTTTTGAGGTATCCAATAATTTGGAACTATTGAGGGTAAATACGACCAAATCAAATTGATCATATTAATTACAGAAATTAGAATTCATGTCAACTAATTAAAATCGAATATGAATATACCTATTAATCCATTTTTTAACAGTAAACCTTATCTATATAATGTATCTTTTGATGATGCGAATATGTCAATAAAAAATAGCAAATACTAATCAAAAAAGAAAAACAATAAACAATAAACAATATCCTATATTATTATCGTTTTTTTCTTTTTTCCTATTTAAATCTATTTTTATATAGATACATTAACTCGCATAAAATCGATAATCTCGAAAATCAATATAAAACGAAGTTATTGTCAAATGAAAATTAGCTTTACAATTTTTTTTACAAATCTTTTCTTCCATTCTAGGACTTTGTGTCTTATTTGACTATAAATATTTATTTGTTAAAAAATGTATCTTTATATGTGTAAAAGCTCCGAATCCAGATTTTCCTTGCTGGGTATAGAAAAAATGGTTACTTTTACAATTTTATTCACTCACGGTATGTGACTAGATATAAGTAGGAATATCAAACAAATAACAACAAAAAAGTGACAAAAGTGAAAAGAAATTGCCACTAAAATACGAACAAATATAGTCTAGTGAATTTGATAATATAGCCTGAACATTTGAAATAAGTTATGTGGCAGGATCGTGTGTTCCTTGTTAAAACGATAGACTCAACACTTTATGCTGTTCTCTATATGTACTCTCGGCTATCTTAAAAAATTTCGTCTCCATTTACATATATGCTTATAAGTATGTATGGAAATTGAAAATTGTTCAAAATAATAATACTGTTATGTTATTTGTTGAACTCATACTCTCCCAACGGGATATATCAAGTACTGAAATGAATAAAGTTTTAAGGATTTCGATGATAACTATTGATTTTTAATATAAAATGCGTTAAACGTACAACGGTTATTTGAATCGAAAATATCATATTGGAAAATGCCTAAATGGTGGCAGTATTAAACAGAATTGAATTGAACTTATGGTATATTAAAGTTTTCTAATACAAGTGTGAATTAAATTGTATCTATTCATTCATATGTATATGTTTTTGTATACTAAAAATAACAATAATTATTTCGACCAAATTACCACAATTTTAATAACTTTAAATTTATACCAGCGTGAACTTACCGTTGGTGAGCTTAACGCATTAGTTTCAAGAACCATTCCTTTAAATTTTAATTTAAACTCTAAACTCTAACTCTAAACTATGAAGTGGAAAATTGCGACATCTTTTGGTCCGTTTAGCATTATCTTTTGGTTCGTTTTTGAACTAGCGTTATCTCCCCGCTCATAGCTCTAATGTCATCTGTCAAGTGACAGAAATTCAGTATTATATTCACGGTGAACGGAATGAGTCGATATGCTCTTAATCAACGTCGGGAAATATTGAAAACTTTTTAAAATAAACTAAAAGTGGCAATAATGAAATATCTTATTAGCTAATGGCATAATGTTTCTGATGTACCTGAACCAGAATTCTAGAATTGTGAAGTTAATGCAAAAACTTTTAAGAAAGAACTAATATATTGTTATTATTATTATACTTAAAAGTATTAATACTTATTAAATTTAAAAACAAAATTCGCATAAAATACCATTTTTTACTGTCACCAAACTATCTATATATTCACAATAGAACTTCCTGACGAAGCTGATCAGTCATTATAAGATTGGTGATAATTAAAACTAACCCGAAAAAAGCAATTTTATTAATATTTTCTTAAAGCAATATGTTGCGAGAAATTACGAGCAGAACTTTTTTAAACATTACATTACAGAATTGTTCTAGAAATAGAAAAGCAGCAAAATTATAATTGATTCTGTTGTTGTTCGGTAGATGGTACCATATTTAATCAACCATCCAAACATTTTGTATTTATGGTTATTCGTGCTTAATCGGCTGAAGTATTTAGAAAAAAATAAAGGAATTTTCTTTTCCTTCCTGAAAAAGAACATACATATAACATGTAAACCATATGAAAAAAATTTTATATACAGCTATTTCCTTGATATACTATATATAGTATATAGATAAAGTCAAGCAATAGAGCCAAATGAAAATGATGCAAGAAAGTTGGAGTTGATGCTTTTATTTTTCTTAAATCATTTTCTAATCGTACGTGCATGTAATTTGAGTTCAATTCCTTTTGCTCCTTACAAAAATAAATATTCTATTTTTATTAATTTATAGAAATGTTCAGAGTAAGTGAATTCATTACTAAAATGGATGAAAATATGCGTATTATGATTCGCTTTTTGCTCGACGTCCTTCACATTCTTATATGATACATATTGCACTATATTTCAGTTAGAATATTGGGTGATTCATTAAAATCATCAAGTATTCTAAGAAACAAGAAAAAAAAACACCATACCACAAAACAATGATTAAAACGTATACAGACGATATTTTCCAGAAAGCTCCAAAATTAAATTGTTTACACGAACCAAAACAATGATTCACAATGATTAGAGCTTTCGAGAAGAATTCTTTGTGTGTTGAATACAAGAGCTTTCTAGAAACGCCAAGAAAAAGCTTTCTAACACATTTCAATGGAGAAGCTTCTCAATGAAATAATTTCGACACGTTTCGATGAAACTTCTGGAACTTAGACCGATAGGTATACAAGGGCAAAACACCGTCGAAACATCATTCAGTTGAAGTCTAAAGCTTCGTCAGAGATTATACAAAATAGAGATTGAAAACGTTATTAATTTGTGGAAGCGATTACAAGGGCGATTTGTGATCTATTATTAAGATAGTGATTGCGGTGTATTTTTATAAACTGTGATAAATTAATTGTAATAATTAAATTATTGAAAGACAAATATTTTTAAGACTAATTGTAACGCAGAAATAATTATAAATAGACTTTATACACTAAATTCACATAAATAAAAAGTGTTATCATTCTAATAACATCGAACCGAAAGAGTAGCACGTCACATTGGTGTCAGAAGTGAAATTATTTATTGTGAATCAGTACGGGAAAGACAATTGTGCTAAAAATTTCTGCAAGAAAATTCGAAATTAAACTAGAAACTTCTGTGGGGAAAATTTCGAAGAAATTCGTTATTAAGATATTTGAGTGTATAGTAATTTCGACTGTGTGAGAAATTTCAGGGGCGTACAAGAAATTTTGTATGAGTTGTATAAAAATTTCGGTTGTACGAGAAATTTCGTAGAAATTAAGATTATACTGGGAAATTTCGTGGTATTTAGATACTGTGCGAGAAGTTTCTATAGAACATAAGAATTTCGTGCACAACTAAAAAAATATTTGAACAATGGAAGGTAAACTATTAGACAGCTTGAGTACATCAGAACTATCCACAGTTCTGCGTGTGTGGAAGTCAGTTTCCACGGGAACTAAAACAGAAAAGAAGAAAAGAGTAATCGCTGAATGTGCAATAAGATAACTAGGCATTAGCACATTCGACTTTAGTGAAATTCTGAAAGAGGAAAAACAAGAAGAAATCAGCAACGAAGAGGGAAACCAAGAAGAAATTATCAGCGAAGACGCGGCTAAAACAACAGCAAGTGTTCAAGATAATTTAAAGACGCTTATGACCATGATGATCGGTCTTCAGACTAGTCTGCAAGAAGAAATGAAAACAAATGCTTCTAGTCTTCAAACTAAAATGGACTTAACTGCTCCTAATCTGCAAGGCGAAATGAAAACATACGCTTCCAGTTTGCAGAACGAAATAAAATCAAATGCTTCGAATTTACAAGGTAAAATAGATTCGACTTCTGCAAGTCTTGAAAGTAAGATTGCAAACGTATCTGACATGCAGAATGAAATGAAATCTAGTCTTGAAAGCGAAATTAAGTCGAGCGTTTCTGGACTAGAAACCAAAATGGAGTCTAGTATGGGTGAATTAAAATCTCAAGTTGAATCCAAAAAATGAAAAACAATACTACGGACCTAGAAAACAAAATTACCACGGAAGTTACAACAGTTCGTGCGGAGGTCAGCAACGTAGAACAAAAATTGGACCAGAAATTGGAACAAAAAGTGGCAGAAATAGAAGCAAAAATGGCTGATATCAAAGAAAATAAACCCAATATTGAGTCATCAGGTAAAAGGATGAAGCCGCCAATATTTGACGGCAAAACTTCATGGCCAGTATACAAACGACAGTTTGAAGCGGCTGCTGGTGCGAACAACTGGTCCGATAAAGAAAAAGCCACAGCATTAATTCTGGCTCTACGGGGTAATGCAGCCGATTTATTGTGGACAATCTCACCAGAAAATGAGAAAAATTACAATTACATTGTAACACAATTGGACATTCGATATGGGGATAACCACATGAAGGACGTATACCGAATGGAGCTCGTCAACAGAATGCAAGAATCTAGAGAGACACTTCAGGAGTTGTCAGCAGATGTTGAGCGGTTGGTATACTTGTCATACCCCGATTATCCCCTGGAGCTGCAGAATGACTTGGCTGCAGAAAGATTCACCAATGCCATTCGGGATGCAGACATTCAGTTCAAGGTCCGGATTAGTGGAAAGCGCATGTTGCACGATGTGTTGGCTGTCGCGTTGACATTGGAAGCTGCAAAGAGAGCAACAAGGGCGGTTCCAATGGTACGAGCTGCTATGGTTGATGAAGACTCAACAGAGCTAGCGATAGACCAACTAACTGAAAAGATAAAGGCGAATGTGCAACAAGCTATCCAGGAATTGGAATTGCACGATACTAAAAGAAGACTGAAATGCTGGGGCTGCGGTAAAGAAGGACATTTAGAGCGGCAGTGCCCCAACCAGACAAAAGCACCGATTATGATATCAGTCTCTCTCCTACAACAGAGTAACGACAGATTAACGACGCAAGGAGTAATTGCTGGTCATCGATGCAGGATCATCGTAGATACGGGTGCAAGTAGATCCATCGTAAACAGGAAGCTCATTAGTAGGAAACACATGAGCAGAAGCAGTAACAGTGTTCTTCAAACGGTTACAGGGGAATCATCTCCGATTCTGGGTGAAGTGATTCTAGCATTGGGGCTAGATGAGTATGTGTTTCGACATACGTTTTTGGTGGCTGATATAATGGACGATTGTATCATGGGCCTGGACTTCATGAAGCAGAATGGAGTGAGTGTAAGCATTGAAGATAGGTTATTGCGATGTGGAAATATTGAGTTCCCGCTAACGTTGGGGGAAGCTGATTCTAGTGACACCAAATCAAATCTACGAGACCAACAAGTTACGTCAGATGCGAATACTGTTGTAAAAGTGAAACGGACGAACGACATTGGAGTGACAACTAGAGTTACGGAGTTGTCAAAAAGTAAGGACAAAACGAGAAGGAGCAAATCCAGTGTCGTAGGTACTGAAGGGGCTTTTGGAGAAACAAATGAGAACTGCAGGAATGTGAACAAGATAGTAGCTATCCGTACATTAAGGATGGGAGGCGATGACATGTCGATCATCCGAAACGTGCAGCTAGAGGATGAAGAAATTGGACCAATCCTTAAATGGAAGAAAAGGGGTCAGCGTCCAAAATGGAGCGATATTGTAATACGCAGTGAAACGACAGAAAGTTATTGGGCTCAGTGGGACTCGTTACAGATAGCAAATGGCGTTCTGAGGAGAAAATGGGATTCTCCTGATGGGAAAGCCAAACTAATGCAGTCGATCGTGCCTAAGTCCAAAGTACATGAGGTACTTGGTGAAGTACATGCTGGAACTTCAGGGGGACATTTGGGAGTCAACAGAACATTAGCGAAGGTGTGAGAACGATTCTATTGGGTACACTGGCGAGCTGATGTCAAAAGCTGGTGCAGGAATTGTGACACCTGCACAATTGTAGGACATCAAATGGAAACTGAAACTGCAGTGGGGCAATATGTTGACGCTGAACTGGAGCAAGACACGAGTGAACAGGATAGCACCAGACAAACTCCACCGGAAAGATCATCTGGACAGCATATACGGGTTCCGGTGGACAAAGTATTTGAGGAACCTGCAAACAACGAATTAAAAGATATTGACTGCTCCAACGAGATGAACTCTTTGGACGTGGTATGGCGAAAGCGAAAATCATCAAAAGTTAAAAATGAAGGTGATTCATTCAAATCAGTTAGCGAAGAATCGCGGCACTAAGTCCAAAAGATTCTGTTCGGGACGAACAGATTTAAGGAGGGGGTAGTGCACTATATTTCAGTTAGAATATTGGGTGATTCATTAAAATCATCAAGTATTCTAAGAAACAAGAAAAAAAAACACCATACCACAAAACAATGATTAAAACGTATACAGACGATATTTTCCAGAAAGCTCCAAAATTAAATTGTTTACACGAACCAAAACAATGATTCACAATGATTAGAGCTTTCGAGAAGAATTCTTTGTGTGTTGAATACAAGAGCTTTCTAGAAACGCCAAGAAAAAGCTTTCTAACAGATTTCAATGGAGAAGCTTCTCAATTAAATAATTTCGACACGTTTCGATGAAACTTCTGGAACTTAGACCGATAGGTATATAAGGGCAAAACACCGTCGAAACATCATTCAGTTGAAGTCTAAAGCTTCGTCAGAGATTATACAAAACAGAGATTGAAAACGTGATTAATTTGTGGAAGCGATTATAAGGGCGATTTGTGATCAATTATTAAGATAGTGATTGCGGTGTATTTTTATAAACTGTGATAAATTAATTGTAATAATTAAATTATTGAAAGACAAATATTTTTAAGACTAATTGTAACGCAGAAATAATTATAAATAAACTTTATACACTAAATTCACATAAATAAAAAGTGTTATCATTCTAATAACATCGAACCGAAAGAGTAGCACGTCACAATATTTTCAATATCGCATATACAATTTTTTTAAATCCTGAAAGAAATATCGATTTTATGCTATGTTCTATGGAAGGATGAGTATTTTATGATATTTTTCAATTTTAGGCGCCAACCAAATTTTTTAAATGATTCCTAGTTAAGAAGAACATGGAGTCTTAGCGTCTTCAGAGAGCATTATAGTAAATAGGAAAACATAAAAATACCAACATGATGCAGCACATTCTAAATATTTATATAACAATACAGTGGTGTTCAATGAAATCCGGACACCTATCATTTTTCGATTTGAAGCGATTTTTTCCAAAGAAGTAGTGATGCTCATTCGGTGAAATAATTTTTTATATTACCTCAGGTAATATTTACTAAAAATATTATATGGTTCAATCAGTATTTCTGGTTTTATTCGAAAATTAAAAAAATTCATAGAAATTCAGATGATTTTTTGTAAATATTACGTTTATTAAGATAAAAAAAAAAAACATGTTATAAACAGATTCAATAAAATTTATCAATTGTATTTTGTACACACTAGTTGGGACCTCCTATTTATAATTAAGTGTGACTGCCATTTGCCTTAATAACCGCTGTGCACCTGTGCTTCATGGAATTCACCAACTTTCCAGTGACGTCATCACTAATTTCATCCCAAGCACTTTGAATTTGCAACTTTAAGTCCTGTTGTGTTTGGAGATTACCTTTACAGACTTTATCTTCATAATAGCCCAGATATTTTCGATGGGATGAACATCTGGGCTGTACGGAGGCCATTCCAAAGTGTGATTATCGTTTTGGTTTAGGTAGTCTTTTACCTGAAAATGAAAAAAAAGCGGAAGTTAATAAAATTATATATAATATAAACCCCAGATGACCTAAACCACTTGCACTGAAACATCCCCAGACCATTACTCCTTAAGCTTTGTTGGGAATTTCCTGAATGCAGTTATCACTGAGGCGTTCTCCTGACTTCCTTCGGACGCGTAGCCGCCCATCCCCGATAGGCAGATTAAATTTGCTTTCGTCAGAGAATACTACTCTATTCCACATCTCTGGGGTCCAACTGGAATGTTCCTGGGCCCACCGAAGCCGAGTGATCTTTGACGAAACCTTTAAAGATGGCTTTTGGAGCGAGCAACGTGACCTTAGATTTGCCGCAAGTAACCTCCTCCGCACAGTTATCGCAGAAATTTCAGTTTCACTGGCTAACGCAAGCTCCGCTTTCAATTTTGTGGAAGGTTTAAAGCGGTCTCGTTTGCAACGAAGGACCAGAAATTGGTCTTCTACTATGGTTGTCTTGCGTTTCCTTCCAGATCCTTTGGAGCGTTCTGTGGTACCGGTATTTTTAAATTATTTGATTAAATCAGCAACAGAGGACTTCCCCCGTGATACTCTATCACTAATTTCCCGTACTGACAATCCTTCATGCCATAATGCGATAATAACACTTTTTTCAGCATCACTTAATTTCCACATTTTTTTCATTTATTTAATGTTTATGCTTATAACTTCACTTATCGATTGTTACTAATCTATTTTTTGAAATATACACTTACTACATAAATCAAGTAACTAAATAATGAAAAAGAAAAATGGGAGGGGATTAAATTTTGACCTGCACCATGCATTTTTTCCAGGAATTCAAAGTGTCCGGATTTCATTGAACGCCACTGTATATATGAAATTCTAAATAGAAAGACAACAGATGCGTGTTTATGATTAAAAACTTGTAAATCACCAATCATGAACTGATGCAGAAGGTGTTAACAAAATCATTTGCTGAGACATAAATGAAACGTGTCAAAACATTATACTTTAACATTATTAATTCCTCAAAACAGTCATCAGAAAGAACTCACTCCTTCATATTTCAACGTGAAATTTATATGTATAATGAAATAATTGGTATTAAGTAAAACAAATAATGACTAAAATGAAACCGATAAGTCACTTTAATAAGCAAAATGTGTGAATAATGCTGTAGACAGATATCTGATTTTAATTACAATAATTATTTTTTAATGATACTTCTGGATGACCCATGACACATTTTCTTTTTTTCACAATGATCATTAGTCTTGTCATTTCAAAATTTTTAAAATTTTCATGAGATTTTTAATTTTCATTCCACAATGTTATGTTATTAATTATTATTCAATGAAGTTAATATTTTTCTATTGTTTTGACAAAATTTAAAGAAATTTTTGGAATAAAAATAATTTTCTCTCGTTTTAATTTCATGTGAAGGAAGGAAATATGTCAAAATCACATAAAATTTTTACAATGTTTAAATGTAGATGGCCCTGTAAACAGTGTGAAACAAAAATTTGGACATCTTCACAATTTCAAGAAAGAAATAATTTACTATAATCAAGCAAATCATTTACTAACTGTCATTTACTGCAGTCAAGTAAACTATGTTCGGATTCATCATTCGCTTTATTAAATATAGGAATCTTTTCTGTATATAAGTAAAATGTTCGAACTGATTTTCAGTAAATAAAGATTAATCCCTAAGCTAATAATCCCATGCTATTTTTACTTTATTCAAGACATAATTACTAAATAACACTAAATGTTCAAAAAATCTTTCCTCGAAATCAGTGAGCGATTTTCTTGGCATACATTTTATAAAACCCCAGACGAAATTTCTAAGATAAAATAAGCATTTCCTAATAATTAGTAAATATTACTGACAACAAGCAAATATTTTTTACTCAAAAATTGCAAATGTTTACTCGTTAAAGGAAAACTGATTTTATTGGTTTAGTATAATTTACTAGAATCTTTCTTTAATTTGTTTGCTTTTAGAATATTTTTATTGTTTTTTAGTAAATATCGAATGTTATAACAAAACTTTTATAGAAATCAGTAAACTTTGCTGGAAATAGTAAAATTTCTTGATTTAAAAATAGCAAATATAATCTGAAAGACTAATTCCTGAATATTGGCTAAAATGAATTTCATTGTTATATAATTCACTGCTTCCTAATACTAGATTTTATATAAATACGAAAACAAGTATTAGTAAAAGAACATTTTTTTGTATATGATGTATTTAAAATGTATGTTGTATTAGTTTTTTTCAGCATCTACACTTATGGTGTTTTGTTCACCGATTCTTCCGGAGCACAGCAAAATTTCAACATTAAAAACAACGAAAAAGTGGAATAAGTAGATTCGCTTTGTTGTTGTATTCAATGTTAAAATTTTGCTCTGCGGAAGAATTAGTGAAAAAATACATCTTTATTTTTTTAGATTTCAGTTTTGGCTTAGTGGGAAAAAGAAGAGATTTCCTAGATATAGCCAAACTTTTCCTAGTTTCAATCCAAAAATTGTCTAGAATTCACTCGTTCACTTATTGGGATTAAGTAAAGATTTCCTTGTTACAAACAAAATTTTACTGTCTTTATTCCAAATTTGCTAGAATTCAGTCTTTGATTTACTGGAATGTAGAACAGATTTACTAGATAGAGACAAATATTTACCAATTTTAATATTAAAACGCAACTTATAACAATAAATGTTTACTTATATCAAGTAAAAGGCATGTATCAGTTTAGTAAAGCATTGCTGAATAACAGAAAATAAAGTATCGGTTAGCTGTTCAAATTAAATGATCCAATTATGCTCAAATCAAGTAAATTTTGGACTGGCGCAAAATGATTCCTAAATTTGCTTGATTCATAGCATTATTGGATTGATTATAGTAAATTTTTGACGGACGAAGGATGGCGGAGAACAAAATAATCCTAGGAGAAAATATACCAGTTCGTAAAGTTTTTTAGATATACTTGAAAAACTTATAGATCGCTTTGAATAAAATTTGCAGATAGACATATGTCAACAGGATCTGGCTTATCTGCAAATTAAGGCAAATTTGGAAAAAGGAAACAAAGTTATAACGGAAAAACTTCGAAATATTGCTAGTTTTTACAGTTATTCTCTCCCATTTCTACAATAGGGCATCAAAAAATCGGCTACAGTTACGATATGTTTTTCTAAAATAATATGAAAAGCTTATAATGTTCAAAACAAATAGAGTTAGTTATTTAGAATTTATCCATTAATAGATAAATAATGTATGAAACTTATGAAATTAAAGCATTTATCAAATATTTAGATTGTTAAAATAATTTTAATTTCAAGTCCCCTGGGCAAAATCTACATAAAATTATTGTTATACAAAAATAGAAAATAAATTAAATAAATGATATCTAGACAATTACATCTAATAATCAATTTGTAGTGACAGAATAAAAAATTATTTGTTAGTCGATAAAGTAATTTTCATTTTGCCTTCAAAATGGGATAGGAAGAAATTTTGTCCAATTAGACATAAACTTTTTAATCAGTAAAAATCTAATAAACGTAAAATCGATTCGAATAGTAAAAGTATTCTGTTTTCTTGGAGTTGCCTATGAGCATGCAATTTTTCAAGCACTTAGTTTTCATTGGAATTAATTGCTTTGAAAAATTTGCTTCTCCAAATAAAGCTTTAATATTTGTTTTAAAATATTTGTTTTTGTTCATTTTGAATAAAATCCATTTTAATTAATACTATATGCTGTTGCATAAAAATGGATGTAGTTTTTCTTCATTTATGCAAAAATATTTGTTTGTTTAAAAAAAATTATTATCAGTTAACTTACTGAAAACTCAATTTTCTTCTTTTTGTAAAGTGAAACTTCTTTAGCGCATTGGAGTGATTTTTCAAGGCTGTCACTTTTATACAACGTTTCATAACGGTTTTAAAGCGGTTTTCCGTTGTGGTGTTAACGTAACTTTAAAATTATAAAGTATTTATTGTAAGTAGGCTTACCTGATATTCAAAATAACTTTTAATTGTAGTAGGCGATAGCCATTGTAAAAAACATTTTAAGAAAATAAAATATCAAAAACGAAAGTCGTTTTTATATATAATATCGCATTTATATGTTATATAATTGTCTGGAATAAAACAAAAAAACTAAATTTCATGGTGTTGTGTACATCTGACGATTTCATGTCATTGCATCATTAGTGTGTTCTATTTTAATTTTAATTTGAAACTGGAATTGATAAAATATTTCTTTTGAAAAAAAAGAGTGTTAAACGATCCGCGTTTGGTGACAAAAAGTTTCCGCGAAAAAAAATTGAAAACTAAAACTATTTAAAATCAATTGAGTGCACTTTAGTTTTCCGATTTAACATGACAGAACCGGCGCTTGAAACAAGTATTATGAAGGTTTCAGCAAAAATTCCTTCTTTTCAGGGAGGCACAGCCTGAATTATGGTTCGCGCAGACAGAAGCCCAATTTGTAACGGCTGGAATAACAGCGGATTACACCAAGTTCTCAAACGTCATCGGTAACATGGATGGAAAACTTTTAGGCAAGGTTAGTGACATTGTAATTAATCCACCGACATCTGATAAAAATCAAACACTAAAAACTACTACTAGCAGCATTTGCGGAATCAGATCAGAAAAAATCGCGTAAATTATTGTCCGAGGTAGAATTGGGCGATAGAAAGCCGTCAGAATTGCAAAATGAAATGAAAAAACTGGCAGGGGACAAAGTTAATAATGAATTTATGCGGACATTGTGGTGAAGATATCTGCCGAACAATGTAAGCGCGATTTTATCCACAAGCGACGCTGATTTGGATGAGCTAGCAAAAATGGCTGACAAAATAATGGAAGTTGGCGATTTTCGTGGCAATATTGCAACTATTTCTTCGGCATCTTCTACAACTAACGCTACAGATGAAAGGATGAGTAGACTCGAGACAAAAATTGATGAGTTATCTAAACATCTTCGCAACATTTCCACCAAACGTTCCAGATCCCGTTCTAAAACACCAGCAAAAAAAGCAGGTGAACTAGAATCTGATAAACCTTACTGCTGATATCATTTCAAATATGCTGACAAGGCTCATAAGTGCGTTCCGCTGTACACTTTCCCTAATACAAAAAACTAAATTTGCAGTTTCATAAGGACGAGGAAACTGCCAACATCAACCGTCTTTGTGTAGCGGATATATAATCGTCCAACAAATATTTAACCGACACCGGAGCAGACATTTCTGTACTTCCAGCGTACCTTTTTAATGCTAAGAATCCATTGGAGAAATATTTATCTGCAGCAAATGGCACGCGCATCAAGACTTTTGGGGAACGACGTATGAAACTTAATTTTGGTCTTCGTCGTGACTTCGAATGGACGTTCATCATTGCAGATGTTATAGTTCCGATTTTGGGTGTTGATTTTTTGAATCATTATGATCTTCTAGTGGACGTAAAAAATAAAAAACTTATTGACAGAAAAACGAAATTTCTGTTCAATGTCGCAGTTGTTTCTATTTCACAACAATCACCTAAAATTTTCACTGTTACGAATATTTTCATGAAGCTGCTTGCTGAGTTTCCTGATCTAACATCCGTGAATAAGGTACCGCCTACGGTTCCAATATTTTCCATCACATTGAGACTAATGGATCATCGGTTTACGCTAAAGCTCGTCGTTTGACACCGGAAAGATTAAAATCTGCTCAAGAAGAATTTAGATATTTGATTAAAATGGGTATTTGTCAACCATCAAAATCACCATGGGCCAGTCCACTACATCTTGTTAAAAAGGCTAACGCTTTGTATCGACCTTGTGGTGATTTCAGAGCATTAAATGCAAAAACTGTTCCGAATAGATATCCAATTTCATTTATTCAAGATTTCGCTCATGTTCTTGTGGGGAAAATGATTTTCTGCAAAATTGATCTTGAAAAAGCATTTCATCAGATTCCGGTAAATCCAGCTGACATACCAAAAACCGCTATGGTTACACCATTTGGTCTATTCGAGTTTAAATTCATGACATTTGGACTAAGAAATGCATCACAGAGATTTCAGATGTTCATGCAGATGGCACTGGCTGGTTTAGATTTCGTTTTTGCGTACGTCGATGATATTATAATTGCATCACTGAATCTAGAAGAACACTTATGTCATTTAAAAATAGTGTTTCAACGTCTTCATAAATTTGGCTTGAAAATTAACTTGGCTAAATGCGTATTTGGAAAACCGGAATTAACATTTCTTGGTCATCTCGTTACATCGAGAGGCATTGAACCACTTCCTGAACGAGTCAAAGCTGTTCAAGACTTTCCATTACCAATACTTGCAAAAGAGCTTAAACGTTTTTTGGCTGCTATCAACTTTTATCGTCGTTTCATACCACATGCTGTAGATAATCAAATGATTCTCCAAGCTCTGGTTCCTGGTAACAAAAAAAAATGATGCAACGAAGATTATCTGGGATGATGAATCGATTGCTGCATTTGATCGTTGCAAGGCAGATCCGGAGAATGCTTCATTATTGGCTCATCCGAAACCTGATGCACCATTATCGCTTAGTGTCGATGCTTCTGATGTTGCGATTGGTGCTGTTATTCATCCACTTATTGAAGATTCACCTGAACCTTTGGGTTTTTTCTGGAAAAAGTTAACGGTAGCTTGGACGAAATATAGTGTTTATGACCGAGAACTGTTGGCGATGTACAGGGGTGTGAGGCATTTTCGTCATATGTTAGATGGAAGACAATTTCACATAAACACGGACCATAAGCCTTTAATTTATGCATCGGAGAAAAAGAATAATACTTCATCACCTCGTCAAGAGCGTCATTTGGACCTCGTTGGAGAGTTTATCAGATATCAGGCATATTTCCGGTGATAGCAACGTCGTTGCAGATTTCTTGTCCAGAATTTGTCAGATGGATGGCAATTTTATTATTGATTACGCAATCATCGCAAACGGGCAAAAGAATGATCCAGAACTTCGTCAATTATTGGAAAGCGAAGCAAGTAGTTCTTTGAAACTTAGGGTAATTACTTTTTTGGATTCCAAGTCAGAAGTGTATTGCGATATATCAACTGGCATAGCTCGACCTTACATTCCAAAAAAGTTTCGTGAGGCTGTCATTCAAAAATTTCATAGTCTTGCGCATCCAGGTGTCAAAGCTTGGACCAACTTAATTTCGCACCGTTTTATTTGGCCTTATATCGAGAAAGATTGTGCCAAAGTCGTTCGTCGTTGTATTCCATGTCAACGTTCGAAAGCCCACAAGCACAATAAATCGCAAGTTTCGACTTATATTTTACCTGATCGTCGATTCGAACACATCAATTTGGATATAGTTGGTCCATTACCAGTATCAAATGGTTATCGTTACGTTCTTATATGTGTTGATCGTTACACAAGATGGCCTGAAGCTTTGCCATTGACTGATATTACGGCCGAAACAAGTCGCATCAACACTTGTCTCGGGTTGGATTTCGCGGTTTCAAGTGCCTCTTCGTATCACGACTGATCAAGGAAAGCAATTCGAATCGACACTTTTCAATGAATTATCAAAATTACTTGGTATAAAACATCTCAGAACAACTGCTTACCATCCGCAAGCAAATGGAATGATTGAAAAATGGCATCGTACTTTCAAAGCTGCCATTATGAGCTATAGTACCAGAAATTGGTACAACATTTTTACCAACCATTCTTCTAGGCTTAAGGTCGACTTATAAAGAAGACTTGAAGTCTTCTCCAGCGGAGATAGTTTATGGCACTACCATTTCCTTGCCTGGTCAATTCTTTGTATAAAATGACAAGCAAGTCATTCAGTCAGATTTTGTTAAGGCACTAAAAAAGCATATGTCATTGTTGCGTGCTGTTCCAGCAGCAAATCATGCTAAACATAAGATTTTTATTGATCCAGAGTTAAAGACTTGTTCACATGCATTCGTCAGAAACGATTCAGTTAGTTAGTTAGTTAGTTCCACCATTTGATGGGCCATTCGAAATTGTCCGTTGGGATGAGAAGTGCCTCGACCTAATCATTAAGGGCAGAACAGTTACCATCACGATTGATCGTTTGAAAGCGGCACACACTTCTGAGGATCCTTCTAACGCATTAGAGGAGCTACCGGTGGCAGTTCCTGCTTTAATTCCTGTATCAATTCCAGAGTCGAAGACTACGGATCCCTTCGGACTGGAAGATATGCCCGTAGCATCCTCATCTAAGAAGATATTGAAGAAAGATGATTCGACTCCAAAGTTTACCAGATCCGGTAGAAGAGTTCGTTTCCCCGATCGATACCAACAATTAATTACATTGTAATTTAAATGTAAAATTGTTCAAATTTTCTTTCTAAATTAACATTACTTCAATTTTCATTAGCTTTAAATTATAATTTGATATTTGACTTTTATAATTATTAATTATTCCTTAACTTTTAGAAGTACTACTATATAACATTATAATTCAATTAAATTCATTTTTATATTTTTCAAATTTTAATTTTTTCTTTTTATCGCTCATTGCTCTGACTAAAGGGGGAGTGATGTGGTGTTAACGTAACTTTAAAATTATAAAATATTTATTGTTAGTAGGCTTACCTGATATTCAAAATAACTTGTAATTGTAGTAGGCGATAGCCATTGTTAAAAACATTTTAAGAAAATAAAATATCAAAAACAAAAGTCGTTTTTGATTCTCAAACTAAATAATAAAGAGTTTTTGTGCTATTTTCCTACACCGTCATGAAAGGTTGCATTACAAAAATATTATTATGTGGACGCCATAGATGATTACAATGTTTGGCAATATTATGGAGGGTTTAATGGGGATTATATTCATCGAAGAGGAAATAGTTCTACCTCCACCGCACTAGCGCTGTAATCGATGATAATTTTTGAACTTTTTATAAAGAGGTCATACACGATTGATATGTTCGGCATAGTTGTGGACGTTTTTATGGGAAATGTTTTCGGTCGAAGATAAAATAGTTCTATCTCCCAACGCAATTATACTCTAGCCCAGGGCTTCTTAAACTTTTTTCATTCACGACCCCATTTATGATTGCGAATTTCCTGACGATTCGATATAAATATAAAAGAAAGATTAATTAATGTTTTTTGATGATTTATTTATTAGGTAACAATATACATATACATATAAAAATAAATAGTTTTAGAATTCAGTAACATAAATAAAAGGGAATTCTGACCGTCTTAGTTCGCTCGAATATATTCGAACGCAGTCGTTGAATGGTAAGTATTAAATTAAAATTAAAGGAAAAAATTTAATGAGATGGATGTGGCTGTGTTTTATTGCATAACAAATTAAATCTTCGTGGAGTGTTTGACACTACTAAACGGAAAACCTCTTCAACATTTTTTATCGATGAACGATATTGGGATTTAATATGTGTTAAAGCTGAGAAAGTAACTTCACATAAATATGTGGTGTTGAATGGAAGAAGAACATTTAACGCCATATCAGCGATTGTGGGAAATTGAGTTCTAGTTCCGATCCAGAATTCAGTCAAGGGCTTTTTTTGAAATTGTAGTTTTAAGTTCGAGTCAAATGAAAGGTCAGCAAATTCCTCTTGAGCTTTAAGTGGCAGGTGATCTCTCGAAACCCCAGAATTTTGCTACGCGACCCCTAAAGGGGTCGCGACCCATAGTTTAAAGAGCCCTGCTCTAGCCGATAAAATGTTTTGTACTTCTTGAAGTTTTTATATAGAGGTCATTCATGATTACAATGCTCGGCATAGTTTTGGAGGTTTTCAGGGGATTATTTCTGCCGAAGATAAAATAGTTCTATCTCCCACCGCAATGGCGCTGTGGTCGATAAAATATTTTGAGCTTTTGATATAGAGGTCATACACAATTGCACTATTTCCTTCGAAGATAAGATAATTCTATATCTTACCTCTTCTGTCTGTTTTAGCCATAATAGAAGAATAACTCGAAGGAATTGTGAAAATCGATGAAACAAAGTGAATATTGAATTTGCATTTGAAATCTGATTTTTATATATAAAGTTATTACATACTATATACCTTTTAGAATCTTCTTTCTCTCTCTTTCTCTCTCTTTCTCCCTGCCTCTTTCTCCCTTTTATAACGGCGCCAAAGGAGTTTCACTTCTATCACGCACACAGGGTTGAATGCGCTGTTTTATTTTTTTTTGGTATAATATAATGTTTGTAATGTAATCGAAATAAAAATTCGCGCAATATAATAAGTATAAAAATAGCCACAATCTATTACTGGAATTGCTATGTAAATAAAATTCAAATCAATACTAAGAAAGTCAGGAAAGCCAGGATGTTGATGTACATAACATAATTTTCACAATAAATGAAAACTATTTTTTTCTCGATATTCCTGAAATTATATCGAGAGCTTATACTGGTTTTTCCTAGTTACTAAATAGTAGACCTACTGAAACAAAATTAAGAAAAACATGTACATAAAAGCTGAAAAACCTAATTTCATTAAACTGGTAGTTTTATAAAAGTTTTATTCCTTCGTTAGAACCAAAAACAAGTGCAAATTCTTTTAAGCTCACATCGAACAATGAATATGGGATAAAGGAAAATATGAAAGAATAGAAAAACAGGAAATTGTGGAAAAGTTTTCACCAAAGGGGTAAAAAAAGCGGAAAACTTGTTATATATGGTGTAATAAAAGAGCATATATAACCATTTATGAGAAGGAATGAGCTGATGTTAATTTGCTCAAATTAATGAGAAATGAACGGATCAAATAAATAGACATTTTCAAAGTTAGCAGAGAAAATATTTCTTATATATAATAATAAGGAAAAATGAATATAAATAAGTAAAGCTTGACGAGAAAGTGAAATGAATGAATACTTTTTATAATATAGTATATACAGTTTTATATTGACAACAGTTTTATATGACAGCTTATATTGATTTTAAAAGTTATTGTACTCCAAAGAGAAGACCATGTATACAAATTCACCCATAGCTGATTATTGAATAACTCACAGTAGAATTGGAACCTGTAGTTAACAAGTCCATAGTCTCGTTCTTCCTTTACTGACTTCGTTCAGTAATAATACCAATTCAGGTTAAAGACTGATAAAATTATAACCCAAGTTTCATTTATATAAAATTACACATTTTCGAGCTATCGCGAACACGGACGAGGGAATATATGAAGAACCTTGTAACCACTTTGCTGTGGGTCATAAATCTGGACAATATTAATACACCCTATTTTTACACGACCACAACGTATAAAAACCCAAACTTTCGTCAACAATATTTATGAAATACTGTCATAAGGAATATTATTTCCATTGTATTAATTAGGAAAATTTTTAAATATTGTAAAGACTGTTAAGAGAGGGGTAACTCTTAACGAATATTATTTTTTGTAGTTGATTTGATGATCTTCAAATGCTTGATGGATGCCCTTACCGTTGGTCGGGGGGCTGATGAGTTGTTTGCATAAAACGCTTGCTGATGAATGCCCTTACCGCTGGTGGTGGGGCTGATGAGTTGTTTGAATAAAACGCTTGCTGATGAATGCCCTTACCGCTGGTGGGGGGGGGGGCTGATGAGTTGTTTGAGTAAAACGCTTGCTGATGAATGCCCTAACCGCTGGTGGGGGGGCTGATGAGTTGTTTGAGTAAAAACGCTTGTTGGTTTGAGACTTTATTTTAATCTAATTTATTAATCAAAAAATTACTGTATTTATACTAAAATTATCCTAACTAAGCATAAATCTATTTCATACATATAATTGAAATTTTATTGATTATTGCACATAAAGGTAATTGACCGAACATAATTATTTTATATCAAAAATAATGTATGCAGGTGAATAACCAAAAAATGTGCTGATCTTAATTTTTTGCAACTTAGTTAATTATTGCATATGAAGGTAAATGACCGAAGACCGAACAGAATTATTTTATATTAAAATAATTTGTGCATGTAATAAAAAATGTGCTGATCTTGATTATTTACCATTTCCTTTGATATTGCACATAAAGGTAAATGACCAATTATGTGCTGACATTTAATTCTTAATATTAATATTATGTTCTTGAACATTCTCCCGCCTCACAATTTAGTTGAAAATCTTCTAGCGACAATGTGGATTCTATTTTGACTGTGCTAATTGTGTTTCTTTTCATTGGTTGTGGTTTCGTTGGCTTTTTTAATGGAATGGTTCGCTTATGGTATTTTCTCCAAATTAGATATAATCCTATCATTATCAGTAGTCCAATAGTTGTATAGATGAGACTAAATTGATGTATATCATGCTTGTTAATGTGTGTTGGTAGTTCAATATGTTCCTTTAGTTTTCCAATAACTTTTTCTAATGCCTTCATGTCGTTGGTACTTCCTCGTATGCCTAGGTATGGTTTTATCATCTCCATTTTGTGCATATTGACTTCCTTTGTCAGTTGTTCGCTGATATTTATGGATGGAATGAAGGATGAGTGTGCTTGATTGGTGAATGAGTTGTGAGCGGTTATAGTCATAGCTTGTTGTTTCATTACGCAGTTTGGATTGATTTTTATTATGCCATCATTTTTAAGAGTCTTTGCTGTAACTTAATCTTTGCAAATTATAATGAATGTGTATTCCTGGTCTAGAACAAATATCCACGTATTAGGATTATTGAGTTGAATCCATATTTGTGTCGGTTTCATTGTTTTAAATAAACATGAAGGTGACGGAGTAAATTCATTTCACATCGACTTATATTTGAAAGTAAATTGTAGACTGGATGATATTGCGTACATAAAAATCGTCCTTGTGTTAAGTGTGTGCAATCGTGTAACTCACTGCTGCTCATTGGATAATATTGTTCACGGTCAAGGCTTACTACGAGATAGTCACTTGATGGATCAATAAGAACATAATCGTTTTCGTGCGGTGTTGGAATAGGAATAATTTTTAGCAATTGGTATTGTTGATTTGATACGAGTGGTATTCTGATGCTAAATATAATATTTTGGCTAGTAATTCGTGTCTTCACTTTTAGTAGAGTATACATTTGCAGTAACTCTTCTGCTGCTGTAGAGCCTTCTGTAACTCTCAAATTTGGAGGCAAATTATTTTTTAATACTCGGACTTGCGTTTGTAATTGTTCAGGCGTCAATAATAGAGGATTAATTTTACCATTTTGTGTATCAGTTATGACATCCGGTAGAGCTGTTTGTATTCTCTGATATCTTTCCATTATTAAAGTCGTAAATATCGCCAAATTATTTAATTGTTGTGCTCTGTTTTGGTTTATTAATTCAATATTACCGCTAAGAGTATTATTTTGTAAAGCTTCCATTTGTTCTTGCATAATTTTGAATTGATGATCAATTGCGAGTTCATCTTTTTTAATTATGTTCATAGTAGCTTCAGTGATGGATGTCTGGTTTTTAATTAGTGTTAATAAGTGCTCTTCGTTCGTTCTTACTTTTTGCAGTTGTTCCTCATGGTGTTTTGCAAACTCAGAGTCTAAAACTCCGAAAAGTGAGTTAGCTATGTTTCCTACTATATTTAATGCTCCTCTCTTTGTGCGTACCTGAATGTATGGTTCACCATTTGCACTGTGTAATAGTTTATTATTGTGTTCCATGTCCATTAAATGTTGTTGGAATTGTTTTGTAATTCCCGAACAATAATTTTGTGTTTCGGGAATTAATTTGTGGCATAGCATATTAATATTTTTAACTGTGTTCCTGAAACCAATTAGTTCGTGCCAGTAATTAGATAAGTTATAATATATTATGAGGTTCCACTCGTTGTTAGATAAATCAATCCGTCCTATTTCTTCAAAATAAATTCCTGGACGACTTTCAAACTCCTTAATTTCAAAAGGTTCATTCATTTCTTCGCCTAAAGCTGGTGCAATAAAAAGAAATAGCATGAGTACGAATAATATTGTTGATGATAATCGGGTGTTTTTTTGAAGATGAGATGGTTGATTTTCTGCTTTGCGCTTGATGGCCGATTTCATAAGTTCGGCGATTGGAGGCCTCACTGGAATCTGAGTTGGATTGATTTTTATTTTTGAACGTGGTTTCTGTAATGCTATTATCCTGGATTTATTTATTAGTTGGTTTGTAGATATGTCGAAAGGTGTATTTCCCTTGACTGCTGAAAGTTGTTGTCTGTAGGGCATTGGAGTATTTAATTCTTTGCTTTTTATGCTTTTAGATGCTGTTTTCTTAACTTTTGATGTAGTAATATGCAGGCATTCAATACTCTGGCTTTCATGTTGTCTATCGGATGATTCATTTGTGATTTCCATATTTGTGCTTTCAATTGGGAGACGACTAATTTTAGTTATTGGCCATTTAAAGGTATTTTTTGATGTTTTTACCGTAACTACTCTGACAAGTCCATCTCCACCAGGATGTGCTTCCATAATCCTGGCTCGTTGCCATTTTGTTGGTGATAGTAGCTCGTCCTTTAATGAAACCAAATCTCCAACCTTCAGATTCTCTTTGGTTGACATCCATTTTGGAAGTCTGTTGAGATAATCTCTAGACCATTTGCTCCAGAATTCCTGTTGCATTCTTGTCAGTAATTTCCATCTGGTTAGGCTATTTATATTTTTATCTAATAAATTGCTTTGTGGTGGAGCAAGTAGCGCTAAACCTGTCAAAAAATGTCCCGGAGTTACGGTTTCTAAATCTTGAGGATAGTCAGTTAATGGATACAAAGGTCTTGAATTGACACAAGCTTCTATTTGTGCCAGCACTGTTGTTAATTCTTCGTATGTTAATTTCGTTTCTCCAATTGTCCTTTTCAAATGATGCTTAATTGATTCCACACCGGCTTCCCATATTCCTCCGAAGTGTGGAGGGGCGGGTGGTATGAAATGCCATTGCGTACCACTGTCAGCTAAGGTTTTACTTGCTTTATCAAATTCTGTACTAGCTGCTTTAAAATTTGTTGCATTGTCAGAGTATAAGTTTGCTACTAGTCCTCTCCGTCCAGTAAGTCTTTTGAAAGCTGCGATAAATGCCTCAGCTGTGAGGGTTGAAACTGCTTCTATATGTATTGCTTTTGTACATAAACATATAAAAATGGCGATGTAACCTTTGTATGCTTTAGCTCCTGTTCCTTTTGACATTCGAATCTCGATCGGACCTGCATAATCTACGCCACTGTTTAGAAATGGTCTTGCTGGTGTTACGCGTACTTGTGGAAGATTACCCATTAGCTGAATTCTATTTTGGGTCTTGAACCAATGACATCTGATGCATTTTTGAATGTGTTGTTTAACTGCACTATATCCTTTTAGAATCCAATATTGTTGTCGTATGACTCCCAAAGTTAGAGTTGCTCCTCCATGTAGTGCGCTTTGGTGGGCAGCGTCAATTACTAAAGTCGTAAAATGTGACTTGTATGCTAAATTTAGATGTTTTATGTGATCCCATTGGGATTCTAATATGTATTCACTTGGCAGCCATTTTGTTAGCTTCGGTAACACTAAACAGTTCGCCGTTGTCTCAAACTCTGAATATTGGGATTTTATTTCCAATTTGACACTATGTTGTGTAATGCCTGCTTTTGTAGATCCAAGTCTAGCTATCTTTACTACATTTTTGACTTTTTTGAGCTTAAGCCTCTGAACTGATTCTTCTGTGATGAAGGATGCTTGTGATCCCTGATCAATCAGTGCACGAAGGTATTTTGTGGAATTATTGACTGTTGTTTTTATAATTGCAGTAGCCAATAAAACCTTTATATTCGTAGCATTATTATTCGCCAGATGTGAATTCACATCTAAATCTGCCTTTAATTCGCTATCTTTTCTTGTTGTTGTGTGTACTGTTTTTATTTTTTCTTGATTTGAGGTATTAGCATGAAGAAATGTATGATGTTTTCTCTGGCACACCTTACAAGTTTTATTGCTCTTGCAGTTCCGAATTGCATGTTCTCCTCTTAAGCAATTTTTGCATAGGTGTTGCGATGCTTCAAACCGTTCTTTTGGATTTAGTTGGATAAATTTTTTGCACATATATATGTAATGATTTTCACCACAGTATGGGCATGTAATTTTGTTTCTTTCCGATCTATTTTCCCTTGATCCAGAATTTGACTTATTGTTATCTTTTGTTGACTCATTATGGCCGTTTTCTTTTGTGATATGGAAGCCATGTTTTGATTTTCCAGAACCTTTGAAATTAGACTTATTTTGTTGATTGTCTCTTGAGTTTTCTCCAACTGCCTCCAGTGTTTGGAACCTTTGTTCTAAGAACCTGAAAAAATGATCAAGCGTCTGTACCTTTTTAGAATCGGTTATCGATTGTTCATAAAGCATATGATTGGCTTTGTCAAGTTTGCTTGTAAGTATGTATATGACCAAAGGGCACCATGATTTGGTATCAATGCCCAAGTTGCTGATTGCAGCCAAGCATTCCTTTGTGGTGTCGCAAATTCGTTTTAGCCCGTTACTTGATTCTCCTGTCAATGTTTGTTGTAGAAACAATGTTTTTATTTGGGCTGAAACTAAATGCCGGGTATTGTCATATCGTTGATTAAGTAATTCCCAAGCTGTTTCGTAGTTTTCGTCTGTTACATGTAAATGTTGCAACAGTCGTTCAGGTTCACCCTTTAATTGTGCCTTTAGATAATAAATTCGTTGAGCAGGGCTCAACGTGATATTTTTATGAATCAATTGTGTAAAAATATCTTGAAATGATTTCCACTCTGCGTACTTTCCAGTAAATATGGGAATATTCAGTCTTGGTAGCTTTATATCTGCTTGAGTATCAGGTGTGTTATAGTGTAGCCTGTTTACTCTTTGTTGAATTCCGTTTGTTGCTCATCATATTTACTTTGAAGAATAATTATGGTTGAGTGGTATACATCTTCTGTTTCTTCAAAATTATTGTTTTTAAAATAATCCTTAGTGTAATCTTCATCTGTTGCATACACGAGAATATCACTATGAATATTTATAATTTTTTCCCAATAATCTGTTAATGTCTTTATTTTTGATTGAAAATATGCTTTGGGTTGATTTTGAGATGGCTCTTGCTCAACTGCTTCTATGAGTCGCAAAATTGCCGCTATCAATCCCATTTGCCTTTTTATTAGTTTGGTTAATTCTTCATTTACTAAAGAATGTTGGCCTTTATCAACCGTTTGTACATCTGACAAGGCCTTAGATAAAAGGCTAGTTATATCTTCATAAGCTGTATTTACCTGATGATGGAAATTGGATGTAAAGTACGGATGATGTGGTTGTTCACTAAGAAACTCATTAATTTTTATTTCGCGCTCTTTAAAGGCTTCCCAAAGTTTTAATACATTTTCGCTTCGTTTTGCGATGTATTCCTTCGTCTTCCTTATTTTGGGATCCTTTTAAAATTAATTATTAGCTTCTGTAGTTCATCCCCAATTTCTTTCTGGCTTAATGCTAACCTGTCCAATTGTTCTGCCATTTTACTATAAATTTAATTTTAATATTCAAGATCTAGAAAATTTATTGTCTTGAATTTTTTTTGAGATATAAAATTATTAATGTAGATATGTATCTTCACAGTCGATGTCCAAACTGTGCTCGAAGGACCAAATGTTAAGAGAGGGGTAACTCTTAACGAATTTTATTTTTTGTAGTTGATTTGATGATCTTCAAATGCTTGATGGATGCACTTACCGTTGGTCGGGGGGCTGATGAGTTGTTTGCATAAAACGCTTGCTGATGAATGCCCTTACCGCTGGTGGTGGGGCTGATGAGTTGTTTGAGTAAAACGCTTGCTGATGAATGCCCTTACCGCTGGTGGGGGGGGCTGATGAGTTGTTTGAGTAAAACGCTTGCTGAGGAATGCCCTTACCGCTGGTGGGGGGGCTGATGAGTTGTTTGAGTAAAAACGCTTGTTGGTTTGAGACTTTATTTTAATCTAATTTATTAATCAAAAAATTACTGTATTTATACTAAAATTATCCTAACTAAGCATAAATCTATTTCATACATATAATTGAAATTTTATTGATTATTGCACATAAAGGTAATTGACCGAACATAATTATTTTATATCAAAAATAATGTATGCAGGTGAATAACCAAAAAATGTGCTGATCTTAATTTTTTGCAACTTAGTTAATTATTGCATATGAAGGTAAATGACCGAAGACCGAACAGAATTATTTTATTTTAAAATAATTTGTGCATGTAATAAAAAATGTGCTGATCTTGATTATTTACCATTTCCATTGATATTGCACATAAAGGTAAATGACCAATTATGTGCTGACATTTAATTCTTAATATTAATATTATGTTCTTGAACAAAGACCGTTGCACGTTATCATGGCAACATATTCAAGATTATTATTTTTTCATCTAATACAGTGCAGTTAATTTTCTAATTTCGTCTTTTGTTTACCATGTGATGCTAAAACTTATTTTCAGCGATTAAATATTTAAAAATTACATGTTTATAGTGAACATTAACTTCATTTTTACAAAACTAAATAATTTGACAACTTTTCACTTATGACTGGCAGCAAAATAGGGTAGAACTAAACCATTTAGCTAATTAACCAACACATATGATTAAATAGTAACGAAATTGCATCGCTTCCACACTGTTATCTTCATGCATTAACGAACTTGTTAACCATCTTGTATGCGTGGCGATGTAAATATGGAGCAGCCTTAAGAATAATACCGAATCAAATGCCTGAAAATAATTATTGAAGAATTTCTTTTAAGTGAACTACTTAATAACTAATTTCGCTGAAGGGCAAAAGAAATAAATGACATAAACCTCGAGAATTTATCATCAAACAAATTTGTCCATCCATTTGTCTGTATCCATTTAATGGCAACATGTTCATTAGGGAAAAGTTCTCCTTTTGTATCTCTATAAAGGAATATTTAATGATATTACATACCATTGCTTGATCCCCTAACACATGCTATCACAGGATCAATTGCTGTCAATTGAATTGTGGATGGATGTACTCATATTCTTTATTACCAAGAAGGAACCGATATATAGTACCATTTTACATATAGAATTACATAATAAAAATAACTAAGGTCCTTGAAATTTAAGACATTTAGATGTATTTTCAGCGTCTAGACATCTATCTATAATTAATCTATGCGAAAAACCATTAAGCACAAAAAATTAAAAAGTTCTTCTAAGAATGTTCCATTCCATCTAACAGTTCCATCACCAGCAGATGTTATGGTTTTCTTATAATCCATCATATCTTTTAAAAATTTACCAATTCATCATTTGTGTGTAAATATAAAGTTATTTGTAGTTTTTGTCACAGTCCTTCCACATAAATATTTCTCATATTTTGCTAGAAGCGCTGTCACGAATTTATAAGAAGAAGCAAAAATACTTTAATAAAAGGATCCCTTCTCTTATGACCTTCAAGAAGAAAGTAAAACCATACGAGAAAAGCCCTTAAATAGAAAATTTCTGATATAATATCCAAAATATTTATGTATATTATAAATAAATAATTCGATATTTCTTTTTTTTTTTATCTGAAATGAATAGTATTCAAGCATGATGAAGAACATCTAAAAATTACCAGGATATAAGTCGATGTAGCCGCGTCTATATTGATCAAAAACATAAATACAAGACAAATATTAAAAGCAAGAACAAGATTCTAAATATCCGACTTTTAGGCCCCTTTTCTTAAAGGAACAAAATTCCATAAAAATATTAAAGATTTATAATATCCCAAAATTTTACTAAATAGAAGAAGAAGAGGGAATTATACTACACAGCGCACAAAATATTACAGTGTGAGTCTTCTATTCCTTAACTCGATTTGGTATTGCATCTCAGCAAAACCGGCGAACGGGGAGCGAAGTTAAAAAGCAAAAACCAGAATGACCGGAAAGTTTCGTTGTTTTCTTTATGTCTTTTTCAGATTTAATTGGACAATTTGTGTACCAATTTTGTTTAAATTAATTATATTGTTTAGCTACATAAATTCACTACCCCATGTTAAATGGGTAGGAAGATAGTGGAGAAACGAACAATCTTAAAAGAAAAAAAAAAATAGGGCATGGTTCGAACAAACAATTTCTTGATGCAAGCAAACAAGAGTTGCTTGAACAATTCCTTGAGCAAAACCATCCTATGTTAAAAAAAACTATTTAATGAAAATAGACCAAATTCGAAGATATAAAAATTTTTATATTGAAGAATAAGATATAAAAAGAAAATAAGAAATATTCTCTTAAATATACATGTGATTCTCTTTATTAAAAAAATGATAGATATTTTTTGGCTCAATAAAACACAAATTAATTTAATGATTAATAATCTAGGATTTATTCGATCCAAAAGGGAAAAAAAGACAAAATGTTTGACAATCTTCTTTCAAATTATAAATTATATATGCCTTCTCCGTTAACAATAAAAAATAGCTTCTGTTGTCCTGGCTACTATATTCACTAAGTAAAAGCAAAGCCTACATATATATGATTCTCTTTATTAAAAAAATGATAGATATATTTTTTGATGTGTAAACATCTTTGCTCTCGGTAGGGGCTAGTTGAAAAATCGACTGTGATCATCAGATGGGCGGAGCCATCAAAAATTAAACTTGGAAATAAATATATCGTTAAGCAAAAAAAAAAAACCATTTTTGATATGTTGTAGAGAATTAGTTGAAACGTGGAGAAATTTTGTTCCCGGGGAGATTGGGGGTCGGGTGTTTACAAAAGGGGGGTTTGACAGCTCACTTTGGAAAACCTCATTTATAATCTGAAATATTCATTAGACATGATTCCGACCTGAGACAATGTTATTGAGATTTCTATGGCCCACATTCTGACACCCACGACAAAGTTCAATTAGCCACCGCTGTGGCGCTGGAGGCAATACAAATTTGAGAACTTTTTATATAGAAGTCACACGCGAATACAATGTTCAGCAAAGTTGTGGAGGTTTTCATGGGGACTATTTCCGTCGAAGACCATATATTTCTATCTCTCACCACTTTGGCGCTGTAGTCAATACAAACTTTTGAACTTTTTCTATAGAAGTCAAACCCGATTACAATGTTCAGCAAAGTTGTGGAGGTTTTCATGGGGATTATTGATGTGTAAACATCTTTGCTCTCGGTAGGCTAGTTGAAAAATCTACTGTGGTCATCATAGGCTCCGCCCATGAAAATTCATTTGAACCTCTGTTTTCTATGTAATTGTGAATCCAATTTTAACAGTCTGCACATAATTCATAACAAACAGCTGTGTGAATTAACTTAGCAGAGGTCTCATTTACTTCAAGGGCACACGTTTTAATAGAAAAATGTCAACAGCTGTGTCAATTGACTTAGCGGAGGTCTCATTTACTTCAAGGGGACATGATTTAAGAGATAACTGTCAACGGCTGTGTGAATTGACTTAGCGCAGGTTCTATTTACTTCGAGGGGACACGTTTTAATAGAGTAATGTCTCCTTTTTACATTTTTGTCTCTGCGCATTACAATTCTCCCCAGATTTTCAAAAATTTCAATTTTATGTTATCATTACAATGTTAACTCTTTTATGATTTTGAGTTATATCAACTTCTGCCACACTAACCTGTTTTAACATCCCCACGAAGAGAATCAGGACTCAACGAAGTCAATTCATACAGCGGATCGATCTATAAATACAATTTCTTGTCATATTACCTCGGAAAGTTGATATTTTAATATATTTATATCAATTTCAGATTTCAGCTTCCTTTGGTCTGCTAGTAAAATGTCGGATCCACAGAGGGAAAATTACACTCAACAAACGTCCGATCAAGATGAACCAAGTGCGAAAAAAGCAAAAGCAGCTGCGTGAATACGTGAATACGTGCTTATCGAGCTCGAAAATAGGCTAAGGAGACAAATAAAACGGCATCTACGAAGTCACTTAAAAGTATTCAACATCGAAGAGCCAAAATTGCTGAAAACACGAGGGCTTATCGGCTTCGACAAAGGACTGCAATAACTATAAATCCAACAGTTCAACTGGCAACGAATGAGACGAGAACAATGCCGTTGGGCTCCAATAAGCCCACACCGATGCCAGTGGATTCCGCTTCGACTGCAACAATTCAAGTACAGCCAAGCGAGGAGATCGAAGAACAATTGAGGCAGTCAGTGCCAACCACCACTTATGCAGCTTTCTTTACACACGATAAAGCGCATGCTCAGTTCAGAGAGAAGTTTTTAGAGAATAATTTTGAATTAGTATGTGCCATATGCGACAGATTATGGTACAAGAACGATTTAAAGCCAGTCCCGTCTGATTCCACAACTCTTGTCTCAGCAGAATTTGCTGATATAAATGTGCAATCGATACGAGCGTGCGGCACTTGTTATAGTTCATTGCAGAGAGGAAGAATACCTACTTTATCTACGACAAACGGTTTCAAGTATCCTCCACTGCTAGATAATTTGCCACAGCTTGATTTAGTATCTGAACGTTTAATATCACCTCGCTTGCCATTTATGCAAATAAGAAGACTTAGACATGGTCAAGGTCAATATGGAATTCTTGGATAAGTTATAAATGTTCCAGTTTCCGTTCATACTATGGTTCACCGTCTGCCTCGAGAGCTCGACGACGATTACTGCATCAACGTTCATATAAAGCGCAAAAAGATACACAAGTCAAGTTACCTTGTCGGCATGGTTAAGAAACGCGTTATCAAGACTTGGCTACGGTATCTCGTCGACACACCAATGTACAAATTCTATGACATTACTATTAACGAGTCCTTTTTCTCAACGAATGTGCCAGCGGTTGATTCCATCGAAGATCTGAGTGAAGAAATCAACATAGAAGAAAGTCTACATGCTCAGCAACAAACTCTTTACTAGAACGAAGATAAATATCTACGAACAGCTCCGGCAGAAAATGAGGTTCCGCGGAGTATACTGTTCGAACACTGCGAGGAGTTGTCATTTCCCTCTATTTATCACGGACAATTTCGTACTTTCAAGGACGGACTCGTTGTAACACCGTACATGATAGCAACCAGTGAATTGCGAAGGGCAGATAGACGTGGAGTTATTCCACAGCACTTGATGTGCATGTCAATGAAAATCTTGCGAATACGTACACGAGATGCATTGACAGTTGCTTTCAAGTTCGTTGGGAGGGATACGAAACTCACCAGAGAACAAATAGAATCAACTGATTTCATCGATGGATGTCTCGAAAAAAATTTGGAGTTCTTGCGGTCGATTCCTAATTCCGTCTACTACTGGTCGCAAATAAAGAGAGACCTTTTTGCAATGATTGGCCAGTTAGCAAGAACTACATTTTTCTTAACGATGAGTGCGAATGAAATTGGTTGGCCAAAATTAATGAAACTCCTGTATAAACTCCGAAACAAGGGAGCGGACATCGACTCAGACGATCTCGCGAATATGCACTACAATTCGAAAGCTGCTCTCAGCAACGAGGATCCCATCACTTGTGCTATCCATTTCAATAAATTCGTGCGAGTCATAATGGGTATACTATAATCGAAACGCTTCAGCCCCTTTGGAAATCACTACGTCCAGCATTACTTCAAACGGATCGAATTCCAGCACCGCGGTAGTCCACACGCGCATATACTGCTTTGGTTGCATGAACCTCCAATCGATGCCATAGGAGAAGATAAGGCTGCAGCTGAGGGGCTAATCGACAGACTTGTCTCCGTGTCGCCAGCTGATGCTTCTGGTCATCAAAAGCTTCAGCGACATAAACATACGTTCAAGTGTTACAAGAAAAGAAATTCCACCGCTTGTCGTTTTGAGACGCCGTTCATGCCAAGTCGCTCAACAATTAAACAGCAACCTATGGCAAAAACAGATCCACGTCGCATGCCGTATTCAACGATTAATAACCGTATCTGGAAAGCACTCGAAGATAATAATTATCCCGATTTGGACGAGTTCTTAAGAGTAAACAACATGAAGTCGTACAATACGTACTTGGATATCTTGACAACCGGCATAACCAGGCCACGAGTATTCCTCAAACGTCAACCTACAGACAAGTGGATGAACCCATTTAATCCGTTTATACTCAGTGTGCTAGGTTCAAATATGGACTTGCAGTTCATCATTGAGGAATACTCTTGCGCCGCATATGTGGTCGAATATGTGAACAAAACGAATAGGGGCATCAGCAACCTTCAGCGAAAAATTATTGAAACCATGGACGAGCACCCTGAATTCGATATAGTAGAGATAGCGAGAAAACTCAGTGTCGATATGTTATACTCTGTAGAACTCACCAGCCAAGAAGCTGCTTGGTATCTTGACAAGACATGTCAAGGAGCTCTGTCAAGGTGGTTTATATTCCAACTTCATGGCCAGTGGAGCGTGATCGCGTTCGAAAATCAAACAAGTTATTGGAAGAAGAAAATGTTGATCAGGACTCATGTGGCGTTTGGCTAGAAAACTGTTTTGACAAATATCAAAGCAGGCCTCAAGATTTCAATGATATTTTTTTGGCTCAGGCTGTTGCATATTATACAGTATCGAAAGCCAATGAGTGGAAACGACGTAAGGTTCAGCGAGTCATTAGGTATCGGAACTATGACATGACGGCTGATCCATATCAATACAAACGTGAAATGGCCATCTTGCATTTGCCTTTCCGTGACGAGGAAAATGAAATTCTCGCTGAGGAAAAATACGTTCAATTTTATGACGACAACGATGTGCTCATAATGGAGCGAAGGCGAGAATTCGAGGCGACTATCGATATCGCTAAAACCATCGAAATCTGTCGAGAATTGTGCATTGATGAAGCCAACGGGGACGAAGAACTTTCGAGCGATATTAATCTACTGGCAGCACACGTACGAGATACAGACCCTTATGCTGACTTCCTTGCAAACGCTAATACGGATGCCAACGCGGACTTGAGACTGGCTGCTCTAAATCGTCTTGGCTCTATAGTTATAAAACGTGACAACGTCATGGACAAGTCGGACTTTAATCGTCTGATGCGTTCAGCGAATCACCGCCAGAAAGGTCTCTTACTGCATGTCATCTCACATCTCTTAAACAACGAGACTCAGGAAAAATTGCTAATTTTCTTCACTCGCCCTGCTCGCTGCAGAAAAACATTCATCATCAACTTGCTCCGTGAAATTTACAATCGTTTCGGCCATACCGATGGGTATTGCAATGCATATCTCACCTGCGCGTCGACAAGGAAGCAGCCGTTGCAACCGTCCATACCGCGTTCAAAATATCTATAAGGCGGACGCTGCCTCTATCATTTGAAGTGGCCCAACAATACCGTTTCTTCAAGTACATCCAATGCATTTTAATTGACGAAATCAGGATGATATCAGCGGAATTGAACGAAAAAATTGACTCGCGATTGAAACAGATGTTGACTCTTTTTACGGTGGAAAAGATATTTTTCTCATCGGGGATTTACGACAATTACCAGCTGTCCGCGCAACTGCTATTTATAAAGAATCGAAAAATACCGTGGTAGGTCCAACATTGAGGCGGAGCCTGAGATTCTACGAACTCAACGAAGTCATGCGTCAAGCCAACGTCAGCTTCTCGGGTTTGCTTACAACAGTCGGAAACGGCCAAATATTGGACCAGTGCGAGCAGAATTTGATTGAGTCTCGCTTCTTCACTGAAGACGAAGCTGACGAACAATGTCCCAACGGAGTACGGGTGTTCTTCAAAAATCACGACGTCGATAATTACAACAGAGAGATTCTTAACACTGCCTCAGAGAAAGTGTTATCTGTAGCGAAAGACATTTTCGCCGGCTACAATAGCGCGGAACAACTAGCACACGTTCGACAGCAGCTAGACAGAAAGGCCGTTTTGGATACTGGAGGATTGCCATATGAACTTACGCTCGTTAAGGGGCGGCCTTACATGATATCGACGAATATTGACGTGTCGGATGGTTCAGCAAACGGAGTCGTAGGGTTTTTGGAACTCATTGAATATGAGAACGAGACCCAAGCTGATGACAATAATATCGACGAAGAGAACTTTGAAAACAATAGCATTCGGCAAGACAACGGCAAGGTGAAGCGCGTGTGGTTACGATTTCCTGCAAATTGCAAAATTGGTCGAAAAGTGATGAGACTCGCGACAAGATACGTACTACGAAATGATATAGCAAAAGACTTGGTTCCCATCGCAGAAATTCTACTACTTACTTAAACACCAATCGAACAATAACTGCCCAGCGAAATCATTTTCCTCTCATTCCTGCCTGTGGTATGACGATTCACAAATCACAAGGTGGAACTTTCGACCAAGTTGTCTACGCTTACGACAAGTCGCATGACCAACAGCTCGTCTACGTGGCACTCTCGAGAGTAACTAATCTTGGTTGACTTTTCATTGTTGCACCAAACAACAATCGACAATTTCATCATGGGCGGAGAATTGCACCCACCTTGATTCCACTCCAAAATGAATTTGCTAGACTTGCAAATAATTCGTTACACACCTATCAGGACTCGATTTTAGAAATTTTGGATCACAATCTATGTACATCGTTCTTCGTGTTTAATTGTCAAAGTCTTAGGGCACACAACATCGACCTCACAGATGCGGTCACTCAATAGTGTGCTTTCTTGATGCTCAGCGAAGCTTGTCTACGTAACGATGAGCATAACGAGCTGGTGGTGAAGCGATATATCAGAAGCGTTATAAGCATGTATAAATATACCAAATGTGACTATTACAGATCGCCAAATTTCGAGTGCCACAATGACGTCAAGAGCAATCGGAGACGTTTGTGCAGCTGAATTTGTAATGCAAAACGGACAGACGACACTTTCAGTAGTCGTGTACATCTCGCCAAATCAACCCGTCGACGCAATTATAAACTTCATTCATTTTGTTCTTTTACCATACACTCCGGTCGGATCCGGTGAGCTTGGGGCAGACGTCGACAAATTACCCATGATATTGGGAGGCGACTTCAACATTAACTTCGCCTTAGATGAGGCAGAGCCGCTCATTACATTCTTGCGGAAAAAATTAAACTTGGAAATGAATTCGAGCACATTCCAACGACGAACACAAAAACGACAATCGATGCGATATTTTCACGGTACATCGATACACTTGAGACGACGGTATACGTCTCCTATTTCAGTTACCACAAACCAATTATTTGTTCACTTAAACATTAAAAATAAATTTTGTCTTTTACATCAAATATATATAATGGCTTTATTTCAATAAAAGACCCAAATCTCTAGCTTATTAAAACCACAACCTCTGCGATATTCCCACATGCAACGCAAACGAGCCTACATGTTTACACATCAATTACCGTGAGAGCAGCGTCGCTCACACCTTATTTTTTTCTGATTACATTATGTTGGTACAACAGAAATAGAAATAGATTTACCTTTAGTAATAATAACTTATACAAAAATTAAGAATCACTATTCCAGTGGCGTGCGGTCCATATGTGCAGAGTGTGGACTACACACCCTGCAAAAATGCTGACAATAATTTTCTGCACCCTATGTATATTTTTTGTAATCACATTTTTTATAATTCAACACATTCAGATATTGTCCCTATTCGCTTGTCTGTATTCCGGCAGTGCGTGCTGCCCTACGTTCTGCACCTCGTAGCGCGTAGAAATATCTATGAAAGTGTAATATCTTTGTGACTAACTTTGGTAACGTTTTATGATGGTGTTCGAAAAAATAGGCTAGAAAACAATTTTGTTGTGTCAGAAAAAGAGTAAACGAATTTCAACAGAACAATTTCAGCTAACAGTAGTAGAAAAATTAATAATACTACACCGTAGCCTATCTTAAACACTCACTCTACTGTCACTGAACACGAGATATTATAAGTTACTGCAAAAATAGTTTTGAAGTTTTAACTTTAAATGTGTCAGAGAGTATAGAAATAAAACTGTAAAACCAAATGACCAGTTTTTTGCACGTTCATTGTTTTATTATTATTCTCTGCAGACCCTGCCTGATAACCCACCGCACGCCACTGCACTATTTATACAGGAACTAACACTTAAAATACACTACCGGTCAAAAGTTTGGGTTCACTTGATAAATTTTTTATTTTACGCAATTTCGTCGGCTACTCATTATATTCTATTGGGTCTTGTATTTGTTTTTCAACATTATAACGATCCTAGGCACACTAAAACTAAACTAACTAAAATATATGGAATGGCCTCCTCAGCAACCTGATTGTAACCCTATCGAATTGCTGCGGGATGAATTGGACAGAGAAGTGAGGAAAATGCAACCAACCAATTCAAAACAGCTTTGGGCGTTGCTGCAAACTCTATTACGCGCGAGAGGCGGGTATATTGAAGAATCAAAAATGTGAAGAAATAATGCCGAGTATTTGTAAAAGTCGACATATTTTGTTCACAGAATGACAAATTTGTCATAAATGATGCTGATAAATAACAATAATTGAGTGAAACCTTGGTTTTGCTAATATTTTGTGAAAATTATGAGGTGAACCCAAACTTTTGACCGGTAGTGTATTAACAAAAATTCTCTTCTACTTATTATTCGTACATGCACCAATACTTGAAAAAGTGTTTGGAAAATACAATATGTATAAGGAAGCGCGTAGTTTTTATTTACAAATACTGAGTATAAGAAAAATTGGATTGCTTTCTATGTTTCATTCTTTCTGTAGTGCAAAACCCATAAGACTATTATGAGGCTATCTAAGCTCTCCCTTGTTCTAATTATCTTATAGGAGCCACGTTGTAAAATAGAACATATTTGATTTATAGTTATTTCATTTTTTCTAATGAAAAATTTGCATTTTCTGTCTTTATTTTGTGCGAAATTTTTTGTTTCTGTCATTTTCATTAAAGTTGTGGGAAGATCGCGCCTAGTCGTCTTTTTCAAATATATTTTTCTCTTAAATGAAAGAATTGTTTCATTGGCCGGTTTTACACTGGTCTTACATGCGCCTAAGTAACTCGGGTATATCCATGCTGATAATGCTATACTGGTCCTCCATGCGCCTTTCTTCACTGTGAATTTATATACGTCATATCAATGTGTGTGTGTGTCACGTGAGGGTACTTTTCTAGTTGATTTGGGAGCAGTAGAAAGTGAACTATAGAACACAAAGCATGAATAGGAGAAAGTGTGCTGCAGTAGCCTTGTATTCCTTAGCGCAGGCTGTTTATTCTTTAGAATTCGAAAGTGAAAGTCCCGATGATTTATTTTTACTTTAACTTCACCCACAGATATATCCTTTTTAATGTCTTTCATTTCTTCAACTCTTTTTACATAAGCCGCTTCTCGTTTTACTTTATTTAAGTATTCCGGATCACTACCATCGTAAACTAAGTTGTATTGCCGAAAAATTTCAATAAATTCTTCCGTTTGTTGTTTATTCCACTTCGACATTTTGATTTCGTCGTTGGATGTTGCCATCTCACCGGTCAAAAGCAGAATGAGTCATCGCTTATTTCAAAATTTTTCCCAACCAGTTTTTTCCACAATTGTTTATGTGTGCGTGTCTTCAATTTTGTACTCAAGCTAAAGCTGGCGCATTTCCCCGGCATTCGCGCACCCTTCTGGCGTATCAATTTTTGAAGAATGCGCCCGTTTGAAGACCAGTGTAAAACCAGCTATTTCTGTTCGAACAGTGAAAAAATAGAACATGTTCTGCTTGCTCAAATAATTGTTTGTTCGAACCACGCCCTGTCAAATAATACACCACGACCTTTCCAAATTAATGAAGAAAACGATACAGTTTGAATCCAAATTAAACACCCTTCAGAGTGATGTCTCTGAATTTATGTGTATCTCAAATTCATCATCGCCTGTTGCCGGTGATGAGTCCCACGTGAAATTTATTATCGCTGAAAAGCTTGATACCCTGCTAAATCACTTTCAATCCTATACATCTGTAATATCATCCAGCACTGCTGCCTTTACCTAATTGAAAAATTTAACTTCCAAACTTGCTCTATCTAATGGCAAGAATACTAATAGGCAGGTTACAGTCACTGACGTTTCCACTTGCATAGATCTTGCCCCTGAAGCCACCTTACGTGGACCTCCGTTTACTTCTCCTAATAACAAGGTTAACTTAATTAATGATAATATTGGCGATAGCAAAAACAAAAAGGAAAAAAATATTATTGGTAAGGTTACTAAAAATAAAACTACCAATAAAGGTTCGAATAACGGTAATAATCGCATAGCTGCTAATATTAATAATAAAAATAAGAATAAAATAAAAGAGAAAACCAGTAGCATCAATTCCATTATTCAAGATAAAAAAACCACAGTAGTGATAGTAAATTTCTCACTGCTAGTGTCAATACCATTTCTCACATAAAAAAAGAAAATACAAATAGCTCTAATAGCAAAACTTTTGTTGATAGTAGTATCAACAGTAATGCTAATAATAATACCGGACAATCTACACCTGCTGCCCTTGAGTCACCCGTTCTACACTTTGTACCCCATCCGAAATCTATCTTTGTCTCCCGTTTTCTCCCGTCAACCACACCTACGGATGTTAATAGCTATATAATGTCTTTGCTACCAACCGAATTTAGGAATACTAATGCTGCTAAGGTTGTTAAAATTAGTAAAGTCGATAGTATCGTCGCATCCTTCAAAATTTTGGTCCGCGATAAAGTTTTCTCTCAAGTAATTTCGCCATCCTAATGGCCTGACAAAACTCTGGTCAAGGAGTATATTCCTAGAGAATTCTCTCGTCGTGGACTTCCTCTGCTAGTGTGCCAAAAAACTCAAAAAACTAAAACGTTTGTCCCTTTACTACCAAAACGTGAGGGGACTGCGTTCCAAATTGAGTAAAGTTTTTCTGAATGGACAAACACTTTCCTATGACATTTTTGCTTTGACGGAAACGTGGTTGAATCCTAGCTTTAATGACAATGAGATTTTCAGTTCGGACTTCCAGATATTTCGTAAACATAGATACACAAGTGTAGATCAATTCAGTTGTTTGGGGGGAGGTGTGCTTATTGCAGTTCGATCTAAGTTCGACTCTTCACGTTTTGTGATTCCGAACACTGAACTGTTAGAAATGGTATGTGTTAAAGTTTTTTTGCAACATGAAATTATTCACATTTTAAATTGCTATTTGTCTCCTTCATGCGCAAATGAACACTACCAATTGTTGGTCGCTGCTGTCGAATTCGTTACCGACTCCATGCACCCCAATGATAACCTAATTATTCTAGGCGATTTCAACTTACCACACTTGACATGGGTGCAGTCGGATGATGATTCTCATTATATTGGCTCCAATATTTCTTCGTTGCAAGAAACTCTCATTATTGATAGCTTTTTGGCATGCGACTTACAACAGATTAATGGTATTAAGAATAGTTTGGATAGATTGTTGGACTTGGTCTTCTGTTCTAATTCTAGTAACTGCTTGGTCAGGCAGGCTGATGCTAGTCTTTCTGACATTGATACATACCATCCTCCATTTGAATTATTATTTGCCTACGATTTAACCAATGAAGAGTTATTTTTTGATGATGTTTGCAAGTTTAACTTTCGTAGGGCTGATTTCAAATTACTAAACACTTTGCTTCATGACATTCCTTTCAAGGATATTATCAATGACCCTGATATAAATGTTGCCATAGCGAATTTTTATTCCGCGATTTTTGGGGGTTTTGTTTTATCTGTGCCCTATTATTCACAGAAAAACTTAACTTTATCTCCACCTTGGTATACGAGTAAACTCAGGAGCTTACGGAATCAGCGGAATAAAGCATGGTTGAAGTATTTAAATACCAGCAGTGATCTTGATCATATCAAGTATTTAGCATTGCTGAGGGAATTCCATTGCCTACTCAACTTAGAGTACAACTCATATCTGTCGCAAATGCATAATAGCTTACTCACAGATCCCAAACAATTCTGGAAATTTGTCAATAGTAAACGTAAAACTGATGGATATCCTTCTACCATGAAGTATTTGGATACCTCGTCAAACAATACCCAAATAATCACCAATCTTTTCGCCTCATTTTTCGGACAAGCGGTCTCTGGCAGTAATTTTAGACCTGACGAAGATTACTTTAGATACTTGGACGATTACCCAAAATCCACGCTTGACTCAATTAGTATAGACGTTGAGACGGTTATTAATCAGATTCAGTTGTTAAAGGATGACTTCTCCTCGGGTCCTGATGGTTTGCCTGCTATAGTTTTAAAAAAGTGTTGCCATATTTTATCGGTACCGCTAGCTACCCTTTTCCAAAAATCTTTGACTTCGGGTATTTTTCCAAATGCTTGGAAAGACTCTTTTATTATCCCGGTTTATAAAAAAGGTTCTAAGGCCGTAATTAATAATTATAGAGCCATAGCTAAGTTATCCTGCACACCAAAGCTTTTTGAAAGTATTGTCTACAACTCTTTTTACTTTCACTGCAAACCATTCATATCCCCAAAACAACATGGATTTCTCAAAGCAAAGTCAACAATTACTAATTTGACCGAGTTTGTCTCTGCCGCCATCAACACGATGGAGCAGGGCAAACAAATGGATGTGATTGCTACTGATTTCAGTCAAGCTTTCGACAAGTTGTCTCACAGTATTATTTTACTAAAATTACGACTTCTTGGCTTCCCTCCCTTTTTTATAAAGTGGATTAATTCCTACCTTTCTGGTAGGCGTTATCGGGTTCTCTTCCGTGCTATTGAGTCTGATCCTTTTATTGCCTATTCTGGAGTTCCGCAAGGTAGTCATTTGGGACCTATTTTATTCATCATCTCTATTAATGATGTAACGTCCATTATTCAGAACTCTGAGATTACAATCTGACGATATGAAAATTTCCAAAGTAATCTCTTCTTCGCAGGACTGTCATATGCTTCAGGCTGATCTTGGTAAATTTACTTCTTGGTGAACAAATAATGACTTGTCACTTAATATTAGTAAGTGTCAAACAATAACATTTACGCGGAAACGTAGCAAAATCATATTTGACTACACTTTACTAGGAAACTCTATTTCAAGAGTTGATTTTATTACAGATCTAGGTGTTGTTTGTGATGCCGAGCTCAATTTTCGTTGTCATATTGACAATATTGTTAACAAAGCGTCGTCAATGTTAGGGTTCATAAAACGATGGTCTAAAGAGTTCTCCGACCCATATATGTTATTACTAAATCTCTTTACATTACCTTTGTTAGACCGGTACTTGAATATGCTAGTCAAGTATGGTCGCCGTATCATAGAGTACACATTGAGAGAGTTGAAGCTATTCAGCGTAGATTTGTGCGCTTTGCTCTTAGAGGTCTTCCTTGGAGCGATGCTATCAATCTTCCTCCTTACTGCAATCGTCTAAAACTGATTAATCTTCAGACTTTGCAGAGGCGCCGTGAGGTAGCTGATATAGTTTTTATTCCTCAAATTCTTCTTGGTGCTATTGAGTCTTCGAGTCGAGTCTTCTCGAACGCGTAAAATTAAAAGTTAACGCTCACTCCCAACGAAGTGTCAACTTATTCAAGATCGACTGTCATCGTGCTGACTATGGAAGATTTGAACCTGTTACCAGAATGTTAATGAACGCAAATAACAGCTCTGGTCACTTTGACTTCTCGCTGAACAAGGAGAGACTAAAGCGCCTGCTGGTTAACGACTCAGCTGTATCATCGCGCATGTTACCTTTATGGTCAACGTTTTCCATGTTCTACCGGTTGTTGACCATATGTATTTTTTATTTTTAATTTTAACAGATACTAAAACGATATATTTGTATTTATCTTATTTTGTGTTGGTGAATGGGTGGTGGATTGATGGTGGTGGTTTGAAGGTGGCGGTGAGGTGATGGAATTATTTTTTTCTCCTTCCGACTAATTTTACCACTGCCGCACTATCATTTCTCTTCCCCCTCCTCCCTTTCCGGCACTAATGATGAGATATAGCATATACATTCGATTTATCGTTTATTCGATATGATTGTGAATGATATCTTGCTGTGCTTGTATTAAGCATATCTGAAGTGTTAAAAAAAAATAAGCCTGCTCATAAATTTTTTTTGCTTTTTTTGCGTATTTTAAAAAACACTAATACACCAATTCGAATTGCGTTTTGCGTTTATCCAATTTTGAAGGTGTTAAGAATTTAGAAGCAGAAATCAATTCGTTCCCATTAATATGAATTATATTCCATTTTTAGTGCATATACAATTAATATTATCGAATGCGCTGTCTCGTCTCTTAACTAATAGTTTTAAAAACTACTCTCTAAATAAAAGCTGGCATTTCCTCTAAGGCATTTGCGTTTTGAAATTATATGAAATTATATGTCCTACACTATTCTAGGTTTTCAATTCACGTATGTCTATTAGCATCATATTGTCATCTTGTGTTCTTAATTATATCATATCAGATTTTTACCAATGCAATTTTTATTATATAATATAATTAATCTAAAACAGTTGCAATGTAAAATCATATAAAGAAATATTTACTTATGCCAAAAAAGTCAATAAGACTTAGATATAACAATGTACAATGTTGGATCCCAAGGTCTATCTAATAGACAGCAATCAAATTTTTCGAAAGACCCATCGTAAGACTTGCAATAGAAATTTTTTGTAGGCACTGGGCACTGGGCCGGTCGTATGGATTTCGAATTGTCTTTAATATTCAATGCCTGAAGACCTTTAGTTCATATGCGTGAAAGTTACAGTACTTGATGACGTGTTTTCCGTTGCATCGAAGGCGGATGTGGAATCTGAATCACTATTCCTTGACAACTTGACGTCTTGTGATCTGCAACAAATTAGTGGTGTACAAAATTCACTTAAGAGACAACTGGACTTGGTATTTAGCTCTGATTCGGATAATTGTGTTCAGCAAAGCTCTAATATGCTTTCTATTGTGGATGAGTACCATCCTCCGCTGAACATGTTATGCAGTCTTGAATGGGAAATGAAGAGTATTAATAACGAAGATGGATGTTCCCTCAATTTGCGTAAAAGTAAATTCGAGTTGTTAATAAATCTATTGAACAAGCTAAATTTTAATAGTATTGTGGATAATGCGAATGTAGAAGTGTGTATCTCAGAACTCTATGCGATTATGGTCAAAGCTTTTGTTGCCCCTCCCCCTTTTACATATCGTAACAATCTATCTTCTCCTTGGTTTGACAATGATTTACGACATTTGGGTAATAAAGGTTGATTTTTTTAGAGGCTTGTTTTTCGACTTGGCCAGACTTTTCCAGCGTTATTCAATTTGACAGCTGATAGATAATTTATGCTCAGTTTGGTTTGCCATTTCGGCATGAATAAACTCACGGTTGAGGAACAGTAAAGGACTATCCAAATTTGCTTTGAAAATCGGTCCCCTTATTTTATCGCTGAATTGTGTTCAGTGCTCAGGTTTATTTTTGGCTCAGTGGGTTTATTAATACGAAAAGTTGTCATTTCTGGAGTAGGACCCACCTAGAAGAGACTCTAGACAGCCGAATACATAAAAAAAAATGAGGTTTACATGCTTAAAAATAAGGCGGTAGCTCTTGTTACGGTCAATAGGAGTGTCGATTAATTGAAATTGATTTAGCGATAATGTGATTTTGAAAAATATGCCTGTAAATTGGCCTTCAAAGTGATGTGATCTGCCATCTCTTGAATATTTTTTGTGCGTTTACGTGTAGTCATTGGTTTGGGGTGATAAACTAGCAACAATTGGTCAACATTATTCGTGTTATTCGTTATGGTACGAATAACACGAATAATGTTGACCAATTGTTGGTCGCCATTGATTTTCGATCGCGCTTTGTCAAGAACAGTGACAGATACGCCCTGAGTCGTTTTTAGATATTACTTCCATGAATAGGTCTTTCGAAAAAAATAGATTTTTGATTAAAACTTAATTATATGTGTAATGTTGCTGAATTTAAAATTCATTACGCTAAAAAATGACCCTATAGAAGGAATAAAGCCTGCCGAAAATACATAGTATCCCATGATGACCCTTACTATTCCGCATACACTCTACTATTCAATGAATTTTAAATGTTGTCAGCGGACCTGTATAATGCCTATATTCACGAGATGCGGTTTAGCCGCACCGCTTTTGGAAATTCGCTAGTATAATAGTAAAAAAACTGAATATTATTCGTGTGCGCTGAATTATTTGGATTCTTTATCGAATGATCAATCATTTCGACGTCTCTTGAATATTTTCTTCTAGGAGCTTTGAACGATGGCAATTATGAACCCGATACGGAATACGCTGAGTACCTTGGCGAATATATCAGGACTTCCCTTAAGAATATTGTTATCATTATACCCCTGGGGGTTCTTCATATCAACGATCTAGATGAAGATTTTTAACCCGACCCGCTCGAAATTCCTGCTGTCATTTTCAAAATATATACTAATATCCTCTACGTGCTCTTTTTCAGAAATCACTGAAAACGGTTACATTTCCAAAGTTATTGAAAGCTTCATTAATTATTCCCAACCACAAAAACAACTGTAGAGATAATATTAAGATTTCAGATTGATTGCTAAGTTTTCATGCCTTCCGAAACTGTTTGATTACATCGTTCAGCAAATCATGTACTCTGGCTACAAACCTTTCATTTCTAATAACCAACATGGTTTTTGAAAGCAAGGTACATAGAAATAGCGTGAACTGTATAATCACAGACCTTAGCAATGCCTTGGATAAAGGATCTCATCGATGATCTTGTTTAAATTAGGCGCACTGGATCTTCCTTATTATTTTATTGACTAAATTCGGTTATATCTATGTGGAATAATTTATTGGGTACTTTTTCTTTCTTCCCAGTCTCAACAGAATGTGGCTACATAATGTCTGCCATAAGGAAGTCATTTGGGACCAAAATTATTTATTTTGCCTATTAACGACGTTTCGTCAGTGGTTAGATACTCCAAAATATCTAACTATGCAGCTGATATGACGATTTGCGAAGAAATAGAGATCCCATATCTGCTGACGGATTTGGATAATTTTGCCACTTCGTTTCTTAAAAACAAACTTATATACTTACTAGCTGTACCCGGCCACGCGTTGCTGTGGCTTAGTCTCTTTAAATTGAAAAGAGAAAGCGGGCGTTTCTAATATGTTTAATTTCAAAATGCTTGTGGGTATACAATATTTTTTGTAGTTCCATTCTCTGTGCAGTTATAGAGATTATCTGCCTTGCCGACTCTAGAACACCCAACATATAATTGTCCATCTGAAAAGCAGACTGCGTCTAGATCTAAACCCTGTAATTCTAAAGACTGACCCTGAGCTTTGTTGATGGTGAGTGCAAACGCCAATCGAAATGGGAATTGTAATCTCTTAAATTGATGTGTCATTTCCGTCGGAATCACAGGAATGCTAAGAATGAAGATATCTTCACCTTTGAAAGGTCTGCGGTGCTAGATCGAGTGAATTGAAAAATTCGCTTTGAATGTTAGACTGAATAATATTGCTAAGTTCTCATATGTCTTTGTTCTTTGGGGCGAGAATATTCCATTGACTCAGTCACTCGTCATTCTTGTTATTGGTTTGGATATTGGGAAGTACTTTTTTAACAAATACTTCTTTTGACGTCGCTAAATTGCATTATGAGACAATAAAATTCGTCCTGAGGTCAGATCAACCGGCACCTTTGCGTTCCCATTTTCCAGCAATTGATGTGAAAATATCTCAGTTGATCGGTCGTTTTGCAGCTGGGCTCGCATATTGGTAGGCAATTTTAACGTTTTTACGAATGCTCACAAAGTAGAGTATTTCAAGCAAGCATTTATTTCGTCCGCTGATGTCGATGGAAGAATTGTGTTGAAATATATAGTAGCCGTTGCAATCTAATTTAGAAAGAGACAAACGTAACATTTAATATTCTTTTCATGTTTTTCTTTTTGTTTGGAATGTTCAACAATGAACAGTTCATATCGATATATAAAAGCGACAACGTGTTCTAAATAATTATTCTAAATAAAATCATACATTCATTTTAGTTTTAAACATAACTTGTGTTCTCATTTTATCAGGTTATGGGCCCAGATCACAAAATTAAAAAATAATTTTAAAGATATAAATAATAAAAAAAATGAGTGAGGAAATGATTAAAATTGTTCAATTTGACGGGAATAATTATAATAATTCGAAGTTTCGAATCGGCGTCCTTTTGGAAGAAAAAGATCTAGAACGGTACATTGCAAATAATTTATAGGAAATTTTTTCAAGTGAAACTGACCAAAAAGTAATCACGGTACATAAACTAAAAGAAAAGAAATGTAAATCTTTGTTGGTGCAGACAATCGCCGATAGTCACCTTGAGTACATTAAAGACAAAACAACCGCGAAAGAAATCTATGATACGTTAAAAAATGTATTTGAAAGGAAAAGTGTAGCGGGACAATTGTTTTTACGAAAGAAACTGCTAACTATGAAATACGACGAAAAAGACGACATTGCTAATCATTTTCTAAATTTTGATAAACTGATTCGTGAATTGAAATCAATTGGTGCAAATATTGAAGACATGGATATTGTATGTCATTTCGCTGCCGAAATCATATGATGGCCTTGTGACGGCATTGGAAACGATGGCTGAAAAACGACTGGAAATTGTCAAAAATCGCTTATTAGATGAATATAATAAAAGGAAGCATTCTGATGGAAATAATTCAGAAAACAGTGAAAATGTTGCAATGCATTCATCATCATTTAAGTTCAAATTCTATAAGTTCGGAAAAGTTGGACACAAAAAGTCAGAATGTAGGTCAAAACAAAAAAGCGCCATGGTGAATCAAATAATGGCAAACGTGCGAATTTAACAAATTCAGTGACAGTAGGCTATGAAAATGAGTTAACATTTATTGCAACTGTGCCTATAAACAAAAATATGTGTATAAATATTGAAGTAAATACTGCTACAACATCAAGTGAAATAAAATGGTACTTAGACTCTGGAGCAACCGACCATATGATTAATTACAAAAAATATTTTTGCGACGTTCGTAAATTAAATGCCCCAATTCAAATTGCTATTGCTAAGAATGGTGTGGTGTTACATGCAACTGAAATTGGAAATGTCAAAGGAATTTTGTGTTCGAAAAACAAAAATACGCCATGTTTGATTAAAAATATTCTATATGTACAAGATCTAAAATGCAATTTATTGTCAGTGAGAAAACTTGAAGAAGTTGGTTTAAATATTTTGTTTAAAAATAGCATCGTAGAAATTTCCAAAAATAATCAACTAATTGCATATGGAAAATATAATGGTAGGTTATATGAATTAATAACCAAGGTAAATAAGAATTGTTCTGCTGGAATGTGCAAAAGTGATGAATTAGTTAAATGGCATCGTCGTTTTGGACATTTAAATCAAGTAAACCTAAAAAGATTATTTAGTGATAAAATGGTTGATGGTGTAAATATTCTATTAAATGGTGAATTAAATTTATGTGAGTCCTGCATTCAAGGAAAGCAGACTCGGAAACCATTTGGTAAAGTGATAGAAAGCAGATCATCAAGACCATTGGAATTAGTACACACTGATGTTTGTGGACCTATAACACCGGCATCATGGGACGGTGCGAAATACTTTGTTACTTTCATTGATGATTTTACACATTTTGCTGTTGTTTATATATTAAAAATAAGTCTGAAATATTTGATTTTTTCAAGAAATACGAGGCTTTTAGTACAGTGCATTTCGAGAATAAGATTTCAAAACTCGGGTTGGATAATGGTCGTGAATATTGCTCTAAAGAATTCAAGGAGTTTTGCTCAAAAAAAGGTATTTGCTTAAATTACACTGTTCCGTATATTCCGGAATTAAATGGGGTAGCTGAAAGATTTAATCGAACAATGATTGCAAAAGCAAGGACAATGATTCATGAATCCCAAATGTCAAAAAAATTTTGGGCGGAAGCCGTGTTAGCAGGAACTTATATCGTAAATAGAAGTCCAACTCGTGCATTTAAAGACAACCGTTATAGTTGTACCCCAGCAGAACTTTGGTATGGAAGAAAACCAAATGTATCAAGTTTACGTATTTTTGGTAGCATTGCATACACTCACATACCAAAAGAAATCCGTAGTAAATTGATTACAAAGTCTAATAAAAACATAATGGTTGAATATGCTGTAAATGGATACAGACTTTGGGATCCAGTTAAAAGAAGGATTGTAATTGCCAGAGATGTCATTTTCGACGAAGATCTAGTTAAAACAATGGAAGTGAATACATTAAATTTTAATGATGTTCTTTTAAATGAAGAAGAATTAGTACAATCTTCAGAATCTAATAAATCACTAAGTAAACACCAATCTGTAGAAATTCAACAAATTAGAGAAGAAAATTATAAAAGTTCTGAAGAAAACTTTGAAAATTCTGGAGAAAATTTTGAGGGTGATAACAACAATAAGCTATTCGAGATAAAACGATCTGATCGTGTCAGAAGAAAACCAGAGAGATATGGTCATTGTTAAGTCCGCGACTTAAAGATTTATAGTGATGAAATTGTGTTGACGTATACTTGCGTAACTTCAACACAACGTAATCACTAAATTAAACGGATAGGTAGTTGGTAAAATAACAAGATTGTTGTGTTTGTAAAAAGAAATATAGAAATAGTTTTATTTGATTTAAAAAATACACAATTTGTTTGAGTTTTTTAATAATTCATAAAATATAGTTAAGTGTCCTCCTGTGGTTTCAATAATTCAACGTGTCTGCCGTAGCAATTTTCCTTGCTGCTATTTGTTCAATATAGTAATGTTAATTTCGTAAATGAAATCATTCGTAATTTTGCGTAAGAAAATCCGATGATGATTATGATTAGTAGTATGAAATATTCAGGCGAAATAGTCCGTGGTTTTTCCGTGAAGAAAAATCAGGTTAAATCCCGTGATTGTGTGATGATAAATAGACTAAGATAACCCTGATTTTGTGTATAAAAATCAGGCCAATATCCGTAGTTGTATGTTGATACATCCGACTAAGATACCCCTGATTCTGTGTCAGAAAATCAGGCCAATATCCGTAGTCCAATGTTGATATATCCGACTAAGATACCCCTGATTATGTGTATAAAAATCAGGCCAATATCCGTAGTTGTATGTTGATATATCCGACTAAGATATCCCTAATTTTGTGTATAAAATCAGGCCAATATCCTTTTCATATATCCGACTAAGATACCCCTGATTTTGTGTAAGAAAATCAGGCCAATATCCGTAGTCCAATCAGGCTAAATGTATTGATTTGCGTGTGAAAATCAGGCTACTTTATCCGTGATTTTTGTGTGTGAAAATCAGGCTAATATGTCCGTGATTTTTCGTGTGAAAATCAGGCTAATAAGTCCATGATTTTGCGTGTGAAAATCAGGCTAATATGTCCGTGATTTTGCGTGTGAAAATCAGGCTAGTATGTCAGTGATTTGGCGTGTGAAAATCAGGCTAATATGTCCGTGATTTTGCGTGTGAAAATCAGGCTAGTATGTCCGTGATTTTGCGTGTGAAAGTCAGGCTAGTATGTCCGTGATTTTGCGTGTGAAAATCAGGCTAGCATGTCCGTGATTTTGCGTGTGAAAATCAGGCTAATATGTCCATGATTTGAGAAGAGAATATCAGGCTAAAATGTCCGTGATTGTACGTTAAAATGTAATTGTCTATGCGTGAAACATTCTTGAATAAAATTATCAAGTTACTTTACTTAATGTTAATTCGGCAACGATTATACAGAATTAACCCCGATTAAAAGTAATAAGGCTAAAGTATCCGTCACTATTTTTAATATGAAAATTGATAAGGCCACGAATATCCGTTATCAATACCCGTTTGAAAATTTGCAAGGCGAAATATCCTTTGCAAATTGCCAAGTGTTCATTTCTATGTTTCACCATAGACAATTTCTAAAATTTTGTACTCACCATTTAGCTTATAGTTGATTCCCTTCTGCTTTGAGCCGAAAATACTTGGTGATTTTATATCGATTTGGTTCCCCCTTTTATAGTCGTGTCCTAACTGAAACTAACAATGGACCAACTGACTTCTGAGTCAAAATGAAGCCCTTATGATATTTAAAATTCGAAATTTTGATCATATTTCTCGCTAATGATCTAATTCTTTTATCTTTTTATTCGAATTTTATTCCTTTCGAATTTTCTATAACGTCCTCCTGATAATTTTTGGTACATAAAATGATAAAAACTTATTCATAATTTTAGGGGTGTGTAAACCCTAAGATTCAGTTTGAGAATATTATTTTCTAACTTTATCGGGTGTCATTCAATTTTGTTGTCATTACGTTTGTAAATGATTTCTTTAAGTCTTTTTGTAATCCTTTTTAACTTTCCAATTAAATGCGATCAAAAAACTTAAATGAAAGTTCCAAAATGCGGGGGTGTACAAATGATCGGATGTTGTTAAACTTAGGTTGAATCAAATTCATAACTTATGTGTTAGCTTTTTTGAAATATTTCATCAAACATTCATTCCTGCTGAAAACCAATTATATTATAATTCGTAGCATTACTTATAATGCCGTAAATTATTAAATTTACGAATTATTCGTCAAAAATTATAATTTTAATTATAATGCATATAATGCATATAACTAAAACACCGCTGTACAGAAACGTTTGTCGCATTTCAATCTGGTGCCGTTTGACAGTTCAACAAGTAAACAAAGTATTTATTGTTTTTATATTTTTTATTTATTATTTTTTTTTAATAACTCTTTTTTCCAGGAAAAAATGTTGAAGACTCAACAGTCATGAAAATCATTCACAATTTGCCATGGCCTTAAATGTGGGAAGTTACGTTGAAAACGATCCACTTGATTTGAACGAAGCAAAATCCAAACCGGATTGGGAATTTTGGAAGCGTGCTATTCGAGAAGAGTTGACATCCTTAAAAAACAATAATACATGGACATTAACACAATTGCCAAAAGGTTGTCATACTTTTAAATGCAAATGGGTGTTTAAATTGAAACGTTTTGATAGTGGTGAATCAAAACAATACAAGGCAAGGCAAAAGGTTTTTCGCAGCAGAAGGGTTTTGATTATAATGAAATTATGCTCCTGTGGCAAAATTAACAACTTTACGTGTATTACTTGCTATTGGGGACAAAGAAAGGTTTCATATACATCAAATGGATGTTAAAACTGCTTTTCTTAATGGAACATTGGAAGAAGAAATTTATATGGACCAGCCAGAAGGCTTCATTAAAGGAAATTTAGTCTGCAAGTTGAATAAATCTCTTTATGGACTTAAACAATCATTTAGGGTTTGGACTCAATTTTTTCATGATTTTGTCAACAAATTGGGTTTCAAACAGTCGCAAGCCGATCACTGTTTATATTATCGGACAACTGGTGACATAATATTTTACTTATTGCTTTATGTTGATTATATAATTTTAATGTCCAATAATATTAATGCAATATCGCAAATGAACTTGCAGCTCTCAAAAAATTTGAAATGAAAGATTACAACGAGCTGAAATACTTTCTTGGTTTGAAAAATGAAAGAGACTTTAACATGAAGCTAAGTCAAAGGGAGTATCTAATAAAGGTTCTGCAAAAATTTAATATGGAGGATTGCAAAACTGTATCGACTCCGATGGAAAGAAGCCTAAAGCTACTAAAAAGGCATAACAATCAATTAACTTGCAACCCATACAGAGAATTAATTGGTTGTTTAAGTTACGTCATGTTAACATCACGTCCGGATTTGTGCGCAGCTGTAAATTATTTCAGTCAATTTCAAAACTGTGCAACTGATGAATATTTTACATATCTGAAGAGAATTTTACGTTATATAAAGAACACATTGGACATGAAATTAGTTTACGACTGCAAGAAACAAAGTGAAGCGTTAGTTGGATACGTTGATGCTGACTGGGCCAATGATATTAATGATAGGAAGTCCATCACCGGTTACGTTTTTAAGGTTTATGATTCCACAATTTCATGGGCTTCACGAAAACAAACAACAGTCAGTTTATCGTCCACTGAAGCTGAGTATATTGCCTTGTCTCAAGCAATCTGTGAGGCAATATGGTTACGCGAATTGCTGTACGAATTTGGGGTTAAAGCTTTAAATTCAACGCTTTTATATGAAGACAATCAGGCTTGTATTCGCATAGCACAAGAGCCCCGAGAACATAAACGAATGAAGCATGTAGAAGTTCGTTATAGTTTCATCAGAGAAGTAATAAATGATGGTAAAGTAAAGTTACAATATTTGGAATCGATTAATTAACTAGCAGATGTTATGACGAAAGGTTTACCAGCAGGGACTTTCCAGAAATTGCGAGCGGGCCTGGGACTATTAGATTGAAGGGGTGTGTTGAAATATGTAGTAGCCGTTGCAATCTAATTATGAAAGAGACAAACGTAACATTTAATATTCTTTTCATGTTTTTCTTTTTGTTGGGAATGTTCAACAACGAACAGTTCATATCGATGTATAAAAGCGACAACGTGTTCTAAATAATTTTTCTAAATAAAATCATACATTCATTTTAGTTTTAAACATAACTTGTGTTCTCATTTTATCAAATTGCAATTAATGTTTGCCTGAAATCTCCTGCAAACCATTTTAATGCCTTCCCAAATGGTCTGATGTTTCCAGGCAAATCTTGCAATGATCGATCAAGAGCATCGCGCAATTTTTTGTGCGCCATTGTGCATTCATCCCAAACAATAAGTTTTCATTTCTAAAATACTTTTCCCAGGCTAGATGCTTTGGAAATATTGCACGTGGGAGTTCCAATGAAATGCATGTCCAAGGGTAATTTCAAAGCGGAATGAGCAGTTCTTCCACCTGGTAGCAATGTTGCAGCTTTTCGGGACGACGCAAGAGCAAAGGTTATGGAATTTTGAGATCGAATTGCAGCCAGAGTCAATCTAATCAATATAATTAGGAACGTTTTACCAGTCCCTCCTTGCGCTTATAAGAAGAAGATTTTTCCAACCACGTTATTGACAGTTTGCCTTATTTGATCGTAAATGCATTTTTGGATAGCACCCGTATTGTAATTTTGTTCACGATGCATTTCTACATCAAGAGGAGTACTAGATCCATTTCGCTGGATTCTGGTGGCTAATGGTATCCTTAAAAAACTCTGCAATAGTGGGATCTCAGTGGTAGCATACGCTAATAATCTTGCACTAATTGCTAGAGGAAAATTTCTGGACACCATTAGCGAATTATTGGAAACAGCTCTCAACAGGCCCAGCAAATGGGCCAGCTACAATTGTCTTAACGTCAGTCCGCGTAAGACGAAATTAGTACTCTTCACCAGAATATTTAAGCTACCCCAGTTCAGGCTGCCAAAGTTGATGGAGTCACCTTAAATATCTCTGAGGAAGTCAAATTCTTAGGTCTGTGGCTGGACAAAATGCAAAAAGGAATGATTACAGAAAACAGATTAAAGAAAGCTTACCATGCTTTATATGTATGCAGAGAAGCTGTAGGTGGAAATTGGGGGCCAAAACCTAGCATAATGCGTTGGCTCTACACCGCGATGGCGAGGCCAATTCTAACCTATGTGGCGCTAGTTTGGTGGCAGGCCACCAACAAAAAACATATTCACGGGAAACTCACCGGGGTTCAACGGTCTGCTTGTATTGGAGCGACAGGGATGCTTCGAACAACACCAACGACAGCCCTAGAAACGATTTTGCAATTGTTGGCAATCGACTTGTACAATAAACAAGCGGCGGGTAACAGTGCTCTAAGCCTAAGAAACCACTGGTTTCTAAAGAGACTGGATAAAAGTCACGGAAAGATCCTTAACTGGACACTCGGTGGTGGAACCAAGTTGGCAACGGACACCATAATGGAAAAATTGGATTTCGATACCCCCTACAGGGTGTCATATTCGGATAAAACAGACTGGAATAACAACAGAGTTCCTATAGAAGGCGAAATTGCTATTTATACGGACGGATCTAAAACAGATCACGGCATAGGCTCGGGTGTATTTTCGGAAGATCTTCCCATAGCGAAATCTTTCAGACTTCCACTGGAATGGAACGTCTTCCAGCCAGAAATATTGGCAATTCAAATGGCTACAGAAACATCTAGTCTGGAGAAGATATCGTCCAGGGATTTCTCGATCTGCTCAGACAGTAAGGCAGCCATGAACGCCCTTAGCTCGGCAGCTGTAAACTCGGGACTAGTCACTAGCTGTTCAGAATAATGTAAGACTATGCTGGGTTCCAGTCCATTGCGGAATCGAGGGAAATGAATCGGCAGATAGACTGGCAAGGGGAGGAGCAGACGGTTCAGAAAACGAAATCACTGACGTACTGCCTTCTCTCTCTGCGTTTAGAGCACGTCATAACTTCATGCAAATCCTTATAGACATCGGCATGGGGTATTTCAGCGCATATTATTTCGTCACTTTCGTTTGAAGTGATTTTGCTATAGGGCCAGATTAGTATATGTACGTGTTGCAATAGTCCCTTTTTCCATTCCACTGAGTACATCTAGTAGCGCACAGACCCAAACACTTAATGCTTTATCATGAAATCCATCAGCGATTTCAGTTTCTGTCTGAAAACACGTGGTGTGATGTCATGCTTATCCACCGGCGATTGCCCAGGAAGTGAAATCTGTTTTGTAACTGGTCCCAAGCAGGAAATTTCATCTAAGATTTCCTTAAATTCAGCCTTTTCATTTTTAAATGCCTTTTTTGGTTTTAGGGTCTCCAAAAAATGAGGCCCTATGTATGAAAAGTCTTTCGGCTTTGGGTTTGCAAAATTTTACGCCAATTAGTAGAGAGTAGACTATAATTTTGTAATTTAATTTTGTATGTCTTAAACAAACTTGATATTTTAAATAAATAACGTAAACGTTTTTCAATTCGAATGTTTCACAATACATGAGCATACAGCCCATTTAGAGTATTGCACCTCCGAATTCATATTTTCAATGCCGCCACTGCTTCAGAACAAATAAGCAATAGAAATGCAAGCAAGCGAAGGCAAAAGCCCTTTTTTACGATAGCTGTGTATGAAGCAACATTTTTAGTTCGTACTCTCAATTTCGGAGGGGACAAAAATTTTGGAATTTCCTTACACACGTAAGTTTGATATATTTTGTATTAAAATGAGCGAATTTTTATTATTGCTGTACAAAAAAAATTTTTATAGACTTTATTTAATCACAATTAATCAAACACAAATTATGTTAATTGATACTTGAATAAAAAATTGTTTTTTTTGAATCAGGTTTGAATTATAAATCCAAGCGCGAAATCACACTTTCTTTTTATTTAAATTAAAACGAAAACTACCAGTGACAGTCATTTTTGTGGTAAAAATAGAGGCAATTCGTAAAATTCGTCGAAGTTTTTGAAAATTCAGCATTGTCAGTTTTAAATACTTTTTTTCGGTTTAAGCTTTCAAAAAAATGAGGCTCTACGTATGAATTGGCTTTCGGCTATTGGTTTACGCAGGAAGAAAATATATAGGCACATACATATTTATAATTATTATTTAATAATTTAATTTTTTGTGCTTAAGAGAATCTTGGTTTTTGGAATAAATAACGCAAACATTTTTTTGCAATTCAGATGTTCCAGGATACATGAACATTTAACCCATTTACAATGTTGCCTCTCCGAATTCACATTTTTAACGCCGCCACTATGCCGCAAACATAAGCAATAAAAATGGAAGGGCATTTCAAAATAGCTGCAATTTCCCCTGCCAAGGGCCCATCCGTATATTCTTTAATCTAAGAATACGAGTATATGCTTCAATTTCCCCTACTTGTTCTATATAATCAACTATCGTAAATAAGAAACATTGAAATGGAATGTTAAGATATTAATATAGCGTGTGTCGTTATTATTCTGTGTGGCGATTTTGTACAAACTAGGGCATGGTTCGAACATTTCTTGATGTAAGCAAACAAGAGTTGTTTGAACAATTGCTCAAGCGAATCCATCCTATGTAAAAAAAAAATTTTATGGAAAAATGAGAAATTTCGAAGAAAAAAAAATTATTATGAAAAAATAAAAAATGAAAAGGAAATAAAAAATATTCTCTTAAATATACATATGATTCTCTTTATTAAAAAAATGAAAGATAAATTTTTTTCTGATTACATTATGTTAGTATAACAGAGATAGAAATAGATTTAACTGTAATAAACAATGCTAACGCTTATACAAAAAATGAGAATCACTATTCCATTGGCGTGCGGTCCATATGTGCAGAGTATGGACTGCACATCCTGCAAAAATTCTGACAATAATTTTCTGCACCCTATGTATCTTTTTTGTAATCACATTTTTTATAATTCAACACATTCAGATATTGTCCCTATTCGCTTGTCTGTATTCCGGCAGTGCGTGCTGCCCTACGTTCTGCACCTCCTAGCGCGTAGAAATATCTATGAAAGTGTAATATCTTTGTGACTAACTTTGGTAACGTTTTATGATGGTGTTCGAAATAATAGGCTGGAAAACAATTTTGTTGTGTCAGAAAAAGAGTAAACGAATTTCAACAGAACAATTTCAGCTAACAGTAGTAGAAAAATTAATAATACTACATCGTAGCCTATCTTAAACACATCGCTTTACTATCAACGAACACGAACTTATAGTAAAGTTACTTCAAAAATAGTTTTGAAATTTTAACTTTAAAGAGAGTATAGAAATTAACCTGTAAAACCATATGACCACTTTTTTTTTTAAGCAATATGTGCAGGAAAAATTCTGCACGCTCGTTGTTTTATTATTATTCTCTGCACACACTGCTTGATAACCCACCGCATGCCACTGTACTATTTATACAGGCACTAACACTTAAAATATTAACAATGGCCGGTTTTACACTCGTCTTACATGCGCCTAAGTAACTCGGGTATATCCATGCTGATAATGCTACACTGGTCTTCCATGCGCCTTTCTTCACTGTGAATTTATATACGTCACATCAATGTGTGTGTGTCAGGTGGGGGAATTTTCCTAGTTGATTTGACCAGAAAACCAGTGGGAAGTGTTTATGTGTGCGTTTCTTCAATTTTGCACTCAAGCTAAAGCTGGCGCATTTCCCCGGCATTCGCGCACCCTTCTGGCGTATCAATTTTTGAAGAATGCGCCCGTTTGAAGACCAGTGTAAAACCAGCTAATAATTCTCTTCTGCGTATTATTCGTACATGCACCAATACTTGAAATCGTGTTGTGAAAATGCAATATTTATAAGGAAACGCGTGGTTTTTGTTTACATTAACATTTGTTGAGTTAAAAAAAATTTGGATTGCGTTCTTTGTTTCATTCTTTCTTTAGTGCAAAACCCATAAGACTATTATAAGACTATCTAAGCTCTCTCTTGCTCTAATTATCTTATAGGAAGCACGTTGTAAAATAGAACATATTTGATTTATAGTTATTTCATTTTTTCTAATGAAAAATTTGAATTTTCTGACTTTATTTTGTGCGAAATTTTTTTTTTCTGTCATTTTCATTAAAGTTATTGAAGATCGCGTCTAGTTGTCTTTTCCAAATTTATTTTGCTCTTAAATGAAAGAATTGTTTCATTTCTGCTCGAACAGTAAAAAAATAGAACATGTTCTGTTTGTTCAAATAATTGTTTGTTCGAACCATGCACTAGTACAAACATACAGAAATGATTTTATTTATATAGATATATTATAATCAATTAACGATTGCAAATGTGAAGTTCCGTAGCAAACGCAATAATTCGCCATGTCTTTACCTTAAAAATGAAGTGGTTTTCCGCAGAGTGAGTAGGGCAACTATACTAGGCGTTATTTCTGACAGTGAACTTATCATTAAGTTACATGTTAAGTCCACTACTTAATATTTAAAGTAATGAAGTTGCGCTGACATAAAACCTGCTTTAGATCAACGCATCTTAATTACCAAATTAAACGAATAGCTTAACGGTTAAGATTGTTTTCTTCGTAAAAAGGAATATTGTTTTTGGTATTTCGATTTTTGTTTATACTATATAGTTTGTAGTCGATAGAGCGCAATGCAATTGTATTAGGAATTGATAAACATTTTAATATTTTCCCAATGATTTGCCTTTATTTAGAATCCTCCTCTACGGGTGAACATCGTTATATATCAGATAATCCTGATAATATCAGAAGTTTTCTTTTTACTGTTTTCAAATATAATTATAAACTTTAATTCATAGTTTTTTATAATTGTTGCTTTACCATTATTTCTATATCTCGTGAAAGAGATGGAAAATCACGTACGACTTGAAAATTTTTTTCATCTAATCTTCGTTTTCGCACTAAATATGGTATATGCCAAATGTACACATGGTTTAATCTGGAAGACTTGTACATTTAGATATGCAGGAACGATTTTTTACATTTTTAAGCATACTTAAGAATGAATATTTTTAATTTGTCTATATTCAATACCATCTAGAATTTTATTTCTGCGAACTAAACATTAAATTATGCGTGATTGTACGAAGATAGGAAAAAAATCAGGCGAAAATATTCGTGATTTCACATTAACTATGATTATTATGATTATTATGTCTAAGTTTAAAATTTCCTTTAAATTAATTTACATTGGTTATTGATTGTCGATCCTTCTGGTTTTAGGGTCGAACACTAACTGATTTCATATCAAATCGGTTCCTCCTTTTACACTTGACTTCTAACATGTCCTTGAAATAACTGTGGACTAACTGACTTCTTCGTCAAATTAAACCTTTGGAAGACCAAAAATCTGAAATAATTGTTACTTTTTATCGTTTACTAGCTGCTAACCGGCGCGTTGCTGCCGCAGAAGAAATTGTGGAAATTTCGTTTAAAATTTGGAAGAGGGTTTTAATTAACCAAATGACTGAAATAACTTTATATATATTTCTATATATTAGATTTTATATTAATTATATTCGTTGGTGTTTTATATAATTTGTGTTTTATTTCAACACATTTTTTAAATATTTTGCGGAATTTTACCGAAGTGTGCCGAAATTTACCGAAATTTGCCGAACTTTACCGACATGCGCGACTAATGCGCGGGCATTAGTTCGAATGTGAACGTTCTCTTTCGATTCTCATTTTAATAAGACTATAACCTTCCCACAAGTGCCAGCAATTAGTTGGCACAGATTTATCCCAATCAGACGAACGGTGTGGTAGCGCATAAAATACGAACAAACAAACATTGATTTTTATATATTAGATAGATGACGAAATTTAGTCGCCGTTTTATTCGAAATTATTCCTTTGAAGTTATCAGTAACGTATTTTCATCGTCCTTGTAATTTTACATCTACAATATTGTATTTTAGTTATTATATAAAATAATCGTCCAAAATAGGAAAAATACGAATATTTTTTAGTGGATACGAAAACCACTGTAATGCTTATAGAGTTCAAAACATTAATCGTTAAATATGGCTATGATTTGACAGGATGACAGGATTCACAGGTAAATAACATATAATTTCATTTCATTTGTTTTTATTTTTATTTTATCTTTCTGTTAATTTTTTTGATGAGAAATGTTGAGTGAGATTTATTGGTTCACAAAACCAATCCGTTATTGGGATTCATTAAGCGTTGATCTAAAGAATTTCATTTTCTTGACTAGACCTATACCGGCAAGTTTGGTCACCATATCATAACATACATATCAAGAGATTGGAGTTTGTTCAACCTACTTTCAAACACCTTGCATTAAGGGATATACCTTGGAATGACCCTTCAATATTTCCCCTTTATCAAGATAGGTTAAGGTTGATTGATATGAATTCTTAAGCCAAAGTCATCGGGTGGCTGATGTTGTTATTATTCAGCAATTATTCCATGGCGCTACTCCTTCACTTTTAGATAACATACCTCTAAACATTAATTCACCCTCGTTTAGCTCTGCGGAATTTTTCATAACATCATACCACAGTACTACATTAAAAATTAATATCAGAAAAGTCAATTTAATGAAAAGTTTATATAATTCTGTTGGATGAACGAATTAAGCAAATGTTTAAAAAAAAGTGTATTCGTATATACAAGGTGTTTTCCAAAGTAAACAGGACTTTAAAAAAAAAACAAAACAACTGGTTTTTTCGGCAAAATCAATTGATTTTATTCAAAATAGTCTCCTTCTGCTTCAATACAGCTTTTTGCACGGTCCAAAAGCATGTCGAACGAGCGTTTTAGCTCGTTGGCCTGTATGGCCGCCAGTATGCCAGTGCAAGCCTTTTGAATGGCCTCTACGTCTGCATAACGCTTTCCTTTCATCGGCAAATGTATTTTTCCGAAAAGGTAGAAGTCGCACGGTGCCATATCCGGTGAATACGGGGAGTGGTTGATGGTTAAAATGTGATTTTTGGTGAGATAATCGGTCACAAGCGTCGATCGATGAGACGGCGCATTATCGTGCAACAAACGCCAACTTCCATCTTCGCGATATTCGGGCCGAACACGTCGAATACGGCGCACCAAACGCTTCAAAACTCCTAGGTAGAATACCGCATTAACGTTTTGACCGGGTGGAACAAATTCTTTGTGGACAATACCCTTGGAATCATAAAAACAAATCAGCATTGTCTTCACTTTTGACTTCTCCAGGCGCGATTTTTTGGGTTTCGGCTCGTCCGGCGCCTTCCATTCAGCACTCTGGCGTTTCGTTTCGGGATCATATTGAAAACACCACGTTTCGTCACCAGTCACAATGTTATAAAGGAAGTTTTTGTCCTTTTTGACCTCTTTAATGATGTCCTTCGAGAATTCTGAGCAATTTTTGGTCATCAGTCAATTTGTGCGGAACAAACCGTGCACACACCTTTTGTAAACCCAAATGTTGGGTCAAAATGCGATAAATCGATGTTTTGGAGATGTTCAATTCCATTTCCATGAATTTCAATGATGATTTCGGCTGATTTTTGATGAATTCACGCACAGTTTCGATGGAATTTTCGGTGATCACGAATTTTGGTTGGCCCACATGTTGATCGTCATTTATGTCCTCACGACCACTTTGAAAACGTTGAAACCACTCGTGCACTCTGCTACGGGATAGGCAATCATCGCCATAAACTTGTTTCATCAGTTGAAACGTTTCGGTAAAAGTTTTACCAATTTTAAAACAAAATTTAATGTTGGCTCTTTGTTCGAAGCTCATTTTCGCACCGATGGCACAAACATACTGACACTTAAAACGCAATAACTTCACTTTCAATAGATGAAATGTCATGAAATTCTCACAGGAAGTCGATAAGGGATAGCAGATTCTAACGCACCAGCCGACATATAGACGGCGCCACTAGGGGCGCTAGATTCAAAAAGTCCTGTTTACTTTGGAAAATCTTTGTATATTTAGTTCTTTTAATCGTGGATATATTCAGGTGATACATAAATGTATAATTCAAGTATATATATGATAAAAATAAAACCTTGTGCCAATAAAAATTTTGCGAAATCCAGATTTTTATGGAACTTTTGTTAGACAGGCATATTGACAGTAATTAGGTTCTTTTTGCAATTGCTTAATCGAAATTGAATTGGAAATAATTCGTCATGCGTTTTCTAGATGCAAAAGTATTTATTTAAGTTTGCGTTGTTTGAGAAAAAACTAATTACTTTTTCTATATGAAGCTTAGTAAAAACATAACCTTTATTAGAAATTTCACTTTAAGACAATTTTCTGACCGTTTTCCTGCGACATATTATATCTTGTATATTAATCTATGCAGCAAGTACGCTTCAATTTTAGAGAGCAAATACATCTCAAATTCTAAGCTGGCTCGTCCAGACCCTGCGGTTCCCCTGCCAAGTTGACCGAACTAATCATTTTCTGTACTATCAAATATAAAGTTTTTATTGTTTTATATTTCATAAAATTTTTAATTCCTAACTTTATCATGGAAAACATCACCTCCAGCAATAAATCACTAAGAAAAATATGAAAATAATTTCATAAATATAAAATTTATCTTCCTCTTCGAAAAGTATATATCTAATTCCTTCGGCATTCACAATTATTATATGATTATGCCCTATGGTAGGTGCCAGCAGAGGTTATTTTTTGTCAGTACATTTATAACACGTAGAAATATTGTGTAAAGGAAGTTAAATCAAAAAAGAAAATCAAAATACAAAATAAGTATAAAAACAAAGATATTTATTATAAAAATGGAAGAAAATTCTCGTCGACACACACCAGAAATGAAGATGATAAATTTGACAGTGGTGTAGGAGGTTGTGAAATAAAATTTAAATCATCACCTCGTAATTCGCATCAAACTTTTGGGTAAACTTGTTCCATTTATTTATTTGTTTGATTGTGAAAATTGTTTCTGATTACTGTCGAGTTAGGCGTAAATCAGCTTTCCTTTAAATGAAATGTAAATTTCCAATTGTTAAATGAGGAAGAAATATATTCTAATAATGTTATACAATTTCCCTTCATTTTAAATCTTTTCCCAAATATATAATTTTGATGTTATAACGTACACAGATCGTCTCTGAAAGTAATTGTGGATATCAATTTTAAGACATGTACGTGAATGGTTTCGATAGTAATCGTAGAGTAAAATATATAAAATTACGGAAAAGATGATTGTCTTTTTGTTTGAGATGTCATCATCAGAACGCCTGTTTCGCATGCTTTATTTCAACTATACACAACTAGATGTTTACGAATTTTCTTTATGATTTGAATATGGTTTATATTTCATCCATCATCGTTATCATCCAGAAAATATATATTTAAATAATCCATGGCATATGCGGAAACGACAAAAACATCAATACCAACCCCAAAAGTAAATCTGGCATACAGTAATCTTTCAAAATGTCCAGCATGCGACACCGCACATTTTGTTAGACTGTGCCAGAGGTTTATTAGTATGCAAATCTCAAATAGAAGAGATTGTATACCAAAAGTTTGGAAGATGCTTCTATTGAAACAGGATCCAAAAGTAGAAAAGGAATATGCAACCTGTTTAAATGAATATATTACAATGGGTCATATGGAGCGAGTTGACAAAACAGAAACCAGAAATGAGTATTATATTCCATATTCCGTAGTCCTTAAAGAATATTCAACTATCAAATTAAGAGTGTTATTCGATGCTTCTGCCGTTGATGGCAAATCAGTGAACGAACAATTGGTAATTCGAACGAAGATTCAACCAAAGTTTTTCTCAAGACTACTGAAATGGAGAATGCTCCAAATAGCATTGACAGCTAATGTTGAGAAAATGCATCGGATGATTTTGCTAAAACCGGACCACAGGGTCTTCCAAAATATCATTTGGGAAGATCCAGAAACAAACCAATTACAAGACTTCCAATTAAAAACAGTAACGTTTGGCACATCTTCAGCACCTTTATTGTCAATCAGAAAGTTACAACAACTGGCCAGGGATGAAGAAGTATTATATCCAATTGCATCAAAAATCACAAAAACGGATTTTTATGTTATTGACGTTTTGACAGGTGCCGATAGAGTGGCAGAAATAACTGAAATTCAAACGTAACTGATGTTGGCAGCATTAAATTGCGAAAGTGGGTTAGCAATAATCTGGAAATACTTTCGAATACTCCAATCCAAGTTCAGATTACTTCACGCTCATTGTGCCACAAAAAGTTAACGTTGATATTGCAACCAAAAGAACAATTTTGTCTGAAGTCGCATCATTATGTGATCCAGTGGTCCAGTGATGAATCAAAATTTATGGTCACTGGTCATTCTTGGGATATAAGAGTTTATGTGAATATCAACAAACCGTGGCAGAAATTTAAAGAATCTTTATGTGCAGTTCAGATGATCAAAATTCCCAGGTGGATAGGATTATGCAAACAGTCAAAAATATTCAACTTCATGGATTCTGCAACGCATCATTAAAGGCTTACGCAGCAATAAGCTATATGCGGATAGAAGATTCAAATGGCAACGTCATATTTAATTTACTCACGTCAAAAACCAAAGTGACTCCGATAAAACCAACTAGAGTTCCAAGATTAGAATTAAATGCGGCAGTTTTACTTGCAAGACTCCTCAATTCTACCATAGTTGATATCCAGTTAATAGATGTTCCTATATTCGCATGGGTTGACTCTATGATTGCCTTAAAATGGATTCGAAGTCAACCCATAAGGTGGAAAACATATGTTGCCAATCGTGTAACACAAATTCAGGATCTTCAAAATCCTGCAAATTAGAAATATATACCTACTCAAGATAATCCTGCAGATATAGCATCAAGGGAATACTAGCGAACAATCTAATGCATATCATAGATCAACTGCTTGAAGATACATTGTATGGCGGATTAAGTCTAATGATAAATACCAGTCGACATCTCTATTGGATATTGAATGCCAAGAGAATCAATGCAAGAAAAATAAGCAACTGAAGAAAATGCATTCCTTTTCGAAAATATAAACGCGGCAAACTAATGGGCAACTTACCTGTCTGTCCGGACATACGAGCATTAAAGGAGTTAATGTCACCAGCTGCTGAGTATTTTACTGACAAAAGTATCACTTGGCACTTTAACCCAACAGCTTCACCTTATTGCGAAGGACTATGGGAAGCTGACGTTAAATCGTTGAAGTATCACTTACGTCGAATAGTTGGGAATGCGCTACTCAGCCGAGATCCAGAATTCATATTTGTTAATATGTCAGGTCATGGTGGTAACCTTTGAATAATTAATCGATATATTCAGCCGAATAGTTATGAGGCACAGTATCAGCTTATGATAATGTTAACAAGGTTAACTTTGAAAATATTGTTGTTGGTGAAAATATAAGAAATTGCGCAACAGAGTTTTATACAAAAATTTTTTGGGCATTTGTCCTATCGGCTCCATACATCCGATGTACAAATTCATTATGCTCGCCACCATGGTTTAGCAGGGACTTACGATCTTTAAGTAATAAAAGAATTGAAACATAGCATAGGTACATAATTTCGCGTGATAATAAGGATTTAGAGAAGTACATTGCTATTTTCAATGAATATATGACGCTCTCTATGAACCTGTATGATTTTTATGTCCGCGAAATGACATTTAATCTTTCTAATGACCCGCATCGCTTCTGGCAGTTTGTAAATAGTAAAAAGAAATCTGATCGATATACTTCACCGATACTTGGATCGCTTATCGAAGAATCTACTAACTAGGTCCGATCTTTCGCTGCCTACTTTGCGGTAGCATGTAATGATGACAACTTTGAATCGTCACCAGAGTATTTTTAATTTCTAAACGAATATCGGTAAACCTCCTGACTACTAGTATTCTAATATACTAGAACCCATAGTTACAAAATTTCTTAACAAATTTTCCAATTAAATCCAAACAACCATGTAAAAAATCGACAAAACTTTCCGATCACCATGGTTTTTGCTTAATAACCCCACTTTCCCTCGGTCGATTTGGCTGAAATGCCATATCAAATAGGCAATAACCAACTCACATTCTAAATTTGAACAAAATCCGATAACGGGTTTGTGACTTATCTTGAACAGAGGCGGATGGGCATGCATAAATGGATGTAACTTTCGATTCTCTACACAATCATAGACAGCCTTTCTGCTATAATTACTTTGATGTGTTATTAAGATGTTAGTGGAAAACTAATATACCCTCTGGTGGTACCTACCATAGGGCATGAAAATCTTTATATTTGTGATTATACATTTCTATCATGTGACTAGTTGACTGACGCTTATAGAAAAAATACTGTTTGCGCTTCCCATTGACCAATTTAAACTTCTCTTTCACCAGAATTAAATGTCCCAAAGTCTGCATATTCATATTGGGCCCAAATGCTATACAAAATTAAAGGACAATATTACATTAAATAGACTGTAAATATATCTGTTGCCACATGGAAAATATGGCCAGACATGCAAAATGTTTGGCAGAGGTCAATAGAATACCATATACATATTGATTTCCATATTTATCAAAATATTTCCATAAAATATACATACTTTCTTCTGATCTTAGCGGTCTTTCCTTGAATCTTGTATATTCCAAATTTTCAATCAATTTATGACCAGTAATGTTATCATTTCCTAGAGAAAAAATTTTCCTGTAGTGAATATGGAATTTATATATTGTATTTTAAATGAAAATTCGTGATTTTTCCCTATAGAAAAGCATATTTTTTTTTTCTCAAACGAGAAATTGATTTGCTTAATAAGAAAACTACATTCGTTAGTGCCTCTTATCTACACTCTGTCTGGTAAAGAAGCTTTCATTATACTAGCGGTCAATATACAGTACTATTGTATATATTATATCCATACTAGATTGAACTATACATATAAACACAAAGCAGTCTTTCATGTCAAATTTTATCATGTTAATAAAATCTGAGAGCATTACTGGAAAGCCAAAGGTTTTTCTTGAGTTCGATTAACCATTGAATCGGTTGTCTTTTATCGCCTTTCACAGGGAAATAGTATAACATCATGACAAAGCATTTTCGGTCTATGAAATTCAATTTCAACAATATATGCTACAGGTGAAATTCTTATAGATTGTAACCTGAAGCATTCTTACATGAAGGCAAGATAAGTTAGTATATCGAATATCTATTAGTTTCCATCGTTCTCCATATTATGGAATTATTGGTTGTAAAAATTGAATGTATTTAACTGTCTATACAGGTAAATTCAAAAAGAAAATTTTAATAATAGTGTTTATGTAAGATAAATAGCAAGGAAATGGGAAATTGTGGAAAATTGTATAGATGAAATTAATTCTATCTTAGACTGTTATACAAAAGAGCGATGATGTGATGAAAATATCAGAATTATTAGGAAGAGTAATATTTCGAATCACACGGATCGACATAAATCAATAATAATGACAAATGGCAGAAACAACTGATATACTCTAGAAATTGCTACGAATGTATTTGTGAATTTGGATCGTATATACAAAGGCTTCCAAAGTAAACAGGACTTTTTGAATCTAGCGCCCCTAGTGGCGCCATCTATATGTCGACTGGTGCGTTAGAATCTGCTATCCTTTATCGACTTCCTGTGAGAATTTCATGACATTTCATCTATTGAAAGTGAAGTTATTGCGTTTTAAGTGTCAGTATGTTTGTGTCATCGGTGCGAAAATGAGCTTCGAACAAAGAGCCAACATTTAATTTTGTTTTAAAATTGGTAAAACTTTTACCGAAACGTTTCAATTGATGAAACAAGTTTATGGCGATGATTGCCTATCCCGTAGCAGAGTGCACGAGTGGTTTCAACGTTTTCAAAGTGGTCGTGAGGACATAAATGACGATCAACATGTGGGCCAACCAAAATCCGTGATCACCGAAAATTCTTTCGATGGATTTTTCGGTGATCACGGATTTTGGTGCGTGAATTCATCAAAAATCAGCCGAAATCATCATTGAAATTCATGGAAATGGAATTGAACATCTCCAAAACATCGATTTATCGCATTTTGACCCAACATTTGGGTTTACAAAAGGTGTGTGCACGGTTTGTTCCGCACAAATTGACTGACGACCAAAAATTGCTCAGAATTCAACATTCGAAGGACATCATTAAAGAGGTCAAAAAGGACAAAAACTTCCTTTATAACATTGTGACTGGTGACGAAACGTGGTGTTTTCAATATGATCCCGAAACGAAACGCCAGAGTGCTGAATGGAAGGCGCCGGACGAGCCGAAACCCAAAAAATCGCGCCTGGAGAAGTCAAAAGTGAAGACAATGCTGATTTGGTTTTATGATTCCAATGGTATTGTCCACAAAGAATTTGTTCCACCCGGTCAAAACGTTAATGCGGTATTCTACCTAGGAGTTTTGAAGCGTTTGGTGCGTCGTATTCGACGTGTTCGGCCCGAATATCGCGAAGATGGAAGTTGGCGTTTGTTGCACGATAATGCGCCGTCTCATCGATCGACGCTTGTGACCGATTATCTCACCAAAAATCACATTTTAACCATCAACCACTCCCCGTATTCACCGGATATGGCACCGTCCGACTTCTACCTTTTCGGAAAAATGCATTTGCCGATGAAAGGAAAGCGTTATGCAGACGTAGAGGCCATTCAAAAGGCTTGCACCGGCATACTGGCGGCCATACAGGCCAACGAGCTAAAACACTCGTTCGACATGCTTTTGGACCGTGCAAAAAGCTGTATTGAAGCAGAAGGAGACTATTTTGAATAAAATCAATTGATTTTGCCGAAGAAACCATTTGTTGTTTTTTTTTTAAAGTCCTGTTTACTTTGGATTCTCGAATATGAATAAATCCTTAAACAAATGTTTTCACGACCACAAAACTAGCATAAAATTACAATACGAATCCCTGATCTTTAAAGATAAGTACATACAACACTGTATCATTTTATTTCCTCGAAACGCTGCTAAAAGTTGCATATCCTTGTTGCATTCTTATTTTTACGTGCCAGAAAATTATTACACGTACATTATGATTTAATTTTAAAATTTCCTTATCTTAAAGTTTGCTTCTTTTTAGATAGTTAGTTTCGGGAAAATTCTTGAACTTCATCAGTATTCATTGTTCATACGGATCTTTTAAACTAAACCTTAGTCTTTGGTGGTGATGTCGTTTCTTTCCCCTTTTAAACTTTTTTAAGAATTTTACAATTTTTTACGTAGAATTTTCTGAAGCTTCGGCACCAGTGCCAGATGCAACAAAATCTATTCATGAAAATTGTGTAACGTAATATTCTTTTCTTTGCATAAATTATGGCAGTTCCGAAGTGGCAAAAATATTTCGTTTATAAAATAATACAAATCTGAATTTAAAAGACATAAACTTTATCATAAAAATATCCCGACTTATTAAATTAAAAGTTTCATATCTTGTTTTTAGTATGTAACGTAAAATATGATTTTGTAAATTAAATTATAGTTATTTGACTTTCATACAAATTTTTGTAGACTTCTATGTTCCCACAGCGAAAGAAAATCATTCATTTGTTTTCCTTCCGTTCTATGTTCTGTCATCAACTTTTTGAACAACAAAAACACGTTTGGAAAATATTTATAATTTAATACATTTTCGAAAGTGCAAATAAAATTGCATTCAACCTTTTCCATTGATGTTGAAGCTTTAATTTAATTTAATTTGGTGCAAAAGTTTTTAATTGTCTGGTGACAGTTGTCAGGATTTGTCTAACTACTTGAATTTATATATAAAAATAAAGTAGATACACTAAATTCGACTTCACTCATTGGAAATAATTCCAAATACTATACGAGGTCTCGTAAAAAAGGATATTTCAGTTCCACTTTGAATTCAATTGAAAAGATTTGAAAAAGTAACTAAAAATTTTGATTTAGTGTTTTATTTAATTATATTTATATCATCATACATCATTTCAATAAAACCATATTAAAATTGGATTCCGTATTTTCGTTATTAAAATTTTAATTCTTTATCTTCACTATCGGAATAATAATAAATCGAGCGTTTTTTGTATAATAAGAATTCATTTAGGGAAAAGGTGAAATATAATTGCAGCATTTTTGAAATATTGTTGACAAATAATTGCTATTTCGCAGCACAGGAAATAGTTACGAAATTGTAACAGCGTTTTAATGCTAAAGATATGAGAAATATTACTTAGCAAAAAAATTTCTTATTCACAGCAATAAGCTTTAATTACCGAGTTAGTGGGACAATTATTTAACACTCTTTTCAATTCATTTCAACTAAACCATATAAATGCTATTCTAAGGTATAGGATCTGATGTGATTTTTATTGTACTCTGTTCAAAAATTTTAACTCCATGAAAATATAAGTTGAGAAGAAAGTGGAGTTCCGATACTATGCAACTAAGTTTTTTCAGTCCACATAATGAAATATTTAACAAGGTTTTTGCGATATAATACTATCTCAAATATCACAACTCTTCCTTTATAAGCTGGACATTTCCACGATACCAATTATATTGTTGCGAATTTGTTCTTTAAAACAGAGATTATTTAAACTTTTCCCATAATTTCGACGATCCGAAAATTTTACAAATTTATTTGCCTTTTCACGAAAACTTTTCTAGACAATTATTTTTCGAAATTCTCATGAAACATTTAAAAGTTATTAAATTTTGTTCTAGAAATGACAAAATTTCAGATTCCAAAACTAAACAAGATTCAGGACCAAATTATTCAATTATGGAAATTTCCTTTGATTGGAGATTTATATACAATACTTATATTTATTTGTATTCAAGCTTAAATCAAATTTCAAAAGTCGTGTATACAAACAGAAGAATGTAATTAGTTTTGATTGAATTTAAAATGTTACACTCATTTTTTCAACTTGGAAGAATTTTACTACTAATCAACACGAAAAATAAAAAATAGGCGAAAGTCAACCCGTCTTCATGCCCCGTGGTAATCTAAACTTTTTGATCATTTATGACTAACTAATTAATATTCTAATCTCTGATTCTATCTAATTATATTCCTATCTAATTGCATATGCTTTTCTAATTCATTTCTTCTTCGGCGATATTTCTTATAAATATCATATTTTCATATTCTAACACACAAAGATGAAAAGAACTCCATTACTCCATCTGCGCTTTGCCTTTATCGATACAAAAAGGGATTTTTTTGTCGGATCTGAATAAAACACAATTTTATCGTGAAATAAATAAACTACTCGTTATAATTATTTCTTATCCGAATCCTAAATTCATACTACAAGTTTTTCGATTAACCTCGCTAAAACATTTTCTTCACAACTATTTACACAAATCTACTTTCTATCGGTCTCATATACCCTAAGCTAAGTTATAAAGCAAAATTCCATATTGCACTATGTTTCACCTGCACTTAATTAATTAAAATAAAAAGAAAAAATTAGGATATTTGATAGTTCGCGAAACCATCAAATATTCTGCAAAAAAAAGGAAAAAAAGCAAGCATTCTAAAGAAACAAAAAAACTAACCACTGACATTCGTTCTGGAATCGTGACATTCAAGAAATTTATAAACACGTTTTCATGAACATTCTAGTTGAACTCAAGAGGTATAAGGCAGAAACATCGCTGAAACGAGACAGTTCATGTCAAACTTAGATACAATTGAAGTAAAAATATCGAAAGTGATTGAATCATAAGAGATTTGAAGCGTGATTATTTGTGGTTGGTTTACAAAGGAATTATACAAGTAATTTGGTTAAAAAGTGATTAATAGAGTTTTCCATTGTGAAAAAACTGTGATAAAAAATAATGTTGTAATAAATAATAAATGATAGACAAATATTTTTAAGACTAATTGTTAATGCAGAAATAATTGTAAATAAAGTTTATACACTAAATTCACATAAATAAAAAGTGTTATCATTCTATAACATTCGAACCAGAGGGGTAGAACGGAACAGTATATTACCCTGGTAACACGTGTTTCTTAAATGGGGCAGCAAAATTATTTTTATAATATTTTATTAAAATAGAACAAATTACAAATTAAATTTAAAAACTCGAATTTGTGGAACATCCTCCTTCCAATAAAGTATGTAGTGATTGTTATTATTGCAATTTTGAGGTTCAGTGATGTTAATATAGAAGTTTTAATAAATAAAGACTTAATCTTTTATAATAGTTTGTAGTTACGGAGTGACTCGGTGCAAAAATAAAGTGCATCTAAAAAGAATACAAAACTAACTTTCAAACTATTTAAAAATAAGTTTTCTTTGGCTCATTACAAACATTTTTGCTGTTATTTTGTGTATTTTTAAAGTAAAAAATAAAGAATTGAATTGAATAAGAATTGAATAAAATAATAACATCTCGCTTGAGAAATCCCTGTATAAGGACATCCAATAATGGAAAACATAAGAATTATTTTCAATTTGCTCAGACCTGTTTAAAGAGTTATGTATATATCCCATACTGTTTTGGGTCGATTATTTCAACTTCGCATACTGAAGTTTATCCAAAGCACCCTCTTTTAAAGAACGCACATATAAAATAATCTTAAAACATTTTCTGTTCTATTCCCAATAAGAAGTATGTTTGAGATATATTTCCACGATTCGATAACATATTTGTTCACTGTTGTACTCTTTTTATTGAACTCATGAGGGTACTTCTGTAAGTATTCAAACACTTGCATACATTCCCAACATACGGCAGGCAATATATACAGCAAATTATTTACGTATCTCAAATAAATGAGTTCCTCTTATATCCTGACTGCTTGTCTTATTATAACATGGATATATACTATATCTTACTTCGTTTCTGACATGCTGTGTGTTTATGTGCAGACCCAACCGGTATGCGTGCACTAGTTTGGTCCTTCCAGCTGTTGAGTTTTTACCTTAACCTCATTTTTTATTCAAATAGCTGCTGTCAATTGTGAAAATATTTGACAGAATGGATGAACAAAGTTTTATAAATGTTTATATTCTAAAGAATTTACAAAAGCCGAAAAAAATCTGTAAGAAGAGACCAAGTAAATATTGCACTATATTTCAGTTAGAAATTGCTGGAAATATTTTGATTTAATAAATAAATCAAAGGTATTTCCAGAAAGCTCCAGAATTAAAGTGATCACTCGACCGAAATAATAGCAATGACTCATGCCATAAAAATAGCACATTCAATACACTTCTCAATAATAATAGCAATGACTCATGCCATAAAAAATCTGTTCCAGAAAGCTCCAAAATAAATAATAAATCATTGCTTTGTGTATTGAATAAGAATTTTAGGTGAATAAGAATTTTTTTTAGAGATCTTCTTTGTGTAAACGTTGCCACCTAGTTTTAGAAAGCCAAACGAGAATATTCGAGAATATTCCGAGACACATCAATTGTATATAAAAGGAGACCTAGAGTCGAGGCTAGAATCATTCTTAATCGATCAGTTGAAGTGAAAAGCTTCGTCAGAGATTATACAAAGCAGAGATTGGAAACGAGATTATTTTTGTGAAAGTAATTAAAATAGTGAAGCTCTAAAACTGTGATAAATAATTGTAATAATTAAATTATTGAAAGACAAATATTTTTAAGACTAATTGTTAAGCAGAAATAATTACAAATAAAGTTTATACACTAAGTTCACATAAATAAAAAGTGTTATCATTCTAATAACATCGAACCGAAAGACTAACACGTTACATTGGTGTCAGAAGTGGGATTATTTATTGTGAATCAGTGCAGGAAAGACAATTGTGCTAAAAATTTCTGCAAGAAAATTCGAAATTAAACTAGAAACTTCTGTGGGGAAAATTTCGAAGAAATTCGTTATTAAGAAATTTGAGTATAGTAATTTCGACTGTGTGAGAAATTTCAGGGGCGTACAAGAAATTTTGTATGAGTTGTATGAAAATTTCGATTGTGCGAAATTTGAGGTTATACGTCGTGTATCGTGTGAAAATTTCGATTGTACGAGAAATTTCGTAGAAATTAAGATTATACTAGGAAATTTCGTAGTATTTAGATACTGTGCAAGAAGTTTCGATAGAACAATAGAATTTCGTGAACAATTAAAAATATTTGAACGATGGAAAGTAAATTATTAGATAGTTTGAGTACATTAGAACTATCCACAGTTCTGCGTGTGTGGAAGTCAGTTTCCACGGGAACTAAACCAGAAAAGAAGAAAAGAGTAATCGCTGAATGTGCAATAAGAGGAATAGACAGTAGCACATTCGACTTTAGTGAAATTCTGAAAGAGGGAAACCAAGAAGAAAACACGAACGAGGACAATGACAAGTCCGATTTCAGTGAAGAGGGTGCAAAAACAACAGCAAGTGTTCAAGATAATTTAAAGACGCTTATGACCATGATGATCGGTCTTCAGACTAGTCTGCAAGAAGAAATGAAAACAAATGCTTCTAGTCTTCAGACTAAAATGGACTCAACTGCTTCTAGTCTGCAAGAAGAAATGAAAACAAATGCTTCCAGTTTACAAGAAGAAATGAAAACAAATGCTTCTAGTCTTCAAACCAAAATGGATTCAACTGCTTCGAGCTTACAGAATAAAATAGATTCGACTTCTGCAAGTCTTGAAAGTAAAATCAAGTCGAGCGTTTCTGGACTAGAAACCAAAATGGAGTCTAGTATGGATGAATTAAAATCTCAAGTTGAATCCAGTGTTGCGAACTTAGAAGACAAAATTACTACAGAAGTCTCTACAGTTCGCACAGAAGTAAGTAAAGTTGAACAGAAATTGGAAGACAAAATAACCACAGTTCGCGCGGAAGTAAGCAACATAGAACAAAAATTGGACCAGAAATTGGAACAAAAAGTAGCAGAAATGGAAGCACAAATGGCTGACATCAAAGAAAATAAACCAAATATTGAGTCATCAGGTAAAAGGATGAAGCCACCAATATTTGATGGCAAAACTTCATGGCCAGTATACAAGCGACAGTTTGGTCCGATAAAGAAAAAGCCACAGCAATAATTCTGGCTCTACGGGGTAACGCAGCCGATTTATTGCGGACAATCTCACCAGAAAATGAGAAGAATTACAATTACCTTGTAACACAATTGGACATTCGATATGGGGATAACCACATGAAGGACGTATACCGAATGGAGCTCGTCAACAGAATGCAAGAATCTGGAGAGACACTTCAGGAGTTGTCAGCAGATATTGAGCGGTTGGTATACTTGTCATACCCCGATTATCCCCTGGAGCTGCAGAATGACTTGGCTGCAGAAAGATTCACCAATGCCATTCGGGATGCAGACATTCAGTTCAAGGTCCGGATTAGTTGAAAGCGCATGTTGCACGATGTGTTGGCTGTCGCGTTGACATTGGAAGCTGCAAAGAGAGCAACAAGGGCGGTTCCAATGGTACGAGCTGCTATGGTTGATGAAGACTCAACAGAACTAACGATAGACCAACTAACCGAAAAGATAAAGGCGGATGTGCAGCAAGCTATCCAGGAATTGGAATTGAACGATACTAAAAGAAGACTGAAATGCTGGGGCTGCGGTAAAGAAGGACATTTAGAGCGGCAGTGCCCCAACCAGACAAAAGCACCGATTATGATATCAGTCTCTCTCCTACAACAGAGTAACGACAGATTAACGACGCAAGGAGTAATTGCTGGTCATCGATGCAGGATCATCGTAGATACGGGTGCAAGTAGATCCATCGTGAACAGGAAGCTCATTAGTAGGAAACACATGAGCAGAAGCAGTAACAGTGTTCTTCAAACGGTTACAGGGGAATCATCTCCGATTCTGGGTGAAGTGATTCTAGCATTGGGGCTAGATGAGTATGTGTTTCGACATACGTTTTTGGTGGCTGATATAATGGACGATTGTATCATGGGCCTGGACTTCATGAAGCAGAATGGAGTGAGTGTAAACATTGAAGATAGGTTATTGCGATGTGGAAATATTGAGTTCCCGCTAACGTTGGAGGAAGCAGATTCCAGTGACACCAAATCAAATCTACGAGACCAACAAGTTACGTCAGATGCGAATACTGTTGTAAAAGTGAAACGGACGAACGACATTGGAATGACAACTAGAGTTACGGAGTTGTCAAAAAGTAAGGACAAAACGAGAAGGAGCAAATCCAGTGTCGTAGGTACTGAAGGGGCTTTTGGAGAAACGAGTAAGGACTGCAGGAATGTGAAAAAGGTAGTAGCTATCCGTACATTAAGGACTGGAGGCGATGACATGTCGAGCATCCGAAACGCGCAGCTAAAGGATGAAGATGTTGGACCAATCCTTAAATGGAAGAAAAGGGGTCAGCGTCCAAAATGGAGCGATATTGTAATACGCAGTGATACGACAAAAAGTTATTGGGCTCAGTGGGACTCGTTACAGATTGAAGATGGCGTTCTGAGGAGAAAATGGGATTCTCCTGATGGAAAATCCAAACTAATGCAGTTGATCGTGCCTAAGTCCAAAGTACATGAGGTGCTTGGTGAAGTACATGCTGGAACTTCAGGGGGATATTTGGGAGTCAACAGAACATTAGCGAAGGTGCGAGAACGATTTCACTGGGTACACTGGTGAGCTGATGTCAAAAACTGGTGCGGGAATTGTGATACCTGCACAAAGATTGTAGGACATCAAAAGGAAACTGAAACTGCAGTGGGGCAATATGTTGACGCTGAACTGAAGCAAGACACGAGTGGACAGGATAGCACCAGACAGACTCCACCGGAAAGATCATCTTGGCAGCATATACGGGTTCCGGTGGACAAAGTATTTGAGGAACCTGCAAACAACGAATTACAAGATAGTGACTGCACCAACGAGATGAACTCTTTGGACGTGGTATGGCGAAAGCGAAAATCATCAAAAGTAAAAATGAAGGTGATTCATTCAAATCAGTTAGCGAAGAATCGCGGCACGAGTCCAAAAGATTCTGTTCGGGACGAACAGATTTAAGAAGGGGGTAGTGCACTATATTTCAGTTAGAAATTGCTGGAAATATTTTGATTTAATAAATAAATCAAAGGTATTTCCAGAAAGCTCCAGAATTAAATTGATCACACGACCGAAATAATAGCAATGACTCATGCCATAAAAATAGCACATTCAATACACTTCTCAATAATAATAGCAATGACTCATGCCATAAAAAATCTGTTCCAGAAAGCTCCAAAATAAATAATAAATCATTGCTTTGTGTATTGAATAAGAATTTTAGGTGAATAAGAATTTTTTTTAGAGATCTTCTTTGTGTAAACGTTGCCACCTAGTTTTAGAAAGCCAAACGAGAATATTCGAGAATATTCCGAGACACATCAATTGTATATAAAAGGAGACCTAGAGTCGAGGCTAGAATCATTCTTAATCGATCAGTTGAAGTGAAAAGCTTCGTCAGAGATTATACAAAGCAGAGATTGGAAACGAGATTATTTTTGTGAAAGTAATTAAAATAGTGAAGCTCTAAAACTGTGATAAATAATTGTAATAATTAAATTATTGAAAGACAAATATTTTTAAGACTAATTGTTAAGCAGAAATAATTACAAATAAAGTTTATACACTAAGTTCACATAAATAAAAAGTGTTATCATTCTAATAACATCGAACCGAAAGACTAACACGTCACAATATGTATGCAGAAAAGCAAGTAGCTGCAGCTCTATATAAATTGGCATCCTGTGACAAATATAGAGTTGTTGAAAATATCTTTGGGGTACACAAATATACAGTAAAAAATATTGCTTTACAAGATTGCATGCCTTTAACAGGGTTTTATTTTCGCTCCTCATATTCTTGTTTTTTCCTATAGGTTATAGAGGCTCTGATAACTGAATTAATACCGAAAACTATTTTGTTTCCGAATGATAAAAATACTAAATGATTTAGTGAATATTTTGAAGGAAAATGTCATCTTCCGGAAATTATTGTCTGCATCTATCGAACTATTACTCTAATATTTCCACCTTCTGCGGCTAGAAAAGATTTTCTAATTAGGAAAGGAGGCATCTTTTGTGTTACAAGCAGTCGTGTATCGTAACTTGCTGTAAGAGTTCATGTATTTCACTTATTATGTTCGTTTTTTCATCGGTGTCTAGGTCTATTTTGAAAAAAACGATCTGGGTCTCAAGGAGAAAAACAAATTCATCTTTGAAAAATTCAACTTTTTCGATGATTTTTTAAATAAATTATCCGTAAATAAAATAAATTCTAGCAAATTCTCAAATATCTTTATTGAATGATATTAAAAAATATTTTTTTTCACGAATTTATGAATTTGGTTATGATGTTTATAGTACGATATCCACATTTATGTGGAAAATGATGGCTGCGTAATCTCTTGCAGTTTCACGTAACTAAAATCAATCAAGGTCTCAGGTCTCACGATAAATATTTGGGTTATGTTGTTGTTGCTTTAACATGTTATAGAGCAGACCTAGCCCTAGACCCCGATGAAAAAAACGCACCTATTATTAATCTAATGTTTTATATCCTAATGTACACTTAATTTTATTTCACAGCTTTCGTGACGTGCCCTGTAATTTTCCTGCAAGTGTGCATGATGCTTCTCTTTTTAAGAATTCATACCTTTTCCAAAATGAGGAGGGGGTATCCTCAAAGTAAGTTCATTAAATTGATAATAATGAAATAATATTTACCCTATACCTTATAGGGCCCTAAGGGTATTAATGGAATAGAAATCGACTATTACATTATTGGAAATCCTGCCTATTCGCTACTAGCCTTCTTATCTTATGAATGACTACATTGATAGAAATTTAAACGGTTACGAAGAGAATTTTAATTCGTATTTGAATTCTTCTAGTGTAAAAGTAGCAATAGCTTTTGGATATTTGAAAACTCCGGAGAATATTCCACTATAAAATACCAGAAACGTTCAATTTCTTTATAAAAGAAAGAAATTGGACGTTTCTGGAAAACACTACACAAATTCATTATTAAACACCAAACACGACTAAAAGAAAACATAAACAAAATAACGTCAAAACAATTGCGACGTTTCCTAAGAAATATTTACAATTGTAGATTATTCGAGAAATATCGCCATTTAGTATACAAAAGCGGGAAGCGATTACAAGGGCGATTTGAATATAAAAGTAAAAATAGTGATTGTGTATTTTTATAAACTGTGATAATTAATTCTAATAATTAAATTATTGAAGGACAAATATTTTTAAGACTAATTGTTAAAGCAGAAATAATTATAAATAAAGGTTATACACTAAATTCTCATAAATAAAAAGTGTTATCATTTTCATAACATCGAACCGAACGGGTAGCACGTCACAATATTATTAAAGCAATAAGAAGTACATACATATACATTTATGCTAAAAATAGTGGCAGCGTGTTGTAGTTTATATAATTTAATAGAAAGTGGTCATGTGGATATCGCTGAAAATGAAGATGTCGCTCCTCAAAATACTGATCAATAGGAATTAAATGAGCTAATTACTAGCAAGTGTGAAAAATATACGTAACTATTTAGTTCAGTATTTGGTAATAATTTAGACATGATGGCACATAACAATTAGAAAATCATTTTTTTTAAACAAATCATATATATATGTAATTTAATGTTTTTTTAATAAAAGGAGTAACAATAATAACTAATTTAAATATAATCATAATAATCATTCATTTTATTAATAATACTAACTAATTTGTGTTTTAAATTTGTTATAAAATACGAAACGAATTATATTCCTACTGCATTCATATATGAGTCTGACAAAAACTTTTCTTTGTTCTTGCACATAGAAATTATTTTTTGGGGTATCTGCAGGAGCAAAGGGAAATAATTTTAGAAAAATTTTTCCTCCAGTATTTGCAGGGTTTTTTTGCTACTTGCGGTACAATGGTAAAGAAAATACTTATTTTCAATATGGCTGCATTCTAATGCAAAGTCTGCATTAAAAGAAGCCCTAGGGTGGGTTGCAAATATTCTATCCATTTTCTCCATGTAAGGAACATGTTTTCTGCCTAGCTCAATTTTATTGTTTTAATTCGAAATAGCGGATTTTTAATTATATGTATTTTATAGCTACTTACTCTACGAATGATCACAAATATTATTAAAAATGTCTTTGTCGCGAAATTTGTTTCCATCCATTTGCTCTTTGTTCTCAAGAAGTGTACATATTTCACTGTAGCCCCAACGTTTATTCACTTTCACTGTTTTAATAAATTAAGGCACTTTGTTAATAAGATCATACAAAATTGCGTCAGTTAGATTTTCTATTTATTGATCATCATTTATTATAAAAAGTTAGATTATTTTTCGGCTTTGTTTTACTCCAAAACAGTTTAAGCGTCAACATCATACCAGTTCGATTTCATTTGGTTCGTACCGAACTAATAGTCCAAATTTGAATGATACGGTACAAGTTTAGGCGCGAATTTTTTTGGTCCAAACGTACCGGTCCGGTCTTCGCATAAACGTGCTGATAGTCATTGTCATTAAAAATTATGGTATAAATGAGCACAGGTTTCATAGAATAAATATAAGTATATATTCCTTTGTATATAGTCTTTCGCAATTTATTTAAATATATAAATATGATACCACATAATAATGTTTTTTTATTTACGAAATACCATTGGGAATAGGTAACTCAATGCAATCTAAAAAAAAACATTCGTAGTTAAACGGTGAGCCTCAATAAATCTTCCGCTTTGCCAATATGAATAATGGAGTGGGGAAATACAATAGATACATTGTGAAAAGAACTGGCATTGTAAAATGAGTTTTTGGGAAGAAATATGCTATAATAGAAATACAATTCCATTCGTTAATGGATTTTCAAAATAACGTTGGAATGTTTCAGGTATATGAAATTTTATCGATTTCAATGTTTGTCTTGTATTTGAAAATTATTATTGTCTTTATTTCGGTCTTTAAGAAGAGTCGAAATTTTAGGGAAAATTTAATGAAATCCATTTAGAGGATTTGAAGTCAGTTTAACCTAAGGCAAATTACAAGTACGGATTTATATGCAAAGTAATACTTGTAGAAATGTGTGAACACATATCTTTATAGACGTAGTTCCAAGCTGTTTTTGGTTGAACTAAATACGGAAACAAATACTCAAATTTAAACAATGCTTAAGTCGCAAATCAATATTGGAAATATAGACAAATGGACGTTAGGCGTTATTTAAATTATTTAATTATTAGATTGAAGGAACCACAAACGTTTCTACCTAATGCTAAACAAAAACAATAGATATTTGAACCCAACAGAATCTCACTCCTAAATTTTCATTATGCATGAAAAATCCCGGTATCATATTTTAAAAGCTTTGCTGTTAAAATATCTTGAATATAAATCAAAATATGAGAAATTTTCTGGCACTACTGTAGTTTATTATTTAGAGTTGATTGGCCCGTTTGGTTATGGTCTTCATCGAACTCTATAATTTTTCACTTTAGAGACCTTTTCACAGAAAAACATTGGATTCGTAATGTTGAACTTTGTTTTTTGGTAACTACAAGTATTATCAAGGTAAAACCTTCTGAACTTTCTGTGTACTTTCCGTCTTAAAGACTAGAATATTGTCCTTTAAGGAATATATGAAATTTTTCCTACACCTACACCTACACAGTTCTTTCTTACCATTATTGTTCTTGTACAAGTTTAAAGTTAAATATGGTCTTTTAATTTCTGAAAAACTCAAAATTTCTATAGTACTATAACGACTTGGAGTGGTAAAAAAATTAGATATATTTGAAATGAAAATGGAGCTTTCTTGTTTAATGCTTTTCTTACCTTCCTTCCTTTTTGGTTGTTGTATTTTTCCTTTCTTCCAAATATTGTAAATCATTTTTTGTAGAATAACTAAAATGAAGAAAGGATATGATAAAATTTTGCTTTAATATTACTTGTTAACGACACTGTAGTAGAAAAAATTTAAAATTTAAAACCTTGTAATCTAGTGGCGCCAAAAAAATCTGACAGATAAAAGAAAACACGAGAAATTTTATTCTTCGACAAAATTTGGAAGTCAAATAAATAAATAAATTATTATCCTGAGAAATATAAAATGGTTGGTCTAAAGATTTGAGCAGCGAACTAAAGGTAATAATATGAAAATTAAAAAAAGGAAAACAAATGTAATATGTTCCATTTTAGATATTTTAAAGTGTAATTTTATGTCAATAAAAAAAACTATTAAAACTTGAATTTCGCTTCTCATTGCTACGCGACCTAATAAGGATCCGGTCGGCAACAAATCTTTAAAATATCTTTATATTTACTTCCTTCAACAAATCTTTAAAATATCTTTAAATATTTCAACAAATCTAAAAATGAGTGAAATAAAAGATAAAGATGAAGGCAGTAAATTTAATTGCCAACTTTGTACGAAACCCGATTGTTTGAGTGACATGGTGCAATGTGACAAATGTGATAAATGGTTTCATTTTGTGTGTGTCAACGTCACCAACGAAATTCAGAACTCAAACTGGGTTTGTACATTCTGTAAGGAAGCTCCCGACGTAAAACAAGCTAGAATTGATATTGAACGACGAGCTGAGCAAAACTCCAATAAAAACAAGCAATTAGATCTTTCAGAGAAAAGTTTAAAATCTAATGCTTCTTCCCAACGTAAAAAATGAATTCATATTGAATTACAACGGCTTGAAGAAGAAAAGTCGTTGCAACAGCAATATATAAATCAAGAAAAGTTGTTGCAAGATCAATGTCTAAAGAAACAGCAGCAACATATAAATGAAGAAAAGTTGTTGCAAGATCAATGTCTAAAGAAACAGCAGCAATATATAAATGAAGAAAAGTCATTGCAGCAGCAATATATAAACAAAAAGTATGAACTTCTTCATCTATGCGAAGATGATAGCCCCAGTGACAATGAAGATGATGAAGAATTAAAATATGCTCAAAAAATACGTGCTCAGGCTTGGATAAACTCAACTGGTCATCAACCAAACAAATTTGGAAACGGAAATTTATGTAATAATAATGCTAGTGCAACTGAGATGATTCAACCGCAATATGTAGCTCCATTAACCATAAATTATCAACCAAATGAGAAACAAATACCAGTTCCGAGAAGCATGCCTGCCAATAATAGTGATGCAGTGAAGAATATTCAACAATCAAATCATCATAATTGTCATCAATTGACGGAAGTGTTAACCCTTAACTCTAATCAGTTAGCTGCAAGGCAAGTAGTTTCAAAAGATTTACCAATTTTCAGTGGTAGACCAGAAGAGTGGCCACTGTTCATCAGCTGCTACAACAATATGTGGTTATTCAAACGCTGAGAATTTAGCAAGACTTCAAAGATGTTTAAAAGGAAAAGCATTGGAGTCCGTAAGATGCTGGTTGCTTTTACCATCTGCTGTGTCAAAAGTAATTGACACTTTAAAACTTTTATTTGGGCGTCCTGAACTAATTATTAATACGCTGTTAACTAAGATAAAATGTGAACCACCACCAAAGGATGATAAATTCGACAAAATAATTAGTTACGCTCTCTCCTTGCGGAATTTGTGTGCTACTATGGAGGCTTCAGAACTTAAAGCTCATTTAAATAATCTGTAACGACCGTCTTTTAGTAGATGAAACCCTGGAAGGAAAATTGAAAACATATGATTAATTATGGGAAGGAAAATCAATGCAAAATACTTATCTGTACCAAGTGTGAAAGTCCTGTATTGTTACAATACTACTGTATGTTCCCAAACAAATGAATTACCTAGTAGATTTTTTTTTTTTTTTGTGTCCACAGGTTTTGTTCCAGATGAATCCACTTCCTGAGCAGAAAGAGGATGCAGTAAACAAAGCACCTAAAATTGAAATTAGTGGAAAACTGTTGATATTATTAAAATTATTTTTATATTGTAAACCACATTAGATCAGTGGCAACCTTACTGTTGGTTTATAGAAGCGCGACGGATTGAAATCGACTTCTGGAGTGTCAAAGTTGAAAACAGCTGTGTTGCTGCGATCTTCATGTTTTTCCCCACATATGTGATATCACCATGACCGCAATAATGTAGGGAAGCGACCTGAAACAAAATTAACATAAAATAATTAGAAAATAGAAAATTTTTATGATCATTGGGTCAAACTAACCTTGCTTTCTTTTTTTTGGTTTTCACACTGGAAATAGTAGAAACTTCTGTAAGCACTAATTTTTATGGAATTAGAGACTGATAAACTATCATTACAGCCCGGAACTTATAATTAATTTTAAAAAAAAATATAAAAATATTTTTTGGAAAATCATTTTGGCGGGATTTAAAGGACGAAGCCCAAAATTTTAACCTTTTTGCGAGCGCGGCGACCTCACAAAGAGAAAATTCCATATTTGTTAAAAAAATAGGCAAAATTATCATTAAATAGGATTCACTAGTAGGTAAATAGTTGCATTGTTAAATAAAGATTATGCAAAAATTAAATAAAAATCATAATTAATAGCATAATATCTATAAAACTAATTAATGCCTATTTTAACCACGAATCCAGTTATCCGAAAGCCTATAAAAAGGCTGTCACGACGAAGAAAAAGGGTTGGTCTTATTCGAAATTTGTAGAGGTCGTTTCGCTACCGAAAATTTTCTCTGGGTTTTAGTTTTTTTTTTACATAAATTTGTCTACTTTAATTTTCTTTTTTTTTTTGAAAGTGGTGAAAATTTAGTTTTTTTTTATTAGTTTTTTTTTTGTTTGGTCATATTTTAAAATTCTTTTGAGGAATTCCGGGCTGTGAAGCATATAAAAGAAGAAAAGAAGAAAAAAAAAAAAGAAAACCGGGAAAAGGAAAACAACGGTTTACCTTCAAGAAAAAAGTTTATCATACCGGGGTCAACGAATTTGGAATTTCCGAAGATTTATATGGGTCACAAGGTCGCACCAACACTAGCTTAACGGACACACAGCTAAGTCACTCAAACATATTTTTTTTATTATTTTTCTTTAACTTTTGATTTTTTTTTTCTTAATTTTTTTTTTTTTTGGTAATATAATTCACGAATAACTCAAAATAAATCAAAGCAAAGTACTAATAAACAAATTAATGAATTCGTCTATAAATTTGACGTTTGTTTTGTTTATTTTGAGTTCACATTTTTAGTTCATTTATTTTTTTTTATGAAAGTGTTATAACTCATATCACATCACTTAATTCATATCACTACACTACACTTAAAGATCCCGGTTGGATCTATACAATAAACTTAACGAACAAGTGAAAAATTGTTATATAAAAAAAAAAAGAAAAACACAAGAAAAAAAGGTAAACAATATTTAAATAATTCGCGCACGTTATTTGGAAACGTCAAATACCATCAGTTGCTAGTGTGGTGAATTTAATTCATTTTTTTTTTTTTATTTTTTTTTGGTAGTTTATACTAAAACGTTTGATTATTTTAAAGGGATCACAGATCCTGGTCGATGATTTGAATTATTATATAGGGATCGAAGATCCAGGTCGAGTTTTTTTTGAAAGTAAATATATATTTTAATAAAAAGTGAATTAAATAAAGAAAAGGAATTTGTTAAATATATCCTTATTTGAGTTTTTTTATTATTTTTGTTCATTTTGTGATGTGTTTGGCTAAATTTTTCTTTTACACAATGAAGTGCTAGGAAAATTAAATGGGGTGATTGAGGCCTGGCATGTGGATGGTGCGAATGATTTATTGAAGTTTACGTCGGTTGTTTAGGAGCACAGAAACGGTTTTAATGTTGTCCTCTCTTTTCTTTGAGTTTTTTTTTATTTTTTTTTTTTATCCACGCTTTACAAGCATTTTGATCGCTGATGGGAACCCTGAAATTTAACTTAACTGAGAAACCCGGAAATGCGTGGCCATCAGCAAGTCAAAGTGAAAAAATTTTGAGTGACGAAAATAACCGTTACAAAATGGCGCCCGAGCAGGGACCTGACAAATGACAGGTCATAAACATAAAAAAAAAAAAAAAATTTTTTTTTATTTTCATTTTTATTTTTTTTATTTTTCTTCCTTTTCAATTTAAATTTTTCTTACGTTTATTAGTTATACTTCGCAACTGTACTTACTTGTTGAATATAGAGATTCTACGTATCCTTGGAAAGGCATAGTTGTTTGAGGACTTAATATAATGAAGCAAAGTAAATAAGTAAACGATATTTAATGGTTTTTTTTTGATTTTGTAGTTTTTTTTGATTACTTTAAATTTTGATTTTCGTTCTTAAATTCTTGCGAGAGTGATTCTACGCAACCAGAAATGCGTCGAAGGTAATAATTTTATTTATCCGCATGGGAACGGTTGTTTGAAGATACCATTCAGCGTTAGCTTAATTAAGTAGTTTTTTTTATGGGATTACTTGTCGGCATTAGAGATCCTCTATCGTTATGAAATCGATCGGTGTAGAGTTTTGAGTAATTACCCATCGAAGCGAGCCAATAATTCGAAGGGGTACAACTAAATGTGCGCAACGATTAAACCCTTTTAAAGAAAAAAAGGAATAAATGAATAAATAAATAAATTGTCTACATTATAGTTTAACTTTGAAGTAATAACTTTTAATTATCATATTTTTTTTTTACATACATTAATACATTTTTTTGATCTTATCTATTACTTCATTTATACAAACAATTTAGGTATTATACGAGAAATACAAATTTGTTTTTTTTTCTTCTTTTATTATTAATATAATTATTAGGATTAATTATTGGGACCATCCTTCAAACTTTTCTGTGTTCTTGCGATCGACAAGGCTTATCTGTTTGCATTACTTTATGCGTCAAGGCAGCAATCACCCCTTGTTTCTTTTAAAATATATAATATATACCAGGGGTCGTCAATTAAATTGATGATCAGCTGAAAAGTAAAATTTTTTTTTGTTAATTAAATAAATTGTGTTTATCAATAAATAGGTTGCATTGTGGTTTTCTTAATTCCTTCCTATATTTTTTTTTTTTGATTTTCTTTTTGGGTTTTTCCTTCCTGGATTCTCGAAAGATCCGTTTTATAGTTCTGAGATATTTTTTTTTGCTAATTACTTTTTTTTTAAATTTTTGGTTATTTTTAATTTTTCTTATTACTTTTTTTTAATTATCTATTCCAACGTACTAGTTTTAAAGTTTTCTAATTTTTTTTGAAGTATTAGTTTTAGTTTCTTTTGCTCGGTGTTTAAATCAAAGTTAAGATGTTTTTGATACCTAGTGAAGTGGACAATTTAAGTAGCGATGAACTAGATGTCGAGTTGCAGCTCCGGAAGCTCTCAGTCAATGAGTCGGACTCCAAACAAAAGCTGGTAAAGTTTCTTGAGAGAGAGCAGGATGATCCTTCTTTGCGACCAACTAAATCACACAATCTTAGAAATCCTACCGGTGAATTAGAAGCGTGCAATCAAGCGATTCGAGCCCTAGATGTGCTTGCATCGAGAGGGGAATTGGAGGTTGATGAGAAAAGGGGTCTGGTAACAAGAGTTAAACATTGGTATGGTCGGGCAGAACGGTTGTCGGATGGCAAATCATCAATGGTTGTACAAATCAACAGAATCACGCAACAATTGCAAGCAATGCGTTTAAGACTAGAGGAACTACCAGGTCCCAAGTGTACAAAGGCGGACGGTGGTGTCGGGAACGAAAGGACTGAGAGTAACGGATCATTAGCAAATGATCAAAATGAAACATTTGTGAGCCCTCAACGCGACAGCACACCAACAAGGCCAAGTCAACTTCGGGCAAGTTTTCTAGAGGGTGCCTAAGTAGAATTTTTTGGAATGCCACCTACGAATGTCTGGCCTTCAACCTTGCCTACAGATGATCGTGCGGGAGCAAGCACAAGTAATCACCTTCGTTATCCCATAAACCAGTCTTTTCAACAGCAGTTGCATAGGTCACCAGTACAACAACAAGAATACCAAAGACCACCGAAGTGGAATATTTCATTTGACAGTGGAAGCCATGGTCTGGATGCGAATGAGTTCTTGTACCGGTTGGAAACTTTAGCAAGGAGAGACGGCATTAGAACCGAAAATTTGACGGCAGTAGTTTCTGACTTCCTGAAGGGGACAGCCAATGATTGGTTCTGGGTCTTTTCCAGGAAATTCCCCAACGCAACCTGGACTCAAATGAGAACAGCGTTCTTAAGTCGGTTCTGCAGTTATGAATCTGACAGGGAAACAAGACGAATAGTGGAGACCCGTAGGCAGAAAGTTAAGGAAAGTTTTAACGACTTTCTTCTCGATGTCGAAGGAATGAATGGTCGCCTGCTTCGCCCGTTTTACGAAGACGAGTTATTAGATATAATTCGCGAGAATATGAATCCGGCGCTACAAAGCGCAACAATATCTCAATATTTTGTCAAGACTGAGGACTTGAGAGTCATATGTAGCAGGTTGGAAAGATTGTGGTCTAAGTCTGGATATGATCCCCGACAATTGTGTGATACCCAAACAAGACGATTTTCACACGGTGTTCATGCACTTCAGACTTTCAGTGTAGACGAACATGGAGATAGTCAAGAGAATCACGAAAGGAATTACTCAAGCAACAATCACCTAAATGCTCTAAGTTATGCTACACCAAACAACTATAAGCATGTCCAGGAGAAAGAACTTGGAACAGAGTCAAACATGCGAATTTGCTGGAACTGCAAGGATATTGGACACATTTACCAAGAATGCACGAGTTCGGTGAGAAATATCTTTTGCTATGGTTGCGGCAGGACAGGTATAGTTAAGCCGAATTGTTCCTATTGTTGTAATGCGAAACACCAGGGCAACCGGAGGCCGAATGCGACAGGAGTTGGGACATCGCGTTCGCATCAAATTCTGAGAAAGCCCAGCAATACGACAGAGGCAGCAACGAACACGGAACCATCAACCCACCGGTAACAAATTCACGAAATCAAAAGACCATTAGCACTCAAACTGAATTCCCAATTCCAGAAAAAAACAAACTACGTACACAACAATATTGGCAGTTACGAAAAATAATTAAGAATGCTGTCGTATCCGCCATCTATACCCCAAAAGATCGTCGTCCATTTATCAGTGTTAAACTTGGTGGCATGCAGCTTACAGGACTCCTAGATAGTGGAGCCACAGTAAGTATCCTGGGAGCAAACTCTCAAGCATTCCTGAAAGAAGCAGATTTAAATGAGCGTAAATTGCAAGCCACGGTAAAAACAGCAGATGGAAGAGCTAACAGGATTATGGGATATGTGGACGTACATACGGAGTATTGCGGAAAGACCAAAAACATCCGGTATTATATAGTGCCTACCCTGAAGGAGAGGTTGCATTTGGGAGGAGACTTCTGGGAAGCATTTGGAATAGAGCCAAAGATAGTGCAAGAACTGGAAATAAATAACATCGAAGAGACTCCACAACATAGACTTACTGAAGAGCAACAGCAACAATTAGCCGAAACAATTGCGCTGTTTCCATCATTTAACAAGAAAGGACTTGGACGGACGCAGCTTGAAGAACACGAGATTGAAGTAGGTAATGCCAACCCAATCAAACAGCGTCATTATCCGATCTCTCCGGCAGTCCAAAAGCACCTTTATGCAGAACTAGACCGAATGTTGGAAATGGACGTAATAGAAGTAAGTCAAAGTTCCTGGAGTTCTCCGGTGGTGTTAGTAAACAAACCAGGTGGAAAGGTTCGAATGTGCCTAGATTCCATGAAAGTCAACGCAGTCACAAAAAAGGATGCGTATCCTCTTCCACACATCGAGGGTCTACTGAGTAGACTACAAGACACCAGATTTATTTCCAGTTTGGACCTGAAGGATGCTTTTTGGCAGATTCCTCTTGCGACTTCTTCGAGGGAACTGACCGCGTTCACTGTGCCAGGTAGGCCGCTATACCATTTTAAAGTAATGCCTTTCGGGTTATGTAACGCGGCACAACGCATGTGTCGCTTAATGGATAAAGTGGTTCCTCACGAATTTCGCAACTGCATATTTGTTTATCTCGATGATTTGTTGATAGTTTCGGCGACTTTTGAAGAACACAACGCCCTGCTTAAACAGGTTGCGACCTTTTTAAGTCAAGCAGGTTTAACAATCAATATCGAGAAAAGCAAATTTGTGCTGAGGGAAATTCGCTATTTAGGGCACATAGTGGGAGAAGATGGTGTGCGGCCAGATCCTGGTAAAGTGGAAGCGATAGTCAGCTTTCCAGCTCCGACAACGGTGAAGCAGACTAGACGACTACTAGGAATGACTGGATGGTACAGACGCTTCATTCCTAACTATGCAGCAGTCACATCACCCATAACTGATTTGTTGCGAAAAGGCATAAAGTTTTCGTGGACGATTGAAGCACAAGATGCATTCGACAAATTAAAAAACGCTCTAATCACCAAACCAGTTTTAATAAATCCAGATTTCACAAAGCACTTTTTCATTCGCTGTGATGCCAGTACTTCTGGAATAGGAGGTGTGCTGTTTCAGAAAACCTGTGATGGAGATGAACAGCCAATTGCGTTCGTTTCTCAAAAATTAAACGCAGCACAGAAGAACTACAGCGTTACAGAGTTGGAGTGTTTGGCAGTGGTTCTAAGTGTAAAAAAATTTAGAGCATACATCGAGGGTTTTCCGTTCACGATAATTACAGATCATGCCAGTCTGAAATGGTTGATGAACCAGAAGGAATTGAGTGGTCGTCTAGCGCGCTGGAGCCTAAAGTTGCAACCGTTTGACTTCAACATTGAACATCAGAGGGGTAGTCAAAATGTAGTACCGGATGCACTATCCCGAATATATACCGAAACACCTGAAGAACTGGTGCAAGACATGAAAAAGTTTAACATAGAGACGATTGATTTACAATCTGCTGATTTTCAAAATGCGGAGTACGTTAATTTGAGGGAATCAATTATGAAGAAGCCAGAGTTATACACTAACTTGAAGGTGCATGACGAACATATTTATATTCGTCTTGAGCTGTCAAAGAAAGACAAGGTATCAGATATCCCGCTGTGGAAACTATGGGTACCAGAACCTCTAGTAGGCGAGCTTCTACGTCAAGAACACGATGTACCGGCAGCTTCTCATGGAGGGATCACCAAAACGTTGGAACGCCTTCGACGCTACTACTATTGGCCCAAAATGCGTCAACGCGTACATCAGTACGTCCAAGATTGCGAGGTTTGTAAAACAACAAAAGCTCCAAATAAAACTTTAAGACCACCAATGGGGCAACAATCTTTTGCAGAACGTCCTTGGCAACGGCTGTATATAGACTTATTAGGTCCGTACCCACGCTCCAAGAAAGGTAATACTACAATCCTGGTAATTCTAGACAAACTAACGAAATTTGTGTTATTGAAGGCTTTACCAAAGGCGGACGCTATTAAAATCACGCAATATCTACTAAACGAAGTATTCTATGTATACGGGGTGCCTGAATTTATACATACGGACAATGGTGTACAATTCATCTCGAAGGAGTTCAACGGATTGTTGGCAACTCATGGCGTCAAACATATTTATACTGCTGTATATTCCCCTCAATCCAACGCGTCAGAACGCGTGAATCGTTCAATTCTGGCTGCAATAAGGTCGTACCTGAAAAAGGATCATCGGTGTTGGGATGAAAACCTATCTGCTGTTGGTTGTTCGTTGCGCAATTCTTTCCACGAAACTACACAGAATTCACCTCATTTTTTAATGTTTGGGCAACATATGCTATTACACGGTGATGGATATAATTTATTAAGAAATCTAGATTGTGTGAGCGAGAACGACATAGAAGTACTACCAAGAGATTATATGATGCCAGTAATTTACAAACAGGTACAGAAACATATAACCGAAGCCTATCGTCGAAACGAGCGACAATATAATTTAAGATCGAGACTAGTTACTTTTCTACCGGGACAATCTGTTTTTGTAAGAAGCTTTGCTCAGAGCGATGCGTCAAAGAAATTCTCGGCTAAACTTGCACCTAAATTTAATAAAGCGACCGTCACTCGGAAAATAGGTCACGTAAATTATGAGTTAGCAAACCAGGAAGGTAAAATCATTGGTATCTATCATGCAAAGGATATACGTAACTAATTACCTGTTTATTTTTTTTTTGTTAGGCTAATATTCCTTTTTTTTAAATTTTTTTCTATGATATTTTTTTTAATCCGGCCAATCAAACCACAGGTTTGTCTCCTCAGCTTTGTATGGACTTGTGGAAATGTCCAACAAACCTGCCCTGTAACGACCGTCTTTTAGTAGATGAAACCCTGGAAGGAAAATTGAAAACATATGATTAATTATGGGAAGGAAAATCAATGCAAAATACTTATCTGTACCAAGTGTGAAAGTCCTGTATTGTTACAATACTACTGTATGTTCCCAAACAAATGAATTACCTAGTAGATTTTTTTTTTTTTTGTGTCCACAGGTTTTGTTCCAGATGAATCCACTTCCTGAGCAGAAAGAGGACGCAGTAAACAAAGCACCTAAAATTGAAATTAGTGGAAAAATGTTGATATTATTAAAATTATTTTTATATTGTAAACCACATTAGATCAGTGGCAACCTTACTGTTGGTTTATAGAAGCGCGACGGATTGAAATCGACTTCTGGAGAGTCAAAGTTGAAAACAGCTGTGTTGCTGCGATCTTCATGTTTTTCCCCACATATGTGATATCACCATGACCGCAATAATGTAGGGAAGCGACCTGAAACAAAATTAACATAAAATAATTAGAAAATAGAAAATTTTTATGATCATTGGGTCAAACTAACCTTGCTTTCTTTTTTTTGGTTTTCACACTGGAAATAGTAGAAACTTCTGTAAGCACTAATTTTTATGGAATTAGAGACTGATAAACTATCATTACAGCCCGGAACTTATAATTAATTTTAAAAAAAAATATAAAAATATTTTTTCGAAAATCATTTTGGCGGGATTTAAAGGACGAAGCCCAAAATTTTAACCTTTTTGCGAGCGCGGCGACCTCACAAAGAGAAAATTCCATATTTGTTAAAAAAATAGGCAAAATTATCATTAAATAGGATTCACTAGTAGGTAAATAGTTGCATTGTTAAATAAAGATTATGCAAAAATTAAATAAAAATCATAATTAATAGCATAATATCTATAAAACTAATTAATGCCTATTTTAACCACGAATCCAGTTATCCGAAAGCCTATAAAAAGGCTGTCACGACGAAGAAAAAGGGTTGGTCTTATTCGAAATTTGTAGAGGTCGTTTCGCTACCGAAAATTTTCTCTGGGTTTTAGTTTTTTTTTTACATAAATTTGTCTACTTTAATTTTCTTTTTTTTTTTGAAAGTGGTGAAAATTTAGTTTTTTTTTATTAGCTTTTTTTTTGTTTGCTCATATTTTAAAATTCTTTTGAGGAATTCCGGGCTGTGAAGCATATAAAAGAAGAAAAGAAGAAAAAAAAAAAGAAAACCGGGAAAAGGAAAACAACGGTTTACCTTCAAGAAAAAAGTTTATCATACCGGGGTCAACGAATTTGGAATTTCCGAAGATTTATATGGGTCACAAGGTCGCACCAACACTAGCTTAACGGACACACAGCTAAGTCACTCAAACATATTTTTTTTATTATTTTTCTTTAACTTTTGATTTTTTTTTTCTTAATTTTTTTTTTTTTTGGTAATATAATTCACGAATAACTCAAAATAAATCAAAGCAAAGTACTAATAAACAAATTAATGAATTCGTCTATAAATTTGACGTTTGTTTTGTTTATCTTGAGTTCACATTTTTAGTTCATTTATTTTTTTTTATAAAAGTGTTATAACTGATATCACATCACTTAATTCATATCACTACACTACACTTAAAGATCCCGGTTGGATCTATACAATAAACTTAACGAACAAGTGAAAAATTGTTATATAAAAAAAAAAAGAAAAACACAAGAAAAAAAGGTAAACAATATTTAAATAATTCGCGCACGTTATTTGGAAACGTCAAATACCATCAGTTGCTAGTGTGGTGAATTTAATTCATTTTTTTTTTTAATTTTTTTTTTGGTAGTTTATACTAAAACGTTTGATTATTTTAAAGGGATCGAAGATCCTGGTCGATGATTTGAATTATTATATAGGGATCGAAGATCCAGGTCGAGTTTTTTTTTGAAAGTAAATATATATTTTAATAAAAAGTGAATTAAATAAAGAAAAGGAATTTGTTAAATATATCCTTATTTGAGTTTTTTTATTATTTTTGTTCATTTTGTGATGTGTTTGGCTAAATTTTTCTTTTACACAATGAAGTGCTAGGAAAATTAAATGGGGTGATTGAGGCCTGGCATGTGGATGGTGCGAATGATTTATTGAAGTTTACGTCGGTTGTTTAGGAGCACAGAAACGGTTTTAATGTTGTCCTCTCTTTTCTTTGAGTTTTTTTTTATTTTTTTTTTTATCCACGCTTTACAAGCATTTTGATCGCTGATGGGAACCCTGAAATTTAACTTAACTGAGAAACCCGGAAATGCGTGGCCATCAGCAAGTCAGTGAAAAAATTTTGAGTGACGAAAATAACCGTTACAAATCCTATTTTGTTACAGGAGTTGGTAGATAAGTTACCACCGCAAATTAAATTTAATTGGGCAATGTTTTCACGAGATACAGTGAATCCAAACATATATGTGTTCAGTGAATGGTTGTTTACGGTGGCAGAAGCAATTAGCAGAGTTACTATTACACCAATAAAAGAACAACTACCTGAAGTTCGACGAGAACGTCATTCTGCCAAATCAAATGCGTTTATACACACTCATGTCGCCGATGTTGCTGAAACAGGTAAATGCTGGACTTGTTCCGAAGACCACCAATTGGAAGACTGCACTATATTTAAAAACTTGAGTCGCTCTGATAAGTGGAAGGTTATTAATGAAAATAAACTATGTCGTTCCTGTTTACAAAACCATAATTCTTCAGTATGTAATGATGTCAAACCATGCCAAAAGGATGGCTGTACTGCAAAACATCATCCATTACTTCATAATAGCAAGACAAAACAAGTTGAAAGGTCTCAACTGAATATTAACGTGCATCAAAATCAGAACAAATCAGTTTTCTTCCGAATCGTTCCAGTGACATTATATGGTGCCAACAATAAGTCAGTCAAGACTTTCACTTTTCTTGATGAAGGTTCATCTGTAACAATAATCGATGAAGACATTGCAAATAAACTACAGCTTGATGGTACTCCTGAGAGGTTATGTCTGAAATGGACTTCGGATACCGTTCGAGTTGAAAATAATTCTAAGATAGTATGTCTCGAATTATCCCAACAAGAAGCCAAAAGCCAAAGAAATCGTCTTTCAGATGTTCGTACTGCAAGAAATTTAGTTCTTCCAATTCAGTCAATATCGACCAAAGAACTAGTCAATGAATATCCTTATCTGAAGAATGTACCTCTCAGTTCATATCAAAACGGAAACCCACGAATCTTAATAGGTGTTGATAACTGGAAGCTTGCATCTCCACTCGAAGTTAAAGAAGGGAAATGGAAACAACCAGTTGCAATAAAGACCCGTATAGGTTGGACTATTCATGGACAGCAGTATATTAACAACTCAAAAAATGATGCTACTTCTATTGTTGCTCATCAGAATTATCATATATGTGAATTTTTCTCAGTAGAAAGCCTTGGTCTGAAAACTCAAGAACTTCGGCTCGTTTCCTCAGAAGAGACTCGTGCATGCCAAATTCTAGAAGCAACAACAATTCGAAAGGAGCACCATTTTGAGACAAGTTTGTTGTGGAAGTGTGACGATATATCGCTACCAGATAGTTTCCTAATGGCAAAAAGACGTTTAATCTGCCTGGAGAAGAAGATGTCATCACAGCCTGATTTAAAAGAAAACATTCGAAAATATATAGAGCAGCTACAATCAAAGGGTTACGCAAGAAAATTAACAATTGACGAGCTTCAACAGGTGCATCCTCGAACTCGGTACTTACCTATATTTATAGTTACGAAGCCAAACAAACCGTCAAAAGTAAAATTAGTACGGAATGGAGCTTCGTTAAATTCAATGCTGTTAACAGATACGAATTTTCTATCATCACTTCCAATTATGCTGTATGGTTTTCGTGCTGGGCGAACAGCTCTATGCGGAGATATTGCTGAAATATATCATCAAGTCAAAATAAGAAACTGTGATGAAACCTTGCCTAACTGGTTATTAGGGAAATGGTTGAAATGGGTTGAACTCTTGCCAATAATTGAACAAGTCAAGATCAACAAGAACTACTCAACCTTTTTTCCAAACAAGGCAGCTAATATTCAACTACATGTGTTTGTCGACGCCAGCGAAAATGCTGTTGCATTTTTTAGAGTTGAAATCGACAATATTGTTGAAGTGGTTCTTGTTGGACCAAAATCTAAGGTTTCTCCACAGCGTCCAATAATGTTAATTCCAAGATTAGAATTACAACCAGTTCTACTTGGTTCGAGGCTAGCTGACAGCAAATGTAAAGAACATCGAGTTTGTGTTTCTAGAAGAATAATGTGGACGAACTCTAAGCCCGTTTTATTTTGGCTTTATTCTAACGCAAAAAACTATGTGCAATTTGACTTGTTCAGGATCAGCGAAATTTTAGACCTTACAAAATTATATGAATGGCAATGGATTATATCCAAATTAAATGATGCCGATGAAGAACTTACACCAAATCATTTTTCGCTGGAGCCAGCCAATATCAACAAACCTCCAGGGCACTTTAAAGAAACTAATCTAATACTGCGTAAAAAAATGAGAAAATCACAACAAATGGCTAATCTGTTCTGGCGACGATGGGTCAAAGAGTATCTTCCTACCCTCACTAAGAGGACTAAATGGTTCCACCAAATTCAGAATCCTATAAAAAGAGGAGATATCGTTTTGATTGTAGACGAAAATTTACCAAGGAATTCTTGGCTGAAGGGCATCGTAATTGAAGCTACACCTTCGAAAGATGGTAAAATACGGAAGGCTACAGTACAGACTAATGGACCTATATATGTAAGACCCGTGGTCAAGTTGGCTGTTTTAGACGTTAGAAGCAGTGTCGACAAAGGGATTGTTAACTGTTTTCCACTGGACACCGTTACCAGGAGGGAGAATGTTAACGACACTGTAGTAGAAAAAATTTAAAATTTAAAACCTTGTAATCTAGTGGCGCCAAAAAAATCTGACAGATAAAAGAAAACACGAGAAATTTTATTCTTCGACAAAATTTGGAAGTCAAATAAATAAATAAATTATTATCCTGAGAAATATAAAATGGTTGGTCTAAAGATTTGAGCAGCGAACTAAAGGTAATAATATGAATATTTAAAAACGCAAAACAAATGTAATATGTTCCATTTTAGATATTTTAAAGTGTAATTTTATGTCAATAAAAAAAACTATTAAAACTTGAATTTCGCTTCTCATTGCTACGCGACCTAATAAGGATCCGGTCGGCAACATTACTACTAAAACCACTTATGCTTTTCTTTAAATGACACCAACACCCTAGTCCCTTAAATTCACATGAAAACATATAGTAACTTAAAATCGGCCAATAGCCGAAATTGATTGACAAATTTTCTAATTAGATGAGAAAAACCATATAAAAAAAACGACAAAACTTTTTTGTCAGCCTGGTTTTGCCTTTATAACTTCACTCTCCCCCTGCCGATTTACTGAAATGCAATACCAACTCTAGTTAACAAATAACCAACTTACGTTTTAAATTTCAACAAAATTGGCTAACGAGTTTTTCAGTTATCTTGTATACGGACGGACGGTAGTACCTAACATAGAGCATAAACATATGGAATTTTTTCAAAATTTTGGCTCATTTTCAAAACCCAATTACCGCAATTACTTCTGCCTGAATTTCACAATTTTTTCCTAAATATTCTATGAAATGTCACCTTTTAAATGCGCTATAATATAACTTGATAGGATTAGAACTACTAAAGTTATAAGACTCTAAAGCAATCTATTAGAAAAAAATACAGTAACTTAAAATCAGCTTATAGCTGATTTTTTGATGCCGTATGGTAGAAATGGGGTAGAAAAACAATGAAATCTAACAGAATTTCAAGGTTTTTTCTTCATGACTTTGCTTCCTTTTTTCAAAATTTCCTCTAATTCGCAGGTAACCTAGGCCCTAATAGGATAAATCCAATCCGCAAATTTTATTTAAATCAGTATGTTAGTTTTTAAAGTACATCAAAAAAACTTTATGGACAAACTTATTTTCTCGTAGGATAATTTCTTTCTCCACTATCCTCGGACCGATTTTGCTGAAATTTAACTTGGTATCGTCTATTTACGTATTTAATCAATATAATTAATTTAAACAAAATTGATTCACAAATTTTCCAGTTAAATCCGAAAAACTATATGCTTTTTGTTTAATAACTTCCCTGCCCTTCCGTCGATTTTGCTGAAATGCAATACCAAACGCAGCTAAGGAATAAGCAACTTACATTCTAAATTTCAACAAAATTGGATAACGCGTTTTTGAGTTATCTTGTCCACAGACGGACGGATGGACGGACGGACGGACGGACGGACATGCTTAAATCGATATAACTTTTGATTCCATGCACAACCATACCCTTGAAATTTTTCTGCGATGATTATTTCTATGCGTTACACAGTTAGTGACAAAACTAATATACCCTCTGGTAGTACCTACCATAGGGCATAAAAACGCCAAGAACTTTCTACGTAACTCAATATTTCTAGGTTTTTTTCTCCATAACTTCGCTTCTTCATTCTACAATTAACTCAAATTCACATGTAGGCTGGGGCCTAATAGCTTTAACACGTTTAGTAAATTTTATTGAAATCGGTATATAACTTTTTAAAACACATCGGAAAAACTTTATGGACAGGCTTATTCTCCCTTAGGACTGTTTTTTCTCCACTACCGTTGGATTGCTTTGACAGAAATTTAACATGGTTTCGTTTATTTACGTACTGAACCTATATAATTAATCTAAACAAAATTGCTACATAAATTTTCAAATTAAATCTGAAAAACCATAAAGAAAAGAACGACAAAACTTTCAAGTCACCCTGGTTTTTCCTTTATAGCTTTTCTCCCCCTAGAACGATTCTGCTGAAATGCAATACCAGACCAAGCTAAGGAATAAGCAACTCAGATTGTAAATTTCATCAAAATCAGATAACGCGTTTTTGAGTTATCTTGTATACGGACGGACGGACAAGCATAAATCGATATATAACTTTTGATTCCCGACACAAACATACCTTTAAAAACTTTCTACGATGATTATTTCTATATGTTACAAATAGAGTGACAAAACAAATATACCTCCTGGTAGTACCTACCATAGGGCATAAATATGTATAATGGAAAATAAAAACAATCTTTTCACTTTAGTTAATGACTTAATGGCATGAAAACGAAAATTCCACGACTTCATAGCATTAATTATGATTTTCCGTTTTAAGCAGAATATATGCTAAAACATATGTTAAATTACAAAAATAAGGACGTACGTATATTTCATTCCGTTAAAAGCATTATTTTCATTATTTCAAAGACAATTTAATTTGAAAAATAAATACAGGTCAGACAGTTGGAGTCAAGAGGAACTCTTCCACTCGCAGTCATAATGTTATATCACAGAAATACTAGGTACTCCAATTTTATTCGTTTAAAAACGTTTCAATTAAATGAGAAAAGAGTTCTCTGAAATAGGAAAAATGTGAATATTGGCAAAGCCCAATCTTGGAGTTGAGCTTGTACAGAGGGATTTATATATTGTTACAATGTGACGTCCCCCTGCACTACTTGTAGGATAAAAAGAAGAGTAAACCACCTGTTGTTCAAAAAGCACATGTTCACATGAAGAAGGATGGTGAAGCGCATAGAATCGATTAGAAGAAGCATGCCTAGCTGATTACACTAACTAGTTCGCCGTTGGGTGTGGGTCGTCGTTTGCCATCTATCAAAAAGTCTGTATCATCTGCCAAAAGTTTATATGTCGTTAAGATTTTAGCATGATAGCTAACCAATCAGGCATGGGAAATTCGGTTTTAAGGAAGAAAGAAAAACTAAATAAATGGTGGGTTGATAAAATTTTCAGGCCACGAAATCAAGCTCTTTTTCCGCAATTGCCTTCGCGAGGCATGCCGGGGAAGATTGGCTAGACATTATACCAAAAAACTAAAATCTCGACCCCCATGATCCTACCTGCCCCTATAAAATAGATACTTGCTCCTTTCTCCCTTGATAATAAACCGTAGATTTTATTGATATCTACGGTTTATTATCAATTGTTTCATTTAGTTTTTTTTTCTTAAATCGTACGGTATACTGAATTGGTATTTGATGGATTTTGATAAAAATTAGATTTGATAAAAAATTTGTTTTGTGAAACCTTTGACTTACTTTTGGTGTTAACTTTTGGTTTGGATTTTCCGCAAAGTGGTCTGCCCACACTTTTATTTTGGATTGAGGTATTCAATTGGTGTTGCGTGGACATTTTTTTCTATGTTGACGACGGACTAACAATTCTTGCTAAGTACATATACAACATATCTGAATTAGTTTGGTGGTGTTGTGAGGAGATTATTTGGCGTGTTTGGTTATGGTAGAGTTAAATATGTTACCTAAGGCACCTCAAAACAATAACGTGGGTATGAATAACGATAATGATACAAATAATGAAGGTACTACCGCAAATCCTACTTTAACATCTGAGGAAGAAATAGAAACTGATACACTAAGGCCCAGCCAGACACAGATAGCAGGCGATTCATACAATCTCATCAGAAACGCGAAGTATGAATAAGAAAATCTCCTTTCACTTACTCAATACGCAGTGGCGGTTTCGCCTTCGCTTTGCCAAGTGATTTGAATGTCAACATCGAAAAAATTGGCACCATGATTCAAAGTGCAGTTAGTCAACAAATAACAACATTGGAAAGTACCGTATTGAATGAATTCAAGAGAATTCACAATCATACACAAATCCAAAATCAAGATTCAAGAAAAAGAATAAATGGTTAGCTAGTTCATTCTGATTTTCACGGTGAACAGTGCAATATAAAGATTTCATTTGGGTCAAATCGACTGAAAGTTAGCTCAAATACAAATCCGCCACGCCAACTAAACGCTAAGATAGGTCAATAGCCACCCCAATGTCAACTCTGATTGTTTACTTAATCTAAATCATTTTCATGCGCCTCATTATAAAAATACACTAACTTGGAATCCAAATGCAAGCCAAACTCGTAATACAAATGCACATCCGAATTCATTACTCGACTCGAATCGTAACAGGAATTGACAAATGGGGTTTTGCGTTCAGTGGAAAAGGGATATGTCAATTGAAGAGTTCATCTTCAGAATAGAAACTAAGGAATCCGCTGGTGACATTTCTTCGTACGCTGTATGTACACAATTCCATACCTTGCTCGCTGACAAAGCCGAGCAATGGTATTGCTGGCTGCTTAAAAGACAACCACACTTCGTGTGGACCGTTTTGAAAACCACTCTTCGAAATCATTTCACAAGCATTGACACTGATCATGATGGAAAAACGAAAGTTTTGATATTTACTATGGTTGATAATGTCTTTGTATAGTATTGCCAATTGCGCCTTCCAATTTCCGATATTGAACCGACAGATATCTTGCGTAGTAACGTTAAATGCAAAGCCACTAATCTAGTTTTCTATAGGTCGATACATTCATCGAATCGTCTTCCAGATATGATTTATGACCGAAATAGTTTCGCGTATGATGATGGAAACTATGCCAGAGGTAGTCACTCTTTTCGAAAGAACTCGGCACGGAACGACTATAATATTAGTATATCTTCTTCCTGTAATAATTCACAATATCAGCCAATATTTTTGGATCATGTTAATAATGTTCGAGGTTCTACTGATAATTATATACAGGAAAACGGGAACCATAACCTTTTAGAAGCTATGGACGGCAATATGGTTGTCTAAAGTTCAAGTGTTGGAACTCTGATAATATTGGAGGATGTATTGCTACTAGTTTGCCCTAAATGCAATCCCGAAAATGGAGAGAGGCATCTAGAAAAGCACGGGGAGCCCCAGATACAAATTATGCTCAGATTCAACCATCACAGAACCAGAATTTTTTTTGCTGTTTTCTTTGACTAATATTATGTTATTTTAATTTTTTGTTATTTTTTTTACTTTCCCCATAAACGAATGTTTATAGGAGAGTACTATAATCGTGCGAAAACCTAACTTTTGATCTAGAAGGGCTAGGAAGATGCAAATAAGTGCAAAGTCCGTTTCGTCAAAAATAATTAGCCTTGTGTCCGTCCGTCTGTCCGTCCGTCCGTCCGCTTTTTTAAATCGTTATTAAAACCTGAATGGATGGTCCGATTTCCATAAAACTTTCACCATTTTGGTGTTGCATCAAATGCCAGGTGGTGTTAGATACTGGGCGAAATTCATATATGGCAACACTATTTGGTAACGCTTTTTGTCTAAAAACGGCAAAATTTTGTCCGCACGGTTCAGACTAAACTGTTGGGCCAATTTCGATAAAATTTACAGAGTTCATGTATTTGATCCTAACTTAGATCTGATTAGTTTTTGGGCCATATTCGACCATGGCAACACTGTCTGAAAATACATTTTGTCCAAATATAGTCTATTTTTGCACTTGTTGTAAAACTGAAACAGCTTGTCCAATTCTGATGAGATTTGCACAGTTTGTGTACTAGGATCTAAGTCAGGACATATTAACTTTTCAACGTAATTTACATCTGGCAACACTAATGCGCGAAACTTTTTTTAAAAAAATGTTCTGGTGGAAATATAGAAACTTCCCTAATTCGGCTAATAATAGTCGGATTTTAATGAAACTTCGAACGTACGTTTGGGATGGACCAAGTGAAAAAATAAACTATGTGTCCCCGCGGTGGGAGTTGTGGGGGGCTGAAAAAGAAAAGCTTCAATAATTCACTCAATAATAGGCAGATTTTCTTTAAACTTGGTGTGTACATTCTGGATAGGGCAAGTGAGAAGATAGAATGCGTCTCCCCTCGGTGGGGGTTGCAGGAGGGTGAAATAAAAAAACCATAATACTAATGAAATATAGAAACTTCCTTAATTCGGCCAATAATAGTCGGATTATAATGAAACTTCGAACTTACATTTGGAATGGATCAGCTGAAAAAATAAAATATGTCTCCCCTCGGTGGGGAGTTGTGGAGGGCTGAAAAAGAAAAACTTCAATAATTCACTCAATAATAGGCAGATTTACTTTAAACTTGGTGTGTACATTCCGGATAGGGCAAGTGAAAAGATAGAATGTGTCTCCCTTCGGTGGGAGTTGCGGGAGGGTGATATAAAGAAACCTTAATAATTCAGCCAATACTAGTCACATTTTCATGAAACTTGGAATGTACATTTAGAATAGGAGAACTGAAATGAATATTTGATGACATTATCGGGAAAGTTCCATAGTAGTCCGGCCGATATAGAGAAAATGTAAATTCACTACCATGGTTTGCTTTGCTCATTTTTTATACTTACACTTACGTTTATAAATTTTTTTTTTTACAAGAATATAATTTAAATCATAATATGGGTATACAAAACAGCAGGAGGCTGATAAGAAGGATGAGAGTATTACAATTCTTACGTTAATGAATTAAAGTTAAATTAATAGTAAACACTTATTAAATAAGTTTAAATTAATGTTAAAGAGTAAATTGCTATGTTTATTTTTATGCCCTATGGCAGGTACTACCAGAGGGTATATTAATTTTGTCACTCCATTTGTAACACATTGAAATATTTTAATCGTTGTAGAAAGATTTTAAGGGTATGGTTTTGTCGGGAATCAAAAGTTATATCGCTTTATGCATGTTAGTCCGTCCGTCTGTCCGTCCGTCCGTATACAAGATAACTCAAAAACGCGTTATCCGATTTTGATGAAATTTACAAGGTCAGTTGCTTTTTCTTTAACTTCGTTTTCTGTTTTATTTGTGCAAAATCGATCAAGGGGGAGCAAAGTTATAAAGTAAAAACCAGGGTGTCCTGAAAGTTTTGTCATTTTTTTGGTTACGGTTTTTCGGATGTAATTGGAAAACTTGAAAATAGATTTAGTTGGTTATGTGATTATGTGTGTTAGCTACACAAATAAACGATACCGCGTTAAATTTCAGTTAAATCGGTTGAAGGATAGTGGAGAAACAATTTGTCGCAAGGGAAAATAAGCCCGTTCGTAAAGTTTTTCTGACGTATTTTAAAAAATTATACACCGATTTCAATAAAATTTACAAAACAATGCTATTAAGCCCCAGCGTACCTGTGAAATTGAACCAATTTGAGAATGAAGAAACGAAGTTCTGGAGAAAAAATCTGGAAATATTGAGTTAAGTAGAAAGTTCGTGGCGTTTTTTTTCCAATAGATGGCTTTAGAGTCGTATAACTTTATTAGTTTAAATTCTAGCCAGTTATATTATAGCGCACTTAAAGGGTAACATTTTATAGAATATTTAAGAAAAAAATTGTGAAATTCAGGCAGAAGTAATTGCGGTAATTGGGTTTTGAAAATGAGCCAAAATTCTGAAAAAATTCCCTATGTTTATATTCGATGTTAGGAACTACTGTCCGTCCGTATGGAAGATAACTGCAAAACTCCGATTTTGTTGAAATTTAGAACGTTAGCTGGTTATTTTTTACTAGATTTCATATTATATTTCAGCAAATTGACCGGGGGGAGGGATGTTATTAAGCAAAAACCCGGGTGACCAGAAAGTTTTGTCGTTTTTTTATATAGGTTTTCAGATTTAATTGGAAAGTTTTGAAGCAATTTTATTTAAATTAATTATATTGGTTGACTAAATAAATAGACGATACCATGGTAAATTTCAGTGATATCGCTAAGGATAGTGGAGAAAGAAATACTCGTAGGCCTGTTCATAAAGTTTTTTGGATGTATTTTCAGAACGAATACACCCATTTGAATAAGCTTTAAAAATTAGACTTGTGCTATTAGGGTCCAGGTTACTTACAAATTACAGAAAATGTTGAAAAGACGAAACGAAGTTATGAAGAAAAAGCTTTGAAATATTGTTAGTTTTCACAATTTTTGTCTCCCATTTCCACCATAGAGCATCAAAAAATCGGCTATAGGCCGATTTTAAGTTACTATTATATGTTTGTTAATATTTTTATTATTCGTAATATTATTGTCATCTGACGTTGTCATGAAAATTTAGTTGATTCCTTCAATTTAAAAAACTGTAGCACACGTCTGGTAAATATTTACTTTATTTTTTGACTTTTTTAGAACTTTTAACGACTTTTAATTTAAAACCGTACCCACGTATCCGATATTTTAGAACTCAACTCAACGTCTATCTGTTAACCGAACTTTGAGGTCTATCTGATAATTTTTGAAGTAAAAACTAACTATAAAAAGGATTTTACCATTGACTTATATAATGCGAAAAGTTTCGACATTCGGACTTATACTTTTTACTATTCGTGTAACAAGGGGTTTACATATGTTGGGGTATTGTTATCGAAGAAGCAAATCCCCTGATGACCTTTTTAGCATATCGTCTTCCTTGCGAGGAGAAGATATGAGATGGTGCAGCAAATGTGAGCAACTGAAAGGCTGCACGCCTTGCTGAGTTGCACAGACTAACTCGCCGGAGGGGTGGGTCGCTGCTCACCAGCATCTGTCATCGCGTTACACATAGTTATTTATGCGTGCATGATGAATGTAAACGTCGTTCAGACTTTAGAGTGATAGCGCGAGCTATTAAGCAAGGAAATTCGGTTTTGCGAGAAAAAAACCGAATAAAGGGGATGTTCGTTAATTATGTGGTCACCGGAACTTGACCAGCCGTCCGCGAAAGCCTTGCGAGGCATGTCGGGGCCGATTGGCAGAGATGTTATTGCCAACCGGACTTTGGGGGCACTTCCCTCCCACATGGACCGACAGCAGAATGCCGATCCCCGTATGTCCAATGCTCGCCCCTACAAATGAGCATGGACCCTTAATATATTCCAATTCATGCTTCCCTCACATGTCCCCTCTGTCTCCCTCAGCCGCTCCCTTTTTATTCACTCATTTCAAATAAAGAATGCCGGTTTTTCCTTAATTGTAAAGAAAAAAAAAGTATGCCCATATGGAAATAAACAATTTATTAACAAAATTCTCTCTAGTCTTTCTTTTTTTTTTTTTTTGTGAATGAATATGATTTTTACTTTGCCTAAATTACTAGATATAAGTTTCACAATTTTCTAATTTTCTTTCCTTTCAAAATTTGCATTCTTACACAATGTAATTTATAACTTTGTATTTAATTTCTCTTGCTATTTCTTTCTTTTTTTTTTTTCTTTTCAAAAAAAAATAATAATATTATGTTAATGTGTTAGTTTAATAATTATAAAGCAAATATCAATATTATTACAAAATATTCGTCCTTTTTTTTTTTTTCTTTCGTTTTATGAATTAGTTTAATATATTTTACAGCTGGTATTTTTTTGAGAAAATAATATGATTAATAATGGTTTTCGTATTATTTATAAACAAAAATGTATTCACACCGACTTCCATTTTAATTATGTAATATGAGTTCCTTTTCGACGTCCAACATTGATCCAATAATTCAGATGAACCTAGTTTTATTTTAAAGAGTACATCCAAGTGTCCGCCATTGTAGTTGCTCAATTCGTGAATGAAACACTTACATATTTAGATATATATATATTTATTTTTGTTATTTTTTTTTCCAGGCCCGCATTAGCTATAGCAAATTTTCTTTGTAATTTACCTTATACTGAATTTAGCCATGTTGACTCTTTCGACGAAATCTCCATCTTGTTAATTAACTCAGAAAAATGTACACTACCTTTAATTAGGAAAGATGATGAGTTCCTGCCGATTCGATGCTTTGAAGGTATCTCGGAAAGTCCGAAGTGTCATGATGTGACTCTAGATCAGGGCTTCTTAAACTGTGGGTCCCGACCCCCAGGGGGGTGCGAGACTACTGAAAGGGGGTCGCAAAGATCTGATACTTTTCAATCATTATAAATAAAATTTTAAAATTAGTATACACACTACGTACAAATATAAATACAAATAAAAATCATACAAAATACTATTGTAGTTTTATTATAACTATTTTTTGAAAAAAGTGGCAATGCAAAACTGTTATGTAGGGCCTATAAATGAAAATATGGAAGTAGCATTTAAAATAATAAATACAACGCGCTCCTCGATTTTCAACTGAACGTTCGACATAGATGTCTGGCCGCCCGCGTCAGTGTTTGCAAGATAACTTAGTGATTATAAGTACCCAGACGCCGCGTCGCCTTACAGCTTACACATACAATACGGAAGCATAATCAAGCTAGGCTAGGCGAATCGGCATATTATTTTTATAAAAGAATAATAAAAAAAATTAAATGAAAGCTTCTTTTTCGGCGTCTTTGTGATACGGTGCCTTTGTGCGCTGCACACTTTGAACACGCCATGCGTCGGGGTTGATCTGATCGTAATTTGTTGTCATTGCACTGGTAAAGATTCGAGTGTAGTTATTTTTCTGTTTGTACTTCAGTTTGGACTCAGCTTTGTCTTCGTAGTGACATGTGTGTATTTACTGTGTAATTTTCAGTTGGTGTTTTTAATTATTACGTTAAAGTTCAGCTACATTTTGTTTAATTATTTAATATTATTTAACCATCATGGATAAATGGCTAATTAAAATTCCAACTAATAAGTCTGCCACGCCGTCACAACCAAGTTGCAGTGCTTCAAATCCGATTTCTAGCAAAACAAAAAAAAGAAAATATGACGAATCATATTTGCAGTATGGCTTCACATGCTCTTCTCACAACAATGAAGAACAACCAGTGTGCTTAATTTGCAAAGAAGTTTTGGCTGCAGAAAGCATGAAACCGTCAAAACTGCAACGACATTTGAATACTAAACATGCAACGTTATCAAAAAAGCCAATAGAATATTTTGAGCGTCTTTTGCAAACATCAAATAAAGAAAAGAACACTTTGGAGAAGTATGTTACTTTGAATGATAAATATCTATTGGCATCGTATGAAGTTTCGTATTTGATAGCAAAAACGAAAAAGCCTTTTACTATTGGAGAGCAACTTTTACTACCTGCAGCTATAAGAATGTCTGAAATTGTTGATGGAAAACAGTATGCTGCTGAAATTAGTAAAATTCCATTATCAAATGACACTGTGTCCAAAAGAATTTCAGACATTAGCAATGATCAATTTCAACAGCTTCTTATGAGGCTTAAAGACAGCTCAAAGTTTGCAATACAACTGGACGAGTCGACAGACATTTCAAAAATGGCAGAGTTGTTACTTTTTGTAAGATATATTTATGAGGGAAGCATTCATGAAGATATGCTGTTTTGTCGTCCTCTGGAAGGTCATACTCGTGGAAAAGATATATATAAAAAAGTAAATGAGTTTTTTGAAAAAGAAGGATTAAATTGGAAAAATTGTGTTGGTGTGTGCACAGACGGTGCTGCAGCAATGACCGGACAAGATCTTGGTTTTACAGCATTTGTTAAAGCTGGAAATGATCATATTACATTTACACATTGTATGATTCACCGAGAGGCACTTGTTGTTAAAAAAATTGCACCAGAATTAAACACTGTGTTTTTTGATGCAGTCAAAATCATTAACTTTATTAAAAGTCGAGCACTTAATAGTCGATTGTTTAAAAATTTGTGCATTGATATGGATTCGGATTATACAAGTTTATTGCTACATGCTGAAGTTAGGTGGCTATCAAGAGGTCGAAGTTTGAAACGATTATTAACTTTAAAAGATGAAGTTCTTATATTTCTAACAGAGCAAAATTCTAATTTGGCCGATTATTTTCACGATAATTTATGGCTTCTCAAGCTATGCTATTTGGCAGATATTTTTGATAAAATCAATGATATGAATTTATCAATGCAGGTAGTCTGCGTTAATATGTTTATGTTAAAAAATAAACTTGAGGCCTTTGTTAAAAAAATTCTTATATGGAAGAACAGAGTGGGAAGTGGATCGCTCGAAATGTTTCCATTTACTGACGAGTATATAATTAGTAACAATATTTCAAAAAAAGATACTCCTATAACAAAAATTATAGTTAATCATTTGAAGGATATGGAAGTTTACATGCATAGGTATTTTCCCAATGATATCGATACACAACAATGGATTTGCAATCCATTTTCAATTGAAATGGAAGAAATTAATTTTTTAAACTTAAAAGCGCAAGAAGAATTTGCCGAATTAACAAGTGATACTACCTTGCGACTCAGATTTTCTCAAGTGCCTGTGCATGAATTTTGGATAGAAATCAAATCAGAATATCCCCTACTATCGGAAATGGCAATGAACAAATTACTGCCATTTTGTACAACATATTTATGTGAATCAGCCTTTTCCACATTAACTTACATAAAATCAAAATACCGTTCAACTTTAATAAACGTTGAAAATTTATTACGATCTGCACTAACTCAAATTGAGCCTAGATTTAATTATTTGTGTAAAAATAAACAATCACATCCGTCACATTAATATTGTTTGATGTTAATAATATGTTTTTATTAAAAAAATTGTCACAAAAGTTTATTTTTTCTATTGAATATATAGATATAGTTTTATGTTTTCTTATAAAAAAATTGTTACAAAAGTTTATTTTTTCTATTGAATAAATATATATATAGTTTTATGTCATTCTATTCATTGTGTTTTATTACGACCGATATCCCGTCAACGTTTCCAATTATATATATGTGAAATGAATGGGTACGTATTCTTTAATCCTTATTTTATTTACATTGTAAAATAGTGCGATATTACATCTACATCTACGGTTAATATATATTTCATTATATGGAGGAGGGGGTCGTTTAAAATTTCCTAAGCTTGAAGGGGGTCGCTATATAAAAAAGTTTAAGAAGCCCTGCTCTAGATGATGCCTTTTCTTCCTTTTATTTCTTTCATTATTATTTAAGGTTACTTTCTAAATTTAATATGTATGTTTTTTTCTTCTCTTTTATTTCTTGTAGAGAGCTTGAAAACTATTAATTGTCACTTATTTAAATTAAATAGATATTGAAAATGACAAAAACAAATTTTTACAAATTTAAAACTAACACGTGTATGGAAGCTTTCTTTTTTTTTTTTTTGATTTTTTTTTTTTTTTTTTCTATTTCTACTGCCGAATAGCTTTTTGTTATTCAATCACGTGTAAAGAAAAACTAGAAACTTTCTACATATTGTTAATTTCTCACTTTAGAAAATTTGGGTCCCCCCCCTTTTTTTTTGTTTAAAAATTCTCGCGTTTTTTGTTTTAAATTTTTTTTGAGCTGCTCAAAGGTGTTATTTTTTTACTTATATTTATTAAAAACAGAGATTATTTTTTTCTTTTTTTTGTTTAAAAACTTAATTCTTTTTTTTTTCAAGATAATCCAAAATTGAACCAATCTCTATCTCATTCCAGAACTGGCTCTTCCATCGACAAAATTTTTCTGCTTCTCCCATCTCCCGTTCGTAAAAATTTTATCCCTTCTAAAACCAAAACCGGTATTTCTTGTTTTATCTTTTATCCTGCCAATCAGAATAGTACACGGCCAACTTTTTCCCATTCTTCTTTGTATCTCTTCTTTCGTTTCTCAGCGGGGACTCTTTTTCAACTTATTTCCACCACGGATATGAGGTGAATCGAATTTTCTAGAAGGAATTTTTTTTAGAAACATGCGGTTTTCGCAAAAAGTTGACCACGCAGATGTTTACAACCATGTTACCGTGTAGGTTTGAAAATATAGTAAGCTTGTAGTTTTAGGGCACACGTCAAATTCGTTCTACTTTTGTCATTAAATTCGGTTTTGTGATCTTGTCCCAAATACAAATGCAATTTTCAATCGGTTTTGATTTCATAATTTAGCCTCAATCTCAAAACAGACTTATAAGTTACGAAATCAATTTCAATTTTCCGTTCATATCGATTAAAATGACAACGTCGCGTTTAAATCAAAAGTAGAACTTTAACCTACATTACGGTTTTGGTAAGATCCTTGTCTCTTAAGCTTACGTTTTGGAAAGACGTGTATTATACTACATTACACGACTCCAATTACTTACAAAATTCGACTATTGACTGCTGAACAAACGAGACCTATTTCATACAAGCTACAATTTATAAATCATTAAATCACATTTCGCATCACAGAACAAATAATATATTGTGACGTGCTACCCGTTCGGTTCGATGTTATTAAAATGATAACACTTTTTATTTACGTGAATTTAGTGTATAAAGTTTATTTATAATCATTTCTGCTTAACAATTAGTCTTAAGAATATTTGTCTTTCAATAATTTAATTATTACAATTATTTATCACAGTTTTAAAAACACACGCAATTATTATTTTCAATAATTGATCACAATTTCACTTTTATATTCAAAGTTTCTGTTCTGCGCTAGGCTTTACTTATTTCAAGTACACGATCTGACTTCTTGATGTGAATTGAATTGAGTGCACCATTCTTTTCGCCTATTTATAGTAAAAATGTCCCATCCTGAATATACTAGAAAAATCCTATTATGTTGTTATTATTTGTTCGATTCTCGCCGACTCTCGAATGATCTATATAGTAAATCGTAAATATGACCTTTGACATTTCGTGGAATGTTATTGTTTTGTCGTATGGTGTTTTTGTGTATTTGGTGTTTTCTGGAAATATTATGATTTCCCTTTATTTAATAAAGAAATCAAAATATTTCCAGCAATTTCTAGTGATGTGTAGTTCACTACCCCCTCCCTAAATCTGTTCGTCCTGAACAGAATCTTCTGATGTTGTCCCGTGATATTTTGCTAGGCGATCTAGATGAACCGCTTTTATTTTAGCCATTGGAGATCTTCGGATGCGATATACGACGTCATTTATCCTTTTTATGACGGTATATGGACCCTCCCATTTCGGCATAAATTTAGGTGACTGTTTTATTACATACATGTTAATACT